>OX377614.1:27169409-28480500 GCA_947397855.1 Thelaira solivaga
AGAAATAAAGTCGATATCTTGAAAACTTAGCAAGTTATGACCAAAAAGGATAGTGCAAAAAAAATTTTTTTCACCAAAAATTACCATGGACTCTTTGCTTTTTTTGAAAAAATGATAAAAATTTTCTTTCGCACTATCCGCAAAAAAAAGAATGCGAATTAAAGCCAATACGTTTATCTATTCAACAAAATAGAAATAAAGTCGATATCTTGAAAACTTAGCAAGTTATGACCAAAAAGGATAGTGCAAAAAAAATTTTTTTCACCAAAAATTAGCATGGACTCCCCCCTTTGCTTTTTTTGAAAAAATTATATAAATTTTCTTTCCCACTATCCGCAAAAAAAAGAATGCGAATTAAAGCCAATACGTTTATCTATTCAACAAAATAGAAATCAAGTCGATATCTTGAAAACTTAGCAAGTTATGACCAAAAAGGATAGTGCAAAAAAAAATTTTTTCACCAAAAATTTCCTTTGTTTTTTTTTTAAAAAATTATAAAAAATTTTCTTGCACTATCCACCAGAAAAAAATTTCCAATTAAGGCCAATACGGTTATCTATCCAACGCAAAAGAAATCAAGTCGATATATTGAAAACTTAGGATAACTCCTCCAGCGTGAACAGCGCACGAAGCAGTCACTTTGAGCGGGTGTAATGGCTACTCGTGCATCACTCGTGGATTTTTGGGGCCCAGAAGCGATAGTGTTGCTTGTTCACGTACCCGCTGAGGTGGAAATGAGCCTCGTCGCTCATTATGATTTTGGTCGAAAATTCGTCCACTTCGATTATCCCGCGTTCTTGTGGAGTGTATCGCTCCATGGCTTTTTCACTTGTATTCTACATCTGTCTAGTTCACAAATGTCAAAACAGATTTGACATTGGCCGCCAATTGCAAAAATAAGAGCATCTTCCAATAGGGTGATTTCTTTTAGCTGACAATAATTTACCAGGACTATTAACTTGTTGTCTAGTTCCAAATGGTCATCGATAAAACTTTCCATAAACATAGGATTCACACAATTTGTTGTCAATAATTCAGTTTTAAGCTTCTGTTCTACATGTCTTTTATCTTGATGTCTCCATCTCTCATGGTAATGTATTTATTATCCCTTTCATTTTTCGTTTTTGGATTTATTGTTGCCTTTTAGAGGCTACCTCCTACTTTATTATTTACTACTAACTTAAATTTTGTTGCAATTGAGTGAAAAAAAAATGTTATTTATCTTGTCTTGACTAGATAACACAGAACAGTATATAAATCTACTTTTTCTTTGAATAATTTCCTTTGTTCTGTTGTTGCACTTTCTGGTAGTGGGCTTGGCTTTTTAACCTACCTCCAATAACATCGATTGCTCCTTCATGATAATCCAATAAATCACGTATTTTACGTGGATAATCGTAAAGGTTTTATATGCTTTGACAAATCCATTTCTGAAGTTTTTCTATTTTTTTTTTTTGAAGTTAATTTTCTGAGTTTTCTGGGTCCATAACCTTTTGTAATTAAGTTTTCTTTAGAAGTAAGTGACTTATGAATTTGTCTATTGACATAAAGGCCTACTTAAAAAAATTTTTTTGCATAAAATAAATTTATGATTTTCGCTTGAAAATTTGTTTGTTACTCGTATGTTCGTTCAGACGTTATCTAAAATCAAGCTAAATATTAAATGTAAATTGAACAATTTTGTAAGAAAAAAATATTCGTCATTCGGCCTTATTAAATAAGGAAAGACATGATGACATATTCACCCTTATCATGAATATCATTTCCCTCGAATTTTGTTCACTTTGACTGGGATACCAATTATGAAGGAATTCCTTGCAAATTCCCCTTATCGTAAATAATTTTTTTTTTAATCTGTTCACTTACTTTTTGCTGGCGAACACAAGTATTTTTGTTTGTTTTTTTCTCTTAAAATTCAATTTATCAAGCAGAATTTAGCAATTTTTTCACAAAAAGATTAAAAAGTGGTTGTCTTCTTACAAAAAAAAATTCAATTATATTCTAATAAAATCGTTTATCCACAGCAGTTAATACCTTTATTACAAGAACCTTTCACAAATTGCTTCAGTAAAAAAATTTATTTTTTGCTCTTAAAATCTAAAATTACAGAAATTTTTTTATTTATACTCGTATGCACTGGCCACTGAAAACTGCTTGATAACAAAAGTTACACCTTTACCACAAGAATCATGCGGAAATTACAAAAATTCATTGTTTATCTCTTGAAAGTTTAGAAAATTTAATAAATCCTTCTTTATTGTACATTCACTCTGCACTGACAGCATGAACAAAATTTCACGTGAGATTCCCGATAGCAAAATTTTCCTTTCGAGAGAAATGAAAAATTCAAGGGAACAAGAATTTCACTTTTATGTGCGATAGGCGTGAATATAATAATTCAACAGTTTTCACTTTTTAAGACTGTGTCCAAAGTTGCTTTCGGACAATAACTAAAAATTGCGTTTTTTTTTTCTTGAATTGTGTTAATGTTATTAATTATCTATTTTTTCTTAAATTTATTATAATTATTATTACTTTCATTTGTAGAATTAATTTATTTACAACTATGCAGTTTAAAAAAAGTATAATCTACATGTAAAGGGTGTTTTTTATAGATGTATAGAACTTTAAGTTGGCATTACTGTTCAAGATGGCGACCGATTTAACAGCTGTCAAGAGATTTATTCTCAGTTTGGCTTGGCAATTCATCATGAATAGACTCACGCTTGAACAACACTTGCAAATAGTGCAATTTTATTTCGAAAATAATGGTTCTGTGCGGAATACGTATCCCGATTTTCATAAGCGAATTTTGTTTAGCGATGAAGCGCACTTCTGGTTGAATGGCTACGTCAACAAACAAAACTGCCGCATTTGGAGTGAAGCTAATCCTCAAGTGTATGTCTGAACACCGTTACATCCAGAAAAACTGACTGTTTGGTGCGCTTTATGGGCTGGTAGAATCATTGGTCCGTATTTCTTCAAAAACGATGATGGCCAGAACGTTACAGTCAATGGTGATCGGTATAGAGCCATGATTACTAACTTTTTCATTCCTGAATTGAACGACCATGATGTCCAGGAGCTGTGGTTCCAACAAGACGGCGCAACATGTCATACAGCTCGTGCCATAATCGATTTATTGAAAGACACGTTTGGTGACCGCCTAATTTCACGTTTTGGACTTGTGAATTGGCCCCCAAGATCTTGTGATTTAACACCGCTAGATTACCTTCTGTGGGGCTATGTAAAGTCATTAGTCTATGCGGATAAGCCACAAACGCTTGACCATTTGGAAGACAACATTCGCCGTGTTATTGCCGATATACGGCCATAAATGTTGGAAAAAGTCATCGAAAATTGAACGTCCAGATTGGACTACATCCGAGCCAGCCGTGGCGGTCATATGCCAGAAATCATATTTAAAATGTAGTGCCACAAGATTATCTTTCGGATAAATAAAATGCATGTCAATCGAATAATCCGTCGTTGTTTTATTGTAATTTAAAGTTATATACGTCTATAAAAACACCCTTTATTATACATATGTATGTAGTTTTACGTTGTATTAATTAATTAATTTACAATATGAAAAGTTGAGAGTGAGTATGGTGTAAGAAAACCAGGTGACACTGAGACACCAGCTGAATCCGGCATGATTGAAGCTCGTTCCGTCAAAAACTTAAAGATATCAATGTGTTAAAGAGAGATCAAAAGCGGAAACAAATATCAACCACCGGAAATAATGTTTGACAGGAGGAGCCCCAAAAGCAATAACAAAATATATAAGCTTTTGTAGTGTTTTTATAATATTTTTGTATTTTTGAAGTTACCTGGTTTTATTGTAGCATGAGAGTGAGATAAAATTAAATTGAAGTAAAATATACAAAAAGTTCTTCTCAACTTCTCATAGAAAACTCTTTAACATCAAGTCTTAATCTAATTTTCAACTCTTCTTAATAATTATATCTTTGCATTGCTTAAAATTAAATTTACTCTAATTAAATCTAATCATAATTGCGAAGGAATTTCTAAAATCTACAAATAAATCTATTCTGTAAAGAGTACCCAATTCACAGTGCATTAAATGGAATGTACATACTTAGCCTAATAATAAGTAAGCCCAAACTCGTAAGTACCCTCAAGCTTACTATAATTTCTAAAAAACACTAGTTCCCGTGTATCTTTTTCTCCAATTTTACCCCATAATTAAGATCTTCTTACAGCTGGTGTCATCCCCTGCCAAGCTGTAGGACGATTTAACGTTTTCAGACTGAATGGAATATTTTATGCTCTTTGGTTTTGTTATGTTTTTATAAATTAATAAACGGTTAAATAAATAAAACTTAAATGCATATTTTTAATTTTATTTTTGTATAGTTTGCGATTTGGGGCTCCAAAGAGCCCGATTGAGAAATGTGGTGGCTGTAGTAACGGGACACTGCAATTTTGGCAACCATGCTAGGAGAATGAGATTGCGTTATAATGACTAATGTAGAAGTTGTCAAGACGAGGAGGAGGAGGAAACTGTGGAGCACCTTCTCTGCCAGTATCCGGCCCTGGAAGACTTCGGTGAGCGACGTCTGCAGGGTCTCACTGCGCTGTCGACATGCTATATGGCTTCATTAGAAGCAGTGGTTAGCTTGTGTGACGGACTCACTCACTTTCTTTCTTTCTTTCTCCCCTTCACTCTGCTATTACTATCCCTCCTCTTCTTTATTTTCCTCTATACAGGTATCACAAAGGGACCCCGAGTTATATGTTCTCTACAAACCCATATTATTATTATTATTATTAAATATAATATTAATATATTTTATTATTTTAAATTAATACCTTAATGTTTCAAAACTTGTTTTCATAAAAACCTTTTTAATTTGATCATAATAATTTTTATTTTTAATCAAGAAATTTTGTTAAAAAAAAAAAAAAAAAAAAATTGAAAGAAAGAAAAACAATAAAAATTTTATTTTCTAAAAAAAAAGATTTAAAAATTTAATATTAATTTAAACAAACTTATTTTAAAAATAAATAAGTAAATAAAATTACATTATAAAAAAAATACCAAACGAAAGTTTGGATTTTTACCCAACATTTAATTCCCGTCAGAGGACTCAAGTGAGCCCAGCACTTGTTTTTATTTCTTTCTGGCGACCTGTTAACCTAACCTAACCTAACCTATAGTTTGCGATTTTTAGTGCATGTTTTATGCGCAAATTTTTCTTTTTATTTTAAGTGCATGAACTTCCTTGCCCTGGTTATAATAGGATGTCTGAACAAGAACGCAAGATTTAAATTTGGCGCCATTCAAAGTGTCATTGTTTGACATTTGAACAATTGTTATTGTTTGCTAGTAGAAGGTACGAGGTTAGTAAAAAATTACCATGGACAGCGAAGGGAGTTCGTTAATTGGGTATTGGAGAGACAACATGAAAATGCTGATTTTGCCGATAAAATCATCTTCAGTGACGAGGCCCATTTCCATCTTGATGGCTTCGTCAATAGTCAGAATTGTCGCACTTGGGGTGAGGAAAATGCTCGAGTGATTCACGAGAAGCAAATGCATCCTCAACGTGTCACTGTGTGCTGTAGTTTTTGGGCTGGAGGAATCATTGGACCTTTTTTTATGAAAAAAAGGGCAAACAGTCAATGGTGTTCGGTATCGTGAAATGATAACCAGTTTTTTCTTGCCTAGAATTGAAGAAATGAATGTGGAGGGCTTGTGGTTTCAACAAAACGGCGCCACATGTCATACAGCCAGAGAAACAATTCAATTGCTGCATCAGTCATTTATTTAAAATTTATATCTTGCGTTCTTGTTGGGACACCCTTTATATCTTAACTTCAATGGCCTGTTCAGCAATGTCACAAGAGCAAAGCACATTTGTATTGAAAACAAGAACAAATGCTTTACTTTCGTTCGCTTTGGTTTTCTTGTGACATCGCTGAACAGGCCATTCAATGTGAGTGCTATATGTGAGGACATGAGTGCTTGAGATTAGCTCGATTAGCTTAGTAGGCTACAAAGTAAACGTTTAAGTGCTGGTACAAAAATAATAGACAATTTGGACAATTTAAAATAGTTGAGCCGGCAGCCTTTGAAAATTTCCTTTTTCTTTTTTTCGTTTTTTAGGCTTAAAATTGGTTTATAACATTAAATGGAAAATAAATAAATAAAATCGAAAAAAATACAGACTTTAGCGTAACCATGATTATGCGCCAATAATAATTTTGTAAATGGTTTCTTAAATCTAAAACAAAAACACTTTTAATTTTTTATAAATTATTTAAATAGTTACTTATTTATTTAATTCAAATACTCGTATATTAAGATGTGAAGGTGTCAGGCAACTAGACTAGACTAGACTGCAGCAGACCTGACTTAGAATCTTTGCAGGGGTTTTTGAGTTAAGCGCTTCTCTTTTTTGTATATCGAAAACTAAAATTTTTTTAAATTAACAAAAACTAATTTTAATTATTATATAAAAATAATTAAGTTAGTTAATTTATTTATATGACAAAAACTATTGCATTTAATTCTCTCAAATAATTTATACCCGACATAAAAAGACATTTTTCGAAATGTTAGTTTTGCATACGGAATTTAGTAGAGACAAACAAATTTAGACTTTAACTTAAAATTAATAAGCATTTGATCTTATTTTAAAACTAAAACTAAATGCCAATAAATTATGCATCTAGTACGCGTACTTATTAATTCAGTTTTATTACTATTAGACAAAATTGGAATTATTACAGGGGTTTTAAATACGCTTCATCACTGGAAACATTTTGTGTGCTGCAATAAATAAAGTAAAATAAAAAAATTTTTGTTTAAAAGAGCAAATATTTCAGTCTATCAAATGGAAAATCATCCAAATCAATCAAACTTTTCTTTATCTTTATTTGTTAATAAAAATCGATAGATTTTATGGCTTCTTAAAAAATTCTCAATTCATTATTTATTTTTTAAGAAACCAGGGATTTTGAAAGCCTTTCGTTTACTTCCTTTATTTAATTTAAAGAAATTATTAATACCTTTCTTGTTTTGTGTTTAAATCTTTATTTTCTTGAGAAGAAATTGTTGTTGAATCTTTTGGATCATGAAGGCAAGTCAACATCTCATCCAGTTTTTGTATAATGTTGTTAAATGTAGGCCTTACAATTGGTTCAGCCTGCCAACAGGAATACATTAAATCATATCTAATGACAGAAATAAAAAAATAATTATTAATTAAAAAAAATAATTAATTAAATTGCATGATACTTACAATGCTTGATTACAACCTTTAGGTTTCTCCATGCGATAACCACTTTTCAATAAATGCAATAAGTGACTTGTGGGTATTGATGGATAAGGCGTGGCACCCAAAGTTATAATTTCGTACAACAAAATGCCATAAGACCAGCTTTAAAAAATAGAAAACAATAAAATAAAATAAATAAACAAGAAAGAAAAACTTCTATTCTTTTTATATAGAGTTTACTGTATGTGAAAACATAAAATAAAAATTAATACGAATTGCAAATGAATTAAAAATTTTTTTTTAGCTCTAAAATTTTATTAGTTTAAAATTACTTACACATCGCTTTGGGTGGTATACACTTGATGTGTCATTGATTCCAAGGCCAACCATTTAATTGGTAATTTTCCATTTCCAGTTTTCTTATACATGTTTTCCTGGTACACATCGCGGCTTAAACTTTATAGTATATAAAAACAATGAAAACCAAATTAATTTAAAATAATTTATGTAGTCATGAGACGATACGTGAAACAATTTATATTTTATATATCCTTCACTCTCATGGCCAAATATTCATATTTTTAATTTTGCACAATTTTAAATATTAAAAAAAAAATTAAATAAAAAAAGAAATTCTTAGAATTTAAAATTATATTTAATTTAACTTTAAATATTTAAATCTAAATTTTATTTCTAATAGAGATATTAAAATATACAAAAAAATATTATCCTGTAAGATGTTTGTGTTTGTAGTTCTTATACACACAAGCCATTTAAAATTCACTCATCGATATTCAAAGGAGTCTTCAGAAATAATCAAGTCTATAGAAAACCAATTTTAAAAATCAAATTGATAAACTTAATCCTTCTGTTTTTGAGATAAGGAATGAAAAATATTTTACTGTCAGCTATGAATTTTATCTTACAATGATTGAGGGTAAAGTTTTGAATGAAATTACGAATACCTCGTCAACTTTAAAATGTGCTAAATATTTGTAAAAGAACACAGAAAGAATGATTCAACCAGTGATGAGAACAACTACAAGTATGGAATTTCTGCATTCTATGCTAACGGGTGGCCCAAATGAGACCTAGTGAGGGTATTGTAGTCGTTGTTGGGGGTCTTGCGGTAGAAGCTGTTGCACAATTTCAACTTTGTATGGATACATCTTAAAATCCAGCTTTAAAATTCTCTGTAATGTTGTTCTGGGTATACCAAATTTGCCGGAACGGCGACGAGTTGAGACAGATGGATCATTTGCAACACTCTGCTGCACAGCTTCCACGTTGTCTTCAGTACGAATATTTCAATTTCAAAACGGCGAACTAAACTTGTAATCAAGGAAGATGTGGGCGCTGATCTTACGTTTAAAAAAAAACGGCGATAATTTCTCTACTTCATAACAATTAATCCTTGAGAAGAATAATAAAAATCGATAATTTTAATGCGTTGTTGTGGACTGTACGTATTCATTTTAAGTTTCCAAGAGTTCAGTTATAATTTGCAAAAAGAAAAAATAATTTATGTTAAAAAATAAAAAAGTTATTTGTGTTTCACATCAGCTGGTCTTATTTGGGCCACCCTGTAGAATAAGGTGCATGAAGCTCATTTTGAAGCTGGCAGAAGGGCAGAAAAAACTTTTGGCGAGAAAGCACTACGAAAGGAAAAGCAGAATATAAAGAAACAAATCGTACAAAATAAATTTTTAAAAATACTTGGACTCCAATTTGACTATCCAAAATATGGATCTGGAAGTACATATAATGGTAATACGGCCAGATCATTTTTTGATAATGAGAAGGTGACTGCTTAAATAGCTAGTCTCGAGTTTAATATAATAAAGAGGTTTGCTGTTATACTTTATGTACTAAACTGTAAAGAAAAGATGAGTGAATCAAAATTTAAAGAATACGCTTCAAAAACCGCCCAACTTTTCACCTAAATGTATCCTTAAAAAAAAACTTACCCCTCATGGAAAAAATTTAACGGAATATCAGTGCTTACCAATTGGAGAGCTCTCAGAAGAAAAGAATTATAAAAAATGTAGGTGCAAAAACACTTGCAAGATTTCACACATTAGAGAGAATGAAGACTCTATACTCCAATTAAGGTCTGGTCACGCCCATTTCAACATGTTTCTTTCTTCATCAGATCCGCTTATTTTATTACGAAGACATGTCAGATCACAGAAGGATTTAAAAGAAAATAATTTTAGTTCGGAAATGCTAATTTCATTAGATATCGCTCCCCATGTGGATGAATATTTTGTAAAGAATTAACCAGCAGAATAATGAAAATATTTTGCTGCCATCGAAAGCCAATAAAAGACAGTTTTATAAAAAAAAAAGCTAAAAAAAAATTAGTGTCTATTTCCACAATATGAATCTTTGATTAAAATATAAAATCTAATTCAATTTAAGCATATAAAATTTAAAGCAAAAATGTTTATTAATTTTAACAGCCTTTTTTAGCTGTGGGGACATACATGATACACTGTTTTAAAGTCAAAAATGTTTTCTTTTAACACCTTTTCAAATTTTTAAAATATCTTCATTATCTACTTCAAAAGTTATGATTTTTGCAACGAAAAAATTCAAAACGAGCCACTGGGCGATCGTTCTGAGTTTTTGCACAGATTTATGACAAAACTACGGACTACGTTTTATTGTACATTTTGTAGTTTAGACAAAATATGCAAAAAAAGCCATTCAGAAAATGGTAAAAAAATAGAGGAAGTCACGGTTTCTGGCTCATAGTTCAACCATTTACGGAGCGATTAGGCTGAATTTCAATAGGAACTGCAAAACAGAAACAACTGATAGATTGGTAACCGAAATTTTTTTGTGCGTTGCCTAGAATATGGAATTTAATATTAACGTTATTTTATAATATACGAATAAAAACGCCATAAATTTAAATTTAGTGACTAAAATTGTTTTGTTTTTGCTTTTTTATATACTAAAAAATGTTGTGGAAAGCACTTGTGAAATTTACAGCCCAATTATGAATAAAAATTCGCTGGGAGTTTTTTCACTTTTCCTTTTTTAACCTGGCAAGTTATCTGATTTAGGGAAATTTCTCCCAAAAACGAAAATTCTCCCAGGCAAAAAATCCTTGGGAATATTCATAATTGGCGTGTATAATCACAATTAGAAAAAAAAAACCCTACACGTAAATTTAACATACATTACTATTGTAGGGCTGAGGACAGGGACTTCAAAAAGTTAATTTCAAAGACTTTACGGACAGATGGACATGGTTCAATCGACTCCACTATTTAAAAGCATCCAGAATATATATAATTTATAGGGTGGTACATGCACGGTGTAAACACAGAAAACAACTTCGGTTGTGAGAACTAAATTTGATTCCAATCAAAAATTCATTTGTGATGATAAAATTTTTCAGTTGTAGCAACTACAATTCGATAATACAGACCAAAAATTAGTTGTGTTAAAAATATTTCCAGCTGTAAAACCGAATTTCTATTGTCAAGATTAAAAATTACGATTATCACAACTGAGTTTTTGATTGGACACAAACTTAGTTCTCACAACCGAAGTTGTTTTCTGTGTGTAGAAATTTAAAACGGAATCGCTAGCCCTTCTTACACGTAAACAAAAAATATGAAAGAGGCAACCATATTCTGGTGGAAACATAGTATGGTTAGATTTATGCTTGCATCTAACGACATAGATTTTTAAATCAAACATATTAAAAATACCTTTCAACTGCAGATGGTGCGGTTCAACTCCCGGTCAGGGCTAAATTTTTTTTTTTTTTTTATTAATTTTTTTTTAATACGTACATATTTTATATAAATATTTTTATGAATTTAACAAAAAAATGTTAATATAAATTTTTTGTATAAATAAAATTTTTTTATTCCATTGACTTTTTCTATTCTAACAATTTATATTTATTTATTACATCATATGGCGGGTTTGAATTTATTTTTTTAAATTTTATTTGACTCTACCAGAATCCGAACTTTGGAATATTTAGTTAAAAAGCATTAACTCGCCACTCAACCACTTCAGCCACAAAGCTCACTTGAGTTTGAACGATTAAGTTTTTATTTTACACTCACTTTATTTATATGATTGCGAAAGAGACAAAATAGAAAACAATTTACTTACAACCATATTTTTATCATTATTCTGTTTGCTATGAACATATTTATGATTTCAAGTAAAATTTTATTAAACATAATATGATAATGATGTGGTTGAATGGCTAAAAATAACTAGAAACATTTTTATTGTGATCATAATAATGGTTAGATGCTTTAAGTTAAAAATAATATTTTTGTAAAGAACAAACTATGTTTGGGGTAACCATATTCAACCATCTTTGCGTGTACTTATATTGAACCGAAATCTATAAAATTTGATATGAAAACTCTTACAAAATCTATACAGTTTACATTAGCTTTTTTTGACATAAATCAAGATTTCCTGTTCGTAACAAAACCAAACTGGTCAGGGAATTGAATTAAATTTCATATTAATATAATAATTAACACTTATCCTTTATTTACGTATGTATTTCCGTTTATTTTAACATTATTTTCTTTTAATTTAATGTGTTTAATTTAATTTTATATTATTATTTCGTCAAAATGTAAAATTTTCTTGTGCAGTGTCGTATTTATTTTTTGGTGTATTAATAACAAAACCACAGTTGTATGACCAAGTACACCAAGTTTTGGTTTTGTATGGGAAATCTAGTCACAATGAACTAGGTTTCGTTCAAAATCTCCTATGAACTAGAGAGTGTAAATTCCCTATTAAGGTACTGACTCACTATCCTACTTAGTCGTACGATCTGTCTAAAAACGCATGTGTGCTAAAAAAGTATGATAGTGTGTATTGAACAAGCAGACTTTTTGACAGGTCTGTCCGATTTTTTAATGTTATGAAAATTTTCATAAAATAAATTTTATCTGTGCGATCAGAGTTGCATTTTCTATGTTCAAGGCAGAAAAATAGCAACATTACCAAGCTGTGTTTTATTTATACAAATTTTTAGTTTATTTTTCATTGTACATATTTGTAAAAAAAATATTTTGCGGCAAAGAAGAAAATAAATACTTTTAAAAGTATTAAGGTGAGTAAACATATGTTTTTGCATCTTTTTTTGTATAATAGTGTGGCATAAAGATCGCCATTTTAAAGCGATTTCTTCAAGTAGGATAGAATTCTGTCACACATTATTTTGACATAATCGTACGATCGTATAGGCTAGTGAGTCAGTACCTTTAGAGTGAAGTGTAAAAAATGTATTTAATTCTTCAAACTTAACGAAATGTGCATTTAAACCTATGAAAAACTACATGTATGTAAGTGTGTATACCAGAGTGTTGTCTGTATTTTAGTTTTGAAGAGGTTTAAAATCTGCAAAATGCATGCCTGGCAACTGTGCCCATAACTTATATATGACCGTTTCCTTTATTCAAAGTTCCTGCTTAAATTATTGCTTAAAAAAATAAATTCTACCGACTCAGATCGAATAATAATGCACTTGTGCTTGAATGTGAAGGGTATATTAAGATTCGGCTCGGCCGACACTTCATATTTCTTTTATCAACTTAAGCCACTGTGCTTTAATAATTTTAACTATTTACAATTAGAAACTCACCCAAAGTCTGCTATTTTAATTGTTCTATCGGGAGCCACCAATACATTACGAGCTGCCAAATCACGATGCACCACCTTATTCTTTGCCAGAAATTCCTTTAATTAGAAAAAGCAAAAAAAATAAAATTCCATTTATTAGTGAAAAATGTTAAAACATGTGAAATATGAAATAGTATCAGCTTTACCGGTCCTTTCCTCTATGCGTATGAATTCTTAGAGTAACAGGGGCGTATCTGTTAAAAATTTTGATTAGTAAAAAAAAATATTCAAAAGTCTAAAAGTACATGGCGATCTTTCTGCAAGTGTAGCAAATTTCAGAGAATTCCGTTGGCAACAAATGCTTATACAGGGAACAAAGAAACAGAAAATTAATTTTAGCTTTAGAGACGATAGACTTAGAATATGATGTTTAGCCTTGGTGAATTTTACTTATCCTAGGGGCTTTTGGTCTTATACAAATAAACTTTTTCCTTAAAGTTTTGTCTAACATAATTATGGTAACTACTGTCGCAACTTTTATATTGTTAGAACAGATTTTAAAGAAGGTTTACAAAAATTTAACAATATTTGTATTTATTTATTTACATTTGGTAAAGTTGCTCATACGAAATGTTGTTTTACATTGTATTTGTCAACTTTTACATTGTGAAACAGAAACATGTTGTATGTGCGCTCAAAAACATTGCTTCTGTAAAAAAGAGAAGAGAAAAACTTCTGTCAAAATTTCATTTAGAACGTGCTTTACTTTGCGGAAATATTTTACGCCGTATAATAATTTGCCGGCTGAATAAAACGTTTACAAGAAAAATATATTAGGTTTTCTATGTAGTTTTGCTTTTTTAATAATATTAAAGCAAAGAATATATTTGTAAAAGGTGGGCTAAAAGAAATCACCCTATTAGAAGATGCTCTTATTATTGCAAATGGCGGCCAATATCAAATCTGTTTTGACATTTGTGAACCAGACAGATGTAGAATACAAGTGAACAGGCCATGGAGCGATATACTCCCTAAGAACGCGGAATAATCGAAGTGAAAGATTTTTCGACCAAAATCATAATGAGGGACGAGGCTCATTTCCACCTCAGCGGGTACGTGAACAAGCAACACTATCGCTTCTGGGCCCCAAAAATCCACGAGTGATGCACGAGTAGCCATTACACCCGCTCAAAGTGACTGCTTCGTGCGCTGTTCACGCTGGAGGAGTCATCGGGCTGGTCAAACGACAACAGTGAACGGTGCGCGCTATAGGGCCATGTTAACCGAGTTTTTTCTGCGGCAATTGAACGAATTAGGACTGGAGGACATGTGGTTTCAACAGAATGGAGCAACGGCACACATTTCATTTCCATTTACAAAAAAAAATGAAAGCCAAACAGCATCGGATGACTTCTTTTGGCCCACCTTGTACATGTCGTCTGTGATTAAAAATTATAAACCTACTCTACAATAAAAAATTTTCACAGACATGAAGAAAACATGTGTATTTTAATTTTAATTTTAAAATACACATGTAAAATACATCTGGTGTATGGGGACCTTAAGCAAGAAGGGTATATTCGTATATAAACTTGTGATTCCTTTTGTAACTTCTACACTGTACATTGGACATGTGGGTACCAGAGATGTACATGAATCCGATTCAAATGCCTTTTTTTATTTTTTAAAAATGTGTATTGAATCGTGAGTAAACATAAACTAAATGAATGGTGTCTTTGCAACATTCACTAATCCATGTGGTTTGTTATAAAATGCATGTCATTGCACTATTCGCAAAAAACACGAATCAATTGATATGTTAAGAAGTTTTTAATACAGCTTTATAAATAAGTTACAGAATCACACTTTTGATACTGCAACCGAATAAATTCGTTGCTAGACATTTCGAATATTTGCATTGTAAAAAATCATTGGATCGCACCACTGATCTCATTGACTAAATCACTCCAAAGCCTTTCTTACAGAAGAATTTCGGATTCATGATTTCGAACAAAACAGGAATCTCGGTGAGATCTTCTCTTCTAAAATAAGATCTGGATCTCTTCAGCGATAACTTTAAAAATAGTTCTGGAGTTGGTGATGGAGTCTATATTTAGGAGTTTGGAGTAGTATATCTTTCAGACTACCCGATCAATATAGCGTACTACAAGCTTAATTGATGGATATAAGAAAAGCAGCAGCCTGGCTGTCGTACCATGGAATATTTGGCAAGATTATTCGAATTTATATCGGTAGTTGAATTGCAATTCGATTCTTGGTGGGCGTCTGTTCGATACCCGATCTAGTCCGAGAATGCCGAGCATCCTCAAATAGGATGCCGGGACATTCGGTGGTCACTCCCATCGGAAGGGAAGGGTTGTGGCCAGAGCATATCGAGAGCATAGTTTTGCGAAGAGAGCAGTCTAGTTGCACGAACGGACGTGCAATACAACCGTGGTAGAGATTTACTGGACTCCAGAGAGCACAGTTGAGAATGTGGTGGCAGGCTACTGCAGTTTTGGCAACAATGCTAAAAGAATAGTTTTGCCATGAAATGAGTACTGCAGAAGTTGTCAATACGGGGTAGAGGAGGAAACTGTGGAACACCTTTTCGATGTCGACTATAGAGGCCGACATGCTATATGGCTTCATAAGAAGTATCAATTGCTTTAGGTGACGGACTATTTTCTTTCTTTCTCTTTTTCCTTTCACTCTTCTATCACTGCTGTTTTTCATTTTCTTCATATACAAGTATCACAAAAGAACCACATCAGAGGCTTTCTTATTGGAGAGCCCTATACAACCTAACCTAAGCTAAGCATGGTCGTTCTAAGAGTATATGGAACCTTCCTTAACTATATGTACTACATTTTGAAGAAATCTGTTGAAAAATAAAATTGTAATTATTAAAAGGCCCATGTGGCTGGTCAAGAAGTGTATGGCGGCCTTCTTTAGAGTATAACGATCTTTGGCACCAAAAATCCGTTGTAAAACAACAATTTGTTTGGCGTACAAACAATTAATATCATTATTAAAGATGATGAATACGAACATACCATGCCAACAGCTACTTGACGGGCTATATTTAGCAAATCTCCACCTGAAAGCGGTACACTTTCCAAATAACTTTTGCCATTATCATTATCATTTTCATTAAAATCCTTCTTTAGCAGTGCTGGTGTTGACTTTACTGGCGTTTGAGTTTTTTTAATGTTCCTATGATTTTTACGTGACATAAATTTATTGTCCGACTTGAAGAGCTTAAAGTATGACTTATTATCAACTTCTCCATTGAATTTGTGTGCGTTGCTGTCATTAGATATTGCTTTCATTTTGCAATCACAGTTTTTAATATGAACTGTTGTAGCAGTTTTATTTAAGATATGATGATGTTGGTGTTGTTGCAACTGATATTGCTGCTGCTGTTTCTCCTCTCCTAATAATATTTGTTTAAGCTGTGCATTTTGTTTTTCCATAACAGATGAGTCAATATTTCTAATAATGACATCCACGTTACATTTGCAAGAACTTGTGCAAAATCCATGATAACCGTAAGATTTATTCTCTGCTGCTTGAGCAGTTGAAACCCTTGTTTTTCGCATGTCATGTGTTTTACTTTCTGTCTGTGGAAACAGTGAGTGATTTAACTTTATATCATTATAATCAGCACTATTTGTATTGTTGTTGCTATTGTTATTGTTACTGATTGCAGTCACATTTATTTCGTTATATTTAATTTTGAAACGTTCTATAACATTATCGCTCTCATTAAGGGTGTTGAAATAATCTATTTCATTACCCTCATTATCATCATCATCATCATTATCACTATCGTGGGGTTTATAAATTTGACTATTATCATCTTCTTGATTAACTTCCGTGTAGGTTATACTCGTACTTTTAAATTGCTTTTTCATTTGCAGCTTATGCAAAAAATGCCATTCATTTCTGCACAAAAAACAAAAAAATTACATTTAATAATATGCAAACAATTTACGAAAAAAAAAAGCTATAGTAAGAGAAATAAATAACCAGTTGTAAGCCATTCAAGCAATGCTTCTGCACGGCTCTGAACTTTAAATTTTCTTTCCTAATTACTTGCCTTAAAAAATTCAGAAGGTTCCCAAAACTACAGTATTCAGTTATCAACATCATTTGATTGCTAAAACGTGTGCAATGACCAATTATGCCCACAATATTTGGATGTTTCTCAACAGATTTCATTACTTCAATCTCCTGGCGAAAAGCATAAATGTCGTCTGCTGAAGGATGATCTGAAATAGATTGAAAAATGCAACATAAGAGTTATTAGGATAACTTGATTTATTAAATAGAGTTGGTTAGCAAGTACCTTTCAACATTTTAACAGCCACCTGCTGTGTGATACCCAATTTTCTGTCTTTGTATAAGCCGAGTTTAACTAAACCAAAGGCACCTTCACCCAACACTTGATAAAGTATTAAATCTTTACAATCAATTTCCATATCATCATCATAAAGCATATTCTCCTGGCATTCCATTTGATATAAAATATCATTTGAATTTACTTTCAGGCTTGCGGTGACATCAAAACTATGTTTGGGATCAATTGGTGCTTTCTTTTCCAGTTCCTAAATAAAGAAAGAGAAGTAATTATTTTTATTATTTTATTGAGTCCAGGGTACAATAAAACCAGGTAACTTTAAAAATACAAAAATAACAACATTTCAAAAAGCTCATATATTTTGTTATTGCTTTTAAGGCTCCTCCTGTCAAAAACTATTTCCGGTGGTTGATATCAAGAAGTGTGCTAGAGTGAAACAAAAAATTTGTTTCCCCTTTTGATCTCTCTTTAACTCACTGATATCTCTTAGTTTTTGACAGAACGAGCTTCAATCATGCAAGATTTAGCTGGCGTCTCAGTGTCACCTGGTTTTCTTACACCATGATTGGTTGGTTGAAAAATTTTCTTTATTTAGTTCAATGCCTACTTGTTTGCTTGACTAAAAGTTCTCATTTGATCGATTGGTATAATGAAATAAGAATTTAACAAGCCTTGGGAGTAATCTACTGAAAATTCAGAGTAGCGTCTGGTGAAACAGCTGTATAGATATGCTTTCCCTCTTAGTACTTATTTTAGTAAGTAAACAATTTTTTTTTTAATTTGCCATGAGAATATCATGGAAAATAATGCATTTTGCACACTCACATAATTTCGAATTAAGCACAAATAAAGATTAAATTTTTTTTTTTTAAATATATAAGAGTAAAGTCAAAAATTATGTAAAAAATAAATATTAATTATTTATTGTAAAGGAATCCATCTAAACAGACGCCTAACATGGTCACGCCACATTGAGGCCAAAATCTCATCTATAAAACTAAAAACAGCTCGACTAATGTGGCTCATAGGTTCATATTCATCTCTTTTCTTTGGAATATAAAGTTCTGTTATATAAAGCCATTATTAAACCAATCTGGACATATGGCATTCAGCTTTGGGGAACTGCGTGTGCATCTAACATCCAAAAGTCACAAAGAAGACAGTCGAATATTTTACGAACAATAGTCTGCGTCCCCTGGTATATAAGAAATGAGCACATCCACAGAGATTTAGAAACCTCAACGGTTCGGCAGGAAATTGGGAAATATTGTACTAAGTACGTTCACAAACTGATGAGCCATCCAAATGCCCTCGCTAGAGGGACACATAAGGCTTAAGAGAAGTGATACCTTGAGCCTAGAGAGAAGAGACATCTGACTTTTTTATTTATACGTAGTCTATTTCTTTTATTCCTAAGATTTGAGCACAAGAAACTAGTTATTACATTGGTAATAAATATTTAAGTTTTTTCTTTTTTATATTTAAGATTTGGATACTTATTGTAATTTTCTTATAGAAAGATTCAATAAAAAAAAAAATTTATTGTAAAGTAAAAAATACACCGGTTGCTCTCGCCATTTGCGTTGACTAATAGAGTTGTATCTTGTTTTAAATAAACTTGCAAACAAAACTTAAAAATAAAACTAAACTAAATCACTAATTATATTCTGTGAATAGCAAAGGAGCTTCTGAAATAAATATGCAGGTCTCGAAAAATACCATTGAAATAATACTGTTTCTAAGATTGTATCCTTAAATTTAATATTTATAATTTTTAAATTATAAATATTTTTGTTTTTTTTTTTTATTGGGTTCAATTAATTCAATAATAGGGGTACGGCCGATACTTAATAAAAAGCCTGGCCAATGTTCTTTACTATTTGGAAGTTAGAAACCAATTGAATTTTAAAGAAAAAAATTTGACTGCTTTTATAGTAATTTTAAATCCTTACATTCATGTGATTATAATAATAAAAATAAACCAAATTAATGTTAAATTTAAAATAAAAAGTGTTTGAATTTCAAAACTTCTGTTAAAGTCAAATATGATTTGATAGTAGGAATTTAGGCTTCAAGTTTAAATATTAAAAGCTTCAAAATAAATTAAGTAGATATGCGAGACATCATTATAATAATCTGTCTTTTCACCAATTCAATTCAGTGTCAGTGGATAATATATCCTTCCATTATGAGCCCAATCATAAACAAAAATTCCGTGGGAGTTTTTTCCCTTTTCTCCTATCATGAATATATTTTGTTCCCCTTTTTGCAACTGTGGAAAGAGAAAAAAAATTTATTTATAATTTTTTTGCATTTAAAATTGTGAAGGGAGTTTGCACAAAAATTTAAGTATTTTTTTTTAAAGTTAAAATAAAACAAAAGAAAAATTTATTTGTTAGTTTATTTGACTTTTTTCTTTTTATATTCTGATAAAGTTACAAAGTTGGAGCGAAATATCTAAATAAAAATAAATTTTATAACACGAACTCAAGCTTAATAAGCTAGTCGTTTCAATTCAAAAGAAAATTTGTTTAATGTAAGTAATTCCTAGAACAAAGCGTACTAATACGCAATAAATGTAGCACATGGTAACCTTAATGGAAACCAATGGATTTCATAAAGGCTGCAAGAACAAACTTTAAGATTTTGAAAAATCATCGAAACGGAGCATAAAAATAGATTAGAAATGCAGCTACGGTAATTCTAATGAGAAATATTTGATATGAAATCTCTTTCAAAATCGATACAGTTTACATTAGCTTTTTTTGACATAAATCAAGATTTCATTTTCGTAACAAAAACAAGCTGGTCAACGGGTTCCATTAAATTTCCTTTTAATTTATTGTAATTTTTTTTAACTTTAACACAAGCGATCAACTCGTCTGGAAATTTTATATAAAAAGTACTGAAAATATTGAGTCTTTCTCATACAAATTTTTTAAACGAGTTGATCGCTTGTGTTATAAAAACAGCACATAAGTATAGAATTTAAGCATTGAGTTTAGTCCCAAAAGGTACTCAATTTGAGTCTTTTAATTAGTATATAAGCTGACTAGTTTTGTAAGTAAAATCAATCTTGAATTTTCAATTACCATTAAATAATTAAAAAGAGCTTGTCCTATGCTCCAATTTAATTAAATAAATCAAACAAGAAAAACAAATTTTTATAAATTCTTTTTAAAAAGTAGAAGTAGAGCAGCGATTTTTCACTCTAACTCCTCCATTTATTAAGACACCAGCAACTCAGAATTCTCTAAAAAATGTTAATAGATAAGAGCGCTAAATTGGCAAAGCTATCTGTAAGAACCCAAAATATATGCCCCCTCTTTTACATGAAGATATTACAAATGGAACGAAATTTGTTTGCATTTGAAAAGTACTTATTAAAGGGCTGCACAAACATACTTGAAAGCCACCCATCACTACAAACATGTGTAATATTTTATATTAAAAAGTGCTTGTAAGCCATTTGAAGTATGCTTGTGCAGCCCTTTTTTATGTATGCGTACCATGTTTACCTGCTACTGAACAATATTATTTTTTATTTTTTTGCGGTTTTTTGTTTTTTGAACTTTAATAAAAGATTTCCATGTAGGAAACTTAATAGCGCATAAACAACTTACATAAGTAACTACTGAGTGTTAAGCCAACCAACAAATATGTTTCTTTGCATACTTTATCTGTTTATTTAGCAGAAAATCCTTTGTTACATAAAACTTACCTCAAAATATTTACATCTCTCTTGGTAACGCTTCAGTTTAGCTCTACGATGGTAAATAATGAATATAGTAAGAGATAGAATAGCGAGACAAAATATGGGTGCCAATATCCCCGCAATCAGTTTCACAAAGGGGTTTTTTTCTAAAACGACAAGAGAGGAAATATAGTAAGTTTTTATTATTTTATTTTATTTTATTTTTTAAATGATAATTTGGTTACTAAGAGTAAGATTATGGCAGCACTGTACACGGTAAGTATTCCTTATAACAAACACTCACATAACAAGGAGAAAATTCAAAGTAGAGTCGGTTATACACTTGCACTCACTCCTCTATGTATTTTGATTATAAAAACAATGGACAGCTATGCTGTACCCTGTATAGTTCTGCCACGAGTAAGATTAAAATCATCACACAGTAATACTGAATAAAACGACTTGTCAAAAAATGAAATCAAATGGAAATGTACAGTGAAAACAATATTTGGAGTTTTTGTTTTCTAGAAATTTCCCACATAAACCTTAACTTTATTATTGCTTTGTTTAAAACTAATTTAACTTTTTCTTATTTTACAATTTATTTATTTCATTTAGTCTATGGAAAAATTACTCTGTTGAATCAGTGTTTTATTATTCATTAGAAATGGTATTTATGCATGTGTAAATGTAGCAATTCGGTGTTATGTTAATGCCTAGAATTTGATAGTGTAATGCTTGTGTGTAAGATGGTTATTATTTATATCTGTGTTAGTGTATAAGCTTTATGATAGCTGCAGTTCTAGAATTTGCTAAATTAAGCATTTTCATTCAACTTGTTGTTCTATACTTGATACACCTAGGAATATGCAGTAAATTCTAAAAGTTTGTAGATGGTTCTCGGCTAAACTAAAGATTTATAATATGCGTTACAGTTTGCTAAAGTGAATAGTATATAAGGCAATGCTGAGATTGCCAGAGAAGTTCAGTTCTGGTGGAAACATTAGACTGCAAACAAGGTGTGTCAAAAACAATAAAGTGTCATTGTGACGGTTATAAATAAAGTGTGTTTCTACAAGTGTTAAGAGAAGAAAACTTATTGGGGTGTTATTTTACAATAAAGAACCCTAATAAGCTAAATGTTTTTATAATAGGGTAAAAACGAAACAATATAGATACATAAAATATTAAATATTACATTTCCTGTATTTAAGATTAAAATTAAATTATAATTAATGGTGGATAAAGATTTATTGAAATCAAAGATGTGATAAAAATCAGTAAATTCATCGCAAATACAGTGAAATGGGTCAGCATTAATATAATTACTACGAAAGTAGAGACGGCCGAATTGGAATATTGAAATTGATTCTGCTTAATAAAAAAGATGAATTTATAGAACCATCTATCAATTTTAGCTGTATAGATATGATTTCCTTCTTAGTACTTATTGTACTAAGTAAACAATTTTTTACAATTTTCCATGAGAATATCATGGAAAATAATGTGATTTTGGACACCAACATAATTTTTAATTAAGCACAAATAAAGATTAAATTCTTTTTTAGCAAAAATGTTATGTTCAGCATGACTACGACTTTTTAGAGTTTGGCAGTTTAATAAGGGCAGGACGAGCATGATAAGATGGAAGTCTATCAATATTAGACCAACAAAAACTATTTTTGTATGGACTCAATTGAATTTATATGTACTGCATATTGTGGACCAATATTCCAAGATTGGTCTCACAAGAGCAGTATAAAATATTTTCGTCAGGAAATGCTATGAACCATATTTTCATAAAACCTAGTACTCCTGAAGCTTTGTATACAATTAAAGATGTATGAGATCTGTAGTGCGATTCAGTAACTTTTATTACGAACATTCGAATCAACAAAAAAAATGTATAACGATATTTTATCGAATTCGGTATTCAGTAACTTTTCGACAAAAATTTTCGGTACGATAAAAATCGTTATTTGCGATGATTATTTATGTGTTGCTAACTTTTGCAAACTGCATTGTTTATATGAATTTTGCCACGTAGTTGAAAGTTTAGTTAGAAATATTATTCTTGGATCCAGATTTGAACAGAGGTAGGATAAGTGATTTTTTCCAAATAGATGGAAAATAACTTTGTTGGATTGATAAGTTGAATATAAAAGATAAAGGAATACATAGCAAGTCTGCACAATGCTTCAGGATACAGTTTGGGACTCCGTCAAGACCAGAAACATTAAAAACTTTAATTTAGTCATATAGCTAAATATTAAGGCTGGTATTCAAAGAGACTAATAACGATTTCAAGTATAAATTACGGCAAATTTGTCACAATATCGATTTCAAATAAACTTTAAATTTCTTTGAATGCAAGCATAATTGTTCGCTTACAGATGGCATAAAAATTCCCATAGATTCTTGAATTAAATAGGGATAAGTTTATTGATCGTTAAATTTCGATGGAGAGTAAATTGATGCGAAGAAATCTGAAAAACGTGTTACTAATAGGTAAATCAACAGAAAATTCCAAGTCACCATCTTTCACTGTTGAAGGAAAAACGGAAACACGTCTTTAGAATTAACAAATTGAAAATTTTTTTATACTCTGATGTATTCCATAATGGAGCAGACGAAATAATTAGTCTAGTTTTGGGTAGAGATAAAAAAAAATATTCATCCAGAAGAGAATAGAATAAGTCTAAGCAGTTGTCCAAGTTGCTACATTTTGATAATTGATCAATCCAGGCAATTCGCAATAAATAATTTTTAGAAGATTATAATTTGTGTGCTTAAGGCAATATAATTTTCCATACGCCGTTGGAGTTTTACCATGAGAATCAAACGATTAATTCGATGATATAAGTCTTCAAGGTTTGATATAAGATCTTGACGTTATACGCAGAAGTCCGCTGGTTGACTGCCAAAGATGAGATCTAATGACTTATTGTAAGCATTTGGAATAGACTTAATTAGGAAAAGAGAATTTTGCAGAATACAAGATGGAGTGAAATAATTAGAGTCATCAACATATTAAAATCTCCAAGAATCCAAAGAAAAGATCAGATGGTTTCAGTTTTTTTGCTATGGAAAATACAGCTCTCATGTGTTCCATATATGCCGCTTGAGATAATCACTTTTATCGGGAATAACATGTGAAATATTTTGCCATATGAGATTTTTATTTCTATCGTGAATCTCCAGCTGAGTAAGAAAAAATTTTTTTTAATTTAAAACAAACAAATTTAGTAAAATAATGCTTGGAATTACAGGAGCAAGAAAATAGACGCCGACGTTTGCGCGATTGATTTAACTCTTTGGAGTTACCTGATGCTCTATCAGTGACAAAGTTAATAAGTTACTTTGAATCAATTATTGTAGCCTAGATTATAGAGTTAATAAAGAAGCGTTTTCTTATTTATTGACGCCTCTTAAAAAATCATTTTGTATTCCAACGATAGCTTGAGATTTGTTGCAGAGAAAAAATACAAAAAGCAATAGCTATGGCACAATCAATATTCTGTGAAATCTTTTCACATAAATTGATTTTTTTTTAGAAGAAAGCTTTTGTCGTCAATGGATCAGTTTTTTCACTTTTTCCTTTCCTTTTATCATTAATAAAATGTATGACTTTTTTAGCATAAAAATTTCTCTGACTTAGGGAATTTTTTCCCAACAACCAAAATTTTCCTTGCGAAAAAATATTCAGCATTCGGCTGTTCGTAAATTTGGAATGCCTGCTGTTGTGGGTGGTGGGAAAAAAATTCTCCAGCAAAAATGAAGTGAAAAAATTTCATGAGAAAAATTATTTATGATTAGATGAAATTTTTTTAAAGTAAAAATTTTTCCATGTTATCACTCTCAGTTGAATTACATAAAAAAAAGAATTTTTCGTGGGAGTTATTCTTGATAGAAAATATGTGAAATGGAAAAAAATTACGAGGGAAAAATTATTCACGATAGAATGATTTAAAAAATATAAAATGAGTGTTTTCTTGATGACAAAAGAACTAAGTAAAATTTCGTATTTACAAGATTTGGTATTTGGTACTTACAGGGCGCCACAAATACTATATATAAAATAATGGATAGAAATTTAACAGTCCAAAAGCTCTCATTATTTTGCATTTTATTTAAAAAGAGTCTTACACATACTTTATACAACTCACCTGGCACATGAACTACTGTTTTGATGACATCAGTTAGGGATGATGTTGCGTGGCCACCTCCAGTGTATGCTATAAGGTTTACTTCATAGAACATACCGTACAAGTAGATTTTTCGTATGAAATAATTATGAGCATCCTGCAAGCCACAAGCAGATGCATGATTTAAAAATGTTTTCTATTTGTGCTTGTAAGAACATAAAACTTTTCAGAATCTAGTTATTGGGACAGTTTATTTTATTAAAATGCCTACAGGGCAGGTTCTTAAAGAATTTTAGTTTTAGTAACAGTTTGTTTACGTCGAGTATGATTTTCCTTAAAATTTAAAACATTTTGGAATATTTTGCTTACCTTGGGTAGATGATAAATCTTGGTTTCTCCGTGATCTAACAAATGTATGCGTAGTGTGTAATTATCCGGTAAATGTGTAGGTAATTGCCAGCTTATGTTTAAGGAATAAGCATGTTGATCGACAATAATGTGTTCGATGCATAAATTTTTGGGAGCTTCAGGTGCTTTAACAAAAATGAAAAAAGAAATCAAGAACAAAATATATAAAAACAAAGGAGAATTAAAATTTTTTTTATAAAATAAAAATTAAAAAATTTTCGTTTTATGCAAAGTGACTTATATGCTGTTTTTATAACATCAACTCGTCTTAAAAATGTATATGAAAAACACTGAATATTTTGAGTACTTTTCACATAAAATTTCCAGACAGGTTGATCGTTTGTTTTATAAAAACAGAGGGTTAATTTATTTATTCGTTCGGGCAAAAAAAAAAAAAAAATTGTATGTGATGTGATGCTGCTTTTCTTGAGAAAGAAACAAATTTTAATCCAAAACATTCGTTCTGTAAAAAATTTTTGTTCGGACAATTATTTTAATATGTGGTATGCAGTATCTGTTCTTCAAAGAGAGAACCCATTTTTTTCTGGATAATTGTCACCTTGATTTAAAATGGACAAAATTTTTGTTCAAACAAATGTTTTTTGAGAGAGAAAAAATTTTTCGATTTTTGTTCAGACAAAAATTTTTATAAATGTAAATTACACACATATCTTTCTTTCTTTGAGAAAGAGACAAACGACTTAATTCACTCGTTTCTGCAGGAGAACATTTTTTTGCGTACAATATTTTTTATACGCATTTGGAGATTTAACTTTGTGAGATGCACTTCAAACTTAATATAAAAAAATTGTGTGGTCAAAAATTTTGCTCTGAAGAAGTAAGTATAGATTGAATTTATATTTCGTTCACACAAAGCTCAACAGAGTTTCCACTACATTTAACTTTTTTCATAAACATTTTTTTTAAATCGAATGAAATTTTGAAACTCACTTCAGCAACTACAATAAATTTTCAACTGCTACATTAAAATTTTTAGATGTAAGTAAACTGAGCTCTTTTAAAAAATTCCCCAGACAAAAATTTTGTTCGGAACAAGTAGGTAAGTATGCTGCAAAAAACTCTCGTAAGAAATTTGTAAATTAAATGGGCTAATAAATTTTAACAAAGTGAATTAAATAAATAGAAAGAGTTTTGGTAAATTCTAATTTTAAAAATCACTCATTAATTATTAGTTAGTTTTATTTGACCTTTTTCTTTTTAATTAAAATGGCTATTTTGTTAAGCTTGGGGTCTTATTTTTCAAAAATTTATTTTTATATCGATATTTTGCTCCAATTTTTGTAGCTTCTTCAGGATATAATTATAAATTAATCATATTATTAAAAATACATATTTCAAAAATTTTCTTGACAAAATTAAATTAGGGTGTTCAATAATAAGGTTATCCCAAACGAAATTTGAAAAATATAATAATTTGATTAATTTATAATTATATCCTGAAGAAGCTACAAAAATTGGAGCGAAATATCGATATAAAAATAAATTTTTGAAAAATAAGACCTCAAGCTTAACAAAATAGCCATTTTAATCACTCATTAACTTACCACAAATATTGAAATTATAATTATGCCATTCAACACATGATGGTACCGTAAATGTTTTCCAAAACAATTCACTTTCCCTCATACTCTTTGTATTGCTAGCCCTGATCCCAACTTTGTATTCCGATGAAAACGTTAAATTTTCCAGATCATGCTTGTAAAGTTGCCGTGGCTGCAAAAGTATACACAAAAATAAAATTAATTCACTTAAACTATCAACTGAAGAAAATAAAAAAAAAAAACATTTTATTAATTGATAAATTGTTTCAGTTAAATTCATCATAAAAAAAAAACATTTTTGTATTTTATTTTCGAATAGAATTAAATTTTTTCTTGTATTTTTTATTTTTTTTTTGTATATTTAAAAAAATATTTCGTACCTTCAGTAATACGAAATAGTAAAAAAAAAGTTTAAAACAATCAGGCATGTTCTATAAATCAGTGTTTTCAAAACACGAAAAAGGTGTTCTGCGAACAAAATTATTTGACATCTCGTGATTTAAAACCGACCAGCTAACTGCCTTACGATACCAAATCACGTAGAGCATTTTAAACATTTTGCTTTGAATTGCTTTTTTTTTAATAATTTTTATCAAAAAATTCATTATTTATAGTCATTTAAGAGACACGGACAGTACGATCGAATTACGTGCTTATAGGATACTTTCCGCACCTGTAAAATTTTTGTCCGTTTTGTATTATACTTTAGATAAAATACGCAAAAAATCCACTTCAGAACTTATAACTACGTAATTTACGGATCGATTGGGCTAAGTATCTATAGCAACCTGCTCATAGAAGCTTCCAATACTAAACTTTTCTGTTGGTCTTCTAGGGACTTCAGAAAGTTGATTTCAATACCCATGATACCAGAATATATTTACACTAAGCCACAAGAGTCTAAGGACTATAAGAAAAACTAAATTATTTTTATTTTAAGGCCGAAAACATCCAAAATTCTTTTTAATTTTGTTAAAAAATTTATAAGAAAAATTTATACAAAAAAAGATGGATTACGTGAGAAAAAACTAATTAACAAGAAAAGCCCATTTTCCGAAATTCACAAAAGTCTACGGATGGCTGCATTAAATGAGGCACCGTTAGTTTTTAGTTCCACGTTTTAACTTTACCACCTCGTTTAATCTATTAGACATGGAGTTAATTAGTTTTTCGAAAATTCTGGGTCATCCTGCCCCCTTTTTTTTTCTTTAAAACAGACTTTAACTGCTGAATATATGACAGATTTACTTTTCGTACCTGTAACTTAAATTATGGCCACGAGTGTTGACTGGAGCGGTGGTCAAGAGGTTGAGGAAGATGTTCCAACTTTAATTGCAGGTTATATAACGGGTGGCCCAAGTGAGCGTATTGTAGTCCTTCTTGGGGGTCTTGCGGTAGAAGCTGTTGCACAATTTGAACTTTGTATGGATACATCTTAAGATCCAGCTTTAAAATTCTCTGTAATGTTGTTCTGGGTATATCCAATTGGCCGGAACGGCGACCAGTTGAGACAGATGGATCATTTGCAACACTCTGCTGCACAGCTTCCACGTTGTCTTCAGTACGAATATTTCGATGAACACTTCTTCCTGGACGGTCGGCAACTGAACCCAGTTCCTCAAAACGGCGAACTAAACTTGTATTCATGGAAGATGTTGGCGCTGATCTTACGTTAAAAAAACGGCGATAATTTCTCTACTTCATAACAATTAATCGTTGAGAAGAATAATAAAAATCGACAATTTTAATGCGTTGTTGTGGACTGTATGTATTCATTTTAAATTTCCAAGAGTTCAGTTATAATTTGCAAAAAGAAAAAATAATTTATGTTAAAAAATAAAAAAGTTATTTGTGTTTCACATTAGCTGGTCTTATTTGGGCCACCCTGTAGTAGTCACTCCTTTCTCAATAGAGCAGAATACTTGAGGTCATTGTGGTGCATTCAACCCTTAAAATGCCGAGATAAATGTGCTCTTGGTTTTTTCTCGCGTATTAAATCTTTTTTTGAGAAATAAAAGATGAATTCAGGTTTCTTATTAAATTTTCTAACAAAATCGAAAAGAAATTTAAGTATTTTTGGCCTTAAAATAAAAAAAATAATTTAGTTTTTCTTGTCGTCCTTAGACTTTTGTGGCACATGCACGGCGTAGAAATTACAAACGGCATTACAAACTTGTATTGAATTACAAACTACATTGAAGGG
Organism: Thelaira solivaga; assembly: GCA_947397855.1. NCBI lineage: Eukaryota > Metazoa > Arthropoda > Insecta > Diptera > Tachinidae > Thelaira > Thelaira solivaga. Next base: position 27,198,651 of record OX377614.1, read on the forward strand.
AAAAAAATATTTATGAAAAGGGGAAATTCGCAGAATGTATTCAGTCAAAAACCGCGACTACCTCTATTTTTGACCATTTTCTGTGTGCATTTTTTGCGTATTTTGTCTAAACTACAACAGGGATAACAAAGTTTGGTGTACAGTTTCAACAGAAACAACAGTCGTAATTAATGTCTGTGTAAAAAAAAACAAGAAATATCAAAAATACAACCGATATATCAGATTTTCATTAATTTTTGCTTTGATTTTAGTTTGTTTTTTTTATGGAAATTTTTAAGCTGTACATATGCGTACACACCAGCATCATTCCCAGAAGCTATAAAAAAGAAGCTAAATTTGAATAAAAAAAGGTTAAGTCACTGACAAAAAAAAAATCTAGGAAAACTATCGCTTAAAATTCAAAATGATAATTATGATTTTTATAAAAAATTAAGAATGACTAAAACTAAAGAAAATAAGGTCCTCCTTTTTGAAAAAAAAAAATTATAAAAAAATTTGTTTGCACTATCCGTAAAAAAATTTTGAATTAAAGCAAGGTCTGACCAAAAAGGTAACCAGTTCTACTACTGCCTTTTTCCGGCCATTTTTTAGTAGAACTGGTTACCTTTTTGGTCATAACTTGCTAAGTTTTCAATATATCGACTTGATTTCTTTTGCGTTGGATAGATAAACGTATCTGGTAGATAGTATAAGAAAATTTTTTTTATAATTAAAAAAAAAAAAAAAAATAAGCAAACGTATTTTTTTACGAACAAAAATTTTTTTTAAAAGGAAAAAGGCTATTTAAGGCAATTTTTAAAAGGAAAAAAGGCTGGGAAAAACGCTAGAAGATAAATCATAAATTTCAAGGCTAAATTCGAGAAAAAAAAGACTAAAGCTAGCCTTGTCGAGAAGTTGTTCGAGATGAGGAAGAGGAGATTTCTCTGCTGGTGACCAGCTCTGGAGGAGCGGCACATGCTTCACTTTGGAGAGCACTGCCTGCAGGTTCTCACAGCGCTGTCCACCATAAGGGTAGACATGCTATTGCCTCCGTTAGAAGTGACGGACTCACATTCTCTATCTGCCTTCATATTTATTTAATTTCTTTTCACTCTTCTATTTTTCTTTATTCGGTACGCCCTGTGCAACCTAACCTAACCTATTTCTGTTGAAGGAGGGCAGTTATGAAGTCAGAGTTCAGTTCAGTTCAGTTGGTGTAATCCAAATATATAGTAAATTGCACAATATTTTATGTGTTTTGTCTTTTTTTTTTATTAATTAATTACAATTTTCATAAAATATTTGATAGAGCGGTTAACATTTTTGGCAGCGATATGCACATGTCTGTACATAAGAATCCGTATACGTAAATATAATGTAACAAACAAGCAAATATATACTAAAAATAATTTTTGTGTAACTTGAATAAACACATGGTATCGAATAATTAAAAAAAAACACAATTAATAATTGATTGATTGACCGACTGTAGATCTAGGTTGAAAGATGCTGTTGCACATGTTTTTTGCCAGATTATTAAGTTCATACATAATCATGTAACTAATATTTAATTGAAAGAAACAAGTGTATGTGGATTACACAACATGACAAACTAGCTGACCCTGCAAACGTTGTTTTGACGTACTCTTCAGAACAGCGTTTCTTCTGTTTCGATCTGATGAATGTTAATCGTTTTGTTTCAATTTTCACATACATAACGACGACGACATTTGAAGATGTGATTATCCTCATTTTCACGTACCATCAGGCGATATGAATAAATATGTAAATAGTTAATTCAACTTAACTTATTAGAAAAAATATAGATATTTTATTCAGCTGTAAGTGAATTTATAGTTACCTGTGGATTTAAAAATATAGTGGGAGTGGAACATTTTTGTTCCATAAAAAACGTATGTGGACTTTTAAAAAATTACCAAATCGGTCCAGGTGTTCAGATATATAAAAAAGTGGGCGGAAAAATGGTTGCCCTCAATGTTTTCACCTAAAAACTTAAAATTGATTACTACGGACATTAAGAAAAATTTGTTGCATCAGTCCAGCCGTTCACTGATTTAAGATAAATTACAAAAGAGTGGGAGTAAAATGGGATGTGGCCAGTTTTTCTTTTCGTTGTCAAGTGGTGTGATTACCAACCAACGACATTTGATAGAAAATTATATTATTATTTTTTGCCCTCTAGCTGTAAATATTGTTCCAGTAAGCTTGTGTGGTTTTCTAATCTGTTTTTTGGAAAGCAATTTATATCCAAAATAAAAAATAAAAAAATTTTTTTTAGTTAATTAATAATGGAAAAGTGTGTTTTTGAAAATTGTGTAATTTAACAGCAATAACCCAGCAAAAAAATGGTGCTTTCTTAAAAGAATCACTTACAATAGCTCATGCACACAAAGGAAAAATATGGTTAAGGCAACCATATTCTGGTAGAAACATAGTATGGTTAGATTTGTGATTGCATCTAACCATATATATTTTTAAATCAAACATATTAAAAATACCTTTCAAGGAAATAGTTTTTGACGTGAATAAACTTCTGATTTTCCAAATAAAATGCAGAGTAGTATAGTAAGGAAGAGGGAGGGAGAGAGAGAGAGAGAGAGAAAAAGAAAATTGGTTACGTTGACAGGACTTTAGCAATAAATTTGTATTTAACTTGACCACCATACGTGATTCTGAAGAAAGTTTTCACTTGAAATAATAGAATTTTCACTCAATTGTGACTTGAAACAAAATATAATTTCTGCAATTTTAGTTTGTAAAAACTTAATGGAGTTTTGAAAAAACAAAAATTAAAGCATTTATTGTCAGCAGGGCAAGGGACTTCATACTAGACCCTGTTTGTTGTCATTACTCTGAGACCCACCTAAAGTTAATCACTTCTATCGGCAATAACAGGTGAAATATTTTCCCCATGAGATTTTTATATCCCTCGAAGTGAAAAATGCTATCGTGAATCTTTCATGAAATTTTTTTTAAGCTGTCACCTCACATTGATTGTTTTAAACAAGAAAAAAAATTGAAATTTTTTATTTTTTTATTATTTATTTAAATCCATAAATGAGTGGAATTTTTATGAACAAAAGTAAACTTTTAATAAGAGTCTACTTTTTTGTGAGTATGATAACGGCTTTGTGTCATTCTTTACAATTTAAAATGAAATCGGACTTCGGCAACACGATTTATCTGTTATTTTGACTTGGTTTTTCCTGTAAATATTGAAAGGTTGTGATCGAGAAACGATGAAATTTCTAATTTTTAGTTGATGTCGAGGGCAGCGATTTTCCTTGAATGTTTTCCACAATAATCTATTTTGTAGTGAAAATAAAAATAAAAAAATTTTATAAAATTATTAAACTAGAAGGTTGCAACAAATCATTGATTTCACTCTATACGAGTAGCAGCTGTGTGTGCAACGAATGTAAATAATTTTTTAAACTTTAACCCTTTAATCATTTAAATTACAAAACAGAATTACATGCGGCATAAATTTATTTATTTAAAAAACAACAAAAAGAGAAGACAACAACAAAAATTGCACGGGTATTTTTTTTAATTCCTATTGATACAATTGAATAAAAAATATAATTAAATGATTAGAAAGTCCGACAGAGTTATATTTAGATGTAGAGGGTGTGAACAAATCTGGTGTTAATAACTTTACTTTGTAAGAAAACGATATTAAAAATTACAAAAACATAAAATATTACGAGGAAAAATAGGAATTTCTTCGTGTTATAAACCAATACGAACCAAAATGTAATAACGAAGAAAAAAAATTATACACAAATTAAAAATTTCAATAAATAATAATTGTTGAATCAAGTAAATACTCAATTATTAGTTTAGCTGAAAATGTTGTAAAATTTTTTAAATATTTAATTGATTCAATTACAAATTTAATCAACTTAATAATCATAATTTTTAATTACGTACATATTTGTTTTGTTCTTTTGTAAAAAGGAATTTACAAAAATTCTAGCATTTTTGGTGTGATCACACTTGCAACGAAGGCATATTTATTTACAAGGTAACTGCGAGAATACAAAAACAAATTATTTACCTCTCAGCTGTCGGAACTTATATGCATGTACAAGTAGTTGTAGAATTTTGAGTCATTTTAATCGTTTATAGTTCATTTCGGAAACTGTACGATGATTTTTAATTTTTGTTCATCGTTCATTTCGGACACTGAACGATGATTTTTTATTCTCGTTGTTAAAATAAATCCGTAAAATTTGGCAATAAATATCATAAGCAGGGCCAGGAAGTTCATGCACTTTAAATCGCAAGCTATACGCATAAAATGTGCACTAACAATCGCTAAATAAACAAAAATAAATAAGTTTTTTTTTCAAGTCATCAAATGTAAAACTCTTCAAACTGTTTTAAACTTTGAAAATTTTCGTTCAGCATCAACGGATTTAAAAGTGATCAACTCTTTCGTAGAATATTTATTTTCTACAATATTTTCTCTACTGGAAGGTATATTAAAAATATTTTAAAAAAGGCGAATTTATTAAAAAGTGTAGGTAATTCTATACCAAACACCAAAATGTTGTTGCTTATGCTTCTTGAAAATGTCAAAGTAAGCAGATTATGCCATATTATTTTGACTGTTCAGGGCTCAAACAACAATAACCAGTTGATCCATTGACTACACCTTGTAATGAATTAAGAAAATAGAATTTTTTTTTAACGTACGAAATATAACAAAAAATTTGCTTAAAAAAAATGCAGAAAGATGCATTTAAGGCAAAATATGCACTAACTAATTGATGTCATTTTACTGAAAATATTGTGATTCGCAAAGATATTAACTTTGGGTGGGCTTCAGACAACAAACATGCATTTGCATCAAGTCCCTCAAAAAGTTATGGCGTTTTCTTTTCAAACAAAAATGTTGCATATATTCTGCCATCCAAGAATATTTGCGTTCTATTGTCAAAAAAATGTAATAGTTAAAATCAATATCACGTTCTCTTCTCAACATGTTGCAAATAAAATATACAAAAATGGTATATGTTTTGCACACAATTTATAAGTGAGGGTAAGATACTGCCCTTTTTTACAACTGTGTCTTGTTTATACAATTAAGTAAATTATTTAATTTATATGAAAAACGAGATTCAACATTTTCTTAGTCAATATATTCTTCATAAAACATAAAAATCCATTATTGGTTACATTTGAATTAATTTTTATTATATTTTAAGTGCAAAGTTTTTTTGTGTCAGCTGTTTCACAAATCGCTCTAAAAGCGTTAAACATATAAAAATGTTGCATGATAAAATTATTTTTTTTTGTTCTATTGAAACCATAAAAAAGGCATCGCTTTGCGCAGTTTTAGGCAATCTATTTAAAATATTACATAATTGAAAAGGAGAATATTTTTTGAGAATAGAAAACGCCATTAGTTAGTTTGACAGTTCACCCTTTTGCAAAATGGAAAAGATTTTAAAAAACTTTCTGAAGTCGTTAGTTAAGGCATTCTTATTTTCTTGTTATTTTTGCACTAGGACATTAAATATCGAAATACCTTAAACATTTCACTTAATTAAAAAACCAACACCACAAGTAACAACAAAATCACAATAGCTTGAAACACCATTTGATTAAACTGATAAAGATTCTCTTAGACTTATTTGTGCATCAGTATCAGTACTCGTATCTCTGTATGTCCGTTAACTGCATGTGTGCAAGCATTTTTTCAATCGTGTGAGTGTCACTACATTTAAACATCATGTGCTTTAGTACGAGATTATTTTTATTCAAAGTTATGCAATATTCGTATCTACTCATGCATTTACTTATTTTTTTGTTTGTTTTTTTATTTAACATCTAAATCATATAACGTTCTCAGAATTCATCAGATGTGTGTGTCTGTTTGTGTTAAGAGGAACTAAAATTAGTAAAACATTTTAAATACTCGTGCTATAAAAGGAGAATGCTTGTTTGCACTCATGAACATTAATTGCAAACAACTAGAGAAGTAAACACGAGTTGAATACAAGATCTTAAGAAGGAACGGAATGAAGAATAAATATTTGGTACGTAGAAAAAGATTTATTTGTTTGATTTGAGAATGGAATTGCATCCTTTTGATAGGTGGCAGTTGTTGCCTTGGCAATAGTAAGCAGTAGAGTTAATGGTGTGCCTTATGGGGCAAAAGTAGGAAGTTATGGTGGTGGTGGCGGAGGAGGTGGAGGCGGTGGGGGTGGCGGAGGAGGAGGTGGTTTTGGCCCAGGCGGTGGGGGTCACGGAGATATTGGATTTGGCCCTGGTGGCGGTGGCGGAGGCTTCGGTGGAGGTTCTGGGTTAGGAGGTGGAGGAGGAGGTGGAGGCCCTAGTAGTGGTCACGGTGGTAATTCACTTTCTTCAGGTGGCGGATGTGGTGTAGGAGGTGGTTGTGGAGGTGGGGGGGCCAGTGGTCTTGGCGGTGGTCATGGAGCAGGTCTTGGCAGTGGTAGTGGTCTTGGTGGGGGACACGGAAGCGGCCTAGGTGGAGGTAATGGTCTTGGTGGAGGCAGTGGTCTTGGTGGGGGGCACGGAAGCGGCCTAGGTGGAGGTAATGGTCTTGGTGGAGGCAGTGGTCTTGGTGGCGGCCACAGTGGTGGTCCTGGTAGTGGCGGACATAACTTGGGGGGTGGTTCTAGTGGAAGATTTAATCAAGGCGGTGGTGGTGGCAGCCATGGCTCAGGCTCAGGCTCGGGCTTAGGAGGCGGAGGTGGAGCCGGCTTCGGTCCTGGTAGTGGTTCGGGAGGCCACGGCGGTTTTGGTCCTGGCGGATCAGGTCCAGGTGGTCATGGAGGCCACGGATCTTCTGGTCTTGGTGGTGGTAGCGGTTTCGGCGGAGGTGGTGGTGGTGGTGGAGGCAGCGGATTTGGTGGCGGTCATGGCTTAAGTGGCGGTTATGGTGGTGGCTATGGTGGAGGCGGTGGTTATGGTGGTGGCGGAGGCTACGGCGGAGGTGGTTATAAAAAACATGGCTACTAAACAAAGATACGTGTTTAATTGCACTGTGATGACAATTATTGTAGATATTTTTTAGTAAATAAAAAAAAATTAATTTTATTTATTTGTTCACCGTAGATGCTATTCTAAGAAATACATGAGTCCAAGTAAGCTAAATTAGGTAAGTCAGGAATGAGTTAATGAAGCAACTGACCAAACAAAATTGTTTTTATTTTAAATACATACAATTTTGGAGCTTAGTTCGTAATGCTTTTAAAGAGCATATTTGGTTGTTTATTAATTCTATTTCTAAAGCTTTTAAAAATCTCAACAAAAAAAATGTGTTTTGTAGTGCTGTGGTCTTAACTTGAAAGGAAATATACTACGCAAATCGAGGCTTTAGTGTACTGTATACTATAATGCTCTTATCCCACAAAAATATCCAAAGACTTTAAAGTAAAATTTATTAAAAAATTATATGAAAAATTTGTATAACGTTGACTTTAAAATATACGTTTATTTTTTTGGGATAAGAGGCTAAGTGCGTAATAGGGGTTATTTTTATACCCTTCACTGTAAGTAGCAAGGGTATATATAACTTTGTGTAATTTCTACACTGCACATGAGGCACGCTATATATATACCTTATATTCGGAATCTCTGTGAATTGCACAGTCGATTAAGTGAAGTATGTCTGTCCGTATGTCTGTGTAGTCGTTGAAATCAACTTTTTGAAGTCCATATACAACGTACAGAAAAGTATAGTATAACAATCTGTCAGTTGCTTCTGTCTTCCGATTGCTATTTAAATTCAGTCAGATCGGTTTAAAAATGCCGGAGCTATGAGGCGAAAATCGCGACTACCTCTATATTTGACAATTTTCTGAGTGTTTTTTTTTTTTTTTTGTTGCATATTTTGTCTAAAATAAAAAACAGGCCAAAAGACATGATATGCAGTTTAATTAGCAATAACTATCGTAAAATCTGTGCAAAAAATCAAAAAGATCGGTCTACAAATGACCTAGAAAACTAAAAAATACAACTGATATTTTAGATTTTCATTATTTTTTTATTTGTTTTGTTTTAATTGACTGTATGTGGACCTTTTTAAATGTTGGTTATATTCGGCAATTTTTGGTCCTTACATTAATAAAAATAATAAATAAGAAACAAAAACAACGTTTTGTTTTTGTATGGAAATTATTAAGCTGTGCATGCGCGTAATGTTGTGCACACAAACACTAACCCCCCGTTTCCACATGCAAGTGCAAGTTCGAAAAACTCAATACACTCTCACTTTTTCACTAACACACTCATATTTTTCGAACTTGCAGCTGAACTGGCAACCAAATTCTTTTGCAAGTAAATTTTTGACACTTGCAGCAAGTAAATTGACAAATGAGAAACAGTGCTACCGCGTATGAGTTTTAAATTAATGTATTAGTCTGTGGAAAAATAGAAGTTACGTTAGTAATTGATATTTAGCATATTTAACAAAATTAATAAATAAAAAAAGAACATAATGACCCACCAACACATTTGAAAGTTAAATTTAATTATCAATTTCATATATTTGACTTAAAAAATACTAACAACAAAATTTTTAGTTGGTATTCACGGTGTTTGCGACACGCCAACACTTCATTCATATATTTTTATTCTCTATATCAATGGCACAGCCATTTTTTCATTAGAAGTGAAGCCGTTGCCGATATTTTAAAAATGAACTTGCACTGTTCTGTATAGACACTCATACAATTTGCAAGACTTTCGACTATTTTTTCGGCTTTTTCGTATTAAATACGTATACTCAACTTGCAAGCAATTACTTGCATGTGGAAACGGGGGGTTAACCAGGTATTCCGCCCTATAAATACAAATGTGTGTACGCTGTGTATTTTGTGTGCATTGTTGGCACTACAATATAACAAAACTGCGAATACAGATATCCTATTGGAAGAACATTTTATTGATTTTTGCCTTTTATTTGAAGTTCTTTATTGATATTAATTATATAATTAAATTGGTTTAAAAAATGTTTCCAAAATTAAATTAAATTATATATTTTTTGCATTGGATTTCTTTTTGGGAATTTTATTTTTTATTAATTTAAAAATTGAGGGCACACACTTTATTGCTTTTAAAAATTATTTTCACAGAACTCCCTAATTTTAGTTTCTTGAAGTGAAATTAATTATTTATTTTTATCAATATTTTTCACTTCTTTTTTTTTATATTTCGATAAAAAATTTTATTTGTGATTTTGTTTGACTTTTTTTATAAAAATTTAGGTCGTAGTATAAAAATGTATTTTTATATCAATAATTTTTTATAATGCGACCTCAAACTTAGTAAACTAACCCTTTCACAATTATATAATTTTTTTTTTTTAATTTAAGAAGAATTTGGACAGTGAAGGGTACATAAGAATCGACACAGCCGAATTTAATTTATTTTGTTACTTACATTTCGAATTTCTAAAGGCTGCAAATCATAATCCTCACTTTCTGGAGAAAAACATATAATATTGTAATGGCAAGTCATATCTGCAACAAGAAAAGAAAGGAAAAAAAAAAGATTTTCTAAGAAAAATACAAAACAAAACCGTTCGTGTCTTATACTAATCTACAAATATAAAAACGTTAGTACATATCATCATCATCGCCGAGCCCAGGCTGATAACCTAGCGTTTACACATGCAAGTGCAAGTGCGAAAAACTCAATACACTCACACAATTTTTCTAACACACTCACAATTTTCGAACTTGCAGCTGAACTTGCAACGAAGTTCTATTGCAAGTAAATTTTTGGTACTTGCAGAAAACTGAACGTCAAAGAGATAAACAGAGCTGCCCAGTAAAAAAATTGTTGACTAAAATTTCTAGATTGTGGTAAAAGAATAACTTAAATATTAACTTTTTTTCCAAAATAAAAAGTAATTGTAGTTTATTTTCCTCAAATACATAAAAAAGACAATTTATAAATTGTTAATGGCAACTTTTTCCCTACAAATGTACGTATGTGATAAATTTGGTAACTCTAAATTATCACAATGAAGTGGCACGATTTTTGTATGAACTTCTCTCTTCGACGACATTTTTAAAATGAACTTTCACTTTCGTGTGTAAACACTCGTGCAACTTGCAAGGCAGTAGAATATTTTTTCGACATTTTATAAGACAGTGCTTCCATGTATAAGGGCACTGATAGTTACGGACTTCGGTTCGTAGGTTCGGTGAGTAGGTTCGAAATTCAAAAATTCAGGAGGTAAAATCGGACTTCTTAAATCTCCACTACTAATCCAGACAGAGACAAAATATTTTACTAAAAAAATAAGCAGATGGGTGTTTGGTACTTTTTCGATTTTTGTGATATAAAAATTGTAAAACACTAATGTTGGTATGTTTTTTTAATCTCATTTATCTTTCAAAGTAACAATCACACAGGAACAAAAACTAAATTGTATTCTTGTCTTCTTAAAAAAGTTTCCAACATACATATATTGTAACTTTTTAAAAATTTGAAAAAATAAAGGGTAAAATGTTTCCCCTTTTTGCTACTTTTTCCATAAATATTCCTTTCGGCTTATTATTAATTTGTAACACCCAATACAAAATACTTTAAAAAAATTTCAAGGGATGAAAAAAGTACCAAAATGGAGAATAGGATTGTTATTTTAGTGCAATTTTTTTATGTTATTTCCAAGACTAGAACTGTGACAGTAACATGCAATAAAAAAGAACGAAGTAACAATTTTTGGTTTTTTATATTAACAACTGTCGCTGGCTGTAATTTGTAAAGTGCGAATTTAAGAACACCAAAATGATAAAAAATATTCCCTTTTTTATGTATGTGCGTGCATGCGGATGCGTGTGCGCTTATTTCTACAAATTACTAAAATTATTTATGTACATTTCTTAATAATTAGACGAACTTACCGCAGTGACTTTTCTTTACAAGCTAATTTTAAATACAAAATAATTTTTAAAGAGCCAACGTTAATCATTTTTTATATGCGGGATAAACTTAAGAAAGACTGGCTGCTAAACACATCAAATTTCAACGTCAAATTGATTGATGGTAATCTCATTTTTATGTGTTTTTTTTTTTTTTTTTTTTAATGTAACGACTTAAAATTTGCCGTCGGCAAAAGACATTAACATATAAATTACACATTTTGCCGTCGGTAATACATTTTGATTGCACATTAAGAAAAAAATAAGATGATGTAAACAAAAATTTTTGCTATTGCAATAAAAAGAAAACCAATTAAAAAGAATTAAAGAGTTTATCCATGAAATATTGCTTAACGAGCTCAAATTAAGTTCAGACAATTTGCGTAATTTTTTATGGATAAGTATTTTAATAATTACATATTATGAATTTTTGTTTTTTATCCCTATATTCTGTGCTTCTTACCCCATACACCCTTTTAATTTATTTTATAAAATTTTTTCCTTCATTTTTATTTCAAAAATTTCCACTATTTACACTAAACTTTATGCAAAACAAAATTATGATTGAAGAAGTGGTGACAGACGACATCAAATTAATATCAAATTTTGCACAAAAAGCTTTGATTTTCGTCAAATTCACACACAGCGTATACGTGTGACGTCTATTTAAAAAAAAAAACACGCACAGTTACTCATGATTGATGTTGAAAAATGTAACAATGAGAACAAAAAAATATTAATTAAATACGGCTGTACCGAGTCTTATATACCCTTCACTATGTTAGCCAAATATTCACATTTTTCACTGTTCACCTTCTTAAATATAAAAAAAAAATTATATAATTGGAACGGCTAGCTAGTTTATTATAAAAATTAATTTATTTATTATTGTAGGGAAATATCGACATAAAAATTAACTTTTATATGAGGCAATTGGCGACAACAACTCTAGAACTATTAGACTGAACTCAAAAGCTTCTAAGCAAATTAAAAAAATAAAGAAAGGGACATAATGCTACTCTTTGCTTTTTTTAAATTAAACGGATCTAGAACTATGATACTGAGGTCTTTAATAAAATAAGAAATTATAAAAGGAACGTTGTTAACGAAGTACCTTTTTCAATGCTAGTTAATGAATGAATTTGTAGTGCAGAGGTATAAATGATCAACAACTAGACTTGTGCTCCGTAGTTCATTTTACTCGTAGTGAGCACGCTTCTTAGTTCAAAAATTAAAAAGGAATAGTTCGTTCATTTGATTTTTTGTTTCTTTATCACTGATACTTTTGATTGTCATTGAACGTTATATGATATCGAATAGAGGTTGAAAGGAATTTTTTACGAAAATAGAAAGCAAAACAACAAAACAAAATTCGAAAAATTTTTTAAATTAATTTTCGATTTCTTTTTTAATAATGTAATTCACTATGGCTAAAAAAAAATTAAGGTTTAATTTTAAAGTCTTATGCTTGTATTCAAAGAAAATTAAAGTAGACTTGAAATCGATATTGTGACAAATTTGTATGAAAAATTTGTCATAATTTATGCTAGAAGTTGTTATTAGTCTCTTTGAATACCAGCCTTAAAATTAAGCTTTTTAGCATGCATATTACATTTTCTCTTCTTCAGTTTATTTGTTTTAAATACCATTTTTGTTAAAGAAAATAATTTGCAACTTCGTTCCTTCTTTATTGTTTTCGTTTAAGTTTAGTTCGTTCGTTCATTTATAGGTCGTTCATTTAAAATGAAGAGCAAGCAAATAGGAATTCAAAACACGGACTAGTTCGTTCAGTTCAAATAATTGAATAGTACAATGGGAATAGTTCCTTCGTGTACTACCCAAATCTATCAATAACACAATACGACTTTTATATCATAGCTCGTTTGTAACATTCGACTACGGTTTTATGATTTTTTCCAAACAATATTTTTTAAGTTCAATTTTATTTTATAAATCGTGTGTTTTCATGAAATTAAATTTAATTGGAAATTAATTTGTAACAAAGTTTTTCTATAACTTTTAAATAATTTGAAAAAAAAAATTATTCAATTTTAATTTTTGTCTAAATGAAAATTTGTAATTTATTTAAGCATACCTGCAGCTGGTTTCCATGTTAAAGTCGCCGTCAAGTACATCTTGTTGTTTTTATCCTCGGTGAAATGTGTAATTTTTATTTCTGTCACATTGCCAGGCGTGTAACCGCGGCGCAAAGTTTGAAATTGCTGTTGTTGGGCAATAACCGAATACTTGTTATTTGAGTGGACCGCCAATACAGAAATGTTATAAGTTGTGTTGGCCATAAGTTTGTCAATGGTAATGAAATTTTCGTCTGACTGATTTTTTTAACCAAAAAAAAAAGAAGAAAATAAAATATTGAATAAATAAAGAGTAAAAAATTTATATTAAAATATTTCCCTGTCCATTGAAAATATCTTTATTTTTTTTTTTTTTTTTTTTGAAATTCTGAAAAAATTAATTAATTAAAAGTCTAAGTGTATGTGGGAAGATCAATCACCTCGAAATAAAACACAACCTTTTTTTATAGTTACAAAAAGTATATTTTAATTAATATTATTAGGTTTTTAACACATTTCACGTTTTCTGTTCGCCGCGGCTAGTTAGCTTTATGTTTCTCCGTCAACTACTTCTTTTCGAATCTCTCCTAAACACAACTCGTTTCCTCCTTTATGTCATATTGTTCATGTTTTGTTTCTGTCAGTTTACGTTTTGTCTTGCATTCATTGCTTTGTTCCGTCAATATAGGTCGACTTATGTTGGTACCCTACATGTATATTAACTGAATTGTAAATTTACGTTAATGAGTAATTTATTATTCATGATTTAGTTAATTTTTGACTTGTTCAATAATCACATAAAAATTTCTTATTTAAAGTCAATCAAACAAGGCGAATTGATTACAACGTGTAGCTACTCGAGTAGAAGAGAACCATCTGTTTTTATTACATATTAACAGGCATATTTAACCCTTATCGAATCGGTAAGGTAAAATTGTACCTTTATATATTTAATTTGAAAAACTTTTATGAGTTTTTGAAATTCTATTTGATACAAGCTTGATATTAAATAAAATATAAATATAAATTAATTTAATAATTTTGCTTTGGAAAGATGCAATAGTTTCTATGCCGTCACTGAAAGTTCTTAAACTATGCAGTTCAATGAGGATTAAAAACATATAATTTAAGAAATCAAAATATGTATAAAAACTAATTTTTATATCGATATTTCGCTACAATAATAAATAACTAATTTTTTGTCATAAACTAGCCAACCGTTTTATATTTAAGAAGGTGAAAAATGAAAAATATGAAGGGTATATAAGATTCGGTACAGCAGAATTTAACTTGTTTTAATTAGATAAGAACTATGAACTACTACTAGTGGTTTTCCACAACAATTTAATGAAAAAACTTATATATAAAAATAATTAGCTAATTAAGTTCTTAATTAAACTAATATTTCAAATTTACAAAAAGGCCAGTTTTTTCAAGCTTGATCTACATAAATATTTTAGTTTTTTAATCCTTAAAACATATTCGCTTCAACAACTTCACAAACCGAGCAACAACACAGCCAAATTATTTTAAGGAAATCAATTTTTTAAAAGCCTTAAAATAATTTTATAAAATTTATTTATTCGTAACATTTAAATTAAATTATTTAACAATTCTACTTACCAAATAAACAAAAATTTTCTCCGCCTCGTTGGCCAAATGTATTTTAACAACAAACAACGTGGCATATTCGCATTCGCGCGGTTTATTTGATTCCAATTCAGTGTTAGTGTTGTTATTTGCTTTTGTTGATGATACAAAATCTTCAATTTCTGTGGAACGATTTGCATAAAGCTTCTTCTGATATTTAACTGATGTGCGATGCAAATCAATTTTAAAATGTAAACTGTTGTCATCACGACATACCAAATTGAAGCTGTAGTTTTCTGAAATTTGTTTGGGGGGCAGATTGTAGCTTTCCGTTTGATTTGTAGCCTTATTTAATGAACAAGTGTCCGCACAATGTTTTAGGGTCTGTAAAACAAAAAAACAAAGCATATGTAAATAGATGTATGCACACTCGATTCGAACAAAATGAAAATGGTCCTACAGAATGGGGCTTGTAAGTTTTTATACCCCTCACTGAATGCAATAAAGACATTCATATTGTTACATTTTTACACTACAATAAAAGCATTTAAGGTTCATTATTGTAAAATAAAACCCAAATACAGTAAGACCCCGCTTAACGTGGGTAGATCATAATGCCAAAATGAGGGGAGCTTAGCATGCAAATAATGGGGTTAGGGAAAGATAGATAGAAAATTGGTTAAGTATTAAATTTAATACTTAAAATGTTTTTTTAATAAAGGCCATTATTACAACTTACTTATAAGGTCTCAGATAGCTATAATTAACTTTAGTTAAAGTAACTGATAAAGTGATCAATAACTTTTTTCCATTATTACAAGTTCTCAATAAGATAAATATTATAATATTTGATATGTGGCACCACTGCTGCGAATACCGATTACTTTTCGTTGCCAAGGCTTTTTTTGACGATTATTTTCAAATATCTAAGAAATTCTTTACTTTTTAAATTTTATTTTAATATTTGTTATTTAATTGTGTAATTGTATTGTTTTATTTTTGTGTATTAATAAAAAAGTTATGCAATGTCTATGGATG
Source organism: Thelaira solivaga (assembly GCA_947397855.1). Taxonomy (NCBI): domain Eukaryota; kingdom Metazoa; phylum Arthropoda; class Insecta; order Diptera; family Tachinidae; genus Thelaira; species Thelaira solivaga. The sequence continues at coordinate 27,214,261 of OX377614.1, forward strand.
CTGAAGTTGCCATATCTAAAATCGAAAATGTGGCAATTTTAAATGCTTGCAGTTCACGTTAAAAGTTATGAGCAATACAAACCTATCTTTTGGTTATCATACACTTTTTATTTAAAGTATCTTTGTAATAACCAAAAAGCATTTATCTGTTCGATAACATCCTACTTTTAGTTGTAATAATGGCCCTAAGTCTGTCTATTCTGTGTTTATAATTTTCTTCCTTTCTGTCAAGAAGGCATTTAATGTAGTTTGCGTTTACTGCAGTACAATTTTCTCAACATTTATTGTAGAAACACACTTTTTATTTTAACCGGCACAACGGCACTTTATTGTTTTTGGCACACCTTGTTTACTGCTTAGCATCTAAGCTAAAATTCACTTTGTGGCAATCTCATCATTGCTTTATACACCGTTTCAGCTAAATCTAGAACCTTTTAGATGTATCAAGTAATGAAACCAAACTGTAACGGTTATGAAATCAAACCGTAACGGTCATTTCAGCTCAGCCTAGAACCTTCAAGATTTATTTAGTAACAATACTAAACTCTAGCGGTCATTTTAAATCTAACCGAGAATCCCGCTTCGAAAAAAAGGCCATAGTAAAACATATTTGAATATAGATGGAGCGATATGCCACCATATGAGAATACTTATTTAGGACAATTTATTTAATTAGCTGTATGTACTTACATATAACTGTAGCCGAAGACGGGTTATTTCTACACGGTACATGTACCACCCTATAAAGTTTATACATATTCTCGAGCCTTAAATATCCCAGTCGATTTACCGACGTCTGTCTGTTGTTTTTGTAGTGTTTGAAAGCAACTTGCTGAAGTCCCTAGGCAACGCACAGAAAAGTTTAGCATACCAATTTGCCAATTGTTGCTTTCTTCAGCATACAAGGTGATATCAATAAAGCACCTGTGCGTTTCAAGTTTACCTTGATTTGTTATATTGTAAACATTTATATGGTCATCTCTGTCTATTTTGACAAATCAAGAAAATTTTGAAAACAGCTGTTTCATGATATCACCTTGTATGAATTCGCCTTGGACCACTCAGTAGACAAATGGCAGAGTTATGAGGGAAAGATCATGACTAGCTATATTTTTTTTAATAATTTTTCTCAGTGGGGTTTTTATGTATTTAGTCTAAAATACGTAACGTACAAATAACAATGCCAGTCGTAATATTTGTGCAAAAAAAATTAAGTCAATTGGTCTATTATTTATTATTATCATCATGGGCTATAATCGCACCGCGACCTTTCATATCTATTGTGCAGCCCAGTTCCTAACTACAATCCGAGACTCCTTACGAATCTCATAATTGCTGTAGGATTAGTCGTGTGACCGCTGGGCACTCGCAAAGAACGAATTTTTCCGTCCTTCTTGACAGAAACGATTTTACCGATTTTACTCAAGTGACAGTTAAGTCCATAATGGCCCGTAAGTAGCTCAACGTAGAGTTTTATGTCATTTCTCTTCCCAGGGGGCTAATGAACCTCTTTGCTCATGCCCCCTTCGGCTCTACAGCAATCTTGTTTTTCTTCCTTGCGTAGTAGGACATGAGTGAAGTTTTTGTTTACCCGGCAGAAAGGCTGTGGTCATACGAATGGGGTATCCGCATCTCTTTTAGAAAATAGCCCGCCATTTCATTGCCCACATGTCCTTCATGACGCAGTACCCACAATAAAGTTACCGTGTTTTTTTTGTAGCATTTCTAAACTAATCATGATCAAAAATAATAGCTTGCCAATGCTTATACTCGTAGAGCTGCTTGACTGTCTGAGAAAATATATAATCCGGTGCTACAAGTGATCTTTCGTAGTAACTCCCTAGAATACAACTCTAAGTCGTGGACCTCTGCCTGAAAAATGGAATTTGTTTTCCCCATTTAAACTGCCTTGCGGAAACGTGGTGCTGCGTGGTCTATAAAGGGTCCCGAAACCCTACCGTGCTCTAGTTACATGGTACGTACGTCTAAATATACGAGTATGTCCCATTTTAAGGTGTTTCCCTCATCAACTGGATTAGGTTCTGCAGTCCAATCTCGCTATTTAATTGTCTAGGTTTGCCATAACATTTTCGGAGTCCTCGGTCACATCGGACAATAAGGTAAGTCGATCAGTCCAGGTCTATACAAATAAATGGATAGGCACCATGCGCACTAAGAAACTGTGTATAATATTACCGTTTGACCACTTATTCTGCCAAGTCCTTATAATTATACACTATACTTTTGAACTCATCAACTGTTTACGGTCAAGTCAGTTAAGGTGACCAGTACAAAGCCAGTATCCGTTTCCATATCATCCCTTATCATTTTCCCATTCAATACACAGATTGCACCAGTCTTCGTTCTGTAGATTCACAGCCGGTTATGGGTTAATTTTGTACGGTTTACCTATGATACCTATATCTATTTTCTCTTCCACCACTTTTTTCATATGTAATCTCTGTTTTGCAGTATTTGAGATTTAGGTGCAGAAGTCTCATGTTCTGGGCTTGCGAGCCTAGAGAGCCAATCTAAACAGTGGGTAGGTTGAAGGACCCGTAACATTCTCCCTGTTGTCTTTTTGCAGATAAGACAGCTTGGTCTATGTTCCTTCTCCCCATACTTTATAAATGTGTCCTTGTAATCGTGTTCGTGTACTCGTTCAAAATTCACACTGTTGTCTCCCCGCTGGCAGCCCTTATCTCAGTTTTTTCTGTTTTATTAAACTCTATAAGCAGATCATCTTTTGCTGTTTTCCCAATGTACTTGACATTCTCACCAAAAACGCTTCATTTAATGTCGCTCTTAACACTTTTTAAAATATCCACGTATGAGTTCTCCGAGCATGATCTTATTATCAGAGCATCGAATCGATTCCTGTTTTATGTTTTACGTTCTGCCGCTCAACTAAAGCTGCCGAGGCGTCCGCTATTGCTTTTAGGATATTTACCAAAAATGGAAGTTGCCTTATGGCAATTCTCTTTCTTTTCCTTGGACTCTTCTATGTCTGGTTATAATCTAAGGCCTTTCCTTTGCAAACACGTACAGAGCTTGAATCTTGATACAATTTCTTTATGGATATTTGATAGCCACTTAAAAAATTCTATCAACTTTATGATTAACCTCTCCCCCATTTTTTCAAACTTCGACTCAACCGCAACACAAATTATGGTCATCTTAGTCACTGCTCCGTACGTGTGTTTTTCAATATTGTTCTTTGCGCAAAAGGTGATCTCTTTCATTTCTCACAAATCGTGAGACTACCCTAGTCAAGCTTACTGGGGAAACGTCGCAATCATTATCCTTTCTTTCGCTATCTTGCCTCCTCTTATATTGTTCGTTTTATTCAAAAGTCATCATCGGTATCTAAGCTCGATGTGTAGTTGGGTCTGTGGTCCTGTGTATGCAAGAGTTGACGTGGAGTTGCCAATTCTCTTTTTATACGAAAGATACGTTCCAAGAAAATTCGTGTAAAAAAAAGAATCTCTAAAAAATTCTTGTTAGAGTTCACTTGATTTATTTAGTGCTTACGCCTTTTGATTCATTAATTATATTATAAAAAAAATAAATTGAATTTGGAAAAAAGGAATATCAGCGGCATTACAAGAATAATTTTGTTCATCATCTTGTGAAATTATTTCTGAATTATCATCTCTAAATTGGGTAAAAATCGTGTTAAAACAAAACAATTCGTGTAAAAAGAGAATTAGGTGTACAGTTTCCAGTATGCGGTAATTAAGATCTTACTGGTCTCTGTCTTAATGCCAAAAGTCGATGTCGTCAGAGGTAGTTCTTAGATCTAGACCATGTCACATGTTCTTCATGTAATATGTTCTACAAGCAACGTGTTCCAGATTACAGTAAGCCTCTACACAATGTAAATACCTCAGGTAGAGGGCTGCACAAGCCTATTTGAAATACACGATACCCTACTGGACACTAGAACAAAGCACAGTTTTTAGTGTCCTTTTTGCAGTAGAGCAAAAAGTTCTGTGCCAAAATGACGCAACAGAACAAGTATTGACACTTTTTGAATTCTTTTTTACAGTTCTAACAGTACTTGTGTTTTGTACGGCAGTAGAAATTCAAGACATAATTTTCTTTTAAAACTGTGACGTCAAATTAAACTGTGCAAAGGAATTATACATGTATGTTCCACATCCACACATATTGCTTTAGTCAACAATAGCGTGACCAAAAACATTAGGCAGCCTTTTAAACACACACATCCATACACATGTTTGTATAACTTCGACTACCTGGCATTGTGTTTGTGTGCACAAACATTACACATGTATAGCTTAAAAATTTCCATTAAAAAAAAAAACAAAGCATGTGGCTGTGAAAGTACACATACTCGTATAAACACATAAATCCGTGTTAATACAGCAAAGTTCTATAAAGTTCTGCTGTCGTGTTGCTTATTCTACTGCGTTATTGTTATGTTCAATTTTGTGGTAGTGGATTTGTGTTCTGGTTGTTCTATGTTCTAGGGTTTCTAATTTTTACTGCAGTGCAAAACATTTTGTCACTGAAGTATTTGTTTTGATATGCGATAGAACAGTGCTTGGCAGTATTTGAAATCAGGGATGATGCTTGAAAGCTGTTTCAACTATGCTTGTGCAGCCCTTTAGTTTATACATACGTATGTATGTGTATGTAATAGAAATACGAACACAGAAATCTTTTATAGACGATGAATTGCTTGTTTTTGATTTTTTCCGTTAATTTGTATTTCTTTACTTGAAATTAAATATTTATTTAATTGTTTTTTGGTTGAATATTAATAAAATATTTGCAAAAATTCTAAATTTTGGTACATTTTACCGTCTTCTTAAATATTTTTTTCTTTTTTCAATATTTAAGAATTGTCCTTTGTGAGCTTATTTTCTGCGGGTGTTTTTAATGAACTCTGTTATCCGAAATTTAATATTTTTTTGTAAGGAAATGAAAAAGTCTTTATTAAGCAATGCCGGTGTTCGCTCGTGTTCGTTAAAAAGTTGTTTCATAAAAGTAATAATACAGAAATATTATTGCCTCAGAAAGAGGGGTGACTAAAATTAATTGAAAAATCCATGAAAATTATTGTAATTAATATTTGGCAGTTCATTGGAAATATTTTTCTGAATATTTAACAAGAATGTACAAGTTTAAAAATATATGAAGGGTATATAAGATTCGCTGCCAGCGAATTTATCTTATTTTAAATAAATTCGTTAATCGAGTGACGAATGACTTTTGAATGCATAAACAGAAAAGAATCAACAACGAAAAAAAAATTATTTATAAACAGAGGATATTCTTCCACCATTGGGAACTTACCTGATTATTTTGCTTCTCCATAATATCCAAACATTTCGCCACACACACCTCCTCTGGTAGGTACTCATAATCAATTGATTGCAAGCTTTTCTTAAAATCATTGTTACTCATCTGAAAGGTTGGCAGGCCCAAGTAAAATAATATTGAATGGGTGTAATATAAAATCAACATTGTGTGATGATCTGTTCTTCTCCTGCCGTTATAAAACAATCAGCAATTAATTTGTTGAAATATATTTTTAAAGTTCTTTTTTATACTTTTTTCCTTTTTTAAATTAATGCATCTTTAATTTTTATTTATTTTAATTTAATTTAATAAGCGCTTTAATCGCCATGTGTACTTTGGCACATACGAGTACTAGGTATTGCAAACTGAAACACTTCACTTCACTTATTTTTTCAGGTCTTTCACATTATTTTATTTGAATTTTATAATTCAAGTTTTTTTTTTTTTTTATTGAAATGCTTACAACGTAAATACGCATAGAAATATTAGGAAATCATTTTAACTTTTTGAAATTGAAAGTACAGGGAGGCTCGTCTATTGTACTTTGTCACTTTATTACGCTGCTGGTGAAATTTATTTTTATAATTCAATAGTAATTTTTGTTTTAAAATAATTTCATTAATCCTTTATAGTAAATGTTGTGCGTTCGGTCACATTTTATTTTAAATTATTGTTGTGATTGTGCGTTGTTAACACTTTGAGGTGCTTTCGATGTCAAATTCAATTTCTTTGCTATGGCTTTAAAATAAATAAAAAATTAAAAGAAAAAAATTATTTCTTGTTGTTGTGAGAGTTTTATTTAAATCCATGGTTTGATTATTGAACGCCGCACAGTGGCTCATTCTGCTGAAAACAGTTGCAAAAATCAAAAATTCGATTATAAAATTTTAAGAATTGCAAAGGACAATTTACTGATCAAGAATCAAAAACTCTTTCTTAAATTGAATGAAAATTATGAGTTTTTAGACTAAAAAAAAAAATTCAAATTCCGACACAAAAATATTTTCGATAAATGTTACAACCGATTGTTACTTTTTTGATTTTACTAAAATAATGTGTTTGTCTGTTCTTTAATCCGATTTAAAAAAAATTCTTTACCTTTTTTTATATAAGCGGGCGTGGTTTTGCGCCACTCTGTATTTGGCCAGTTTTTGGAAACTAATTAGAGTAGAACTAGAAAAGTTACACGAAGGTACGAAAAATATTTCATACACACTTTTATTGTTTCTTACACTAACTAATTTAAGTAAACATTCTGCCCATTTACTTGCAAGAAGAAAAAATCAGCCACAACCTCCTGTTAAAATAAACGTAGTATTTAGGGTATGCAAGTTTAAAGTGCTTTAACTTTAATATCAATGAAGATTTTGCCAAGATTTAAAAAGCATTTTATAAAAAAACTTTTAACACTATAAAATAAGTGCTCACAAATTGTGCCACCTCTACAAAGACTTAAATACTTAAATGGTTGCTCGAAATTTGAATATCTTAGGATGGGAGGATAAATCAAATTTTTCTTTGATAATTCAAAAGGCTATTGACATTCTTCCGTCCATTCAAATGTATTTCCTTTAGACATTTTGTAATTACAGCAAAATATCGCTCTCAATGTGGATGAATATTTCGTAAAGAATTAACCAAAAAAGACAGTTTAAAAAAAATTTTTAGTGTTAAAAATATTTTCAAAGTAGGAATCTTTGATACAAATAAAAAATCTAATATAAGTTAAATATATAAAATTTGAAGCAGAAATATTTCTTTCAATTTGACTGCGATTTTTGGGACACCCTGTAGTTTCAAAGTCAAACATTTTTTCTTTCAACACCTTTTTAAATTTTTTAAATACTTTCATTACTTCAAAAGTTATAATTTTTGCAACGGAAAAGTTAAAACGAACCACTGTGCGTTGTCATTTTATGTTTTTTTTTTTTTGTCAGGGCACAAGAGAATCAAAATGAAACAAAAACAAAAGTATACAAAAAACTACAGTATATATTTAAAGGTATGTATTTTCGTATCCCGGGAAGGGTGCTGCACGTTATAAGAAACTTTTTTGTATATATTTTTAAGGGCAAACCATCCCTCAGAATCGTACGACTAACTCATTTGTAGAAAAATCTAACGAATTTACTCATATTTAAACAATCTTATCAAAATGTGTTTTTTGTGGCCACACTGCCCCAGAAAAATACACATCGGTTGCCAGACAATCTAATAATATTTTCTATGAGACCGGAATTAACAAAAATTTTCTATAACCCTAGAAAATCAGACAGACTTCTAAAAAGAAAGCTCTGTTCACTTCAAGTACACATTATCTTACTTTTTGCGCACTCATGCATATTTTGATACATCGAAAGACTAAATCCGATAGCCTGTTATACGAGTATTTAGTTTTAAAGGGCATGTTTTTTTTTACACCTGCCACAACTTCGAGCACTTTCGTTGCTTACATTTTATACAACAAAATATTAAAAAAATCTACATTAAATATGAGAGAACGAAAATCTTACAGTTAAAATAATAAAATTATATGTTTGACTATATTTTGTGCCTTAAGAGCACGACCAAAAACGCAATGCTCCTTTTAAAGAGGCAAAACCCAAACTTTTAAAATAACCTTTAAATAACAATATACGACAACGGCACTTATAGGCCTATTGGGCAAAATTAGTAGGTTTTTTTTAATCTGCAACTTAGATTGTAATTACAAAAATTATTATAAAACAAAAAAAAAACGAAATAAACAAAATGATATTTTATATAAGAAACTCGGTTTCCTTTTTGTAATTTTAAATTTAAGAAATCCATTTTAATTGGTAGAACTCAATTCACTGATTTTTATGAGCAGAATTTATTAGCAACCACTACTACAAAAAATGTTTCGAAATTTTTGTAAAGCTAACGACACTTATTTGCAATTCATTTCATACTTCCTTCGTCCAATAGACACATAAATAAATAAATCAAAAAGTAGAAAATAATTTCCCAACAAACCATATAGCAATCGAAATACAATATAACTTGAGAATAAGCATGCTACAATACAACCAGGTAACTTAAAAAATACAAAAAATAGCAACATTACAAAAAGCCTATATATTTTGTTATTGCTTTTGAGGCTCCTCCTGTCAAAAATTATTTCCGGATGTTGATATCAAGAAGTGTGCTAGAGTGAAACAAAAAATTTGTTTACGCTTCTGATCTCTCTTAGTTTTTGACAGAACGAGCTTCAATCATGCAGGATTCAGCTGGCGTCTCGGTGTCATCTGGTTTTTTTAGACCATGAGAATAAGCTTATGAAAAGAGTAAATAGTAAGCTTTTCTCAATATCATTTAAAATAATGTTCATAAAATAAAAATTCTCAAAAATTTTTCAATAACGCCACTAAGCAACCAGAGATGAAACTTTTGAGGTTAGAATTTTGAAAAACTCAGCGTTTTATTTGGGGTTTGTATGTAAGAGACAGATATAGTGTTTTAATATTACGAATAAGAGAAAATAAGCAAAATGAAAATATTTTTTGCTTTAAAAAACATTAGTTAAAAAGTTATTTCCGTAATGAAAATGCACATGCCGAAAATACTTATATCTACGTTTTTTTGTTATGAAGTATGGAATTTAATGTAAAAGTGATAACAAACATAAATTTTCGTGTTTTAAAATTCATGTTTACGAAATAATGAAAGTGTAAATTTTTTAGAAATACCCGAGCAAAACAAAATAAAAATTTTGGATTTGTGCAAAAAAGACAGAAAGAAAATGTATACTATATCTGCACTTTGACACCTCTGGTTGCTCGGTGATAACGCTTTAGAAACGTTTACCACACACAACCTTTTCTAAAGTGTATTGTGTCAAATATCAAAAATTCAATAAAAATAAAATAAATAAATTTATATGTAATAATTTCTATTTGAAATTTAAAAGTTTAACGAAATATTAATCTTTATTTGTGCTTAATTCCAGAAATTGTGTTGGTTTTAAAATTTATTCTTTTACTCATGATATTCTCATGAGTTATTTATTCAGTACCATAAGTACTGAAGGGGATAGCATACCTATATGGACCATTTCATCAGACGCTACTCTGAATCCTCAGTAGGTTACTCCCAACGTTTCTTGCAAACATTAGAACCTTTATGTTGTAAAAGCAATTGACTAAATAAGAATTATTAATCAATAGTTACAAAAAAAATTCAAATATTCAAACAAAAAACTCAGTAAGGATTGAACTGAATAAATAAATAAATTTCCCAACCAACATTTTAATATTGAAAGTAAATATAAAAAAATATTAATCAACATAATGGCAAAAGTTTAACAAAATCTGAAGGTAATATATAAATCTGTAAAAAAACAGTTTGTTTTAAAATACAATTCAATTTCAATTATAAGCCAATTGGGTGGTTGCAAAAATTTAGCCCGAAAATAGCGAAAAATGTGATTCTTTTGTTTTATATATAAAAACAGGCATGTAATTAAATTTATTTATCCGTTGCTTTCAGGAAAGTAATTGGTAAAGACCAACTAGATGAAAAACTATGATGGACTCAAATATGTGCGAAATCTAAGCTCAAAAAGCGTAATAAAAAATAAGTTCATTTTAGCTAAAGAAAACAATTATTAAATTTCGATATTTTATAGATAGATGCTGAAGTATCAATTCGAACTAGAGATGACCAGTTTATTAAGGACACCAGAACGATCTTTCTTTTCGTAGCAGATTGTACCAATATAACAATAAAAATTTTTATTAAATCATTGTATTCTTATTTCACAATTTCGAAATTAAAAAAAATTAAATTTTATAAAGGTTAAGAAAACATTATTTTCGTAAGCTTATTTTATACTTTTTTATTTATTTCTGTCTATGGACAATTTATCCTTACAGACGCATATAATACAATAAAGTTTAACTATTTAAATACATTATAATTTTACATTTAATGACATTGATATTTAACGAAAAGTCAATACAATTACTTAATTTATTGAACTGATAGCATATTTTTCTGAACGGATCAGCATTTGCGTAGTTTGTTCTAAAATATTCAACAGAAAGTAACTCATAATGGCGTGAATAGCGTTGCGGTATATTGAAGGAAATGTTGCTTAGTAGAAATCCGGATACAATATCCCCATTCATTAGTTTTAGGAGAAAAGTGACATTTAGCATTGTTCTCCGGCTTTTTAAGGTTGGTAATTTAATTAAAGCGAGTCTACTATTATATGACGGGAGATTAAGGGGATTCCAATGTAAACTTCGAAGGCAGAATAACAGAAATTGCTTTTGTACTGATTCAATCGTTTTGTCATGTATGTTGTATGTAGGATCCCAAATTACCGACGCATACTCTAAAACAGGTCTCACAAGTGAAATATAAAGTTGTTTTGTTATATACGGATCGCTAAATTCTTTTGCCCATCGTTTTATAAAGCCGAGAACGCCTCGAGCCTTATTTACAGTCATAGAAATGTGTTGAATGAAATTCAACTTGGCATCCAATAAAACACCAAGATCTAATATAGAATCAACTTTTTCCAGCGTATGATTACCTAGCGAAAAGTTTAAATTCATGTGATTACCTCTATAAAAGCAAACATGTTTACATTTTTTTAGATTTAGCCCCATCATATTTATGTTACACCAGTTTTGGAACGCATCCAAGTCTCTTTGAAGTAAAATATGATCATGGTACTTATTTAAACTTAGAAATATTTTTACGTCGTCAGCATATAATAAGACATTAGAATATACAATTATGTTCGGAAGATCATTTATGAAGACCGTAAACAGCAAAGGCCCTAAGTGGCTACCTTGTGGAACACCAGACGAAACATTTATCATTTTAGAAGAAGCGTTTTTAAAACGAGCAGATTGGGTTCTATTTGTTAGATACGACTCCATCCATTTAGTGCAGTTATATGAAAAACCAAAAACGTCCAATTTTTTTAACAGTAACTTATGATTCACTTTGTCGAACGCCTTGCTAAAATCCGTATATACAATATCTGTTTGCATTTGTTGAATAAAGCCACGATTTACAATAGTTGTTAATTCAAGTAAGTTGGTTACTGTTGAACAACCTTTACGAAATTCATGTTGATGCGGTGACAAAAAAGATGATATATGATGTTGAATGTGCTCTGTTACAAGTTTTTCAAATAGCTTCGGAATAGTGCTAAGCTTAGCAATTCCACGGTAATTAGCAATCTCAGATCTGCTTCCAGACTTAAATAACGGAATAATAAATGAGTTTTTCCATATTTTGGGAAAATAACCATATTTTATTGACAAATTAAAAATAATTGTCAAAGGTGCAGCCAATGCCTCAGCACAATTTATTAGGAAGCAGCTAGGAACATTGTCAGGCCCACTTTTATACGAGAATTTCAGCTTCTTTAAACTAAGCATGACGGAAGAAGTATCAAAGAAAGGAATTGAAATTACTCGGTTTGTTGATTGCAAAAATGGATAATCCGCAGAGTCATCATAGTCAGCATCTGAATATGTTGTGGAGAAAAAGTCAGCAAACATGTTACTAATATGAAGGTTGTCGCAAGACTGTTGATCTCGAAAATGCATCACGGTTGGAAATTTGGCAGACTTCTTTTTTGAGTTAACAAAGTTGTAAAAGGATTTTGGGTTGGACTTAAAAATATTTCGTAAGCTTATAGTAAGCTTGCCCATATAAGTTTAATTAAAAGGGTGCCGTTTTTATTATTCTACTATTGTTACGATATAATTTTTCAATATTTTCTAAAACATTTTTCAATCATAAGGCTTATGTTTGTAAGTTTATTTTAATATTTTTCTCCAGTAATTTAGTTTGTTGGGCTATTTATATATATACACACACACACGCGCTTTCATAGAGTTAAAAAAAAAACAAAACAAAAAAATCACAAGCCGAATAAACAAATAACAAAAACAAAAAAGAGCTTAAATTTATGTTTCGTTGAATATATTGCGTTTAAAGGGAAATTAAAACAAAAATGTTAACATTCCTGTACCCGCGCAGTCTCACAGACCGCAAGTTTGACACCCTGCTCCACAGCCTTGCCTAGGAAAACCTACGTAGATAATATTTTTTTTTGCTAAAAGACATAAATAACAAGTTAAATTCGGCTGTGCCGAATCTTATATATTAAGTGAGTGAAGATAAATATGCAGAGTTCAATATGTTTTAACGTAACCCCTCACGTTTTTTAGTATTTGTAAATATATTTTCAGTATTAATGTCATACTTATCAAATACATACATCTTACGTCACTAAATAGTAGTAGCTTAGCGGAGGTCGTCTAGGTTGGTAATCTACTGCCCAAATACTCAGAAAAAATTGTTTAATTTACATAAGGAACTTCCAGACAAACCATAGAATATTACGGGATAGGACACATATGATTTCAAAGAGGAGGTTGTATAGACTTGTACTCTACTGTCCAAATACTCAGAAATTACTTTGGATTATTTTTAGAATTTTTTTTAAATTTCCATACACTCTGCTCTGAGGGATTTTGGCAATTTCCGTTATGCATCATAAAAAAAACTACGAAATTTTCCATAAATATTAAAACACTTCCAGGAAGCTCAGAGTATACAAATTCCAGCCAGTTTGGTTTTAGTAATTCCCTGGTGCAAGATCGGGAATGGTACATCGGCAAAATGGAGAATGGTAAAAATCCTTCAGAGCAACAGCACTGGGGTATGTGGAAATTTAAAAAAAATTTTTTTAATAATTCAAAGTAATTTCTGAGCATTTGGGTGGTAGACTACAAATCTAGACAAACTCTCCTTTAAAATGATATATGTCTCATCCCATAATCTTCTGTGGTTCGCTTGAAAATTGGTAAAAACTCTTAGAGAAATCATTGTTGATAGTGGCAACTGATCCCGCAGTCAATGATACCATGGACCAACCCCATTGTTTGCAAAATCAATCTTCACCGGGCATTAACAAACATATAGGCGGCCCTAATGCTCAAAAAAAAATATTAAAATTCTCCTTATCGCAGAGGTTCTGTGGCAATATCGGCAAAATGCCTAGAGCCCATGAACGGAGACTGCACACAAAAAATAACTTCGGTTGTGAGAACTAAATGTGTTTCCAATCAAAAATTCAGTTGTGATAATCGAAATTTTTAATCTTGACAATAGAAATTCGGTCTTACAGTTCGAAATACTTTTAAAATAACTAATTTTTGGCCTGTTTTATCAAATTCTAGTTGCACTAACTGAAAAATTTGATTATCACAAATGAGTTTTTGATTGGAAACACATTTAGTTCTCACAACTGAAGTTGTTTTCTGTGTGTGGCCTTCCTTTTCCTCTTTGTAAACTCAGAAGAGGCAGCATTGAATGAGCCCCAGCTTCCTACGGAATACTCTCGAAACTGCAACCTACCATGGATGGTAGGATACGATGCAAATGACCATCACACGCTATGGGGGAGCACGGGCATCAATACACGAAATGAATTACTTCTTGATTTAATTATAACTAATAAGATTGTTGTAAATATTGATAATGATCCTACTTTTCTGAATGCAATAAGAAGGAAGGTATTGGATCTCACCCTGACTAGTGCATTTATTTCTAATAAAATTTCAAAGTCGCCTTATCCGATCATCCATATATTCAATAAACGAGTAAATTCAAAAAAGCATTGGTTGCTAAAGAAATAGCTTTCTTTACAGGAGCTTTTGACAATAGTACTTTCACCTATATTGAGGAAGCGATCATCAGTAAGAAGATACCTCCTCTGATCATAGTATAGGTTATCAAAAATGCTGAGTAATAGCACGACAATTAAAGATGTGGATTCAAAGAGATTAATTGTCAGGTCAACTAAAGGATACCCTCAGAAAGCCAGGCTATTAAGCGTCGATGGGCTTCTGAAGACTCTCAATGATCTCGGATACGAAATTTAAGCCTTTGCGGACGATTTGGTGATTGTGGTTAGTGGCAAGTTTAACTCTATGGTTACCGGCCGGACGCGATCAACTCTTGACAACACTCATAAATGGTGTCAGGAGAGAAGACTTTTGATAAATATGAATAAAACCAACCTGAATCCTTTTACTAGAAGAAGGAAGCTAAGTCTAGGGACCTTAAAGCTAGTAGCACATGTATCTAGAAGATATAGGATCACTTGCGACAAATATTCAGTACATAACTGGAAAACATTTGCGTGCCAAAGACTGTATGGCAAATGAGTGGCCTAGGTAGAACAGGTAAACAAGCACAGATAATCCTCAACAGGCCTTATGAATTACCGGAATACACATTTTCGCGGATAACCAAGTAGCTCTAAATGCATTAATAAGCTAATAATTCTGATTGCAGTTCGTTTGCGATTGCTTTAGCTTTAGCTTTGATCTGCCAGAGATGAATTAGGCTACTTTGGTATGGATACGGAACATGAAGGGAGCGCATACCCCTTTCATAGGTCGAGAGCCCTTTTGCGGGGTGAACAATAATTTCAATTCTCCCTTAGAACTATAATTCCCTAACAAATATTGTTGCGCTGCTTTTTCCAGCCACTGCCTAAATCTAGGAAAAATCTAGTGGCATTACTTGAATATAAAAAGTAAAAAAAATTTCTAAAAATATTTACCTTTGTTTTGCAAAAAAAAAAACGCGTTAGCACCAGTTTATTTGTAAGCAAAAAACAACGGTTCAGACTATGCAACCAACATCAATCAAAATATTTTGGTATTTTTGAAACCTCGAATGCAACACGAAATTAAACATAAAATAGTATTACAATTTGACCAACTCACATTGGTTCGTTTTGACTTTTCCGTTGCAAAAATCATAACTTTTAAAGTAATGAGGGGTGTCTCAAAAAGCGCAGTCAAATTTAAAAAATTGTTTTGCTTTAAATTTTATAACTAACTAACTAAGCTATAAATATCTTTTTAGTTTTTTTTTATAAAACTGTCTTTTTTTGATTAATTCTTTACGAAATATCCAACCACATTGGGAAATTACAAAATGTCTAAAGGAAATACATTTTAATGGACGGAAGAATGTCAACAGCCTTTTGAATTATCAAAGAAAAATTTGATTAATCGTCCCATCCTAAGATACTCAAATTTCGAGCAACAGAGGCATCAAATTATGCATTTGGAGCTGCGTTATCACAGGGAAAGATAGGAGAGGATTTGCCAATTTCATAAGCAAGCAAGATATTTATTAGGAAAACATGATTTAAATAAGCTTGTAATTGAAAAAGAGCTTCTTGCCATATATTGGGGAATGGAATTCTGTGGTAACAGATCACAGACCGCTTATTTCACTTTTAACACACAAGAACCCCTCAACGAAATTGAAGCGGATGCGTACATATTTGTCAGACGACGATTTTGAAATTATATATAAATAAGAAAGGTAAGATCAATACTAATGCAGACGCTATATCTAGGATAAGAATGAAAACTTAGCATTTTCTAACTAAAAATTATTTTCTTTTAAGTCCTTCTGTAAGTGGATCTGATGAAGAAAGCAAGTATTTGTGTACCTAAATTTTTTCTAATTTCAATTTCTGCACTCCTGCGCTTCTTCTGAGTGCTCTCCAATTGGTAAGAACTAATATTAAGTTGAATTTTGTTCTTCAAACCAGTGATTTGAGCAGTCATCTCAACATTATCATTTGTACTTCCAGATCCATATTTTGGATAGTTCAATTGGAGTCCAAGTATTTTAAAAAATTCATTTTGTATGACTTGTTTCTTTATATTTTGCCCTTCTGCCAGCTTCAAAATGAACTTCATACATCTTATTCTAGCATACAATGGAGAAATTCCATACTCGTAGTTCTTCTCATCACTGCTTGAAACATTCTTACTGTGTTCTTTTACAAATAGCACATTTCAAAGTTGACGAGGTGTTCGTAATTTCATTCAAAACTTTACCCTCAATCATTGTAAGCTTCAGTAACAAATTTTCCATTCTTTATCTCAAAAACAGAAGGATTAAGTTTATCAATTTGATTTTTAATATTGGTTTTCTATAGACTTGATTATTTCTGAAGACTCCTTTGAATATCGAAATAATATTGGAGGGAAAAAATGGACTGATGATGGGCGGGGATTTTTCCAGTACTCTGAGGTTTCACTTCTAAGCCTTAAAGGAACTATAGAAGCCATAAACATTCCATCCAGAAATAATTGTTCTGTGTAAGAAATACTTTCGCGTATAGAAAACACAATTTAAATAGTGACTACAAATAATTCATTTTTTATCTTATTTATTTGTGACTTAACATGACACAAAATGCTGATAAGGAACAATTACTATTAGGTAATCTTGTCGTTGAGTTTTGTCGTTGTTTGGAGGAAATGCAGTCAGGTAGTTCACTAACCTACCTCTACGGCGGTCACAAGTTCGATTCCTGCCTAGACCTTGGGTGTTTGCTGCACACAAGCTAAGAATCTTCGTGTTTAAAAAAAAGATAAAAAATAAGGACTGTAATTATTTAATAGTAATTATTTCGTTTTATTTTATTTCATTTATTATTGAAAATATTGTGAGTAGTATTGATATTTGACATAAAGTATTTATGTCCTTTGTAGGCGTGACACAATTTGTGAGCACTTATTTTATAGTGTTAAAAGTTTTTTTTTATAAAAAGCTTTTTAAATCTTGGCGAAATCTTCATTGATATTAAAGTTAAAGCACTTTAAACTTGCATACCCTAAATACTACGTTTATTTTAACAGGAGGTTGTGGCTGATTTTTTCTTCTTGCAAGTAAATGGGCAGAATGTTTACTTAAATTAGTTAGTGTAAGAAACAATAAAAGTGTGTATGAAATATTTTTCGTACCTTCGTGTAACTTTTCTAGTTCTACTCTAATTAGTTTCCAAAAACTGGCCAAATACAGAGTGGCGCAAAACCACGCCCGCTTATATAAAAAAAGGCAAAGAATTTTTTTTTAATCGGATTAAAGAACAGACAAACACACTACTTTAGGAAAATCAAAAAAGTAACAATCGGTTGTAACATTTATCGAAAATTTTTTTTTGAATTTTAAAGTTTTTGTCGACATTTTATTTTTTCTAGTCTAAAAACTCATAATTTTCATTCAATTTAAGAACGGGTTTTTAATTCTTGATGAGTAAGTTGTCCTTTGTAAAATTTTATAGCCGAATTTTTTATTTTTGCAACCGTTTTCAGCAGAATGAGCCACTGTGCAACTGGAAATTATTTCTGCTGACACTGCTGGTGCACACATACCATAATTTAATATTTAATTTTTTATTTTATTTCTTATTTATTTATATTAATTTTGTTTGTTTTATTTATTTATTTTATTATCTCGAAATAAAAATTTACAATTCGAGTGCAGACTGACCACAAAATATGTTATGGTTTTTTTACTGGGATAAAATTAATTTATTTTTATTTGAAAATAGTTTAGTGTGTAGGTAAACGCTTACGTCAATGCATTCTTGTTTCATTTCTTTACAAACAAATCTTAAATGATTAAAAAAAAAAGTATTTTTTTTAACAAAGTTTAACATTTAAGTGAAAACTTTTTCCATTGGAATATTTAGCAATAAAATGGCTTTTCAATGCAATCTGAGAAAAGTATCGCTCCAACTTTTTGAACCAACAACACAAACATTTCTATTCAGTTTTCTTTTTCTGATTTGGGGATTCATTCTTAATTAAGTAAATTAAGAAATGAGCCAGTTAAACTTGCTTTAAAAAAATAAGACCCCCTAAAAATTTTGTCAATTTTGAATTATGGAGTTGAAACGCAGATAGATGATGTAAAGGCAAAATCATTGCATGCAATATCGAGTATTTATGAATATACTGTAAGGGGGAGATACCCTGCGAATTCGTTTTCTAGCTTCTGTTTATCTAATTCTTCAGGATATTCGATCCTAACTATTGACTATCATATCCACATTAAGTTCTATACAACCACTGGT
Organism: Thelaira solivaga; assembly: GCA_947397855.1. Taxonomy (NCBI): domain Eukaryota; kingdom Metazoa; phylum Arthropoda; class Insecta; order Diptera; family Tachinidae; genus Thelaira; species Thelaira solivaga. The sequence continues at coordinate 27,232,538 of OX377614.1, forward strand.
TTTTCTCAAGACAATTGAGACAATCTCGCTAGTATTTGCCTTAGGCTTAGGAAAGCTTTTTCAAAAAATATCGCAAATTATGAATCAAAATGTTAGAAGAGACGGCCATAAACTCATAAGCTACTAAATCGATTCTAAAAAAATCAACAGGTTGAGGAAGAGAATGAATTTGCCAAACATATTCTTTTTTCGGCTAAAAGCGTTACTTTTATTTTTCATTAAATAATTTTCGTAAGAAGCCGGACCGGATAGGTGTACTTTGCTATTTTTAAAGAAAAAATATTGGAAATTTTTTTTTAAATAAAATGTTCAATATTTAGTTTTTTTTTTTTTAAATTCGGCCACTTTTAAATTTATGAAAGAAATATTTGTTGTTTGATATAATATGTTTTTATTTTTTTTATTTTTTTTGTGAATTTAACTAAAATATAACTTGCTTTTTATTTATTTAATTTTTTTTTTTTTTTTGTGGAATAATTTTTTCTTACTTTTTTTATTTTTCGTATTTCTTGTGCTTTTGTTTAATTAAATACGATTTAATTTGATTCTTAAAGCTTTCAATGTAATTTTTTTAATTTTATTTTTCCGTTTCAATGTATTAAATACTTCCGTTATCGCAAAAGCTCTGATTTGTTTAATGATTGTGCTTATGGTTAACACTTGTTGGTGAAATATTTGTCTTATGGTTTGTATGTGTGTTTACAGCTGGTTTTATGTTAGTCGGAAACAAACAAAAACTCCGATTGTGCGCATTTCTAATGACGAATTCAACATTGATTTGAAAAAGCTAGCAAATTTGTTTTCATGTAACAAATTTCTTTATTTTTAATTAAACTGAAAAAATTTTTGAAAAAAAAAGTTATTTTTAACTTACTATTAATTTGTAAAGAGATAAGGGGATGTAAATGCGCAACCTCTTTAAAAGCCGAATGTTTGCCGCATCTTTTTATACCCTTCACTATCAGTGAGAAGGGTATAAGTTTGTAATTTATATACCGTACATGTGCCAATCTATAAAGTATATATATTCTGGGTCCTTATAAACAACGAAGTCAATTTACTAATGTCCGTCTTTCTGTCTCTCTGTGTAGTCGTTGAAATTAACTTTCTGAACTTCTTAGGCAACGTACAGAAAAGTTTAGCTTTAGTTCATATCTATCTGTTAATTGTCTTTACGTGTAACACAAAGTTCATGGTGCACTAAAATTAGGTGAACACAAGACTAAAAAAATAACAAATTATTGCTTTTGTGATCCTGTGAAATCAAAAGTTTGTATAGAGCGAAACTCAAAATTGATCTTTCTTTTGCACACTTTGTTAATTTTGTTTTTATCAAGATTTGAAAACAACTTTCGACAGCAGGGACCCAGGGCAAGGACTTCAATCATGCACCAAAACAGAAATCTTATAAAAAGAGAGAATGATTTGGGTATTTCTTTGATTGTTGTCGTTAATTTAAAATTGTTTATTTGAAATTAAATATTATGTTTCTCTAAATGAAAAAAATTATAATTTATTTTGTTTTTTTTTTTTTTGCATATTCAAAGAAAATTATTTTGGTTAGTATTTGTAAATTTATTATTTAAAATGTTTTAATGTCTGACTTATTTTTTAATGTTTTACATTGATGTATAAAATCAAGTTCACATTGAACAAATATTTGTCGAGATAAGCATAACCGCTATGTCATCTACATATACGTTATATATTTTAAAGAAATATTCTTATTAAAGCCTAGGACTCACTATCCTACTCAGTCGTACGATCTGTCTAAAAACGCATGTGTGCTAAAAAAGTATGATAGCGTGTATTGAAAAAGCATGTGTGTGACAGACTTTTTGACAGGTCTGTCCGATTTTTTAATGTTATGAAAATTTTTATCTATGCGATCAGAGTTGCATTTTCTATGTTCAAGGCAGAAAAATAGCAACAATACCAAGCTTGTGTTTTGTTTATACAAACTTTTAGGTCATTTTTCATTGTACATATTTGTAAAAAAAATATTTTGCGGCAAAGAAGAAAATGAATACTTTTAAAAGTATTAAGGTGAGTAAACATATGTTTTTGCATCTTTTTTTTGTATAATGTTGTGGCATAAAGTTCGCCATTTTAATACGATTTCTTCAAGTAGTACAGAATTCTGTCACACATTATTTTGACATAATCATACGATCGTGTAGGATAGTCAGTCAGTACTTTAAAATGCATTATTATATTATTTGAATTAAGTCATGTGAGACGTCAAAAATATTTGCCAAAAAATACGCTTATTTCGACAAATATTTGAGCAATGTGACCGTAACTTAAAACAAACTTAATTGGAAAATTATTAAACAAAGTGTTAACAAAACTTAATCTTTTTTGGTGATTAATTCCAATTATGTTGCATGTGTTAAATGCATTATTTTCCATGTTATTCTCATGGAAAATAGAAAAAAATTATTTACTCAGAGGGATAGCATGACCATTTGAACCATTTCATCAGACGCTACTCTGAATCTGAATTATTGAAGAAGATTAATTTTTATTAAGCTTTTTGATTACAAATAATTTTCAAACAAAGTATTTGTATTATAATTAGAATTAGAGAACAAGTCACCTGGTCACTGTCTCCAAAATAGACCTATTGTGACACTACTCTCTAGTTACAAGTCCTCCTTGAGTCTAGTACTCATTAAAAATTCAAAAACTTCTTTGGGTGATTTGTTCGCCATATCCGACGGTTGTAGGTAATTTTGTCCTAAGTAGCGAAAACGGGTCCAAATTAGGCAATTACAGTGCCACAATATGTGTTCTGCTGTCTCTTCATCTTCGTTACATAACCTGCAGAGGTCATTTCGCCAAGTGTTTCAATACTCTGCAATGTCCAGCCAGTATTGTTGAGATTCTCTTTCCAGCCACTCTCTAAAAATGAGCTTAATAGAACTACAAGGCAGCCCGCAGAATGGTTCTGGGCCAATAAATCTATTAGTTGTCCCATTTCTTGCGAGTTCGTCTGGCTTCTCATTGCCTACATATCCACTATGACCTGGCACTTATATCAAGTGAACTTCTTTTTGTAATTTTGTGCACACACTCCTATTAACTAAAGCAGGCAGTCGTGTTTATGAATATGTATGTTTGTTGTCTGAAATTAAATAATTTAAATAGTTGTAAAAATGTAAAGTTACATTAAATTCTATTCATTTGCCATTCTTACTAAATATCTTTCTTAGAATTATTTTTTTTTTAATTTAAGAATTGTTTTTTTGTGTGTTCTAAGTTTATAAAGTAAAGCTAGAATTAACCGAATGTTCTGTAAGATTTCGTTATCAGCTGATCCATTTTGTTATATGAGAAGCTATGAAATGTTACGTTGACGGTACAGCAAGATTTGTATAAAATAGAATTTAGCAACGTTTTTACGGGACGTAGTTTTTTATTGTAAAACAAAAAAAGTGAAGCGCGTATAAACGAAAGTTTAAATAATTAAAGTGCTTAAAACTTTTCTAAAAATAACAAAAACCAACTAAAAACAATGATATTTAATAATTTTTGTAAAAAAAAAAAAGGAAAAAAGTGCTTTCGTATACATATTTGTATAATTTTATTTGTTTTCTTATGTCAAAAGCATATGACACGTTTTTAAATGTTCTATAACTACACAAGCGTTTTAACGTCAACGGGCGTCAATGGACATTTTCAACAACGTTCAGCTAAACAAGCCTTAAGAGTGGATTTTTTGGTAAAAAAAAAATATTCAAAGAAAATTTATTTTAATTAATATTTGTCATTCCATTGGAAAGTTCCTTTAACAAGAATGTGTGAATTTAAAATTATGACTGTTTGGCTACTTCATTGGAGGTTGTATACGGCTCGACACTGCCGAATTACTTGTTTTACTTTAAAAGCACCTTCATTTGTATATAAGTTTTACTTATTGTTTATTGTGCTCATTAGTAAACAGTTATTACACACATATTTCATATAAAAAGAAAATAACACAAGTCTCGTATAATGTTACCTCAAATAAATGAATGAATGAATGTCGCACATTTCACTGAATATTACGGGTACAAGACTTAAAGCAAAATTTTTTTTTTTTAATTTCAAGTTTCTTAAAGGAATTTAGATCTAAAAAAAATACAAGAGTGAAATTTAAATTTTTTTTTTTTTTTTGGTCTTCTGGAAAAATTAACAAAAAACAAAAATTTTTTCATATTGTATGCAAAAGTATTACAAAAATATATATTTATAATATAATGTACATACATACATGCATACGTATGTATTTTTTTAATTTGTTGTTGCTTTATTTTAGATGGGACAGGAGTGATGAAATTAAAAAAAAAGATGATTTAATATTACTATTGAATACCCAAGGCTAGTGTCTGCATGAAGCTATTCAAATTTGTTTGTGGACTTAATAATTTTTTTTTTAGCAAAAAAACAAGTAAAATTCGGCTGCGCCGAGTCTTACCTGCCCTTCACTGTATTCAAATATTCATATATTTCACTGTCCACATTCTTCTAAATATCAAAACAAAAAAAAAAAAAAAATTATAATAATAAAATGGCAAATATTGAATAAAATATTTTTTAATACCTCTTTTGTTAACCCTAAAATAAATAATTAACTTCAATTAAAGAAACTCATACTAAAGATCCTAAGAAAAAATTGGTTAGCATCCTTATTTTTAAAAGTAACAAAATATCTGTAGGTACCCAATTTTTAAATTAATAAAAAAGAAATTCAGTTATGTGTCTTATCCCTTCACTATTTGCAGTACCCTCCCCACCTAAAACATTTCATTTATTCATTCATACCCTTGTCATATGTGTCGTTCATTGTAACAATGAATTATTTCCTTGCAATTCAATTTAGAAAAAACCAGCCTTTTGAAAATCATTGTGTAGGAAAAAAAATATTTTTTTCAATGTTTCTTTATTATTTCTTCTTCAATATAAATCAAAGTTATAATAATTTGTAGTAACTGATAATAATCAACTTTTTTCTCCTCTTACATTATAATTTACTAGTTGACCCGGCAAACGTTGTCTTGCCTTAATATTTGTATATATTCGATCTTCTTACACTAAGAATTCGTACTCAATGAGTAAAGAACCGTGCGAGACCGGGTTAAAACAGGTAATAGGCAAATAAGCCAGATACCGACTATAGCGCTACCTGCCGGGCGGATTTGTGACGTTAAACCTTCCAAGATTATACATATAAACCTTCCTCTTCAATCACTCTATCTTTAAAACAAAAAACTGCATCAAAATCCGTTGTGTAGTTTTAAAGATCTAATCATACATACAGACATAGGGACAGACGCGGGAAGCGAGTTTTTCGAGATACGAGCGAGTGATTTTTTGCTTTAAGTTACGAGCGAAATTCGAGATATGAGTTCGGTTTAGCAGGTCGGCCGGTAGTAGCATGCAACCGCGCAGATCACGAGATTGTGTCACTGGGGAAATCCATGGGTCTAGAGGTGGAAGAGAGAGCCCTGAACGAGCTCGTCGCGGAGCATACTCTGGAACTGAAAAATGAGAAAATACAAGAGTTACAGTCAAAGCAGCATACGGAGGTTATGCAAGAAATTGGTTTCGAATAGTCAGAGGAGGAGGTTATTTCTACAAGTGAGATAAAGGAGATCTTAGGAATGTGGGAGAGCGCTTCACAGTTCGTGGAAAATAAACACCCAGGAAATGTTGCAACAGGTCGTGCATCTGATCTTTTTAATGACACTTGCCTAACTCACTTCCGGAACATTCTAAGAGGGAGGAAGAAACAAACCTCCTTGGACATGTTTTTTTCTAAGTGGCCTACAGGTAAAAGCGAGAAAAATGTAGCGAAAAAGGCAAAGACCAGTGAAGATATCTAATTTATTTCTTTACATTCTCTTTTTTGTTTTTGTACAATAAATATTTGTCATTTTGGGGGTTGGAATGGATTAATGGTAGTTCAATTGTTTTGTATGGGGAAATTTGCTTCGAGATACGAGTAATTCAAGATACGAGCAAGGTTGCGGAACGAATTTAACTCGTATGTGGAGGTACCACTGTATTTTATTATTCATAAGAATTGGTATTTATGTATGTATGTCTAAATATAGCAATTCAGTACATATTTATGTTAATGTGATGGTGTAAGAAAACCAGTGGTGCGATTCACTATTCAATTTTAACGAAAAATGTTTGATTAAAAATAGTTAACAATAAAATTAAAGAATTTGTGATTCAGTAAAATTTTTAATTGTCAGCTTTGTGGTTAAATAAAAGCCAAAAATTTTTGTGGTGTTTATTTTATCGAAAAATATTTAATGAAAAAATATATTGTCATTTTTGGTTGTTGTACATGGTAATTTGTAGTCTTTTTGGTTGTTGTAGTCAGTATTCATATTAGTGGTGAATTTTTAACTACTAAAATAAGCACAAAATTACTGAATCACACATTCGTTAGTGCAAACAAAAAATATGTAGTTAAAAATAACAGCATGTTGAACCTTTAAAAGTTCATGTTAATTTTAAGAATTTTCGTTTACCTTTTGATTCTTTAACTTGATACACCTAGAAGTATGTAATAATATCTAGCTGTTTGTAGAAGGTTCTAAGCTAAGGTGCAAATTGACCGTTACAGTGAATCATTGTTGCGACACGAATGTAGATGGCACTAAACTTAAGTGAAACAGTTGTTGTGTTTGTTGTCAAAGCGAGTTAATCTTGCATGAATTCGCCTTTTTTGAAACGGTTAACAGGTTAACCGGGTACTTAATATTAATAGTTATATTCATGGTGAATTATTATAAATGTCACCATGGTTATATCCAAGCTGTAAGCCTGAAAAACAAATTAATAATCCGGTTACTTTGTAGCAATTTCAAAGTTTTATTTTGTAAATTTTAATTTTTTTTATTTCATGGAATTAATAAAGGGTAATAAGGAATAAGCAAAATGGCTAGAACAAATTTCACGCACAATAAAGTTTCGCTTTTTAAACTTTTTGCATACAAAATTTATGACTTTTCTGTTTGACATTTTTGATTCAGAAAACTGCTTCATTTATCTTTAATTTATATAAAAAAAAGTGTATTTAAAAGCTTGGCCATTTTATTTAGGATGTTTCCAACTTACAATTAAATATATCATTGGGGTTCAGGGATGATGGATCGATATAGTCCATAATTAACGAGATGGTAATGAACACAATACGTGTGGTAGAACAATTTTATAGGAAAAACTTCTAAGTCAGAAGCAATTTTTCTATATTGCCGCAGATACTACTTATATAAAATTTTTAAAAGGACAATTTTTTTTTTGGAATAAGAAAAGAAGTGCAATGCTCTTTTTGCACAAAAGAAAGAACTTTTATTAATATTCATTATTATGTATACGTAAATAATTTGTTATTGCACTTTAATTTGATTTATTTGTATTTTTTATTTTATTTTATTTCATTTATTAAAATTTTATGTATTATTTTGCCGAACTTATAGCTCTAAATAAAAATATTAAACTACTACTATGTAGACTATAAAACGATCAATTAACCAATCAAAAATATATTGAAAAAAATTAGAATACTGAATTGCTTAAAATAAAGATCTGCATATTAATTAAAGTAATAATACATGAAATTTCCATTCCTGCTTCCTTTCGTCATATGACAAAATAAGATGTTTAGCTTAAAGATTTACGTTTTTGTAATTAAACATAAATTAATAATCAAATTGCAAATCTTAACCGATCATAGCAGCGGATACACACAATTTGCTTTTACAATACGGGTATGGGGTATGGGTCAATTTAGTAATGATAATAATGAATTATTACAAGATAAAAATTAATACAACCATTAAAATTAGATGAGTATTGTTAATTTAGTTTATAAAATAATAAATGCATAAGTCATACATACATGCTTACAAACACGTATGTATATAATAATATAATATATTAATACCCATTGGTCTCTGTCTATATTATTGGCATTTTGTTTGTTTTATTTTTTATATGTTTTAAATCTTATTTTTCTTAATTAATTTAGGCATAGAATATTTTAAATTTCGTTGGTTTTTGTCGTTACCGTGTTGTTTGAAGTTGCAGTTATAGTTGTATTTCTGTTTGTAGCTGCAGTGTAAACATGCATGCGTGCCTCATGTTCCTGCATGCAAAAGCGCATTCGTTGCTCATGAATTTCAGCCATAAAACGTAATTTGAGTTCCTGCTCTTGCTGTTGAAATCGTAACTTTTGTTCATGTTCCTTACGGGCATAATCGATTTCAGATAAACGTGCCCGTTTTAAAATTTCAAACAATTGTTTTTTATATTTTTCGTCAAAGCAAATTGGTGGAGAAACAGGTGGAGTATTTGAGTTTATAGAAGTCAAGGAAGTGATATTATTGGCTGCCTTTGAATCGGTGGTATTATAATTTGTATTCACATTAGACATTGAAGTCAACATAATGCCTGTGGTGGAGACATCTGTTAAAGAGGATGATGATGTTGAGGTTTCACATTTTTGCCTCTTGATTTTCAAACCTATGCCACAACCTGAATTGGAATTCTCTTGCAACTTAGAACTCAGCAAAGGACTCTTTGTTTTAGTAAGTTTTTGTTTGATTTTCGGTAAAGATTTTTTCTTTTTCATTCTTATATTATTGTCATCCAATAGCTGTTGTTGTTGCTGGTAATCCATGTGCTGTAATTCAACTGAGTTGGGAGGTGATGGTACTGCTAAAGTAGATGTTGGTTGGGTATCTTCACTGTTGCTGTGATTTAATAGGGCATTAGGTAAAGCAGCCAAAGGTGTATCCTCCTCTTCATCATCCATATCATCAAGTAATTCTTTTTTTACAGAATTCTGTATTGATGAATTTCTTGTTTGACTACGTGTGCCACCCATAACAGGTTCTTTTTGCATTTCCTCCATAAATTCCAACATTTGCAAGCCCTCCAACTGTGTGGTGGACTTTGGATGCTTTTGTTGATATTCTTTTTTGGCAGAGTTTTTCATGCTACGCCACTGTACTTGTATTTGTTCCAAAGAACGATGACGAAAATTTAATGAATTAAATCTAGGATTTGTTTTTTGTTTAAAATTAATTAGTTTTTATTTTATTAAACCATAGTTATTATGAAAATCACTTACTGTTTGGTTACATGTAACCAAGCCATACGTTTAGATTTAATACTTTTAGCATCGACTGCTTTATTTTCCACATAATCAACTTTAGGTTTAATAACCTCCACAAGAAGACTCTAATGACAAATAATTCATTATGCATCGTTTAAATATTGTAATAAAAAAGAACTATTTACAAAAAAAAAAAAAAATTGAAGAAATTAAAACTGTTCCAAAGCATAAAAGCATAAAACAAAGAGTTTGTCAAACACCATAGCAAAGCAAACATAAAAAATAGCAACAAAACAATATCAAATAGAAAGAAAGAAATGTTGAAATAAATCAGTTTCAAAGTAACATGTAATAAAATTTTGCAGTTAAATATTCTTATTGCAAGCAAAAAAAGCTTAATTGAGTTCTTCATTAATATCACCCTGGTTCATTTACTTTTAAATATACATAGAAGTTAATCGATAGAAGGTGATAGAAATTAAAATTTCAGATTGGCTTTTTGGATAAAACATTTATCCATCAATTTTAATATTTAAATACAAAATGTATGGCTTAAAACACGTTGACTTATATAAACATGCGCTTCTCTACAAACAATTTTTAGAACAATGAAAAAATTCTAAAAATAAAAAAATAATTTTTAATGGCATTAATTAAAAAAAACACTACAAAACGATACGAACAAACTTTGTGTGAAATAACTAAAATTTCCCAGAATCTTTATTTACTATTAATTACTAATTTTTATATTAGAAAACATTGTAATATAAAAAAAATTGTAAATAACTCCACCACAAATTGGCTTATCTTTATGCAAAAAACGCATATACCACTGGTTTTGTATGTGATATAAACATGATAGTATGAGAAACATATGTCTAACTACAGTTCAAGTAAAAACCTGCCTTGTTAAAGCGCCAAAGAAGAGTTTATATTTTAGTACTACAAAGTACTATTATTCATATCGAATTCAACTATTTCTTAATTAATTCTGAATCGAAATTAAAAAATTCGCTACTAAAATTTTATTTGAATACGATATCGCTATATATCGTACATATTTTAAGAGGTATAAGTCCATTTTTTCATGTATCGAGTTTGCGTTTGAAGTAACAAAATATTGTTATGTGTTAATCTATTATATTCTATATATAATCTATTATATTATACGTTTTTAACACTATAATTATTTTAAATTTTATCATAAAGTAATATTTATTAAAATTTTTTACAAAACTAAACGAATGTTTTTAGCTCCATATGGACTTACACCACTTTCAAAATTAATATATCAGAAATAAAAACAGGAGTAAATTTAAGTCCCTATATTAATGTAAAAAGAATAACTAAAATGAAAACAATTTAAGTACAACAGTAATAATTTATTAAGAATTAATTTCAGTTATATTAAAAATAAATAAACAAGTGTAAAATTGTACATTACTTCGATATGATACAAAAAATTATATTTTAAACATATTTCTCTTTTACAGTTTGCAATGCAACATCCTTATAGTTTTGTAAAATAAATTTTATGATTCACCTATTTTAAACTGCGTCCAGCATATTTTTAACCATTTTATAATTTCCCCAGTTCAGCATTGTTGTTTTTAATACACTAGCAGTAGCTAATTAATATCTGCTAAGGCGCAGTGTAAATTGAAGTCATAATAATTAATAATAATTTCAATAAGAAAGTAGTTTTAATTATAATTAATTATTACGAATGGACTTATTCCACTTTCAAAAAAATATATCCGAATTTTTTTACTTTATGAAAAAATCGTGCTCATCAATTGACGGTATGATTATAAATATTGATATAAAGTATCTATATCTTTTCAAAATTACCGATAACTCATTGTTTTTAAGTGGACTTATACTACTATAAAAAATATCAGCTCATATGTATTTATGTATACGTAAATACGTACATACATTCATACATACAATATAATATACAGAAAGAAATTTTATAACTTTGGTATAATCGTTTTAGTTTACATATGTACATATTATAATTTAAAGTTACCCATAATATAATTGCAAAAAAAACAAATCAAAAATTAGTTTCAAAATAAATCAATTTAAGCGTAAAAAGAATAATATTGTAGCACATTTCTAAATAAAATGCATATAAATTTATATATTATGTGGGCTAGTATATAGAATGTGTACAATAGGTGTACATGTGTGCACAGGTACATCCATAATACCCAACATGTTCATTTACATTGTTTTTTTATAAAAAAAAAAACAGACGAAAAATATAAGAACATTCACCAAAGCAAAAAATAATACCTTGCACATGCAAAAGTAAATTTCTTAATTAAAATAACTTATACTTACCCTTTCTGCTTCTTCCCAGTTGATAGAGCGCTTTTTGCGTACACCCTTCTTTTTACCAACAGTAGTCGATTCTTCTTCTGTTTCGGCCGTATCGTTATCAACTCCTCCGCCAATACCATAATTAGCAGTGGCGCCACCACCACTTTCTCCTACATCCACATCCATAGATTTCATCTCTATCTTGTCTTTAATAAATCCTGTCAATGCAACATCCTCATCTTTTGTAGAATCTTCATCATCATCGTCCGGAAAATTTTCATAGTGTTCATCGTTTGTAGTGCCATTCTCTAATAAAACATTTTTTTGCGTTGGCTCCACCTTTGACAATTTTTGACCCAATACGGAAGAAATTTTAAGAGGTGTTACAACAGGACTCCCACTAACGGGTTCATTTAACTTCATTGCAAATTTATTTATTTTAATCAACTAATTATCACTTTTTTATATTAATTTAATAATAAAATTAAGATATGAATTTTTATTATAGACCAACAAGCAAAAACCGCAAAAATTTCCTACACCTAAAGTTTTTTTGTTTATATACGCTAAAAAATCGCGAAGACATTTGGTAAAATCGTTGCCGATAGTTTTATAATCAGAGCTTAGCCGCCGTCTGCTCGATTCTTAAGTGGGCTGACAGACTATCAAATTTCAATGTCAATCATGTGTGTGCGTGCCTGTTTTTTATAAAGGGGCGTTACACATATACGATGTGTGTGATTTTGACGAAAATCAAAGCTAGTTGGATTTTTGAGCAAAATTGGCTTTTTTTGCACAACTATAAAATTTGCTGGACTGGTACCACTTCTGTAATCAACATTTTTTTGGGTAAAGTTGATTGCACATCAACGAAAATGTTAAAATTAAAATGGAGGAAAAATTGTTTACATTAATTTTATACAGTCCTTCACCCAAATTGTTTTTTTATTACTAGTAGCAATGCAAAGCAATAAAAAAATTTTGTGACATCATCTTATTTTTTTCTTGAATTGCAATCGGAATAAAAGTGTTTTACCGACGGTAAAATGTATTATTTTCATTTAATGTGTTTGTAAGTCTTTACACATTAATAAAATCACATAAAAATGAAATTAATATCAATCAGTTTGATGTGTGTATCAGTCAATTTAATTTTTTCACCAGCGCAAATGCATAATTTGACGTTGAATGATTGGTCGTCTAGCACCCCCATTAGACCAGGACCACACACAGCAATTTTAGTTGGGTGATTCTTGATTTTGTAGAAGAGTGAGGAAAGAAGAATGGAAAGGGGTACAAACTTGCTCGTACTCGGCAGCTCAAATAAATAATTTTAAATGAAAATAAATTTTGACAACTTAGGATAAATCACCTGTGGGCGAATTGCCCACATCTGTATAATTTCCCCATAAGCGCAGCTGTACGCTTAAGTTCTTTCTTGACTTGTCAAAATTTTTACATATATATGGTCGGAGTATATAAGCCATGTCTGACAAATCGAGAAAATTTTAAAAACAGAGATGCTTCATGATTTCAACTTTTATGAATTCGCCTTGCTCCGGCAACTCTTATTCTAATTAGCAACAGTGTAATTTGATTAACCGAGCTTGTAAGCATAGACTTGTGAGTTAGGTTTTCTGCTATTTATCTTGAAATTATTTCATACAAATTATACTGTTAAAAGGAATGTTATTCTAATATTAAGAAAATAATTCATCTCTTAAGTACGCGCTGGAAAAAATAATAACGAAAAGTCTTGATAAAGTGTAAGATAAAAGTAAAAAAAATTAAGGGTGTCGTCAAAAAGCGAGAAATACCATCTGCAAGAAAAACACAATTTTTTTTTATATGGTTTGGGGTAAAATCGATTCAACTGTCAGAACTTTTTCTACTGTTTATTGATTTTGTGATTAAATACATTTTTTTCCTTAATAGCAGTGCAATTGCAATTGATGAATGTAAAATTTAGACGTTAAAATACTTGAATTCGGATTATTTTGGGTAAAATATCAAGGAAAAAAGTGGAAATTTGAGCAGCAAAATGAATATAGATTTTGTTAAATTGTGTGGCAAACATGGAGCTATTTATGAAGCCTACTATAAACAGGTAAAATTTCTATTGCTTTTTTGCCGTTTGGAATTAGAGATATCATTTTATGCGTGTAATAGATGGATCCCAAAGGTACGGGTACAATAGAAGCAATGGCTGCAGCCAAGTTTTTGAAAAAGTCTGGTCTAAGTGATGTAGTTTTAAGTCGCGTTTGGGACATGTCTGATCCAAATGGTAAAGGTTACTTGGATAAACCAGGGTTTTATGTAGCACTTAAGTTAGTGTCCTTGGCTCAGCATGGACACATTTACAATATGAATAACATATATATGGATACAGAGAGACCACCCAAAGTTGTATGTTTTATACTAAAATTAATTTTTTAACGGAATAAATCGTTATGCAATAATGTATGTATGTATTTTAGGGCGATATTCCTAAGATTATGCCACCAAGAGTACCTCCAGTACCTATAGTTGCTGGTGTTGCGCCTACGGGAGACTGGTCTATTACTGTAATTGATCGTTTAAAATATGAACAGTTATTTGAGTCACTTAAACCGGTGGGTGGTATGTTGCCTGGTAATAAAGTAAAAGGTGTACTCTTAGATTCCAAACTGCCCATGGATACTTTGGGCCAAATATGGGATTTAGCTGATCAGGACAAAGATGGAAATTTAGATAAACATGAGTTCATAGTTGCCATGCATTTGGTTTACAAAACATTAGAAAAACGTGTAGTACCAGATATTTTACCAGCAGAGCTGCGTAAGCCAGGTAGTGGAGCCCCACCAAAACCAGCACCCCCAGCCATGCCACCACCACCAGCGGTGCCAGCCGTTCCAAGGGCTCCATCTAATGAAGGTTTTGATGATGGTGGTTTTGTAGCTAATTTTCCTAAGGATATTGCACCACCACCAGCTATTCCCTTGCCAGTCACTGTACCACCAACTATGCAACGCGTTCCTCCAGTTGGTGGTCCTGCCTCTGTGGCTCCTCTCATTCCCACAGATCCTCTTATACCAATTGGTGCTCCCCCATCGGTTACCGCTAGTGCCGATTGGGTTGTTACCCCTGATAACATGATACGTTTCGAAGTCATGTTTAGAGACGCCGATCGGGACAAAGATGGCTTAGTTTCTGGCTTAGAGGTTAAAAATGTCTTCTTGCAATCAGGTGTGCCACAAAAGATGCTGGCCCATATTTGGTAAGTTAGAATGTGCATGAGTTTAGTTGTAAAATTTCTGAATGTACGATTTTGTGAACTTCAAGGGCTCTTTGTGACACAAACCAATCGGGTAAATTAACTCTGGAACAATTCGCTTTAGCCATGTGGATGGTAGAACGTAAACAAAAAGGTATCGATCCACCACAAGTGTTGACTGCCAACATGGTTCCACCCTCAATGCGTAGCATTGTGTCTGGTGTAGATGTACAAGTAAGGTTTTAGCACATGTTATTCTTATAATTTTTAAAAATTGTATATGTTTTTTTAATGCAAGGAATCTAAGCCAACTTATACAAATCCAGAGTTAGAAATGATATCAAAGGAAATTGAAGAATTAGCTAAAGAACGGCGTGCTTTAGAAACTGAAATAGCTCAAAAAGAGGCTGATATACGCATTAAAAATGGCGAAGTAAGAAGTTTGCAGGTAATAATAAAGACATGATTAATAAAGAAGTTAAAAATAAAATAAATAACATGTTTTATTTTAGAGTGAATTGGACACATTATCAGCCACTTTAAAACAATTGGAAAATCAACGTGGTGAGGCTCAAAAACGCTTAGATGATCTTAAAGCTCAGGTTAGTTTAAAAAAAATCGGTTTAGTTTTTAAAACAAAAATCCGTAACTTATTTTTGTTTGAATGAAGGAAAAAATTGTATTAAAACATTTTTTTTACATGAATTATTTTCATTTTCTCGTTTTCAACGCTTTTAAATTGAATAATTTGCGATATAATCTGTTACATACTTGGAAAAAGATCAATTATATTTGAAATATTGCAATATTTAGAAAGATTGATTACATCAAGCTGTAAAATTGTAGATTAAGTATGTACCAGAGAATGACATGAATACATTCGTTTCTAGTGTGCATTTATATATTCATTGCTTTTGTCATGCTTTCATTCAAAAATAATTGCTTTACATTCATAATTTTTATTGATTGCCTCTAATATGCATGTAAAAAAAATGAAGACCATTGTTTCAGCATTCGTTGTCATTTAGGGCCTGTTCAGCTAAATGCGAATGAAAGTTTCGTTTGTACAATTGTATTGAAAACAAAAACAATACAGAAAAATTTGTATAAAATATATTTACTTAAAAAGTACTCACATTGATTCGTTGCTTTTATGAATGGTAAGAGCTTATAGAATATGCAAGCAAGTACATGCATTTTAAAGCGAACCACTGATATGGTGAGTCTTGCAATGACACAGTTCATCTAGTTTATTTTGCAATGATTCAATATACATTTTTTTAAATAAAAGAAAGGCGTTTGAATCGTATTCATGTACATCTCTGGTATGCACAGGTTGCAATTAAAAAAAGACCCGTATTTAATTTTCACTATAACAATGTTTAAATACTAAATACTAGCAAACATATAGTACAGGGAAAAGAGATTTTTAAAAAAGGCGTCGGTCCAGAAATCCAGCGAATATTAACACTTGATTTACTTTTAATATGGAATTGTTATGGGATCATCGAAAAATGTCAAACCAGGCATGTTCAACATTCCATTGACTGGCTGACTGCCTTATTATCTTCGCCCAACCCAAATGGGTAAAAATGCAGAGGAAGCTTAGGAATACTGGAGATTTGCCTAGATGCCACCCACCTCTATTTATGTAGCTGAAAAATCCGAGGTTATTGTTGAGATTTGTGGAATTGTCCACTTCAGACAATAAACTCTTTTTTTATCTGAACAACTATGCCATGTTCCTTGTCGTGAACATCCTCAAGTACTTTAACCGGAATTAGCTTAGGTTTAGGGGTTACCTTTTCTCCACCCTCTACCAATTTTGTCGATTTTTTCGCTTGTGGCATCACATCGCTGGACGAACTATTGACCGATCTGCAGCGCTTTGACAACTAAGTACCCGACGTCAAAGCGTTTCACCTTAAGTTTGGCATATTTTGTTAGTTCATTCTCCTTTGCTTCTTCAGCCGTATGCCAACTTTGATCATGGCTTTAATACGACATTTGAAATATTAATTTTTCTTCTGCCCCGTCGCCTTGCTTGGTGCCTCAGCATAAGGCCTTGTCGTGTCACTAACTCTTGGTTCCAATGGACCCTGAGAGCTATTTTCGCCATTTAGCTCAAAATCTTCGAGTGTAGAAATTATGTCAATGGCCTTATTTTCTCCAGCATTGACCAGCGAAAGTATGTTCATCTGACTCCGTGGTTTTGATTTTTGTTTTTTTTATTTTTATTTTATCTATAAAAATATACTTCAATGGCTAGAATTTGTAGGTCCATGTACACAGAGCTCCCATACGTACATAAGGCTATTTATACTGGAAGGTCAACCAGTATTCCAGTTGATGTCTCCATGCATATGTTTTAATTGCCTGCACCATTCAGCCTTCGGCACGATTCCAAGAAAACCTTGACTGAAGAATCGGTTGAGATTTAGTTTGCGGAATCTCTCCAAGAAACTGTCCATCATGGTTGAACCTAGGCTGGCATAGCTCCTTGGTTTATTGACCCTAGTTAAACCACATCAACCAAGAAGAGGATAAAAAGGGTAAAAACTAATGTTGGTACGTTTTTAAACCCCATTTATCTTTCAAAGTAATAATCACAGCAACAAAAATTAAATTGTATTCTTCTCTTAAAGAGGGCTAAAATGTATATTAGCACTTTTTTAAATTCTAAATAATTATTAGTTAATATTAATCAAGCTTAAGATCTCAATGAAAAAATTGTTTTTATTTTAATTTTCCAATATTTCGACTTTCTTTTGAAGATCTTCTTTAGGGAAATTTATTTTTATAATAAGGAAAATTATTACAATTAAAACAATTTTTAAATATGTATGTACTTTTATGTAAATTGATGCAGCATATGAACATTCTATTATTAATTTGTAAAACCCAATAAAACTCTATTTAAAACATAAATTGCAAGGGGAAAAAAAGTACCAAAAGGGGAAATAAGATTGGACTTTATATTTAACTACATTTAACTAACATATAACTCGCTACTTCGTGAGCGAAGTACCATACTGTGAGTGAAGATAAATCTGCCGAGTTAAATATGTTTTAACTTAACCCGTTACGTTTTTTAGTATTTGTAAATATCTTCTTACGTCATTAAATATTTCTAAATAGTATTTATGACATATTTATGCTTAGGAGAAATATAAGTGTATGGATTCAAATATGCACAAATACGTTGACTTCTCACAAAGATTACGGGATGGAACACATATCAATTTAAAGCGTAGGTCGTCTAGATTTGTAATCTACCGCCCAAACACTCGGAAGTTACTTTGGATTATTTTTAAAATATTTTTGAAATTTTCATATACTTCGGTGGTGTTGCTTTGAGGGATTTTTACCATTTCCCAATTTTAAAATAGTCCAAAGTTATTTTTCAACCACTATCAATTAAATTTTTCAATTAAAATTTTGCAAATGCCGATTCATTGAGAAGAATTTGTTTAAATTTAAATGAATTATATCCACTAATTGACTATTCTGTAAACTTAAATGTGATCAAACGCAATATTAAACACTAAATAATTAATTAAATTTTTTTTAATAAAATAATTAGATATACATATATATGTATGTGTACA
Organism: Thelaira solivaga; assembly: GCA_947397855.1. Taxonomy (NCBI): domain Eukaryota; kingdom Metazoa; phylum Arthropoda; class Insecta; order Diptera; family Tachinidae; genus Thelaira; species Thelaira solivaga. The sequence continues at coordinate 27,250,845 of OX377614.1, forward strand.
TTTATGAATTTTAAATCAAAAAAAAAAAAGCTGGTATAATAAGAAAATGTATTGGTTTCTTGTCTTTCTTTTTGTAGGTTAATAAAATTCGAGAACAAAGCCAGAAACAAGAGGATACTATTAACGAACAAGAAGGTGAATTAAATACCAAACGCTCAGAATTACAAAAGCTGAAAGATGAAGAAAATTCTTTACAAAAAGAATATGATGAAAATAATCGCGAATTGCAAAAACTAACCAACCATTTACAAAATACACAATTACAAATAAGTTCGGTAAGTTATGAATTCTGATTAATGGAATTGTGCTTACATATGCACATATTTGTTTAGAAACACTAAATTAGGATTAACAAAATTTACCATTCAAGTTTTTTTTTTTTTTTAATTTAATTTTTCTTTTATTATAAAAATTTTCAGATACGTTCAATGGTCACAGAACTAATGGAAACGCAACGTCAAATGACTGATGCTTTACTAATGTGTCGAGCAGCTATTGATTCAGAAAATGCGGAATTAGTATCAGAATATCAATTAAAAATTGATCCTGATTTTGAAGTAGCACGAAAATCATTAGAAAAAGAAATTGAGATACCAAAAGAAGACCCTTTCAATGACAACAAAACTTCTTTAAACAAAAATAATGGATTTACAACAAATGGCTTCGGTAGTGATCCCTTTGCGGGTAATACGACAAAACCAACTGCCAAGGGAGGTTTCGATGATAGCTTTAACACTGGCTTTGATGCTGGTTTCGATGCTTTTGGCAGCAGTGGTACAGCAGGCGGATTTGGTGATGCACAAAAAGATCCATTTGGGGGGGATGGTTTTACCAATAAAACAGAGGTAATTATTTTTGTAGTTATTACACTTTATTTAAAATTTAATTTCATAAATCTCTGCAGCCTGTCAAAGATAATTTCGATAGTGATCCTTTTGCTTCCTTACATGCGCCTACTGGTCAGGGTCAAGTGTTAAGCCCTAATACACAAACTGCTGCTACAGTAGCAAGTAACACTAAATCAGGACCCCCACCTAGACCAGAATCGCCTAGTCCAGCTTTACCGCCCAAAAAGTCAAAGGTGCCACCGCCAAGACCAGCTCCACCCAGACCAATACAGGTTTGCTACAAATTAAATAGACACATATTTGAAGAACTTTTATTAATATTATATAAACATTTTAGGCACCAAATCGTCCGGCACAAGCAGATGCTTTTGGTTCATCTACAAATCCTGGAGGCTTTGCTGATTTCGCTGATTTTGACAATAAGGTTCGTAGCTTTTCTGTTCGTTGGGATTGGTGGTAATGCATGCATACCTTTTTTATCACAACAAAATTCTATTTTTTTATTATTTACTAACCGAAAAATATGTTGGATTTTCACATTTGCTTGTTGTTATTTTGTTTTTAGGCATAATTTTTCAATCATGTTTCAATAAAGTTTTAGTTTCAATTATTTCTTCATAGGTTTTCATAAAAATAACCATTCAATTAATTATATTTACTTTTTAATTGTTTGTTTTTCTTTTTTTTTGCCTGTTAGTTGCTTTTTTATCTTGTGACAAAACCATACTAACTGTATGCTTTAACATTTTTTTTCTACAAAAAATTCTATTTTCAGTGAACATCATATTATCGTATCACATTTAACTATCTGTCTGTTTAATCCTCTGTTTCTTTCAACTTATATACATATACATACATATAGAGAAAAGAAAAACTAGCAAAAAAATATTAAATTAATCGATTATTAATTAACACATGTAAAAATAATTGAAGATGTTGAGTGCTTTTTAAATTAATTTTCTTACACCAACGATAAAAACTCAGCAAGAAAAAATACGATTACGATGCATATGTACATATGTAAATGCATACATACATATGTGTAATGTAATTAATATATAAAATATTTATTTGTATACTAACCATATTCTTATCATAAAGCTTTAAAATAATTTTTATTTTGTATTAAGTAAGCTAATATTTTTTTTTGTTTATTCATAAGCCCAGCAGATTTGTCATTTATTGATGCATGTATTCACACGTACTAGTCTCTGTTTTTAGCATTTTGATTTTATAAAAGATCTATTGAAATCGAAATTAATTTTTGATGTTCGCTCGGCGTTACATTTAATCTTAAAAAAAATGCCTGCGGCTTGAAAACACCAAAAGTAAGCGTTTTGCGATTTGAAGAACACCATTTTGCGATTTCATATCGTAATCGCTAAAGTTAAGCGTCTTGCGTTTTTCAGAACATGGGTGATAGTACGAAATTGAACTATTGGTACTCTTTAATGCGTTTTCGCATTGTCCTTTTTTTCCTTTTCGTAAACCTGGTAGCACCGCTGTCTGTAATGCGAAAGCGTATGTCAAAATTGTTAAGTACATACAAATATCTTGCGATAGCAAAAGTTCATTCGCAAAGCATAAACATGTATGAGTCCAATAAAAAATTTTATTATATTTGAAATTTTGAAACTTTTAGCTCGTGCTGAATAGTGCTTAACACATACATAATCGCTTCCATATTCAAACCGAAATTTTTTTACAAAGCTAAAGGAACGAATAATATAAAACAATTTCTAGCACAAAATAATTTTTGCCTACATGCGATCATTTAAAAAAAGTATATCGGAGGTATCGCTTAATATTTTTATTGTAACTCGTTACACACGTCCGTCTTCGTCCCAAATCATATGCTACAGAATCCATCACTTTATATTTTATTTTAAACGAAAACCACATACAAACTGATTTAATTTCCTTTGTTTTTTTATATTGTGACATTTATTTACTGTCAAAATCTTCGACTAATAATTTTGCAGTGTCAGTGTTGCTGCTTTTTAAAAAAATTTTGCGAAAGCGATAGAAAGTACGAAATTTTCTTCTTTTCACATTTAGCTTTCGTATCGCAACACAGAGTAATCCCCCAGAATAACGAAGATTATTAAAAAAAAAACAAAAAACAATCACCCCTATTCTGCGTTTCTATTCGGATCGAAATTTTCTCTGTTTGGCAGTTTTGGTATTCTGGGTTTCTATTCGGTTCGAAATTTCTCCGTTTGTTTTCTTTTCCACTCTGTTTCAATTGAATTTTTTTTCGGTTGTACGTATTCTGCATTTCTATCGTAGCTACTTTGGATATTTGTTGACGGAGTTTTTCCGAATTTTATTTTTTGCAATATAAAAAATGTGCAATTAAATAAGAAAATGTAAGTAGAATTGCATATAAGAAAGATTTTCAAAAACAACACCTTTCGTATCTTTCCACACTTAAGTTATGTGTTTAATTATTAATTAATGGTTCTATTAAATTTAGTTTCTTTATTCATTTATTATTCTATTTATCAATAGTTTTTTTGTATAAAATTTAACTTTGTATTAATATGTTTACAAAATGACTTATTTTTCTGTTCCTCTTTCAAACGTTTCATAGCAAAACAACTTGTATACAGACACTCTTGTCTTCTTCTTTTTCTTTCGATTAAGTTTTTTGCTGTAACGTAACTTAGTGCTGGAACGTAATCGAAACCCAGAATAGGGGGGTAATATTTTTAAATTCAAGTGTTACCACTAGGTTTTTCTAAATTGCTTTTATAAAGCGGCTACATTTTGTGTGAACAATGCTTAAGTAGAAGAAGCTTTTTAGAACCATTATTAATATTATTAACAAATTTTTTTTTAAATAGAAAACATATTGGAAGTCTGTTGGGCATGTTATTTCATCATTACTTAATTATAATTTTTAACATTTCTACACTCAAAGTTAATTATTTATTATAAACTTTAACATATAAAATACAAAACTTTACAAAGTGACTTAACAATATTTGGCTAATTAACCAATAATAAATGCTAAACATTCAAATAATCATACTCAATACTAAAAGCCATTGAAATAACTTAACACAAATATACATACTTAATTACATAAATATTTGGTCGTTTATAATATTCTTCGTGTACCTAAACATTTTGAATAAAAAATAATTAAATTAAATTTTTTTAAATGTTTATTATGTAAAAAAACATTTAAAATTACATAAAAATAGTCATTTTATTAACTTTGTTTTCGTTTTTAAATAAACAATTTAGTTCTAAATTTATCATTTACGAATACCACCTTGGTGTATTAATCGACCCTGTTCTGCAAACCGAATTCAAAAGAAGTTTTCGTTTTAAAATGAATTCGCTTTACTTAATTCATTTTAAAACCGAATAAACAAGCTTTATTAGGTTATTATTGTAATAAATGACGAAAAAACATGAATAAAAGCAATTAACACATCTAATTTGAAGTCTTCTTTATTCAGTTTAGTAAAATTACTTGCACTCTAATACATTTAACTGTTTGACAGCTATCCATCATACATTCCAAAAGTGCTATATATAATTTCGATATTTCAGAGTCACACTAAAGTCGAAATCTTTTTAAAAACGACTTTAAATTCATATAATTCTTATGAACAAAAGTCAGCTCTTAATAAAAGTATAATTTTTGTAACTATTATTATGGCCCAATGTGTTTTTACTGAAAATTTTATAAGTTTTGCAATTTTGCATCGATTTACATATTTCTTTTAGCGTTTTACAGAGAGAGAATTAACGAGAATAACTATTTAAGGCACTAAATAAACATGTCCGAGGTAAATGAAAAATAAAAGTGAAACTTTACCTTGAGTCAGTGTCCGCAATATCATCATCACTCAATTTAATGCGTAAAAAATTCAAATAATTTTTTTTTGGAATAAAAACTAATTAAAAATGCTATTGATGCTTTAAAAAACACACTTTCGTTACAAAAACGCAAAAACGGCTAAATATTTGCTCATGCGCAGAGTTAAAAAAAAATTATTTAAGAAACACAGAAATTTTTTCCAATTGAAGAAGATTAGTTCGTTGAATAAAAGCAACTTTTTGGCCATGTTTTAATGGACTTCACAACAAGAACCATTTTCCGACAAAAGCAAACAATGCTATTCTTAACGTTTAAATAAAAATTCGACCTAAACTACGAATAAACGAATTTTTTGCAAAATACCAAATAGCCCTTTTTCCGGTTTTAAACATGTTTCTCTTTTGAAAACGATTCATAATTACAGAACAGAGCCGATTATTATTATCGTATTATTGAAAAAAAAATTTCCCGTTATAATAATACTTAAGTATATCATAGTTAGTAAATATATTAAAAAGTTTATGATATAAAAATTCACACCGAATTTGAGCTGTATTGAAGTACTTTAAAATATTTTTTTCATATCACTATTTAATTGAGGGAAATATGTATGTCTTTTAAGATTTAGCAATACATATTTAAATTTTGCTTTCATCTTTTGATAAAATGATGTTCATTTTTAAAAATCAAAAGATACCACTGTCATTTATTGAGCTTTGTGATTAGTTTGGCAACAAGTCAGATACAGTTCAGGTATCTAACAAGCTCTCACACATGCTCGATGCAACTAAAAGACATTCGAGTGCAAAGTTGAATAATTATTTGTTCTTTCTGTTATAAAACTTTATGTTAATATTTTTGTTTATTTAAGCACCTTAACACTAAATATGTACCAAATTTTCCTTAAAACTTAACAAATGCACATACTCGTAAATGACATCTAATATAAAAAAAAAACTTATTAACATGTTAATTAATAAATAAAAAATTTCGTTTTCACTATACGTATTGAAAAGTTAAAAAAAAAACAATTTACAGTTAAATTATAAATTAATAAATACCTTAATTTATATAAAAAAAAATAAATTAAATAAATGAGGAAAAAGGTCAAACGAACTTACAAATAATAAACTAAACACATTAAAAAATTCCAAAATAAATAAATATCTACTACATACATGCAATTGAGAAAAATATATCTAAAAAAGAAATTGTTTTTCTTTCATTTAAACTGTAGTCAATATACGAACATATCAGTTAAGCCAATTTTAGAAAAGCATTAACATTGGGCCACAATCATAGTCACACTGAAGTCGGTATCTTTTTAAGAACGACTTTAAGGTCATATAAATCTTATGAACAAAAGCCAGCTCTTAATAAAAGCTTACTTTTTTGTGACTATGATTATGGCCCATTGTTTTCTCCCTTTTTAAACTTGTAACAATCTCCTGGTAAGTTAGAAATTTCATAAATTTATGTAAACGATAAATTAGTTAAGTAAATAGATTTTCTTTCAGTAACAAGTAGCTGACTCTTAGGAAACCCTGCGAAAAGGAAAATAGTTATTTAGTTTTGCAATTCATTTGAAAAATGACAGTAATTTTCATAATTTTAATTGTATTTATTAATTCGTTTTGAAGTGTGGCTATACCTTGGCAGCTTGCATTGCAATTTAGTATTTATTTTATATATTTTTTTTAATTTATTTAATTTCATTCTTAATTAATTTTAGTTATTAACATATCATGTATTTGCATTAGATATTTTTAAATTTTAATTTTGGCTAATCAATTATTGCGTTATTAGTTTTATTGGTTTTGAAATGCGAATTCGTTGAAATTTTGAAGAGCACAAGGAAAAACTTGATAGTCCAAAGACTGCATTTAATTTTCCAATATATATTTTCCTTTATAGTAACTACAAAAGGAAGATACAAATAACTACTGTATTCATAAAAATTAAATGATTTATAACTCAGTTGAATTGAAAATGAATCAACTAATATTGCTTTGTTAATCGCACTAACACAAAGTTTTTAGTCGGTAATAACACAAAGAGGTTGTAATTCCAAAATTTAAGGAGTTGAGTTGTAAATCGTAATAAATTAATTGTTTTGTTGTTGTGTTTATAAAAAACAAAAGTGGGAAAAGCAGTCTGTAAAAATGTTGAATGTATATAAAACAAAAGCAAACAATTGATTGAAGATGACAGTGAAGAAGCAAAGCATATTTGGAATGCTCAGAAAATGTGATGATCATATTCTCTTCTCTGAGTTATATTATGAAAATGTCCGAAAATTCGTTAAATAAGCTATTTAACCCATTATGAGCTATTGGGTATTTAAATAACCAAGAAAGTAATGTCATGGCCAGTGAATATATTATCATAATATTTTAATATTTTTCAAACAACAAGGGATGGGTAAACCTAAAAAAATTTGGGACAGTTTAATTGTCTACTAGTCCCCTTTGTTTTTTACGGATAAATTTGAAGGTTTTTTTTTTGCATTAAAATGTTTAGAAAAAGTAGCTATAAAATATAGAAAAATGTGATTTGAAATCATGTGATTTTCAGAACATGCCCGATAATATAAATTAATAATGCACATACTCGTATATGTATGTATATTGAATAGCTTAAGGTGTTTTTTATGCCATTAATAAATTTTTCTTTTTTTTTTATTAATCAACTTCGGTGGTCTATCTGTCTTTAATGGGCTAAGCTAAAATTTTTTACTTTTCGCGTTAAGTTGTATAAATAGGAAATTTAGATCCATAAAATTGTTCTTAAAAATGTTATACACCATTGATATGACTCCACAAAAATTATAATTGCTATTTGCGATATTCTTTAATTACAATTTATTTCATGCACAAAAATTCAACGAATTTAAATTTAATATTTATTATTTGTTGTACTTCATTTAATTTGATTATTTTCATTTATATATATTTTTTTTTCAACTTTTTTATTTGAATCTGAACCTGTAGGCTCCCACTTTACAACCACCATTCGCACTCACAACAAAAACACAAACACAAAACAGTTTTAACAAGCTAAAGAACACTACAACAGTAACTCCCTCATCTTCATCGACAACGTCGTCTGTAGCATCATTGGCTGCTGTAAATTTGTCATTATTTGATAATTTCACTTTGACACCACCCACACCGACAAACGCTTCTAATCAAACATCAACATCTTTATTTGGCTCGAATACGGCATTAAATAAGACCAACTTAACAGAATTATATAGTAAAACAAATGCAAACATTTCCACGACGGTCACCACCTCCACCAATTCAACTTCAAACATAAATAATCATTTAACTCGTTCCACTACACCAACGCAGTTGGCTGCAAATTCCACAATTTCAAGTGTATTTGATGCGTTTGGACCAACAACGAAAACAACAGAATCAACATTAGAAGTGACAGCACCAGAAAAAATTAATCATTTTAGTACAATCAAATCAACATCATCAATTATAACCGGACCCACAGACTTTAAAGATGATCCATTTAAAAACTATCGTTATGAGGATCCCTTCAATATTAAAGATCCTTTTGATGATGATGATGATGATGGATTTCCAACAGATCCTGATCAAGTATTTAAAGATGATGTAGTTATTGCTTCTGATGGTAAGTAAAAGAAATATAAAAATTTAAAAAATTTTTAATTTGTAACAAAATTAAAATATTCAGTCCAATCATAAATATACCCCAAGAATATTTTCCTAGGGAAAATTTAGATTTTTAGAAAACATTCCCTAAATGAGAAAATTTTCTATGATAAAAAAAGAGAAAAAGTTAAAATGAGAAAAAAATCCTTGTGAATTTTTATTCATAATTGGGCTGATATAGAATTAAAGCAACAGTGACTACAAAAATTTTATGTTACAGATGAAAAACTTAAAACTGGTCTTATTAATAATAACAACAATTTCTCGTTTGATGTGTTTAAGCCAAACACAACAAATTCTTCAAGTGCTTCAAATACCTTTAACACCGCAAAATCACATTCCACTGTTGACAGTGATTTTCTTGAACAATTTGATAGTTTTACGCTCCCCATGAATCCAAGTCCAGTGCCTTCACAACATTCTTCAACCTCTTCAGCTGTAACCGCAGCACCACCAGCAGCAGCAGTAGCAGGTTGTGATTTAAAAGATGCTGCATCTAAAAATTCTAAAAGTAATACTCCCATACCAATTGTTAATACCAAAATGTCTGGTGCCATGGCTTCTGCAACATTGTTTGATAAGTTTGCTGATTTCGATGCATTTTCCACGGAAACAAATATTACAAAAGCGGACACCTTCTTTGATGCATTTAATGATAATTTCGAAACAACTTCTACCAAAAGTTTTGACTCTAATTCAAATCAAAGGAAAACGACTACAAAGTCTGTATCATCATCTTTGGAAGCTTTTGATGCTTTTGGTAATGTTTGTGATAAATATGATTCACCAACATTTGATGCTTTTGGTGATACTTTAAAGAAGACTTCATCGACACAACAAGTATCGGCCATGTTTGATGCTTTCAATGATAATAACTTTGAGGATGATTTCTTTAAAACTCCTACAAATCCTACAAAAGACACAGCTTCCAGTATAACTTTAAAAGAAACCAACTTAAAAAGTAGCAAAATAAAATTAACAAAATCTCCTTTGCCTTTGAATGAAAATAATTTTGCGAAATTTGATGCTTTTGGTGCAATAAATGAGAATAATTTTAATAATTTCATAAATAACACAGCAAATCTCAATAATTCCATGCCGAAACAAAAACATTCTTTAACAAAAACTGATAATTTAATTAAAGTACAAAATCAATTAACAGTCAATAATAATAATAATCATAATAATGCTGAGAAAATATCAGTTTTAAACTCTGAAAATGGTGCTAAATTGCCAGAGAAATTTAAAGCAGATTATTCCAAACCCGAAACATTTGATGATGATTTGCAAGAAGCCATTAAACGCAGCATGTTGGATCAATGAATAAAGAAAAATAAAACATAAAATTAAATGGGAACCCAACGTATAATATAAAGAAAATTAATTAAAGTTTATTTCATATATACATACTTATGCATAATATCATTATTATATATTAATATACTATAAAATAGCAATAATATATAATACATACATACATACATATTTACTTAAACATTTTATTTAAAGCACATTTCCTATTTGATAATTACCCTTTTCTTTATATAAAATTTTCTTCTGCCTATTATTTGTTATTATTTTGTTAAAGGTTATATAGGTGTAACTCAAAGAAAAAAAACTTCTTTTAAAGTTCAACTTCATGTATTTCGGTACCTTGATGGCATTATTGTGTTATATCAAAAAATATTTTTTTTTTAATGTTTATTACATGTTAACAATAATTACAATGAAAAATATATGTAATTTAAAGTATACATGAAATATTTCATTATATTTTAATAATGATTTTTACTTTTTAGTTTTATATTATTATTTTAAAACAAAAGTAAAAGAAATGATAAGATGAAACCTCAATTAAAATTTGAATTCATTTATTTTTTTTTTTTTTAATTTTTATTGTTATGGAACTCAATGTATTATTCGATATTATTCAACATTAAATGTATTTTAAACTATTATAACATATAAAATATAAAAAGAAATTAGCATGCAATAAATAAGTGTGTGGATGTATAGTTAGTATGAACATGTACGAATGCATGTAAAAAAAATTACGTTTATAAGTTTAAGTAAATTTCATTTTATATTCACTCCTATCGGCAATAACATGTGAAATATTTTTCCCCATGAGATTTTTATTTCCCTCGAAGTGAAAAATGTTATCGTGAATCTCCCTCCCATTAAATTTTTATAAGCTGTCAGCTGACATTGATTGTTACAAACAAGAAGAACAAGTTGGTTGTAAAACAATTTTCAAAATCTCTTGGAGTTACGTGATGCCCAGTAAATGACGAAAGAGTAAATAAATAAATTTGTTTTGTAAAAGAAAAACTTTGATTGTATATTGTACTTAATTTCGTATTTAAACCACATAGAAACATGATCAGATAAAGTATTCAGTGTTTTTGCATTATCAGGCCGGCTGATGGTATGTGAATTTGGCTGATCATATGTGAATTCGCGAACGAATGTATTAAATGGCCAAAAGCTAGGATCAATTATCGTTGGAAATACATTTTCAAGAATACTAATTTTAAAGGAAGTTGTCGACCTCGGCTCAGAAAAAACATACACTTAAGTCCATTTCCAATTTTTTTTAATACAAAACGTGACATTATCGGCAGTAGTTTTAGAAGATAAACGTGAAACGAATACAGATTTTTTTGGAGGAACAGCTTTCAGCACAGAAACAGTATTTTTTAAAGATTCAGCATTATTCCGATTTTGAGTAGTTGAAGTCTCAGAAGCATAAGGAAGTGATTTATATGGATCCAACATGTTTAACGTAGTGAAGGAGTAGCATTAAATTGTGAGTAAGAACAACTAGCATCGACAGACGGTGAAGTAAGATCTTAATCAATGAGTGTGCCAATTTTACAATTTTTGGCACAGTAGACCTCAAGTTAGGCTTTTTATGCTTAGGTGAAGGATTTAACGGTAGGAAAGAGTCCGGTTTATTAATGACCGAATTTGACGTGAGCAAAGAGCTGTCTGCATTTTCAAAATTATTTAGAAATAAGGCTTTAAAAGTTTTACGAAAAAATGTGTACTCTAGAAAGTAATTGATTCCTACATCCATGTGATCAGACTGGAATTCAAGGTTTAATTGATTTAGTTTGCTAATAATCGGGCTTATAAATATCAAAAAGATTTTTTCCTTCACATAGTTTATTATAAATCATATAAGCGTTTTTATCTTTCTAATCAGTTGATATTAATGAAAAGTGATATATAAGTTCAACCAAGTTCCAGAAACCTCAACGAGTTTTCTGAAATTATTGGAATCGACTCCAATGTTAATTAAATTAAAAGCTTTTCTGTAGAGTAAAGTTCGAAGTCGGCTATGACAAAATAATTGTACACTGCTTTAATTAAAAAGTCAGCATTTTGAGGAATTTGTCCATAAGCTTTAGAGCAGCAAAGGTGAAGGATGTGAGAAGTACAATTCACAATCAACATCTGAGGGTTTTACTTGCGTAAAAGTGTATATAGGGAGTTAGTTGTTCCACACGTATTACTAGCCCCGTTTGTACCAATTTTTATCAAATTTTTAATTTCTATACAACCTTCTTTAAGAATATTCTGAAGCCTGAAAAAAAAATGTATGGATAACAAAAAGGAACCAAATATTTCGCCATGCTGATTTTAAGCCGCCAAAAAATCGTCATGTCGCCAACCCAAAAATTTAGTCATCATGGCGAGAAATCGCCACAACTAACAGTCCTGCGCAGTACTACTGTCAGCGATTATTGAAATCGTCATGACAAAAACAGTGATGTGTGGCAACCCCCAATAATTACTCATAATAACTATTTTATTAAACAGTGCTTGGTAATGCACATTTGCCAATAAATACAAAGAAGCCTCTTTAGCTCAGTGGCAGAGCACTGGTCTTGTAAACCAGGGGTCGTGAGTTCAATCCTCACAGGAGGCAGTTAACAAATTAATTTCATTTTTTTAACCACAACAATATTTAAATGAGAAAAAAAAACAAGCAATTTCAAAAATCAATTTAATACCTTGTTCAGACATAAAAGTTAATGAAGTCAATTAAGTTGTAAATTGTGTGACTGATTTGGGTGTTCACACATATTCAATTAAGTTTACGCAATTAAGCATTTGACAACTGAAAATATTGACAGTTTTTTTTTGAAAATATGTTTGAGTATTTATAAAATAAAAAGTGAAAAGAAAGTCAAATTTATAAAAAAAATGTTTTGAGGGCAAGCTATTCATTAAAAGAAATGTGTTATTTAAAAATTATTTTCAATAACAATTTTATAAAATTTATTTACCGGTTACTTCGGCTGCCATTTCCTTTTTATGACATTTATTTTTAAATTTATTTACGTTTTCTTTTTTTAATACTGAAAATATCAACTTTTCTCACTTTTGAGTTGATATTTAAGGGCACAACAAAGAGTTGCATTTTGATTTTGACTTCATTAACGTGCAATCAATTTGTAATTGCGCAATTATTTAATGGAAATTTGTATGGTAAATTGAGCTCAATAAAGGCGATAATTGCGTAAAATGCTTAATTGCTCAATTAACGTGTATGTCTGAACAGCCTATAATTTACGATGTTTAGCAATCCGCATCATAACAAAAAAAAAATGTGAATTCTAATAAACTCTTCCCAACGAGCTTCTAAAGACTTTCCACCGAGCTGTTTGTTAAGAACTGCTACCAAATCAAAAATGAAATAGAAAAGTATAAAAAAATATTACCGAACCTCATTAGATAAAGCGCTTTTGTAAAGCAAAAGTGAATAAATAATTAAAATAAAAAGTATTTCCAAAATACATACATTGAGACAAAAAAAATGTACAGAATTGTATAAATTTGCCGATGATTTTCAGAACTGCAATTTCAGTTAAAATTCTCGAAGATACAAAATTCTAAAAATATGTGATGAATAAAATAAACTCTATGCCAACCAGCTGCTATGGCAAATCTGCATTCTAACTAGAATGCCGTTAGACTGCCATCTTTTTGTTATGAATAACCCTACAAGAACAGTAACTAACACTCAATTGATCTGTCTTTGATTGACATTATTGAGTGAAGAAAGTTTCTATCAAGTTCTTAAAGGCATTGTGAAAAATATGATAGAAAGTTTGTGTACGAGTGATTTTGTTTCTCTCTCTTACACATGGATCAAATGAATGTCAACATGAGTATGAGCTAGTTTCTATCACACATTTCTTGTAGGAAAGTCTGTAATAGTTTAAATAATTCTAATAACAACGATATAAATATTATGTTTTTACGAAAAGTACAAATCGCTTAATATCATTAATTTGTAACTGGTTTTACTGCCACTGCATATTTCCTTTTATTTATCACGTCAAATACACATTCTGTATGTAATAATATTTTATAATAGTATTCAGTAAAAAATTATATATAAAATAGAATGTACAGTTTGTTTATAATATTACTAATTTAAATTAATAATTAAAATAAGTTAATCGTGTAAGAAACATACTTTCGTTTTTAAATAACATATTATATGTATTTAAGAATAAAAAGTCAACGTAATGCAGGGGTGAAAATTTTTGTCGAAAAATTTTAATTAAAAAAGTTTTTCATGCAATATGATTTTTTTTTTACAAAACCATACTCTTAATTTGTATATATCTTTTTTTTATATAATGTATAACATTTAACCAGTGTATAATCAATCCTAGCCTTTAAACTTTAAAACTTTCTTGTTTTGCTTATTGAAATTTTACTTTAATTTTTTATGTTTGTTATTGGTAACATTTATTTTTTTATTATTTCTTGATAAAAATTTAATATGCTCTTTCTAATAACAAAATCAAAATATAAGTTTATTTACATTGAATGCCTTTTTTGCTTTTTATAAACTTGTCAATACGTAATACAAAACAAGATTTGCAACTAAATTTGTTTTTAGTTAACGATGTTGGTTTTGATTTTGCTGAAAATTTTCCAGAACTGTTATTGAATGTGCTAACGATTTATATGTAGTAATTCTTTGTTTTTTTAATATAGATATATTTTTAATAGTTATATATTTTATATATGATTTTAAGAATATTTTTTATTTAATAACGAAAAGAATAATTAATACATATAATAAAGTTGTTTTAAAGTAAATAATATTTAGAATTGAATACAAATCACAAATGAAAGGAATTACTCATTTTTTGTAAGAAAATATAAAAGAGTTGTTATATATGTTCTAAAATTATTGTGCGATTTATGAGATTTTATTTTGATATTGGACACAAATTTTAATTTTTTAAAGTTTTAAAGATTATTTTAAATATGTATATATATTAAAATTATACAAGTTCTTTTATTCCAGTTTTCCTAATTTTTGATTTCTTACAATTAAATTTGTGTGCATTTAACGTTTTTTCTTTGCTAATATTTAATAGAGTTACATAATTATACTTAACAATTGTTAGTGTATTAAATTTCTGTGTAATTTTAATCCTGACCTCTAAGAAAATTCTTTAAACGTTCTGGCAAAGGTAGTTTGTCAATATTTTGGAGTTTTATATTCAATAATATAGCATCACGACAAGCATTTTGTAAGGAAACAACTAAAATTGTAAATAATTTTTATTCATTTTTAAATAAATAGTGGCAATATTAGTAGTAAACTTACTCCCATACAACTGTATTATTCTTATTTGTTTTGTGGTACCATAAACATCTATAACCACATGTAATGGAGCTTTATCGAGGGGTATATCTTTAGTGCAAGGTCCTTGATCAACACCATTGATAATGAAATGCATTTCACCTTTAGTGTCATCATACTCAGTAGGCACAAATACCACTCCAATGCGTGAACCTTTGTCCGTTAGTAAAATACCAGGATTACAATCTCCACTTCCACTTATGTCGGCACCGGTTGGTCTCAAAAGACGTTTTGGTATCATTCCTCTGGGAGTACGCACATACATAGAGTCTCCCAAAATAGTTCCTGTAATATATTATTTATTTATTTACGAAAATTTTAAAATGTATCACGATTCATTGTGAGTTTTACAAATATTGTTATCTATACCTTTATTAGTGACAGCTGAACTTGAACTAGCTTGATCATCATTTGATGTAGGATTAGCAGCATCAATGCCCTCATCGGCAGTAGCGCCGCCACCACCACCCCCAAAATCATAAATATTCGCACGAGGTGATAAGGCGTGTGATTCAAATTTTGATATGGGATAAATCCAACAAGTACCCATATTAGCCAAGTCGGGTAGAGCAAACTGAGGCAATCTATCTTCCATAGTGCCCAAAACATCGGGCACTAACTGTGTAAGTCCCAAGCGCATATGACCCGACCATCCACGCTCATTTTTTTCAATCTCTACAAGAAAAATTTCACCCATTTGCAATGGTTTTTCGGAAAATGTAACTGCATCTGCAAAACTAGCTTTGCGGAAGGCCACAGTATTATCATCACACAATATAATATTAGCACCGTGATACGGATGAAATCTGGACAATTGACGTTTTGACGTTGCTGGTGTATAATTTGTGTTTGCTATAACATCACTTGCTTCTGCATTTGTACCCGATGCAGACTCGTTATCTGCAGCCACAGTTAATGGATTCAAACTATTGCTTTCAAGCACACTCATTTTGTTTGCAGTTTTTTAGTTGGATATTTTCTTCACTTGCAACGATTCAAAACAGCCAAATGTTCTTAAACTTATATTTTTTGTGCTCTTTTTCTTAATACTGTATCTTTTTTTATTTTGTTTATGCATCTGGTTTTAGGGAGAAAACAAACTGAAAATGTCAAAATTGACGTATAATATGGCTAAGGCAAATTGATAGAAGCATGGTGAAATATTCGCAATGCAAAAATTTCACCATAGATTGAAGATAAACTCATTAGCAAGGCAAATTCATACAAGATAGATGCAAGGCATAGTAAAGTATAATTTCACCATGCTACAGTGGTTGAGTTGAGCTATTAAAAATCTATCGATTAGAATTTTTTTTATTGCAAATATCATAATTTTGCAGGGTGGGGTAGGATAGCACAAGCATACCAAGATTTTGATTAGATTTTGTTTTGTATGGGAAATCTAGTCAAAATGAACTAGATTTCGTTCAAAATCTCGTATGAACGGGATTTTTCTGTAATTTAAAATTATTTAATTGTAAATGGAAATCAATTTTGACAAATTGGAATAAGTCAGCTGTGGGGGGGGGCGAATTTTTTAGCGCACATATCTGTATAATTCATAATTCCACCACGGGTTGGTATGTTCAGTGCAGTTAACAGCTGACGGCGTAAACCTGTGCTGACGGCAGTCGTTTCATATGATTTTTGGAAAAGGTAAAGAATTTGGTTAATGAACTTAAAAAATAATTAATGTAATTTAAAGTAAAATTTCATTGATATTCGAGCATAATAATATTTTTTCTTTGAATAGCGTTATGCGTGTTCCGACTTGTGTATCAGCCGCTAAGCAAAAAGCTCGCGCGCCACAAAATGAAGCTCTTGTTCCCTTCAAGGAAATACTGCCTCTACGCTTGAGGAACTATGTAAGTGGCAAAGCAGATTCAATAAAGGAAGTGGCCTGCCTTCAAGAAATGACTGTTCTATTTGCGTGCTTAAAAAACAATGAATTTGCTGAGAAATTATGCGCTAAAGAAATATCGCAGTTCAAGAATTGTTACAAAGTACATTTAGAGCGGAATGCCGCAACTAAGGAGACTATTAACCAAGGTATTATAACACCCGGCAATAAATTAAATTACAGACAATTAAATAAATACTTAAGGCGATATCCAAATCCTGAATAAAATTGTTGGAATGACTGCTCTGCCGTAAAAGATATCTTTGTTTTGATAATTCTTATTGAAAAATAATAAAAATCAATTTTTTTTCATGAAATAAATGCTAAAAAATTCATTAATAATGATGCAACAATCGTCATTTGTTCTTAATAATATTAATTTGGTGCAAATATCTCAAAAATTTTATAAAACTGAGCAAAATCATGAACAAAAAATCATTTTTTTTAACATACATACGTAATGCAACAAACTTATTTAATTTATAAATATAAAAAACATCGTAACTAAATTAGCACAGAAATTTTCTTTCGATTAATAGTGGTGATATAAATACTAGAGCAGTGCACAAGCATACTTGATAATAAAAAGTGCTTGTACGCTCTTCTAAGTATGCTTGTGTATTGTGCTATTGAATACCGAATATTTACATACATACGCAAATATTGGAATGTATAAGATTTTTATCTGACTGACTTATCATTATCGGCCAGCCCAAACGGGTGTTGGACGAATAAGAAGGGGTATTTGGAAACTCGAATATTAAGGGGGTAAAAACGGGTAAAATCGAATTTCTTATATCTGCGGAACTACTATAGATAGAGCCAAAGTTCAAACTACAAAATATTCTACTAAAAAAATACCCCATTAACTTTCAAAGCAACAATCACAGCAACAAAAACTAAAATGTATTCATTTCTTCTTCAAAAGGTCTCCAATGTATATGACCACTTTAAAATTTCAGCAAATAAGGGGTAAAATATGTACCCCTTTTTACTAATATTTATAATATTTTATTTATAATTGGACTGAATATGAAAACCAAATGTGAATACCCTCTACAATTGTGTAGAACAGTTGAAGCAAAATGGTGCCAACTTTTAGTTTGAGATAAAACGTGTTGTTTAGGTTTCAATTGCTGAAACAAGCTTATCTACTTGAAAAATGTGTATGAGCAGGACCACACACAGCAGTTTTAGTTGGTCAATTCTTTTTTTAATTCCCTTTTTTGCATTCTTATTTATTCATTCATTCAGCAATCAAGCTACCTGCCTTCTTTTTATACAGCTTTAAAAAATACAAAGAGAGAACCTCCCTTGCCCTCAAAATCAAGAAGTTCCCAACTAAAATTGCTCTACGTTGTCCTGATCTATGTTAACGTCAGAGTTGCTTATATTTTATTAGTTTACAATTATTAGAAAAAAGTAGATCACGCTTTGTAGGTAAAATTTCCCGTAAATATACATTAATTGTAAAAATATTTCAACGGGTTAATACCCCTATTATTTAATAAACTACATCTGCATCACCTAAGCCACCGGATGAAGAGCTACAGCCAGGTGAGGATTGACTTAAAACATTCAAATAGCTATTACTATGCCTAGCAAGTCCAGAACGTTGTTTTAGTTCAAAAAGTTCTGCTAATAGATTTTGTTTTTCTCCTTCTAACATCGCAATGCATTCACTCTTTAGATGACCTTCATTGGTTAGTAAACGGTTTTGTTGACGAAGGCGATCAGTTGTTGTGGTACTTGCACGATTAATATTAGATTTTGTAGGAGGTCTTATTGCCAAATTAAAATGAAAAGGAAAACCACCACTCTCCCAACATTCGGCTAAGGCGCTAAGGCTTCTGTTAACCTCTAAAATACGTGCCCTTTGGAAATTCAAACGTTCATGTTGGATTTCAGACCATTGTTCCTAAGAAATTTAATTACAATAAAAGTATATTTAATACAATTTAGCTTAAAAAATAATAAATAATATTTGCTTACAACATTGGATGATCCCACACGTCCTAGATATTTAATTTTTTCCTGTATATTAACAATTTGTTGCATATACCATTCTCGGGCCTTATCCACTGAATTTAAACCCAATAATAGCACCTCTCTCTCCTCTTCATATTGCTTCAGACGTTTAAGCATATTGTAGTCGATGCCATTTTGTAAAGTGTGCCTTCTGGGCTCTCTTCTTTTAGTATTGGATTTTTTTAAGGGCATGCTCGTAAAATTCCCGCTATCAGTTGCCGAAGAAGAGCCACCATCAGCACTGCCACGATAGCCACATTGTTGCAAAAACTTGTTAGAGTTTTGCTTGTCCTTCAGATCCAATTCATTGCGCAATACACCCATTTGCCAATTTTGTAATGCATGTCTTATTTCTGCTTTATTGTGTGCACTTAAAACTCCTGTATTCGCTGTATTGGCGTTTAAAGCTCTAGGTGGCTTGGGCGGTGGTGGTGGGCCATTATATGGCAATCGTTGTGCATTGCAGGATTTAACTAATTCCCCTTCGGAATCTGGACTTAATTGTGGTAGACTTAAAGCTCTTTGACTTGTAGTAATATTATGAGATTTTGTATTTACTGACACGGACCAACGATTAATAGGTAAAGTATTTTCTATATCTAAAACTGGAGCTGATGGTGCCCTAGCTGTTTTCAGTGGCATTTTATTCTTCCATCCTCCTCCATTATTTACATTACAAAGAGTATTTGTATGACCATTGGTGCCGCCCACAGGCTTTATTTGAATATTTTCGTTTTGACCATGACTTGGAGTTTGATTTCGTAGCAAACACAATTTCAAACCTGCACAGAATCTTTCAAATGTCAATAAACCGCTGGGCGGAGTTACTTTACGTAATGATTCCATAACACCACTAGGCAAACCTTTACTCCCATCATCTTGCCAACCTTTCTGAATATCTATGAATTTGACATAACCCGTCTGTTGATCATCTAAAATATCAAATAATGTTTTCATTGATTGCACAAATGCTTTTGGTAACGCATCAAAAGCACTTCCTCCAGATGTTGGTCCTTCATTAATATTATTATTATTAAGATTATTCATGTTATTTTGGATATTAATCGTTTGATTATTATTTAGAACTCCCATTACTTCGATAGAACGAAACATTTCCAGATAATTAAGAACAAAACTGAAGAAAATTAAAAATATTGAAAATTTATTAGCAACGTAAGTAATTTAATTCATTTCAAAATAAAAAAGGAAATTTTTTTAGTTCAAAAATAATAATTTTACAGTCCTAAAAATAATTTTTTTATATAAATCTTGTTTATTTGACCTTTTTTTATCTGAAAATAAATATTTTTAAGCTTTTATTCCTTTTTATATATTTTAATTATTATTAAATTAATTTCCAATATTTCGACCCGCCTTCGTATGTCTTTCTCAAGGAAAATAATTTTATAAAAAATATTTATTTATTTAATTTTTTTTAATGTTAGCTGAGGTTTCATTGTCAATTTGAATACCTACGGTAGTATACTCCTAACGCCTTAAAGATCTTTTTTAATCCTATGTGTAGTTCTCGCAGAAAAAAGAAGAGATTACGCCAAATAATTTGCAATAACTCTAAATTAAAAAATACATAAGGATATTCGCAAACGTTTGTCAAAAAAAAGCAAATTTTTTCAAGAAAATCAACAAAAAACATTTGTTAAGAAAGTTGTATGGCATAGGGTTGTAGGTGCGCCACTAAATTGTGAATAAATTTTGAACTTGTGAATGGAATTTAATGAGACATGGCTCAGTTTATATGCAACATATGCAGGTATCAACATTATGAACAAAACTTTAGATTTTTAATGAATTTTTTAAGAAAAACCTTTTTTAATTTTGCTTGAAAAATTAATTTTTTTTCCTCTAAAAAAATCGATAAAAATATAATTTAAAATTTATTTTATTCCCGATTCTTACGTGTTCTCGAGTAATTGAAAAATATATGGGATAACCTAATCTTTTTTTCTATATAACGGCATATCTCAAGAACTACTCAGAGTATCAGTTTTAATTTGGGCGGCAACAAATTTATTGTAGACCTCTGTTACACAAAGCTAGTAATATTCAGCTCTTTTTTTTTTAGGGTTAGGGAGGTACCTTTTCGACCTTCCTTATTAAAGTTTATAAAATTTTACAATTTTCGTCTTTAAGGGTCGACAGTTCTATTTTGATTGAGTCCCATGCTATCAGCCATCCTCGTCGCACAGTGTTTTGTAATCGTTAACATATATCTTGGACTTTATCTAAAGTGTGTGCCTGCCTGTAATTCTAAATCTATCATCAGCCAGTACTGATAGGCCAAAGATAGTCAAGGAAGAGCTCAGTTAGACTCTCTTACGAGTACACCAAATATTTTATTTCAAAACAAAGTTTTTATGGGTAAAACTATTAAATTAATTAGAATTATATATAGGAGATTCACAGTGGTGTCCTATCAGTCATATTATTTTATGATAAAAAATTGTTGTGCTTCAAACAAAAAAGCCCTAAAATAATAATACTTTTTTCCTGTGTTTAATAATTTATTATAAGTAAATTTAGACAGCTGAATTTTTGTATTTACATTTTATTTTTATTGTAAATGGAAATTTCTAAATATAATGGGCCATAATCATAGTCACAAAAAAGTAGGCTTTTATTAAGAGCTGACTTTTGTTCATAAGAATTTAATGAATTTAAAATCGTTTCTAAAAAGATACCGAATTTAGTGTGACTATGATTATGGGCCAATGTGTTTAGGAAAGATATGTATTTTTGGCGCCTCACTTGTATAATATTTTCATTTACAATTTTCCTTATAATTTTTCTAACTACTGCAGTTCTTTATGCAGATGATTATTTACTTTATTCTCATAAGGAATCTCCATTAAAAGCATTAAAAACTGTGTCAAATCATTTAAATAAAGCTTTAGAATTTTATAATTTTTTTGGGGAATAAAAATAAATGAGGCTAAAAGTGAGGCGATTTGTATAAGAAATGCCTCTGGAAATGTGCATATTTTGCTGTTCCTGAAAGTAAGAGATTAACATTATTAATAAATGGAGTTGAAATTCCTTTTAAAGACAAATTTAAGGATCTTGGAATTTATTTCAATAAACTTTTTACATTTAATGAACACGGTAAATTTGTTTTAAACAAAGTTTATAAAGTTAAAGGTCTTTTTGGAAAAGTTTTAACTCATAAGTCGTTACCTATAAGACATGTTTGAGACCGGTATTATTATACGACTTTCCAAAATGGTTTTTTATTTCTCCTTTTTAATGAATAAATTCGAAATTTTTTAAAGAAAAATTTTGCGTTCATCCATTAATAAACATTTTAGTTCTAGATATAAGAGATACTCTAATGTTGTAATTTATAAGGAATCAGGAGTAACACCTCTGAGTCATTATGTGATTAATTTAATAAAAAATTATATAAGCAGATTGTCCCTTCATAAGAATGTGATTATGAAGGAAGTAATTGATTCATAAAGGGACTATAGTTGGTCTAATACTTCCTATTTGTCTCCTATTGGGTTAATTAATGAGAACATTGTTATGAATATGAATTACTCATTACCGGATTTTTTTAAGAAAGTAGCTTCTGGCTCTCATTTTTCCCCTAGATTATTAGTTTCAGTCTCATGATACTGAGTGCCTCGGGAGCAAAAGCAAATACTATTGTATGTTAATCTTCGATAAAATTTTTTTCTCTTATTTTTAAGTTTGGTACTATTAATTAAATTTTCTATTTAAGTCTTTTAATTTAATTTTTAATCTTAAATATTTTTCATTTGTTATTTCTGTATGTTCTTATATTGCTTAAAAATAGTCTCAATAAAAAAAAAATTAAAAAATTAAATTAAAGATATGTATTTTTGTGAGTAAATATTTATTTATTGTATTATAAACGGAGTGGTCCTATTAAGATATGGAGTGTAGCAGAAGAAAAGTCAATGTTAGAGTTTTTGATAAAATTTTTTAATACGTCTTGCTGCCACTAATCAGATTTTGAGACCACAAGATGGACGCTTCTACGATTAGTTAGCATTTATTAAAAACATTTCATTAGTGTCTGCTCCTTCGCTCTCGTTATCTATAGGGTCCGCCAAATAACTTTTTTTTTTTGAAAATGCTATAAAAACATCGAGTGTAGCTTCGGCTGTGTGGCACGTAGCGCCGTCCTGTTGAAACCAAATGCTGCCAATATCCTCCTCTTCAATTCTTGTGAACAAAAATTTGTTCAACATGGCCCGATAACGATCGCCATTGACTAACGGCCACTCCTTGCTCATTTTCGAAGAAAAATGGCCCAATAATGCCTCTGGACCAAAATCCGCACCAAACAGTGACTCGTTTTGGGTGTGTCGGCTTTTCAATGTAGGCGTGCGGGTTTTCTGTGCCCCAAATGCGACAATTTTGCTTGTTTACATACTACATACCCGCCAAGATCAAAATGGGTTTCATCTGAAAAGATGATTTTTTTTGGCAAAATCGGCATCTTCTGTAAGTCGATCGCAGGCCCACTTAGCGAAGCGAAAAAACAACCATATTCTTTCAGCGGAAGGATAAAACTAATTATCTGTCAAATCAGACATGAGCTAAGTGTAACCATTCACGAAATAAGCACTATTTGAAAACAAAAAAACGTTCGATGGCGGACCCTATACAATAAAGTTCACTTAAATTTAAACAGATGCCATTTTTTCATATTTATTTGAATCAGCTATTATAACGTCCAATATGTATTTTTCGCATAAATTTGCAATTATTATACGCTTCACTGTATAATAATTGACTTTCTGATGCCGTTTGTAATTTCTACACCGTACAAGGGACACTCTATAAAGTATTAATATTCTGAATCCTTATGAATAGTGGAGTCTAATAAGCGTTTTCCGTCTGTCCGTCTATCTGTCCATGTAGTCGTTGAAATCAACTTTCAGAAGTCTCTAGACAGCATACAGTAAAGTATAGCATTCAGCTAGATCAGTCAGTTAGATCGGTCTATACCTCTATTTTTGATCATTTTGTAAGTGGGTTTTTGGCCTATTTTTTCTAAACAAAGAAACGGCCAAAAAAAAGTGGTATGTAGTTTTGTTTGAAGTATCAGTCATAAAATAAAAGCAATCGGTCCACAAATGGCCGAGGAATATCAAAAAAAAAAAAACAACCGAAATTTTAGATTTTCATTAATTTCTGCTTTGTTTTTTGCGTTTTTTTATCTAAAGTGAAAAAAGTGGTACGCAGTTTTCTCAAACATCACATTCATAGTATAGTATCTGCTGGATGGATCCATAAATGGCGGAGCTATGAGTCAAAAATTGCGACTACTTGTATATGTTAACCATTTTTGGTGGATTTTTTGCGTAATTTGTCTAAGCTACAAGACGAACAAAAAACGTGGTACGCAGTTTTATCTCAAATAACAATTGTATTGTCTGTGCAAAAAATCAGAAAGATCGGTCCACAAATGGACCAGAAAAAACAAAAATAAAACCGAAATTTTAGATTTTCATTATGTTTTGCTTCGTGTTTTTGCGTATTTTGCCTAACCTACAAAACGGTCAAAAAATGTATTAACAGTCTTAACAGAAATAGCATTCGTAATGTCTCTACAAAAAAGGAGATCAATCGGTCAGCAAATGGCAGAGAAATTTAAAAAATTCCCTGAGGATTTTTACCATTCCCGATTTGCCCAAAATAAAAAAGGAATTTAATCTGTAGCTTCTAAGCTTTCTGGAAGTGTTTTAACATTTTTTTATTTTATGATTCACATGGAAACTGCCAAAATCCTTGAAAACAACAGTACTGGGGTGTATGGAAATTTCAAAAATTTTTTAAAAATAGTCCAAAGTCACAACTGAGTATTCCGGCGGTAGATGACAAACCTAGACAGTCTTTTTCTTTGAATGATATGTGTCCCATCTCACAATCTTTAATAGTTCGTTGGCAAGTTGCTAAAATCACAACAGCACTGGGGTATGTGGAAATTTCAAAATAATCCAAAAAAACCTCCGAACGAAACTTAGAAGATTACGGGATGGGGCGTATATCATTTTAAAGGAAAGTCGTCTAGATTTGTAATCTATCGCCCAAATACTCAGAAGTTACTTTGGACTATAAAAAAAAAAAAATTTGAAATTCCCTTCTCCTTTGAGGGGTTTTTATCATTTCCCATTTTGGCGAGGTACCATTCCCGATTTTGCAATAGGAAATTACTAAAACCAAACTGGAATGAAATTTTTAAGTTCTATGCTTTCTGGAAGTATTTTAACATTTACGGGAAATTCCGTAGTTTTTATGTTATGACGCAATACGGAAATTGCCAAAACCCTTCAGAGCAACAGCACTGCGGTATATGAAAATTTCAAAAAAATTTTAAAATATCCAAAGTAATATCTGAATATTTGGTTGGTAGACTACAAATATAGATGATCTCCGCTAAACTACCGCTAAAAACATTTAATATTTAAATATTTAATGACGTAAGACGATTTTTTTTTGTTTTTGATGATTTTAAAAGAATGTGGAAAGTGAAAAATATATATATAAGACTCGGCACAGCCGAATTTAACTGGTTTTTGTTTTGAATTCAAATATAACGGGTGGCGCAAAAGTAATCAGGTGGCGCAAAAGTAATCCTTCTATCAGAAAATGCTATAAATTTTGCGATTGGCCCCTAATGTCAGTTCTGCTTTGACATTTGTGTAGTAAACACATGCGAAATACACGTTAATAAACAATGTTGACATTAGGGGCCAATCGCAAAATTTATAGCATTTTCTGATAGAAGGATTACTTTTGCGCCACCTGAATACTTTTGCGCCACCCGTTATATAACTGCTTATTTATTTTTTATCACCTGACGCAAATTTAGCTATTACAAATTTGCAGTCATATTTTTTTAAAAATTATGACTTTCTGACTTGTGTGTGAATCCCCTAATAGTAAAATAAAAGAAAAACTAATAAATGCTGCTGAGATTCACGAAAAAATTTTTTTTCGAACAATTACATTTAATTCGGAAATCTCCAATAGAAGTCATACCAGACGGATTTGGTCAATTTCTGAAATACATTTATGAAATGTTTGTTCTTTATTAATTGCTTTACAAAATTTATTAATCAAGTAAATTTTCTTTTTTAATTCACATTTACCGAGTCATTAAGTAAAACAAAAAAAAAATTATGAGAATTCACACCAAACGTAACGATTAATAATAAGATGCATTGTTTTTGTTTATTGTTTTTAACAAGTGAATTCAAATTATTTGGTTTTCTCATCAGAAAGAAAATTGAAATGACTGACGGTTGCAAAACAAAAATATAAAAACACACTATGATGAGAATATGAAATATAAAATGTATGTCAAATTCCCACGCAATGAAATGTCAGGCATAAATAATACAAATTAACTAGATGTGGATTAGCATAATAATTGCCATGACAATTTTGGTTATTTTTTTTTTTTTTTTGCGAAAAAACAGTAAATTGTGATATTTTTCAAAATTTTAAATTAGAAAGTTTTTGTGCCACTTGAGATCTTTTACTTCTAGTTTATAAAATTAAAAGAAAAAACTTCTTAAAGGACGCAGGAGTGAGTAGCATATAGTGCTTTTCATAAAACTGTTTTTTGTTTTTTGTAACGAATAGTTTACTTGCAGTACAAGAATAATAATTAAGCAAAATATCCATTATTAATCTATATTGAAAAAAAAAACATATTCAATGTTTCATGCAAATAACGTTGCAAAAGTGTGTGGATAATCGTTTAGTTGGTTCATGTAAAAAATTATTTTCTTAGCACAAAAAGATCGTAAACATACATTAGGAGACCAACGTGGAGCTTACACGGTCTGATTTAACCTTTAAATTATTTTCCCCAATTCTTACTCCTCCATTGTGATGGAGTATTAGTAAAGGGTGTTTTTCATAGACGTATAGAACTTTAAATTGCAATAAAACATTGATTGACATGAATTTTATTTATCCGAAAGATAATCTTGTGGCATTACATTTTAACTATGATTTCTGGCAAATGACTGCCACGGCTGGCTCGGATGTAGTCCAATCTGGACGTCCAATTTTCGATGACTTTTTCCAACATTTGTGGCCGTATATCGGCAATAACACGGCGAATGTTGTCTTCCGAATGGTCAAGCGTTTGTGGCTTATCCGCATAGACCAATGACTTTACATAGTCCCACAGAAAGTAGTCTAGCGGTGTTAAATCACAAGATCTTGGAGGCCAATTCACAGGTCCAAAACGTGAAATTAGGCGGTCAACAAACGTGTCTTTCAATAAACCGATTGTGGCACGAGCTGTGTGACATGTTGGGCCCTGTTGTTGGAACCACAGCTCCTGAACATCATGGTTGTTCAGTTCAGGAATGAAAAAGTTAATAATCATGGCTCTATACCGATCACCATTAACTGTAACGTTCTGGCCATCATCGTTTTTGAAGAAGTACAGACCAATGAATCCACCAGCCCATAAAGCGCACCAAACAGTCAGTTTTTCTGGATGTAACGGTGTTTTGACATACACTTGAGGATTAGCTTCACTCCAAATGCGGCAGTTTTGTTTGTTGACGTAGCCATTGAACCAGAAGTGCGCTTCATCGCTAAACAAAATTCGCTTATGAAAATCGGGAACAACGGCAATCTCGTTTTGGGCCCATTCGACGAATCTACGCCTTACTTGATGATCGTTTGGCTTCAATTCTTGCACGAGTTGGATTTTGTAAGCACACAAACCAAGATCCTTCCGCAAAATCTTCCATAAAGTGGATGGACACAGATCCAATTCCTGTGCTCGATGGCGGATAGACTCATTCGGGTCTTGCTCAATGCTACGCTCTACAGCAGCAATAGCTTCATCTGTACGCACCGCACGGCGTCTCTGGGGATGCGAGTTATCAATAAGAGTAAACGTGGTTCGAAAACGTTCCATGGTTAATCGAATTAACTGCTCTGATGGACGATTTTGTCGACGATAAAATGGACGTAGTGCACGATACGTATTCTTGCACTATTTGCAAGCGTTATTCAGGCGTGAGTCTATTCATGGTGAATTGCCAAACCAAACTGAGAATAAATCACTTGACAACTTAAAGTTCTATACGTCTATAAAAAACACCCTTTACATAGTTTGCTTATACACACATATATCCATATTTAGCACTACCATTAGGTTAATTATTGCCAGAAATAATATTTATTTTTCGAATTTTTTTTAAGATCAATGGTTTAAAATTCTGTAATTTATTTTATTATTTTTAATAACTTGATTTATTTAAAAAAAAAAATTGTAAGTATGCTGAGCTTAGAACAACCTTAAATTGTTAAAATTTTTTTATTATAATTTTTTGCTCAGTGTAAGCCTCAAATATTTCAATTATGCTTGTTAATTCGTTACTTATTCAGATGCACTTGTGTTTTAATTTATATTAATTTCTGTAAATGAGCGAACTACTGAGCGAATATACTGTAATATCCAATACATACAAACAAACATAAATATTAAAAAAAAAGCACACGCTCATACATGTTTGTTGGGAATGAAAAACAAAAAGCTAAAACACAGACGCTAGAAAAAAAATCAAAAAACTTAAGACAAAAACCTGATTTGTTTGTAATGCACAAAATGCAAACAAAAACACAAACGCAAATACTTGTTGCAGCTTGTTCTACCCTTCACTGAAAGTACGAGTAATAAGGGAACAAATAAGCTTATCATTCCGTATGTAATTTCTACAGTGCCAGTGTAGACCTATAGCTACTGTAGAATAAGTGTGTAAAACAATTTTATAAATTTATTTTAAAAAATTAAAAAAAAGCAGATATTGACGTTGAAAGCATTGCATAAAAGAAACAAACATTAATTATTTAAAGAATAATTTTAGCAGCAAAAGTTATGCAGAAATAGGGCAATTACTGAATTGCTTAAACAAATTGTTTTTGTTTTTGTAATCACAAACTCTAAAAAAGTTGAAATTCGTCGGAGAAAAGCGGCATTGCCTCACTTATTGGTAAGCCTATTGACTCCCCATAGTAAAAATTACCTCTTTAAGCCAGATATAGAGTTAAAAAAAAGAATCCCAAAAAGTTCCATTGTTGACAAGCAAGTGTTTAAAATTTACCTATGAACGCTTACACTGGCCGTTTCTCAATGGAGGAAAATTTTATGGACGGATGGAAGTAAAACTGTTTCACATGGTAGCAAAGGAGAACCCTTCTTATATTAGAGTGGAGGTCGTCTCCACGCGCAGAGTTTAACCCAAAAAGACCATAAATCATAAAAACAACAATGGACGAAGTCTCTGCGTTGATATTTTAGGAAAGTGATGATTTGAAGAATACTTGTAAAAAGGCTCGTCAGTGGTTTTTAGTCAATAACATTAAAGACAGGCACTGGCCTGTATAATCGCTAGAGCTTAATCTAATATAAAATTAGAAAATATATGTGTGAACCAAAATCTACAAAAAACGAACAACTTTGCGCTGTAGTTAAGAATTCGTATGAAAAGATGACTAACACCAATCCGAAGCGCTACGTGGCCGTTTATACCACCAAAGGCATTGGGACAATACATTGGCATAAATAAACAATTTTTGTAATGAAAATTTGGAATTCCGTTCACAGTTTAAAATGTTTTATCAACAATTGTGCTATTTTTTACCGTTAAAATTTTGAGTGTTAACCGAAATTTTTGTGGGTGTAAAACGACTTGTCAAAAATTGAAATTAAATGAAAAAGTACGGATAGAAATTTAGAAAATTTTCTAAACATTTTCTAAGCGCTTATACTTTTCATACGAACAAAAAAATAACAAAAACAGCTGACAAAATCCAATGACAATTTTAAAGTTTGTGTTATAGTGTAAAAACTTTGTATGATTTTTTGACAGTCGTATCAAATACCATTTAATTTTTGCTCTTTTAAAATTCAAGATTTTCAATCTTAAAACTTGTATTATTGTGTAAAGCCTATTTTAATTATAGTCGGCCGATTACATCCACAAGTAAGCAAAACCAAAATAAAAAATGAAACCCTGAATTGAGTGCATATTCTGGACACTCATATAGCGTTTTCTATTCTCAAAAACTATTCTCCCTTTTAATTATGTAATATTTTAAGCAGGTTACCTAAAACTGCACAAAGTGATGCAAAAATAGCTTTATCATGCAACATTTTCATTTGTTTACCGCTTTTATAGCGATTTGCGAAATTCGCTTACTTTAACACAACTCATAAACGGCTGACACAAAAAAAATTTGCACTTAAAATAGAATAAAAATTAATTCAATTAATTCAAATGTAACCAATGATGGATTTTTATGAAGAATGTCTTGACGAAGAAAATGTTGAATCTCGTTTGTCATAAAAATGCAAATTAAATAATTTACTTAATTGTATAAACAAGTAGTTGACACAGTTGTAAAAAATATAAATTGAGTGCAAAACAGAACTATTACATTTTTTTGACAATAGAACGCAAACATTCTTGGATGGCAGAATATATGCAACATTTTTGTTTAAAAAAAATGCCTGTAGATAGCGGAATCAAATTTGCAATGCCGGTCTGTCCGTATGGATGATCGAATCCTTGAAGACCTACAGAAAAGTTTTGTATACTAATTTGTAGGAAATTCCTGCGCACAGGTTGCTATTTACTTTAGCCTAATCGGTTCATAAATAGCTGAGGTAGAACCTCTTTGTTTTTTGGGTTTTTGTCCAAAATATAAAACTGACCAAAAGACCAGAACACAGTTTTATCAGAAATAGCAGTCATAATGTCTGTGCAGAATTTTTATTACTTATACCAACAAGGATGCCAGAGCAGATTTTTTTCATTGCAAAGTTTAATTTTTTTTTTAAATATTTAACAAAAATGTGTGAGTTTAAAAATATGTATAAACACTTGGCTAAAATAGTGAAGGGCATATAATGTTCGGTACTGCCGAATTAAATTTTTTTTTTTTTTTTAATAAATATTGATTATTATTGCTGTTGTTGTTTTTAAAGATGCTAATGCTGTGTATTGTACCTATATGATAATAATAAAATACTTGTTGAATATACACACACAAACGCATGATATTTCATTTCTTTTATTACATTGAAAATGTATTTTTGTTTGTAATAGTTTTTGTTATTGTTTTTTTTTGTTTTAGGAAAATTGTTTGTGTAATCACGCATTAAACATTTGGCACCAGCTACTTTTTCCTTTCATCATTTTATATTTGGCACGTGTATATGAATTAAGATTAACAATTTTCACAATATTTTTTCTATTTTCAAAATAAGTCTTTTAGCTGTTTTATTAAGTAATATTTTCTAAGAAAAAAAAAATTCCAAATATTTTGAAACCTGTAATAAGCAGATAACTACACTAGTTAATGCGGTTTAGCAACTGTGTTGAGGGTATAAGTAAACTTTAAAAGGTTTAAGGAATTTTCTGCTTTACCTTTTAACAGCACACCACACAGTATAACCAGAATGGCAAGAGTAGAATTTTATTACTCGCCACTACTGACTTTTCAATTTTATCCATATTTTTCTTTTACATATTTTTTTTTTCATAATTTTTTAAATTATATTCTCATTTTAACGTTTTCAAATATATTTGTTCTTGCATAATTTTTTCTTTTAGTTTGTTTCTGTGTAATTTTTTTTTATTTATTGACTAGTTATTTAGTTTTATAGGTTTCTGCTTAGTTTAGTTTTTGTTGGTGCGCTTGTTTGCCGCTTAATTGTATGTACACGTACTAGTAGTGGCTTTCTGCACTGGTTGTTAACGTGTTTTCTGCTTCTTTGCTTTTTATGCACTAAACCGTTTCTGAATTTTTTAACAAAAAATATTTTAGTGGCTCTGAAACGCCATGGCAGAATTATACAAGGTAACGACAAATCTACAACAAACATTAAAATACAAAAACAACAGGTGTGTTTTTTTTATGTGTCAAACACATACTCGTATACTACTAAAAGAAAAACAATTAATGTAAAGCACTCATGCACTCACACTTTCTACATCGCTGCGCAAACAAATTTTGACATTTAGCAAAGATAGGAGGAGATGTAGGCTGTTCTACTGTCAGTACCTTGTATAATTCTGCCATGTTTTGAGCAAACAAGTTCGATACAGGGTTGCTTAAGTTTCAGTCACACATGTTTGTTATGTGCTGCAAAATATGGTGGTATGAAGGGTGTATTTTTCACAGTTCTAAAAAATTTTTGGTGTATCTTTTATGGGACTACAGCTTACAAAACTAAGAAGTTTTACTTTTTACAGTTTTTGAGTGGTTTTTTTTTGCGTTTTTTCTCCAGACTGCAAAACGGATTATAAAACTTGGCTTGCAGTTTTGTCAGAAATCACAATAATGGTGTCTGTGAAAAAATCAAAAGAAGCGGTTCACAAATGGCCGAGCAAAATCAAAAATGCAACAAAAATTTTAATTTTTTATTAATGTCTGCTTTGTTTTTATGGAAATTTTTAAGCTATACATCTGCGGAATGCATGTACTCATGTGCGCGTATACACCAAAACAGGCAGACGCGTTTCTAAAGGGTGCCTCAGAAATGCGCTTCCAAAAATAAGCATTGACTTTATTTTGCTCCATCACAATTATAACCATTCTTCTTTTGTAAAGCGCCCCGTTTTTAATAATCGGAATAAACATTTGCAGCTGGCAAATTTCAGAATTGTCACTTGTATAAAAAATCCACTAAATTTAAATAGTGCACTCTTACACAGACACCATTTACATATCTGTAAATTGTTTATGAGAAAAGGTAATGGAATTATCTTAAAAAAGGGAGCGATGCCAGAGAAGATTTATTGGGTATTTTTGGATTTTTGGGCCTTAATTTGAAATTAAATAATTATTTAATTATGTTTGGTTAAATTAACATTTAGTATAATTTTTAATTAATTATGGTTCACAACTCAACTTAGTTGGGTGTCCTGTAGATTGATGCGTAGCGTGCTAATTTAAAAATCTGGGGGTCGCAGACCCTGCGAGCCGAAGGTCGTTAACAAATTTAATCTTAGAATTAATTTCTAGTATTAAATAATAATAATAATAATATTAGTTGAGTGGTAATTGAAACAACTGCTATTGATGAGTTGTCATTTTTGTACTTTTTTCTCAACTGCACAAACAGAGTTGTAATCAGTAACGTTGAGTTATGAATCATTATAGGGGCATAAATTAAATTAAATTTATTTTGCATTCGTATTGGATATCTTTTCTAAAATATTTTTTTCTAGATTTTGTCACCATTGTCAGTGTTGCCAACTTAAATGCTTTTCATTTACACCCAACATTTCTAAGGAAAATAATATATATAGACAGGACCGATCCTCGGCAGGCCAATGAAACCTTTTTTTTTTGTACTTTTATATTAAAAACAAAAGAAAAGTTATTCTACTTTCAATATGGATAAAAGGAAAAAAATTTCAGTCTTATTATGAGTGTTGTTGTCGTAGTCGAATTCATGACAAGCATATGGACGGTGCTACCACATATCACTGTTTTCGTCACAAAAACGACCTTTTATTTTGCATTTATGTAAGTATTTTCCAAGCGTTTATGTCCCTATTTTATTTTAAAACTCAATTATACTTCATTTCAAATATTGTATTTTGTTATTATGACTTACAACTTTACCTGTCAAAAACTTTAAACTTTTTTGTGGTATTACCGTTTACAACACAAAAAAATTGCAGCTGTTTATTAGCAGTTGTATTAAATAAATTGACTCAATATTTATGGAATTTTCTAAAGTATCATCAAGTTATAGACAATTCTTCTTTCTGGAGTTAAGTTTTTTTTTTTCGTAAAACCAACTTTAAAAAATCTGGCCAAAGGTTCTTTATTATGTATCTCTGACAATGTAGTAGCAAGAAAATTATCGAGGGCGATTTGTTGCCGAAGCAACACCAGCAATAATGACAAAAAATCAATGCACACGAACATTTTTAATTCACTCTTTATTTTTTCGCTTACATTTATTAAAAAAAAAAAAAAAAAAAAAAAAAACAAAAAACTATAATGATAAATTCATTCATATTGCTGGTTCTGTTTCTAATTCTGGCGATCCATAATCCACTGCTGAGAATGAGAGCTTTTAAGAAAAATTATCAGTCATTATGATGTTGTAGGAAATATGTAATTAAGCTTTTGTAGTTGATTTGTTTTATTTTATATTTATTTATTTGATTTATTTAAATGAGAGCACAAAACACTGGGAAAATTACAATTTATTATTTTATTTTTGTTGTTGATATGATCATCTAAAGAAATTAAAAATCAATCAAAAGAAACAAATGTAACAAAATGTGACATTAATTTCATATTAAATAAATAATACGAATTCATTTCCATCTGCTATAAAAAAGAAAATTATTCGCAATCAACGAAATTCAAACTCTTAAGAATCCCAGTTTTTTAAATCTAGACTTGTAGTGCAGCAGAGAATAAGAAAGGATTCTAAGAATGTAAATTTCATTCCAAAATAGAGTATGTAGTATAAATGCAGCTTAACATAAATCACTCTAAAGCTAATAGAAATATATATATATATTATGTGTGTGTGTGTGTGTAATTGTTTCAAAAATAAAAAAAAATGTGAAAAGCAAGGAATTGGCTTAATTAATAATAAAATATGTATATTTTTATTGATGAATTTCTTAAAAATCAGCTACGGACTTTCTGCGTACATATTTGGCAAAATAATCGGGACGCCAACATTTACAGGAACCGGGAATTAAAAACCAATCGTAGTATAAACGCACTTGAAAGCAACCAATTTCATCATGGCCATCACAGTGTTGACTAAAATCACCTGAACCATTGGCACCAGCATGATTGGTACCATCTGAGGCTGTAGCTACACCAGCACGTTTCTGTAAATACTGTTGATAGGCCTGAAAATCTTGTACTGATGGAGCTGATGTTGTAGTTGAGGATTGTGGTACTGTATCTTCGGCATTAGGATAAAATATCTCCGCTACCAAAAGACTAACCCAACGTGGTGATGACAAGCAGCCACCATCTAAATAATGACAACGTGCTTGAATGCAACGTGTCACTTCCACTGTTTGTGTGAAATATCCTTCGTAGGGGATTTGAACAACATAACGCCAGGAGCCCTGATAATTTTTAGCAAAAACTGGTGTAGCATATTCTACTTTAGCTGGACAGGGTGTGGGTGGACCTTCATAACGTATGGGACCATTTTCTTCACGTCGCTCGGCAGTTAGTGGAGCAGCTTGAGGGGTTGATGTATCTCCCTGAATGGCCTTGTAAATTGTGCAAAATCTAGAAAAATCATAAAAATAATAGATTTTTTTTTCTGAATTTTTCTGAATAATATTTTGATTGATTTTTTCCCAAAAGCTTTTAATAATCTAATTTAGAAACTGCTATGCTAAATGATATATAAATTTACTCCTTAAAAATACGTACAATCCACCACCATCACAAAATTTGCGTGGTTTACGTTCTTCAGTGTCTTTTTGCTGTTCTTGAGTAGTTTCCTCCTCATCAATAGCGGGATCAAAATAACCATAATTATGAGTTTCGGCCTTGGCTTGTAATTTGGCAGCAACAGCTTCTCTTTTCGTTCTAACCGCATAATGACGATCAATATTATTATTATCTACCGGTTCAACTGGATCGTCACGTATAATTTGTGTTACTTTAGGCAAAGTATCATCAGCTTTTAAAACCGGCAAAGTTTTAGATAAAAATTTTAAAGTGTGATTACGTATTAATTCACTGAAATTATTAAATTTTAATTAACACCTTCACTTGAGAAAGAAATTGTGAAATCGAACTTACAAAGGATAAGGTTCTCCTAGAACATTTTGTCTCATAGGATTCTTGGGTATTTGTCCCTTGTTTAAATCTCCACAAATGTTATTAACTGAAACAGCTGATTTTTTACCATTTCCTACATTTTTGCAATCGATATTAACATGGGTATAGGGTGGCGGTCTCACTTTAGGTGGCACAGCATTTTGCGATTCCACAAACGCATAGTAACCTTCTGGCGGCTCTTCTCCATAATCATTTTGAGTTTGAGATATTACCAAATTGGAAAGCAGAAGAAATGAAAGTATTTTCTGTAATTAGAAAAAAAAAATATTTTTATGCCAATAAAATATTTCACTTCTGTACTGGAAGCATTAAAAATATCATTCCTTTTTCACGTGTTGAAATTACAATTTTATTCACTTCAAAATACTTGTGGGTCTAGCCAGACTACATGTCGTACCAATTTGATATATTGAGTTATAACTATTCATCTGATAATTTTGTTGTTTTTATTTTCTTGACACAAGCTTAAGTCTCCAGTTAAAATTTAAACAATTTAAAAAAAGCTTTACCTCGAACGAAGTGTAATTCGGAGGAGCATAACATAAAAAAAAACAAAGGACCAGAAACACGTAGACGTGTATCTGCGTTTTGAAATAATAAATCTGGCCCTATGTTTATTTGGCAAATGCAACCATGCGAAGTTCTCTTTTTAGGTACTCGTACATGAAGTGTTCATCATCACTTCGAGAAATATTTCTGTGGAACCTGTTAATTTTAATAAGGATTTTTTTAATTTTAATTGAAAAAAGCGTAAAAAATACCCACAGGTTTAAGTTAAACACAAAAAATAAGTCAAAACTTAAAATATTTTTAAGAGTTAATTCGTTCTTTTTTAGAGATTATGGTTCACAACACTTAACTATTTTGGTGTTGTGTGTTCTGATGTCTCTTCAGTTGTGTATGTTAATTTTCGGCGATTATCGTTTACAACAT
This sequence comes from Thelaira solivaga, assembly GCA_947397855.1. Lineage (NCBI taxonomy): Eukaryota > Metazoa > Arthropoda > Insecta > Diptera > Tachinidae > Thelaira > Thelaira solivaga. Next base: position 27,287,629 of record OX377614.1, read on the forward strand.
GTTGTCTTAGGTATCGTTAAAACAGCCAAACATAGACAACTGGTTTTAATTAGTTGAGAAATGTTTTTGCAAATGAATTAATTATTTCCAAAATTAAATTTTTTTATAAAATATAAACTTTCATTAAAAACAGAATTTAAATTTATTGGGAAAAAACTATATAGTAAAATGAGATTAAATTAGAATTAATTTTTAGTTTACATTGCAGTTCGACAAACATTTTTTACAGTTTTCAAAACAAACAGGCTTGTAAGTTTTTATTGAAAGTAGGAGAAACAGTTTTACTTAATCTAGATGTTAATATTTTTTAGTCTTATATCCCATGTTCGTTCGACATGCGATATTGAAAATAAAAACAAAATTTCATATTTTTTTTATTCTGTTACTGTAAATCCTTCTTAAAAAATATAAAAGTTTAGACTTATGTTAATATGAATGTTCTGTTGATATGCAAATAATAATTCTTCATTCCCTTGATTGAATAAATAATTAAAATCGTATTATTTTTATAATAATATGTAAAAGTTTCCAAGCTATAGGCCTAGTTACTAAGTATTCATATGTACCTATATAAAGTGTGTTTTTTATAGACGTATAGAACTTTAAGTTGACGTTACTGTTTAAGATGGCGGCCGATTTAACAGCTGTCAAGTGATTTATTCTCAATTTGACTTGGCAATTCATCATGAAAAGACTCACGCCTGAACAACGCTTGCAAATAGTGCAATTTTATTTCGAAAATAATGGTTCTGTGGGAATACGTATTTTACGAATTTTGTTTAGCGATGAAGCGCACTTCTGGTTGAATGGCTACGTCAACAAACAAAACTGCCGCATTTGGAGTGAAGCTAATCCTCAAGTGTATGTCGAAACACCGTTACATCCAGAAAAACTGACTGTTTGGTGCGCTTTATGGGCTGGTGGAATCATTGGTCCGTACTTCTTCAAAAACGATGATGGCCAGAACGTTACAGTCAATGGTGATCGGTATAGAGCCATGATTATTAACTTTTTCATTCCTGAATTGAACAACCATGATATCCAGGAGCTGTGGTTCCAACAAGACGGCGCAACATGTCACACAGCTCGTGCCACAATCGATTTATTGAAAGACACGTTTGGTTACCGCCTAATTTCACGTTTTGGACCTGTGAATTGGGCTCCAAGATCTTGTGATTTAACACCGCTATGTAAAGTCATTGGTCTATCCGGACAAGCCACAAACGCTTGACCATTTGGAAGACAACATTCACCGTGTTATTGCCGATATACGGCCACAAATGTTGGAAAAAGTCATCGAAAATTGGACGTCCAGATTGGACTACATCCGAGCCAGCCGTGGCGGTCATATGCCAGAAATCATATTTAAAATGTAATGCCTTTCGCTTAAATAAAATTTATGTCAATCGAATAATCCATCGTTGTTTTATTGCAATTTAAAGTTCTATACGTCTATAAAAAAACACCCTTTATTACAACACTACTTTAGCTTTTAAGTTTTGCTTGGTAAAGTGTTCATTTACTTTTTAAAATTTTGCAAAATTCCTTTTCACCCCTAAGCAACGAGAGATGGAACTTTTGAAGTTAGAATTTTGAAAAACTCAGCGTTTTATTTGGGGTTTGTATGTAAGAGACAGATATAGTGTTTTAATATTACGAATAAGAGAAAATAAGCAAAATGAAAATATTTTTTGCTTTAAAAAACATTAATTAAAAAGTTATTTCCGTAATGAAAATGCACATGCCGGAAATTCTAAAATATACGTTTTTTAATTAAAATGGCTATTTTGTTAAGCTTGAGGTCTTATTTTTCAAAAATTTATTTTTATATCGATATTTCGCTCCAATTTTTGTAGCTTCTTCAGGATATAATTATAAATTAATCAAATTATTAAAAATACATATTTCAAAAATTTTCTTGACAAAATTAAATTAGGGTGTTCAATAATAAGGTAATCCCAAACGAAATTTGAAAAATATAATAATTTGATTAATTTATAATTATATCCTGAAGAAGCTACAAAAATTGGAGCGAAATATCGATATAAAAATAAATTTTTGAAAAATAAGACCTCAAGCTTAACAAAATAGCCATTTTAATTAAAAAGAAAAAGGTCAAATAAAACTTACTAATAAATATACGTTTATTGTTATGAAGTATGGAATTTAATGTAAAAGTGATAACAAACACAAATTTTCATGTTTTAAAATTCATGTTTACAAAATGTAAATAATGAAAGTGTAAATTTTTTAGAAATACCCGAGCAAAACAAAATAAAAATTTTGGGTTTGTGCAAAGAAGACAGAAAGAAAATGTATACTATATCTGCACTCTGACACCTCTGGTTGCTCGGTGCTTTTCACTCTCTCGTTGCTGGTTTTGTTAACACTTAATATAGGTAGTTTTCAATATTTTCTAAAACATTTTTGAAGTACATACTCGTATAAAGCTTATGCTTGTAAGCTTATTTTAATATTTTTCTTAAGTTATTAGGTTTGTTGGGTTACTATATTAATTTTAAATATAAATAAAGTTATTAGTCAAGTTATACATTTAAAATATGTAAACTATTTTCATTAATTTGTACATTAAAATGGTACTTAATACTAAATTTAAAAGTTAAAGTAACTTAAACCAGTAAGATCAAATAATGTGTGTACTTGACTCTCATTTTTAAGTTACTTTCTTTACAACAGTTATAAAAAATAAAAGAGAAATCTTGGAACAATCATCATTTCACTTTTTGTCTTACATATTCACTGCCCCCTCGTAAGCCAACCACATTTTAAAACTTTTTATATTTTTGTTCTGTAGATAAAAAACTAAGAGTGACCTCTAATGCGGTTTAAATGTTGTAAACGTTGGCCTTAAAAAAATAGATTAACTTTTTTTTTTTTGCTTAATAAGTAAAACAAACAAACAAAATTTCTCTTTCACTTTAATTTACTGTTTTTGTAATTTAACTTTTTTTTATTTTAATTTCTAATTAGTAGAAGTTCGAAATTTAAATCTAAACGAAATAAAGATGTGTTTGTTTATGCATCTACGAGTACATTAACTTGTATAAATGTGTGTATGAGTGTTTTAAGCCACAACATGACAGTCGAGAAGTTTTTTTTTTTTTAATTTTTCAACTTGATATTTGTTCGTTTGAGTTAAAGCTTTGCATATTGGAATAAATATATTTTGTAAGCTCACTTTAAAGCAGAGTTTAATAAAAATAAAGAAAATCAGACCACATACGAGTACACTGGCTAAACACACAATGTCGTTGACTGACGATTGTATGCCATGAAATTGGGTCAAGAAATCTAAATTCTTTTGGGCGATTGTCAGTTATTGCCAATTCATTATACCGTTAATGAAAGGCAAGTTAATTCCGGCTGTGCCTAGTCTTATATATCCTTCACTGTAGTGGCCAAATATTCATATTTTGCACTGTCCATGGGCATGTGCAGAATCTTCTTAAATATCAAAAAAATATGTTAAATTCAGCTTTGCCGAGTCTTATCTACCCTTCACTGATATAGCCAAATATTCATACTTTCAGTTTTGCACAATCTTCTTAATTATTGAAAAAAAAAAAAAATTATAAATGATATTTTATTGAAATCGCAAATATTGATTAAAATTATTCTCTTAAAAAAATAAAAAATAATAATTAAGTTCAGTTAAAGAAATTCAAATGAACGACATTGACGATAAAATACGTTACTTATCCTTTTTTAACCCAATAAAATGATTATAAAGGGTGTTTTTTTATAGACGTATATAACTTTAAATTGCAATAAAACAACGACGGATTATTCGATTGACATGAATTTTATTTATCCGAAAGATAATCTTGTGGCATTACATTTTAAATATGATTTCTGGCATATGACCGCCACGGCTGGCTCGGATGTAGTCCAATCTGGACGTCCAATTTTCGATGACTTTTTCCAACATTTGTGGCCGTATATCGGCAATAACACGGCGAATTTTGTCTTTTAAATGGTCAAGCGTTTGTGGCTTATCCGTATAGACCAATGACAATGGACATCATGGTTGTTCAATTCAGGAATGAAAAAGTTAGTAATCATGGCTCTATACCGATCACCATTGACTGTAACGTTCTGGCCATCATCGTTTTTGAAGAAGTACGGACCAATGATTCCACCAGCCCATAAACCGCACCAAACAGTCAGTTTTTCTCGATGTACCGGTGTTTCGACATACACTTGAGTTTTGTTTGTTGACGTAGCCATTCAACCAGAATTGCGCTTCATCGCTAAACAAAATATGAAAATAGGGAACAACGGCAATCTCGTTTTGGGCCCATTCGCACTATTTGCAAGCGTTGTTCAGGCGTGAGTCTATTCATGATGAATTGCCAAGCCAAACTGAGAATAAATCACTTGACAGCTGTTAAATCGGTTGGCATCTTGAACAGCAATGCCAACTTAAAGTTCTATACGTCTATAAAAAACACCCTTTAGATACTCAATTTTTATATATTAAAGAAGAAATTTACAGCAAACGAACTATTTTTAAAATATTTTAAGATGTTTTTCATACAATTTCTTTTTTACGATTAAATGGTTCGTTTCGTATAAACAGCACATACAAAAACAAAATATATTTAATTTACTTTAATTTTGCAAACATTTACAGATATTTTTTAAGCCCAACATATTTAATTAAATATTTAATATCAATTAAGAGCTTCAAATTAACGGCGAAAATCAGTTAATCGTGTTTGTCTGTACAAACATTACACAACAAAACAGGTATGAATGAAAACCAAAATTTTTGTTGCATTTTTGTTTTTTTTTCGGCTATTTGTGGACCGATTACTCTCATTTTTGGCACATATATTATGACATTTTTGACAAAACCACGTACCACGCTTTTTTGTCCGCGTTGTATTAGAGAAAATACGCAAAAAAAAAGAAATTAATGAAAATCCAAAATTTCAATTATATATTTATTATAGTTCTCAGTCATTTCAATAGAATTTTTCAGTCATTTTTTATAAAATTGCATAGCATATTTTTTTTTCGAAATTGTGTTTTTGTGGTAAAACACACAAGGTACTTGCACTTCTGAGCTCACATATTACCCATTTATGGACCGATTGTGCTGAATGTAAATAGCAAAAAATTAGTATGATAAACTTTTATCTAGGTCTCCTAGGGATTTCAGAAAGGTGTTTTCAATATCCGTACGGGTAGACAGATACACAGGGAGACGTCATGGAAAATTTAAAGTTTGAAATACTCCGTATAAGCGATGATAGTCATAATTAGGTCTATTTTCTTAGTCCCCATTTAGACGAGGAAACATTTTGAAGAAAAATATCTTGAATTCTCGTTTGCTTTTTCTTTTGCGGTCACACAGACGAACATGTTGCCGGCAACATTCCATTATTATTGTTATTATTTGCACACAAAACAATGAAAGAAAAGAAAAGTAAAGCAAATATCAACAAAGAATATGTGAACAAAGCGTATCGCCGAGTACCGAACACAAAAATTATTCTCTCTTCTCCACCCGTAATTTGCCTACAAACGAAATGTTTCCCTTCTAAATGGTTCTTCGTCTAAATAGGGACTTAAAGAAAAGAACAAAAGTAATTTTTGAAATAGAAACATAAATTGTATGTATTCTTTTTATAAAAACTACACGCAAAAAAAAATAAATATGGTTGAGGCAACCATATTCTGGTGGAAACATTTTATGGTTAGATTTATGATTGCACCTGACATATTAAAAATACCAGGGCTAAATTTTTTTTTTTTTTAATTTGTTATTATTTTTTTTTAATACAGACATTTTTTATATACGAGTAAATATTAAAAAAAAAATTATATGAATTTAAAAAAAATTTTAATATAAATTTTTTGTATAAATAAAATGTTTTTTATTCTATTGACTTTTTAGTTTCTCTTACCCCCCGATTATGGTTCACAACACAAAATGTTGTGTTGCCTCGCTTACAACACAACATTAATTGAACATGCGATTATGGTTCACAACATCTAGCTGTTGTGTACGTCACACAGTTGTATATTAATGTTAGTAGATTTTTTCTTAAAAATACAACCGTCCATGCAAAAACCGGGGAGTTGAAAAAAATCAACATTAAAACGAAGTGCACTAAAATTTTTTTTAAAGTTAAATAAAACAAAAAAATTTGGAGATTAACGTGTTTCTATTTTTTTTTTTTTTTTGATAATGAGTACACAGAAAACAGACATCGCACTAGTTCGTAAAAAAAAATCAGAACAGTTCCAACCCATTAGAACTGCTAAATACAATGTTATCAAATATTTTCTGGAATTAAATTTTTTAAATTGTTCCACATAAAACAGGATGGTTTTGCTGGTGGAACAGACTAATTTTTTAAAATCATCAATGCGGTGTTTGTTTTTTTTGTTGTTGCTGATGGCAGTTATAAGGAAGTAGAGGACATGATATGATGCAGTTTATCAGACAACTGTTTGTTGAATTTAAAAAAAAATTAATAAAAGTCTTCAAACAAAAACCACTGAAAATACATTTTATATACAATTTATTTAAAAACTGTTCTGATTTTTTATTTTTAAACCGACAAAAAAAAAAAAAATAATCACAACAATGAGACAACACCTAATAACAAGTTGTCTATTTTTTATAAGTTTTTACAACACATAAGACAACATGTTGTGAACGATAATCGCTGAATATTAACATACAAAACTGAAAAGACAACACAGCAGATAAGTGTTGTAAACGGTAATCGCAATTCACAACACACAACACTAAAATAGGTAAGTGTTGTGAACCATAATCGGGGCCTTAGTTTAATTTATTTATTACATAATACAGCAGGATTGATTTTTTTTCAATTTCACTTTGAATTATTTAGTTAAGAAGCATTAACTCGTCACCTCAGCCACAAAACTCAGTTGAGTTTGAAGGATTAAGTTTTTGTTTTATACTCATTTTACTTACATGATGGTCGCAGAGACAATATAGAAAACAATTTACTTACAACCATATTTTTCTCATTATTATGTTTGCTATGAACATATTTATGATTTCAAGTAAAATTTTATCAAAAATAATAAGATTGATCTAAGAATCTAAACATAATATGGTTAAAAATAACTAGAAATATGTGTTTATCTTGATCATAATAATGTTTAGATGCTTCAAATTAATAATAATATTTTTGTGAAAAACAAACTACGAGTATGCTTGCGGTGACCATATTCAACCATCTTTTTTCTTTGCGTGTAAAAGATTTTCAAAACTTACACAAGATTTAAAATAAGAAGAAAATACATTTATGTCTTTCCATTTTGAATTAATATTCATTTTTGCATTCTTAAGTTTTTCTTTTCCTTAAGTAAAAAAAAAAACAGCCTCAGAATTGATAAGCTTCGGATCCCATTTTTCATTCTGCGTAAGCGGTGTACTGACTTTTAATGTTCCAGAAATAATAATTGTGATGATATCCGTTGAAGAGTTTTCTTCCTGGTAAACTGAACCTCCAAGAAAAGTATTTTTTCATAAATAAAATTTTTCTCCAGGATTTCTGCCATTTCTTTAGCGCGTTGAACCTTTTAATATTTTCCTATTTACTTTAGATGTTCAGACTATCTAATTCACACAAAAAAATACAATTTTAATTACGTTTTGTGTTCTACAAATACATTTGTATGTGTGTAAATGTGTACTTATTTTATAAACTAAAACCTTTGGCTCAGCTTAAAAAAATACTGAAATGGCCTAAATAAAAAATGTATGTCAAAATCAAAAACGTTAAAAAAGACGTTCTAAATTATTGTTGATTGCTGGTTTTTATTTAAGTTAACGTGAAAGTTGTTTGCATTTTGATGTCTGAAGTTTCTTATTTTTCTGTATTATTAAAAAAAAAAAAAAAAAAAAAGAAGAAAACAAAAAATATTCTGTATTGCTGAACAATAAATTCCTGACAAATTTATTTTTTCTTCTTTTTTTTTTGAATTTTTTTATTTCAGTCATTTTTATTTTCTTTACAAAAAGAAAAAAAAGCAGAATACCAACAAATTTATTAACGTATTTAAATTGTTATTTGTTATACATACACACAAGCACATTCAATTTACTATGAACATTTTCTAAAGCAAAATAAACAGCTACTGATATTAATTTTTTTTATTTTTATTATTCGGTATGTTCATTCATACATGCATACGTGTTTGTACGTATTTCTTCATTCTAATGTGTCATCTAAAAAATAAACAGGTAAAAATAGCTGTAAATATTATAAAAAAAAAAAAATAAAGAATGAATAAAAAAGAAAGAAGAAAGACATTTAAAGCTTTGCTGAACAGTTTTTCATAACTTGATGTTTAGAATCATTAAAACAAGAACAAGTGCCAGCATAAATATCTCTCTCTCTATATATATGTGTGTGTGTGTAGCTATTATGTTTGACTATGTGTTACAATAATTTAAAAATAGTGCAGCTATATAACAAGTTCATCAGTAAAATAAAAAAATTAACATACACACAGCTAAGCCACTTTTTTTTTAAAGTACTAAGAATTTAAATGAAATAAAATAAAATAAATAAATTTTTACAGGGAAGTATAATACGGCGATTCGATCAACCAAACAACCAACCAAATTTAAAACAAAAGACTGAAGACACAAACATAGAATTGTCAAATTGATTGTGACAAACGGTTTTATTACGAATTTTTTATTTAAACGGTTCTACTAAATAGATTCATAAAATACACACAAAAAGGCTTACGGTAATCAGTTAAAAAATACATAGTTAGACCAGGACCACACACAGCAAGTTTAGTTGGGCAATTCTTGATTTTGTACGAAAGAGAGAGAGAGAGAAAGGAAAGAGGAATGGAAAGAGTAACAAACTTGCTTTTACTCGGCAATTCCTTTTTGTTCTCTCTTTGTAAAAAAGAAGACAGATAACTTAAAGCTGTATGAATGACTGAATAAGAATGCTAAAATTGCCGAAACAAAATTACTGTGTATAGGCATAGCAGCAATTTTAAAAGAGAATTGATAAAGAATTGCCCAACTAAACTTGCTGTGTGTGGTCCTCCTTGTCTTAAGAAAAGCGTGCTGCATCGAAAAGAGATCATAAACTAGTACTCAAGTGAGGACTGTTCTCGCTATTCGTCAATAATGGACAACACACAGTTTTTGCTAAAGTTTTATTACTTATTTTCTTTACAGCTTTGCAACATATTCGTCTGTAATTTGGCCCGTTTTTCTCGCACCACCTGTACTTTATTGTGTTTCGGAACTTCAGAGGACTTACAAAAAAATTTGAATTTCAACTAATTGCATTTGTTCCCAAAGCTTGTGAACCAGTCCGCGCTATTGCATCATGCACCGCTGTTCGTCATCCAGTAAAACATCAATTTCAACAATAAGGCTTAGAAAATACTAACGAATTTATCAGGGTTGTAGCTAGCTATTTTACTGACCACTAAAATTTTCATATCTTTAAAAAATGTTACTCTGAACACCAATAAAACGGATTTTTTTTAAAGGTATTATTTTTGCAATAAAATTCAAATGCAATTTAAAAGAAAATTCTGGAATTTTTGACAAAACAAAAAAAAAAGAGCATTTAAGGGTACCTATTTTAATGACCAATACATGTATATGTACTTGGGATTGTTTGTGCTTGTAAATAAGTCACCTAATTTTGTGTTTCTCTTTAAAAATTAATTAATTTCAATTTCTAAATAATTTCAAAAATTAAATTTTCAATAGAAAATGCTTTACTTCTGTTGTAAGTAATGGCCCATAATCACAGTCACAAAAAAAGAGGCTTTTATTAAGAGCTGACTTTTGTTCATAAGAATTTTATGAATTTAAAGTCGTTTTTAAAAAGATAACGACTTTAGTGTGACTATGATTATGGGCTTATGTCAAAAACATTTTATGAAATTAGCCTTAAATATACAAATTTTCATAAATTTATAGTTTTAGTTGACCTTTTGTTTTCTAATAATATTCAAATATAGTTTGGCATTAGGCCACTAATTAATAAAACAAATAATTAAAAAGTCAAATTTTTGTTTTATATTTCTTTTTCCCAATATTTGAATCAACATTGGTGATCATCTTCAGGGGATCTAAAATATAACAAACTTACAGTTTTATTAGTCATCACTTAATCTAACAAAAAAAACGTTTTAATTATAATTGATTATGTAATAATTTCTATTTGGAATTTAAAAGTTTAACAAAATATTAATTTTTATTTGTGCTTAATTCCAGAAATTGTGTTGGTTTTAAAATTTATTTTTTTTAGTCATGATATTCTCATGAGTTATTTATTCAGTACAATAAGTACTGAAGGGGATAGTATATCTATATGGACCATTTCATCAGACGCTACTCTGAATTATCAGTAGCTTACTCCCAACGTTTCTTGCAAACATTAGAACCTTTATATTGTAAAAGCAATTGACTAAATAAGAATTATTAATCAATAGTTACAAAAAGATTCAAATATTCAAACAAAAAACTCTGTAAGCATTACATTTAATTTAATATTTACATTTTTAAAAGTTTTAACAAACACTAATGTACCATTATTATTTTTGGCTTGTTGTTGTGGTCTAGTTTTCCTGAACAATTTATTAAAAAAAATCTCAAAAGCAATTAAAAATAAAATAAAAACTTCTATGAATAAAATATCTATATATAAAAGAGTAACGTTACTGGCTGACTGCCTAATCGACCAGACCAAACGGCTAAATCTACGGCTTTGAAATTCGGTGACCAGGTTCCTCTCACAATGTGTAGAATGAATAAGAAGGGATTTTTGAAAATTCGAATAATAAGGGGATAGAAAAGGATAAAAACCGGTAAAATTGGATTTCTTATATCTCCGGATCTTTAAATGACAGTAACTTTCTAGTCTTCTTGACATGATAATCGTACTTGATTAAAAAGTTTTTTACAACTTCGAAGACTTAGTTTTAAGAATATAAAATAATTTTTGAAAAAAATTGCTTGAGTTCAATTTTAGTAAAAACAGAATTTTTTTCATTTTAATTGAATGGGAAACTCAAATAAAAATTGTGACCCCCGCTCAGAGTTGAGCTACAGGGTGAAAATTTTTTTTTTATAACAAATAGAGAGTTGAGAGGACATATGTATGTATTTACGAATCGTTAAAGTTCACTTCATTTTTATATTGCCAAGGTGGGTCAAAAACCTTTTGAAATAGATTTTCTTCTCCGCATTACATATCTAGGGAAGTTGATTGAGATTTTTGCAGGAAATGATTCGAAAATTTCACAACAGGTTGCCTGATATCTAGTGTAACGATTTGGAATTAGTAATGATTTCACATGAAATACAGATTAAGGTCACATAAAAGTATAAATGACGTATTTCTATTTATAATTAATATATATTTCATTTTTAATGAAAAACTAATTTGTTCGATTTTATAAAATTAAATTAAAAAAACTCTAAAGAAAAAAGAAATCATTTTAATAATTTTTTTATAGGGATAGTAAGGGTAATATCCATTCGAAATAAAAGAAAATTTCCAACAGGGGAAAGTTTGAACTCACTTGGATTTTTTTTTTAAAGTCAAAAAATATCTGAGTAAAATTCCCTGACGATCAAGGATAAGAATGTGTGAACTTCGTTTATTGTCTCACAAACTTTTTATATTTCTGTTAAATAAACGTTAAAAGAAAAATTTATTTAACAAAAAATATTGGGCCATAATCAGTGGGCCTTTATTAAAAGCTGACTTTTGTTCATAAGAATTCAATGAATTTAAAATCGATTTTAAAAAAATGCCACCTTTAGTGCGACTGTGATTATGGGCCATTATTTATAAATGTAATTTATGTTTCCGTTAACCAAAGTATTTAAACTGAATTAATTACGAGTAAACTTCAACTTCAAATAACAAACCACCTTACACATGCCACTTTTTATTCCCATAAAAATCATTTAAAAATGTCTTCATTTGCTTAAACAAAAAAAGTCAAAAATAAAATTAATTTAAAGGTGCCTACCAGTATTAAACGATAATCCATAATTGTATGCCGCAAAAAACGCTTTAATTATGTTTTTAATTTTTAAAAATTATAAAATATTTCTTTTGCTTTCTTTTATGTTCTCTGATCTTAAAGAAAAAATTTCACCGCTTTTTGTTTTCTTTACTCGCTTTTAATTTTTATTTTTTTATTTTATTATATTTTTATTGCTGTTTTTTTTTAACAAAAACTACTATTTTTTTTTATTACCATACTAGTGAAATGTTGCAAAAGAACTGATTATGAAAAGCCATTGCTCTTAACTGGTTACCTTTGTAGAGCCAGTGTTTAAAAATTCTACAACAAACGCTCTACAACGTACAATAAAAATGAAAAGAAATTTCTGTTAAAATTAATTTTAATAAAGAAAAAAAAAAAAAAAAAATAAACAGCAACATACATGTATATATGTAAGTAGCAACAACTACAAGAACAACTTAACATCATCACCAGCACAATTTCATTTCTTTTTCATTCTATTAATTTCCAATGCCATGACCAACAACATTTTATTCTCTTTTCAATTGTTTGAATTTTTATGCTTTTCCTTTAGTGCTTGCTGCTTTTCGCTGTTGTTACTCATGGTAAACACACGCAGAAGAACAACAGCTAAACTCTTCCACACCCCGATGTACATTTTTGACTCTTTTCGCTTTTTTCTTCGATGTCTGTCAATATTTGTTTACATTCGGTGTCCGACATTGTAATTGTGTGTATTAACACGATCGTACGATTATGTCAAAATAATGTGTGACAGAATTCTGTCCTACTTGAAGAAAGAAATCGCTTTAAAATGGCGAACTTTATGCCACACTATTATAAAAAAAAAATGCAAAAACATATGTTTATTCACCTTAATACTTTTAAAAGTATTCATTTTCTTCTTTGGCGCAAAATATTTTTTTTACAAATATGTACAATGAAAAATGACCTAAAAGTTTGTATAAACAAAACACAAGCTTGGTATTGTTGCTATTTTTCTGCCTTGAACATAGAAAATGCAACTCTGATCGCACAGATAAAATTTATCTTATGAAAATTTTCATAACATTAAAAAATCGGACAGACCTGTCAAAAAGTCTGTCACACACATGCTTTTTCAATACACAGTATCATACTTTTTTACCACACATGCGTTTTTAGACAGATCGTACGACTAAGTAGGATAGTGAGTCCTAGGCTTTAGTGCAAATACTGTAAATTTCTTCCCTTTTCAGAAGATGTATTTAACACCCATAAAAAATCTATTTTTGTAATTCAGTGTTTGTTGTAAGGAAGACTTTACCTGGTTTTCTTCTGTCATGGATAAATATTTCTTTCTTTCCAGCTTCACTAGCTTTGTTTAATTTCATTTGCTATAATTTTCTTCGATTACAGAGGTCGACAATGATTTACACAGGTGGTGCCAAAACTGAAACTGGTTTCAAGTGTATTTGATACCCTGATTCAAATTTGTTGTTAAGCTAAGATCACAAGATTGCCGCAATACACCAATTTGACACAATTTTTATTGTGCTGAATTGAAGAAATTTTCCGAATAAAATTTTTTGCCGTCACATGACTACCTGATTTGAAATAAATTTAATTGCCATTAGTTAGTGCAAAACCAAACAGCAGCGGTTCCAAGCTATGGGTAGCGACACACCAGGGGATAGCGTAATAACTTCAAGGGTGTCGTGGAGTTTTTAATTTCTGTTTTATATATTTAAAAAAAAATACTTACAACCACCTATTTGATGCAAATTTTTTGCTGCCATATTACTTTATTATTATAAGAATCATTGTAAATGCCAACAATATCGACTTTTTTCTTTATTTTACTCTACACTGGGCTACAGCGTAATTATACTAATTAAGCGTACCGTACATTTTGTTTGTGTAAAGCTGAAATTGTGATATTTTTTACTGAAAATCACACTTTATTATTGAAATTAAAAAAAAAAATTAAGCGATTTATATAAATGGATAAAAGACAAAGTCACGGTATTATTATTATTATTTAGAAAATCATATATATGACACGTTTCCGATTTTAAATGATGTCACGAAGTTGGTCAAAAATGGGTAAAACCAATTGAATTAAAATATTTATTTATTTATTTATAATTTATTTAATTATTAGAATAAATTCTAAGACTAAATGTAAATGAGGAGCGCTAGCTGCATAGGCTATCGGCTCAAATATACTCGTACATAAAATGTTATAAAAATATAAAGTAATTTTTTAGTTTTTGTACCTCAAAGTCCAGGTTTCTGTTCACCTAAGTAATTTAGTAGAAAAATCTAAAATTATACGTATTTATGTTTGTTATAGTTCAAACGGTAACGGCTGATATATTTGTTGTAGAGTTGTAAGAGCCATATGTATGTACCCTTAAATGCACCACTATTTTCGTTTAAATACATTTTAGCTGTTATTAAGTGTTCTTTTGGGTTTTATAATTATTTTTCAGTGTCAACACCATTATATTTTTTACCAATGGATGCAGCTTAAGAAAAGTAAAATAACAAGCATTCTGTTACAAAATTTTTACTTTTAGACATAGAAACAGAAAAATTAAAGTTCACGCTTTTAAAAATTAGTAATAAATGGGATAAATACTTACGTATTAAAAGTAGTTGCGAAACAAAATTGAGTAACTGACTAGACACTGAAATATTTAGTCATAACATTTTCGTAGTATGTGTTTTTTAGATTTTATACATTTCAGTGGAACTTGAATAATGAGTTCAAATAAACATAATCAAAAAACAGAATCGAAGTTTTTCATTTAGAAAAAAAAAAGAGAGGCAAACAACATTGGATGACTTCTTTTAACCCAGCTTGTATTACGAAGCCAGTACAAATACCGGTACGTTCAAGAAAAAAGTGCCACCGGCCGTTGTCAAAATGATAACAAATGCACGCAAAGAAAAACTATGGTTGAATATGGTCACCGCAAACATAGTGTGTTCTTCACAAAAATATTATTATTAATTTGAAGCATCTAAACATTATTATGATCACGATAAACATATTTCTAGTTATTTTTAACCATTTTTTGTTTAGTGTCTTAGATTAACCATATAATTATCATATTATGTTTAATAAAATTTTACTTGAAACCATAAATATGTTCATAGCAAACATAATAATGATAACAATATAGTTGAATGTAAATTGTTTTCTATTTTGTCTCTTCTGCAACCATATAAATAAAGTGAGTATAAAACAAAAACTTAATCGTTCAAACTCAACTGAGCTTTCTAGCTGAAGTGGTTGAGTGGCGCGTTAATGCTTCTTAACTAAGTATTCACAAGTTCGAGCACTGGTAGAGTCAACTAAAATTTAATAAAATAAATTCAAACCCGCTGTATTATGTAATAAATAAATACAAAATAATAGAAAAGAAAAATTAATGGAATAAAAAAACTTTAATGAAAAAAAAATATATATTTAAAATTTTTTTAAATTCATATTACAATGAGACCTAGTGAGCGTATTGTAGTCGTTGTTGGGGGTCTTGCGGTAGAAGCTGTTGCACAATTTCAACTTTGTATGGATACATCTTAAGATCCAGCTTTAAAATTCTCTGTAATATTGTTCTGGGTATACCCAATTGGCCGGAACGGCGACGAGTTGAGACAGATGGATCATTTGCAATACCTCTTCCTGGACGGCCGGCAACTGAACCCAGTTCCTCTATCAGGACTCGAATTTATAAACACTTACACAGAAAAAAATTAAGAACCAATTAAAAATTTTAATTAAAAAATTTATTAAATCAATTAAATTTTTAATTGAGTAAATTAAATATTTAATTAAACTGAAAAATATATAACATTAATTAAATATTTAACTGATTCAATTAAAAATTTAATTGATTTAACAAATTTTTTAATTAAAATTTTTTATTGGTTCCTAATTTTTTTTCTGTGTAGTTAAGAAGCATTAACTCGCCACTCAACCACCTAAGAAACAAAATTAAGTTGAGTTTGAACGATTAAGTTTTTGTTTTATACTCACTTTATTTACATGGTTGCGAAAGAGACAAAAAGAAAGCAATTTACATTCAACCATATTTTTATCATTATTACGTTTTTAATGAACATATTAATGGTTGTAGTTAAAATTTTATGAAAAATAATAAAATAATTATATGATTGATTTAAGACGCTAAACATAATATGGTTAAAAATAACTAGAAACATGTGTTTATCATTCAAGTGTATTGAAAATTACTTCAACTCTTCTGTAATCAACAATCAAAAGCTAGAAGCAAACACAACAACATCATCATCATCATCTTGACAGCAGCATCTATAGCATCCTCCGCATTGGCCTTATTCAGAAATTTTTTTCTGGTGGATAGTGCAAGAAATTTTTTTTATAATTTTTTCAAAAAAAGCAAAGTTGGTAGTCCATGGTTTTTTTTGGCGAAAAATAATTTTTTTGCACTATCTGCAAAAAGCAAAATTCAAATTAAAGCCAATACGCTTCTCTATCCAAAACAGTAGAAATCAAGTCGATATCTAGAAAAGTAAGCAAGTTATGACCATAAAGGTAAGCAGTTCTACTACTGCCTGTTTCCGTCCACTTTTTAAAAGAGCTGGTAACCTTTTTGGTTATAACTTCCTAAGTTTTCAATATATCGACTTGATTTCTCTTGCGTTGGATAGCTAACCATATTGGCCTTAATTGTTATATTTTTTCTGGTGGATAGTGCAAGAAAATTTTTTTATAATTTTTTCAAAAAAAAGCAAAGGGGGTAGTCCATGGTTTTTTTTGGCGAAAAATAATTTTTTCGCACTATCTGCAAAAAGCAAAATTCAAATTAAGGCCAATACGGTTCTCTTTCCAACACAGTAAAAATCAAGTCGATATCTAGAAAAGTAAGCAAGTTATGACCATAAAGGTAAGCAGGTCTACTACTGCCTGTTTCCGTCCACTTTTTAGTAGAGCTGGTAACCTTTTTGGTTATAACTTCCTAAGTTTTCAATATATCGACTTGATTTCTTTTGCGTTGGATAGCTAACCGTATTGGGCTCAATAGGTATATTTTTTCTGGTGGATAGTGCAAGAAAATTTTTTTATAATTTTTTCAAAAAAAAGCAAAGGGGATAGTCCATGGTTTTTTTTGACGAAAAATAATTTTTTCGCACTATCGGCAAAAAGCAAAATTTAAATTAAAGCTAGTATGGTTCTCTATCCAACACAGTAGAAATCAAGTCGATATCTAAAAAAGTAACTTAGTTATGACCATAAAGGTAAGCAGTTCTACTACTGCCTGCTTTCGTCCACTTTTTAGTAGAGCTGGGAACCTTTTTGGTTAAAACTTCCTAAGTTTTCAATATATCGACTTGATTTCTTTTGCGTTGGATAGCTAACCGTATTGGCCTCAATTGGTATATATTTTCTGGTGGATAGTGCAAGAAAATTTTTTTATAATTTTTTCAAAAAAAAGCAAAGGGGGTAGTCCATGGTTTTTTTTGGCGAAAAATAATTTTTTCGCACTATCTGCAAAAAGCAAAATTCAAATTAAGGCCAATACGGTTCTCTTTCCAACACAGTAAAAATCAAGTCGATATCTAGAAAAGTAAGCAAGTTATGACCATAAAGGTAAGCAGGTCTACTACTGCCTGTTTCCGTCCACTTTTTAGTAGAGCTGGTAACCTTTTTGGTTATAACTTCCTAAGTTTTCAATATATCGACTTGATTTCTTTTGCGTTGGATAGCTAACCGTATTGGGCTCAATAGGTATATTTTTTCTGGTGGATAGTGCAAGAAAATTTTTTTATAATTTTTTCAAAAAAAAGCAAAGGGGATAGTCCATGGTTTTTTTTGACGAAAAATAATTTTTTCGCACTATCGGCAAAAAGCAAAATTTAAATTAAAGCTAGTATGGTTCTCTATCCAACACAGTAGAAATCAAGTCGATATCTAAAAAAGTAACTTAGTTATGACCATAAAGGTAAGCAGTTCTACTACTGCCTGCTTTCGTCCACTTTTTAGTAGAGCTGGGAACCTTTTTGGTTAAAACTTCCTAAGTTTTCAATATATCGACTTGATTTCTTTTGCGTTGGATAGCTAACCGTATTGGCCTCAATTGGTATATATTTTCTGGTGGATAGTGCAAGAAAATTTTTTTATAATTTTTTCAAAAAAAAGCAAAGGGGATAGTCCATGGTTTTTTTTGGCGAAAAATAATTTTTTCGCACTATCTGCAAAAAGCAAAATTCAAATTAAAGCCAATGCGGTTCTCTTTCCAACACAGTAGAAATCAAGTCGATATCTAGAAAAGTAAGCAAGTTGTGACCATAAAGGTAAGCAGGTCTACTACTGCCTGCTTCCGTCCACTTTTTAGTAGAGCTGGTAACCTTTTTGGTTATAACTTCCTAAGTTTTCAATATATCGACTTGATTTCTTTTGCGTTGGATAGCTAACCGTATTGGCCTTAATTGGTATATTTTTCGGGTGGATAGTGCAAGAAAATTTTTTTATAATTTTTTCAAAAAAAAGCAAAGGGGATAGTCCATGGTTTTTTTTGGCGAAAAATAATTTTTTCGCACTATCTGCAAAAAGCAAAATTCAAATTAAAGCCAATGCGGTTCTCTATCCAACACAGTAGAAATCAAGTCGATATCTACAAAAGTAAGCAAGTTATGACCTTAAAGGTAAGCAGGTCTACTACTGCCTGTTTCCGTCCACTTTTTAGTAGAGTTGGGAACCTTTTTGGTTAAAACTTCCTAAGTTTTCAATATATCGACTTGTTTTCTTTTGCGTTGGATAGCTAACCGTATTGGCCTTAATTGGTATATTTTTTCTGGTTAATAGTGCAAGAAAATTTTTTTATAATTTTTAAAAAAAAAAGCAAAGGGGATAGTCCATGGTTTTTTTTGGCGAAAAATAATTTTTTCGCACTATCTGCAAAAAGCAAAATTCAAATTAAAGCCAATGCGGTTCTCTTTCCAACACAGTAGAAATCAAGTCGATATCTAGAAAAGTAAGCAAGTTGTGACCATAAAGGTAAGCAGGTCTACTACTGCCTGCTTCCGTCCACTTTTTAGTAGAGCTGGTAACCTTTTTAGTTATAACTTCCTAAGTTTTCAATATATCAACTTGATTTCTTTTGCGTTGGATAGCTAACCGTATTGGCCTTAATTGGTATATTTTTTCTGGTGGATAGTGCAAGAAAATTTTTTTATAATTTAAAAAAAAAAAGCAAAGGGGATAGTCCATGGTTTTTTTTGGCGAAAAATAATTTTTTCGCACTATCTGCAAAAAGCAAACTTCAAATTAAAGCCAATGCGGTTCTCTTTCCAACACAGTAGAAATCAAGTCGATATCTAGAAAAGTAAGCAAGTTGTGACCATAAAGGTAAGCAGGTCTACTACTGCCTGCTTCCGTCCACTTTTTAGTAGAGCTGGTAACCTTTTTAGTTATAACTTCCTAAGTTTTCAATATATCAACTTGATTTCTTTTGCGTTGGATAGCTAACCGTATTGGCCTCAATTGATATAATTTTTTCTGGTGGATAGTGCAAGAAAATTTTTTTATAATTTAAAAAAAAAAAGCAAAGGGGATAGTCCATGGTTTTTTTTGGCGAAAAATAATTTTTTCGCACTATCTGCAAAAAGCAAACTTCAAATTAAAGCCAATGCGGTTCTCTATCCAACACAGTAGAAATCAAGTCGATATCTACAAAAGTAAGCAAGTTATGACCTTAAAGGTAAGCAGGTCTACTACTGCCTGTTTCCGTCCACTTTTTAGTAGAGTTGGGAACCTTTTTGGTTATAACTTCCTAAGTTTTCAATATATCGACTTGTTTTCTTTTGCGTTGGATAGCTAACCGTATTGGCCTTAATTGGTATATTTTTTCTGGTGGATAGTGCAAGAAAATTTTTTTATAATTTTTAAAAAAAAAAGCAAAGGGGATAGTCCATGGTTTTTTTTGGCGAAAAATAATTTTTTCGCACTATCTGCAAAAAGCAAAATTCAAATTAAAGCCAATGCGGTTCTCTTTCCAACACAGTAGAAATCAAGTCGATATCTAGAAAAGTAAGCAAGTTGTGACCATAAAGGTAAGCAGGTCTACTACTGCCTGCTTCCGTCCACTTTTTAGTAGAGCTGGTAACCTTTTTGGTTATAACTTCCTAAGTTTTCAATATATCGACTTGATTTCTTTTGCGTTGGATAGCTAACCGTATTGGCCTTAATTGGTATATTTTTCGGGTGGATAGTGCAAGAAAATTTTTTTATAATTTTTTCAAAAAAAAGCAAAGGGGATAGTCCATGGTTTTTTTTGGCGAAAAATAATTTTTTCGCACTATCTGCAAAAAGCAAAATTCAAATTAAAGCCAATGCGGTTCTCTATCCAACACAGTAGAAATCAAGTCGATATCTACAAAAGTAAGCAAGTTATGACCTTAAAGGTAAGCAGGTCTACTACTGCCTGTTTCCGTCCACTTTTTAGTAGAGTTGGGAACCTTTTTGGTTAAAACTTCCTAAGTTTTCAATATATCGACTTGTTTTCTTTTGCGTTGGATAGCTAACCGTATTGGCCTTAATTGGTATATTTTTTCTGGTGGATAGTGCAAGAAAATTTTTTTATAATTTTTAAAAAAAAAAGCAAAGGGGATAGTCCATGGTTTTTTTTGGCGAAAAATAATTTTTTCGCACTATCTGCAAAAAGCAAAATTCAAATTAAAGCCAATGCGGTTCTCTTTCCAACACAGTATAAATCAAGTCGATATCTAGAAAAGTAAGCAAGTTGTGACCATAAAGGTAAGCAGGTCTACTACTGCCTGCTTCCGTCCACTTTTTAGTAGAGCTGGTAACCTTTTTGGTTATAACTTCCTAAGTTTTCAATATATCGACTTGATTTCTTTTGCGTTGGATAGCTAACCGTATTGGCCTTAATTGGTATATTTTTCGGGTGGATAGTGCAAGAAAATTTTTTTATAATTTTTTCAAAAAAGATCAAAGGGGGTAGTCCATGGTTTTTTTTGACGAAAAATAATTTTTTCGCACTATCTGCAAAAAGCAAAATTCAAAATAAAGCCAATGCGGTTCTCTATCCAACACAGTGAAAATCAAGTTGATATC
The DNA here is from genome assembly GCA_947397855.1 of Thelaira solivaga. NCBI lineage: Eukaryota > Metazoa > Arthropoda > Insecta > Diptera > Tachinidae > Thelaira > Thelaira solivaga. The sequence goes on from OX377614.1 coordinate 27,308,774, forward strand.
TAGAAAAGTAAGCAAGTTATGACCATAAAGGTAAGCAGTTCTACTACTGCCTCTTCCGTCCACTTTTTAGTAGAGCTGGTAACCTTTTTGGTTATAACTTCCTAAGTTTTCAATATATCGACTTGATTTCTTTTGCGTTGGATAGCTAACCGTATTGGCCTCAATTTATATTTTTTTTCTGGTGGATAGTGCAAGAACAATTTTTTATAATTTTTTCAAAAAAAAGCAAAGGGGATAGTCCATGGTTTTTTTTGGCGAAAAATAACTTTTTCGCACTATCTGCAAAAAGCAAAATTCAAATTAAAGCCAATGCGGTTCTCTATCCAACACAGTAGAAATCAAGTCGATATCTAGAAAAGTAAGCAAGTTATGACCATAAAGGTAAGCAGATCTACTACTGCCTGTTTCCGTCCACTTTTTAGTAGAGCTGGTAACCTTTTTGGTTATAACTTCCTAAGTTTTCAATATATCGACTTGATTTCTTTTGCGTTGGATAGCTAACGGTATTGGCCTTAATTGGTATATTTTTTCTGGTGGATACTGCAAGAAAATTTTTTTATAATTTTTTCAAAAAAAAAAGCAAAGGGGATAGTCCATGGTTTTTTTTGGCGAAAAATAATTTTTTCGCACTATCTGCAAAAAGCAAAATTCAAATTAAAGCCAATGCGGTTCTCTTTCCAACACAGTAGAAACCAAGTCGATATCTAGAAAAGTAAGCAAGTTCAGACCATAAAGGTAAGCAGGTCTACTACTGCCTGCTTCCGTCCACTTTTTAGTAGAGCTGGTAACCTTTTTGGTTATAACTTCCTACGTTTTCAATATATCGACTTGATTTCTTTTGCGTTGGATAGCTAACCGTATTGGCCTTAATTGGTATATTTTTTCTGGTGGATAGTGCAAGAAAATTTTTTTATAATTTTTTCAAAAAAAAGCAAAGGGGATAGTCCATGGTTTTTTTTGGCAAAAAATAATTTTTTCGCACTATCTGCAAAAAGCAAAATTCAAATTAAAGCCAATGCGGTTCTCTTTCCAACACAGTAGAAATCAAGTCGATATCTAGAAAAGTAAGCAAGTTATGACCATAAAGGTAAGCAGGTCTACTACTGCCTGTTTCCGTCCACTTTTTAGTAGAGCTGGTAACCTTTTTGGTTATAACTTCCTAAGTTTTCAATATATCGACTTGATTTCTTTTGCGTTGGATAGCTAACCGTATTGGCCTTAATTGGTATATTTTTTCTGGTGGATACTGCAAGAAAATTTTTTTATAATTTTTTCAAAAAAAGCAAAGGGGATAGTCCATGGTTTTTTTTGGCGAAAAATAATTTTTTCGCACTATCTGCAAAAAGCAAAATTCAAATTAAAGCCAATGCGGTTCTCTTTCCAACACAGTAGAAACCAAGTCGATATCTAGAAAAGTAAGCAAGTTCAGACCATAAAGGTAAGCAGGTCTACTACTGCCTGCTTCCGTCCACTTTTTAGTAGAGCTGGTAACCTTTTTGGTTATAACTTCCTACGTTTTCAATATATCGACTTGATTTCTTTTGCGTTATATAGCTAACCGTATTGGCCTTAATTGGTATATTTTTTCTGGTGGATACTGCAAGAAAATTTTTTTATAATTTTTTCAAAAAAAAGCAAAGGGGATAGTCCATGGTTTTTTTGGCGAAAAATAATTTTTTCGCACTATCTGCAAAAAGCAAAATTCAAATTAAAGCCAATGCGGTTCTCTTTCCAACACAGTAGAAATCAAGTCGATATCTAGAAAAGTAAGCAAGTTATGACCATAGAGGTAAGCAGGTCTACTACTGCCTGTTACCGTCCACATTTTAGTAGAGCTGGTAACCTTTTTGGTTATAACTTCCTAAGTTTTCAATATATCGACTTGATTTCTTTTGCGTTGGATAGCTAACCGTATTGGCTTTAATTGGTATATTTTTTCTGGTGGATACTGCAAGAAAATTTTTTTATAATTTTTTCAAAAAAAAGCAAAGGGGATAGTCCATGGTTTTTTTTGGCGAAAAATAATTTTTTCGCACTATCTGCTAAAAGCAAAATTCAAATTAAAGCCAATGCGGTTCTCTATCCAACACAGTAGAAATCAAGTCGATATCTAGAAAAGTAAGCAAGTTATGACCATAGAGGTAAGCAGGTCTACTACTGCCTGTTACCGTCCACATTTTAGTAGAGCTGGTAACCTTTTTGGTTATAACTTCCTAAGTTTTCAATATATCGACTTGATTTCTTTTGCGTTGGATAGCTAACCGTATTGGCCTTAATTGGTATATTTTTTCTGGTGGATACTGCAAGAAAATTTTTTTATAATTTTTTCAAAAAAAAGCAAAGGGGATAGTCCATGGTTTTTTTTTGGCGAAAAATAATTTTTTCGCACTATCTGCAAAAAGCAAAATTCAAATTAAAGCCAATGCGGTTCTCTTTCCAACACAGTAAAAATCAAGTCGATATCTAGAAAAGTAAGCAAGTTATGACCATAAAGGTAAGCAGGTCTACTACTGCCTGTTTCCGTCCACTTTTTAGTAGAGCTGGTAACCTTTTTGGTTATAACTTCCTAAGTTTTCAATATATCGACTTGATTTCTTTTGCGTTGGATAGCTAACCGTATTGGCCTTAATTGGTATATTTTTTCTGGTGGATACTGCAAGAAAATTTTTTTATAATTTTTTCAAAAAAAAGCAAAGGGGATAGTCCATGGTTTTTTTTGGCGAAAAATAATTTTTTCGCACTATCTGCAAAAAGCAAACTTCAAATTAAAGCCAATGCGGTTCTCTTTCCAACATAGTAGAAATCAAGTCGATATCTAGAAAAGTAAGCAAGTTATGACCATAAAGGTAAGCAGGTCTACTACTGCCTGTTTCCGTCCACTTTTTAGTAGAGCTGGTAACCTTTTTGGTTATAACTTCCTAAGTTTTCAATATATCGACTTGATTTCTTTTGCGTTGGATAGCTAACCGTATTGGCCTTAATTGGTATATTTTTTCTGGTGGATACTGCAAGAAAATTTTTTTATAATTTTTTCAAAAAAAAGCAAAGGGGATAGTCCATGGTTTTTTTTTGGCGAAAAATAATTTTTTCGCACTATCTGCAAAAAGCAAAATTCAAATTAAAGCCAATGCGGTTCTCTTTCCAACACAGTAAAAATCAAGTCGATATCTAGAAAAGTAAGCAAGTTATGACCATAAAGGTAAGCAGGTCTACTACTGCCTGTTTCCGTCCACTTTTTAGTAGAGCTGGTAACCTTTTTGGTTATAACTTCCTAAGTTTTCAATATATCGACTTGATTTCTTTTGCGTTGGATAGCTAACCGTATTGGCCTTAATTGGTATATTTTTTCTGGTGGATACTGCAAGAAAATTTTTTTATAATTTTTTCAAAAAAAAGCAAAGGGGATAGTCCATGGTTTTTTTTGGCGAAAAATAATTTTTTCGCACTATCTGCAAAAAGCAAACTTCAAATTAAAGCCAATGCGGTTCTCTTTCCAACATAGTAGAAATCAAGTCGATATCTAGAAAAGTAAGCAAGTTATGACCATAAAGGTAAGCAGGTCTACTACTGCCTGTTTCCGTCCACTTTTTAGTAGAGCTGGTAACCTTTTTGGTTATAACTTCCTAAGTTTTCAATATATCGACTTGATTTCTTTTGCGTTGGATAGCTAACCGTATTGGCCTTAATTGGTATATTTTTTCTGGTGGATACTGCAAGAAAATTTTTTTATAATTTTTTGAAAAAAAAAACAAAGGGGATAGTCCATGGTTTTTTTTGGCGAAAAATAATTTTTTCGCACTATCTGCAAAAAGCAAAATTCAAATTAAAGCCAATGCGGTTCTCTTTCCAACACAGTAAAAATCAAGTCGATATCTAGAAAAGTAAGCAAGTTATGACCATAAAGGTAAGCAGGTCTACTACTGCCTGTTTCCGTCCACTTTTTAGTAGAGCTGGTAACCTTTTTGGTTATAACTTCCTAAGTTTTCAATATATCGACTTGATTTCTTTTGCGTTGGATAGCTAACCGTATTGGCCTTAATTGGTATATTTTTTCTGGTGGATACTGCAAGAAAATTTTTTTATAATTTTTTCAAAAAAAGCAAAGGGGATAGTCCATGGTTTTTTTTGGCGAAAAATAATTTTTTCGCACTATCTGCAAAAAGCAAACTTCAAATTAAAGCCAATGCGGTTCTCTTTCCAACATAGTAGAAATCAAGTCGATATCTAGAAAAGTAAGCAAGTTATGACCATAAAGGTAAGCAGGTCTACTACTGCCTGTTTCCGTCCACTTTTTAGTAGAGCTGGTAACCTTTTTGGTTATAACTTCCTAAGTTTTCAATATATCGACTTGATTTCTTTTGCGTTGGATAGCTAACCGTATTGGCCTTAATTGGTATATTTTTTCTGGTGGATACTGCAAGAAAATTTTTTTATAATTTTTAAAAAAAAAAAGCAAAGGGGATAGTCCATGGTTTTTTTTGGCGAAAAATAATTTTTTCGCACTATCTGCAAAAAGCAAAATTCAAATTAAAGCCAATGCGGTTCTCTTTCCAACACAGTAAAAATCAAGTCGATATCTAGAAAAGTAAGCAAGTTATGACCATAAAGGTAAGCAGGTCTACTACTGCCTGTTTCCGTCCACTTTTTAGTAGAGCTGGTAACCTTTTCGGTTATAACTTCCTAAGTTTTCAATATATCGACTTGATTTCTTTTGCGTTGGATAGCTAACCGTATTGGCCTTAATTGGTATATTTTTTCTGGTGGATACTGCAAGAAAATTTTTTTATAATTTTTTCAAAAAAAGCAAAGGGGATAGTCCATGGTTTTTTTTTGGCGAAAAATAATTTTTTCGCACTATCTGCAAAAAGCAAAATTCAAATTAAAGCCAATGCGGTTCTCTTTCCAACACAGTAAAAATCAAGTCGATATCTAGAAAAGTAAGCAAGTTATGACCATAAAGGTAAGCATGTCTACTACTGCCTGTTTCCGTCCACTTTTTAGTAGAGCTGGTAACCTTTTTGGTTATAACTTCCTAAGTTTTCAATATATCGACTTGATTTCTTTTGCGTTGGATAGCTAACCGTATTGGCCTTAATTGGTATATTTTTTCTGGTGGATAGTGCAAGAAAATTTTTTTATAATTTTTTCAAAAAAAAGCAAAGGGGATAGTCCATGGTTTTTTTTGGCGAAAAATAATTTTTTCGCACTATCTGCAAAAAGCAAACTTCAAATTAAAGCCAATGCGGTTCTCTTTCCAACACAGTAAAAATCAAGTCGATATCTAGAAAAGTAAGCAAGTTATGACCATAAAGGTAAGCAGGTCTACTACTGCCTGTTTCCGTCCACTTTTTAGTAGAGCTGGTAACCTTTTTGGTTATAACTTCCTAAGTTTTCAATATATCGACTTGATTTCTTTTGCGTTGGATAGCTAACCGTATTGGCCTTAATTGGTATATTTTTTCTGGTGGATACTGCAAGAAAATTTTTTTATAATTTTTTCAAAAAAAAAGCAAAGGGGATAGTCCATGGTTTTTTTTGGCGAAAAATAATTTTTTCGCACTATCTGCAAAAAGCAAACTTCAAATTAAAGCCAATGCGGTTCTCTTTCTAACATAGTAGAAATCAAGTCGATATCTAGAAAAGTAAGCAAGTTATGACCATAAAGGTAAGCAGGTCTACTACTGCCTGTTTCCGTCCACTTTTTAGTAGAGCTGGTAACCTTTTTGGTTATAACTTCCTAAGTTTTCAATATATCGACTTGATTTCTTTTGCGTTGGATAGCTAACCGTATTGGCCTTAATTGGTATATTTTTTCTGGTGGATACTGCAAGAAAATTTTTTTATAATTTTTTCAAAAAAAAAGCAAAGGGGATAGTCCATGGTTTTTTTTGGCGAAAAATAATTTTTTCGCACTATCTGCAAAAAGCAAACTTCAAATTAAAGCCAATGCGGTTCTCTTTCCAACACAGTAGAAATCAAGTCGATATCTAGAAAAGTAAGCAAGTTATGACCATAAAGGTAAGCAGGTCTACTACTGCCTGTTTCCGTCCACTTTTTAGTAGAGCTGGTAACCTTTTTGGTTATAACTTCCTAAGTTTTCAATATATCGACTTGATTTCTTTTGCGTTGGATAGCTAACCGTATTGGGCTTAATTGGTATATTTTTTCTGGTGGATACTGCAAGAAAATTTTTTTATAATTTTTTCAAAAAAAAGCAAAGGGGATAGTCCATGGTTTTTTTTGGCGAAAAATAATTTTTTCGCACTATCTGCAAAAAGCAAACTTCAAATTAAAGCCAATGCGGTTCTCTTTCCAACACAGTAAAAATCAAGTCGATATCTAGAAAAGTAAGCAAGTTATGACCATAAAGGTAAGCAGGTCTACTACTGCCTGTTTCCGTCCACTTTTTAGTAGAGCTGGTAACCTTTTTGGTTATAACTTCCTAAGTTTTCAATATATCGACTTGATTTCTTTTGCGTTGGATAGCTAACCGTATTGGCCTTAATTGGTATATTTTTTCTGGTGGATACTGCAAGAAAATTTTTTTATAATTTTTTCAAAAAAAAAGCAAAGGGGATAGTCCATGGTTTTTTTTGGCGAAAAATAATTTTTTCGCACTATCTGCAAAAAGCAAACTTCAAATTAAAGCCAATGCGGTTCTCTTTCTAACATAGTAGAAATCAAGTCGATATCTAGAAAAGTAAGCAAGTTATGACCATAAAGGTAAGCAGGTCTACTACTGCCTGTTTCCGTCCACTTTTTAGTAGAGCTGGTAACCTTTTTGGTTATAACTTCCTAAGTTTTCAATATATCGACTTGATTTCTTTTGCGTTGGATAGCTAACCGTATTGGCCTTAATTGGTATATTTTTTCTGGTGGATACTGCAAGAAAATTTTTTTATAATTTTTTCAAAAAAAAGCAAAGGGGATAGTCCATGGTTTTTTTTGGCGAAAAATAATTTTTTCGCACTATCTGCAAAAAGCAAACTTCAAATTAAAGCCAATGCGGTTCTCTTTCCAACATAGTAGAAATCAAGTCGATATCTAGAAAAGTAAGCAAGTTATGACCATAAAGGTAAGCAGGTCTACTACTGCCTGTTTCCGTCCACTTTTTAGTAGAGCTGGTAACCTTTTTGGTTATAACTTCCTAAGTTTTCAATATATCGACTTGATTTCTTTTGCGTTGGATAGCTAACCGTATTGGCCTTAATTGGTATATTTTTTCTGGTGGATACTGCAAGAAAATTTTTTTATAATTTTTTCAAAAAAAAAGCAAAGGGGATAGTCCATGGTTTTTTTTGGCGAAAAATAATTTTTTCGCACTATCTGCAAAAAGCAAAATTCAAATTAAAGCCAATGCGGTTCTCTTTCCAACACAGTAAAAATCAAGTCGATATCTAGAAAAGTAATCAAGTTATGACCATAAAGGTAAGCAGGTCTACTACTGCCTGTTTCCGTCCACTTTTTAGTAGAGCTGGTAACCTTTTTGGTTATAACTTCCTACGTTTTCAATATATCGACTTGATTTCTTTTGCGTTGGATAGCTAACCGTATTGGCCTTAATTGGTATATTTTTTCTGGTGGATACTGCAAGAAAATTTTTTTATAATTTTTTCAAAAAAAAAGCAAAGGGGATAGTCCATGGTTTTTTTTGGCGAAAAATAATTTTTTCGCACTATCTGCAAAAAGCAAACTTCAAATTAAAGCCAATGCGGTTCTCTTTCCAACACAGTAGAAATCAAGTCGATATCTAGAAAAGTAAGCAAGTTATGACCATAAAGGTAAGCAGGTCTACTACTGCCTGTTTCCGTCCACTTTTTAGTAGAGCTGGTAACCTTTTTGGTTATAACTTCCTAAGTTTTCAATATATCGACTTGATTTCTTTTGCGTTGGATAGCTAACCGTATTGGCCTTAATTGGTATATTTTTTCTGGTGGATACTGCAAGAAATTTTTTTTATAATTTTTTCAAAAAAAAAGCAAAGGGGATAGTCCATGGTTTTTTTTGGCGAAAAATAATTTTTTCGCACTATCTGCAAAAAGCAAACTTCAAATTAAAGCCAATGCGGTTCTCTTTCCAACACAGTAGAAATCAAGTCGATATCTAGAAAAGTAATCAAGTTATGACCATAAAGGTAAGCAGGTCTACTACTGCCTGTTTCCGTCCACTTTTTAGTAGAGCTGGTAACCTTTTTGGTTATAACTTCCTAAGTTTTCAATATATCGACTTGATTTCTTTTGCGTTGGATAGCTAACCGTATTGGCCTTAATTGGTATATTTTTTCTGGTGGATACTGCAAGAAAATTTTTTTATAATTTTTTCAAAAAAAAGCAAAGGGGATAGTCCATGGTTTTTTTTGGCGAAAAATAATTTTTTCACACTATCTGCAAAAAGCAAAATTCAAATTAAAGCCAATGCGGCTCTCTTTCCAACACAGTAGAAATCAAGTCGATATCTAGAAAAGTAAGCAAGTTATGACCATAAAGGTAAGCAGGTCTACTACTGCCTGTTTCCGTCCACTTTTTAGTAGAGCTGGTAACCTTTTTGGTTATAACTTCCTAAGTTTTCAATATATCGACTTGATTTCTTTTGCGTTGGATAGCTAACCGTATTGGCCTTCATTGGTATATTTTTTCTGGTGGATAGTGCAAGAAAATTTTTTTATAATTTTTTCAAAAAAAAGCAAAGGGGATAGTCCATGGTTTTTTTTGGCGAAAAATAATTTTTTCGCACTATCTGCAAAAAGCAAACTTCAAATTAAAGCCAATGCGGTTCTCTTTCCAACACAGTAAAAATCAAGTCGATATCTAGAAAAGTAAGCAAGTTATGACCATAAAGGTAAGCAGGTCTACTACTGCCTGTTTCCGTCCACTTTTTAGTAGAGCTGGTAACCTTTTTGGTTATAACTTCCTAAGTTTTCAATATATCGACTTGATTTCTTTTGCGTTGGATAGCTAACCGTATTGGCCTTAATTGGTATATTTTTTCTGGTGGATACTGCAAGAAAATTTTTTTATAATTTTTTCAAAAAAAAAGCAAAGGGGATAGTCCATGGTTTTTTTTGGCGAAAAATAATTTTTTCGCACTATCTGCAAAAAGCAAAATTCAAATTAAAGCCAATGCGGTTCTCTTTCCAACACAGTAGAAATCAAGTCGATGTCTAGAAAAGTAAGCAAGTTATGACCATAAAGGTAAGCAGGTCTACTACTGCCTGTTTCCGTCCACTTTTTAGTAGAGCTGGTAACCTTTTTGGTTATAACTTTCTAAGTTTTCAATATATCGACTTGATTTCTTTTGCGTTGGATAGCTAACCGTATTGGCCTTAATTGGTATATTTTTTCTGGTGGATACTGCAAGAAAATTTTTTTATAATTTTTTCAAAAAAAAAGCAAAGGGTATAGTCCATGGTTTTTTTTGGCGAAAAATAATTTTTTCGCACTATCTGCAAAAAGCAAACTTCAAATTAAAGCCAATGCGGTTCTCTTTCTAACATAGTAGAAATCAAGTCGATATCTAGAAAAGTAAGCAAGTTATGACCATAAAGATAAGCAGGTCTACTACTGCCTGTTTCCGTCCACTTTTTAGTAGAGCTGGTAACCTTTTTGGTTATAACTTTCTAAGTTTTCAATAAATCGACTTGATTTCTTTTGCGTTGGATAGCTAACCGTATTGGCCTTAATTGGTATATTTTTTCTGGTGGATACTGCAAGAAAATTTTTTTATAATTTTTTAAAAAAAAAAGCAAAGGGGATAGTCCATGGTTTTTTTTGGCGAAAAATAATTTTTTCGCACTATCTGCAAAAAGCAAAATTCAAATTAAAGCCAATGCGGTTCTCTTTCCAACACAGTAGAAATCAAGTCGATGTCTAGAAAAGTAAGCAAGTTATGACCATAAAGGTAAGCAGGTCTACTACTGCCTGTTTCCGTCCACTTTTTAGTAGAGCTGGTAACCTTTTTGGTTATAACTTCCTAAGTTTTCAATATATCGACTTGATTTCTTTTGCGTTGGATAGCTAACCGTATTGGCCTTAATTGGTATATTTTTTCTGGTGGATACTGCAAGAAAATTTTTTTATAATTTTTTCAAAAAAAAGCAAAGGGGATAGTCCATGGTTTTTTTTGGCGAAAAATAATTTTTTCGCACTATCTGCAAAAAGCAAACTTCAAATTAAAGCCAATGCGGTTCTCTTTCCAACATAGTAGAAATCAAGTCGATATCTAGAAAAGTAAGCAAGCTATGACCATAAAGGTAAGCAGGTCTACTACTGCCTGTTTCCGTCCACTTTTTAGTAGAGCTGGTAAACTTTTTGGTTATAACTTCCTAAGTTTTCAATATATCGACTTGATTTCTTTTGCGTTGGATAGCTAACCGTATTGGCCTTAATTGGTATATTTTTTCTGGTGGATACTGCAAGAAAATTTTTTTATAATTTTTTCAAAAAAAAAGCAAAGGGGATAGTCCATGGTTTTTTTTGGCGAAAAATAATTTTTTCGCACTATCTGCAAAAAGCAAAATTCAAATTAAAGCCAATGCGGTTCTCTTTCCAACACAGTAAAAATCAAGTCGATATCTAGAAAAGTAAGCAAGTTATGACCATAAAGGTAAGCAGGTCTACTACTGCCTGTTTCCGTCCACTTTTTAGTAGAGCTGGTAACCTTTTTGGTTATAACTTTCTAAGTTTTCAATATATCGACTTGATTTCTTTTGCGTTGGATAGCTAACCGTATTGGCCTTAATTGGTATATTTTTTCTGGTGGATACTGCAAGAAAATTTTTTTATAATTTTTTCAAAAAAAAGCAAAGGGGATAGTCCATGGTTTTTTTTGGCGAAAAATAATTTTTTCGCACTATCTGCAAAAAGCAAACTTCAAATTAAAGGTAATGCGGTTCTCTATCCAACACAGTAGAAATCAAGTCGATATCTAGAAAAGTAAGCAAGTTATGACCATAAAGGTAAGCAGGTCTACTACTGCCTGTTTCCGTCCACTTTTTAGTAGAGCTGGTAACCTTTTTGGTTATAACTTCCTAAGTTTTCAATATATCGACTTGATTTCTTTTGCGTTGGATAGCTAACCGTATTGGCCTTAATTGGTATATTTTTTCTGGTGGATAGTGCAAGAAAATTTTTTTATAATTTTTTCAAAAAAAAGCAAAGGGGATAGTCCATGGTTTTTTTTGGCGAAAAATAATTTTTTCACACTATCTGCAAAAAGCAAACTTCAAATTAAAGGCAATGCGGTTCTCTATCCAACACAGTAGAAATCAAGTCGATATCTAGAAAAGTAAGCAAGTTATGACCATAAAGGTAAGCAGGTCTACTACTGCCTGTTTCCGTCCACTTTTTAGTAGAGCTGGTAACCTTTTTGGTTATAACTTCCTAAGTTTTCAATATATCGACTTGATTTCTTTTGCGTTGGATAGCTAACCGTATTGGCCTTAATTGGTATATTTTTTCTGGTGGATACTGCAAGAAAATTTTTTTATAATTTTTTCAAAAAAAAGCAAAGGGGATAGTCCATGGTTTTTTTTGGCGAAAAATAATTTTTTCGCACTATCTGCAAAAAGCAAACTTTAAATTAAAGGCAATGCGGTTCTCTATCCAACACAGTAGAAATCAAGTCGATATCTAGAAAAGTAAGCAAGTTATGACCATAAAGGTAAGCAGGTCTACTACTGCCTGTTTCCGTCCACTTTTTAGTAGAGCTGGTAACCTTTTTGGTTATAACTTCCTAAGTTTTCAATATATCGACTTGATTTCTTTTGCGTTGGATAGCTAACCGTATTGGCCTTCATTGGTATATTTTTTCTGGTGGATAGTGCAAGAAAATTTTTTTATAATTTTTTCAAAAAAAAGCAAAGGGGATAGTCCATGGTTTTTTTTGGCGAAAAATAATTTTTTCGCACTATCTGCAAAAAGCAAACTTCAAATTAAAGGCAATGCGGTTCTCTATCCAACACAGTAGAAATCAAGTCGATATCTAGAAAAGTAAGCAAGTTATGACCATAAAGGTAAGCAGGTCTACTACTGCTTGTTTCCGTCCACTTTTTAGTAGAGCTGGTAACCTTTTTGGTTATAACTTCCTAAGTTTTCAATATATCGACTTGATTTCTTTTGCGTTGGATAGCTAACCGTATTGGCCTTAATTGGTATATTTTTTCTGGTGGATACTGCAAGAAAATTTTTTTATAATTTTTTCAAAAAAAAGCAAAGGGGATAGTCCATGGTTTTTTTTTGGCGAAAAATAATTTTTTCACACTATCTGCAAAAAGCAAAATTCAAATTAAAGCCAATGCGGCTCTCTTTCCAACACAGTAGAAATCAAGTCGATATCTAGAAAAGTAAGCAAGTTATGACCATAAAGGTAAGCAGGTCTACTACTGCCTGTTTCCGTCCACTTTTTAGTAGAGCTGGTAACCTTTTTGGTTATAACTTCCTAAGTTTTCAATATATCGACTTGATTTCTTTTGCGTTGGATAGCTAACCGTATTGGCCTTCATTGGTATATTTTTTCTGGTAAATAGTGCAAGAAAATTTTTTTATAATTTTTTCAAAAAAAAGCAAAGGGGATAGTCCATGGTTTTTTTTGGCGAAAAATAATTTTTTCGCACTATCTGCAAAAAGCAAACTTCAAATTAAAGGCAATGCGGTTCTCTATCCAACACAGTAGAAATCAAGTCGATATCTAGAAAAGTAAGCAAGTTATGACCATAAAGGTAAGCAGGTCTACTACTGCCTGTATCCGTCCACTTTTTAGTAGAGCTGGTAACCTTTTTGGTTATAACTTCCTAAGTTTTCAATATATCGACTTGATTTCTTTTGCGTTGGATAGCTAACCGTATTGGCCTTCATTGGTATATTTTTTCTGGTGGATAGTGCAAGAAAATTTTTTTATAATTTTTTCAAAAAAAAGCAAAGGGGATAGTCCATGGTTTTTTTTGGCGAAAAATAATTTTTTCGCACTATCTGCAAAAAGCAAACTTCAAATTAAAGGCAATGCGGTTCTCTATCCAACACAGTGGAAATCAAGTCGATATCTAGAAAAGTAAGCAAGTTATGACCATAAAGGTAAGCAGGTCTACTACTGCCTGTTTCCGTCCACTTTTTAGTAGAGCTGGTAACCTTTTTGTTTATAACTTCCTAAGTTTTCAATATATCGACTTGATTTCTTTTGCGTTGGATAGCTAACCGTATTGGCCTTAATTGGTATATTTTTTCTGGTGGATAGTGCAAGAAAATTTTTTTATAATTTTTTCAAAAAAAAGCAAAGGGGATAGTCCATGGTTTTTTTTGGCGAAAAATAATTTTTTCGCACTATCTGCAAAAAGCAAACTTCAAATTAAAGGCAATGCGGTTCTCTATCCAGCACAGTAGAAATCAAGTCCATATCTAGAAAAGTAAGCAAGTTATGACCATAAAGGTAAGCAGGTCTACTACTGCCTGTTTCCGTCCACTTTTTAGTAGAGCTGGTAACCTTTTTGGTTATAACTTCCTAAGTTTTCAATATATCGACTTGATTTCTTTTGCGTTGGATAGCTAACCGTATTGGCCTTAATTGGTATATTTTTTCTGGTGGATACTGCAAGAAAATTTTTTTATAATTTTTTCAAAAAAAAGCAAAGGGGATAGTCCATGGTTTTTTTTGGCGAAAAATAATTTTTTCACACTATCTGCAAAAAGCAAAATTCAAATTAAAGCCAATGCGGCTCTCTTTCCAACACAGTAGAAATCAAGTCGATATCTAGAAAAGTAAGCAAGTTATGACCATAAAGGTAAGCAGGTCTACTACTGCCTGTTTCCGTCCACTTTTTAGTAGAGCTGGTAACCTTTTTGGTTATAACTTCCTAAGTTTTCAATATATCGACTTGATTTCTTTTGCGTTGGATAGCTAACCGTATTGGCCTTAATTGGTATATTTTTTCTGGTGGATAGTGCAAGAAAATTTTTTTATAATTTTTTCAAAAAAAAGCAAAGGGGATAGTCCATGGTTTTTTTTGGCGAAAAATAATTTTTTCGCACTATCTGCAAAAAGCAAACTTTAAATTAAAGGCAATGCGGTTCTCTATCCAACACAGTAGAAATCAAGTCGATATCTAGAAAAGTAAGCAAGTTATGACCATAAAGGTAAGCAGGTCTACTACTGCCTGTTTCCGTCCACTTTTTAGTAGAGCTGGTAACCTTTTTGGTTATAACTTCCTAAGTTTTCAATATATCGACTTGATTTCTTTTGCGTTGGATAGCTAACCGTATTGGCCTTCATTGGTATATTTTTTCTGGTGGATAGTGCAAGAAAATTTTTTATAATTTTTTCAAAAAAAAGCAAAGGGGATAGTCCATGGTTTTTTTTGGCGAAAAATAATTTTTTCGCACTATCTGCAAAAAGCAAACTTCAAATTAAAGGCAATGCGGTTCTCTATCCAACACAGTAGAAATCAAGTCGATATCTAGAAAAGTAAGCAAGTTATGACCATAAAGGTAAGCAGGTCTACTACTGCCTGTTTCCGTCCACTTTTTAGTAGAGCTGGTAACCTTTTTGGTTATAACTTCCTAAGTTTTCAATATATCGACTTGATTTCTTTTGCGTTGGATAGCTAACCGTATTGGCCTTCATTGGTATATTTTTTCTGGTGGATAGTGCAAGAAAATTTTTTTATAATTTTTTCAAAAAAAAGCAAAGGGGATAGTCCATGGTTTTTTTTGGCGAAAAATAATTTTTTCGCACTATCTGCAAAAAGCAAACTTTAAATTAAAGGCAATGCGGTTCTCTATCCAACACAGTAGAAATCAAGTCGATATCTAGAAAAGTAAGCAAGTTATGACCATAAAGGTAAGCAGGTCTACTACTGCCTGTTTCCGTCCACTTTTTAGTAGAGCTGGTAACCTTTTTGGTTATAACTTCCTAAGTTTTCAATATATCGACTTGATTTCTTTTGCGTTGGATAGCTAACCGTATTGGCCTTCATTGGTATATTTTTTCTGGTGGATAGTGCAAGAAAATTTTTTATAATTTTTTCAAAAAAAAAGCAAAGGGGATAGTCCATGGTTTTTTTTGGCGAAAAATAATTTTTTCGCACTATCTGCAAAAAGCAAACTTCAAATTAAAGGCAATGCGGTTCTCTATCCAACACAGTAGAAATCAAGTCGATATCTAGAAAAGTAAGCAAGTTATGACCATAAAGGTAAGCAGGTCTACTACTGCCTGTTTCCGTCCACTTTTTAGTAGAGCTGGTAACCTTTTTGGTTATAACTTCCTAAGTTTTCAATATATCGACTTGATTTCTTTTGCGTTGGATAGCTAACCGTATTGGCCTTCATTGGTATATTTTTTCTGGTGGATAGTGCAAGAAAATTTTTTTATAATTTTTTCAAAAAAAAGCAAAGGGGATAGTCCATGGTTTTTTTTGGCGAAAAATAATTTTTTCGCACTATCTGCAAAAAGCAAACTTTGAATTAAAGGCAATGCGGTTCTCTATCCAACACAGTAGAAATCAAGTCGATATCTAGAAAAGTAAGCAAGTTATGACCATAAAGGTAAGCAGGTCTACTACTGCCTGTTTCCGTCCACTTTTTAGTAGAGCTGGTAACCTTTTTGGTTATAACTTCCTAAGTTTTCAATATATCGACTTGATTTCTTTTGCGTTGGATAGCTAACCGTATTGGCCTTCATTGGTATATTTTTTCTGGTGGATAGTGCAAGAAAATTTTTTTATAATTTTTTCAAAAAAAAGCAAAGGGGATAGTCCATGGTTTTTTTTGGCGAAAAATAATTTTTTCGCACTATCTGCAAAAAGCAAACTTCAAATTAAAGCCAATGCGGTTCTCTTTCCAACACAGTAGAAATCAAGTCGATATCTAGAAAAGTAAGCAAGTTATGACCATAAAGGTAAGCAGGTCTACTACT
The DNA here is from genome assembly GCA_947397855.1 of Thelaira solivaga. Classification (NCBI taxonomy): domain Eukaryota; kingdom Metazoa; phylum Arthropoda; class Insecta; order Diptera; family Tachinidae; genus Thelaira; species Thelaira solivaga. The sequence goes on from OX377614.1 coordinate 27,324,674, forward strand.
GCCTGTTTCCGTCCACTTTTTAGTAGAGCTGGTAACCTTTTTGGTTATAACTTCCTAAGTTTTCAATATATCGACTTGATTTCTTTTGCGTTGGATAGCTAACCGTATTGGCCTTAATTGGTATATTTTTTCTGGTGGATAGTGCAAGAAAATTTTTTTATAATTTTTTCAAAAAAAAGCAAAGGGGATAGTCCATGGTTTTTTTTGGCGAAAAATAATTTTTTCGCACTATCTGCAAAAAGCAAACTTTAAATTAAAGGCAATGCGGTTCTCTATCCAACACAGTAGAAATCAAGTCGATATCTAGAAAAGTAAGCAAGTTATGACCATAAAGGTAAGCAGGTCTACTACTGCCTGTTTCCGTCCACTTTTTAGTAGAGCTGGTAACCTTTTTGGTTATAACTTCCTAAGTTTTCAATATATCGACTTGATTTCTTTTGCGTTGGATAGCTAACCGTATTGGCCTTAATTGGTATATTTTTTCTGGTGGATACTGCAAGAAAATTTTTTTATAATTTTTTCAAAAAAAAGCAAAGGGGATAGTCCATGGTTTTTTTTTGGCGAAAAATAATTTTTTCACACTATCTGCAAAAAGCAAAATTCAAATTAAAGCCAATGCGGCTCTCTTTCCAACACAGTAGAAATCAAGTCGATATCTAGAAAAGTAAGCAAGTTATGACCATAAAGGTAAGCAGGTCTACTACTGCCTGTTTCCGTCCACTTTTTAGTAGAGCTGGTAACCTTTTTGGTTATAACTTCCTAAGTTTTCAATATATCGACTTGATTTCTTTTGCGTTGGATAGCTAACCGTATTGGCCTTCATTGGTATATTTTTTCTGGTGGATAGTGCAAGAAAATTTTTTTATAATTTTTTCAAAAAAAAGCAAAGGGGATAGTCCATGGTTTTTTTTGGCGAAAAATAATTTTTTCGCACTATCTGCAAAAAGCAAACTTCAAATTAAAGGCAATGCGGTTCTCTATCCAACACAGTAGAAATCAAGTCGATATCTAGAAAAGTAAGCAAGTTATGACCATAAAGGTAAGCAGGTCTACTACTGCCTGTTTCCGTCCACTTTTTAGTAGAGCTGGTAACCTTTTTGTTTATAACTTCCTAAGTTTTCAATATATCGACTTGATTTCTTTTGCGTTGGATAGCTAACCGTATTGGCCTTAATTGGTATATTTTTTCTGGTGGATAGTGCAAGAAAATTTTTTTATAATTTTTTCAAAAAAAAGCAAAGGGGATAGTCCATGGTTTTTTTTGGCGAAAAATAATTTTTTCGCACTATCTGCAAAAAGCAAACTTTAAATTAAAGGCAATGCGGTTCTCTATCCAACACAGTAGAAATCAAGTCGATTTCTAGAAAAGTAAGCAAGTTATGACCATAAAGGTAAGCAGGTCTACTACTGCCTGTTTCCGTCCACTTTTTAGTAGAGCTGGTAACCTTTTTGGTTATAACTTCCTAAGTTTTCAATATATCGACTTGATTTCTTTTGCGTTGGATAGCTAACCGTATTGGCCTTCATTGGTATATTTTTTCTGGTGGATAGTGCAAGAAAATTTTTTTATAATTTTTTCAAAAAAAAGCAAAGGGGATAGTCCATGGTTTTTTTTGGCGAAAAATAATTTTTTCACACTATCTGCAAAAAGCAAACTTCAAATTAAAGGCAATGCGGTTCTCTATCCAACACAGTAGAAATCAAGTCGATATCTAGAAAAGTAAGCAAGTTATGACCATAAAGGTAAGCAGGTCTACTACTGCCTGTTTCCGTCCACTTTTTAGTAGAGCTGGTAACCTTTTTGGTTATAACTTCCTAAGTTTTCAATATATCGACTTGATTTCTTTTGCGTTGGATAGCTAACCGTATTGGCCTTCATTGGTATATTTTTTCTGGTGGATAGTGCAAGAAAATTTTTTTATAATTTTTTCAAAAAAAAGCAAAGGGGATAGTCCATGGTTTTTTTTGGCGAAAAATAATTTTTTCACACTATCTGCAAAAAGCAAACTTCAAATTAAAGGCAATGCGGTTCTCTATCCAACACAGTAGAAATCAAGTCGATATCTAGAAAAGTAAGCAAGTTATGACCATAAAGGTAAGCAGGTCTACTACTGCCTGTTTCCGTCCACTTTTTAGTAGAGCTGGTAACCTTTTTGTTTATAACTTCCTAAGTTTTCAATATATCGACTTGATTTCTTTTGCGTTGGATAGCTAACCGTATTGGCCTTAATTGGTATATTTTTTCTGGTGGATAGTGCAAGAAAATTTTTTTATAATTTTTTCAAAAAAAAGCAAAGGGGATAGTCCATGGTTTTTTTTGGCGAAAAATAATTTTTTCGCACTATCTGCAAAAAGCAAACTTCAAATTAAAGGCAATGCGGTTCTCTATCCAACACAGTAGAAATCAAGTCGATATCTAGAAAAGTAAGCAAGTTATGACCATAAAGGTAAGCAGGTCTACTACTGCCTGTTTCCGTCCACTTTTTAGTAGAGCTGGTAACCTTTTTGGTTATAACTTCCTAAGTTTTCAATATATCGACTTGATTTCTTTTGCGTTGGATAGCTAACCGTATTGGCCTTCATTGGTATATTTTTTCTGGTGGATAGTGCAAGAAAATTTTTTTATAATTTTTTCAAAAAAAAGCAAAGGGGATAGTCCATGGTTTTTTTTGGCGAAAAATAATTTTTTCGCACTATCTGCAAAAAGCAAACTTCAAATTAAAGGCAATGCGGTTCTCTATCCAACACAGTAGAAATCAAGTCGATATCTAGAAAAGTAAGCAAGTTATGACCATAAAGGTAAGCAGGTCTACTACTGCCTGTTTCCGTCCACTTTTTAGTAGAGCTGGTAACCTTTTTGGTTATAACTTCCTAAGTTTTCAATATATCGACTTGATTTCTTTTGCGTTGGATAGCTAACCGTATTGGCCTTCATTGGTATATTTTTTCTGGTGGATAGTGCAAGAAAATTTTTTTATAATTTTTTCAAAAAAAAGCAAAGGGGATAGTCCATGGTTTTTTTTGGCGAAAAATAATTTTTTCGCACTATCTGCAAAAAGCAAACTTCAAATTAAAGGCAATGCGGTTCTCTATCCAACACAGTATAAATCAAGTCGATATCTAGAAAAGTAAGCAAGTTATGACCATAAAGGTAAGCAGGTCTACTACTGCCTGTTTCCGTCCACTTTTTAGTAGAGCTGGTAACCTTTTGGTTATAACTTCCTAAGTTTTCAATATATCGACTTGATTTCTTTTGCGTTGGATAGCTAACCGTATTGGCCTTCATTGGTATATTTTTTCTGGTGGATAGTGCAAGAAAATTTTTTTATAATTTTTTCAAAAAAAAGCAAAGGGGATAGTCCATGGTTTTTTTGGCGAAAAATAATTTTTTCGCACTATCTGCAAAAAGCAAACTTTAAATTAAAGGCAATGCGGTTCTCTATCCAACACAGTAGAAATCAAGTCGATATCTAGAAAAGTAAGCAAGTTATGACCATAAAGGTAAGCAGGTCTACTACTGCCTGTTTCCGTCCACTTTTTAGTAGAGCTGGTAACCTTTTTGGTTATAACTTCCTAAGTTTTCAATATATCGACTTGATTTCTTTTGCGTTGGATAGCTAACCGTATTGGCCTTCATTGGTATATTTTTTCTGGTGGATAGTGCAAGAAAATTTTTTATAATTTTTTCAAAAAAAAGCAAAGGGGATAGTCCATGGTTTTTTTTGGCGAAAAATAATTTTTTCGCACTATCTGCAAAAAGCAAACTTCAAATTAAAGGCAATGCGGTTCTCTATCCAACACAGTAGAAATCAAGTCGATATCTAGAAAAGTAAGCAAGTTATGACCATAAAGGTAAGCAGGTCTACTACTGCCTGTTTCCGTCCACTTTTTAGTAGAGCTGGTAACCTTTTTGGTTATAACTTCCTAAGTTTTCAATATATCGACTTGATTTCTTTTGCGTTGGATAGCTAACCGTATTGGCCTTCATTGGTATATTTTTTCTGGTGGATAGTGCAAGAAAATTTTTTTATAATTTTTTCAAAAAAAAGCAAAGGGGATAGTCCATGGTTTTTTTTGGCGAAAAATAATTTTTTCGCACTATCTGCAAAAAGCAAACTTTAAATTAAAGGCAATGCGGTTCTCTATCCAACACAGTAGAAATCAAGTCGATATCTAGAAAAGTAAGCAAGTTATGACCATAAAGGTAAGCAGGTCTACTACTGCCTGTTTCCGTCCACTTTTTAGTAGAGCTGGTAACCTTTTTGGTTATAACTTCCTAAGTTTTCAATATATCGACTTGATTTCTTTTGCGTTGGATAGCTAACCGTATTGGCCTTCATTGGTATATTTTTTCTGGTGGATAGTGCAAGAAAATTTTTTATAATTTTTTCAAAAAAAAGCAAAGGGGATAGTCCATGGTTTTTTTTGGCGAAAAATAATTTTTTCGCACTATCTGCAAAAAGCAAACTTCAAATTAAAGGCAATGCGGTTCTCTATCCAACACAGTAGAAATCAAGTCGATATCTAGAAAAGTAAGCAAGTTATGACCATAAAGGTAAGCAGGTCTACTACTGCCTGTTTCCGTCCACTTTTTAGTAGAGCTGGTAACCTTTTTGGTTATAACTTCCTAAGTTTTCAATATATCGACTTGATTTCTTTTGCGTTGGATAGCTAACCGTATTGGCCTTCATTGGTATATTTTTTCTGGTGGATAGTGCAAGAAAATTTTTTTATAATTTTTTCAAAAAAAAGCAAAGGGGATAGTCCATGGTTTTTTTTGGCGAAAAATAATTTTTTCGCACTATCTGCAAAAAGCAAACTTTGAATTAAAGGCAATGCGGTTCTCTATCCAACACAGTAGAAATCAAGTCGATATCTAGAAAAGTAAGCAAGTTATGACCATAAAGGTAAGCAGGTCTACTACTGCCTGTTTCCGTCCACTTTTTAGTAGAGCTGGTAACCTTTTTGGTTATAACTTCCTAAGTTTTCAATATATCGACTTGATTTCTTTTGCGTTGGATAGCTAACCGTATTGGCCTTCATTGGTATATTTTTTCTGGTGGATAGTGCAAGAAAATTTTTTTATAATTTTTTCAAAAAAAAGCAAAGGGGATAGTCCATGGTTTTTTTTGGCGAAAAATAATTTTTTCGCACTATCTGCAAAAAGCAAACTTCAAATTAAAGGCAATGCGGTTCTCTATCCAACACAGTAGAAATCAAGTCGATATCTAGAAAAGTAAGCAAGTTATGACCATAAAGGTAAGCAGGTCTACTACTGCCTGTTTCCGTCCACTTTTTAGTAGAGCTGGTAACCTTTTTGTTTATAACTTCCTAAGTTTTCAATATATCGACTTGATTTCTTTTGCGTTGGATAGCTAACCGTATTGGCCTTAATTGGTATATTTTTTCTGGTGGATAGTGCAAGAAAATTTTTTTATAATTTTTTCAAAAAAAAGCAAAGGGGATAGTCCATGGTTTTTTTTGGCGAAAAATAATTTTTTCGCACTATCTGCAAAAAGCAAACTTTAAATTAAAGGCAATGCGGTTCTCTATCCAACACAGTAGAAATCAAGTCGATATCTAGAAAAGTAAGCAAGTTATGACCATAAAGGTAAGCAGGTCTACTACTGCCTGTTTCCGTCCACTTTTTAGTAGAGCTGGTAACCTTTTTGGTTATAACTTCCTAAGTTTTCAATATATCGACTTGATTTCTTTTGCGTTGGATAGCTAACCGTATTGGCCTTCATTGGTATATTTTTTCTGGTGGATAGTGCAAGAAAATTTTTTTATAATTTTTTCAAAAAAAAGCAAAGGGGATAGTCCATGGTTTTTTTTGGCGAAAAATAATTTTTTCACACTATCTGCAAAAAGCAAACTTCAAATTAAAGGCAATGCGGTTCTCTATCCAACACAGTAGAAATCAAGTCGATATCTAGAAAAGTAAGCAAGTTATGACCATAAAGGTAAGCAGGTCTACTACTGCCTGTTTCCGTCCACTTTTTAGTAGAGCTGGTAACCTTTTTGGTTATAACTTCCTAAGTTTTCAATATATCGACTTGATTTCTTTTGCGTTGGATAGCTAACCGTATTGGCCTTCATTGGTATATTTTTTCTGGTGGATAGTGCAAGAAAATTTTTTTATAATTTTTTCAAAAAAAAGCAAAGGGGATAGTCCATGGTTTTTTTTGGCGAAAAATAATTTTTTCGCACTATCTGCAAAAAGCAAACTTCAAATTAAAGGCAATGCGGTTCTCTATCCAACACAGTAGAAATCAAGTCGATATCTAGAAAAGTAAGCAAGTTATGACCATAAAGGTAAGCAGGTCTACTACTGCCTGTTTCCGTCCACTTTTTAGTAGAGCTGGTAACCTTTTTGTTTATAACTTCCTAAGTTTTCAATATATCGACTTGATTTCTTTTGCGTTGGATAGCTAACCGTATTGGCCTTAATTGGTATATTTTTTCTGGTGGATAGTGCAAGAAAATTTTTTTATAATTTTTTCAAAAAAAAGCAAAGGGGATAGTCCATGGTTTTTTTTGGCGAAAAATAATTTTTTCGCACTATCTGCAAAAAGCAAACTTTAAATTAAAGGCAATGCGGTTCTCTATCCAACACAGTAGAAATCAAGTCGATTTCTAGAAAAGTAAGCAAGTTATGACCATAAAGGTAAGCAGGTCTACTACTGCCTGTTTCCGTCCACTTTTTAGTAGAGCTGGTAACCTTTTTGGTTATAACTTCCTAAGTTTTCAATATATCGACTTGATTTCTTTTGCGTTGGATAGCTAACCGTATTGGCCTTCATTGGTATATTTTTTCTGGTGGATAGTGCAAGAAAATTTTTTTATAATTTTTTCAAAAAAAAGCAAAGGGGATAGTCCATGGTTTTTTTTTGGCGAAAAATAATTTTTTCACACTATCTGCAAAAAGCAAACTTCAAATTAAAGGCAATGCGGTTCTCTATCCAACACAGTAGAAATCAAGTCGATATCTAGAAAAGTAAGCAAGTTATGACCATAAAGGTAAGCAGGTCTACTACTGCCTGTTTCCGTCCACTTTTTAGTAGAGCTGGTAACCTTTTTGTTTATAACTTCCTAAGTTTTCAATATATCGACTTGATTTCTTTTGCGTTGGATAGCTAACCGTATTGGCCTTAATTGGTATATTTTTTCTGGTGGATAGTGCAAGAAAATTTTTTTATAATTTTTTCAAAAAAAAGCAAAGGGGATAGTCCATGGTTTTTTTTGGCGAAAAATAATTTTTTCGCACTATCTGCAAAAAGCAAACTTCAAATTAAAGCCAATGCGGTTCTCTTTCCAACACAGTAGAAATCAAGTCGATATCTAGAAAAGTAATCAAGTTATGACCATAAAGGTAAGCAGGTCTACTACTGCCTGTTTCCGTCCACTTTTTAGTAGAGCTGGTAACCTTTTTGGTTATAACTTCCTAAGTTTTCAATATATCGACTTGATTTCTTTTGCGTTGGATAGCTAACCGTATTGGCCTTAATTGGTATATTTTTTCTGGTGGATACTGCAAGAAAATTTTTTTATAATTTTTTCAAAAAAAAGCAAAGGGGATAGTCCATGGTTTTTTTTGGCGAAAAATAATTTTTTCACACTATCTGCAAAAAGCAAAATTCAAATTAAAGCCAATGCGGCTCTCTTTCCAACACAGTAGAAATCAAGTCGATATCTAGAAAAGTAAGCAAGTTATGACCATAAAGGTAAGCAGGTCTACTACTGCCTGTTTCCGTCCACTTTTTAGTAGAGCTGGTAACCTTTTTGGTTATAACTTCCTAAGTTTTCAATATATCGACTTGATTTCTTTTGCGTTGGATAGCTAACCGTATTGGCCTTCATTGGTATATTTTTTCTGGTGGATAGTGCAAGAAAATTTTTTTATAATTTTTTCAAAAAAAGCAAAGGGGATAGTCCATGGTTTTTTTTGGCGAAAAATAATTTTTTCGCACTATCTGCAAAAAGCAAACTTTAAATTAAAGGCAATGCGGTTCTCTATCCAACACAGTAGAAATCAAGTCGATATCTAGAAAAGTAAGCAAGTTATGACCATAAAGGTAAGCAGGTCTACTACTGCCTATTTCCGTCCACTTTTTAGTAGAGCTGGTAACCTTTTTGGTTATAACTTCCTAAATTTTCAATATATCGACTTGATTTCTTTTGCGTTGGATAGCTAACCGTATTGGCCTTAATTGGTATATTTTTTCTGGTGGATAGTGCAAGAAAATTTTTTTTATAATTTTTTCAAAAAAAAGCAAAGGGGATAGTCCATGGTTTTTTTTTGCGAAAAATAATTTTTTCGCACTATCTGCAAAAAGCAAAATTCAAATTAAAGCCAATGCGGTTTTCTATCCTACACAGTATAAATCAAGTCGATATCTAGAAAAGTAAGCAAGTTATGACCATAAAGGTAAGCAGGTCTACTACTGCCTGTTTCCGTCCACTTTTTAGTAGAGCTGGTAACCTTTTGGTTATAACTTCCTAAGTTTTCAATATATCGACTTGATTTCTTTTGCGTTGGATAGCTAACCGTATTGGCCTTCATTGGTATATTTTTTCTGGTGGATAGTGCAAGAAAATTTTTTTATAATTTTTTCAAAAAAAAGCAAAGGGGATAGTCCATGGTTTTTTTTGGCGAAAAATTATTTTTTCGCACTATCTGCAAAAAGCAAACTTTAAATTAAAGGCAATGCGGTTCTCTATCCAACACAGTAGAAATCAAGTCGATATCTAGAAAAGTAAGCAAGTTATGACCATAAAGGTAAGCAGGTCTACTACTGCCTATTTCCGTCCACTTTTTAGTAGAGCTGGTAACCTTTTTGGTTATAACTTCCTAAGTTTTCAATATATCGACTTGATTTCTTTTGCGTTGGATAGCTAACCGTATTGGCCTTAATTGGTATATTTTTTCTGGTGGATACTGCAAGAAAATTTTTTTATAATTTTTTCAAAAAAAAGCAAAGGGGGTAGTCCATGGTTTTTTTTGGCAAAAAATAATTTTTTCGCACTATCTGCAAAAAGCAAAATTTAAATTAAAGCTAGTACGGTTCTCTATCCAACACAGTAGAAATCAAGTCGATATCTAGAAAAGTAAGCAAGTTATGACCATAGAGGTAAGCAGGTCTACTACTGCCTGTTTCCGTCCACTTTTTAGTAGAGCTGGTAACCTTTTTGGTTATAACTTCCTAAGTTTTCAATATATCGACTTGATTTCTTTTGCGTTGGATAGCTAACCGTATTGGCCTTAATTGGTATATTTTTTCTGGTGGATAGTGCAAGAAAATTTTTTTATAATTTTTTCAAAAAAAAGCAAAGGGGATAGTCCATGGTTTTTTTTGGCGAAAAATAATTTTTTCGCACTATCTGCAAAAAGCAAACTTCAAATTTAAGCCAATGCGGTTTTCTATCCTACACAGTATAAATCAAGTCGATATCTAGAAAAGTAAGCAAGTTATGACCATAAAGGTAAGCAGGTCTACTACTGCCTGTTTCCGTCCACTTTTTAGTAGAGCTGGTAACCTTTTTGGTTATAACTTCCTAAGTTTTCAATATATCAACTTGATTTCTTTTGTGTTGGATAGCTAACCGTATTGGCCTTAATTGGTATATTTTTTCTGGTGGATACTGCAAGAAAATTTTTTTATAATTTTTTCAAAAAAAAGCAAAGGGGATAGTCCATGGTTTTTTTGGCGAAAAATAATTTTTTCGCACTATCTGCAAAAAGCAAAATTCAAATTAAAGCCAATGCGGTTCTCTTTCCAACACAGTAAAAATCAAGTCGATATCTAGAAAAGTAAGCAAGTTATGACCATAAAGGTAAGCAGGTCTACTACTGCCTGTTTCCGTCCACTTTTTAGTAGAGCTGGTAACCTTTTTGGTTATAACTTCCTAAGTTTTCAATATATCGACTTGATTTCTTTTGCGTTGGATAGCTAACCGTATTGGCCTTAATTGGTATATTTTTTCTGGTGGATAGTGCAAGAAAATTTTTTTATAATTTTTTAAAAAAAAGCAAAGGGGATAGTCCATGGTTTTTTTTGGCGAAAAATAATTTTTTCGCACTATCTGCAAAAAGCAAACTTCAAATTAAAGGCAATGCGGTTCTCTATCCTACACAGTATAAATCAAGTCGATATCTAGAAAAGTAAGCAAGTTATGACCATAAAGGTAAGCAGGTCTACTACTGCCTGTTTCCGTCCACTTTTTAGTAGAGCTGGTAACCTTTTTGGTTATAACTTCCTAAGTTTTCAATATATCAACTTGATTTCTTTTGCGTTGGATAGCTAACCGTATTGGCCTTAATTGGTATATTTTTTCAGGTGGATACTGCAAGAAAATTTTTTTATAATTTTTTCAAAAAAAAGCAAAGGGGATAGTCCATGGTTTTTTTTAGCGAAAAATAATTTTTTCGCACTATCTGCAAAAAGCAAAATTCAAATTAAAGCCAATGCGGTTCTCTTTCCAACACAGTAAAAATCAAGTCGATATCTAGAAAAGTAAGCAAGTTATGACCATAAAGGTAAGCAGGTCTACTACTGCCTGTTTCCGTCCACTTTTTAGTAGAGCTGGTAACCTTTTTGGTTATAACTTCCTAAGTTTTCAATATATCGACTTGATTTCTTTTGCGTTGGATAGCTAACCGTATTGGCCTTAATTGGTATATTTTTTCTGGTGGATACTGCAAGAAAATTTTTTTATAATTTTTTCAAAAAAAAGCAAAGGGGATAGTCCATGGTTTTTTTTGGCGAAAAATAATTTTTTCGCACTATCTGCAAAAAGCAAAATTCAAATTAAAGCCAATGCGGTTCTCTTTCCAACACAGTAGAAATCAAGTCGATATCTAGAAAAGTAAGCAAGTTATGACCATAAAGGTAAGCAGGCCTACTACTGCCTGTTTCCGTCCACTTTTTAGTAGAGCTGGTAACCTTTTTGGTTATAACTTCCTAAGTTTTCAATATATCGACTTGATTTCTTTTGCGTTGGATAGCTAACCGTATTGGCCTTAATTGGTATATTTTTTCTGGTAGATACTGCAAGAAAATTTTTTTATAATTTTTTAAAAAAAAGCAAAGGGGATAGTCCATGGTTTTTTTGGCGAAAAATAATTTTTTCGCACTATCTGCAAAAAGCAAAATTCAAATTAAAGCCAATGCGGTTCTCTTTCCAACACAGTAGAAATCAAGTCGATATCTAGAAAAGTAAGCAAGTTATGACCATAAAGGTAAGCAGGTCTACTACTGCCTGTTTCCGTCCACTTTTTAGTAGAGCTGGTAACCTTTTTGGTTATAACTTCCTAAGTTTTCAATATATCGACTTGATTTCTTTTGCGTTGGATAGCTAACCGTATTGGCCTTAATTGGTATATTTTTTCTGGTGGATACTGCAAGAAAATTTTTTTATAATTTTTTAAAAAAAAGCAAAGGGGATAGTCCATGGTTTTTTTTGGCGAAAAATAATTTTTTCGCACTATCTGCAAAAAGCAAAATTCAAATTAAAGCCAATGCGGTTCTCTTTCCAACACAGTAGAAATCAAGTCGATATCTAGAAAAGTAAGCAAGTTATGACCATAAAGGTAAGCAGGTCTACTACTGCCTGTTTCCGTCCACTTTTTAGTAGAGCTGGTAACCTTTTTGGTTATAACTTCCTAAGTTTTCAATATATCGACTTGATTTCTTTTGCGTTGGATAGCTAACCGTATTGGCCTTAATTGGTATATTTTTTCTGGTGGATACTGCAAGAAAATTTTTTTATAATTTTTTCAAAAAAAAGCAAAGGGGATAGTCCATGGTTTTTTTTGGCGAAAAATAATTTTTTCGCACTATCTGCAAAAAGCAAACTTCAAATTAAAGCCAATGCGGTTCTCTATCCTACACAGTAGAAATCAAGTCGATATCTAGAAAAGTAAGCAAGTTATGACCATAAAGGTAAGCAGGTCTACTACTGCCTGTTTCCGTCCACTTTTTAGTAGAGCTGGTAACCTTTTTGGTTATAACTTCCTAAGTTTTCAATATATCGACTTGATTTCTTTTGCGTTGGATAGCTAACCGTATTGGCCTTAATTGGTATATTTTTTCTGGTGGATACTGCAAGAAAATTTTTTTATAATTTTTTCAAAAAAAAGCAAAGGGGATAGTCCATGGTTTTTTTTGGCGAAAAATAATTTTTTCGCACTATCTGCAAAAAGCAAACTTCAAATTAAAGCCAATGCGGTTCTCTATCCTACACAGTAGAAATCAAGTCGATATCTAGAAAAGTAAGCAAGTTATGACCATAAAGGTAAGCAGGTCTACTACTGCCTGTTTCCGTCCACTTTTTAGTAGAGCTGGTAACCTTTTTGGTTATAACTTCCTAAGTTTTCAATATATCGACTTGATTTCTTTTGCGTTGGATAGCTAACCGTATTGGCTTTAATTGGTATATTTTTTCTGGTGGATACTGCAAGAAAATTTTTTTATAATTTTTTCAAAAAAAAGCAAAGGGGGTAGTCCATGGTTTTTTTTGGCAAAAAATAATTTTTTCGCACTATCTGCAAAAAGCAAACTTCAAATTAAAGCCAATGCGGTTCTCTATCCAACACAGTAGAAATCAAGTCGATATCTAGAAAAGTAAGCAAGTTATGACCATAGAGGTAAGCAGGTCTACTACTGCCTGTTTCCGTCCACTTTTTAGTAGAGCTGGTAACCTTTTTGGTTATAACTTCCTAAGTTTTCAATATATCGACTTGATTTCTTTTGCGTTGGATAGCTAACCGTATTGGCCTTAATTGGTATATTTTTTCTGGTGGATACTGCAAGAAAATTTTTTTATAATTTTTTCAAAAAAAAGCAAAGGGGATAGTCCATGGTTTTTTTTGGCGAAAAATAATTTTTTCGCACTATCTGCAAAAAGCAAACTTCAAATTAAAGCCAATGCGGTTCTCTATCCAACACAGTAGAAATCAAGTCGATATCTAGAAAAGTAAGCAAGTTATGACCATAAAGGTAAGCAGTTCTACTACTGACTCTTCTGTCCACTTTTTAGTAGAGCTGGTAACCTTTTTGGTTATAACTTCCTATGTTTTCAATATATCGACTTGATTTCTTTTGCGTTGGATAGCTAACCGTATTGGCCTCAATTGGTATATATTTTCTGGTGGATAGTGCAAGAAAATTTTTTTATAATTTTTTAAAAAAAAAGCAAAGGGGATAGTCCATGGTTTTTTTTGGCGAAAAATAAATTTTTCGCACTATCTGCAAAAAGCAAACTTCAAATTAAAGCCAATGCGGTTTTCTATCCTACACAGTATAAATCAAGTCGATATCTAGAAAAGTAAGCAAGTTATGACCATAAAGGTAAGCAGGTCTACTACTGCCTGTTTCCGTCCATTTTTTAGTAGAGCTGGTAACCTTTTTGGTTATAACTTCCTAAGTTTTCAATATATCGACTTGATTTCTTTTGCGTTGGATAGCTAACCGTATTGGCCTTAATTGGTATATTTTTTCTGGTGGATAGTGCAAGAAAATTTTTTTATAATTTTTTAAAAAAAAAGCAAAGGGGATAGTCCATGGTTTTTTTTGGCGAAAAATAATTTTTTCGCACTATCTGCAAAAAGCAAAATTCAAATTAAAGCCAATGCGGTTCTCTTTCCAACACAGTAGAAATCAAGTCGATATCTTTAAAAGTAAGCAAGTTATGACCATAAAGGTAAGCAGGTCTACTACTGCCTGTTTCCGTCCACTTTTTAGTAGAGCTGGTAACCTTTTTGGTTATAACTTCCTAAGTTTTCAATATATCGACTTGATTTCTTTTGCGTTGGATAGCTAACCGTATTGGCCTTAAGTGGTATATTTTTTCTGGTGGATACTGCAAGAAAATTTTTTTATAATTTTTTCAAAAAAAAGCAAAGGGGATAGTCCATGGTTTTTTTTGGCGAAAAATAATTTTTTCGCACTATCTGCAAAAAGCAAAATTCAAATTAAAGCCAATGCGGTTCTCTATCCAACACAGTAGAAATCAAGTCGATATCTAGAAAAGTAAGCAAGTTATGACCATAAAGGTAAGCAGTTCTACTACTGACTCTTCTGTCCACTTTTTAGTAGAGCTGGTAACCTTTTTGGTTATAACTTCCTAAGTTTTCAATATATCGACTTGATTTCTTTTGCGTTGGATAGGTAACCGTATTGGCCTTAATTGGTATATTTTTTCTGGTGGATACTGCAAGAAAATTTTTTTATAATTTTTTCAAAAAAAAGCAAAGGGGGTAGTCCATGGTTTTTTTTTGGCGAAAAATAATTTTTTCGCACTATCTGCAAAAAGCAAAATTTAAATTAAAGCTAGTACGGTTTTCTATCCAACACAGTAGAAATCAAGTCGATATCTAGAAAAGTAAGCAAGTTATGACCATAAAGGTAAGCAGGTCTACTACTGCCTGTTTCCGTCCACTTTTTAGTAGAGCTGGTAACCTTTTTGGTTATAACTTCCTAAGTTTTCAATATATCGACTTGATTTCTTTTGCGTTGGATAGGTAACCGTATTGGCCTTAATTGGTATATTTTTTCTGGTGGATACTGCAAGAAAATTTTTTTATAATTTTTTCAAAAAAAAGCAAAGGGGATAGTCCATGGTTTTTTTTGGCGAAAAATAATTTTTTCGCACTATCTGCAAAAAGCAAAATTCAAATTAAAGCCAATGCGGTTCTCTTTCCAACACAGTAGAAATCAAGTCGATATCTAGAAAAGTAAGCAAGTTATGACCATAAAGGTAAGCAGGTCTACTACTGCCTGTTTCCGTCCACTTTTTAGTAGAGCTGGTAACCTTTTTGGTTATAACTTCCTAAGTTTTCAATATATCGACTTGATTTCTTTTGCGTTGGATAGGTAACCGTATTGGCCTTAATTGGTATATTTTTTCTGGTGGATACTGCAAGAAAATTTTTTATAATTTTTTCAAAAAAAAGCAAAGGGGATAGTCCATGGTTTTTTTTGGCGAAAAATAATTTTTTCGCACTATCTGCAAAAAGCAAAATTCAAATTAAAGCCAATGCGGTTCTCTTTCCAACACAGTAGAAATCAAGTCGATATCTAGAAAAGTAAGCAAGTTATGACCATAAAGGTAAGCAGGTCTACTACTGCCTGTTTCCGTCCACTTTTTAGTAGAGCTGGTAACCTTTTTGGTTATAACTTCCTAAGTTTTCAATATATCGACTTGATTTCTTTTGCGTTGGATAGCTAACCGTATTGGCTTTAATTGGTATATTTTTTCTGGTGGATACTGCAAGAAAATTTTTTTATAATTTTTTCAAAAAAAAGCAAAGGGGATAGTCCATGGTTTTTTTTGGCGAAAAATAATTTTTTCGCACTATCTGCAAAAAGCATAATTCAAATTAAAGCCAATGCGGTTCTCTTTCCAACACAGTAGAAATCAAGTCGATATCTAGAAAAGTAAGCAAGTTATGACCATAAAGGTAAGCAGGTCTACTACTGCCTGTTTCCGTCAACTTTTTAGTAGAGCTGTTAACCTTTTTGGTTATAACTTCCTAAAATTTCAATATATCGACTTGATTTCTTTTGCGTTGGATAGCTAACCGTATTGGCTTTAATTGGTATATTTTTTCTGGTGGATAGTGCAAGAAAATTTTTTTATAATTTTTTAAAAAAAAAGCAAAAGGGATAGTCCATGGTTTTTTTTGGCGAAAAATAATTTTTTCGCACTATCTGCAAAAAGCAAAATTCAAATTAAAGCCAATGCGGTTCTCTTTCCAACACAGTAGAAATCAAGTCGATATCTAGAAAAGTAAGCAAGTTATGACCATAAAGGTAAGCAGGTCTACTACTGCCTGTTTCCGTCCACTTTTTAGTAGAGCTGGTAACCTTTTTGGTTATAACTTCCTAAGTTTTCAATATATCGACTTGATTTCTTTTGCGTTGGATAGCTAACCGTATTGGCCTTAATTGGTATATTTTTTCTGGTGGATACTGCAAGAAAATTTTTTTATAATTTTTTCAAAAAAAAGCAAAGGGGATAGTCCATGGTTTTTTTGGCGAAAAATAATTTTTTCGCACTATCTGCAAAAAGCAAAATTCAAATTAAAGCCAATGCGGTTCTCTTTCCAACACAGTAAAAATCAAGTCGATATCTAGAAAAGTAAGCAAGTTATGACCATAAAGGTAAGCAGGTCTACTACTGCCTGTTTCCGTCCAGTTTTTAGTAGAGCTGGTAACCTTTTTGGTTATAACTTCCTAAGTTTTCAATATATCGACTTGATTTCTTTTGCGTTGGATAGCTAATCGTATTGGCTTTAATTGGTATATTTTTTCTGGTGGATACTGCAAGAAAATTTTTTTATAATTTTTTCAAAAAAAAGCAAAGGGGATAGTCCATGGTTTTTTTGGCGAAAAATAATTTTTTCGCACTATCTGCAAAAAGCAAAATTCAAATTAAAGCCAATGCGGTTCTCTTTCCAACACAGTAGAAATCAATTCGATATCTAGAAAAGTAAGCAAGTTATGACCATAAAGGTAAGCAGGTCTACTACTGCCTGTTTCCGTCCACTTTTTAGTAGAGCTGGTAACCTTTTTGGTTATAACTTCCTAAGTTTTCAATATATCGACTTGATTTCTTTTGCGTTGGATAGCTAATCGTATTGGCTTTAATTGGTATATTTTTTCTGGTGGATACTGCAAGAAAATTTTTTTATAATTTTTTCAAAAAAAAGCAAAGGGGATAGTCCATGGTTTTTTTGGCGAAAAATAATTTTTTCGCACTATCTGCAAAAAGCAAAATTCAAATTAAAGCCAATGCGGTTCTCTTTCCAACACAGTAAAAATCAAGTCGATATCTAGAAAAGTAAGCAAGTTATGACCATAAAGATAAGCAGGTCTACTACTGCCTGTTTCCGTCCAGTTTTTAGTAGAGCTGGTAACCTTTTTGGTTATAACTTCCTAAGTTTTCAATATATCGACTTGATTTCTTTTGCGTTGGATAGCTAATCGTATTGGCTTTAATTGGTATATTTTTTCTGGTGGATACTGCAAGAAAATTTTTTTATAATTTTTTCAAAAAAAAGCAAAGGGGATAGTCCATGGTTTTTTTGGCGAAAAATAATTTTTTCGCACTATCTGCAAAAAGCAAAATTCAAATTAAAGCCAATGCGGTTCTCTTTCCAACACAGTAAAAATCAAGTCGATATCTAGAAAAGTAAGCAAGTTATGACCATAAAGGTAAGCAGGTCTACTACTGCCTGTTTCCGTCCACTTTTTAGTAGAGCTGGTAACCTTTTTGGTTATAACTTCCTAAGTTTTCAATATATCGACTTGATTTCTTTTGCGTTGGATAGCTAATCGTATTGGCTTTAATTGGTATATTTTTTCTGGTGGATACTGCAAGAAAATTTTTTTATAATTTTTTCAAAAAAAAGCAAAGGGGATAGTCCATGGTTTTTTTGGCGAAAAATAATTTTTTCGCACTATCTGCAAAAAGCAAAATTCAAATTAAAGCCAATGCGGTTCTCTTTCCAACACAGTAAAAATCAAGTCGATATCTAGAAAAGTAAGCAAGTTATGACCATAAAGATAAGCAGGTCTACTACTGCCTGTTTCCGTCCAGTTTTTAGTAGAGCTGGTAACCTTTTTGGTTATAACTTCCTAAGTTTTCAATATATCGACTTGATTTCTTTTGCGTTGGATAGCTAATCGTATTGGCTTTAATTGGTATATTTTTTCTGGTGGATACTGCAAGAAAATTTTTTTATAATTTTTTCAAAAAAAAGCAAAGGGGATAGTCCATGGTTTTTTTTGGCGAAAAATAATTTTTTCGCACTATCTGCAAAAAGCAAACTTCAAATTAAAGCCAATGCGGTTCTCTTTCCAACACAGTAGAAATCAATTCGATATCTAGAAAAGTAAGCAAGTTATGACCATAAAGGTAAGCAGGTCTACTACTGCCTGTTTCCGTCCACTTTTTAGTAGAGCTGGTAACCTTTTTGGTTATAACTTCCTAAGTTTTCAATATATCGACTTGATTTCTTTTGCGTTGGATAGCTAACCGTATTGGCCTTAATTGGTATATTTTTTCTGGTGGATACTGCAAGAAAATTTTTTTATAATTTTTTCAAAAAAAAGCAAAGGGGATAGTCCATGGTTTTTTTGGCGAAAAATAATTTTTTCGCACTATCTGCAAAAAGCAAAATTCAAATTAAAGCCAATGCGGTTCTCTTTCCAACACAGTAAAAATCAAGTCGATATCTAGAAAAGTAAGCAAGTTATGACCATAAAGGTAAGCAGGTCTACTACTGCCTGTTTCCGTCCAGTTTTTAGTAGAG
Source organism: Thelaira solivaga (assembly GCA_947397855.1). Taxonomy (NCBI): domain Eukaryota; kingdom Metazoa; phylum Arthropoda; class Insecta; order Diptera; family Tachinidae; genus Thelaira; species Thelaira solivaga. The sequence goes on from OX377614.1 coordinate 27,342,990, forward strand.
CTGGTAACCTTTTTGGTTATAACTTCCTAAGTTTTCAATATATCGACTTGATTTCTTTTGCGTTGGATAGCTAATCGTATTGGCTTTAATTGGTATATTTTTTCTGGTGGATACTGCAAGAAAATTTTTTTATAATTTTTTCAAAAAAAAGCAAAGGGGATAGTCCATGGTTTTTTTGGCGAAAAATAATTTTTTCGCACTATCTGCAAAAAGCAAAATTCAAATTAAAGCCAATGCGGTTCTCTTTCCAACACAGTAGAAATCAATTCGATATCTAGAAAAGTAAGCAAGTTATGACCATAAAGGTAAGCAGGTCTACTACTGCCTGTTTCCGTCCACTTTTTAGTAGAGCTGGTAACCTTTTTGGTTATAACTTCCTAAGTTTTCAATATATCGACTTGATTTCTTTTGCGTTGGATAGCTAATCGTATTGGCTTTAATTGGTATATTTTTTCTGGTGGATACTGCAAGAAAATTTTTTTATAATTTTTTCAAAAAAAAGCAAAGGGGATAGTCCATGGTTTTTTTGGCGAAAAATAATTTTTTCGCACTATCTGCAAAAAGCAAAATTCAAATTAAAGCCAATGCGGTTCTCTTTCCAACACAGTAAAAATCAAGTCGATATCTAGAAAAGTAAGCAAGTTATGACCATAAAGATAAGCAGGTCTACTACTGCCTGTTTCCGTCCAGTTTTTAGTAGAGCTGGTAACCTTTTTGGTTATAACTTCCTAAGTTTTCAATATATCGACTTGATTTCTTTTGCGTTGGATAGCTAATCGTATTGGCTTTAATTGGTATATTTTTTCTGGTGGATACTGCAAGAAAATTTTTTTATAATTTTTTCAAAAAAAAGCAAAGGGGATAGTCCATGGTTTTTTTGGCGAAAAATAATTTTTTCGCACTATCTGCAAAAAGCAAAATTCAAATTAAAGCCAATGCGGTTCTCTTTCCAACACAGTAAAAATCAAGTCGATATCTAGAAAAGTAAGCAAGTTATGACCATAAAGGTAAGCAGGTCTACTACTGCCTGTTTCCGTCCACTTTTTAGTAGAGCTGGTAACCTTTTTGGTTATAACTTCCTAAGTTTTCAATATATCGACTTGATTTCTTTTGCGTTGGATAGCTAATCGTATTGGCTTTAATTGGTATATTTTTTCTGGTGGATACTGCAAGAAAATTTTTTTATAATTTTTTCAAAAAAAAGCAAAGGGGATAGTCCATGGTTTTTTTGGCGAAAAATAATTTTTTCGCACTATCTGCAAAAAGCAAAATTCAAATTAAAGCCAATGCGGTTCTCTTTCCAACACAGTAAAAATCAAGTCGATATCTAGAAAAGTAAGCAAGTTATGACCATAAAGGTAAGCAGGTCTACTACTGCCTGTTTCCGTCCACTTTTTAGTAGAGCTGGTAACCTTTTTGGTTATAACTTCCTAAGTTTTCAATATATCGACTTGATTTCTTTTGCGTTGGATAGCTAATCGTATTGGCTTTAATTGGTATATTTTTTCTGGTGGATACTGCAAGAAAATTTTTTTATAATTTTTTCAAAAAAAAGCAAAGGGGATAGTCCATGGTTTTTTTGGCGAAAAATAATTTTTTCGCACTATCTGCAAAAAGCAAAATTCAAATTAAAGCCAATGCGGTTCTCTTTCCAACACAGTAAAAATCAAGTCGATATCTAGAAAAGTAAGCAAGTTATGACCATAAAGGTAAGCAGGTCTACTACTGCCTGTTTCCGTCCACTTTTTAGTAGAGCTGGTAACCTTTTTGGTTATAACTTCCTAAGTTTTCAATATATCGACTTGATTTCTTTTGCGTTGGATAGCTAACCGTATTGGCCTTAATTGGTATATTTTTTCTGGTGGATACTGCAAGAAAATTTTTTTATAATTTTTTCAAAAAAAAGCAAAGGGGATAGTCCATGGTTTTTTTTGGCGAAAAATAATTTTTTCGCACTATCTGCAAAAAGCAAAATTCAAATTAAAGCCAATGCGGTTCTCTTTCCAACACAGTAGAAATCAAGTCGATATCTAGAAAAGTAAGCAAGTTATGACCATAAAGGTAAGCAGGTCTACTACTGCCTGTTTCCGTCCACTTTTTAGTAGAGCTGGTAACCTTTTTGGTTATAACTTCCTAAGTTTTCAATATATCGACTTGATTTCTTTTGCGTTGGATAGCTAACCGTATTGGCTTTAATTGGTATACTTTTTCTGGTGGATACTGCAAGAAAATTTTTTTATAATTTTTTCAAAAAAAAGCAAAGGGGATAGTCCATGGTTTTTTTGGCGAAAAATAATTTTTTCGCACTATCTGCAAAAAGCAAAATTCAAATTAAAGCCAATGCGGTTCTCTTTCCAACACAGTAGAAATCAAGTCGATATCTAGAAAAGTAAGCAAGTTATGACCATAAAGGTAAGCAGGTCTACTACTGCCTGTTTCCGTCCACTTTTTAGTAGAGCTGGTAACCTTTTTGGTTATAACTTCCTAAGTTTTCAATATATCGACTTGATTTCTTTGGCGTTGGATAGCTAACCGTATTGGCTTTAATTGGTATATTTTTTCTGGTGGATACTGCAAGAAATTTTTTTTATAATTTTTTCAAAAAAAAGCAAAGGGGATAGTCCATGGTTTTTTTGGCGAAAAATAATTTTTTCGCACTATCTGCAAAAAGCAAAATTCAAATTAAAGCCAATGCGGTTCTCTTTCCAACACAGTAGAAATCAAGTCGATATCTAGAAAAGTAAGCAAGTTATGACCATAAAGGTAAGCAGGTCTACTACTGCCTGTTTCCGTCCACTTTTTAGTAGAGCTGGTAACCTTTTTGGTTATAACTTCCTAAGCTTTCAATATATCGACTTGATTTCTTTTGCGTTGGATAGGTAACCGTATTGGCCTTAATTGGTATATTTTTTCTGGTGGATACTGCAAGAAAATTTTTTATAATTTTTTCAAAAAAAAGCAAAGGGGATAGTCCATGGTTTTTTTTGGCGAAAAATAATTTTTTCGCACTATCTGCAAAAAGCAAAATCTAAATTAAAGCTAGTACGGTTCTCTATCCAACACAGTAGAAATAAATTCGATATCTAGAAAAGTAAGCAAGTTATGACCATAAAGGTAAGCAGGTCTACTACTGCCTGTTTCCGTCCACTTTTTAGTAGAGCTGGTAACCTTTTTGGTTATAACTTCCTAAGTTTTCAATATATCGACTTGATTTCTTTGGCGTTGGATAGCTAACCGTATTGGCTTTAATTGGTATATTTTTTCTGGTGGATACTGCAAGAAAATTTTTTTATAATTTTTTCAAAAAAAAGCAAAGGGGATAGTCCATGGTTTTTTTGGCGAAAAATAATTTTTTCGCACTATCTGCAAAAAGCAAAATTCAAATTAAAGCCAATGCGGTTCTCTTTCCAACACAGTAGAAATCAAGTCGATATCTAGAAAAGTAAGCAAGTTATGACCATAAAGGTAAGCAGGTCTACTACTGCCTGTTTCCGTCCACTTTTTAGTAGAGCTGGTAACCTTTTTGGTTATAACTTCCTAAGTTTTCAATATATCGACTTGATTTCTTTGGCGTTGGATAGCTAACCGTATTGGCTTTAATTGGTATATTTTTTCTGGTGGATACTGCAAGAAAATTTTTTTATAATTTTTTCAAAAAAAAGCAAAGGGGATAGTCCATGGTTTTTTTGGCGAAAAATAATTTTTTCGCACTATCTGCAAAAAGCAAAATTCAAATTAAAGCCAATGCGGTTCTCTTTCCAACACAGTAGAAATCAAGTCGATATCTAGAAAAGTAAGCAAGTTATGACCATAAAGGTAAGCAGGTCTACTACTGCCTGTTTCCGTCCACTTTTTAGTAGAGCTGGTAACCTTTTTGGTTATAACTTCCTAAGCTTTCAATATATCGACTTGATTTCTTTTGCGTTGGATAGGTAACCGTATTGGCCTTAATTGGTATATTTTTTCTGGTGGATACTGCAAGAAAATTTTTTATAATTTTTTCAAAAAAAAGCAAAGGGGATAGTCCATGGTTTTTTTTGGCGAAAAATAATTTTTTCGCACTATCTGCAAAAAGCAAAATTCAAATTAAAGCCAATGCGGTTCTCTTTCCAACACAGTAAAAATCAAGTCGATATCTAGAAAAGTAAGCAAGTTATGACCATAAAGGTAAGCAGGTCTACTACTGCCTGTTTCCGTCCACTTTTTAGTAGAGCTGGTAACCTTTTTGGTTATAACTTCCTAAGTTTTCAATATATCGACTTGATTTCTTTTGCGTTGGATAGGTAACCGTATTGGCCTTAATTGGTATATTTTTTCTGGTGGATACTGCAAGAAAATTTTTTTATAATTTTTTCAAAAAAAAGCAAAGGGGATAGTCCATGGTTTTTTTTGGCGAAAAATAATTTTTTCGCACTATCTGCAAAAAGCAAAATTCAAATTAAAGCCAATGCGGTTCTCTTTCCAACACAGTAAAAATCAAGTCGATATCTAGAAAAGTAAGCAAGTTATGACCATAAAGGTAAGCAGGTCTACTACTGCCTGTTTCCGTCCACTTTTTAGTAGAGCTGGTAACCTTTTTGGTTATAACTTCCTAAGTTTTCAATATATCGACTTGATTTCTTTTGCGTTGGATAGCTAACCGTATTGGCTTTAATTGGTATATTTTTTCTGGTGGATACTGCAAGAAAATTTTTTTATAATTTTTTAAAAAAAAAGCAAAGGGGATAGTCCATGGTTTTTTTTGGCGAAAAATAATTTTTTCGCACTATCTGCAAAAAGCAAAATTCAAATTAAAGCCAATGCGGTTCTCTTTCCAACACAGTAAAAATCAAGTCGATATCTAGAAAAGTAAGCAAGTTATGACCATAAAGGTAAGCAGGTCTACTACTGCCTGTTTCCGTCCAGTTTTTAGTAGAGCTGGTAACCTTTTTGGTTATAACTTCCTAAGTTTTCAATATATCGACTTGATTTCTTTTGCGTTGGATAGCTAATCGTATTGGCTTTAATTGGTATATTTTTTCTGGTGGATACTGCAAGAAAATTTTTTTATAATTTTTTAAAAAAAAAGCAAAGGGGATAGTCCATGGTTTTTTTGGCGAAAAATAATTTTTTCGCACTATCTGCAAAAAGCAAAATTCAAATTAAAGCCAATGCGGTTCTCTTTCCAACACAGTAAAAATCAAGTCGATATCTAGAAAAGTAAGCAAGTTATGACCATAAAGGTAAGCAGGTCTACTACTGCCTGTTTCCGTCCACTTTTTAGTAGAGCTGGTAACCTTTTTGGTTATAACTTCCTAAGTTTTCAATATATCGACTTGATTTCTTTTGCGTTGGATAGCTAATCGTATTGGCTTTAATTGGTATATTTTTTCTGGTGGATACTGCAAGAAAATTTTTTTATAATTTTTTAAAAAAAAAGCAAAAAGCAAAATTCAAATTAAAGCCAATGCGGTTCTCTTTCCAACACAGTAAAAATCAAGTCGATATCTAGAAAAGTAAGCAAGTTATGACCATAAAGGTAAGCAGGTCTACTACTGCCTGTTTCCGTCCAGTTTTTAGTAGAGCTGGTAACCTTTTTGGTTATAACTTCCTAAGTTTTCAATATATCGACTTGATTTCTTTTGCGTTGGATAGCTAACCGTATTGGCCTTAATTGGTATATTTTTTCTGGTGGATACTGCAAGAAAATTTTTTTATAATTTTTTCAAAAAAAAGCAAAGGGGATAGTCCATGGTTTTTTTGGCGAAAAATAATTTTTTCGCACTATCTGCAAAAAGCAAAATTCAAATTAAAGCCAATGCGGTTCTCTTTCCAACACAGTAGAAATCAATTCGATATCTAGAAAAGTAAGCAAGTTATGACCATAAAGGTAAGCAGGTCTACTACTGCCTGTTTCCGTCCACTTTTTAGTAGAGCTGGTAACCTTTTTGGTTATAACTTCCTAAGTTTTCAATATATCGACTTGATTTCTTTTGCGTTGGATAGCTAATCGTATTGGCTTTAATTGGTATATTTTTTCTGGTGGATACTGCAAGAAAATTTTTTTATAATTTTTTCAAAAAAAAGCAAAGGGGATAGTCCATGGTTTTTTTGGCGAAAAATAATTTTTTCGCACTATCTGCAAAAAGCAAAATTCAAATTAAAGCCAATGCGGTTCTCTTTCCAACACAGTAAAAATCAAGTCGATATCTAGAAAAGTAAGCAAGTTATGACCATAAAGGTAAGCAGGTCTACTACTGCCTGTTTCCGTCCACTTTTTAGTAGAGCTGGTAACCTTTTTGGTTATAACTTCCTAAGTTTTCAATATATCGACTTGATTTCTTTTGCGTTGGATAGCTAATCGTATTGGCTTTAATTGGTATATTTTTTCTGGTGGATACTGCAAGAAAATTTTTTTATAATTTTTTCAAAAAAAAGCAAAGGGGATAGTCCATGGTTTTTTTGGCGAAAAATAATTTTTTCGCACTATCTGCAAAAAGCAAAATTCAAATTAAAGCCAATGCGGTTCTCTTTCCAACACAGTAAAAATCAAGTCGATATCTAGAAAAGTAAGCAAGTTATGACCATAAAGGTAAGCAGGTCTACTACTGCCTGTTTCCGTCCACTTTTTAGTAGAGCTGGTAACCTTTTTGGTTATAACTTCCTAAGTTTTCAATATATCGACTTGATTTCTTTTGCGTTGGATAGCTAATCGTATTGGCTTTAATTGGTATATTTTTTCTGGTGGATACTGCAAGAAAATTTTTTTATAATTTTTTAAAAAAAAGCAAAGGGGATAGTCCATGGTTTTTTTTGGCGAAAAATAATTTTTTCGCACTATCTGCAAAAAGCAAAATTCAAATTAAAGCCAATGCGGTTCTCTTTCCAACACAGTAAAAATCAAGTCGATATCTAGAAAAGTAAGCAAGTTATGACCATAAAGGTAAGCAGGTCTACTACTGCCTGTTTCCGTCCACTTTTTAGTAGAGCTGGTAACCTTTTTGGTTATAACTTCCTAAGTTTTCAATATATCGACTTGATTTCTTTTGCGTTGGATAGCTAACCGTATTGGCCTTAATTGGTATATTTTTTCTGGTGGATACTGCAAGAAAATTTTTTTATAATTTTTTCAAAAAAAAGCAAAGGGGATAGTCCATGGTTTTTTTTGGCGAAAAATAATTTTTTCGCACTATCTGCAAAAAGCAAAATTCAAATTAAAGCCAATGCGGTTCTCTTTCCAACACAGTAGAAATCAAGTCGATATCTAGAAAAGTAAGCAAGTTATGACCATAAAGGTAAGCAGGTCTACTACTGCCTGTTTCCGTCCACTTTTTAGTAGAGCTGGTAACCTTTTTGGTTATAACTTCCTAAGTTTTCAATATATCGACTTGATTTCTTTTGCGTTGGATAGCTAACCGTATTGGCTTTAATTGGTATACTTTTTCTGGTGGATACTGCAAGAAAATTTTTTTATAATTTTTTCAAAAAAAAGCAAAGGGGATAGTCCATGGTTTTTTTGGCGAAAAATAATTTTTTCGCACTATCTGCAAAAAGCAAAATTTAAATTAAAGCCAATGCGGTTCTCTTTCCAACACAGTAGAAATCAAGTCGATATCTAGAAAAGTAAGCAAGTTATGACCATAAAGGTAAGCAGGTCTACTACTGCCTGTTTCCGTCCACTTTTTAGTAGAGCTGGTAACCTTTTTGGTTATAACTTCCTAAGTTTTCAATATATCGACTTGATTTCTTTTGCGTTAAATAGCTAACCGTATTGGCTTTAATTGGTATATTTTTTCTGGTGGATACTGCAAAAAAATTTTTTTATAATTTTTTCAAAAAAAAGCAAAGGGGATAGTCCATGGTTTTTTTGGCGAAAAATAATTTTTTCGCACTATCTGCAAAAAGCAAAATTTAAATTAAAGCCAATGCGGTTCTCTTTCCAACACAGTAGAAATCAAGTCGATATCTAGAAAAGTAAGCAAGTTATGACCATAAAGGTAAGCAGGTCTACTACTGCCTGTTTCCGTCCACTTTTTAGTAGAGCTGGTAACCTTTTTGGTTATAACTTCCTAAGTTTTCAATATATCGACTTGATTTCTTTTGCGTTAAATAGCTAACCGTATTGGCTTTAATTGGTATATTTTTTCTGGTGGATACTGCAAGAAAATTTTTTTATAATTTTTTCAAAAAAAAGCAAAGGGGATAGTCCATGGTTTTTTTGGCGAAAAATAATTTTTTCGCACTATCTGCAAAAAGCAAAATTTAAATTAAAGCCAATGCGGTTCTCTTTCCAACACAGTAGAAATCAAGTCGATATCTAGAAAAGTAAGCAAGTTATGACCATAAAGGTAAGCAGGTCTACTACTGCCTGTTTCCGTCCACTTTTTAGTAGAGCTGGTAACCTTTTTGGTTATAACTTCCTAAGTTTTCAATATATCGACTTGATTTCTTTTGCGTTAAATAGCTAACCGTATTGGCTTTAATTGGTATATTTTTTCTGGTGGATACTGCAAGAAAATTTTTTTATAATTTTTTCAAAAAAAAGCAAAGGGGATAGTCCATGGTTTTTTTGGCGAAAAATAATTTTTTCGCACTATCTGCAAAAAGCAAAATTTAAATTAAAGCCAATGCGGTTCTCTTTCCAACACAGTAGAAATCAAGTCGATATCTAGAAAAGTAAGCAAGTTATGACCATAAAGGTAAGCAGGTCTACTACTGCCTGTTTCCGTCCACTTTTTAGTAGAGCTGGTAACCTTTTTGGTTATAACTTCCTAAGTTTTCAATATATCGACTTGATTTCTTTTGCGTTAAATAGCTAACCGTATTGGCTTTAATTGGTATATTTTTTCTGGTGGATACTGCAAGAAAATTTTTTTATAATTTTTTCAAAAAAAAGCAAAGGGGATAGTCCATGGTTTTTTTGGCGAAAAATAATTTTTTCGCACTATCTGCAAAAAGCAAAATTTAAATTAAAGCCAATGCGGTTCTCTTTCCAACACAGTAGAAATCAAGTCGATATCTAGAAAAGTAAGCAAGTTATGACCATAAAGGTAAGCAGGTCTACTACTGCCTGTTTCCGTCCACTTTTTAGTAGAGCTGGTAACCTTTTTGGTTATAACTTCCTAAGTTTTCAATATATCGACTTGATTTCTTTTGCGTTAAATAGCTAACCGTATTGGCTTTAATTGGTATATTTTTTCTGGTGGATACTGCAAGAAAATTTTTTTATAATTTTTTCAAAAAAAAGCAAAGGGGATAGTCCATGGTTTTTTTGGCGAAAAATAATTTTTTCGCACTATCTGCAAAAAGCAAAATTTAAATTAAAGCCAATGCGGTTCTCTTTCCAACACAGTAGAAATCAAGTCGATATCTAGAAAAGTAAGCAAGTTATGACCATAAAGGTAAGCAGGTCTACTACTGCCTGTTTCCGTCCACTTTTTAGTAGAGCTGGTAACCTTTTTGGTTATAACTTCCTAAGTTTTCAATATATCGACTTGATTTCTTTTGCGTTAAATAGCTAACCGTATTGGCTTTAATTGGTATATTTTTTCTGGTGGATACTGCAAGAAAATTTTTTTATAATTTTTTCAAAAAAAAGCAAAGGGGATAGTCCATGGTTTTTTTGGCGAAAAATAATTTTTTCGCACTATCTGCAAAAAGCAAAATTCAAATTAAAGCCAATGCGGTTCTCTTTCCAACACAGTAAAAATCAAGTCGATATCTAGAAAAGTAAGCAAGTTATGACCATAAAGGTAAGCAGGTCTACTACTGCCTGTTTCCGTCCACTTTTTAGTAGAGCTGGTAACCTTTTTGGTTATAACTTCCTAAGTTTTCAATATATCGACTTGATTTCTTTTGCGTTGGATAGCTAACCGTATTGGCTTTAATTGGTATACTTTTTCTGGTGGATACTGCAAGAAAATTTTTTTATAATTTTTTCAAAAAAAAGCAAAGGGGATAGTCCATGGTTTTTTTGGCGAAAAATAATTTTTTCGCACTATCTGCAAAAAGCAAAATTCAAATTAAAGCCAATGCGGTTCTCTTTCCAACACAGTAGAAATCAAGTCGATATCTAGAAAAGTAAGCAAGTTATGACCATAAAGGTAAGCAGGTCTACTACTGCCTGTTTCCGTCCACTTTTTAGTAGAGCTGGTAACCTTTTTGGTTATAACTTCCTAAGTTTTCAATATATCGACTTGATTTCTTTGGCGTTGGATAGCTAACCGTATTGGCTTTAATTGGTATATTTTTTCTGGTGGATACTGCAAGAAAATTTTTTTATAATTTTTTCAAAAAAAAGCAAAGGGGATAGTCCATGGTTTTTTTGGCGAAAAATAATTTTTTCGCACTATCTGCAAAAAGCAAAATTCAAATTAAAGCCAATGCGGTTCTCTTTCCAACACAGTAAAAATCAAGTCGATATCTAGAAAAGTAAGCAAGTTATGACCATAAAGGTAAGCAGGTCTACTACTGCCTGTTTCCGTCCACTTTTTAGTAGAGCTGGTAACCTTTTTGGTTATAACTTCCTAAGTTTTCAATATATCGACTTGATTTCTTTTGCGTTGGATAGCTAACCGTATTGGCTTTAATTGGTATACTTTTTCTGGTGGATACTGCAAGAAAATTTTTTTATAATTTTTTCAAAAAAAAGCAAAGGGGATAGTCCATGGTTTTTTTGGCGAAAAATAATTTTTTCGCACTATCTGCAAAAAGCAAAATTCAAATTAAAGCCAATGCGGTTCTCTTTCCAACACAGTAGAAATCAAGTCGATATCTAGAAAAGTAAGCAAGTTATGACCATAAAGGTAAGCAGGTCTACTACTGCCTGTTTCCGTCCACTTTTTAGTAGAGCTGGTAACCTTTTTGGTTATAACTTCCTAAGTTTTCAATATATCGACTTGATTTCTTTGGCGTTGGATAGCTAACCGTATTGGCTTTAATTGGTATATTTTTTCTGGTGGATACTGCAAGAAAATTTTTTTATAATTTTTTCAAAAAAAAGCAAAGGGGATAGTCCATGGTTTTTTTGGCGAAAAATAATTTTTTCGCACTATCTGCAAAAAGCAAAATTCAAATTAAAGCCAATGCGGTTCTCTTTCCAACACAGTAGAAATCAAGTCGATATCTAGAAAAGTAAGCAAGTTATGACCATAAAGGTAAGCAGGTCTACTACTGCCTGTTTCCGTCCACTTTTTAGTAGAGCTGGTAACCTTTTTGGTTATAACTTCCTAAGTTTTCAATATATCGACTTGATTTCTTTTGCGTTAAATAGCTAACCGTATTGGCCTTAATTGGTATATTTTTTCTGGTGGATACTGCAAGAAAATTTTTTTATAATTTTTTCAAAAAAAAGCAAAGGGGATAGTCCATGGTTTTTTTGGCGAAAAATAATTTTTTCGCACTATCTGCAAAAAGCAAAATTCAAATTAAAGCCAATGCGGTTCTCTTTCCAACACAGTAGAAATCAAGTCGATATCTAGAAAAGTAAGCAAGTTATGACCATAAAGGTAAGCAGGTCTACTACTGCCTGTTTCCGTCCACTTTTTAGTAGAGCTGGTAACCTTTTTGGTTATAACTTCCTAAGTTTTCAATATATCGACTTGATTTCTTTTGCGTTAAATAGCTAACCGTATTGGCCTTAATTGGTATATTTTTTCTGGTGGATACTGCAAGAAAATTTTTTTATAATTTTTTCAAAAAAAAGCAAAGGGGATAGTCCATGGTTTTTTTTTGGCGAAAAATAATTTTTTCGCACTATCTGCAAAAAGCAAAATTCAAATTAAAGCCAATGCGGTTCTCTATCCAACACAGTGGAAATCAAGTCGATATCTAGAAAAGTAAGCAAGTTATGACCATAAAGGTAAGCAGGTCTACTACTGCCTGTTTCTGTCCACTTTTTAGTAGAGCTGGTAACCTTTTTGGTTATAACTTCCTAAGTTTTCAATATATCGACTTGATTTCTTTTGCGTTAAATAGCTAACCGTATTGGCCTTAATTGGTATATTTTTTCTGGTGGATACTGCAAGAAAATTTTTTTATAATTTTTTCAAAAAAAAGCAAAGGGGATAGTCCATGGTTTTTTTGGCGAAAAATAATTTTTTCGCACTATCTGCAAAAAGCAAAATTCAAATTAAAGCCAATGCGGTTCTCTTTCCAACACAGTAGAAATCAAGTCGATATCTAGAAAAGTAAGCAAGTTATGACCATAAAGGTAAGCAGGTCTACTACTGCCTGTTTCCGTCCACTTTTTAGTAGAGCTGGTAACCTTTTTGGTTATAACTTCCTAAGTTTTCAATATATCGACTTGATTTCTTTTGCGTTAAATAGCTAACCGTATTGGCCTTAATTGGTATATTTTTTCTGGTGGATACTGCAAGAAAATTTTTTTATAATTTTTTCAAAAAAAAGCAAAGGGGATAGTCCATGGTTTTTTTTTGGCGAAAAATAATTTTTTCGCACTATCTGCAAAAAGCAAAATTCAAATTAAAGCCAATGCGATTCTCTATCCAACACAGTAGAAATCAAGTCGATATCTAGAAAAGTAAGCAAGTTATGACCATAAAGGTAAGCAGGTCTACTACTGCCTGTTTCTGTCCACTTTTTAGTAGAGCTGGTAACCTTTTTGGTTATAACTTCCTAAGTTTTCAATATATCGACTTGATTTCTTTTGCGTTAAATAGCTAACCGTATTGGCCTTAATTGGTATATTTTTTCTGGTGGATACTGCAAGAAAATTTTTTTATAATTTTTTCAAAAAAAAGCAAAGGGGATAGTCCATGGTTTTTTTGGCGAAAAATAATTTTTTCGCACTATCTGCAAAAAGCAAAATTCAAATTAAAGCCAATGCGGTTCTCTTTCCAACACAGTAGAAATCAAGTCGATATCTAGAAAAGTAAGCAAGTTATGACCATAAAGGTAAGCAGGTCTACTACTGCCTGTTTCCGTCCACTTTTTAGTAGAGCTGGTAACCTTTTTGGTTATAACTTCCTAAGTTTTCAATATATCGACTTGATTTCTTTTGCGTTAAATAGCTAACCGTATTGGCCTTAATTGGTATATTTTTTCTGGTGGATACTGCAAGAAAATTTTTTTATAATTTTTTCAAAAAAAAGCAAAGGGGATAGTCCATGGTTTTTTTTTGGCGAAAAATAATTTTTTCGCACTATCTGCAAAAAGCAAAATTCAAATTAAAGCCAATGCGATTCTCTATCCAACACAGTAGAAATCAAGTCGATATCTAGAAAAGTAAGCAAGTTATGACCATAAAGGTAAGCAGGTCTAATACTGCCTGTTTCTGTCCACTTTTTAGTAGAGCTGGTAACCTTTTTGGTTATAACTTCCTAAGTTTTCAATATATCGACTTGATTTCTTTTGCGTTGGATAGCTAACCGTATTGGCCTTAATTGGTATATTTTTTCTGGTGGATACTGCAAGAAAATTTTTTTATAATTTTTTCAAAAAAAAGCAAAGGGGATAGTCCATGGTTTTTTTGGCGAAAAATAATTTTTTCGCACTATCTGCAAAAAGCAAAATTCAAATTAAAGCCAATGCGGTTCTCTATCCAACACAGTGGAAATCAAGTCGATATCTAGAAAAGTAAGCAAGTTATGACCATAAAGGTAAGCAAGTCTACTACTGCCTGTTTCCGTCCACTTTTTAGTAGAGCTGGTAACCTTTTTGGTTATAACTTCCTAAGTTTTCAATATATCGACTTGATTTCTTTTGCGTTGGATAGCTAACCGTATTGGCCTTAATTGGTATATTTTTTCTGGTGGATACTGCAAGAAAATTTTTTTATAATTTTTTAAAAAAAAAGCAAAGGGGATAGTCCATGGTTTTTTTGGCGAAAAATAATTTTTTCGCACTATCTGCAAAAAGCAAAATTCAAATTAAAGCCAATGCGGTTCTCTTTCCAACACAGTAGAAATCAATTCGATATCTAGAAAAGTAAGCAAGTTATGACCATAAAGGTAAGCAGGTCTACTACTGCCTGTTTCCGTCCACTTTTTAGTAGAGCTGGTAACCTTTTTGGTTATAACTTCCTAAGTTTTCAATATATCGACTTGATTTCTTTTGCGTTGGATAGCTAACCGTATTGGCCTTAATTGGTATATTTTTTCTGGTGGATACTGCAAGAAAATTTTTTTATAATTTTTTAAAAAAAAAGCAAAGGGGATAGTCCATGGTTTTTTTGGCGAAAAATAATTTTTTCGCACTATCTGCAAAAAGCAAAATTCAAATTAAAGCCAATGCGGTTCTCTTTCCAACACAGTAGAAATCAATTCGATATCTAGAAAAGTAAGCAAGTTATGACCATAAAGGTAAGCAGGTCTACTACTGCCTGTTTCCGTCCACTTTTTAGTAGAGCTGGTAACCTTTTTGGTTATAACTTCCTAAGTTTTCAATATATCGACTTGATTTCTTTTGCGTTGGATAGCTAACCGTATTGGCCTTAATTGGTATATTTTTTCTGGTGGATACTGCAAGAAAATTTTTTTATAATTTTTTCAAAAAAAAGCAAAGGGGATAGTCCATGGTTTTTTTGGCGAAAAATAATTTTTTCGCACTATCTGCAAAAAGCAAAATTCAAATTAAAGCCAATGCGGTTCTCTTTCCAACACAGTAGAAATCAAGTCGATATCTAGAAAAGTAAGCAAGTTATGACCATAAAGGTAAGCAGGTCTACTACTGCCTGTTTCCGTCCACTTTTTAGTAGAGCTGGTAACCTTTTTGGTTATAACTTCCTAAGTTTTCAATATATCGACTTGATTTCTTTTGCGTTGGATAGCTAACCGTATTGGCCTTAATTGGTATATTTTTTCTGGTGGATAGTGCAAGAAAATTTTTTTATAATTTTTTTAAAAAAAAGCAAAGGGGATAGTCCATGGTTTTTTTTGGCGAAAAATAATTTTTTCGCACTATCTGCAAAAAGCAAAATTCAAATTAAAGCCAATGCGGTTCTCTTTCCAACACAGTGGAAATCAAGTCGATATCTAGAAAAGTAAGCAAGTTATGACCATAAAGGTAAGCAGGTCTACTACTGCCTGTTTCCGTCCACTTTTTAGTAGAGCTGGTAACCTTTTTGGTTATAACTTCCTAAGTTTTCAATATATCGACTTGATTTGTTTTGCGTTGGATAGCTAACCGTATTGGCCTTAATTGGTATATTTTTTCTGGTGGATAGTGCAAGAAAATTTTTTTATAATTTTTTCAAAAAAAAGCAAAGGGGATAGTCCATGGTTTTTTTTGGCGAAAAATAATTTTTTCGCACTATCTGCAAAAAGCAAACTTCAAATTAAAGCCAATGCGGTTCTCTATCCTACACAGTAGAAATCAAGTCGATATCTAGAAAAGTAAGCAAGTTATGACCATAAAGGTAAGCAGGTCTACTACTGCCTGTTTCCGTCCACTTTTTAGTAGAGCTGGTAACCTTTTTGGTTATAACTTCCTAAGTTTTCAATATATCGACTTGATTTGTTTTGCGTTGGATAGCTAACCGTATTGGCCTTAATTGGTATATTTTTTCTGGTGGATAGTGCAAGAAAATTTTTTTATAATTTTTTCAAAAAAAAGCAAAGGGGATAGTCCATGGTTTTTTTGGCGAAAAATAATTTTTTCGCACTATCTGCAAAAAGCAAAATTCAAATTAAAGCCAATGCGGTTCTCTATCCAACACAGTGGAAATCAAGTCGATATCTAGAAAAGTAAGCAAGTTATGACCATAAAGGTAAGCAGGTCTACTACTGCCTGTTTCCGTCCACTTTTTAGTAGAGCTGGTAACCTTTTTGGTTATAACTTCCTAAGTTTTCAATATATCGACTTGATTTCTTTTGCGTTGGATAGCTAACCGTATTGGCCTTAATTGGTATATTTTTTCTGGTGGATAGTGCAAGAAAATTTTTTTATAATTTTTTTAAAAAAAAGCAAAGGGGATAGTCCATGGTTTTTTTTGGCGAAAAATAATTTTTTCGCACTATCTGCAAAAAGCAAAATTCAAATTAAAGCCAATGCGGTTCTCTTTCCAACACAGTGGAAATCAAGTCGATATCTAGAAAAGTAAGCAAGTTATGACCATAAAGGTAAGCAGGTCTACTACTGCCTGTTTCCGTCCACTTTTTAGTAGAGCTGGTAACCTTTTTGGTTATAACTTCCTAAGTTTTCAATATATCGACTTGATTTCTTTTGCGTTGGATAGCTAACCGTATTGGCCTTAATTGGTATATTTTTTCTGGTGGATAGTGCAAGAAAATTTTTTTATAATTTTTTCAAAAAAAAGCAAAGGGGATAGTCCATGGTTTTTTTTGGCGAAAAATAATTTTTTCGCACTATCTGCAAAAAGCAAAATTCAAATTAAAGCCAATGCGGTTCTCTTTCCAACACAGTAGAAATCAAGTCGATATCTAGAAAAGTAAGCAAGTTATGACCATAAAGGTAAGCAGGTCTACTACTGCCTGTTTCCGTCCACTTTTTAGTAGAGCTGGTAACCTTTTTGGTTATAACTTCCTAAGTTTTCAATATATCGACTTGATTTCTTTTGCGTTGGATAGCTAACCGTATTGGCCTTAATTGGTATATTTTTTCTGGTGGATAGTGCAAGAAAATTTTTTTATAATTTTTTCAAAAAAAAGCAAAGGGGATAGTCCATGGTTTTTTTTTGGCGAAAAATAATTTTTTCGCACTATCTGCAAAAAGCAAAATTCAAATTAAAGCCAATGCGGTTCTCTTTCCAACACAGTAGAAATCAAGTCGATATCTAGAAAAGTAAGCAAGTTATGACCATAAAGGTAAGCAGGTCTACTACTGCCTGTTTCCGTCCACTTTTTAGTAGAGCTGGTAACCTTTTTGGTTATAACTTCCTAAGTTTTCAATATATCGACTTGATTTCTTTTGCGTTGGATAGCTAACCGTATTGGCCTTAATTGGTATATTTTTTCTGGTGGATAGTGCAAGAAAATTTTTTTATAATTTTTTTAAAAAAAAGCAAAGGGGATAGTCCATGGTTTTTTTTGGCGAAAAATAATTTTTTCGCACTATCTGCAAAAAGCAAAATTCAAATTAAAGCCAATGCGGTTCTCTTTCCAACACAGTGGAAATCAAGTCGATATCTAGAAAAGTAAGCAAGTTATGACCATAAAGGTAAGCAGGTCTACTACTGCCTGTTTCCGTCCACTTTTTAGTAGAGCTGGTAACCTTTTTGGTTATAACTTCCTAAGTTTTCAATATATCGACTTGATTTGTTTTGCGTTGGATAGCTAACCGTATTGGCCTTCATTGGTATATTTTTTCTGGTGGATACTGCAAGAAAATTTTTTTATAATTTTTTCAAAAAAAAGCAAAGGGGATAGTCCATGGTTTTTTTTTGGCGAAAAATAGATTTTTCGCACTATCTGCAAAAAGCAAAATTTAAATTAAAGCTAGTACGGTTCCCTATCCAACACAGTAGAAATCAAGTCGATATCTAGAAAAGTAAGCAAGTTATGACCATAGAGGTAAGCAGGTCTACTACTGCCTGTTTCCGTCCACTTTTTAGTAGAGCTGGTAACCTTTTTGGTTATAACTTCCTAAGTTTTCAATATATCGACTTGATTTCTTTTGCGTTGGATAGCTAACCGTATTGGCCTTAATTGGTATATTTTTTTTGGTGGATAGTGCAAGAAAATTTTTTTATAATTTTTTCAAAAAAAAGCAAAGGGGATAGTCCATGGTTTTTTTTGGCGAAAAATAATTTTTTCGCACTATCTGCAAAAAGCAAAATTCAAATTAAAGCCAATGCGGTTCTCTTTCCAACACAGTAGAAATCAAGTCGATATCTAGAAAAGTAAGCAAGTTATGACCATAAAGGTAAGCAGGTCTACTACTGCCTGTTTCCGTCCACTTTTTAGTAGAGCTGGTAACCTTTTTGGTTATAACTTCCTAAGTTTTCAATATATCGACTTGATTTCTTTTGCGTTGGATAGCTAACCGTATTGGCCTTAATTGGTATATTTTTTCTGGTGGATACTGCAAGAAAATTTTTTTATAATTTTTTCAAAAAAAAGCAAAGGGGATAGTCCATGGTTTTTTTTGGCGAAAAATAATTTTTTCGCACTATCTGCAAAAAGCAAACTTCAAATTAAAGCCAATGCGGTTCTCTATCCTACACAGTAGAAATCAAGTCGATATCTAGAAAAGTAAGCAAGTTATGACCATAAAGGTAAGCAGGTCTACTACTGCCTGTTTCCGTCCACTTTTTAGTAGAGCTGGTAACCTTTTTGGTTATAACTTCCTAAGTTTTCAATATATCGACTTGATTTCTTTTGCGTTGGATAGCTAACCGTATTTGCCCTAATTGGTATATTTTTTCTGGTGGATACTGCAAGAAAATTTTTTTATAATTTTTTCAAAAAAAAGCAAAGGGGATAGTCCATGGTTTTTTTTGGCGAAAAATAATTTTTTCGCACTATCTGCAAAAAGCAAACTTCAAATTAAAGCCAATGCGGTTCTCTATCCTACACAGTAGAAATCAAGTCGATATCTAGAAAAGTAAGCAAGTTATGACCATAAAGGTAAGCAGGTCTACTACTGCCTGTTTCCGTCCACTTTTTAGTAGAGCTGGTAACCTTTTTGGTTATAACTTCCTAAGTTTTCAATATATCGACTTGATTTCTTTTGCGTTGGATAGCTAACCGTATTTGCCCTAATTGGTATATTTTTTCTGGTGGATACTGCAAGAAAATTTTTTTATAATTTTTTCAAAAAAAAGCAAAGGGGATAGTCCATGGTTTTTTTTGGCGAAAAATAATTTTTTCGCACTATCTGCAAAAAGCAAAATTCAAATTAAAGCCAATGCGGTTCTCTTTCCAACACAGTAGAAATCAAGTCGATATCTAGAAAAGTAAGCAAGTTATGACCATAGAGGTAAGCAGGTCTACTACTGCCTGTTTCCGTCCACTTTTTAGTAGAGCTGGTAACCTTTTTGGTTATAACTTCCTAAGTTTTCAATATATCAACTTGATTTCTTTTGCGTTGGATAGCTAACCGTATTGGCCTTAATTGGTATATTTTTTCTGGTGGATAGTGCAAGAAAATTTTTTTATAATTTTTTCAAAAAAAAGCAAAGGGGATAGTCCATGGTTTTTTTTGGCGAAAAATAATTTTTTCGCACTATCTGCAAAAAGCAAACTTCAAATTAAAGCCAATGCGGTTCTCTATCCTACACAGTAGAAATCAAGTAGATATCTAGAAAAGTAAGCAAGTTATGACCATAAAGGTAAGCAGGTCTACTACTGCCTGTTTCCGTCCACTTTTTAGTAGAGCTGGTAACCTTTTTGGTTATAACTTCCTAAGTTTTCAATATATCGACTTGATTTCTTTTGCGTTGGATAGCTAACCGTATTGGCCTTAATTGGTATATTTTTTCTGGTGGATACTGCAAGAAAATTTTTTTATAATTTTTTCAAAAAAAAGCAAAGGGGATAGTCCATGGTTTTTTTTGGCGAAAAATAATTTTTTCGCACTATCTGCAAAAAGCAAAATTCAAATTAAAGCCAATGCGGTTCTCTTTCCAACACAGTAGAAATCAAGTCGATATCTAGAAAAGTAAGCAAGTTATGACCATAGAGGTAAGCAGGTCTACTACTGCCTGTTTCCGTCCACTTTTTAGTAGAGCTGGTAACCTTTTTGGTTATAACTTCCTAAGTTTTCAATATATCGACTTGATTTCTTTTGCGTTGGATAGCTAACCGTATTGGCCTTAATTGGTATATTTTTTCTGGTGGATAGTGCAAGAAAATTTTTTTATAATTTTTTCAAAAAAAAGCAAAGGGGATAGTCCATGGTTTTTTTTGGCGAAAAATAATTTTTTCGCACTATCTGCAAAAAGCAAAATTCAAATTAAAGCCAATGCGGTTCTCTTTCCAACACAGTAGAAATCAAGTCGATATCTAGAAAAGTAAGCAAGTTATGACCATAAAGGTAAGCAGGTCTACTACTGCCTGTTTCCGTCCACTTTTTAGTAGAGCTGGTAACCTTTTTGGTTATAACTTCCTAAGTTTTCAATATATCGACTTGATTTCTTTTGCGTTGGATAGCTAACCGTATTGGCTTTAATTGGTATATTTTTTCTGGTGGATAGTGCAAGAAAAATTTTTTATAATTTTTTCAAAAAAAAGCAAAGGGGATAGTCCATGGTTTTTTTTGGCGAAAAACAATTTTTTCGCACTATCTGCAAAAAGCAAACTTCAAATTAAAGGCAATGCGGTTCTCTATCCAACACAGTAGAAATCAAGTCAATATCTAGAAAAGTAAGCAAGTTATGACCATAAAGGTAAGCAGGTCTACTACTGCCTGTTTCCGTCCACTTTTTAGTAGAGCTGGTAACCTTTTTGGTTATAACTTCCTAAGTTTTCAATATATCGACTTGATTTCTTTTGCGTTGGATAGCTAACCGTATTGGCCTTAATTGGTATATTTTTTTTTGGTGGATAGTGCAAGAAAATTTTTTTATAATTTTTTCAAAAAAAAGCAAAGGGGATAGTCCATGGTTTTTTTTTGGCGAAAAATAATTTTTTCGCACTATCTGCAAAAAGCAAAATTTAAATTAAAGCCAATGCGGTTCTCTATCCTACACAGTAGAAATCAAGTCGATATCTAGAAAAGTAAGCAAGTTATGACCATAGAGGTAAGCAGGTCTACTACTGCCTGTTTCCGTCCACTTTTTAGTAGAGCTGGTAACCTTTTTGGTTATAACTTCCTAAGTTTTCAATATATCGACTTGATTTCTTTTGCGTTGGATAGCTAACCGTATTGGCCTTAATTGGTATATTTTTTCTGGTGGATAGTGCAAGAAAATTTTTTTATAATTTTTTCAAAAAAAAGCAAAGGGGATACTCCATGGTTTTTTTTGGCGAAAAATAATTTTTTCGCACTATCTGCAAAAAGCAAAATTTAAATTAAAGCCAATGCGGTTCTCTATCCTACACAGTAGAAATCAAGTCAATATCTAGAAAAGTAAGCAAGTTATGACCATAAAGGTAAGCAGGTCTACTACTGCCTGTTTCCGTCCACTTTTTAGTAGAGCTGGTAACCTTTTTGGTTATAACTTCCTAAGTTTTCAATATATCGACTTGATTTCTTTTGCGTTGGATAGCTAACCGTATTGGCCTTAATTGGTATATTTTTTCTGGTGGATACTGCAAGAAAATTTTTTTATAATTTTTTCAAAAAAAAGCAAAGGGGATAGTCCATGGTTTTTTTTGGCGAAAAATAATTTTTTCGCACTATCTGCAAAAAGCAAAATTCAAATTAAAGCCAATGCGGTTCTCTTTCCAACACAGTAGAAATCAAGTCGATATCTAGAAAAGTAAGCAAGTTATGACCATAAAGGTAAGCAGGTCTACTACTGCCTGTTTCCGTCCACTTTTTAGTAGAGCTGGTAACCTTTTTGGTTATAACTTCCTAAGTTTTCAATATATCGACTTGATTTCTTTTGCGTTGGATAGCTAACCGTATTGGCCTTAATTGGTATATTTTTTCTGGTGGATAGTACAAGAAAATTTTTTTATAATTTTTTCAAAAAAAAGCAAAGGGGATAGTCCATGGTTTTTTTTGGCGAAAAATAATTTTTTCGCACTATCTGCAAAAAGCAAAATTCAAATTAAAGCCAATGCGGTTCTCTTTCCAACACAGTGGAAATCAAGTCGATATCTAGAAAAGTAAGCAAGTTATGACCATAAAGGTAAGCAGGTCTACTACTGCCTGTTTCCGTCCACTTTTTAGTAGAGCTGGTAACCTTTTTGGTTATAACTTCCTAAGTTTTCAATATATCGACTTGATTTCTTTTGCGTTGGATAGCTAACCGTATTGGCCTTAATTGGTATATTTTTTCTGGTGGATAGTACAAGAAAATTTTTTTATAATTTTTTCAAAAAAAAGCAAAGGGGATAGTCCATGGTTTTTTTTGGCGAAAAATAATTTTTTCGCACTATCTGCAAAAAGCAAAATTCAAATTAAAGCCAATGCGGTTCTCTTTCCAACACAGTGGAAATCAAGTCGATATCTAGAAAAGTAAGCAAGTTATGACCATAAAGGTAAGCAGGTCTACTACTGCCTGTTTCCGTCCACTTTTTAGTAGAGCTGGTAACCTTTTTGGTTATAACTTCCTAAGTTTTCAATATATCGACTTGATTTCTTTTGCGTTGGATAGCTAACCGTATTGGCCTTAATTGGTATATTTTTTCTGGTGGATACTGCAAGAAAATTTTTTTATAATTTTTTCAAAAAAAAGCAAAGGGGATAGTCCATGGTTTTTTTTGGCGAAAAATAATTTTTTCGCACTATCTGCAAAAAGCAAACTTCAAATTAAAGCCAATGCGGTTCTCTATCCAACACAGTAGAAATCAAGTCGATATCTAGAAAAGTAAGCAAGTTATGACCATAAAGGTAAGCAGGTCTACTACTGCCTGTTTCCGTCCACTTTTTAGTAGAGCTGGTAACCTTTTTGGTTATAACTTCCTAAGTTTTCAATATATCGACTTGATTTCTTTTGCGTTGGATAGCTAACCGTATTGGCTTTAATTGGTATATTTTTTCTGGTGGATAGTGCAAGAAAATTTTTTTATAATTTTTTTAAAAAAAAGCAAAGGGGATAGTCCATGGTTTTTTTTGGCGAAAAATAATTTTTTCGCACTATCTGCAAAAAGCAAAATTCAAATTAAAGCCAATGCGGTTCTCTTTCCAACACATTAAAAATCAAGTCGATATCTAGAAAAGTAAGCAAGTTATGACCATAAAGGTAAGCAGGTCTACTACTGCCTGTTTCCGTCCACTTTTTAGTAGAGCTGGTAACCTTTTTGGTTATAACTTCCTAAGTTTTCAATATATCGACTTGATTTCTTTTGCGTTGGATATCTAACCGTATTGGCCTTCATTGGTATATTTTTTCTGGTGGATAGTGCAAGAAAATTTTTTTATAATTTTTTCAAAAAAAAGCAAAGGGGATAGTCCATGGTTTTTTTTGGCGAAAAATAATTTTTTCGCACTATCTGCAAAAAGCAAAATTCAAATTAAAGCCAATGCGGTTCTCTATCCAACACAGTAGAAATCAAGTCGATATCTAGAAAAGTAAGCAAGTTATGACCATAAAGGTAAGCAGGTCTACTACTGCCTGTTTCCGTCCACTTTTTAGTAGAGCTGGTAACCTTTTTGGTTATAACTTCCTAAGTTTTCAATATATCGACTTGATTTCTTTTGCGTTGGATAGCTAACCGTATTGGCCTTAATTGGTATATTTTTTCTGGTGAATAGTGCAAGAAAATTTTTTTATAATTTTTTAAAAAAAAAGCAAAGGGGATAGTCCATGGTTTTTTTTGGCGAAAAAAATTTTTTTCGCACTATCTGCAAAAAGCAAAATTCAAATTAAAGCCAATGCGGTTCTCTTTCCAACACAGTGGAAATCAAGTCGATATCTAGAAAAGTAAGCAAGTTATGACCATAAAGGTAAGCAGGTCTACTACTGCCTGTTTCCGTCCACTTTTTAGTAGAGCTGGTAACCTTTTTGGTTATAACTTCCTAAGTTTTCAATATATCGACTTGATTTCTTTTGCGTTGGATAGCTAACCGTATTGGCCTTAATTGGTATATTTTTTCTGGTGGATAGTGCAAGAAAATTTTTTTATAATTTTTTCAAAAAAAAGCAAAGGGGATAGTCCATGGTTTTTTTTGGCGAAAAATAATTTTTTCGCACTATCTGCAAAAAGCAAAATTCAAATTAAAGCCAATGCGGTTCTCTTTCCAACACAGTAGAAATCAAGTCGATATCTAGAAAAGTAAGCAAGTTATGACCATAAAGGTAAGCAGGTCTACTACTGCCTGTTTCCGTCCACTTTTTAGTAGAGCTGGTAACCTTTTTGGTTATAACTTCCTAAGTTTTCAATATATCGACTTGATTTCTTTTGCGTTGGATAGCTAACCGTATTGGCCTTAATTGGTATATTTTTTCTGGTGGATAGTGCAAGAAAATTTTTTTATAATTTTTTCAAAAAAAAGCAAAGGGGATAGTCCATGGTTTTTTTTGGCGAAAAATAATTTTTTCGCACTATCTGCAAAAAGCAAAATTCAAATTAAAGCCAATGCGGTTCTCTTTCCAACACAGTAGAAATCAAGTCGATATCTAGAAAAGTAAGCAAGTTATGACCATAAAGGTAAGCAGGTCTACTACTGCCTGTTTCCGTCCACTTTTTAGTAGAGCTGGTAACCTTTTTGGTTATAACTTCCTAAGTTTTCAATATATCGACTTGATTTCTTTTGCGTTGGATAGCTAACCGTATTGGCCTTAATTGGTATATTTTTTCTGGTGGATAGTGCAAGAAAATTTTTTTATAATTTTTTCAAAAAAAAGCAAAGGGGATAGTCCATGGTTTTTTTTGGCGAAAAATAATTTTTTCGCACTATCTGCAAAAAGCAAAATTCAAATTAAAGCCAATGCGGTTCTCTTTCCAACACAGTAAAAATCAAGTCGATATCTAGAAAAGTAAGCAAGTTATGACCATAAAGGTAAGCAGGTCTACTACTGCCTGTTTCCGTCCACTTTTTAGTAGAGCTGGTAACCTTTTTGGTTATAACTTCCTAAGTTTTCAATATATCGACTTGATTTCTTTTGCGTTGGATAGCTAACCGTATTGGCCTTAATTGGTATATTTTTTCTGGTGGATAGTGCAAGAAAATTTTTTTATAATTTTTTAAAAAAAAAGCAAAGGGGATAGTCCATGGTTTTTTTTGGCGAAAAAAATTTTTTTCGCACTATCTGCAAAAAGCAAAATTCAAATTAAAGCCAATGCGGTTCTCTTTCCAACACAGTGAAAATCAAGTCGATATCTAGAAAAGTAAGCAAGTTATGACCATAAAGGTAAGCAGGTCTACTACTGCCTGTTTCCGTCCACTTTTTAGTAGAGCTGGTAACCTTTTTGGTTATAACTTCCTAAGTTTTCAATATATCGACTTGATTTCTTTTGCGTTGGATAGCTAACCGTATTGGCCTTAATTGGTATATTTTTTCTGGTGGATAGTGCAAGAAAATTTTTTTATAATTTTTTCAAAAAAAAGCAAAGGGGATAGTCCATGGTTTTTTTTGGCGAAAAATAATTTTTTCGCACTATCTGCAAAAAGCAAAATTCAAATTAAAGCCAATGCGGTTCTCTTTCCAACACAGTAGAAATCAAGTCGATATCTAGAAAAGTAAGCAAGTTATGACCATAAAGGTAAGCAGGTCTACTACTGCCTGTTTCCGTCCACTTTTTAGTAGAGCTGGTAACCTTTTTGGTTATAACTTCCTAAGTTTTCAATATATCGACTTGATTTCTTTTGCGTTGGATAGCTAACCGTATTGGCCTTAATTGGTATATTTTTTCTGGTGGATAGTGCAAGAAAATTTTTTTATAATTTTTTCAAAAAAAAGCAAAGGGGATAGTCCATGGTTTTTTTTGGCGAAAAATAATTTTTTCGCACTATCTGCAAAAAGCAAAATTCAAATTAAAGCCAATGCGGTTCTCTTTCCAACACAGTAAAAATCAAGTCGATATCTAGAAAAGTAAGCAAGTTATGACCATAAAGGTAAGCAGGTCTACTACTGCCTGTTTCCGTCCACTTTTTAGTAGAGCTGGTAACCTTTTTGGTTATAACTTCCTAAGTTTTCAATATATCGACTTGATTTCTTTTGCGTTGGATAGCTAACCGTATTGGCCTTAATTGGTATATTTTTTTTGGTGGATAGTGCAAAAAAATTTTTTTATAATTTTTTCAAAAAAAAGCAAAGGGGATAGTCCATGGTTTTTTTTGGCGAAAAATAATTTTTTCGCACTATCTGCAAAAAGCAAAATTCAAATTAAAGCCAATGCGGTTCTCTTTCCAACACAGTAAAAATCAAGTCGATATCTAGAAAAGTAAGCAAGTTATGACCATAAAGGTAAGCAGGTCTACTACTGCCTGTTTCCGTCCACTTTTTAGTAGAGCTGGTAACCTTTTTGGTTATAACTTCCTAAGTTTTCAATATATCGACTTGATTTCTTTTGCGTTGGATAGCTAACCGTATTGGCCTTAATTGGTATATTTTTTCTGGTGGATAGTGCAAGAAAATTTTTTTATAATTTTTTCAAAAAAAAGCAAAGGGGATAGTCCATGGTTTTTTTTGGCGAAAAATAATTTTTTCGCACTATCTGCAAAAAGCAAAATTCAAATTAAAGCCAATGCGGTTCTCTTTCCAACACAGTAAAAATCAAGTCGATATCTAGAAAAGTAAGCAAGTTATGACCATAAAGGTAAGCAGGTCTACTACTGCCTGTTTCCGTCCACTTTTTAGTAGAGCTGGTAACCTTTTTGGTTATAACTTCCTAAGTTTTCAATATATCGACTTGATTTCTTTTGCGTTGGATAGCTAACCGTATTGGCCTTAATTGGTATATTTTTTCTGGTGGATACTGCAAGAAAATTTTTTTATAATTTTTTCAAAAAAAAGCAAAGGGGATAGTCCATGGTTTTTTTTGGCGAAAAATAATTTTTTCGCACTATCTGCAAAAAGCAAAATTCAAATTAAAGCCAATGCGGTTCTCTTTCCAACACAGTAGAAATCAAGTCGATATCTAGAAAAGTAAGCAAGTTATGACCATAAAGGTAAGCAGGTCTACTACTGCCTGTTTCCGTCCACTTTTTAGTAGAGCTGGTAACCTTTTTGGTTATAACTTCCTAAGTTTTCAATATATCGACTTGATTTCTTTTGCGTTGGATAGCTAACCGTATTGGCCTTAATTGGTATATTTTTTCTGGTGGATAGTGCAAGAAAATTTTTTTATAATTTTTTCAAAAAAAAGCAAAGGGGATAGTCCATGGTTTTTTTTGGCGAAAAATAATTTTTTCGCACTATCTGCAAAAAGCAAAATTCAAATTAAAGCCAATGCGGTTCTCTTTCCAACACAGTAAAAATCAAGTCGATATCTAGAAAAGTAAGCAAGTTATGACCATAAAGGTAAGCAGGTCTACTACTGCCTGTTTCCGTCCACTTTTTAGTAGAGCTGGTAACCTTTTTGGTTATAACTTCCTAAGTTTTCAATATATCGACTTGATTTCTTTTGCGTTGGATAGCTAACCGTATTGGCCTTAATTGGTATATTTTTTCTGGTGGATACTGCAAGAAAATTTTTTTATAATTTTTTCAAAAAAAAGCAAAGGGGATAGTCCATGGTTTTTTTTGGCGAAAAATAATTTTTTCGCACTATCTGCAAAAAGCAAAATTCAAATTAAAGCCAATGCGGTTCTCTTTCCAACACAGTAGAAATCAAGTCGATATCTAGAAAAGTAAGCAAGTTATGACCATAAAGGTAAGCAGGTCTACTACTGCCTGTTTCCGTCCACTTTTTAGTAGAGCTGGTAACCTTTTTGGTTATAACTTCCTAAGTTTTCAATATATCGACTTGATTTCTTTTGCGTTGGATAGCTAACCGTATTGGCCTTAATTGGTATATTTTTTCTGGTGGATAGTGCAAGAAAATTTTTTTATAATTTTTTCAAAAAAAAGCAAAGGGGATAGTCCATGGTTTTTTTTGGCGAAAAATAATTTTTTCGCACTATCTGCAAAAAGCAAAATTCAAATTAAAGCCAATGCGGTTCTCTTTCCAACACAGTAAAAATCAAGTCGATATCTAGAAAAGTAAGCAAGTTATGACCATAAAGGTAAGCAGGTCTACTACTGCCTGTTTCCGTCCACTTTTTAGTAGAGCTGGTAACCTTTTTGGTTATAACTTCCTAAGTTTTCAATATATCGACTTGATTTCTTTTGCGTTGGATAGCTAACCGTATTGGCCTTAATTGGTATATTTTTTTTGGTGGATAGTGCAAAAAAATTTTTTTATAATTTTTTCAAAAAAAAGCAAAGGGGATAGTCCATGGTTTTTTTTGGCGAAAAATAATTTTTTCGCACTATCTGCAAAAAGCAAAATTCAAATTAAAGCCAATGTGGTTCTCTTTTTAACACAGTAGAAATCAAGTCGATATCTAGAAAAGTAAGCAAGTTATGACCATAAAGGTAAGCAGGTCTACTACTGCCTGTTTCCGTCCACTTTTTAGTAGAGCTGGTAACCTTTTTGGTTATAACTTCCTAAGTTTTCAATATATCGACTTGATTTCTTTTGCGTTGGATAGCTAACCGTATTGGCCTTAATTGGTATATTTTTTCTGGTGGATAGTGCAAGAAAATTTTTTTATAATTTTTTCAAAAAAAAGCAAAGGGGATAGTCCATGGTTTTTTTTGGCGAAAAACAATTTTTTCGCACTATCTGCAAAAAGCAAACTTCAAATTAAAGGCAATGCGGTTCTCTATCCAACACAGTAGAAATCAAGTCGATATCTAGAAAAGTAAGCAAGTTATGACCATAAAGGTAAGCAGGTCTACTACTGCCTGTTTCCGTCCACTTTTTAGTAGAGCTGGTAACCTTTTTGGTTATAACTTCCTAAGTTTTCAATATATCGACTTGATTTCTTTTGCGTTGGATAGCTAACCGTATTGGCCTTCATTGGTATATTTTTTCTGGTGGATAGTGCAAGAAAATTTTTTATAATTTTTTCAAAAAAAAGCAAAGGGGATAGTCCATGGTTTTTTTTGGCGAAAAATAATTTTTTCGCACTATCTGCAAAAAGCAAACTTCAAATTAAAGGCAATGCGGTTCTCTATCCAACACAGTAGAAATCAAGTCGATATCTAGAAAAGTAAGCAAGTTATGACCATAAAGGTAAGCAGGTCTACTACTGCCTGTTTCCGTCCACTTTTTAGTAGAGCTGGTAACCTTTTTGGTTATAACTTCCTAAGTTTTCAATATATCGACTTGATTTCTTTTGCGTTGGATAGCTAACCGTATTGGCCTTCATTGGTATATTTTTTCTGGTGGATAGTGCAAGAAAATTTTTTTATAATTTTTTCAAAAAAAAGCAAAGGGGATAGTCCATGGTTTTTTTTGGCGAAAAATAATTTTTTCGCACTATCTGCAAAAAGCAAACTTCAAATTAAAGGCAATGCGGTTCTCTATCCAACACAGTAGAAATCAAGTCGATATCTAGAAAAGTAAGCAAGTTATGACCATAAAGGTAAGCAGGTCTACTACTGCCTGTTTCCGTCCACTTTTTAGTAGAGCTGGTAACCTTTTTGGTTATAACTTCCTAAGTTTTCAATATATCGACTTGATTTCTTTTGCGTTGGATAGCTAACCGTATTGGCCTTAATTGGTATATTTTTTTTGGTGGATAGTGCAAGAAAATTTTTTTATAATTTTTTCAAAAAAAAGCAAAGGGGATAGTCCATGGTTTTTTTTGGCGAAAAATAATTTTTTCGCACTATCTGCAAAAAGCAAACTTCAAATTAAAGCCAATGCGGTTCTCTTTCCAACACAGTAGAAATCAAGTCGATATCTAGAAAAGTAAGCAAGTTATGACCATAAAGGTAAGCAGCTCTACTACTGCCTGTTTCCGTCCACTTTTTAGTAGAGCTGGTAACCTTTTTGGTTATAACTTCCTAAGTTTTCAATATATCGACTTGATTTCTTTTGCGTTGGATAGCTAACCGTATTGGCCTTCATTGGTATATTTTTTCTGGTAAATAGTGCAAGAAAATTTTTTTATAATTTTTTCAAAAAAAAAGCAAAGGGGATAGTCCATGGTTTTTTTTGGCGAAAAATAATTTTTTCGCACTATCTGCAAAAAGCAAACTTTAAATTAAAGGCAATGCGGTTCTCTATCCAACACAGTAGAAATCAAGTCGATATCTAGAAAAGTAAGCAAGTTATGACCATAAAGGTAAGCAGGTCTACTACTGCCTGTTTCCGTCCACTTTTTAGTATAGCTGGTAACCTTTTTGGTTATAACTTCCTAAGTTTTCAATATATCGACTTGATTTCTTTTGCGTTGGATAGCAAACCGTATTGGCCTTAATTGGTATATTTTTTCTGGTGGATAGTGCAAGAAAATTTTTTTATAATTTTTTCAAAAAAAAGCAAAGGGGATAGTCCATGGTTTTTTTTGGCGAAAAATAATTTTTTCGCACTATCTGCAAAAAGCAAACTTCAAATTAAAGCCAATGCGGTTCTCTTTCCAACACAGTAGAAATCAAGTCGATATCTAGAAAAGTAAGCAAGTTATGACCATAAAGGTAAGCAGCTCTACTACTGCCTGTTTCCGTCCACTTTTTAGTAGAGCTGGTAACCTTTTTGGTTATAACTTCCTAAGTTTTCAATATATCGACTTGATTTCTTTTGCGTTGGATAGCTAACCGTATTGGCCTTCATTGGTATATTTTTTCTGGTAAATAGTGCAAGAAAATTTTTTTATAATTTTTTCAAAAAAAAAGCAAAGGGGATAGTCCATGGTTTTTTTTGGCGAAAAATAATTTTTTCGCACTATCTGCAAAAAGCAAACTTTAAATTAAAGGCAATGCGGTTCTCTATCCAACACAGTAGAAATCAAGTCGATATCTAGAAAAGTAAGCAAGTTATGACCATAAAGGTAAGCAGGTCTACTACTGCCTGTTTCCGTCCACTTTTTAGTAGAGCTGGTAACCTTTTTGGTTATAACTTCCTAAGTTTTCAATATATCGACTTGATTTCTTTTGCGTTGGATAGCTAACCGTATTGGCCTTCATTGGTATATTTTTTCTGGTAAATAGTGCAAGAAAATTTTTTTATAATTTTTTCAAAAAAAAAGCAAAGGGGATAGTCCATGGTTTTTTTTGGCGAAAAATAATTTTTTCGCACTATCTGCAAAAAGCAAACTTTAAATTAAAGGCAATGCGGTTCTCTATCCAACACAGTAGAAATCAAGTCGATATCTAGAAAAGTAAGCAAGTTATGACCATAAAGGTAAGCAGGTCTACTACTGCCTGTTTCCGTCCACTTTTTAGTATAGCTGGTAACCTTTTTGGTTATAACTTCCTAAGTTTTCAATATATCGACTTGATTTCTTTTGCGTTGGATAGCAAACCGTATTGGCCTTAATTGGTATATTTTTTCTGGTGGATAGTGCAAGAAAATTTTTTTATAATTTTTTCAAAAAAAAGCAAAGGGGATAGTCCATGGTTTTTTTTGGCGAAAAATAATTTTTTCGCACTATCTGCAAAAAGCAAACTTTAAATTAAAGGCAATGCGGTTCTCTTTCCAACACAGTAGAAATCAAGTCGATATCTAGAAAAGTAAGCAAGTTATGACCATAAAGGTAAGCAGGTCTACTACTGCCTGTTTCCGTCCACTTTTTAGTAGAGCTGGTAACCTTTTTGGTTATAACTTCCTAAGTTTTCAATATATCGACTTGATTTCTTTTGCGTTGGATAGCTAACCGTATTGGCCTTAATTGGTATATTTTTTCTGGTGGATAGTGCAAGAAAATTTTTTTATAATTTTTTCAAAAAAAAGCAAAGGGGATAGTCCATGGTTTTTTTTGGCGAAAAATAATTTTTTCGCACTATCTGCAAAAAGCAAACTTTAAATTAAAGGCAATGCGGTTCTCTATCCAACACAGTAGAAATCAAGTCGATATCTAGAAAAGTAAGCAAGTTATGACCATAAAGGTAAGCAGGTCTACTACTGCCTGTTTCCGTCCACTTTTTAGTAGAGCTGGTAACCTTTTTGGTTATAACTTCCTAAGTTTTCAATATATCGACTTGATTTCTTTTGCGTTGGATAGCTAACCGTATTGGCCTTAATTGGTATATTTTTTCTGGTGGATACTGCAAGAAAATTTTTTTATAATTTTTTCAAAAAAAAGCAAAGGGGATAGTCCATGGTTTTTTTTGGCGAAAAATAATTTTTTCGCACTATCTGCAAAAAGCAAACTTCAAATTAAAGGCAATGCGGTTCTCTATCCAACACAGTAGAAATCAAGTCGATATCTAGAAAAGTAAGCAAGTTATGACCATAAAGGTAAGCAGGTCTACTACTGCCTGTTTCCGTCCACTTTTTAGTAGAGCTGGTAACCTTTTTGGTTATAACTTCCTAAGTTTTCAATATATCGACTTGATTTCTTTTGCGTTGGATAGCTAACCGTATTGGCCTTAATTGGTATATTTTTTCTGGTGGATAGTGCAAGAAAATTTTTTTATAATTTTTTCAAAAAAAAGCAAAGGGGATAGTCCATGGTTTTTTTTGGCGAAAAATAATTTTTTCGCACTATCTGCAAAAAGCAAACTTTAAATTAAAGGCAATGCGGTTCTCTATCCAACACAGTAGAAATCAAGTCGATATCTAGAAAAGTAAGCAAGTTATGACCATAAAGGTAAGCAGGTCTACTACTGCCTGTTTCCGTCCACTTTTTAGTATAGCTGGTAACCTTTTTGGTTATAACTTCCTAAGTTTTCAATATATCGACTTGATTTCTTTTGCGTTGGATAGCAAACCGTATTGGCCTTAATTGGTATATTTTTTCTGGTGGATAGTGCAAGAAAATTTTTTTATAATTTTTTCAAAAAAAAGCAAAGGGGATAGTCCATGGTTTTTTTTGGCGAAAAATAATTTTTTCGCACTATCTGCAAAAAGCAAACTTTAAATTAAAGGCAATGCGGTTCTCTATCCAACACAGTAGAAATCAAGTCGATATCTAGAAAAGTAAGCAAGTTATGACCATAAAGGTAAGCAGGTCTACTACTGCCTGTTTCCGTCCACTTTTTAGTAGAGCTGGTAACCTTTTTGGTTATAACTTCCTAAGTTTTCAATATATCGACTTGATTTCTTTTGCGTTGGATAGCTAACCGTATTGGCCTTAATTGGTATATTTTTTCTGGTGGATACTGCAAGAAAATTTTTTTATAATTTTTTAAAAAAAAAGCAAAGGGGATAGTCCATGGTTTTTTTTGGCGAAAAATAATTTTTTCGCACTATCTGCAAAAAGCAAACTTCAAATTAAAGGCAATGCGGTTCTCTATCCAACACAGTAGAAATCAAGTCGATATCTAGAAAAGTAAGCAAGTTATGACCATAAAGGTAAGCAGGTCTACTACTGCCTGTTTCCGTCCACTTTTTAGTAGAGCTGGTAACCTTTTTGGTTATAACTTCCTAAGTTTTCAATATATCGACTTGATTTCTTTTGCGTTGGATAGCTAACCGTATTGGCCTTAATTGGTATATTTTTTCTGGTGGATAGTGCAAGAAAATTTTTTTATAATTTTTTCAGAAAAAAGCAAAGGGGATAGTCCATGGTTTTTTTTGGCGAAAAATAATTTTTTCGCACTATCTGCAAAAAGCAAACTTTAAATTAAAGGCAATGCGGTTCTCTATCCAACACAGTAGAAATCAAGTCGATATCTAGAAAAGTAAGCAAGTTATGACCATAAAGGTAAGCAGGTCTACTACTGCCTGTTTCCGTCCACTTTTTAGTAGAGCTGGTAACCTTTTTGGTTATAACTTCCTAAGTTTTCAATATATCGACTTGATTTCTTTTGCGTTGGATAGCTAACCGTATTGGCCTTAATTGGTATATTTTTTCTGGTGGATAGTGCAAGAAAATTTTTTTATAATTTTTTCAAAAAAAAGCAAAGGGGATAGTCCATGGTTTTTTTTGGCGAAAAATAATTTTTTCGCACTATCTGCAAAAAGCAAACTTTAAATTAAAGGCAATGCGGTTCTCTATCCAACACAGTAGAAATCAAGTCGATATCTAGAAAAGTAAGCAAGTTATGACCATAAAGGTAAGCAGGTCTACTACTGCCTGTTTCCGTCCACTTTTTAGTAGAGCTGGTAACCTTTTTGGTTATAACTTCCTAAGTTTTCAATATATCGACTTGATTTCTTTTGCGTTGGATAGCTAACCGTATTGGCCTTAATTGGTATATTTTTTCTGGTGGATAGTGCAAGAAAATTTTTTTATAATTTTTTCAAAAAAAAGCAAAGGGGATAGTCCATGGTTTTTTTTGGCGAAAAATAATTTTTTCGCACTATCTGCAAAAAGCAAACTTCAAATTAAAGGCAATGCGGTTCTCTATCCAACACAGTAGAAATCAAGTCGATATCTAGAAAAGTAAGCAAGTTATGACCATAAAGGTAAGCAGGTCTACTACTGCCTGTTTCCGTCCACTTTTTAGTAGAGCTGGTAACCTTTTTGGTTATAACTTCCTAAGTTTTCAATATATCGACTTGATTTCTTTTGCGTTGGATAGCTAACCGTATTGGCCTTAATTGGTATATTTTTTCTGGTGGATAGTGCAAGAAAATTTTTTTATAATTTTTTCAGAAAAAAGCAAAGGGGATAGTCCATGGTTTTTTTTGGCGAAAAATAATTTTTTCGCACTATCTGCAAAAAGCAAACTTTAAATTAAAGGCAATGCGGTTCTTTATCCAACACAGTAGAAATCAAGTCGATATCTAGAAAAGTAAGCAAGTTATGACCATAAAGGTAAGCAGGTCTACTACTGCCTGTTTCCGTCCACTTTTTAGTAGAGCTGGTAACCTTTTTGGTTATAACTTCCTAAGTTTTCAATATATCGACTTGATTTCTTTTGCGTTGGATAGCTAACCGTATTGGCCTTCATTGGTATATTTTTTCTGGTGGATAGTGCAAGAAAATTTTTTTATAATTTTTTCAAAAAAAAGCAAAGGGGATAGTCCATGGTTTTTTTTGGCGAAAAATAATTTTTTCGCACTATCTGCAAAAAGCAAACTTTAAATTAAAGGCAATGCGGTTCTCTATCCAACACAGTAGAAATCAAGTCGATATCTAGAAAAGTAAGCAAGTTATGACCATAAAGGTAAGCAGGTCTACTACTGCCTGTTTCCGTCCACTTTTTAGTAGAGCTGGTAACCTTTTTGGTTATAACTTCCTAAGTTTTCAATATATCGACTTGATTTCTTTTGCGTTGGATAGCTAACCGTATTGGCCTTCATTGGTATATTTTTTCTGGTGGATACTGCAAGAAAATTTTTTTATAATTTTTTCAAAAAAAAGCAAAGGGGATAGTCCATGGTTTTTTTTGGCGAAAAATAATTTTTTCGCACTATCTGCAAAAAGCAAAATTCAAATTAAAGCCAATGCGGTTCTCTTTCCAACACAGTAGAAATCAAGTCGATATCTAGAAAAGTAAGCAAGTTATGACCATAAAGGTAAGCAGGTCTACTACTGCCTGTTTCCGTCCACTTTTTAGTAGAGCTGGTAACCTTTTTGGTTATAACTTCCTAAGTTTTCAATATATCGACTTGATTTCTTTTGCGTTGGATAGCTAACCGTATTGGCCTTCATTGGTATATTTTTTCTGGTGGATAGTGCAAGAAAATTTTTTTATAATTTTTTCAAAAAAAAGCAAAGGGGATAGTCCATGGTTTTTTTTGGCGAAAAATAATTTTTTCGCACTATCTGCAAAAAGCAAACTTCAAATTAAAGGCAATGCGGTTCTCTATCCAACACAGTAGAAATCAAGTCGATATCTAGAAAAGTAAGCAAGTTATGACCATAAAGGTAAGCAGGTCTACTACTGCCTGTTTCCGTCCACTTTTTAGTAGAGCTGGTAACCTTTTTGTTTATAACTTCCTAAGTTTTCAATATATCGACTTGATTTCTTTTGCGTTGGATAGCTAACCGTATTGGCCTTAATTGGTATATTTTTTCTGGTGGATAGTGCAAGAAAATTTTTTTATAATTTTTTCAAAAAAAAGCAAAGGGGATAGTCCATGGTTTTTTTTGGCGAAAAATAATTTTTTCGCACTATCTGCAAAAAGCAAACTTTAAATTAAAGGCAATGCGGTTCTCTATCCAACACAGTAGAAATCAAGTCGATATCTAGAAAAGTAAGCAAGTTATGACCATAAAGGTAAGCAGGTCTACTACTGCCTGTTTCCGTCCACTTTTTAGTAGAGCTGGTAACCTTTTTGGTTATAACTTCCTAAGTTTTCAATATATCGACTTGATTTCTTTTGCGTTGGATAGCTAACCGTATTGGCCTTAATTGGTATATTTTTTCTGGTGGATAGTGCAAGAAAATTTTTTTATAATTTTTTCAAAAAAAAGCAAAGGGGATAGTCCATGGTTTTTTTTGGCGAAAAATAATTTTTTCGCACTATCTGCAAAAAGCAAACTTTAAATTAAAGGCAATGCGGTTCTCTATCCAACACAGTAGAAATCAAGTCGATACCTAGAAAAGTAAGCAAGTTATGACCATAAAGGTAAGCAGGTCTACTACTGCCTGTTTCCGTCCACTTTTTAGTAGAGCTGGTAACCTTTTTGGTTATAACTTCCTAAGTTTTCAATATATCGACTTGATTTCTTTTGCGTTGGATAGCTAACCGTATTGGCCTTCATTGGTATATTTTTTCTGGTGGATAGTGCAAGAAAATTTTTTTATAATTTTTTCAAAAAAAAGCAAAGGGGATAGTCCATGGTTTTTTTTGGCGAAAAATAATTTTTTCGCACTATCTTCAAAAAGCAAACTTCAAATTAAAGGCAATGCGGTTCTCTATCCAACACAGTAGAAATCAAGTCGATATCTAGAAAAGTAAGCAAGTTATGACCATAAAGGTAAGCAGGTCTACTACTGCCTGTTTCCGTCCACTTTTTAGTAGAGCTGGTAACCTTTTTGGTTATAACTTCCTAAGTTTTCAATATATCGACTTGATTTCTTTTGCGTTGGATAGCTAACCGTATTGGCCTTAATTGGTATATTTTTTCTGGTGGATACTGCAAGAAAATTTTTTTATAATTTTTTCAAAAAAAAGCAAAGGGGATAGTCCATGGTTTTTTTTGGCGAAAAATAATTTTTTCACACTATCTGCAAAAAGCA
Organism: Thelaira solivaga; assembly: GCA_947397855.1. Taxonomy (NCBI): domain Eukaryota; kingdom Metazoa; phylum Arthropoda; class Insecta; order Diptera; family Tachinidae; genus Thelaira; species Thelaira solivaga. The sequence continues at coordinate 27,379,732 of OX377614.1, forward strand.
AAATTCAAATTAAAGCCAATGCGGTTCTCTTTCCAACACAGTAAAAATCAAGTCGATATCTAGAAAAGTAAGCAAGTTATGACCATAAAGGTAAGCAGGTCTACTACTGCCTGTTTCCGTCCACTTTTTAGTAGAGCTGGTAACCTTTTTGGTTATAACTTTCTAAGTTTTCAATATATCGACTTGATTTCTTTTGCGTTGGATAGGAAACCGTATTGGCCTTAATTGGTATATTTTTTCTGGTGGATAGTGCAAGAAAATTTTTTTATAATTTTTTCAAAAAAAAGCAAAGGGGATAGTCCATGGTTTTTTTTGGCGAAAAATAATTTTTTCGCACTATCTGCAAAAAGCAAAATTCAAATTAAAGCCAATGCGGTTCTCTTTCCAACACAGTAAAAATCAAGTCGATATCTAGAAAAGTAAGCAAGTTATGACCATAAAGGTAAGCAGGTCTACTACTGCCTGTTTCCGTCCACTTTTTAGTAGAGCTGGTAACGTTTTTGGTTATAACTTTCTAAGTTTTCAATATATCGACTTGATTTCTTTTGCGTTGGATAGGTAACCGTATTGGCCTTAATTGGTATATTTTTTCTGGTGGATAGTGCAAGAAAATTTTTTTATAATTTTTTCAAAAAAAAGCAAAGGGGATAGTCCATGGTTTTTTTTGGCGAAAAATAATTTTTTCGCACTATCTGCAAAAAGCAAACTTCAAATTAAAGGCAATGCGGTTCTCTATCCAACACAGTAGAAATCAAGTCGATATCTAGAAAAGTAAGCAAGTTATGACCATAAAGGTAAGCAGGTCTACTACTGCCTGTTTCCGTCCACTTTTTAGTAGAGCTGGTAACCTTTTTGGTTATAACTTCCTAAGTTTTCAATATATCGACTTGATTTCTTTTGCGTTGGATAGCTAGCCGTATTGGCCTTAATTGGTATATTTTTTCTGGTGGATACTGCAAGAAAATTTTTTTATAATTTTTTCAAAAAAAAGCAAAGGGGATAGTCCATGGTTTTTTTTTTGGCGAAAAATAATTTTTTCACACTATCTGCAAAAAGCAAAATTCAAATTAAAGCCAATGCGGCTCTCTTTCCAACACAGTAGAAATCAAGTCGATATCTAGAAAAGTAAGCAAGTTATGACCATAAAGGTAAGCAGGTCTACTACTGCCTGTTTCCGTCCACTTTTTAGTAGAGCTGGTAACCTTTTTGGTTATAACTTCCTAAGTTTTCAATATATCGACTTGATTTCTTTTGCGTTGGATAGCTAACCGTATTGGCCTTCATTGGTATATTTTTTCTGGTGGATAGTGCAAGAAAATTTTTTTATAATTTTTTCAAAAAAAAGCAAAGGGGATAGTCCATGGTTTTTTTTGGCGAAAAATAATTTTTTCGCACTATCTGCAAAAAGCAAACTTCAAATTAAAGGCAATGCGGTTCTCTATCCAACACAGTAGAAATCAAGTCGATATCTAGAAAAGTAAGCAAGTTATGACCATAAAGGTAAGCAGGTCTACTACTGCCTGTTTCCGTCCACTTTTTAGTAGAGCTGGTAACCTTTTTGGTTATAACTTCCTAAGTTTTCAATATATCGACTTGATTTCTTTTGCGTTGGATAGGTAACCGTATTGGCCTTAATTGGTATATTTTTTCTGGTGGATAGTGCAAGAAAATTTTTTTATAATTTTTTCAAAAAAAAGCAAAGGGGATAGTCCATGGTTTTTTTTGGCGAAAAATAATTTTTTCGCACTATCTGCAAAAAGCAAACTTCAAATTAAAGGCAATGCGGTTCTCTATCCAACACAGTAGAAATCAAGTCGATATCTAGAAAAGTAAGCAAGTTATGACCATAAAGGTAAGCAGGTCTACTACTGCCTGTTTCCGTCCACTTTTTAGTAGAGCTGGTAACCTTTTTGGTTATAACTTCCTAAGTTTTCAATATATCGACTTGATTTCTTTTGCGTTGGATAGCTAACCGTATTGGCCTTAATTGGTATATTTTTTCTGGTGGATAGTGCAAGAAAATTTTTTTATAATTTTTAAAAAAAAAAGCAAAGGGGATAGTCCATGGTTTTTTTTGGCGAAAAATAATTTTTTCGCACTATCTGCAAAAAGCAAACTTCAAATTAAAGCCAATGCGGTTTTCTATCCTACACAGTATAAATCAAGTCGATATCTAGAAAAGTAAGCAAGTTATGACCATAAAGGTAAGCAGGTCTACTACTGCCTGTTTCCGTCCACTTTTTAGTAGAGCTGGTAACCTTTTTGGTTATAACTTCCTAAGTTTTCAATATATCAACTTGATTTCTTTTGCGTTGGATAGCTAACCGTATTGGCCTTAATTGGTATATTTTTTCTGGTGGATACTGCAAGAAAATTTTTTTATAATTTTTTCAAAAAAAAGCAAAGGGGATAGTCCATGGTTTTTTTGGCGAAAAATAATTTTTTCGCACTATCTGCAAAAAGCAAACTTTAAATTAAAGGCAATGCGGTTCTCTATCCAACACAGTAGAAATCAAGTCGATATCTAGAAAAGTAAGCAAGTTATGACCATAAAGGTAAGCAGGTCTACTACTGCCTGTTTCCGTCCACTTTTTAGTAGAGCTGGTAACCTTTTTGGTTATAACTTCCTAAGTTTTCAATATATCGACTTGATTTCTTTTGCGTTGGATAGCTAACCGTATTGGCCTTCATTGGTATATTTTTTCTGGTGGATAGTGCAAGAAAATTTTTTTATAATTTTTTCAAAAAAAAGCAAAGGGGATAGTCCATGGTTTTTTTTGGCGAAAAATAATTTTTTCGCACTATCTGCAAAAAGCAAACTTCAAATTAAAGGCAATGCGGTTCTCTATCCAACACAGTAGAAATCAAGTCGATATCTAGAAAAGTAAGCAAGTTATGACCATAAAGGTAAGCAGGTCTACTACTGCCTGTTTCCGTCCACTTTTTAGTAGAGCTGGTAACCTTTTTGGTTATAACTTCCTAAGTTTTCAATATATCGACTTGATTTCTTTTGCGTTGGATAGCTAACCGTATTGGCCTTAATTGGTATATTTTTTCTGGTGGATACTGCAAGAAAATTTTTTTATAATTTTTTCAAAAAAAAGCAAAGGGGATAGTCCATGGTTTTTTTTGGCGAAAAATAATTTTTTCGCACTATCTGCAAAAAGCAAACTTCAAATTAAAGCCAATGCGGTTTTCTATCCTACACAGTATAAATCAAGTCGATATCTAGAAAAGTAAGCAAGTTATGACCATAAAGGTAAGCAGGTCTACTACTGCCTGTTTCCGTCCACTTTTTAGTAGAGCTGGTAACCTTTTTGGTTATAACTTCCTAAGTTTTCAATATATCAACTTGATTTCTTTTGCGTTGGATAGCTAACCGTATTGGCCTTAATTGGTATATTTTTTCTGGTGGATACTGCAAGAAAATTTTTTTATAATTTTTTCAAAAAAAAGCAAAGGGGATAGTCCATGGTTTTTTTTGGCGAAAAATAATTTTTTCGCACTATCTGCAAAAAGCAAACTTCAAATTAAAGGCAATGCGGTTCTCTATCCAACACAGTAGAAATCAAGTCGATATCTAGAAAAGTAAGCAAGTTATGACCATAAAGGTAAGCAGGTCTACTACTGCCTGTTTCCGTCCACTTTTTAGTAGAACTGGTAACCTTTTTGGTTATAACTTCCTAAGTTTTCAATATATCGACTTGATTTCTTTTGCGTTGGATAGCTAACCGTATTGGCCTTAATTGGTATATTTTTTCTGGTGGATAGTGCAAGAAAATTTTTTTATAATTTTTTCAAAAAAAAGCAAAGGGGATAGTCCATGGTTTTTTTTGGCGAAAAATAATTTTTTCGCACTATCTGCAAAAAGCAAAATTCAAATTAAAGCCAATGCGGTTCTCTATCCTACACAGTATAAATCAAGTCGATATCTAGAAAAGTAAGCAAGTTATGACCATAAAGGTAAGCAGGTCTACTACTGCCTGTTTCCGTCCACTTTTTAGTAGAGCTGGTAACCTTTTTGGTTATAACTTCCTAAGTTTTCAATATATCGACTTGATTTCTTTTGCGTTGGATAGCTAACCGTATTGGCCTTAATTGGTATATTTTTTCTGGTGGATAGTGCAAGAAAATTTTTTTATAATTTTTTCAAAAAAAAGCAAAGGGGATAGTCCATGGTTTTTTTTGGCGAAAAATAATTTTTTCGCACTATCTGCAAAAAGCAAACTTCAAATTAAAGCCAATGCGGTTTTCTATCCTACACAGTATAAATCAAGTCGATATCTAGAAAAGTAAGCAAGTTATGACCATAAAGGTAAGCAGGTCTACTACTGCCTGTTTCCGTCCACTTTTTAGTAGAGCTGGTAACCTTTTTGGTTATAACTTCCTAAGTTTTCAATATATCGACTTGATTTCTTTTGCGTTGGATAGCTAACCGTATTGGCCTTAATTGGTATATTTTTTCTGGTGGATAGTGCAAGAAAATTTTTTTATAATTTTTTCAAAAAAAAGCAAAGGGGATAGTCCATGGTTTTTTTTGGCGAAAAATAATTTTTTCGCACTATCTGCAAAAAGCAAAATTCAAATTAAAGCCAATGCGGTTCTCTTTCCAACACAGTAGAAATCAAGTCGATATCTAGAAAAGTAAGCAAGTTATGACCATAAAGGTAAGCAGGTCTACTACTGCCTGTTTCCGTCCACTTTTTAGTAGAGCTGGTAACCTTTTTGGTTATAACTTCCTAAGTTTTCAATATATCGACTTGATTTCTTTTGCGTTGGATAGCTAACCGTATTGGCCTTAATTGGTATATTTTTTCTGGTGGATACTGCAAGAAAACTTTTTTATAATTTTTTCAAAAAAAAGCAAAGGGGATAGTCCATGGTTTGTTTTGGCGAAAAATAATTTTTTCGCACTATCTGCAAAAAGCAAAATTCAAATTAAAGCCAATGCGGTTCTCTTTCCAACACAGTAGAAATCAAGTCGATATCTAGAAAAGTAAGCAAGTTATGACCATAAAGGTAAGCAGGTCTACTACTGCCTGTTTCCGTCCACTTTTTAGTAGAGCTGGTAACCTTTTTGGTTATAACTTCCTAAGTTTTCAATATATCGACTTGATTTCTTTTGCGTTGGATAGGTAACCGTATTGGCCTTAATTGGTATATTTTTTCTGGTGGATACTGCAAGAAAATTTTTTTATAATTTTTTCAAAAAAAAGCAAAGGGGATAGTCCATGGTTTTTTTTGGCGAAAAATAATTTTTTCGCACTATCTGCAAAAAGCAAACTTCAAATTAAAGCCAATGCGGTTTTCTATCCTACACAGTATAAATCAAGTCGATATCTAGAAAAGTAAGCAAGTTATGACCATAAAGGTAAGCAGGTCTACTACTGCCTGTTTCCGTCCACTTTTTAGTAGAGCTGGTAACCTTTTTGGTTATAACTTCCTAAGTTTTCAATATATCGACTTGATTTCTTTTGCGTTGGATAGCTAACCGTATTGGCCTTAATTGGTATATTTTTTCTGGTGGATACTGCAAGAAAACTTTTTTATAATTTTTTCAAAAAAAAGCAAAGGGGATAGTCCATGGTTTGTTTTGGCGAAAAATAATTTTTTCGCACTATCTGCAAAAAGCAAAATTCAAATTAAAGCCAATGCGGTTCTCTTTCCAACACAGTAGAAATCAAGTCGATATCTAGAAAAGTAAGCAAGTTATGACCATAAAGGTAAGCAGGTCTACTACTGCCTGTTTCCGTCCACTTTTTAGTAGAGCTGGTAACCTTTTTGGTTATAACTTCCTAAGTTTTCAATATATCGACTTGATTTCTTTTGCGTTGGATAGCTAACCGTATTGGCCTTAATTGGTATATTTTTTCTGGTGGATACTGCAAGAAAATTTTTTTATAATTTTTTCAAAAAAAAGCAAAGGGGATAGTCCATGGTTTTTTTTGGCGAAAAATAATTTTTTCGCACTATCTGCAAAAAGCAAAATTCAAATTAAAGCCAATGCGGTTCTCTTTCCAACACAGTAGAAATCAAGTCGATATCTAGAAAAGTAAGCAAGTTATGACCATAAAGGTAAGCAGGTCTACTACTGCCTGTTTCCGTCCACTTTTTAGTAGAGCTGGTAACCTTTTTGGTTATAACTTTCTAAGTTTTCAATATATCGACTTGATTTCTTTTGCGTTGGATAGCTAACCGTATTGGCCTTAATTGGTATATTTTTTCTGGTGGATACTGCAAGAACATTTTTTTATAATTTTTTCAAAAAAAAGCAAAGGGGATAGTCCATGGTTTTTTTTGGCGAAAAATAATTTTTTCGCACTATCTGCAAGAGCAAAATTCAAATTAAAGCCAATGCGGTTCTCTTTCCAACACAGTAAAAATCAAGTCGATATCTAGAAAAGTAAGCAAGTTATGACCATAAAGGTAAGCAGGTCTACTACTGCCTGTTTCCGTCCACTTTTTAGTAGAGCTGGTAACCTTTTTGGTTATAACTTTCTAAGTTTTCAATATATCGACTTGATTTCTTTTGCGTTGGATAGCTAACCGTATTGGCCTTAATTGGTATATTTTTTCTGGTGGATACTGCAAGAACATTTTTTTATAATTTTTTCAAAAAAAAGCAAAGGGGGTAGTCCATGGTTTTTTTTGGCGAAAAATAATTTTTTCGCACTATCTGCAAAAAGCAAAATTCAAATTAAAGCCAATGCGGTTCTCTTTCCAACACAGTAGAAATCAAGTCGATATCTAGAAAAGTAAGCAAGTTATGACCATAAAGGTAAGCAGGTCTACTACTGCCTGTTTCCGTCCACTTTTTAGTAGAGCTGGTAACCTTTTTGGTTATAACTTCCTAAGTTTTCAATATATCAACTTGATTTCTTTTGCGTTGGATAGCTAACCGTATTGGCCTTAATTGGTATATTTTTTCTGGTGGATACTGCAAGAACATTTTTTTATAATTTTTTCAAAAAAAAGCAAAGGGGATAGTCCATGGTTTTTTTTGGCGAAAAATAATTTTTTCGCACTATCTGCAAAAAGCAAAATTCAAATTAAAGCCAATGCGGTTCTCTTTCCAACACATTAAAAATCAAGTCGATATCTAGAAAAGTAAGCAAGTTATGACCATAAAGGTAAGCAGGTCTACTACTGCCTGTTTCCGTCCACTTTTTAGTAGAGCTGGTAACCTTTTTGGTTATAACTTTCTAAGTTTTCAATATATCGACTTGATTTCTTTTGCGTTGGATAGCTAACCGTATTGGCCTTAATTGGTATATTTTTTCTGGTGGATACTGCAAGAACATTTTTTTATAATTTTTTCAAAAAAAAGCAAAGGGGATAGTCCATGGTTTTTTTTGGCGAAAAATAATTTTTTCGCACTATCTGCAAAAAGCAAAATTCAAATTAAAGCCAATGCGGTTCTCTTTTCAACACAGTAAAAATCAAGTCGATATCTAGAAAAGTAAGCAAGTTATGACCATAAAGGTAAGCAGGTCTACTACTGCCTGTTTCCGTCCACTTTTTAGTAGAGCTGGTAACCTTTTTGGTTATAACTTTCTAAGTTTTCAATATATCGACTTGATTTCTTTTGCGTTGGATAGCTAACCGTATTGGCCTTAATTGGTATATTTTTTCTGGTGGATACTGCAAGAACATTTTTTTATAATTTTTTCAAAAAAAAGCAAAGGGGATAGTCCATGGTTTTTTTTTGGCGAAAAATAATTTTTTCGCACTATCTGCAAGAGCAAAATTCAAATTAAAGCCAATGCGGTTCTCTTTCCAACACAGTAAAAATCAAGTCGATATCTAGAAAAGTAAGCAAGTTATGACCATAAAGGTAAGCAGGTCTACTACTGCCTGTTTCCGTCCACTTTTTAGTAGAGCTGGTAACCTTTTTGGTTATAACTTTCTAAGTTTTCAATATATCGACTTGATTTCTTTTGCGTTGGATAGCTAACCGTATTGGCCTTAATTGGTATATTTTTTCTGGTGGATACTGCAAGAAAATTTTTTTATAATTTTTTCAAAAAAAAGCAAAGGGGATAGTCCATGGTTTTTTTTGGCGAAAAATAATTTTTTCGCACTATCTGCAAAAAGCAAAATTCAAATTAAAGCCAATGCGGTTCTCTTTCCAACACAGTAAAAATCAAGTCGATATCTAGAAAAGTAAGCAAGTTATGACCATAAAGGTAAGCAGGTCTACTACTGCCTGTTTCCGTCCACTTTTTAGTAGAGCTGGTAACCTTTTTGGTTATAACTTTCTAAGTTTTCAATATATCGACTTGATTTCTTTTGCGTTGGATAGCTAACCGTATTGGCCTTAATTGGTATATTTTTTCTGGTGGATACTGCAAGAAAATTTTTTTATAATTTTTTCAAAAAGAAGCAGGGGGGATAGTCCATGGTTTTTTTGGCGAAAAATAATTTTTTTGCACTATCTGCAAAAAGCAAAATTCAAATTAAAGCCAATGCGGTTCTCTTTCCAACACAGTAGAAATAAAGTCGATATCTAGAAAAGTAAGCAAGTTATGACCATAAAGGTAAGCAGGTCTACTACTGCCTGTTTCCGTCCACTTTTTAGTAGAGCTGGTAACCTTTTTGGTTATAACTTCCTAAGTTTTCAATATATCGACTTGATTTCTTTTGCGTTGGATAGCTAACCGTATTGGCTTTAATTGGTATATTTTTTCTGGTGGATACTGCAAGAAAATTTTTTTATAATTTTTTCAAAAAAAAGCAAAGGGGATAGTCCATGGTTTTTTTTGGCGAAAAATAATTTTTTCGCACTATCTGCAAAAAGCAAATATTAAATTAAAGCTAGTACGGTTCTCTATCCAACACAGTAGAAATCAAGTCGATATCTAGAAAAGTAAGCAAGTTATGACCATAGAGGTAAGCAGGTCTACTACTGCCTGTTTCCATCCACTTTTTAGTAGAGCTGGTAACCTTTTTGGTTATAACTTCCTAAGCTTTCAATATATCGACTTGATTTCTTTTGCGTTGGATAGGTAACCGTATTGGCCTTAATTGGTATATTTTTTCTGGTGGATACTGCAAGAAAATTTTTTTATAATTTTTTCAAAAAAAAGCAAAGGGGGTAGTCCATGGTTTTTTTTGGCGAAAAATAATTTTTTCGCACTATCTGCAAAAAGCAAAATTCAAATTAAAGCCAATGCGGTTCTCTTTCCAACACAGTAGAAATCAAGTCGATATCTAGAAAAGTAAGCAAGTTATGACCATAAAGGTAAGCAGGTCTACTACTGCCTGTTTCCGTCCACTTTTTAGTAGAGCTGGTAACCTTTTTGGTTATAACTTCCTAAGTTTTCAATATATCAACTTGATTTCTTTTGCGTTGGATAGCTAACCGTATTGGCCTTAATTGGTATATTTTTTCTGGTGGATACTGCAAGAAAATTTTTTTATAATTTTTTCAAAAAAAAAGCAAAGGGGATAGTCCATGGTTTTTTTTAGCGAAAAATAATTTTTTCGCACTATCTGCAAAAAGCAAAATTCAAATTAAAGCCAATGCGGTTCTCTTTCCAACACAGTAAAAATCAAGTCGATATCTAGAAAAGTAAGCAAGTTATGACCATAAAGGTAAGCAGGTCTACTACTGCCTGTTTCCGTCCACTTTTTAGTAGAGCTGGTAACCTTTTTGGTTATAACTTCCTAAGTTTTCAATATATCGACTTGATTTCTTTTGCGTTGGATAGCTAACCGTATTGGCCTTAATTGGTATATTTTTTCTGGTGGATACTGCAAGAACATTTTTTTATAATTTTTTCAAAAAAAAGCAAAGGGGATAGTCCATGGTTTTTTTTGGCGAAAAATAATTTTTTCGCACTATCTGCAAAAAGCAAAATTCAAATTAAAGCCAATACGGTTCTCTTTCCAACACAGTAAAAATCAAGTCGATATCTAGAAAAGTAAGCAAGTTATGACCATAAAGGTAAGCAGGTCTACTACTGCCTGTTTCCGTCCACTTTTTAGTAGAGCTGGTAACCTTTTTGGTTATAACTTTCTAAGTTTTCAATATATCGACTTGATTTCTTTTGCGTTGGATAGCTAACCGTATTGGCCTTAATTGGTATATTTTTTCTGGTGGATACTGCAAGAACATTTTTTTATAATTTTTTCAAAAAAAAGCAAAGGGGATAGTCCATGGTTTTTTTTGGCGAAAAATAATTTTTTGCGCACTATCTGCAAAAAGCAAAATTCAGATTAAAGCCAATGCGGTTCTCTTTTCAACACAGTAAAAATCAATTCGATATCTAGAAAAGTAAGCAAGTTATGACCATAAAGGTAAGCAGGTCTACTACTGCCTGTTTCCGTCCACTTTTTAGTAGAGCTGGTAACCTTTTTGGTTATAACTTCCTAAGTTTTCAATATATCAACTTGATTTCTTTTGCGTTGGATAGCTAACCGTATTGGCCTTAATTGGTATATTTTTTCTGGTGGATACTGCAAGAACATTTTTTTATAATTTTTTCAAAAAAAAGCAAAGGGGATAGTCCATGGTTTTTTTTGGCGAAAAATAATTTTTTCGCACTATCTGCAAAAAGCAAAATTCAAATTAAAGCCAATGCGGTTCTCTTTCCAACACAGTAAAAATCAAGTCGATATCTAGAAAAGTAAGCAAGTTATGACCATAAAGGTAAGCAGGTCTACTACTGCCTGTTTCCGTCCACTTTTTAGTAGAGCTGGTAACCTTTTTGGTTATAACTTTCTAAGTTTTCAATATATCGACTTGATTTCTTTTGCGTTGGATAGCTAACCGTATTGGCCTTAATTGGTATATTTTTTCTGGTGGATACTGCAAGAACATTTTTTTATAATTTTTTCAAAAAAAAGCAAAGGGGATAGTCCATGGTTTTTTTTGGCGAAAAATAATTTTTTGCGCACTATCTGCAAAAAGCAAAATTCAAATTAAAGCCAATGCGGTTCTCTTTTCAACACAGTAAAAATCAATTCGATATCTAGAAAAGTAAGCAAGTTATGACCATAAAGGTAAGCAGGTCTACTACTGCCTGTTTCCGTCCACTTTTTAGTAGAGCTGGTAACCTTTTTGGTTATAACTTTCTAAGTTTTCAATATATCGACTTGATTTCTTTTGCGTTGGATAGCTAACCGTATTGGCCTTAATTGGTATATTTTTTCTGGTGGATACTGCAAGAACATTTTTTTATAATTTTTTCAAAAAAAAGCAAAGGGGATAGTCCATGGTTTTTTTTGGCGAAAAATAATTTTTTCGCACTATCTGCCAAAAGCAAAATTCAAATTAAAGCCAATGCGGTTCTCTTTCCAACACAGTAGAAATCAAGTCGATATCTAGAAAAGTAAGCAAGTTATGACCATAAAGGTAAGCAGGTCTACTACTGCCTGTTTCCGTCCACTTTTTAGTAGAGCTGGTAACCTTTTTGGTTATAACTTCCTAAGTTTTCAATATATCGACTTGATTTCTTTTGCGTTGGATAGCTAACCGTATTGGCCTTAATTGGTATATTTTTTCTGGTGGATACTGCAAGAAAACTTTTTTATAATTTTTTCAAAAAAAAGCAAAGGGGATAGTCCATGGTTTGTTTTGGCGAAAAATAATTTTTTCGCACTATCTGCAAAAAGCAAAATTCAAATTAAAGCCAATGCGGTTCTCTTTCCAACACAGTAGAAATCAAGTCGATATCTAGAAAAGTAAGCAAGTTATGACCATAAAGGTAAGCAGGTCTACTACTGCCTGTTTCCGTCCACTTTTTAGTAGAGCTGGTAACCTTTTTGGTTATAACTTCCTAAGTTTTCAATATATCGACTTGATTTCTTTTGCGTTGGATAGCTAACCGTATTGGCCTTAATTGGTATATTTTTTCTGGTGGATACTGCAAGAAAATTTTTTTATAATTTTTTCAAAAAAAAGCAAAGGGGATAGTCCATGGTTTTTTTTGGCGAAAAATAATTTTTTCGCACTATCTGCAAAAAGCAAAATTCAAATTAAAGCCAATGCGGTTCTCTTTCCAACACAGTAGAAATCAAGTCGATATCTAGAAAAGTAAGCAAGTTATGACCATAAAGGTAAGCAGGTCTACTACTGCCTGTTTCCGTCCACTTTTTAGTAGAGCTGGTAACCTTTTTGGTTATAACTTCCTAAGTTTTCAATATATCGACTTGATTTCTTTTGCGTTGGATAGCTAACCGTATTGGCCTTAATTGGTATATTTTTTCTGGTGGATAGTGCAAGAAAATTTTTTTATAATTTTTTCAAAAAAAAGCAAAGGGGATAGTCCATGGTTTTTTTTGGCGAAAAATAATTTTTTCGCACTATCTGCAAAAAGCAAACTTCAAATTAAAGCCAATGCGGTTTTCTATCCTACACAGTATAAATCAAGTCGATATCTAGAAAAGTAAGCAAGTTATGACCATAAAGGTAAGCAGGTCTACTACTGCCTGTTTCCGTCCACTTTTTAGTAGAGCTGGTAACCTTTTTGGTTATAACTTTCTAAGTTTTCAATATATCGACTTGATTTCTTTTGCGTTGGATAGCTAACCGTATTGGCCTTAATTGGTATATTTTTTCTGGTGGATACTGCAAGAACATTTTTTTATAATTTTTTCAAAAAAAAGCAAAGGGGATAGTCCATGGTTTTTTTTGGCGAAAAATAATTTTTTCGCACTATCTGCAAGAGCAAAATTCAAATTAAAGCCAATGCGGTTCTCTTTCCAACACAGTAAAAATCAAGTCGATATCTAGAAAAGTAAGCAAGTTATGACCATAAAGGTAAGCAGGTCTACTACTGCCTGTTTCCGTCCACTTTTTAGTAGAGCTGGTAACCTTTTTGGTTATAACTTTCTAAGTTTTCAATATATCGACTTGATTTCTTTTGCGTTGGATAGCTAACCGTATTGGCCTTAATTGGTATATTTTTTCTGGTGGATACTGCAAGAACATTTTTTTATAATTTTTTCAAAAAAAAGCAAAGGGGGTAGTCCATGGTTTTTTTTGGCGAAAAATAATTTTTTCGCACTATCTGCAAAAAGCAAAATTCAAATTAAAGCCAATGCGGTTCTCTTTCCAACACAGTAGAAATCAAGTCGATATCTAGAAAAGTAAGCAAGTTATGACCATAAAGGTAAGCAGGTCTACTACTGCCTGTTTCCGTCCACTTTTTAGTAGAGCTGGTAACCTTTTTGGTTATAACTTCCTAAGTTTTCAATATATCAACTTGATTTCTTTTGCGTTGGATAGCTAACCGTATTGGCCTTAATTGGTATATTTTTTCTGGTGGATACTGCAAGAAAATTTTTTTATAATTTTTTCAAAAAAAAGCAAAGGGGATAGTCCATGGTTTTTTTTGGCGAAAAATAATTTTTTCGCACTATCTGCAAAAAGCAAAATTCAAATTAAAGCCAATGCGGTTCTCTTTCCAACACATTAAAAATCAAGTCGATATCTAGAAAAGTAAGCAAGTTATGACCATAAAGGTAAGCAGGTCTACTACTGCCTGTTTCCGTCCACTTTTTAGTAGAGCTGGTAACCTTTTTGGTTATAACTTCCTAAGTTTTCAATATATCGACTTGATTTCTTTTGCGTTGGATAGCTAACCGTATTGGCCTTAATTGGTATATTTTTTCTGGTGGATACTGCAAGAAAATTTTTTTATAATTTTTTCAAAAAAAAGCAAAGGGGATAGTCCATGGTTTTTTTTGGCGAAAAATAATTTTTTCGCACTATCTGCAAAAAGCAAAATTCAAATTAAAGCCAATGCGGTTCTCTTTCCAACACAGTAGAAATCAAGTCGATATCTAGAAAAGTAAGCAAGTTATGACCATAAAGGTAAGCAGGTCTACTACTGCCTGTTTCCGTCCACTTTTTAGTAGAGCTGGTAACCTTTTTGGTTATAACTTCCTAAGTTTTCAATATATCGACTTGATTTCTTTTGCGTTGGATAGCTAACCGTATTGGCTTTAATTGGTATATTTTTTCTGGTGGATACTGCAAGAAAATTTTTTTATAATTTTTTCAAAAAAAAGCAAAGGGGATAGTCCATGGTTTTTTTTGGCGAAAAATAATTTTTTCGCACTATCTGCAAAAAGCAAAATTCAAATTAAAGCCAATGCGGTTCTCTTTCCAACACAGTAGAAATCAAGTCGATATCTAGAAAAGTAAGCAAGTTATGACCATAAAGGTAAGCAGGTCTACTACTGCCTGTTTCCGTCCACTTTTTAGTAGAGCTGGTAACCTTTTTGGTTATAACTTCCTAAGTTTTCAATATATCGACTTGATTTCTTTTGCGTTGGATAGCTAACCGTATTGGCTTTAATTGGTATATTTTTTCTGGTGGATACTGCAAGAAAAGTTTTTTATAATTTTTTCAAAAAAAAGCAAAGGGGATAGTCCATGGTTTTTTTTGGCGAAAAATAATTTTTTCGCACTATCTGCAAAAAGCAAACTTCAAATTAAAGGCAATGCGGTTCTCTATCCAACACAGTAGAAATCAAGTCGATATCTAGCAAAGTGAGCCTGTTTCCGTCCACTTTTTAGTAGAGCTGGTAACCTTTTTGGTTATAACTTCCTAAGTTTTCAATATATCGACTTGATTTCTTTTGCGTTGGATAGCTAACCGTATTGGCCTTCATTGGTATATTTTTTCTGGTGGATAGTGCAAGAAAATTTTTTTATAATTTTTTCAAAAAAAAGCAAAGGGGATAGTCCATGGTTTTTTTTGGCGAAAAATAATTTTTTCGCACTATCTGCAAAAAGCAAACTTCAAATTAAAGGCAATGCGGTTCTCTATCCAACACAGTAGAAATCAAGTCGATATCTAGCAAAGTGAGCCTGTTTCCGTCCACTTTTTAGTAGAGCTGGTAACCTTTTTGGTTATAACTTTCTAAGTTTTCAATATATCGACTTGATTTCTTTTGCGTTGGATAGCTAACCGTATTGGCCTTAATTGGTATATTTTTTCTAGTGGATACTGCAAGAAAATTTTTTTATAATTTTTTCAAAAAGAAGCAGGGGGGATAGTCCATGGTTTTTTTGGCGAAAAATAATTTTTTCGCACTATCTGCAAAAAGCAAAATTCAAATTAAAGCCAATGCGGTTCTCTTTCCAACACAGTAGAAATCAAGTCGATATCTAGAAAAGTAAGCAAGTTATGACCATAAAGGTAAGCAGGTCTACTACTGCCTGTTTCCGTCCACTTTTTAGTAGAGCTGGTAACCTTTTTGGTTATAACTTCCTAAGTTTTCAATATATCGACTTGATTTCTTTTGCGTTGGATAGCTAACCGTATTGGCCTTAATTGGTATATTTTTTCTGGTGGATACTGCAAGAAAATTTTTTTATAATTTTTTCAAAAAGAAGCAGGGGGGATAGTCCATGGTTTTTTTGGCGAAAAATAATTTTTTCGCACTATCTGCAAAAAGCAAAATTCAAATTAAAGCCAATGCGGTTCTCTTTCCAACACAGTAGAAATCAAGTCGATATCTAGAAAAGTAAGCAAGTTATGACCATAAAGGTAAGCAGGTCTACTACTGCCTGTTTCCGTCCACTTTTTAGTAGAGCTGGTAACCTTTTTGGTTATAACTTCCTAAGTTTTCAATATATCGACTTGATTTCTTTTGCGTTGGATAGCTAACCGTATTGGCCTTAATTGGTATATTTTTTCTGGTGGATACTGCAAGAAAATTTTTTTATAATTTTTTCAAAAAAAAGCAAAGGGGATAGTCCATGGTTTTTTTTGGCGAAAAATAATTTTTTCGCACTATCTGCAAAAAGCAAAATTCAAATTAAAGCCAATGCGGTTCTCTTTCCAACACAGTAGAAATCAAGTCGATATCTAGAAAAGTAAGCAAGTTATGACCATAAAGGTAAGCAGGTCTACTACTGCCTGTTTCCGTCCACTTTTTAGTAGAGCTGGTAACCTTTTTGGTTATAACTTCCTAAGTTTTCAATATATCGACTTGATTTCTTTTGCGTTGGATAGCTAACCGTATTGGCTTTAATTGGTATATTTTTTCTGGTGGATACTGCAAGAAAATTTTTTTATAATTTTTTCAAAAAAAAGAAAAGGGGATAGTCCATGGTTTTTTTTGGCGAAAAATAATTTTTTCGCACTATCTGCAAAAAGCAAAATTCAAATTAAAGCCAATGCGGTTCTCTTTCCAACACCGTAGAAATCAAGTCGATATCTAGAAAAGTAAGCAAGTTATGACCATAAAGGTAAGCAGGTCTACTACTGCCTGTTTCCGTCCACTTTTTAGTAGAGCTGGTAACCTTTTTGGTTATAACTTAATAAGTTTTCAATATATCGACTTGATTTCTTTTGCGTTGGATAGCTAACCGTATTGGCTTTAATTGGTATATTTTTTCTGGTGGATACTGCAAGAAAATTTTTTTATAATTTTTTCAAAAAAAAGCAAAGGGGATAGTCCATGGTTTTTTTTTGGCGAAAAATAATTTTTTCGCACTATCTGCAAAAAGCAAAATTCAAATTAAAGCCAATGCGGTTCTCTTTCCAACACCGTAGAAATCAAGTCGATATCTAGAAAAGTAAGCAAGTTATGACCATAAAGGTAAGCAGGTCTACTACTGCCTGTTTCCGTCCACTTTTTAGTAGAGCTGGTAACCTTTTTGGTTATAACTTCCTAAGTTTTCAATATATCGACTTGATTTCTTTTGCGTTGGATAGCTAACCGTATTGGCCTTAATTGGTATATTTTTTCTGGTGGATACTGCAAGAAAATTTTTTTATAATTTTTTCAAAAAAAAGCAAAGGGGATAGTCCATGGTTTTTTTGGCGAAAAATAATTTTTTCGCACTATCTGCAAAAAGCAAAATTCAAATTAAAGCCAATGCGGTTCTCTATCCAACACAGTAGAAATCAAGTCGATATCTAGAAAAGTAAGCAAGTTATGACCATAAAGGTAAGCAGGTCTACTACTGCCTGTTTCCGTCCACTTTTTAGTAGAGCTGGTAACCTTTTTGGTTATAACTTCCTAAGTTTTCAATATATCGACTTGATTTCTTTTGCGTTGGATAGCTAACCGTATTGGCCTTAATTGGTTTATTTTTTCTGGTGGATACTGCAAGAAAATTTTTTATAATTTTTTCAAAAAAAAGCAAAGGGGATAGTCCATGGTTTTTTTTGGCGAAAAATAATTTTTTCGCACTATCTGCAAAAAGCAAAATTCAAATTAAAGCCAATGCGGTTCTCTTTCCAACACAGTAAAAATCAAGTCGATATCTAGAAAAGTAAGCAAGTTATGACCATAAAGGTAAGCAGGTCTACTACTGCCTGTTTCCGTCCACTTTTTAGTAGAGCTGGTAACCTTTTTGGTTATAACTTCCTAAGTTTTCAATATATCGACTTGATTTCTTTTGCGTTGGATAGCTAACCGTATTGGCCTTAATTGGTATATTTTTTCTGGTGGATACTGCAAGAAAATTTTTTTATAATTTTTTCAAAAAAAAGCAAAGGGGATAGTCCATGGTTTTTTTTGGCGAAAAATAATTTTTTCGCACTATCTGCAAAAAGCAAAATTCAAATTAAAGCCAATGCGGTTCTCTTTCCAACACAGTAAAAATCAAGTCGATATCTAGAAAAGTAAGCAAGTTATGACCATAAATTTAAGCAGGACTACTACTGCCTGTTTCCGTCCACTTTTTAGTAGAGCTGGTAACCTTTTTGGTTATAACTTCCTAAGTTTTCAATATATCGACTTGATTTCTTTTGCGTTGGATAGCTAACCGTATTGGCCTTAATTGGTATATTTTTTCTGGTGGATACTGCAAGAAAATTTTTTTATAATTTTTTCAAAAAAAAGCAAAGGGGATAGTCCATGGTTTTTTTGGCGAAAAATAATTTTTTCGCACTATCTGCAAAAAGCAAAATTCAAATTAAAGCCAATGCGGTTCTCTATCCAACACAGTAGAAATCAAGTCGATATCTAGAAAAGTAAGCAAGTTATGACCATAAAGGTAAGCAGGTCTACTACTGCCTGTTTCCGTCCACTTTTTAGTAGAGCTGGTAACCTTTTTGGTTATAACTTCCTAAGTTTTCAATATATCGACTTGATTTCTTTTGCGTTGGATAGCTAACCGTATTGGCTTTAATTGGTATATTTTTTCTGGTGGATACTGCAAGAAAATTTTTTTTTAATTTTTTCAAAAAAAAGCAAAGGGGATAGTCCATGGTTTTTTTGGCGAAAAATAATTTTTTTCGCACTATCTGCAAAAAGCAAAATTCAGATTAAAGCCAATACGGTTCTCTTTCCAACACAGTAGAAATCAAGTCGATATCTAGAAAAGTAAGCAAGTTATGACCATAAAGGTAAGCAGGTCTACTACTGCCTGTTTCCGTCCACTTTTTAGTAGAGCTGGTAACCTTTTTGGTTATAACTTCCTAAGTTTTCAATATATCGACTTGATTTCTTTTGCGTTGGATAGCTAACCGTATTGGCTTTAATTGGTATATTTTTTCTGGTGGATACTGCAAGAAAATTTTTTTTTAATTTTTTCAAAAAAAAGCAAAGGGGATAGTCCATGGTTTTTTTGGCGAAAAATAATTTTTTTCGCACTATCTGCAAAAAGCAAAATTCAAATTAAAGCCAATGCGGTTCTCTTTCCAACACAGTAAAAATCAAGTCGATATCTAGAAAAGTAAGCAAGTTATGACCATAAAGGAAAGCAGGTCTACTACTGCCTGTTTCCGTCCACTTTTTAGTAGAGCTGGTAACCTTTTTGGTTATAACTTCCTAAGTTTTCAATATATCGACTTGATTTCTTTTGCGTTGGATAGCTAACCGTATTGGCCTTAATTGGTATATTTTTTCTGGTGGATACTGCAAGAAAATTTTTTTATAATTTTTTCAAAAAAAAGCAAAGGGGATAGTCCATGGTTTTTTTGGCGAAAAATAATTTTTTCGCACTATCTGCAAAAAGCAAAATTCAAATTAAAGCCAATGCGGTTCTCTTTCCAACACAGTAAAAATCAAGTCGATATCTAGAAAAGTAAGCAAGTTATGACCATAAAGGTAAGCAGGTCTACTACTGCCTGTTTCCGTCCACTTTTTAGTAGAGCTGGTAACCTTTTTGGTTATAACTTCCTAAGTTTTCAATATATCGACTTGATTTCTTTTGCGTTGGATAGCTAACCGTATTGGCTTTAATTGGTATATTTTTTCTGGTGGATACTGCAAGAAAATTTTTTTTTAATTTTTTCAAAAAAAAGCAAAGGGGATAGTCCATGGTTTTTTTGGCGAAAAATAATTTTTTTCGCACTATCTGCAAAAAGCAAAATTCAGATTAAAGCCAATACGGTTCTCTTTCCAACACAGTAGAAATCAAGTCGATATCTAGAAAAGTAAGCAAGTTATGACCATAAAGGTAAGCAGGTCTACTACTGCCTGTTTCCGTCCACTTTTTAGTAGAGCTGGTAACCTTTTTGGTTATAACTTCCTAAGTTTTCAATATATCGACTTGATTTCTTTTGCGTTGGATAGCTAACCGTATTGGCCTTAATTGGTATATTTTTTCTGGTGGATACTTCAAGAAAATTTTTTTATAATTTTTTCAAAAAAAAGCAAAGGGGATAGTCCATGGTTTTTTTGGCGAAAAATAATTTTTTCGCACTATCTGCAAAAAGCAAAATTCAAATTAAAGCCAATGCGGTTCTCTTTCCAACACAGTAAAAATCAAGTCGATATCTAGAAAAGTAAGCAAGTTATGACCATAAAGGTAAGCAGGTCTACTACTGCCTGTTTCCGTCCACTTTTTAGTAGAGCTGGTAACCTCTTTGGTTATAACTTCCTAAGTTTTCAATATATCGACTTGATTTCTTTTGCGTTGGATAGCTAACCGTATTCGCCTTAATTGGTATATTTTTTCTGGTGGATACTGCAAGAAAATTTTTTTATAATTTTTTCAAAAAAAAGCAAAGGGGATAGTCCATGGTTTTTTTTGGCGAAAAATAATTTTTTCGCACTATCTGCAAAAAGCAAAATTCAAATTAAAGCCAATGCGGTTCTCTTTCCAACACAGTAGAAATCAAGTCGATATCTAGAAAAGTAAGCAAGTTATGACCATAAAGGTAAGCAGGTCTACTACTGCCTGTTTCCGTCCACTTTTTAGTAGAGCTGGTAACCTTTTTGGTTATAACTTCCTAAGTTTTCAATATATCGACTTGATTTCTTTTGCGTTGGATAGCTAACCGTATTGGCCTTAATTGGTATATTTTTTCTGGTGGATACTGCAAGAAAATTTTTTTATAATTTTTTCAAAAAAAAGCAAAGGGGATAGTCCATGGTTTTTTTGGCGAAAAATAATTTTTTCGCACTATCTGCAAAAAGCAAAATTCAAATTAAAGCCAATGCGGTTCTCTTTCCAACACAGTAGAAATCAAGTCGATATCTAGAAAAGTAAGCAAGTTATGACCATAAAGGTAAGCAGGTCTACTACTGCCTGTTTCCGTCCACTTTTTAGTAGAGCTGGTAACCTTTTTGGTTATAACTTCCTAAGTTTTCAATATATCGACTTGATTTCTTTTGCGTTGGATAGCTAACCGTATTGGCTTTAATTGGTATATTTTTTCTGGTGGATACTGCAAGAAAATTTTTTTTTAATTTTTTCAAAAAAAAGCAAAGGGGATAGTCCATGGTTTTTTTGGCGAAAAATAATTTTTTCGCACTATCTGCAAAAAGCAAAATTCAAATTAAAGCCAATACGGTTCTCTTTCCAACACAGTAGAAATCAAGTCGATATCTAGAAAAGTAAGCAAGTTATGACCATAAAGGTAAGCAGGTCTACTACTGCCTGTTTCCGTCCACTTTTTAGTAGAGCTGGTAACCTTTTTGGTTATAACTTCCTAAGTTTTCAATATATCGACTTGATTTCTTTTGCGTTGGATAGCTAACCGTATTGGCCTTAATTGGTATATTTTTTCTGGTGGATACTGCAAGAAAATTTTTTTATAATTTTTTCAAAAAAAAGCAAAGGGGATAGTCCATGGTTTTTTTGGCGAAAAATAATTTTTTCGCACTATCTGCAAAAAGCAAAATTCAAATTAAAGCCAATGCGGTTCTCTTTCCAACACAGTAGAAATCAAGTCGATATCTAGAAAAGTAAGCAAGTTATGACCATAAAGGTAAGCAGGTCTACTACTGCCTGTTTCCGTCCACTTTTTAGTAGAGCTGGTAACCTTTTTGGTTATAACTTCCTAAGTTTTCAATATATCGACTTGATTTCTTTTGCGTTGGATAGCTAACCGTATTGGCCTTAATTGGTATATTTTTTCTGGTGGATACTGCAAGAAAATTTTTTTATAATTTTTTCAAAAAAAAGCAAAGGG
The DNA here is from genome assembly GCA_947397855.1 of Thelaira solivaga. Taxonomy (NCBI): domain Eukaryota; kingdom Metazoa; phylum Arthropoda; class Insecta; order Diptera; family Tachinidae; genus Thelaira; species Thelaira solivaga. The sequence continues at coordinate 27,401,064 of OX377614.1, forward strand.
GATAGTCCATGGTTTTTTTGGCGAAAAATAATTTTTTCGCACTATCTGCAAAAAGCAAAATTCAAATTAAAGCCAATGCGGTTCTCTTTCCAACACAGTAGAAATCAAGTCGATATCTAGAAAAGTAAGCAAGTTATGACCATAAAGGTAAGCAGGTCTACTACTGCCTGTTTCCGTCCACTTTTTAGTAGAGCTGGTAACCTTTTTGGTTATAACTTCCTAAGTTTTCAATATATCGACTTGATTTCTTTTGCGTTGGATAGCTAACCGTATTGGCCTTAATTGGTATATTTTTTCTGGTGGATACTGCAAGAAAATTTTTTTATAATTTTTTCAAAAAAAAGCAAAGGGGATAGTCCATGGTTTTTTTGGCGAAAAATAATTTTTTCGCACTATCTGCAAAAAGCAAAATTCAAATTAAAGCCAATGCGGTTCTCTTTCCAACACAGTAGAAATCAAGTCGATATCTAGAAAAGTAAGCAAGTTATGACCATAAAGGTAAGCAGGTCTACTACTGCCTGTTTCCGTCCACTTTTTAGTAGAGCTGGTAACCTTTTTGGTTATAACTTCCTAAGTTTTCAATATATCGACTTGATTTCTTTTGCGTTGGATAGCTAACCGTATTGGCCTTAATTGGTATATTTTTTCTGGTGGATACTGCAAGAAAATTTTTTTATAATTTTTTCAAAAAAAAGCAAAGGGGATAGTCCATGGTTTTTTTGGCGAAAAATAATTTTTTCGCACTATCTGCAAAAAGCAAAATTCAAATTAAAGCCAATGCGGTTCTCTTTCCAACACAGTAGAAATCAAGTCGATATCTAGAAAAGTAAGCAAGTTATGACCATAAAGGTAAGCAGGTCTACTACTGCCTGTTTCCGTCCACTTTTTAGTAGAGCTGGTAACCTTTTTGGTTATAACTTCCTAAGTTTTCAATATATCGACTTGATTTCTTTTGCGTTGGATAGCTAACCGTATTGGCCTTAATTGGTATATTTTTTCTGGTGGATACTGCAAGAAAATTTTTTTTTAATTTTTTCAAAAAAAAGCAAAGGGGATAGTCCATGGTTTTTTTGGCGAAAAATAATTTTTTCGCACTATCTGCAAAAAGCAAAATTCAAATTAAAGCCAATACGGTTCTCTTTCCAACACAGTAGAAATCAAGTCGATATCTAGAAAAGTAAGCAAGTTATGACCATAAAGGTAAGCAGGTCTACTACTGCCTGTTTCCGTCCACTTTTTAGTAGAGCTGGTAACCTTTTTGGTTATAACTTCCTAAGTTTTCAATAAATCGACTTGATTTCTTTTGCGTTGGATAGCTAACCGTATTGGCCTTAATTGGTATATTTTTTCTGGTGGATACTGCAAGAAAATTTTTTTATAATTTTTTCAAAAAAAAGCAAAGGGGATAGTCCATGGTTTTTTTGGCGAAAAATAATTTTTTCGCACTATCTGCAAAAAGCAAAATTCAAATTAAAGCCAATGCGGTTCTCTTTCCAACACAGTAGAAATCAAGTCGATATCTAGAAAAGTAAGCAAGTTATGACCATAAAGGTAAGCAGGTCTACTACTGCCTGTTTCCGTCCACTTTTTAGTAGAGCTGGTAACCTTTTTGGTTATAACTTCCTAAGTTTTCAATAAATCGACTTGATTTCTTTTGCGTTGGATAGCTAACCGTATTGGCCTTAATTGGTATATTTTTTCTGGTGGATACTGCAAGAAAATTTTTTTATAATTTTTTCAAAAAAAAGCAAAGGGGATAGTCCATGGTTTTTTTGGCGAAAAATAATTTTTTCGCACTATCTGCAAAAAGCAAAATTCAAATTAAAGCCAATGCGGTTCTCTTTCCAACACAGTAAAAATCAAGTCGATATCTAGAAAAGTAAGCAAGTTATGACCATAAAGGTAAGCAGGTCTACTACTGCCTGTTTCCGTCCACTTTTTAGTAGAGCTGGTAACCTTTTTGGTTATAACTTCCTAAGTTTTCAATAAATCGACTTGATTTCTTTTGCGTTGGATAGCTAACCGTATTGGCCTTAATTGGTATATTTTTTCTGGTGGATACTGCAAGAAAATTTTTTTATAATTTTTTCAAAAAAAAGCAAAGGGGATAGTCCATGGTTTTTTTGGCGAAAAATAATTTTTTCGCACTATCTGCAAAAAGCAAAATTCAAATTAAAGCCAATGCGGTTCTCTTTCCAACACAGTAGAAATCAAGTCGATATCTAGAAAAGTAAGCAAGTTATGACCATAAAGGTAAGCAGGTCTACTACTGCCTGTTTCCGTCCACTTTTTAGTAGAGCTGGTAACCTTTTTGGTTATAACTTCCTAAGTTTTCAATAAATCGACTTGATTTCTTTTGCGTTGGATAGCTAACCGTATTGGCCTTAATTGGTATATTTTTTCTGGTGGATACTGCAAGAAAATTTTTTTATAATTTTTTCAAAAAAAAGCAAAGGGGATAGTCCATGGTTTTTTTGGCGAAAAATAATTTTTTCGCACTATCTGCAAAAAGCAAAATTCAAATTAAAGCCAATGCGGTTCTCTTTCCAACACAGTAGAAATCAAGTCGATATCTAGAAAAGTAAGCAAGTTATGACCATAAAGGTAAGCAGGTCTACTACTGCCTGTTTCCGTCCACTTTTTAGTAGAGCTGGTAACCTTTTTGGTTATAACTTCCTAAGTTTTCAATAAATCGACTTGATTTCTTTTGCGTTGGATAGCTAACCGTATTGGCCTTAATTGGTATATTTTTTCTGGTGGATACTGCAAGAAAATTTTTTTATAATTTTTTCAAAAAAAAGCAAAGGGGATAGTCCATGGTTTTTTTGGCGAAAAATAATTTTTTCGCACTATCTGCAAAAAGCAAAATTCAAATTAAAGCCAATGCGGTTCTCTTTCCAACACAGTAGAAATCAAGTCGATATCTAGAAAAGTAAGCAAGTTATGACCATAAAGGTAAGCAGGTCTACTACTGCCTGTTTCCGTCCACTTTTTAGTAGAGCTGGTAACCTTTTTGGTTATAACTTCCTAAGTTTTCAATAAATCGACTTGATTTCTTTTGCGTTGGATAGCTAACCGTATTGGCCTTAATTGGTATATTTTTTCTGGTGGATACTGCAAGAAAATTTTTTTATAATTTTTTCAAAAAAAAGCAAAGGGGATAGTCCATGGTTTTTTTGGCGAAAAATAATTTTTTCGCACTATCTGCAAAAAGCAAACTTCAAATTAAAGCCAATGCGGTTTTCTATCCAACACAGTAAAAATCAAGTCGATATCTAGAAAAGTAAGCAAGTTATGACCATAAAGGTAAGCAGGTCTACTACTGCCTGTTTCCGTCCACTTTTTAGTAGAGCTGGTAACCTTTTTGGTTATAACTTCCTAAGTTTTCAATAAATCGACTTGATTTCTTTTGCGTTGGATAGCTAACCGTATTGGCCTTAATTGGTATATTTTTTCTGGTGGATACTGCAAGAAAATTTTTTTATAATTTTTTCAAAAAAAAGCAAAGGGGATAGTCCATGGTTTTTTTGGCGAAAAATAATTTTTTCGCACTATCTGCAAAAAGCAAAATTCAAATTAAAGCCAATGCGGTTCTCTTTCCAACACAGTAGAAATCAAGTCGATATCTAGAAAAGTAAGCAAGTTATGACCATAAAGGTAAGCAGGTCTACTACTGCCTGTTTCCGTCCACTTTTTAGTAGAGCTGGTAACCTTTTTGGTTATAACTTCCTAAGTTTTCAATAAATCGACTTGATTTCTTTTGCGTTGGATAGCTAACCGTATTGGCCTTAATTGGTATATTTTTTCTGGTGGATACTGCAAGAAAATTTTTTTATAATTTTTTCAAAAAAAAGCAAAGGGGATAGTCCATGGTTTTTTTGGCGAAAAATAATTTTTTCGCACTATCTGCAAAAAGCAAAATTCAAATTAAAGCCAATGCGGTTCTCTTTCCAACACAGTAAAAATCAAGTCGATATCTAGAAAAGTAAGCAAGTTATGACCATAAAGGTAAGCAGGTCTACTACTGCCTGTTTCCGTCCACTTTTTAGTAGAGCTGGTAACCTTTTTGGTTATAACTTCCTAAGTTTTCAATAAATCGACTTGATTTCTTTTGCGTTGGATAGCTAACCGTATTGGCCTTAATTGGTATATTTTTTCTGGTGGATACTGCAAGAAAATTTTTTTATAATTTTTTCAAAAAAAAGCAAAGGGGATAGTCCATGGTTTTTTTGGCGAAAAATAATTTTTTCGCACTATCTGCAAAAAGCAAAATTCAAATTAAAGCCAATGCGGTTCTCTTTCCAACACAGTAGAAATCAAGTCGATATCTAGAAAAGTAAGCAAGTTATGACCATAAAGGTAAGCAGGTCTACTACTGCCTGTTTCCGTCCACTTTTTAGTAGAGCTGGTAACCTTTTTGGTTATAACTTCCTAAGTTTTCAATAAATCGACTTGATTTCTTTTGCGTTGGATAGCTAACCGTATTGGCCTTAATTGGTATATTTTTTCTGGTGGATACTGCAAGAAAATTTTTTTATAATTTTTTCAAAAAAAAGCAAAGGGGATAGTCCATGGTTTTTTTGGCGAAAAATAATTTTTTCGCACTATCTGCAAAAAGCAAAATTCAAATTAAAGCCAATGCGGTTCTCTTTCCAACACAGTAGAAATCAAGTCGATATCTAGAAAAGTAAGCAAGTTATGACCATAAAGGTAAGCAGGTCTACTACTGCCTGTTTCCGTCCACTTTTTAGTAGAGCTGGTAACCTTTTTGGTTATAACTTCCTAAGTTTTCAATATATCGACTTGATTTCTTTTGCGTTGGATAGCTAACCGTATTGGCCTTAATTGGTATATTTTTTCTGGTGGATACTGCAAGAAAATTTTTTTTTAATTTTTTCAAAAAAAAGCAAAGGGGATAGTCCATGGTTTTTTTGGCGAAAAATAATTTTTTCGCACTATCTGCAAAAAGCAAAATTCAAATTAAAGCCAATACGGTTCTCTTTCCAACACAGTAGAAATCAAGTCGATATCTAGAAAAGTAAGCAAGTTATGACCATAAAGGTAAGCAGGTCTACTACTGCCTGTTTCCGTCCACTTTTTAGTAGAGCTGGTAACCTTTTTGGTTATAACTTCCTAAGTTTTCAATAAATCGACTTGATTTCTTTTGCGTTGGATAGCTAACCGTATTGGCCTTAATTGGTATATTTTTTCTGGTGGATACTGCAAGAAAATTTTTTTATAATTTTTTCAAAAAAAAGCAAAGGGGATAGTCCATGGTTTTTTTTGGCGAAAAATAATTTTTTCGCACTATCTGCAAAAAGCAAAATTCAAATTAAAGCCAATGCGGTTCTCTTTCCAACACAGTAGAAATCAAGTCGATATCTAGAAAAGTAAGCAAGTTATGACCATAAAGGTAAGCAGGTCTACTACTGCCTGTTTCCGTCCACTTTTTAGTAGAGCTGGTAACCTTTTTGGTTATAACTTCCTAAGTTTTCAATATATCGACTTGATTTCTTTTGCGTTGGATAGCTAACCGTATTGGCCTTAATTGGTATATTTTTTCTGGTGGATACTTCAAGAAAATTTTTTTATAATTTTTTCAAAAAAAAGCAAAGGGGATAGTCCATGGTTTTTTTGGCGAAAAATAATTTTTTCGCACTATCTGCAAAAAGCAAAATTCAAATTAAAGCCAATGCGGTTCTCTTTCCAACACAGTAAAAATCAAGTCGATATCTAGAAAAGTAAGCAAGTTATGACCATAAAGGTAAGCAGGTCTACTACTGCCTGTTTCCGTCCACTTTTTAGTAGAGCTGGTAACCTTTTTGGTTATAACTTCCTAAGTTTTCAATATATCGACTTGATTTCTTTTGCGTTGGATAGCTAACCGTATTCGCCTTAATTGGTATATTTTTTCTGGTGGATACTGCAAGAAAATTTTTTTATAATTTTTTCAAAAAAAAGCAAAGGGGATAGTCCATGGTTTTTTTTGGCGAAAAATAATTTTTTCGCACTATCTGCAAAAAGCAAAATTCAAATTAAAGCCAATGCGGTTCTCTTTCCAACACAGTAGAAATCAAGTCGATATCTAGAAAAGTAAGCAAGTTATGACCATAAAGGTAAGCAGGTCTACTACTGCCTGTTTCCGTCCACTTTTTAGTAGAGCTGGTAACCTTTTTGGTTATAACTTCCTAAGTTTTCAATATATCGACTTGATTTCTTTTGCGTTGGATAGCTAACCGTATTGGCCTTAATTGGTATATTTTTTCTGGTGGATACTGCAAGAAAATTTTTTTATAATTTTTTCAAAAAAAAGCAAAGGGGATAGTCCATGGTTTTTTTGGCGAAAAATAATTTTTTCGCACTATCTGCAAAAAGCAAAATTCAAATTAAAGCCAATGCGGTTCTCTTTCCAACACAGTAGAAATCAAGTCGATATCTAGAAAAGTAAGCAAGTTATGACCATAAAGGTAAGCAGGTCTACTACTGCCTGTTTCCGTCCACTTTTTAGTAGAGCTGGTAACCTTTTTGGTTATAACTTCCTAAGTTTTCAATATATCGACTTGATTTCTTTTGCGTTGGATAGCTAACCGTATTGGCCTTAATTGGTATATTTTTTCTGGTGGATACTGCAAGAAAATTTTTTTATAATTTTTTCAAAAAAAAGCAAAGGGGATAGTCCATGGTTTTTTTGGCGAAAAATAATTTTTTCGCACTATCTGCAAAAAGCAAAATTCAAATTAAAGCCAATGCGGTTCTCTTTCCAACACAGTAAAAATCAAGTCGATATCTAGAAAAGTAAGCAAGTTATGACCATAAAGGTAAGCAGGTCTACTACTGCCTGTTTCCGTCCACTTTTTAGTAGAGCTGGTAACCTTTTTGGTTATAACTTCCTAAGTTTTCAATATATCGACTTGATTTCTTTTGCGTTGGATAGCTAACCGTATTGGCCTTAATTGGTATATTTTTTCTGGTGGATACTGCAAGAAAATTTTTTTATAATTTTTTCAAAAAAAAGCAAAGGGGATAGTCCATGGTTTTTTTGGCGAAAAATAATTTTTTCGCACTATCTGCAAAAAGCAAAATTCAAATTAAAGCCAATGCGGTTCTCTTTCCAACACAGTAGAAATCAAGTCGATATCTAGAAAAGTAAGCAAGTTATGACCATAAAGGTAAGCAGGTCTACTACTGCCTGTTTCCGTCCACTTTTTAGTAGAGCTGGTAACCTTTTTGGTTATAACTTCCTAAGTTTTCAATATATCGACTTGATTTCTTTTGCGTTGGATAGCTAACCGTATTGGCTTTAATTGGTATATTTTTTCTGGTGGATACTGCAAGAAAATTTTTTTTTAATTTTTTCAAAAAAAAGCAAAGGGGATAGTCCATGGTTTTTTTGGCGAAAAATAATTTTTTCGCACTATCTGCAAAAAGCAAAATTCAAATTAAAGCCAATACGGTTCTCTTTCCAACACAGTAGAAATCAAGTCGATATCTAGAAAAGTAAGCAAGTTATGACCATAAAGGTAAGCAGGTCTACTACTGCCTGTTTCCGTCCACTTTTTAGTAGAGCTGGTAACCTTTTTGGTTATAACTTCCTAAGTTTTCAATATATCGACTTGATTTCTTTTGCGTTGGATAGCTAACCGTATTGGCCTTAATTGGTATATTTTTTCTGGTGGATACTGCAAGAAAATTTTTTTATAATTTTTTCAAAAAAAAGCAAAGGGGATAGTCCATGGTTTTTTTGGCGAAAAATAATTTTTTCGCACTATCTGCAAAAAGCAAAATTCAAATTAAAGCCAATGCGGTTCTCTTTCCAACACAGTAGAAATCAAGTCGATATCTAGAAAAGTAAGCAAGTTATGACCATAAAGGTAAGCAGGTCTACTACTGCCTGTTTCCGTCCACTTTTTAGTAGAGCTGGTAACCTTTTTGGTTATAACTTCCTAAGTTTTCAATATATCGACTTGATTTCTTTTGCGTTGGATAGCTAACCGTATTGGCTTTAATTGGTATATTTTTTCTGGTGGATACTGCAAGAAAATTTTTTTTTAATTTTTTCAAAAAAAAGCAAAGGGGATAGTCCATGGTTTTTTTGGCGAAAAATAATTTTTTCGCACTATCTGCAAAAAGCAAAATTCAAATTAAAGCCAATACGGTTCTCTTTCCAACACAGTAGAAATCAAGTCGATATCTAGAAAAGTAAGCAAGTTATGACCATAAAGGTAAGCAGGTCTACTACTGCCTGTTTCCGTCCACTTTTTAGTAGAGCTGGTAACCTTTTTGGTTATAACTTCCTAAGTTTTCAATAAATCGACTTGATTTCTTTTGCGTTGGATAGCTAACCGTATTGGCCTTAATTGGTATATTTTTTCTGGTGGATACTGCAAGAAAATTTTTTTATAATTTTTTCAAAAAAAAGCAAAGGGGATAGTCCATGGTTTTTTTTGGCGAAAAATAATTTTTTCGCACTATCTGCAAAAAGCAAAATTCAAATTAAAGCCAATGCGGTTCTCTTTCCAACACAGTAGAAATCAAGTCGATATCTAGAAAAGTAAGCAAGTTATGACCATAAAGGTAAGCAGGTCTACTACTGCCTGTTTCCGTCCACTTTTTAGTAGAGCTGGTAACCTTTTTGGTTATAACTTCCTAAGTTTTCAATATATCGACTTGATTTCTTTTGCGTTGGATAGCTAACCGTATTGGCCTTAATTGGTATATTTTTTCTGGTGGATACTTCAAGAAAATTTTTTTATAATTTTTTCAAAAAAAAGCAAAGGGGATAGTCCATGGTTTTTTTGGCGAAAAATAATTTTTTCGCACTATCTGCAAAAAGCAAAATTCAAATTAAAGCCAATGCGGTTCTCTTTCCAACACAGTAAAAATCAAGTCGATATCTAGAAAAGTAAGCAAGTTATGACCATAAAGGTAAGCAGGTCTACTACTGCCTGTTTCCGTCCACTTTTTAGTAGAGCTGGTAACCTTTTTGGTTATAAGTTCCTAAGTTTTCAATATATCGACTTGATTTCTTTTGCGTTGGATAGCTAACCGTATTCGCCTTAATTGGTATATTTTTTCTGGTGGATACTGCAAGAAAATTTTTTTATAATTTTTTCAAAAAAAAGCAAAGGGGATAGTCCATGGTTTTTTTTTGGCGAAAAATAATTTTTTCGCACTATCTGCAAAAAGCAAAATTCAAATTAAAGCCAATGCGGTTCTCTTTCCAACACAGTAGAAATCAAGTCGATATCTAGAAAAGTAAGCAAGTTATGACCATAAAGGTAAGCAGGTCTACTACTGCCTGTTTCCGTCCACTTTTTAGTAGAGCTGGTAACCTTTTTGGTTATAACTTCCTAAGTTTTCAATATATCGACTTGATTTCTTTTGCGTTGGATAGCTAACCGTATTGGCCTTAATTGGTATATTTTTTCTGGTGGATACTGCAAGAAAATTTTTTTATAATTTTTTCAAAAAAAGCAAAGGCGATAGTCCATGGTTTTTTTGGCGAAAAATAATTTTTTCGCACTATCTGCAAAAAGCAAAATTCAAATTAAAGCCAATGCGGTTCTCTTTCCAACACAGTAAAAATCAAGTCGATATCTAGAAAAGTAAGCAAGTTATGACCATAAAGGTAAGCAGGTCTACTACTGCCTGTTTCCGTCCACTTTTTAGTAGAGCTGGTAACCTTTTTGGTTATAACTTCCTAAGTTTTCAATATATCGACTTGATTTCTTTTGCGTTAGATAGCTAACCGTATTGGCCTTAATTGTTATATTGTTTCGGGTGGATAGTGCAAGAAAATTTTTTTATAATTTTTTCAAAAAAAAGCAAAGGGGATAGTCCATGGTTTTTTTTGGCGAAAAATAATTTTTTCGCACTATCTGCAAAAAGCAAAATACAAATTAAAGCCAATACAGTTCTCTATCCAACACAGTAGAAATCAAGTCGATATCTAGCAAAGTGAGCCTGTTTCCGTCCACTTTTTAGTAGAGCTGGTAACCTTTTTGGTTATAACTTCCTAAGTTTTCAATATATCGACTTGATTTCTTTTGCGTTGGATAGCTAACCGTATTGGCCTTAATTGGTATATTTTTTCTGGTGGATAGTGCAAGAAAATTTTTTTATAATTTTTTCAAAAAAAAGCAAAGGGGATAGTCCATGGTTTTTTTTGGCGAAAAATAATTTTTTCGCACTATCTGCAAAAAGCAAACTCCAAATTAAAGCCAATGCGGTTCTCTATCCAACACAGTAGAAATCAAGTCGATATCTAGAAAAGTAAGCAAGTTATGACCATAAAGGTAAGCAGGTCTACTACTGCCTGTTTCCGTCCACTTTTTAGTAGAGCTGGTAACCTTTTTGGTTATAACTTCCTAAGTTTTCAATATATCGACTTGATTTCTTTTGCGTTGGATAGCTAACCGTATTGGCCTTAATTGGTCTATTTTTTCTGGTGGATAGTGCAAGAAAATTTTTTTATAATTTTTTCAAAAAAAAGCAAAGGGGATAGTCCAGGGTTTTTTTTGGCGAAAAATAATTTTTTCGCACTATCTGCAAAAAGCAAAATTCAAATTAAAGCCAATGCGGTTCTCTTTCCAACACAGTAAAAATCAAGTCGATATCTAGAAAAGTAAGCAAGTTATGACCATAAAGGTAAGCAGGTCTACTACTGCCTGTTTCCGTCCACTTTTTAGTAGAGCTGGTAACCTTTTTGGTTATAACTTCCTAAGTTTTCAATATATCGACTTGATTTCTTTTGCGTTGGATAGCTAACCGTATTGGCCTTAATTGGTCTATTTTTTCTGGTGGATAGTGCAAGAAAATTTTTTTATAATTTTTTCAAAAAAAAGCAAAGGGGATAGTCCAGGGTTTTTTTTGGCGAAAAATAATTTTTTCGCACTATCTGCAAAAAGCAAAATTCAAATTAAAGCCAATGCGGTTCTCTTTCCAACACAGTAGAAATCAAGTCGATATCTAGAAAAGTAAGCAAGTTATGACCATAAAGGTAAGCAGGTCTACTACTGCCTGTTTCCGTCCACTTTTTAGTAGAGCTGGTAACCTTTTTGGTTATAACTTCCTAAGTTTTCAATATATCGACTTGATTTCTTTTGCGTTGGATAGCTAACCGTATTGGCTTTAATTGGTATATTTTTTCTGGTGGATACTGCAAGAAAATTTTTTTATAATTTTTTCAAAAAAAAGCAAAGGGGATAGTCCATGGTTTTTTTTGGCGAAAAATAATTTTTTCGCACTATCTGCAAAAAGCAAAATTCAAATTAAAGCCAATGCGGTTCTCTTTCCAACACAGTAAAAATCAAGTCGATATCTAGAAAAGTAAGCAAGTTATGACCATAAAGGTAAGCAGGTCTACTACTGCCTGTTTCCGTCCACTTTTTAGTAGAGCTGGTAACCTTTTTGGTTATAACTTCCTAAGTTTTCAATATATCGACTTGATTTCTTTTGCGTTGGATAGCTAACCGTATTGGCCTTAATTGGTATATTTTTTCTGGTGGATACTGCAAGAAAATTTTTTTATAATTTTTTCAAAAAAAAGCAAAGGGGATAGTCCATGGTTTTTTTTGGCGAAAAATAATTTTTTCGCACTATCTGCAAAAAGCAAACTTCAAATTAAAGGCAATGCGGTTCTCTATCCAACACAGTAGAAATCAAGTCGATATCTAGAAAAGTAAGCAAGTTATGACCATAAAGGTAAGCAGGTCTACTACTGCCTGTTTCCGTCCACTTTTTAGTAGAGCTGGTAACCTTTTTGGTTATAACTTCCTAAGTTTTCAATATATCGACTTGATTTCTTTTGCGTTGGATAGCTATCCGTATTGGCTTTAATTTGTATATTTTTTCTGGTGGATACTGCAAGAAAATTTTTTTATAATTTTTTCAAAAAAAAGCAAAGGGGATAGTCCATGGTTTTTTTTGGCGAAAAATAATTTTTTCGCACTATCTGCAAAAAGCAAAATTCAAATTAAAGCCAATGCGGTTCTCTTTCCAACACAGTAAAAATCAAGTCGATATCTAGAAAAGTAAGCAAGTTATGACCATAAAGGTAAGCAGGTCTACTACTGCCTGTTTCCGTCCACTTTTTAGTAGAGCTGGTAACCTTTTTGGTTATAACTTCCTAAGTTTTCAATATATCGACTTGATTTCTTTTGCGTTGGATAGCTAACCGTATTGGCCTTCATTGGTATATTTTTTCTGGTGGATAGTGCAAGAAAATTTTTTTATAATTTTTTCAAAAAAAAGCAAAGGGGATAGTCCATGGTTTTTTTTGGCGAAAAATAATTTTTTCGCACTATCTGCAAAAAGCAAACTTCAAATTAAAGGCAATGCGGTTCTCTATCCAACACAGTAGAAATCAAGTCGATATCTAGAAAAGTAAGCAAGTTATGACCATAAAGGTAAGCAGGTCTACTACTGCCTGTTTCCGTCCACTTTTTAGTAGAGCTGGTAACCTTTTTGGTTATAACTTCCTAAGTTTTCAATATATCGACTTGACTTCTTTTGCGTTGGATAGCTAACCGTATTGGGCTTAATTGGTATATTTTTTCTTGTGGATACTGCAAGAAAATTTTTTTATAATTTTTTCAAAAAAAAGCAAAGGGGATAGTCCATGGTTTTTTTTGGCGAAAAATAATTTTTTCGCACTATCTGCAAAAAGCAAAATTTAAATTAAAGCTAGTACGGTTCTCTATCCAACACAGTAGAAATCAAGTCGATATCTAGAAAAGTAAGCAAGTTATGACCATAGAGGTAAGCAGGTCTACTACTGCCTGTTTCCGTCCACTTTTTAGTAGAGCTGGTAACCTTTTTGGTTATAACTTCCTAAGTTTTCAATATATCGACTTGATTTCTTTTGCGTTAGATAGCTAACCGTATTGGCCTTAATTGTTATATTGTTTCGGGTGGATAGTGCAAGAAAATTTTTTTATAATTTTTTCAAAAAAAAGCAAAGGGGATAGTCCATGGTTTTTTTTGGCGAAAAATAATTTTTTCGCACTATCTGCAAAAAGCAAAATACAAATTAAAGCCAATACAGTTCTCTATCCAACACAGTAGAAATCAAGTCGATATCTAGCAAAGTGAGCCTGTTTCCGTCCACTTTTTAGTAGAGCTGGTAACCTTTTTGGTTATAACTTCCTAAGTTTTCAATATATCGACTTGATTTCTTTTGCGTTGGATAGCTAACCGTATTGGCCTTAATTGGTATATTTTTTCTGGTGGATAGTGCAAGAAAATTTTTTTATAATTTTTTCAAAAAAAAGCAAAGGGGATAGTCCATGGTTTTTTTTGGCGAAAAATAATTTTTTCGCACTATCTGCAAAAAGCAAACTCCAAATTAAAGCCAATGCGGTTCTCTATCCAACACAGTAGAAATCAAGTCGATATCTAGAAAAGTAAGCAAGTTATGACCATAAAGGTAAGCAGGTCTACTACTGCCTGTTTCCGTCCACTTTTTAGTAGAGCTGGTAACCTTTTTGGTTATAACTTCCTAAGTTTTCAATATATCGACTTGATTTCTTTTGCGTTGGATAGCTAACCGTATTGGCCTTAATTGGTCTATTTTTTCTGGTGGATAGTGCAAGAAAATTTTTTTATAATTTTTTCAAAAAAAAGCAAAGGGGATAGTCCAGGGTTTTTTTTGGCGAAAAATAATTTTTTCGCACTATCTGCAAAAAGCAAAATTCAAATTAAAGCCAATGCGGTTCTCTTTCCAACACAGTAAAAATCAAGTCGATATCTAGAAAAGTAAGCAAGTTATGACCATAAAGGTAAGCAGGTCTACTACTGCCTGTTTCCGTCCACTTTTTAGTAGAGCTGGTAACCTTTTTGGTTATAACTTCCTAAGTTTTCAATATATCGACTTGATTTCTTTTGCGTTGGATAGCTAACCGTATTGGCCTTAATTGGTCTATTTTTTCTGGTGGATAGTGCAAGAAAATTTTTTTATAATTTTTTCAAAAAAAAGCAAAGGGGATAGTCCAGGGTTTTTTTTGGCGAAAAATAATTTTTTCGCACTATCTGCAAAAAGCAAAATTCAAATTAAAGCCAATGCGGTTCTCTTTCCAACACAGTAGAAATCAAGTCGATATCTAGAAAAGTAAGCAAGTTATGACCATAAAGGTAAGCAGGTCTACTACTGCCTGTTTCCGTCCACTTTTTAGTAGAGCTGGTAACCTTTTTGGTTATAACTTCCTAAGTTTTCAATATATCGACTTGATTTCTTTTGCGTTGGATAGCTAACCGTATTGGCTTTAATTGGTATATTTTTTCTGGTGGATACTGCAAGAAAATTTTTTTATAATTTTTTCAAAAAAAAGCAAAGGGGATAGTCCATGGTTTTTTTTGGCGAAAAATAATTTTTTCGCACTATCTGCAAAAAGCAAAATTCAAATTAAAGCCAATGCGGTTCTCTTTCCAACACAGTAAAAATCAAGTCGATATCTAGAAAAGTAAGCAAGTTATGACCATAAAGGTAAGCAGGTCTACTACTGCCTGTTTCCGTCCACTTTTTAGTAGAGCTGGTAACCTTTTTGGTTATAACTTCCTAAGTTTTCAATATATCGACTTGATTTCTTTTGCGTTGGATAGCTAACCGTATTGGCCTTAATTGGTATATTTTTTCTGGTGGATACTGCAAGAAAATTTTTTTATAATTTTTTCAAAAAAAAGCAAAGGGGATAGTCCATGGTTTTTTTTGGCGAAAAATAATTTTTTCGCACTATCTGCAAAAAGCAAACTTCAAATTAAAGGCAATGCGGTTCTCTATCCAACACAGTAGAAATCAAGTCGATATCTAGAAAAGTAAGCAAGTTATGACCATAAAGGTAAGCAGGTCTACTACTGCCTGTTTCCGTCCACTTTTTAGTAGAGCTGGTAACCTTTTTGGTTATAACTTCCTAAGTTTTCAATATATCGACTTGATTTCTTTTGCGTTGGATAGCTATCCGTATTGGCTTTAATTTGTATATTTTTTCTGGTGGATACTGCAAGAAAATTTTTTTATAATTTTTTCAAAAAAAAGCAAAGGGGATAGTCCATGGTTTTTTTTGGCGAAAAATAATTTTTTCGCACTATCTGCAAAAAGCAAAATTCAAATTAAAGCCAATGCGGTTCTCTTTCCAACACAGTAAAAATCAAGTCGATATCTAGAAAAGTAAGCAAGTTATGACCATAAAGGTAAGCAGGTCTACTACTGCCTGTTTCCGTCCACTTTTTAGTAGAGCTGGTAACCTTTTTGGTTATAACTTCCTAAGTTTTCAATATATCGACTTGATTTCTTTTGCGTTGGATAGCTAACCGTATTGGCCTTCATTGGTATATTTTTTCTGGTGGATAGTGCAAGAAAATTTTTTTATAATTTTTTCAAAAAAAAGCAAAGGGGATAGTCCATGGTTTTTTTTGGCGAAAAATAATTTTTTCGCACTATCTGCAAAAAGCAAACTTCAAATTAAAGGCAATGCGGTTCTCTATCCAACACAGTAGAAATCAAGTCGATATCTAGAAAAGTAAGCAAGTTATGACCATAAAGGTAAGCAGGTCTACTACTGCCTGTTTCCGTCCACTTTTTAGTAGAGCTGGTAACCTTTTTGGTTATAACTTCCTAAGTTTTCAATATATCGACTTGACTTCTTTTGCGTTGGATAGCTAACCGTATTGGGCTTAATTGGTATATTTTTTCTTGTGGATACTGCAAGAAAATTTTTTTATAATTTTTTCAAAAAAAAGCAAAGGGGATAGTCCATGGTTTTTTTTGGCGAAAAATAATTTTTTCGCACTATCTGCAAAAAGCAAAATTTAAATTAAAGCTAGTACGGTTCTCTATCCAACACAGTAGAAATCAAGTCGATATCTAGAAAAGTAAGCAAGTTATGACCATAGAGGTAAGCAGGTCTACTACTGCCTGTTTCCGTCCACTTTTTAGTAGAGCTGGTAACCTTTTTGGTTATAACTTCCTAAGTTTTCAATATATCGACTTGATTTCTTTTGCGTTGGATAGCTAACCGTATTGGCCTTAATTGGTATATTTTTTCTGGTGGATACTGCAAGAAAATTTTTTTATAATTTTTTCAAAAAAAAGCAAAGGGGATAGTCCATGGTTTTTTTTGGCGAAAAATAATTTTTTCGCACTATCTGCAAAAAGCAAAATTCAAATTAAAGCCAATGCGGTTCTCTTTCCAACACAGTAAAAATCAAGTCGATATCTAGAAAAGTAAGCAAGTTATGACCATAAAGGTAAGCAGGTCTACTACTGCCTGTTTCCGTCCACTTTTTAGTAGAGCTGGTAACCTTTTTGGTTATAACTTCCTAAGTTTTCAATATATCGACTTGATTTCTTTTGCGTTGGATAGCTAACCGTATTGGCCTTAATTGGTATATTTTTTCTGGTGGATACTGCAAGAAAATTTTTTTATCATTTTTTCAAAAAAAAGCAAAGGGGATAGTCCATGGTTTTTTTTGGCGAAAAATAATTTTTTCGCACTATCTGCAAAAAGCAAAATTCAAATTAAAGCCAATGCGGTTCTCTTTCCAACACAGTAAAAATCAAGTCGATATCTAGAAAAGTAAGCAAGTTATGACCATAAAGGTAAGCAGGTCTACTACTGCCTGTTTCCGTCCACTTTTTAGTAGAGCTGGTAACCTTTTTGCTTATAACTTTCTAAGTTTTCAATATATCGACTTGATTTCTTTTGCGTTGGATAGCTAACCGTATTGGCTTTAATTGGTATATTTTTTCTGGTGGATACTGCAAGAAAATTTTTTTATCATTTTTTCAAAAAGAAGCAAAGGGGATAGTCCATGGTTTTTTTGGCGAAAAATAATTTTTTCGCACTATCTGCAAAAAGCAAAATTCAAATTAAAGCCAATGCGGTTCTCTTTCCAACACAGTAAAAATCAAGTCGATATCTAGAAAAGTAAGCAAGTTATGACCATAAAGGTAAGCAGGTCTACTACTGCCTGTTTCCGTCCACTTTTTAGTAGAGCTGGTAACCTTTTTGGTTATAACTTCCTAAGTTTTCAATATATCGACTTGATTTCTTTTGCGTTGGATAGCTAACCGTATTGGCCTTAATTGGTATATTTTTTCTGGTGGATAGTGCAAGAAAATTTTTTTATAATTTTTTCAAAAAAAAGCAAAGGGGATAGTCCATGGTTTTTTTTGGCGAAAAATAATTTTTTCGCACTATCTGCAAAAAGCAAACTTCAAATTAAAGCCAATGCGGTTTTCTATCCAACACAGTAGAAATCAAGTCGATATCTAGAAAAGTAAGCAAGTTATGACCATAAAAGTAAGCAGTTCTACTACTGCCCGTTTCCGTCCACTTTTTAGTAGAGCTGGTAACCTTTTTGGTTATAACTTCCTAAGTTTTCAATATATCGACTTGATTTCTTTTGCGTTGGATAGCTAACCGTATTGGCCTTAATTGGTATATTTTTTCTGGTGGATACTGCAAGAAAATTTTTTTATAATTTTTTCAAAAAAAAGCAAAGGGGATAGTCCATGGTTTTTTTTGGCGAAAAATAATTTTTTCGCACTATCTGCAAAAAGCAAACTTCAAATTAAAGCCAATGCGGTTTTCTATCCAACACAGTAGAAATCAAGTCGATATCTAGAAAAGTAAGCAAGTTATGACCATAAAGGTAAGCAGTTCTACTACTGCCCGTTTCCGTCCACTTTTTAGTAGAGCTGGTAACCTTTTTGGTTATAACTTCCTAAGTTTTCAATATATCGACTTGATTTCTTTTGCGTTGGTTAGCTAACCGTATTGGCCTTAATTGGTATATTTTTTCTGGTGGATACTGCAAGAAAATTTTTTTATCATTTTTTCAAAAAAAAGCAAAGGGGATAGTCCATGGTTCTTTTTGGCGAAAAATAATTTTTTCGCACTATCTGCAAAAAGCAAACTTCAAATTAAAGCCAATGCGGTTCTCTATCCAACACAGTAAAAATCAAGTCGATATCTAGAAAAGTAAGCAAGTTATGACCATAAAGGTAAGCAGGTCTACTACTGCCTGTTTCCGTCCACTTTTTAGTAGAGCTGGTAACCTTTTTGGTTATAACTTCCTAAGTTTTCAATATATCGACTTGATTTCTTTTGCGTTGGATAGCTAACCGTATTGGCCTTAATTGGTATATTTTTTCTGGTGGATAGTGCAAGAAAATTTTTTTATAATTTTTTCAAAAAAAAGCAAAGGGGATAGTCCATGGTTTTTTTTGGCGAAAAATAATTTTTTCGCACTATCTGCAAAAAGCAAACTTCAAATTAAAGCCAATGCGGTTTTCTATCCAACACAGTAGAAATCAAGTCGATATCTAGAAAAGTAAGCAAGTTATGACCATAAAGGTAAGCAGTTCTACTACTGCCCGTTTCCGTCCACTTTTTAGTAGAGCTGGTAACCTTTTTGGTTATAACTTCCTAAGTTTTCAATATATCGACTTGATTTCTTTTGCGTTGGATAGCTAACCGTATTGGCCTTAATTGGTATATTTTTTTTGGTGGATAGTGCAAGAAAATTTTTTTATCATTTTTTCAAAAAAAAGCAAAGGGGATAGTCCATGGTTTTTTTTGGCGAAAAATAATTTTTTCGCACTATCTGCAAAAAGCAAACTTCAAATTAAAGCCAATGCGGTTCTCTATCCAACACAGTAGAAATCAAGTCGATATCTAGAAAAGTAAGCAAGTTATGACCATAAAGGTAAGCAGGTCTACTACTGCCTGTTTCCGTCCACTTTTTAGTAGAGCTGGTAACCTTTTTGGTTATAACTTCCTAAGTTTTCAATATATCGACTTGATTTCTTTTGCGTTGGATAGCTAACCGTATTGGCCTTAATTGGTATATTTTTTCTGGTGGATACTGCAAGAAAATTTTTTTATAATTTTTTCAAAAAAAAGCAAAGGGGATAGTCCATGGTTTTTTTTGGCGAAAAATAATTTTTTCGCACTATCTGCAAAAAGCAAAATTCAAATTAAAGCCAATGCGGTTCTCTATCCAACACAGTAGAAATCAAGTCGATATCTAGAAAAGTAAGCAAGTTATGACCATAAAGGTAAGCAGTTCTACTACTGCCCGTTTCCGTCCACTTTTTAGTAGAGCTGGTAACCTTTTTGGTTATAACTTCCTAAGTTTTCAATATATCGACTTGATTTCTTTTGCGTTGGATAGCTAACCGTATTGGCCTTAATTGGTATATTTTTTCTGGTGGATACTGCAAGAAAATTTTTTTATCATTTTTTCAAAAAAAAGCAAAGGGGATAGTCCATGGTTTTTTTTGGCGAAAAATAATTTTTTCGCACTATCTGCAAAAAGCAAAATTCAAATTAAAGCCAATGCGGTTCTCTATCCAACACAGTAGAAATCAAGTCGATATCTAGAAAAGTAAGCAAGTTATGACCATAAAGGTAAGCAGTTCTACTACTGCCCGTTTCCGTCCACTTTTTAGTAGAGCTGGTAACCTTTTTGGTTATAACTTCCTAAGTTTTCAATATATCGACTTGATTTCTTTTGCGTTGGATAGCTAACCGTATTGGCCTTAATTGGTATATTTTTTCTGGTGGATAGTGCAAGAAAATTTTTTTATCATTTTTTCAAAAAAAAGCAAAGGGGATAGTCCATGGTTCTTTTTGGCGAAAAATAATTTTTTCGCACTATCTGCAAAAAGCAAACTTCAAATTAAAGCCAATGCGGTTCTCTATCCAACACAGTAAAAATCAAGTCGATATCTAGAAAAGTAAGCAAGTTATGACCATAAAGGTAAGCAGGTCTACTACTGCCTGTTTCCGTCCACTTTTTAGTAGAGCTGGTAACCTTTTTGGTTATAACTTCCTAAGTTTTTAATATATCGACTTGATTTCTTTTGCGTTGGATAGCTAACCGTATTGGCCTTAATTGGTATATTTTTTCTGGTGGATAGTGCAAGAAAATTTTTTTATAATTTTTTCAAAAAAAAGCAAAGGGGATAGTCCATGGTTTTTTTTGGCGAAAAATAATTTTTTCGCACTATCTGCAAAAAGCAAACTTCAAATTAAAGCCAATGCGGTTTTCTATCCAACACAGTAGAAATCAAGTCGATATCTAGAAAAGTAAGCAAGTTATGACCATAAAGGTAAGCAGTTCTACTACTGCCCGTTTCCGTCCACTTTTTAGTAGAGCTGGTAACCTTTTTGGTTATAACTTCCTAAGTTTTCAATATATCGACTTGATTTCTTTTGCGTTGGATAGCTAACCGTATTGGCCTTAATTGGTATATTTTTTTTGGTGGATAGTGCAAGAAAATTTTTTTATCATTTTTTCAAAAAAAAGCAAAGGGGATAGTCCATGGTTTTTTTTGGCGAAAAATAATTTTTTCGCACTATCTGCAAAAAGCAAACTTCAAATTAAAGCCAATGCGGTTCTCTATCCAACACAGTAGAAATCAAGTCGATATCTAGAAAAGTAAGCAAGTTATGACCATAAAGGTAAGCAGGTCTACTACTGCCTGTTTCCGTCCACTTTTTAGTAGAGCTGGTAACCTTTTTGGTTATAACTTCCTAAGTTTTCAATATATCGACTTGATTTCTTTTGCGTTGGATAGCTAACCGTATTGGCCTTAATTGGTATATTTTTTCTGGTGGATACTGCAAGAAAATTTTTTTATAATTTTTTCAAAAAAAAGCAAAGGGGATAGTCCATGGTTTTTTTTGGCGAAAAATAATTTTTTCGCACTATCTGCAAAAAGCAAAATTCAAATTAAAGCCAATGCGGTTCTCTATCCAACACAGTAGAAATCAAGTCGATATCTAGAAAAGTAAGCAAGTTATGACCATAAAGGTAAGCAGTTCTACTACTGCCCGTTTCCGTCCACTTTTTAGTAGAGCTGGTAACCTTTTTGGTTATAACTTCCTAAGTTTTCAATATATCGACTTG
This sequence comes from Thelaira solivaga, assembly GCA_947397855.1. Lineage (NCBI taxonomy): Eukaryota > Metazoa > Arthropoda > Insecta > Diptera > Tachinidae > Thelaira > Thelaira solivaga. Next base: position 27,421,977 of record OX377614.1, read on the forward strand.
ATTTCTTTTGCGTTGGATAGCTAACCGTATTGGCCTTAATTGGTATATTTTTTCTGGTGGATACTGCAAGAAAATTTTTTTATAATTTTTTCAAAAAAAAGCAAAGGGGATAGTCCATGGTTTTTTTTGGCGAAAAATAATTTTTTCGCACTATCTGCAAAAAGCAAAATTCAAATTAAAGCCAATGCGGTTCTCTATCCAACACAGTAGAAATCAAGTCGATATCTAGAAAAGTAAGCAAGTTATGACCATAAAGGTAAGCAGTTCTACTACTGCCCGTTTCCGTCCACTTTTTAGTAGAGCTGGTAACCTTTTTGGTTATAACTTCCTAAGTTTTCAATATATCGACTTGATTTCTTTTGCGTTGGATAGCTAACCGTATTGGCCTTAATTGGTATATTTTTTCTGGTGGATACTGCAAGAAAATTTTTTTATAATTTTTTCAAAAAAAAGCAAAGGGGATAGTCCATGGTTTTTTTTGGCGAAAAATAATTTTTTCGCACTATCTGCAAAAAGCAAAATTCAAATTAAAGCCAATGCGGTTCTCTATCCAACACAGTAGAAATCAAGTCGATATCTAGAAAAGTAAGCAAGTTATGACCATAAAGGTAAGCAGTTCTACTACTGCCCGTTTCCGTCCACTTTTTAGTAGAGCTGGTAACCTTTTTGGTTATAACTTCCTAAGTTTTCAATATATCGACTTGATTTCTTTTGCGTTGGATAGCTAACCGTATTGGCCTTAATTGGTATATTTTTTCTGGTGGATAGTGCAAGAAAATTTTTTTATAATTTTTTCAAAAAAAAGCAAAGGGGATAGTCCATGGTTTTTTTTGGCGAAAAATAATTTTTTCGCACTATCTGCAAAAAGCAAACTTCAAATTAAAGCCAATGCGGTTTTCTATCCAACACAGTAGAAATCAAGTCGATATCTAGAAAAGTAAGCAAGTTATGACCATAAAGGTAAGCAGTTCTACTACTGCCCGTTTCCGTCCACTTTTTAGTAGAGCTGGTAACCTTTTTGGTTATAACTTCCTAAGTTTTCAATATATCGACTTGATTTCTTTTGCGTTGGTTAGCTAACCGTATTGGCCTTAATTGGTATATTTTTTCTGGTGGATACTGCAAGAAAATTTTTTTATAATTTTTTCAAAAAAAAGCAAAGGGGATAGTCCATGGTTTTTTTTGGCGAAAAATAATTTTTTCGCACTATCTGCAAAAAGCAAAATTCAAATTAAAGCCAATGCGGTTCTCTATCCAACACAGTAGAAATCAAGTCGATATCTAGAAAAGTAAGCAAGTTATGACCATAAAGGTAAGCAGTTCTACTACTGCCCGTTTCCGTCCACTTTTTAGTAGAGCTGGTAACCTTTTTGGTTATAACTTCCTAAGTTTTCAATATATCGACTTGATTTCTTTTGCGTTGGTTAGCTAACCGTATTGGCCTTAATTGGTATATTTTTTCTGGTGGATACTGCAAGAAAATTTTTTTATCATTTTTTCAAAAAAAAGCAAAGGGGATAGTCCATGGTTTTTTTTGGCGAAAAATAATTTTTTCGCACTATCTGCAAAAAGCAAACTTCAAATTAAAGCCAATGCGGTTCTCTATCCAACACAGTAAAAATCAAGTCGATATCTAGAAAAGTAAGCAAGTTATGACCATAAAGGTAAGCAGGTCTACTACTGCCTGTTTCCGTCCACTTTTTAGTAGAGCTGGTAACCTTTTTGGTTATAACTTCCTAAGTTTTCAATATATCGACTTGATTTCTTTTGCGTTGGATAGCTAACCGTATTGGCCTTAATTGGTATATTTTTTCTGGTGGATAGTGCAAGAAAATTTTTTTATAATTTTTTCAAAAAAAAGCAAAGGGGATAGTCCATGGTTTTTTTTGGCGAAAAATAATTTTTTCGCACTATCTGCAAAAAGCAAACTTCAAATTAAAGCCAATGCGGTTTTCTATCCAACACAGTAGAAATCAAGTCGATATCTAGAAAAGTAAGCAAGTTATGACCATAAAGGTAAGCAGTTCTACTACTGCCCGTTTCCGTCCACTTTTTTGTAGAGCTGGTAACCTTTTTGGTTATAACTTCCTAAGTTTTCAATATATCGACTTGATTTCTTTTGCGTTGGTTAGCTAACCGTATTGGCCTTAATTGGTATATTTTTTCTGGTGGATACTGCAAGAAAATTTTTTTATCATTTTTTCAAAAAAAACCAAAGGGGATAGTCCATGGTTTTTTTTGGCGAAAAATAATTTTTTCGCACTATCTGCAAAAAGCAAACTTCAAATTAAAGCCAATGCGGTTCTCTATCCAACACAGTAGAAATCAAGTCGATATCTAGAAAAGTAAGCAAGTTATGACCATAAAGGTAAGCAGGTCTACTACTGCCTGTTTCCGTCCACTTTTTAGTAGAGCTGGTAACCTTTTTGGTTATAACTTCCTAAGTTTTCAATATATCGACTTGATTTCTTTTGCGTTGGATAGCTAACCGTATTGGCCTTAATTGGTATATTTTTTCTGGTGGATACTGCAAGAAAATTTTTTTATAATTTTTTCAAAAAAAAGCAAAGGGGATAGTCCATGGTTTTTTTTGGCGAAAAATAATTTTTTCGCACTATCTGCAAAAAGCAAAATTCAAATTAAAGCCAATGCGGTTCTCTATCCAACACAGTAGAAATCAAGTCGATATCTAGAAAAGTAAGCAAGTTATGACCATAAAGGTAAGCAGTTCTACTACTGCCCGTTTCCGTCCACTTTTTAGTAGAGCTGGTAACCTTTTTGGTTATAACTTCCTAAGTTTTCAATATATCGACTTGATTTCTTTTGCGTTAAATCTGCAAAAAGCAAAATTCAAATTAAAGCCAATGCGGTTCTCTTTCCAACACAGTAAAAATCAAGTCGATATCTAGAAAAGTAAGCAAGTTATGACCATAAAGGTAAGCAGGTCTACTACTGCCTGTTTCCGTCCACTTTTTAGTAGAGCTGGTAACCTTTTTGGTTATAACTTCCTAAGTTTTCAATATATCGACTTGATTTCTTTTGCGTTGGATAGCTAACCGTATTGGCCTTAATTGGTATATTTTTTCTGGTGGATACTGCAAGAAAATTTTTTTATAATTTTTTCAAAAAAAAGCAAAGGGGATAGTCCATGGTTTTTTTGGCGAAAAATAATTTGTTCGCACTATCTGCAAAAAGCAAAATTCAAATTAAAGCCAATGCGGTTCTCTATCCAACACAGTAGAAATCAAGTCGATATCTAGAAAAGTAAGCAAGTTATGACCATAAAGTTAAGCAGGTCTACTACTGCCTGTTTCCGTCCACTTTTTAGTAGAGCTGGTAACCTTTTTGGTTATAACTTCCTAAGTTTTCAATATATCGACTTGATTTCTTTTGCGTTGGATAGCTAACCGTATTGGCCTTAATTGGTATATTTTTTCTGGTGGATACTGCAAGAAAATTTTTTTATAATTTTTTCAAAAAAAAGCAAAAGGGGATAGTCCATGGTTTTTTTAGCGAAAAATAATTTGTTCGCACTATCTGCAAAAAGCAAAATTCAAATTAAAGCCAATGCGGTTCTCTATCCAACACAGTAGAAATCAAGTCGATATCTAGAAAAGTAAGCAAGTTATGACCATAAAGGTAAGCAGTTCTACTACTGCCCGTTTCCGTCCACTTTTTAGTAGAGCTGGTAACCTTTTTGGTTATAACTTCCTAAGTTTTCAATATATCGACTTGATTTCTTTTGCGTTGGATAGCTAACCGTATTGGCCTTAATTGTTATATTTTTTCTGGTGGATAGTGCAAGAAAATTTTTTTATAATTTTTTCAAAAAAAAGCAAAGGGGATAGTCCATGGTTTTTTTGGCGAAAAATAATTTTTTCGCACTATCTGCAAAAAGCAAAATTCAAATTAAAGCCAATGCGGTTCTCTATCCAACACAGTAGAAATCAAGTCGATATCTAGAAAAGTAAGCAAGTTATGACCATAAAGGTAAGCAGGTCTACTACTGCCTGTTTCCGTCCACTTTTTAGTAGAGCTGGTAACCTTTTTGGTTATAACTTCTTAAGTTTTCAATATATCGACTTGATTTCTTTTGCGTTGGATAGCTAACCGTATTGGCTTTAATTTTTATATTTTTTCTGGTGGATACTGCAAGAAAATTTTTTTATAATTTTTTCAAAAAAAAGCAAAGGGGATAGTCCATGGTTTTTTTGGCGAAAAATAATTTTTTCGCACTATCTGAAAAAAGCAAAATTCAAATTAAAGCCAATGCGGTTCTCTTTCCAACACAGTAAAAATCAAGTCGATATCTAGAAAAGTAAGCAAGTTATGACCATAAAGGTAAGCAGGTCTACTACTGCCTGTTTCCGTCCACTTTTTAGTAGAGCTGGTAACCTTTTTGGTTATAACTTCTTAAGTTTTCAATATATCGACTTGATTTCTTTTGCGTTGGATAGCTAACCGTATTGGCCTTAATTGGTATATTTTTTCTGGTGGATACTGCAAGAAAATTTTTTTATAATTTTTTCAAAAAAAAGCAAAAGGGGATAGTCCATGGTTTTTTTGGCGAAAAATAATTTTTTCGCACTATCTGCAAAAAGCAAAATTCAAATTAAAGCCAATGCGGTTTTCTTTCTAACACAGTAGAAATCAAGTCGATATCTAGAAAAGTAAGCAAGTTATGACCATAAAGGTAAGCAGGTCTACTACTGCCTGTTTCCGTCCACTTTTTAGTAGAGCTGGTAACCTTTTTGGTTATAACTTCCTAAGTTTTCAATATATCGACTTGATTTCTTTTGCGTTGGATAGCTAACCGTATTGGCCTTAATTGGTATATTTTTTCTGGTGGATACTGCAAGAAAATTTTTTTATAATTTTTTCAAAAAAAAGCAAAAGGGGATAGTCCATGGTTTTTTTGGCGAAAAATAATTTTTTCGCACTATCTGCAAAAAGCAAAATTCAAATTAAAGCCAATGCGGTTTTCTTTCTAACACAGTAGAAATCAAGTCGATATCTAGAAAAGTAAGCAAGTTATGACCATAAAGGTAAGCAGTTCTACTACTGCCCGTTTCCGTCCACTTTTTAGTAGAGCTGGTAACCTTTTTGGTTATAACTTCCTAAGTTTTCAATATATCGACTTGATTTCTTTTGCGTTGGATAGCTAACCGTATTGGCCTTAATTGTTATATTTTTTCTGGTGGATAGTGCAAGAAAATTTTTTTATAATTTTTTCAAAAAAAAGCAAAGGGGATAGTCCATGGTTTTTTTGGCGAAAAATAATTTTTTCGCACTATCTGCAAAAAGCAAAATTCAAATTAAAGCCAATGCGGTTCTCTATCCAACACAGTAGAAATCAAGTCGATATCTAGAAAAGTAAGCAAGTTATGACCATAAAGGTAAGCAGGTCTACTACTGCCTGTTTCCGTCCACTTTTTAGTAGAGCTGGTAACCTTTTTGGTTATAACTTCTTAAGTTTTCAATATATCGACTTGATTTCTTTTGCGTTGGATAGCTAACCGTATTGGCTTTAATTTTTATATTTTTTCTGGTGGATACTGCAAGAAAATTTTTTTATAATTTTTTCAAAAAAAAGCAAAGGGGATAGTCCATGGTTTTTTTGGCGAAAAATAATTTTTTCGCACTATCTGCAAAAAGCAAAATTCAAATTAAAGCCAATGCGGTTTTCTTTCTAACACAGTAGAAATCAAGTCGATATCTAGAAAAGTAAGCAAGTTATGACCATAAAGGTAAGCAGGTCTACTACTGCCTGTTTCCGTCCACTTTTTAGTAGAGCTGGTAACCTTTTTGGTTATAACTTCCTAAGTTTTCAATATATCGACTTGATTTCTTTTGCGTTGGATAGCTAACCGTATTGGCCTTAATTGGTATATTTTTTCTGGTGGATACTGCAAGAAAATTTTTTTATAATTTTTTCAAAAAAAAGCAAAAGGGGATAGTCCATGGTTTTTTTGGCGAAAAATAATTTTTTCGCACTATCTGCAAAAAGCAAAATTCAAATTAAAGCCAATGCGGTTTTCTTTCTAACACAGTAGAAATCAAGTCGATATCTAGAAAAGTAAGCAAGTTATGACCATAAAGGTAAGCAGGTCTACTACTGCCTGTTTCCGTCCACTTTTTAGTAGAGCTGGTAACCTTTTTGGTTATAACTTCCTAAGTTTTCAATATATCGACTTGATTTCTTTTGCGTTGGATAGCTAACCGTATTGGCCTTAATTGGTATATTTTTTCTGGTGGATACTGCAAGAAAATTTTTTTATAATTTTTTCAAAAAAAAGCAAAGGGGATAGTCCATGGTTTTTTTAGCGAAAAATAATTTGTTCGCACTATCTGCAAAAAGCAAAATTCAAATTAAAGCCAATGCGGTTCTCTATCCAACACAGTAGAAATCAAGTCGATATCTAGAAAAGTAAGCAAGTTATGACCATAAAGGTAAGCAGGTCTACTACTGCCCGTTTCCGTCCACTTTTTAGTAGAGCTGGTAACCTTTTTGGTTATAACTTCCTAAGTTTTCAATATATCGACTTGATTTCTTTTGCGTTGGATAGCTAACCGTATTGGCCTTAATTGTTATATTTTTTCTGGTGGATAGTGCAAGAAAATTTTTTTATAATTTTTTCAAAAAAAAGCAAAGGGGATAGTCCATGGTTTTTTTGGCGAAAAATAATTTTTTCGCACTATCTGCAAAAAGCAAAATTCAAATTAAAGCCAATGCGGTTTTCTATCCAACACAGTAGAAATCAAGTCGATATCTAGAAAAGTAAGCAAGTTATGACCATAAAGGTAAGCAGTTCTACTACTGCCCGTTTCCGTCCACTTTTTAGTAGAGCTGGTAACCTTTTTGGTTATAACTTCCTAAGTTTTCAATATATCGACTTGATTTCTTTTGCGTTGGTTAGCTAACCGTATTGGCCTTAATTGGTATATTTTTTCTGGTGGATACTGCAAGAAAATTTTTTTATAATTTTTTCAAAAAAAAGCAAAGGGGATAGTCCATGGTTTTTTTTGGCGAAAAATAATTTTTTCGCACTATCTGCAAAAAGCAAAATTCAAATTAAAGCCAATGCGGTTCTCTATCCAACACAGTAGAAATCAAGTCGATATCTAGAAAAGTAAGCAAGTTATGACCATAAAGGTAAGCAGTTCTACTACTGCCCGTTTCCGTCCACTTTTTAGTAGAGCTGGTAACCTTTTTGGTTATAACTTCCTAAGTTTTCAATATATCGACTTGATTTCTTTTGCGTTGGTTAGCTAACCGTATTGGCCTTAATTGGTATATTTTTTCTGGTGGATACTGCAAGAAAATTTTTTTATCATTTTTTCAAAAAAAAGCAAAGGGGATAGTCCATGGTTTTTTTTGGCGAAAAATAATTTTTTCGCACTATCTGCAAAAAGCAAACTTCAAATTAAAGCCAATGCGGTTCTCTATCCAACACAGTAAAAATCAAGTCGATATCTAGAAAAGTAAGCAAGTTATGACCATAAAGGTAAGCAGGTCTACTACTGCCTGTTTCCGTCCACTTTTTAGTAGAGCTGGTAACCTTTTTGGTTATAACTTCCTAAGTTTTCAATATATCGACTTGATTTCTTTTGCGTTGGATAGCTAACCGTATTGGCCTTAATTGGTATATTTTTTCTGGTGGATAGTGCAAGAAAATTTTTTTATAATTTTTTCAAAAAAAAGCAAAGGGGATAGTCCATGGTTTTTTTTGGCGAAAAATAATTTTTTCGCACTATCTGCAAAAAGCAAACTTCAAATTAAAGCCAATGCGGTTTTCTATCCAACACAGTAGAAATCAAGTCGATATCTAGAAAAGTAAGCAAGTTATGACCATAAAGGTAAGCAGTTCTACTACTGCCCGTTTCCGTCCACTTTTTTGTAGAGCTGGTAACCTTTTTGGTTATAACTTCCTAAGTTTTCAATATATCGACTTGATTTCTTTTGCGTTGGTTAGCTAACCGTATTGGCCTTAATTGGTATATTTTTTCTGGTGGATACTGCAAGAAAATTTTTTTATCATTTTTTCAAAAAAAACCAAAGGGGATAGTCCATGGTTTTTTTTGGCGAAAAATAATTTTTTCGCACTATCTGCAAAAAGCAAACTTCAAATTAAAGCCAATGCGGTTCTCTATCCAACACAGTAGAAATCAAGTCGATATCTAGAAAAGTAAGCAAGTTATGACCATAAAGGTAAGCAGGTCTACTACTGCCTGTTTCCGTCCACTTTTTAGTAGAGCTGGTAACCTTTTTGGTTATAACTTCCTAAGTTTTCAATATATCGACTTGATTTCTTTTGCGTTGGATAGCTAACCGTATTGGCCTTAATTGGTATATTTTTTCTGGTGGATACTGCAAGAAAATTTTTTTATAATTTTTTCAAAAAAAAGCAAAGGGGATAGTCCATGGTTTTTTTTGGCGAAAAATAATTTTTTCGCACTATCTGCAAAAAGCAAAATTCAAATTAAAGCCAATGCGGTTCTCTATCCAACACAGTAGAAATCAAGTCGATATCTAGAAAAGTAAGCAAGTTATGACCATAAAGGTAAGCAGTTCTACTACTGCCCGTTTCCGTCCACTTTTTAGTAGAGCTGGTAACCTTTTTGGTTATAACTTCCTAAGTTTTCAATATATCGACTTGATTTCTTTTGCGTTAAATCTGCAAAAAGCAAAATTCAAATTAAAGCCAATGCGGTTCTCTTTCCAACACAGTAAAAATCAAGTCGATATCTAGAAAAGTAAGCAAGTTATGACCATAAAGGTAAGCAGGTCTACTACTGCCTGTTTCCGTCCACTTTTTAGTAGAGCTGGTAACCTTTTTGGTTATAACTTCCTAAGTTTTCAATATATCGACTTGATTTCTTTTGCGTTGGATAGCTAACCGTATTGGCCTTAATTGGTATATTTTTTCTGGTGGATACTGCAAGAAAATTTTTTTATAATTTTTTCAAAAAAAAGCAAAGGGGATAGTCCATGGTTTTTTTGGCGAAAAATAATTTGTTCGCACTATCTGCAAAAAGCAAAATTCAAATTAAAGCCAATGCGGTTCTCTATCCAACACAGTAGAAATCAAGTCGATATCTAGAAAAGTAAGCAAGTTATGACCATAAAGTTAAGCAGGTCTACTACTGCCTGTTTCCGTCCACTTTTTAGTAGAGCTGGTAACCTTTTTGGTTATAACTTCCTAAGTTTTCAATATATCGACTTGATTTCTTTTGCGTTGGATAGCTAACCGTATTGGCCTTAATTGGTATATTTTTTCTGGTGGATACTGCAAGAAAATTTTTTTATAATTTTTTCAAAAAAAAGCAAAAGGGGATAGTCCATGGTTTTTTTAGCGAAAAATAATTTGTTCGCACTATCTGCAAAAAGCAAAATTCAAATTAAAGCCAATGCGGTTCTCTATCCAACACAGTAGAAATCAAGTCGATATCTAGAAAAGTAAGCAAGTTATGACCATAAAGGTAAGCAGTTCTACTACTGCCCGTTTCCGTCCACTTTTTAGTAGAGCTGGTAACCTTTTTGGTTATAACTTCCTAAGTTTTCAATATATCGACTTGATTTCTTTTGCGTTGGATAGCTAACCGTATTGGCCTTAATTGTTATATTTTTTCTGGTGGATAGTGCAAGAAAATTTTTTTATAATTTTTTCAAAAAAAAGCAAAGGGGATAGTCCATGGTTTTTTTGGCGAAAAATAATTTTTTCGCACTATCTGCAAAAAGCAAAATTCAAATTAAAGCCAATGCGGTTCTCTATCCAACACAGTAGAAATCAAGTCGATATCTAGAAAAGTAAGCAAGTTATGACCATAAAGGTAAGCAGGTCTACTACTGCCTGTTTCCGTCCACTTTTTAGTAGAGCTGGTAACCTTTTTGGTTATAACTTCTTAAGTTTTCAATATATCGACTTGATTTCTTTTGCGTTGGATAGCTAACCGTATTGGCTTTAATTTTTATATTTTTTCTGGTGGATACTGCAAGAAAATTTTTTTATAATTTTTTCAAAAAAAAGCAAAGGGGATAGTCCATGGTTTTTTTGGCGAAAAATAATTTTTTCGCACTATCTGAAAAAAGCAAAATTCAAATTAAAGCCAATGCGGTTCTCTTTCCAACACAGTAAAAATCAAGTCGATATCTAGAAAAGTAAGCAAGTTATGACCATAAAGGTAAGCAGGTCTACTACTGCCTGTTTCCGTCCACTTTTTAGTAGAGCTGGTAACCTTTTTGGTTATAACTTCTTAAGTTTTCAATATATCGACTTGATTTCTTTTGCGTTGGATAGCTAACCGTATTGGCCTTAATTGGTATATTTTTTCTGGTGGATACTGCAAGAAAATTTTTTTATAATTTTTTCAAAAAAAAGCAAAAGGGGATAGTCCATGGTTTTTTTGGCGAAAAATAATTTTTTCGCACTATCTGCAAAAAGCAAAATTCAAATTAAAGCCAATGCGGTTTTCTTTCTAACACAGTAGAAATCAAGTCGATATCTAGAAAAGTAAGCAAGTTATGACCATAAAGGTAAGCAGGTCTACTACTGCCTGTTTCCGTCCACTTTTTAGTAGAGCTGGTAACCTTTTTGGTTATAACTTCCTAAGTTTTCAATATATCGACTTGATTTCTTTTGCGTTGGATAGCTAACCGTATTGGCCTTAATTGGTATATTTTTTCTGGTGGATACTGCAAGAAAATTTTTTTATAATTTTTTCAAAAAAAAGCAAAGGGGATAGTCCATGGTTTTTTTAGCGAAAAATAATTTGTTCGCACTATCTGCAAAAAGCAAAATTCAAATTAAAGCCAATGCGGTTCTCTATCCAACACAGTAGAAATCAAGTCGATATCTAGAAAAGTAAGCAAGTTATGACCATAAAGGTAAGCAGGTCTACTACTGCCCGTTTCCGTCCACTTTTTAGTAGAGCTGGTAACCTTTTTGGTTATAACTTCCTAAGTTTTCAATATATCGACTTGATTTCTTTTGCGTTGGATAGCTAACCGTATTGGCCTTAATTGTTATATTTTTTCTGGTGGATAGTGCAAGAAAATTTTTTTATAATTTTTTCAAAAAAAAGCAAAGGGGATAGTCCATGGTTTTTTTGGCGAAAAATAATTTTTTCGCACTATCTGCAAAAAGCAAAATTCAAATTAAAGCCAATGCGGTTTTCTTTCTAACACAGTAGAAATCAAGTCGATATCTAGAAAAGTAAGCAAGTTATGACCATAAAGGTAAGCAGGTCTACTACTGCCTGTTTCCGTCCACTTTTTAGTAGAGCTGGTAACCTTTTTGGTTATAACTTCCTAAGTTTTCAATATATCGACTTGATTTCTTTTGCGTTGGATAGCTAACCGTATTGGCCTTAATTGGTATATTTTTTCTGGTGGATAGTGCAAGAAAATTTTTTTATAATTTTTTCAAAAAAAAGCAAAGGGGATAGTCCATGGTTTTTTTGGCGAAAAATAATTTTTTCGCACTATCTGCAAAAAGCAAAATTCAAATTAAAGCCAATGCGGTTCTCTATCCAACACAGTAGAAATCAAGTCGATATCTAGAAAAGTAAGCAAGTTATGACCATAAAGGTAAGCAGTTCTACTACTGCCCGTTTCCGTCCACTTTTAAGTAGAGCTGGTAACCTTTTTGGTTATAACTTCCTAAGTTTTCAATATATCGACTTGATTTCTTTTGCGTTGGATAGCTAACCGTATTGGCCTTAATTGGTATATTTTTTCTGGTGGATACTGCAAGAAAATTTTTTTATAATTTTTTCAAAAAAAAGCAAAGGGGATAGTCCATGGTTTTTTTAGCGAAAAATAATTTGTTCGCACTATCTGCAAAAAGCAAAATTCAAATTAAAGCCAATGCGGTTCTCTATCCAACACAGTAGAAATCAAGTCGATATCTAGAAAAGTAAGCAAGTTATGACCATAAAGGTAAGCAGGTCTACTACTGCCCGTTTCCGTCCACTTTTTAGTAGAGCTGGTAACCTTTTTGGTTATAACTTCCTAAGTTTTCAATATATCGACTTGATTTCTTTTGCGTTGGATAGCTAACCGTATTGGCCTTAATTGTTATATTTTTTCTGGTGGATAGTGCAAGAAAATTTTTTTATAATTTTTTCAAAAAAAAGCAAAGGGGATAGTCCATGGTTTTTTTGGCGAAAAATAATTTTTTCGCACTATCTGAAAAAAGCAAAATTCAAATTAAAGCCAATGCGGTTCTCTTTCCAACACAGTAAAAATCAAGTCGATATCTAGAAAAGTAAGCAAGTTATGACCATAAAGGTAAGCAGGTCTACTACTGCCTGTTTCCGTCCACTTTTTAGTAGAGCTGGTAACCTTTTTGGTTATAACTTCTTAAGTTTTCAATATATCGACTTGATTTCTTTTGCGTTGGATAGCTAACCGTATTGGCCTTAATTGTTATATTTTTTCTGGTGGATAGTGCAAGAAAATTTTTTTATAATTTTTTTTAAAAAAAGCAAAGGGGGTAGTCCATGGTTTTTTTTGGCGAAAAATAATTTTTTCGCACTATCTGCAAAAAGCAAAATTCAAATTAAAGCCAATGCGGTTCTCTATCCAACACAGTAGAAATCAAGTCGATATCTAGAAAAGTAAGCAAGTTATGACCATAAAGGTAAGCAGTTCTACTACTGCCTCTTTCCGGCCACTTTTTAGTAGAGCTGGTAACCTTTTTGGTTATAACTTCCTAAGTTTTCATTATATCGACTTGATTTCTATTGCTTTGGATAGCTAACCGTATTGGCCTTAATTGGCATATTTTTCGGGTGGATAGTGCAAGAAAATTTTTTTATAATTTTTTCAAAAAAAAGCAAAGGGGATAGTCCATGGTTTTTTTTGGCGAAAAATAATTTTTTCGCACTATCTGCAAAAAGCAAAATTCAAATTAAAGCCAATGCGGTTCTCTATCCAACACAGTAGAAATCAAGTCGATATCTAGAAAAGTAAGCAAGTTATGACCATAAAGGTAAGCAGGTCTACTACTGCCTGTTTCCGTCCACTTTTTAGTAGAGCTGGTAACCTTTTTGGTTATAACTTCCTAAGTTTTCAATATATCGACTTGATTTCTTTTGCGTTGGATAGCTAACCGTATTGGCCTTAATTGGTATATTTTTTCTGGTGGATAGTGCAAGAAAATTTTTTTATAATTTTTTCAAAAAAAAGCAAAGGGGGTAGTCCATGGTTTTTTTTGGCAAAAAATAATTTTTTCGCACTATCTGCAAAAAGCAAAATTTAGATTAAAGCCAATACGGTTCTCTATCCAAGACAATAGAAATCAAGTCGATATCTAGAAAAGTAAGCAAGTTATGACCATAAAGGTAAGCAGTTCTACTACTGCCTGTTTCCGTCCACTTTTTAGTAGAGCTGGTAACCTTTTTGGTTATAACTTCCTAAGTTTTCAATATATCGACGTGATTTCTTTTGGTTTGGATAGCTAACCGTATTGGCCTTAATTGGTATATTTTTTCTGGTGAATAGTGCAAGAAAATTTTTTTATAATTTTTTCAAAAAAAAGCAAAGGGGGTAGTCCATGGTTTTTTTTGGCAAAAAATAATTTTTTCGCACTATCTGCAAAAAGCAAATATTAAATTAAAGCTAGTACGGTTCTCTATCCAACACAGTAGAAATCAAGTCGATATCTAGAAAAGTAAGCAAGTTATGACCATAGAGGTAAGCAGGTCTACTACTGCCTGTTTCCGTCCACTTTTTAGTAGAGCTGGTAACCTTTTTGGTTATAACTTCCTAAGTTTTCAATATATCGACTTGATTTCTTTTGCGTTGGATAGCTAACCGTGGTGGTTTTAATTAGAAATGTTTTTCTTGCGGATAGTGCAAAGAAATTATATTTTTAGTAGTAGAATATTTTTTAGTTTGAACTTTGGCTCTATCTGTAGTAGTTCCGGAGACATAAGAAGTTCAATTTTACTCGTTTTTACCCTTTATACCCCCTTTATATTCGAATTTCCAAAAGTCCACTCTTATTCGTCCAATATATTTTGACATGCCCCTGTTTACCAAATTTCAAGCCGTTTGAGCTGGGCGATAATGATAAGTCAATCAGTCAGTAACGTTACTCTTTTATATGTATCATCACTACATAGTATAAAGCAAAATCGCTTCCCGCGTCTGTCCCTATGTCTGTATGTATGCTTAGATCTTTAAAACTACATAACGGATTTTGATGCATTTTTTTTTTAAAGATATATTAGAGAACCACTGATAATTTCAAGATTTCTAATGTGAAATCGTAAATAAACACATTTTTTTTTGCGCTTGCATTGAAAACCATGGCTGAGATAGATCAAAGTAATGTATTAAGTATTGTATACCTTAAAAAGCTCTACAAGAAAGCTCGCGATGGTATATGTTTATCTCTTAGGGATAACCAATTTTTACTTTTTACGAGAAATAATGGCTTATTTACAAAGCGATTTTAAGCAATGCAGCATTAATCCTTATCTAATTAAGTACCTTAAATACATTTTACATTTAATATGGAATAATATTGGGACATCGCGGTTGCGGCGGTACTGGCGTCGAAGCGCGATTTGCAGCGATCGCAGCTCTCTAGCGAGGAATATAACAAACTTAATAAAAAACGTGCTTTTGAGCGCGACATTCTTTTTCGAAATTGTACGTTCGTAGTTTAAGCGGTATTAAGGTTAATTTTAATTAGTACTTGCATTAGTTTAGATAATATTCGATTAAAACCATAATTTAACAATTTTTATTTCTTCTATTAAGATCTGGGTCGAAATTTAAAGTTAACGTAATTTAGTATTGGTGAAATTATTTCATAAATATTTTTTACAAGAAAGCTGTGAACGTTGTATATACAGATATTCTGTAGTATATTTATTGTAAAATAAATAAGTAAAAATGTAAAACATAAATAAGTAAAAATGTAGTATATGAATTTAGATATTCCAAAGATAGCAGGAAATCTGCACAATATAGGGAAAGGGGAATTATTTTACTACGAATTTAGTGCGTACAAAGCTGCGGGCAAAATCTAGTAGATAATATTTAAAAAAAAAACTTCTGACCAATTACAGAACAAATACAAAATAAATATCGCCTCTTCTTTAAAACGATGTATGATCCATCAATAATTATACTATGGTTCGTCCGGAAATTGACAGGACCCTTCAGAACAACAGTACTGGGATTTTTAAAAATATTTAAAAAAAAGTCTGACCAATTGCATACCAAAATACAAAAGGAAACCGCCTCCCCTTTAAAACGATGTATATTCCAAAACGGAACTACAAGGTACAAAAGTTATTGATAATTTTTTTTAATAATAAAATTGCGGTAGCTAACAAAAGGGGGGAGCCCATTTGAGGATTGGTCTGGTGTACAATGTTTACAATGTCTATATTTAAAATTTTTAGGCATACGAGTATATGCCTATTTTTCATTCCACTTAAACCAAATTTTAATTTTTTAACTTCTTTAACCCTAGAACGTCATCCTTCGTCAAAATGACGGCGCCCGATCTTATTTTTGAATTAAAACCTGTTTTTTCTGTTTGTTTTGATCTCATTTTTCGTATAGCGTTAGTCGCTAACAAGCTGTAGGTGGACAAAGACGTGCAACAAACTGCGCGCGTTGTAAGTGCTTCCTTTTCGCTTTTAATTTCTTGCCGTAGTCAAAATGAGGAAGGATGATGTGTTGTATTGTATAGCTTTTATGTTATATAATCTTTTGTTTAAAAAAAAATGCCAATTGAAAGAAGATTCGCAATGTTAATTTTACATTTAAGAATTGAAAAAAATATATAAATTTCTTTATTTATTGATTAAAAAAAAACTAAATATGAATAATAAATCTATTTTGGTTTATATTTTCGCTCACGGCGTATTTTATAGTTCCTTGAAATAGGTCGTAGTCAAAATGACGAAGGATGACAAAAAATAAGGATGACGTTCTAGGGTTAAAACACGAATTTAAAGAAAGATTTTCAAAACGTAGACACTTTTTTATGAATTGTTCTTTGGAATAATATTAACTACGCATCGCTTATAATGATGCTGCAGCTACAAAAACGTTTCGCCTATGAAAATAATTTCTACCGTTTTCATTCATAATTTTGTTGGGATGGAATTCACAAACTTTTTCAAAAAACGACATCTTTTTTCTTAAAATGAGTTTTTCTTTTCTTTCCTTTTTGATTTAGAATCGAGTTTGGAAGCTACTATACTAAAAGCGTATCTGCTATCTGTTCTCTAGTGGTCATGTCATGGTTTGCAACGCACGTATGGTATAAGAGCATTAAGTTCATCACTCAGTTGTCAAATACTTATGGCTGAGCCTTTATTAATGTAACGTCTTTTTAATAGTTCGTTAGCATCAGTCGACTCTAATGACAATTAGGCGAATATGCCAATTTTTTTCAATTTTCATTTTGTTGTCATTAACCACTACAGTGTAGAACGTAGCAAACCAATGAGGCTATTGAAGGTATGATCTTGAAATGGAATTATACAAAATATATGGCTAAGTTTCATTCGCAATATATAAACAATAAAGTTTAATAATAATTTTATTAATATAAAATTTATAAATTTGAAAAATTTAAATAAATAAATTCAAATTGTTGCACCCTGTAAAATAAACAACATTATGTATGTACGAGTATGTAGTTTCTTATCAAGTACAAGCACACTTGAAAATTAAAGGTTCTATTTCAAATATTTAATGCTCTGTCATCTAATTGATGACAATTGAAATACATTTGCATTTAACTACAATTAAATAAAACAGGACCCGAATGGTTTTTTTTACCCTTCAGAAAAAGGAAAAAAGGGAATAAATAAGTTCGTCATTCCATTTGTAATTACATGTGCCATCTTATAAATCACATATATTCTGGATCCATAAAATAACGAAATCGATTAAGCAATGTCCGTCTGTCTGTCTGTCAACTTTCTGAAATCCCTAGAAGAGTTTGTCAGTTGTTGCTGTCTTCAGGTTGCTATGGAAATTAAGCCGGATCGGTCCATAAATGGCGGAGCTATGAGTGGAAAACCGTTACTACCTCTTTTTTTCTGATCATTTTCTGAGTGGGTTTTTCGCGTATTTATTCTAAACTACAAAACAGGCCTGTTACACAGTTTTGCAGAAAAGATAGTTATAGTTTCTGTACAAAACATCAGAGCGAAATTTTAGTTTTTCATTAATGTATGTGTGTCTTTTAAATGTCTTTGTGTGTAATAAAATTGCCAATAAAGAAATCGTATTGATTTGATTTTTGCCGTTAATTTGATCTTCTTTATTTAATATTATTTAATTTTGTTTGTTTGCATTCTTATTTTATATCTTTCTTAAAAATCCTTTTTTATATAAATAAAAATTGAGACATTTAATTGATTTAAAAAAAAAAATAAAAATCACAGAAAGGATTTGTTTCTTGAATGTCCTTAATTTGCATTTCTTTAACTGAAATTAAGTGTTAATTTCAGATCAACAAAAAGAAAATATGTTTTTAAAAAAAATTATTTCAGTCAATATATGCCATTGCACTAATCCCCAGTTTTTGACAATAGTTTATTGTCGTTTTGAACTTAAGTTGCACATAAATACAGTTTCAGTTTTTCGGTCTTAAATGATTGTTCTTAGTCCCTATTTAGACGAAGAAACATTTAGAAGGGAAACATTTCGCTTGTAGGCAAATTACAGGTGGAGAAGAGAGAATCATTTTTGTGTTCGGTACTCGGCGATACGCTTTGTTCACATATTCTTTGTTGATATTTGCTTTACTTTTCTTTTCTTTCATTGTTTTGTGTGCAAATAATAACAATAATAATGGAATGTTGCCGGCAACATGTTCGTCTGTGTGACCGCGAAAGAAAAAGCAAAAGAGAATTCAAAATGTTTTTCTTCCAAATGCTTCCTCGTCTAAATAGGGACTTCTTTATTTGCGACAAAAGTGTGGCAGCATTATGAATTATTAAAAATTAATGATCATTATCCAAAAAAACAGCTGTGTCAAAGCAAAAAAAAAGTGATAAAAAATTAACATAATATTTTGAAAATGGAAAAAACAACATTAAATCAAATGAAAAGAACTGAAAATATTGTTTCAGCTGAAGTTGACAGCAACATAATTGAAAACATTATTATTACTTATTGTTTGTTATTATATATATTAAATTAAACACAATAACCTTTTTTGTACGAGATACAGAAAAAGAATGTCAAAATCATATGTTTAATATGTGCAACTTAAGTGGACTTTAAATGCCCAAGATTTATGCGCAGTATTTGACTTCGGACTTAAGTGCCATTTAAACTTCCATTTAGATACAAAATTGATATGATATTGAGTTTTTTTTTTTGTGTATCTCGTACAAAAAAGTTATTGTGTTTAATTTAATAATAACAAAAAGTAATAATAATGTTTTTAATAATGCTGCCGTATTTTTATCCAGCAGACAATAAAAAGTCAACTTCAGCTGAAACAAAATTTTCAGTTCTTTTCATTTGATTTAATGTTGTTTTTCCATTTTCAAAATATTTTATTACATTTTTATTATTACTTTTTTTTTCTCTGACACAGCTGTTTTTTTGGATAATGATCATTATTTTTTAATAATTCATGATGCTGCCACACTTTTGTCGCTAATAAATAAGAACAATCATTTAAGATTGAAAAACTGAAACTGTATTTATGTGACACTTAAGTTTAAAACGACAATCAACTAATTCTCGATTTAAATACGAAGTCAAAAACTGGGGGTTATAGTTAGAAACTCAATTTTGTATCTAAATGGAACTGAAAGTTCAAATGACACTTAAGTCCAAAGTCAAATACTGGCATAAAAATCTTTTGTAAGATTTTATAATTTTATTACTTAAGAAGAATGTGTTAAGTACTACAGTGAAGGGTATAAAAGACTCAACATAGCGAGCTTAAATTTTTTTTATTTTTTTTTTTTTTAAATTGTACCACCAATTAAATAAATTTAAAGGTGTTTTCTTTTTTACAACCATCAAATATACAAATTTAAAATGTTAAAGGCCTAGTGTTTGAATAAGTTTCAGTAATAAAAGTTGCAAAATAGTCAACTAGAAGCGGAGGATAATAAATTAAATAATAATAATACAGTTGACATTTATTCGTTATGTTTGAGGATATTCAATTGATTTATATGAATGTCAAAATTTTACAATTCTGGTGTCTTTTGTACGATAAAAGTTGGCGTCGTTATGTTTGTCTGATACCCTCCACGATATTGGTTTTCACTCAATTTTATTACATGTTTATGACCGATGAGGGTATAAATGCAATAATACGAAATTCTTATGTATTGGTTTTATGGTTTAACACTTTACTCCGAGCCTTTATACTGAGCAAAGACAGTGAAGAGTATCAAAAATTATTAGAGGATTTGGAAAAGTATTTTAACGTATTGAAAGTAAGTTGATAAGTTAAATGGTGTGTGTACGTATGTTATTAGAAATCCAAAAAACAAAAAAACTGTAGGCAGGTTCTGAAAATCACTGCAAAGGTGTTTGGCACACAAAATCGCTGGAAATTTCGTGATTTAGAACCGGTCACCTAATTGGCTTGCGATTTCAAATCACTTAGCTTTTTTAAGCATTTTTATTAGAATTCGTAAACAAAATTATTATTTACACTTAATTTGCTTTGGTTCTGAAAATCACATTTTGTCAATGTGATTTGAAAGTACGAAATAAAGGTGTTATGTGCATAGAAATTTGTGATTTGAAAACGTTTCCTCTTAGCTACGATACTTTTTACATCTTCAAATCACTTGGTTATTTTAATTTCAATAAATTATTATTACTACCAACAAGGGCTATAATCGCACCGTGACCTTTAAGATCTATTGTGCAGCCCAGTTCTTAACTACAATCCGAAACTCCTTACGAATCTCGTAATTGCTTCAGGATTAATTATGTTTGATCTTCTGGGACCAATGCCGGAGAGAACATGTCAAACGTTTCCTGTTCTCCTCGACAGAAACAATAGGAGCCTATTCAACTCATGTGATAATTCAGTCTTCAGTGGCCGTGAGTAGCTCAACATAGAGTTTTATATCATTTCTGCTGAGGTTTAAAACAAGCTCTTCTGTAACACGCTCAGATTTGATGAGTCTCTTTGACTGCCGCTCGGCCCTCCAGCAGTCTTGCAGACTTTGTCATTCCTCCTTGCGCAGTAGGGCATGGATGAAGGTGGTATTTACCTTGCAGAAGGGCTCCGGACATATGAAAGAGGTATTCGCACCCTTTTTAGCCAGATCGCCATTTCATTGCTCTCATGCCTTCGTGACCCGGCACCCAGAATAGGGTAACCGTGTTTCTCTCTGCTGAAGCATTGAGAAATTTATAGCAATCTCAGACCAATCTTGATCGAAAGAAATAGTTTGCCAATGCATATAAAGGGAGTTTTTTATAGACGTATAGAACTTTAAGTTGGCATTACTGTTCAAGATGGCGACCAATTTAACAGCTGTCAAGTGATTTGTTCTCAGTTTGGTTTGGCAATTCATCACGAATAGACTCACGCCTGAATAACGCTTGCAAATAGTGCAATTGTTCCCGATTTTCATAAGTGAATTTTGTTTAGCGATGAAGCGCACTTCTGGTTGAATGGCTACGTCAACAAACAAAACTACCGCATTTGGAGTGAAACTAATCCTCAAGTATATGTCGAAACACCGTTACATCCAGAAAAACTGACTGTTTGGTGCGCTTTATGGGCTGGTGGAATCATTGGTCCGTACTTCTTCAAAAACGATGATGGCCAGAACGTTACAGTCAATGGTGATCGGTATAGAGCCATGATTACTAACTTTTTCATTCCTGAATTGAACAACCATGATGTCCAGGAGCTATGGTTCCAACAAGACGGCGCAACATGTCACACAGCTCGTGCCATAATCGATTTATTGAAAGACACGTTTGGTGACCGCTTAATTTCACGTTTTGGACCTGTGAATTGGTCTCCAAGATCTTGCGATTTAACACCGCTAGACTACTTTTTGTGGGGCTATGTAAAGTCATTGGTCTATGCGGATAAGCCACAAACGCTTGACCATTTAGAAGACAACATTCGCCGTGTTATTGCCGATATACGGCCACAAATGTTGGAAAAAGTCATCGAAAATTGGACGTCCAGATTGGATTACATCCGAGCCAGGCGTGGCGGTCATATGCCAGAAATCATATTTAAAATGTAATGCCACAAGATTATCTTTTGGATAAATAAAATTGATGTCAATTGAATAATACATCGTTGTTTTATTGCAATTTAAAACACCCTTTAGAACTGCTTGGCTGTCTGAGAAAATATATATTCCGGCACCACAAGTGACCCTTCGTAACACATAGCTCTAAGACGTGAACCTCCGCCTGAAAAATTGAAGTTATTTTTCTCGTTGTAGCCTCATTTGTTGACATCTGTACTTCCCCATACTGTGTAATGCGCATTTGCGTCGCAGCATGCAACAACCCATTGCAGATTCTTGTTTCGGCAGTATTTGGTGAACTGTTGTATCTCGTTCGATGCTGCCTCTTCAGCGTCGCAAGAATGTATACAGAGGCCAGAACAATTATTCTCCGTCATTGGTAACTAGGTACTTCTGTCTATATTGGCACTATATCTCTTAGCACAAGTTCTGAAATAGGCAGAATATTATTGTTTTTGTTGATCATTTGCGGCCCATGGTTCTTAGAGGGTCACAAAATCCAGACACTATTTTCCACTATGACACTAAGCTAGTACGATGCTGCTGTTGCCCTATGAAGACTTATTTGGAGACAGTTTAACTGCCTCCAGAAAGTGCTGCAACTTAGATGGGCGTGGGAGATTTATTCCTAAGCCGACCCTTTCAGCCCTTCCAATCTTTGTGCTCCGTACCAGTGATGCATCCTCCAGATTTACCTGTTCCGACTTCTTCAGTCGGCCTGATGGATCGTGGATTTTTGACGAAAGGTACTAATTTTTCCCTTAACTTCTTCTGGTACAGACGAGTTTTTGCAGCCGCTACCGATGTCGTTGGTTGTTTCTCAGCCTTTTCCCTATTGCCCTTCCGTTTCGGTCTGAGCTGGGCTCAACCAAACCCATAGTAGACTTTGTTACATTGCTTTTTGACCGTGTCAGACGAGATGGGGTCAAGAGCAAACGCTAGCTCGACAACATCGCCATTCTATTTACGATGTAGTCTGCGCCACTCGCTGACATGATCGTTCGCATTCTGAAACTCCGCTTGCCTCAAAATGCTTTCGTTCTGCTATATCACCGAACCTTCGATTCAGCTCCTTCCAATGACTTCAGAGTCGGTAAGTTGGCCCTCAACCAGGCCACAGTTTAATCATGCAGACAGTTGGTGGTCAGCCATCCGGGCTTAAAACTGTAGCCAACAAAGTGCGGCTTTACCGATCCTTGATGGGTTTCGTACCGTCTATCAAGAATGCACTTAGTAACTTAAACATTTACTCAAAAGACTATGTGGTCTTGTAGGGTGAACAATGTCCACTAAAGCGGGCGTCGATGAGGGACTCCCTAGAAATGCCCCTTTCAATGCCAGCCCATCGTCCACTTGCTGACCGAGGTCTATCCGATCTGAATTCTCTACCTCTTTCACTTCGCTGCAGGTCGGCGTTTCAGCCGCTATATTTACATACATAAATAGAATTTCTTATGAATATTTAATAACACAGTGGTTCAACAGATTGATTTTTCATAACATTATGTACATTAATACATACATACATATTTATTTCTATATAATATCGCTCATTTATGTGAATAGAGTCAAAACTCCAAAACCATGATTTTAAAGGAGAGCCTTTTAAAATTTCCAATTTGTCTAGTATTTTCTGCTGAAAAAAAGAGAATTTAAAATATTGGTTGCATAAAATAATTTATTAATTGAAAAAAAAAATTAGTTTTTAAAGTATGACTACTGAAGTGAATGAGCGATATGTTTGTGCCGGTAGATTAATAATTTATTTGTGTGTATGAATGTGTGTTTTTTTTTTTAGAAAGCAAATGATTTTTACATAAATTCTCTGTTAGACGAAGTCAATTCTATGGGTAAAGTGATGGCAAAAGGAAATTTATTTTTAGGTTTACTTACCTGTATTGGTTTTGGCATCTATCCCGTATTTGCTGAGGAAAAAGGTACTGTTTTAGAGTTTTAGTTTAAATAAAAAAATTCATTTCTATCGGAATTAATTTGCTTGTGTTTAATAAAGTTTTACCATTTGGCAGCATGATACCCGGCATCGATGAATATCGGTCACCATTTTATGAAATCTGGTATGCTTTTCAGATAATTATAACACCAATGGGATGTTGCATGTACATACAACATTAATTGTTTCCTTTATAATGTTTGCTATTGTGATGTGCAAAACTTTGCAACATCGTTTAAGGAATTTAAAACGGTGCAATAATAATCAACAGCTAATTTGTCAGCAAGTTGTTGATTGTATTAAATTTCAACAAGAAATTATTAGGTAAAAATTTTTAATTTTCCAATACAGTGGGCGTAATAAATACTAGTTATTAATTGTTCAAACACTCAAAAAGACAACGAATATAAAACGAATAGTATGAATCAAGGCATATTCATTTACAAGGTAACTTCGAGAATATAAAAACAAATTTTTTCACCTTTGGAATGTCAGAATTATATGCATGTAGTTGTAGAATTATGTGCCTGTAGTAGTGAAAAAAAAATTAACATACCCAACTAACCAAATCACTTGAGAAAAATATTAAAATAACAATTTAAAAAAATATTTTTATTTGATTTAAGCAAAATTTTAAATAAATTTTATTTATTACAGACCAATATTTATATTTCGTAAATAATTTTTTTATTATTCTCAAACTACAATGATTGCTACATGGTTTGTTTGTTAATACGATGAAAATATTCTGAGCATTTTATCTTTCCCTTTTATCTTATTATATATTCTAGATGCAGCAGAAACTAAGTCTGGGTATATGATTTAATATAATTAAATTTTTATATTTTGCCATGGAGGATTTTAATTTTTTAATTATAAATAAAAATATAAATCTTGAGTATTTGACTTTTTCTATCTGAAAATATGTAAATAAATAAATATTTTTTAAGCTTTTAGGTCTTTTTACACATTTTAATTATTATTAAATTAATTTCCAATATTTCGACACGCCTTCGTGTGTCTGTCTCAAGGAAAATAATTTTATAATGAAATCCTGGTGTAAGGAAACCAGGTGACACTGAGACGCCAGCTGAATCATGCATGATTGAAGCTCGTGCTGTCAAAAATTTAGAGATATCAATGTGTTAAAGAGAGATCAAAGAGGAAACAAATTTTTTGTTTCACTTCTTGATATCATCCACTGGAAATAGTTTTTGACAGGAGGAGCCTCAAAAGCAATAACAAAATATATGGGCTTTTTGTAATGTTATTATTTTTGTATTTTTTAAGTTACCTGATTTTATTTTACAATGAATGAAATGAAAAAAAAATTAAAAACTTTTTTCAAATTTAAAAAAAAAAAAAATATAGAAAAACAATAATAACATTAATAACAATTTTATACAAAACACAATTTAAGAAAAAACAAGATACATTATATATATTATATTCTATTTTTTTCTTACTAAATATCTATAATTTTGTTCTATATTATCTGTATCCATTTTAAATTAATTCTACTATCATTTGATACATTTATTATTTCTAACATTTCTAATAAATAACGACGTTTATAATTATTTTCTCTATCTAATATTGAAACATCCTCAAATTTCGGATAATGATTCAATCTAGCACAATGTTATGACAAAGCTGTTTTTTGTGCATTAATATTTCTATATCTTTGATCAGATTTATGCCCAGCTATTCTAGTTTTAAGTTTGTTTTTGGTTGTACTTATATATATTTTATTACAATTTTCTGTGTTATTTCCACCACAAGGTATTTTATATACTATATTAGATACTTCTAGTTTATTTAATTTATCCTTCATTTTAGTAAATAATTTATTTAATGTATTGTATGTTTTGTGTGCCATTTTGTAGTTATCCCTATCAAATATTTTTGATTTTTATAATTTTTCTGATATTTCTGGTACATATATTAAAGATTTATAAATTGTATTTCCTTGTTCCTATACTTATTCTTTTTCAATAACTGATTTATTAAGTTTTTTGAAAAATAATTATTTCTTAAAATATTCTTAATTATTTCCTTATTTTTATCACTAATTTCTAAAATTCTTTCTAAATATCATATTATTAGCAGTATTTATTATAATCCTTTTAGAATGTTTAGAATAATAATTAATTATTCTACCTAAAGATGTTGGTTTTTGGTACCAATCTAGTTCTAATGTATCATTCCTTCTTATAAGTAAAGTATCTAAGTAAATCAGTTTTCCTTCTTTTTCAATGGTAAATTTAATATTTGAATGAAAACAATACGGCTATTTTGTTAAGCTTGAGGTCTTATTTTTCAAAAATTTATTTTTATATCGATTATAAATTAATCAAATTTAATTATATCCTGAAGAAGCTAGAAAAATTGGAGCGAAATATCGATATAAAAATATATTTTTGAAAAATAAGACCTCAAGCTTAACAAAATAGCCATATTATTTAAAAGAAAAAGGTCAAATAAAACTAACTAATTTGAATGGAAACTATTAAATGTACTTCAAATGTCATTAATTGCATTTTCTGATCCTATACAAAATAAATCATCTACATATTTTGTTAAAATTTTTGTTTTTTAATTAACTTATCAAGAAAGTTTTCCATAACTATACCTGCTACTTATTAAGTAGGTGAAGCTGGTGAACCCATAAATAAAAATAATTAAAGTTTCCTAATTTATTATTTTGTTTCTGGTAATATTTAATACTATTCCACATTACTAGACAATGGGATTCCACATTATCTTCCAATTTTTAAATGAAGCATTTTCAGCTGATTAATATTTTTCTTAAATAACATATGTTAGTATTCTTAATATAAAAAAAATTGTACCGAATGGCTGTATTTATTAGAAAGGGCTTTTTAACAATTAAAATTCTTAATATAGAAATTATTTGTAAAGCTTTTACAGATTCTTTTTCTTATTAATATATTTTTTAGTTTATATTCATTATTAAAAAAATTTAAATTATTCCTAGACATTGTATTGCTGGAGCAAAGATTTCTTTAAAAAAAAAATAAATTAAAATGCTATTTGTAAATTTGTATATAATTTAATATTGTAAATTTTAAGTCAAATTATTTCTTCTATATTCTTTAAATATTCATAAATAGTTAGGAATTCTAGTTTTTTTTATATTCTTCTTCTGATATATGTAGTAAGGTGCAGTGATGTGATAACAACATAGTATTGAGGAATCCTTGAGTGTTTTAGGAAGTGTCAAGAGAGAAATTAATTTTTGTGTAGAAAAATTAAAAATAACTTGCTGCAATTTTGAATTTTGAGCAAAGGAGGTTAGAAAAATGGAGAAAAATGCGAAAATGAAAGAAAAATATGGAGGATAGAAGAGAAGATATAGGAGCGTAAAGGAAAATCGTGATTCTTTTTGATAGAGAAAATTGAAGAGTTTATATCTTGAATTGTGAAAGAAATTTTTTTTAAATATATAAATTTTAAAACAAAATATAATTTTCTAAGAAATATTTGATTGAACAATGATTTTAATAAAATTTGAAAAATTGAGACATACGAGTATATTTAAAAATGAATAAATGTGAGAAAACTTATAAAAAAAATATAAGTTCTACAGAATAAAAAAAATATTAATAAATAAAACTATAAAAGTTAGTGAAAATTTAAGTGATTCTTCAGCCATAATAAATGAGATATGACTTGTTGATGAAGGATGAGTACAAATAACTCAATATATCGATTTGGCTATTATAATATTCCAAGGAGATGGAATAGAAAGAAAATGCTGATGACCAAAATA
Source organism: Thelaira solivaga (assembly GCA_947397855.1). NCBI lineage: Eukaryota > Metazoa > Arthropoda > Insecta > Diptera > Tachinidae > Thelaira > Thelaira solivaga. The sequence goes on from OX377614.1 coordinate 27,448,964, forward strand.
TGAATCATGAAGACTTATGGGAAATTTGCCTGGTGCAAATATAGTCTGAATAAGGAAGTAATAACGATATAGATGTAAAAAAATTAAGGTAAAGGAAATGATAATGTACAAATAACATTTGTACAAAATTTAAAATTAACGGATGATTGAATTTATCCTTAATAACGAAAATAGCAAAATAATTGATTACCCTACATTGAACTCAAGCGAGTAACACAACTCGCTTGAATTTGATGTTTTGATGTAAAGCAAAACGTCAAAATGAACTTTTGCTTTTTTCTCGCGTTTTTTATATATAATAATGAAATAAGTTTGAGTTGTCATCTACACCAGAATTGAGTAACACACTTAAATCAAATTATCCTTTTTTTGAAATTTATATCACATACTTGAAATCATTTAACAATAACTTAAACTATACATACCTTAAAATTAAATGTTTATCTTTTTTCTTTAATTAAAACAAAAAAAATGTTATTACATACTTAAATTAAAACCTTAAGTAAATTGAAAAGAAATAAACCCTACATTGAAATAAATTAAAACCCATAAAAATTTAAATTGAAGTGGAATGTACTTAAAATCAAAACCCTTAAAATTATCTAAATTATTAAAGAATACCTAAATGAAATAAATAAAGAATTATCAAAATTAAGGATAAAACCTGTGAAACCAAAAAAAAAAGGGAATCTCCCATCATCAACATCATTTATACGTGGAAATTCCAAAAAATTTAAATATATTCACACGAATGTATTCAGATAATATTAATTTTTATGGAGGAGATGAAGAAGGAATATGAATAAGCTTGCAGAACTATTTTTTTATACCCTTCAGAAAAAAGTGAAAAGGGTTTGTCATTACGTGTGTAATTTCTACACCATATATGGGGCTCTCTATAAAGTATACATATTCTGGATTTTTATAAGTAGCGGAGTAGCGGATTTAGCGATGTCCATTTGTATGTTGAAATCAACTTTCTGAAGTCCCTAGAAGATCTACAGGAAAATTTAGCATGTCAATTTGTTGAAAGTTCCTGTTGTAAATTTTCTTTTGAAATTCAGCTGAGCTATTTATAAGCTCTGAAGTGCAACTATCTCTATTTTTTTACCATTTCTGAGCGTTATTTGCGTAATTTGTGTTGACTACAAAACGGACAAAAAAAACCTTTATATGCAGTTTTATTAGAAATAATAAAGTCTGTGCAAAAAATTGAAGCAATGAATCCACAAATGTATCAGAAAAATCGAAAATACAACCGAACTTTTAGATTTTCATTAATATTTGCTTCGTTTGTTATAGTATTTCATCTAAACTAAAAAGAAGTAGCGTACAGTTTTTTCAAACATCACATTCAGAGTATCTAGACCAAAACTCAGCTTCATAACATGAGTCAAAAATAGCGACTACATCCATTTTTTGACCATTTTTGGTGCGTTTTTTTACTTCATTTGTCTAAAATACAAGACGGACAAAAAAATGTGGTATACAGTATTAACATAAGCCATAGTCGTATTGTTTCTGCCAAAACTCAGAACGATCGGTTTATAATGGCCGACAAAAATCAAAAATATAACCGATATTTCAGATTTTCATTAATTTTTGCTTTGTTTTTTTGCGTATTTTGTCTAAACAACAAAAGGGAGAAAAAAATTATTGACATATTTTCAACAGAAATAGCATTTGTAATGTCTGTGCGAAGAATGGGAGCAATCAGTAGACAAATGGCCGGAAATATAAAAGATATTTCACATTTTCATTAATTTTTGCTCTGCTTTTGCTTTGCTTTTTTATGCTCTCATGTGCGCAATTTTTGTACACGAAACTTAATAAAGTGTATATGTGTGTGGGGGGGCTTTTTAGTGTAATAGCATTACGAATGCAGACATTTTTATGCAAGAGAATTTTTGCGATTTTTGTCGTTAAAATGTTTGGCTAAAAAAATTTTTTGCAAATGTTTGCAAAATTAAATTAAATTAAATATAATTTGTATGCCTATTGGATATCTTTCTTAGAATTTCCATTTTTATTAATTTAAAAATTGAGTGCCTGCATTTAAAAAGAAAGGATTTGTTTCTTAGAACTCTTTAATTTTAGTTTCTTGAACTGAAATTAATTATTTATTTAGGATTAATAAAAAAAATTTAAAGAAAATTATTTTTATCAATACATATTTGGCTTTTTTTTCTTATAATTTTTCAATCGTAAGTTTATACGATTTTTTAATTGAAAGGCTAGTTTGTTAAGTTGAGTTCGTATTATAAAAATTAATTTTTTTATCGATATATCGCTCTAATAATAAATAAATTTTTATATTTATAATACGACCTCAAGCTTAATAAGCTAGCCATTTCCATTATATATATATATATAATTTTTTTTTTTGTTGATATTTATGTGCTGCGTTTGATCAGGACCATACACGGCAACTTTAGTTGGGCAATTCTTGATTTTGTACTAGAAAGAGAGAGAGGAAATAGGAATGGAAAGGCGTACAAACTTGCTAGTACTCGGCAATTCGTTTTATTTCTCTCTTTGTATCTTTTATAAAGATGTAAAAAGGAAGACAAGTAGATTGAAGGTTGAATGAATGACTGAATAAGAATGCTAAAATTGCCGAAACCAAAAATTTGTGTGTGCACAAAACGACAATTTTAAAAGAGAATTGTGTGTGGTCCTGGTCTTTATAACACAAGCAATGAAGTCGTCTGAAAAATTTAGAGTTAAAAGTACTCAAAATATTGAGTCTCTTCCAGTCAAATTTTTTTGAGGAGTTGATCGCTTGTGTTATAATAACACCTCATTAAGAAGAATGTGAAAAGAGAAAAATATTAATATTTGGCTAAAACAGTGAAGGGTATATAAGACTCGGCACAGCCAAATTTAACTTGTTTTAATTATTCTTTGTTTACGAAATTTTTTATATTTTTTTCTTTATTTGTGTATGTTGACTTTGACATGCGCTATCCCTTTTTACACAAACAAATAACAATAGTGTAATTATATCAGGTGGAAGCTAGTCTACATGTGTTTTTTGTTTAAATTTATATTTTATTAGATTTGAATATCAAAATTTTTTTCTTTTTGTTTTGTTTGTTTACGAAATAATATTATTATTTTATGTTCTCTTTCTTGATTTTGACATTCCATATCTAATTTTACACTAACAACATACCTACATGGTGCGTATACTTTTTATAATTATACTACACAAATAACCTTATTTAATGATCATGAAACAACATCATGAAGCAACAAAATTCGTTATTATTTTTGAATGAAAGTTTTTATTCCTTTCTCTGATGTGAATACACCTAATTCTCTTTTTACACGATGGATTTTTTTCTTTTTAGCTCGTCTTAAATCAAATTCGTGTAAAAAGAGAATTTGGTGTACATATTATTTTAGTAAAAATGTATAATTATTATTCAGTGTTTAATGCAAAACATTAATGGTAAATGGAAAATTAATATTAACTGTCCAGCAATAATATTTTGCAAGATCAGTTGCACTAAACATTGAATGCTCATACTAATTCAAATATTTTTCTTTATATTTATCTCCATTTTCCATTTCCAGTTTCGTGGAGACTGTTAATCACTTGACTAGACTCATTTTTTTATTAGAATTTATAGCCTTTGGCACCTTATTGTGTGCCCTGTTGTTTCTATTAATAATTGTAAGTCGGCATTTTATTTCGCAACAATTACACTCTTTTCCGAAAAAAGTGGACGCAAACTTTATGAATAAATTGTGACCATGAACATTTTCCATAACGTTTTCCTTAAAGTCTACGTCGATTTTTTTCTTATTTTTGTCGATTTTCATTTAAAACAAAATATTTTTTATTTTTTTTTTTTTTTGTTTAATGAAATCATAGAAAATATTAAAGTTGAAATGAAATTTTTCTTTTGAATCGAAATTCAAAGTGGCTCTCAATCGTTGTTTTAAAACTCTATTCTATTTTCATTTTAAAACATGTAGGTGGACTCTTTTATACAGGCTGTAATTGTATGCGCCTACATAACGATGATACTAGCCCAAATATTTGCTTTATATTGGTATGCTAATGAACTAAAGGAACAGGTTGGAGTCATGTTGTGTTTCTAAATATAAAAGATTTAAATTTTATTATAAATTATTTCAGAATCTAAATATTGCCACTGCTGCCTATGAGACTGAATGGTTTACATATGAAATTGCAGTACAAAAAAATATTCAGCTGTTGATTCTTCGTTCCCAGAAACCATGTTCTGTAAGTATATAATACCCTGATTATGCTTCACAACATTTAACTAATTTCACATTGTGTGTTGTAAATTTCGATTACGGTTTACAGCACTTAGGACCATTATTACAACTTACTTATGTGTAAGGTGTCAGATAGTTATAATTAACTTTAGTTAAAGTAAATGACAAAGTGACCAATAACTTTTTTTAAATTATTACAAGTTCCCAATAAAATAAATATTATAATATTTGTTATGTTGCACCACTACTCTGAATACCGATTATTTTTTGTTGCTTTAAGTACATATTGGCAGCAGCATAACTTTTTTTGATAATTATTTTTCAAATAATTAAGAAGTTTGATACTTTATTTGTTAATTTATTTGACCTTTTTCTTTTTAATTAAAAAGTCTTTTTTTATTAAGATTGAGGTGTTATTTTATAAATTTTTTTTTAAACCGATATTTCGCTCCAACTTGCGTAGCTTCTTCGGGATATAATCATAAATTAGTCAAATTATTAAAAATATTTCTAAGATTTTCTTGACAAAATTAAATTCCAGCTTTGGTCCTTATAATTTTATTACCCATTGTCCTATGCTGTTAAGCCTAGGACTCACTATCCTACTTAGTCGTACGATCTGTCTAAAAACGCATGTGTGCTAAAAAAAAAGTATGATAGTGTGTATTGAAAAAGCATGTGTGTGACTGACTTTTTGACAGGTCTGTCCGATTTTTTAATTTTATGCATTTTCTATGTTCAAGGCAGAAATAATACCAAGCTTGTGTTTTGTTTACACAAACTTTTAGGTTATTTTTCATTGTACATATTTGTAAAAAAAATATTTTGCGGCAAAGAAGAAAATGAATACTTTTAAAAGTATTAAGGTGAGTAAACAGAATTCTGTCACACATTATTTTGACATAATCGTACGATCGTGCAGGATAGTGAGTCAGTACCTTTAATAAGATTCTTGATTATATTACTTTTTTTTCAAGTCCCTGTATGACATCATTTAATGTTATTTGGTGTGCTCTCCTTAATTATTTATTTGTTAATTTATTTGACGTTTTTCTTTTTAATTAAAATGCTTATCATACAGTTTTTGATTAAAGTCTGGCCGATAACATCCCATTTTTAGTTATTGTCTATTTGTAATGGCCTTTACGGGTATATGTTGTGTTAAACTTTTAGTTGCGTATGTTAATTTTCGCCCATTACACAGTGCGACAAAAAAGAATGAAGTTCAGTTATAATGTTTTTCTAATAGGTGCTGTCGACCCCAACAAAATCCTAATTACGGGTAAAAAACCGGTTTTTCATACCTTTATGCACTTAAGCTATGTTCACATGATGTGTACAAGTCGTATATAGTGTGATCACTTTGAAACGTAACATATGTGTTTTTCTTATGTGTGATTGCAATGTTATTCTTTTATTTAGAGCTCGTTCCTTTTGATGTAGAAAAGCATATGAACTGAATTCTGTCAACTTTTCACTTCGAATTTCCGCTCAAACAAAAATTATTTTAACCATCATTTAATATTATATGATTTTAGTATATAAGTTTTGTTGTGATGTTATTGCTCGTTTTATTTATATTTAAACTTTTTTTATATGTATTGTTAAAAAAATAAAAAAAATTAGTAACAAATGTTTATCATAATTGTGTTGAACGATTATAACGCAACTAAATATCAACATAGTGTATGGTTGACACTACTGCAAACAATTTATAAGGCAACTGCTTTAGATCAGGACCACACGCAGCAAATGTAGTTGGGCAATTCTTTCTCAATTCTCTTTTAAAATTGTCATTTTGTCCACACACAAATTTTTGGTTTCGGCAATTTTAGCATTCTTATTCAGACACTCATTCAGCCTTCAAGTTATCTGTCTTCTTTTTTTACGTCTTTATAAAAAATACCAAGATAGAACAAAAACGAATTGCCGAGTACGAGCAAGTTTGTACGCCTTTCCATTCCTATTTCCTCTCTCTCTTTCGTACAAAATCAAGAATTGCCCAACTAAAATTGCTATGTGTAGTCCTGGTCTTAATAAACGTTTGTTTCTTTTTCACAATACATATAGCTGTGTGGACACAAAATTATAAGCCGTATGTAAGACGTAATTTTGACGTACACATAAAAATATATAATTAAAAAATTTTTACATTTCATATGAATTGGACATATAATGTGAACACAGCTTTTTTAACCAGTAATTTACGCCCATGTTCTGAGAAACGGGCGTTTTCCAAACGAAAATCGATTTGCAAAACGCTAAAGCATGTGCTGGAAACCGCGCGTTTTGCTTACGTTTTTTTCATAGAAAGTGAATGAGAAAACGACAGTTTATAAGTAAACAATTGACACACACAATTGACAAAATCAAAGTAAATTTTTTAAAACCATATTTTTTAAAGAAAAAGGCCAATTTTAGTTGAAATAAAAAAAAATATATTTAATTTGAATTGTGCAACATTTTATTTTATCTTTAACTCTTAGTTCCTGCAAAATTCATCACTTCGCTTCAGTGTATGTTTGCAGTTTGAAAACGCCAAAATTAAGCGTTTTCCGTTTTGAAAAACACTTTTTTGCCATTTCAAATTGTAATCGCCAAAGTTAAGCGTTTTGCGTTTTTCAGAACATGGGTGTATACTTATGTACATCTTATTTAAGTCCCCATTTACATTTCTTGCCCGACAGACGAAGCTTGTAGGCGAGGAGGCGAATGCGCAAGGTGTGTAGTACACGACCGTTTGTCTCTCTTTTCAACTTTTCCTAATAATTGTTTTATTGCTTCATATCATTTTTGTCCATATTTTTATCGAAATCAATTTTTAAAATGTATTTATTTATTATTAATTTGATTTCGTTTCCTTCAAAAGTTCTTTTCAATTAATTTTCATACAAAACAATTAAAAACGTCACGAAAATAAATGAAAAGAAGAGGTTAATAAACTTCTATCTGGACATTAATATCCAAAATGTAAACGGTTTAAGAAAGAACAAAAGAGAATTGAAAAAATATCCAACAAGGAATGTCCATACTGTAAATGGGGACTAAGTAAACTTGAGAAATCTGTGCCCTACTGCGAAAACCTGATTATTTTTTAATTAACTGTCACTGTGGTGTCTCATTGTCGCAGTCAGTTTCTTGTCAGTTTAAAAATCAATATTAAAAAAAATTTTAAATACATTTACTCGTATAATTATGCAGTATGAATGTCCTATAGATCTTTTTTGAAGATTTGTATTATCTTATTTAAAATTCAACAAAAAGTTGTCTTGGAAATTGAATTTTATCATTGCCGCTTCTTCTTTGATAGACACCATCAGCAAAATAGTAGCAAATAAATACTCTGTCCAATAGTAAAACCCAAAATAAATGGTCCAGAATTTTTAAGCTGTACATGTGTGTAATAGCTGTAATCACACTCGTATTAGCAAAAGCAAGCACACATGTGCATATTGTGTGTTGGCGAACATACGAAACCAGGCAATCGGTCTTATACAAACGTGTGTACACGTGTGTTCAACAACGTATCTGATCATTTTGACACCATCCTGTTGTTTATTTTATGGAAAATTAATGATTTCAGTTTTTTAACAAGCGTGTACAAATCGACAACAGTTGTTTGTCAATTTAGAAAAAAGCTACGATTTTACTTTTTTGACAATGCATGTTGTCAACTTGCTAACAAACGTAGTGGAATTTACAACTTGTTAACAAACGTTGTCATATTGACAACGCATGTTGTCAGACCAACAAAAAAAAATAATGGTTAAAATGTGAAAAAACAAATTTTTTTTCTTTTTTGGAAAATGTTTTTTTGCACACTTCCACCACTATAACTTTTAATAACTGATTTGGGGCAACCTAAAAAATTACAAAAAAAAATCTTAATGTCGTTTGGATATTTTTTCTTATAAAATTAACACAAACCGCATAGAAAGCACTAAAATTAGAAATAAAAAATTTTTTTATCTTCTAATATTAATTTTTTAACAATCAACATAAAATTTTCTTTTTAATTAAAAAATAAAATTTTAACCTTTTTGTTATTTTTTGTAAACACAGAAACATGTTTTATATTTTTCTTTGTGCTCTCTTTCGTTGAGAGTTTAAGTAGTGTGAATATTTCCATAAAAATATTAAAAATGGTCTGATGCTTTTAGGGATGTTTATTAACTAATAAAAAATTTAATTATATGTGACAATTCAAATTAAATTTATATCATTTTAGGTTGAACTTATTGAGTGCAAAGATAAATTAAGAATAATAAATTACAAATTCTTGGGGTACATAACATATTAGCACACGATCAATATTTTCAAATTGTAGATTTGTGTTAAGGCACAAGTAAAAAAAGGTGAAAACTTCTTTCCTTTACAGTAGTAATTCGATAAGTTTTTCTAATTCAATATTAATAATTCATACTTCAGTAAGTTTTTATTAAATATAATTTATGTCCAACTTGTTTGGTCTTTTTAAGTACATTTATGGTTTACGCTGGGTTTTCTTTGAAACTGGCGATTAATATATGAAACTCTTGCTGTGACAACATAAGTTAGTGAGGGACGTCTTCAGTCGAAAATGAGTGACTGGTTTTCTTTTGCTTCGCATCGAAATAGAACGCCTGGCATTAAATGAATGGTGTAATTGAAAGATTTACCATATCATGTGGTTTGTTAATCTATACGCACTTACCATTCACAAAAGCAACGAATCAATATCAATAATATCAAAGTTTTTTAAGCAAATATATTTTGAGAGTATTTAGTAGTATTATCTTACAGAAATACTTCATTATTCGTCAGATAGCATCTGCAGAAATTTTTTTTATAAATATAACAAAAAAAATTTTATAAATATAAAAAACTCTAAGTTTTGCTTTTTCTTTGTCTATATTTTGTAAATCGAAAAACAGCAATTTCAACATTTTTATTATTTTGGTGTTAATTTTATCAAAATAAAACGAATTTTGTTTCTTAAATCACACACGAAAACTTATTTAAAACAAATTAATGCACTAATTTTGCACTATGCGTTTAACTTATCATTGAGCTTTTATGAATACTTTGCATAAAAATAAAAAACAGTAATAATTTATGATTTGTTAGTGCTAACGGCTTATTTAAAAAACATTGAACAAATAGCAAGCAATTGTGGGAGAGCAAGCACTGCAAGCAATATTGTTAGCACATGGTGATGATTGAAAACAAAACAAAAGCAGTGAGTTGATTCATACAAGAAAGAAGCGAATCAACTCCTGCACATCTATGAACTGTATACAATAACTGCATGCTGTGAATCAGTTATCGCGGGAAAAAAAATTTTTAAAAACTGGTTTAGGAAATTTCAACTTATTTTTTTCTTTCTTACAGATAAAAGTTGGCAATATGTATTTGATGACCTTGGAATTGTTTCAGGCCCTGTTAAATGCATCATATTCATATTTTACTCTTTTAAAAAGGGTATATGGTTAAAGCAAATTAATAAAATTTAAAAAAAACACAACCCAAACCTGGACTATTAAAAATTTATATTTGCTATACAGCTACTATCTTTCAATAGAAGTTCTTCTCTACCTTACAATGCTTTTGCAGAAAATCGTAACGTAATTAAAATATGTAATCAGATTTTTTTTTTAAATACAAAATACTACACACACACATTTCTACATAAATATTGATTTAAGTGTAAAATTATTTTTTAACACACATATTTCGTTGGGATTGTGAGCTTTCAGATTTGCTGCAGAGAGCTAAAATAAAATACTAACAAACACGTTTTTAAGAAACAATAAAACAATGAACAACTCTAATTAAATATAAATATTTTCCTTTAATAATAATAAAATAAACAATAAAAAATTTTTTCAATAATCCATTCATCTATTATTTATCCTTTATTTATAAAAATTGGAAAGTTGTTAAATATTTCTGATTGCATTTCAAAAAATTGCAAAAATACTTAGTTAACAGGAAAGCAGGGTGTGGAAAGAAACGAAATATTTCATAAACGTTTGCTTCAAAATCCCAAATTTGTCAAAATTGTAAATTTTTTTTAAGCAAAAAATTATTTAACTAACAATATAATAGATAAAACGAATAACAAAAACGCATTTTATTAGTAAATGAATCATTCATAGTTAGTTTACTAGAAGGAATTTTACATTTACCAAGTAACCTGCCCAAGTAGGTACACATTACAAAAGTTTACTTTTTCTTTTTATCGTTTTCTTTTGCTTAAAATTTCTGGTTTTTTTAAATTTCTTATATTTTGTTTCACTCACTCTCTTACAAAACAATACAAAATACAACAAATTAGAAACATAAACAAATCCCTCAAACACGCACACACACACACACACAACAAAGTAAAGAAAGAAAGAACAAAAATAATTAAAAATTCTTTTCCCTCTAACACGATCATCAACAAACACAAAAGATGGGAAAGATTCGGAAGTTACTTGCCTAATGTGAAAGCCATCTATCAAGAACAGCTTCATACAGAGAGGTCAAAAACAAAAGATATCTCTGTCTCATTCATTTTTGAAATTTTTTTTTTTGATTCTCATTGCTGGCTCTGCAAACATTTTCATCTTGCTACGAAAAATCTCTCCGTTGAACCACTGTATTATTATTCATAAGAAATTGTATTTATGTATGTACTAGATGTTTTTGTCCGGTCTCACCCGACCCGGTTGGTATCCTTAGAAAGCGTTTGTATCAATTTTTAGCGACATCCCTTTACAAATAGAATTTTAATTGTTAAAAAACGAACCAAATTAATACAGTCATTAATTACAGGGTGGCCCAAATAAGACCAGCTGATGTGAAACACAAATAACTTTTTTATTTTTTAACATAAATTATTTTTTCTTTTTGCAGATTATAACAGAAATCTTGGAAATTTAAAATGAATACGTACAGTCCACAACAACGCATTAAAATTATCGATTTTTATTATTCTTCTCAACGATCAATTTTTCTGACGCAGCGAAATTAACGCCGTTTTTTTTTAACGTAAGATCAGCGCCCACATCTTCAATGATTACAAGTTTAGTTTGCCGTTTTGAAGAACTGGGTTCAGTTGCCGGCCGTCCAGGAAGAGGTGTTCATCGAAATATTCGTACTGAAGACAACGTGGAAGCTGTGCAGCAGAGTGTTGCAAATGATCCATCTGTCTCAACTCGTCACCGTTCCGGCCAATTCGGTATATCCAGAACAACATTACAGAGAATTGGATCTGAAGATGTTCAAATTGTGCAACAGCTTCTACCGCAAGACCCCCAACAACGACTACAATACGCTCACTAGGTCTCATTTGGGCCACCCGTTACTTTATAAAGTCACTCATGTTTTTGGCTAGCATTATTTTTAGAAACGCCAATAAAATATTTAAAACCATAATTTTAGGCTTAAATTAAATACGGGCTAGTCTATTAATTATATCAGAGGCAATAAAAGTATTTATTTTGATATAGATCAATTTGTTACTAAGAAATATGTATTAGAAATAAATTATCAATTTCTATTGTAATTATGGTTCACTATTTTGACGATAATTGCTTCCACATAAGAGATAGACATATGCTGTCGCGTACTTTTTTGTAGGACTATTTATGATAAACATATCGTTCATACATTATATATGTGGAACTTCAACGATAATTGAGGTGCACGCCAAAACATGTCGCCGATTGTAGAATTTTTTCCTACTTACTTGACACCTATCGTTATATTTTGGACAATTTACACAATATCCTTATAAATTATAGCCTATGTGTTATTCTGATGTATTTATAAGCTAAATTATTGTAAAGTTTCATTCAAATCCATTCAGTAGGACAAGCATCCTACTCACATACATCCATACAACCGCACTCACAAACATTCGGCTTTATAATATTATTAGTAGGATGTTAATATAGCAATTTAGTATTTAATTAAATGCGTAGTTTGTGAGTGTAATGCTTGTGTGTGAATTATAAAGTAAAATGGGTAGTATTTATATCTGTATTAGTGTATAAGTTTCATGTTAGTTTTAAGCGTTCTAGAATTAATTAGAATAAGAATATTCGTGTACCTTTTGGTTTTATAACTTGATACACCTAGAAATATGCAGTAATATCTAGGTGTTTGTAGAAGAAAATTTTGGTTTTTGGGAAAAAAAAATTCTCTTAATCAAAGAACTTCTCTCGTTGAATTGGGTTGAATGTCTTCGACTGTAAGTTTTGTACGTTCTTCTTCGGAGAGATAATTTATCCTTTAAAACATTCAATATTTGTGAAAGCATTACGCAGAATATTGATTGTGCCATACCAACTTCACAATTTCTTGCTACTTCCTTTTGATGTAATCCCTCAGCAAAAAATCTCAAGCTTGACTATCGCTGAAATACCAAATGATGACGTAAATCCAGTAAATAAGAAAACACTTTATTAACACTATAATGTTGTTTAAATCTAATAGAAAAATTAGTTAAAAGCTCCTTTAATAACAATATTGCTGCAAGTCCAACCACTATTTTACTGAATTTGTTCACAAGCTTGTTTTTCTTGTTTATCAGGCATGTTCTGAAATCACGGTGATTTTAAACCACGAACGATTTTAAAATCACGTTAGTGATTTTTTGATGTTCTGGAAAGCATGAGATTTTAGCTTTTGAGTAGTGATTTTTACTGTTCTCAATCACGACCTTAAAGCTCTTTTGCTTTGTTTGCAATAAACTTTGCTCAGAAAAAGAAGAACAAGAACTGAAAATAAGCAAAAGAAAAAAATTTCCACACAAAATAAAGCGTATTTTAAAATTAATAAATTTACGATTCCGTTGTGAAAAATAATTAATTTTTTGACAAAAACTAATAAAAAACAATTCAAATTAAGTATATTTAATCATTTTGTTAAGGAATTCAAAGCAAAATGCTTAAAATGCTGCAAGTGATTTGATATCGTAAGGCAGTTTGCTGGCCGGTTTTAAATCACGAGATGTCAAATGATTTTGTGCGCAGAACACCTTTTTCGTGATTTTAAATCACTTTGAGAGAAAGTGATGCCTGTATAACAAGGCCTGTGAGCTGGCAGCTTATAAAAATTTCATGGGAGATTCACGATAGCATTTTTCACTGCAAGGAGAATTAAAATCATATTTTATAGCTAATTTGTCAAAAAAATCAGAATACTTTCTTTTTTGTATCTGAAAGCAGATTACCAATCGAGTGCAACTTCGAGTAGACACGTTACGATAACGATTGCCATGATCCACGTTAACAACATTCGATGAAGATTTGGCCCCTGACAAAAATTATAACAAAAAATGCAAAATTCACTTACTGTTGATTCTGTTAGCCCAGGTATTTACTCAAAAATTTTATTTGCTAAATATTGTGACATGCAAATACGTGTACTTTTTGTTTTATCGCTATAACTTTTGAATGCGACAAATATTTTTCGCTCCCAACAAAAATTGTGTAGAGGAAAACAACTCTTATAACTTTGTAAGCATTGTGCCAAATTGAAAATAGTGTTGGATTGAACGCTAGCCTCTTTACCGCTCTATCACGTGGTAAAAAAGAATATTAACCCGTTCAAAAGTTATCGGAAAAAAAGCGCACGAATTATTTGCTCACTTGAGAGTGTATAATAAATGTTATTTACAAGAAAAGCAATTAAAACACTAGCATATTTTTTATATTGTTTTTTTATTTAAGTTTTTCTTTTCAAATAATTTAATTCAATCAAATGCCACACCGCACCATTGTACTTATTTTGTTTCAAACTGTTTCAATTTCTTCATTTCAATTTCTAATTGTTGGTATAATTGTATTTAAATAGCTAAAAAAAATTATTTGCAATCGTTTTGTTTATTAATTTAATCAAAATACATATATGTATGTACGTGTGTGTGTGTGTGTCCACACATGGCATGCGAACATTTCTTTAATTTGGTTTCAACTGCTTGTATCTTAATTTTCAAAATATGCTTGCTGCTGGAAAGACAAGTCAAGTATTTTCAGTTTCTCTTAATATTACTTGTATAATAAATAATATAATACTTTAAATACTTTAATAATAATTATGTAAATTTCAAATTAGTTTTTAAGGAATTACATGGAAAAGTGTTTTGAATAGTTTTATAATTATTACATAATTGATGTTATAAATTTCAACTTATGCATTTAAATGTATAAATATTTATTTTTTGTATGGATATAATATATATTTTTCTTTAAGTTCTTGTATAAATCGTATAAACTATTGATTTAATTTCAACACATTAAATATTTAATATTAATGTGATGTTTAATTAGAACGTTTTCTGCCTTTTTGCATTTTCCTTAATCCATGGTTTTAATATATAGATAGTATTTATGTATGTATGTAAAAAAAACAATTCTTTGTCTAGTTTTAAATGTAGATTTGCTTCTTATTATTTTTTGTTATTTTTGTTAAAAACTTTTATGTAGTTCTGGGCCTAGATTGACTATTAGATTTTTTTATTACTAAATTGAGTCTCAATTTTTCGGCGAAACAGTTATAAGTTTATGTGGAGTTACGGGAGATATCTAAAAGTAAAAGCAAAGCATTTCAATAAAAAAAATTAATTTAAAATATTGTCGGTGTCAATAACTTACCCATAATGACCGACTACCCATAAATGTTGAGTCATCATCGTCTTCTATTAGGCTGTTGTGGTGATGATGATGATGGGAAGAATGGTGGTGGTGGTGATGATGATGGTGGTGATGCTGTTGCTGATCCAAAAATATTAATGTATCTTTACTGCAAGTATTAACTGAATTTCTTAACACCGAAGATAATGTATCACTACACTCCCGCAACCGATAATTAGAAGATGTTGAAAAGGAATGTCTTAAATGTAGGGAAGTATGTTGTGATGATACAAAAGTTGATGGTTGCATGGCATTCTCAACTGCTGAAACACTTGAGCGACTTCCATGCCATGGTTGGCGATACGTGGAAAAATGTCCCGCTAAAGCAGAACCTATAATACTACTGCTGCTACTCTTAAGACTGGACGAAAGCAAATGTTCCTTCTCGTGTGCAGTCGAATCGGAATGAGATTGTACAAGTCCATTAAATTTATTTTGTAAGTCGTCAGTGACAACTTTAGTCACTGCTAAAGAAGTGGATACTGGGGACTGCAATGATAAGGAGGAAGAAGGCGTAGTTGCATTAGGAGAAGGTGTTGTTTGTTCTTTGCTTGTGCCCACAGCACAATCTTCATTGCGTATTAGAGGAGAATTTATATTTAATTCCTCCTCGTAGCCATTACTCAAATTTATCTTGTTTGGTATTTGTGCTACCAATGGCTTTGTTATTTCTTTAGTTTCCAATTCTATATCTGTCCTGCGGTCCTCATCCGTGGAGAAGCTTTCAGTAATATGATTTTCAATTTCATGTATTTCGAGTTTTTCCAATTTTTCTTCTAAGCCGTCATCTGTGTCGTCGTTAATGTGTTCATCTGCATCAGCATAGTCTAAAAGTTTCTCTAAAGCATTTAAGTTATTTTCAGTACTAACATTTTGAGCACAAGAAGTTGAATCAATTATTTCTTCGCTAAGGTCTTTAGATTGAGCTAAAATAAAATTAAGAAAAAAAAAAGTAATTATTTTAAGATCATTCGTAGCCATAAAACTAACCATTGTCGTTGTTTTCAAGTAATTCACTTGTCTTTGTAGTTGGCTTAATAGTATCTGTTGTATTAGCCTCGAGTTTAATTTCCTCACTAGTAATTGCTTTAACAGCTACAACCTCCTTTTTAGTATTGTCTTCTGTTTGATTAGCCTCTAACGCCGAAGAGGATGTAAGTGGCATTTGAACTGGCGGTGCAATGCGTGACACCCAATGATCGCTCGAATTCGAACTTGAACCAGAGCATTCGGTATTTTCTGCAGTTCTTCTTTGATAAAATAAAATGTAGGCCTGGTTGTTAACTATTTCATCGGGTAAAGAATCACTAGACACTTTGGATACACGCTGATCATCAAATGTGTACCATTGACGATCATATGGATTTTTACAGGCGGCAGTATAATGACCGGTTTCCAAAGTATCGCCTTTGTGGTAGCAGACGGCATACAGATCGTAGAGCGTCTCACGATTGTCACGAGAACTTAAAGTTGAAGAACGTGAATCACCAGATTTTGATTTTCGCCAGGGACTTGGACGGTTAAAAGTTGAACTACTATTGCCCATGTCAGCTGTTAGCGTATTACAAGTAGTATTTGTCTCACTTACTCCTCTTGCCAAATGTGGTGACATATCGAAAGAGTGTAGAGGAAAATTGACCATAGTTGTCAACTTGGCGGCATTAGTACCTTTGCCATGATGTTGACGAAAACGTTTAAAGTGTACGACTAATATATCGGGTAAAGACCATAAGCCTAAAGTTTTCACAACCGGTAAATATTCCTGGCAATGAGGGCAACGCCAGGCATCTTCTGCACTCAATGTTTCAGCTTTTGTATAATGTTCTAGACATTGTTCTAAAGTTAGAGCAGCAGTATCGTTGGTTTTGTTGGCCAGCAAACGAGGTACACTTTCGTGTTCAACCATTTGATCGGAAACATCGGAAAAATATATTTCTGGTGTCTGCCATTCTAGTAACAATTTTACATGAGGGGGTCCAGCGTCTGCGGACCATACAGACAAAGCCAAATCTATCATTTCCGTTAGTAAGGGATGTTCCACTTGTTCTATAAAAGTATCAGGATCTGCTGACGGATCTTGTAAACGTATTTGGAACATTTCAGCCAAAGGTGTGGCATAAGAAAACACTTCTGGCTTTAATACTGTTGACATTTCTTTTAAAAGCTTTTTTTGCAGTTCCAAATAAGAACAATCTCTGAGTACTTGTACACAAAATGGAGCACCAAAACGTTCTAATGTATATTTATCTCTGTCGTCATTATCAGCACTTTCCGATTTGTTTTTCTTAACATTTGCTACCAGCACTAATAAGTCGGCAGCTTGAGGGATATTTATATTTGCTTGGGAAGTTATACCATTCGTTTTAACACCCTTTTCCAATGGTACTTCTATGCAATATATAGTTTCAATACCTTGTAAAGAATTCACTGGCTGTGTATCGTAGAAGACGCGCATAAATCCTTCTCTTTGTAGATCTACCAACACCATACGGTCATTTGGTATACCTGTGTCCTTATACAATTGCTCCCTTAGGGCCATAATTGGTGAACCGGCAGTGACTGTCAGACCCATCCGCACTTGTCGTGGTTGCTGAGTTAAATATACAACTACAACAAAGATTGTCTGTTGCGTTAGTTGTGGCAATTGCACTGATATACAATGGAATGGATCGAACGTATTCGATTGTTGCTTACAACGTGGGCAAGTCAATGATGAACGAAATTGTGCCTGAAACACAGCTTGTACAAACGAATTATTACAACGTATATGATTTGCCAAGGTTTCTGCAGCAATTACTTCATCTGGACGGCCATAGTTGTTCTGAAAGTAATAAAATAACCCTTATTAAATTTGGAGTCGGCAATATTGTTGTCAATTTTGAGGCAACATCAACAGCAATTTGGTATTATTAACGATTACGATGTTGCCTATTTATCGATAGTTGGAGTAAAACAAAAACACATATCTAATGTTACAGTCAGCTGATTTATTTTGCCTAGAATTGCATGGGAAAAGTTTTGTTTGAGATATTATTAATTTTCAAAAATAATTTTTTTATAATTACAAGCGAATCAAGTGATCAATTAAATAAAAATTATTTAATAGTTCAAAGAAGACTGCTCAGGCAACAATCTAAGATTTATAAGTTATTATAATTTATTTATATATTTAAAAGAATTATTTATATGTATTAATTTTTGCTCTTTAAAATCTTTGAGAGTTGTTTCTGACTAAGCAAAGAAGCGTTTAAGGGTGTTCATCTAAAATGAAAAGTGGAGTAAGATCGACTTGGTTTCTATGGAAACAAATAATGAGCGAAAAGTAGTAATTTTTTTACTTTTTAATGATGCCGCTCTTAGGCACAAAATTTTTTTATCATTTCCTGTAGTCGTCATTGGGTGCCGACTATTCGTAAATTATAAAAGGTGTTTTTTATAGACGTATGGAACTTTAAATTGCAATAAAACAACGATGGATTATTCGATTGACATGAATTTTATTTATCCGAAAGATAATCTTGTGGCATTACATTTTAAATATGATTTCTGGCATATGAATGGCTCGGATGTAGTCCAAGTTTCGATGACTTTTTCAAACATTTGTGGCCGTATATCGGCAATAACACGGCAAATGTTGTCTTCCAAATGGTCAAGCGTTTGTGGCTTATCCGCATAGACCAATGACTTTACATAGCCCCACAGAAAGTAGTCTAGCGGTGTTAAAACACAAGATCTTGGAGGCCAATTCACAGGTCCAAACCGTGAAATTAGGTGGTCACCAAACGTGTCTTTCAATAAATCGATTGTGGCACGAGCTGTGTGACATGTTGCGCCGTCTTGTTGGAACCACAGCTCCTGTACATCATGGTTGTTCAATTCAGGAATGAAAAAGTTAGTAATCATGGCTCTATACCGATCACCATTGACTGTAACGTTCTGGCCATCATCGTTTTTGAAGAAGTACGGACCAATGATTCCACCAGCCCATAAAGCGCATCAAACAGTCAGTTTTTCTGGATGTAACCGTGTTTCTACATACACTTGAGGATTAGTTTCACTCCAAATGCGGCAGTTTTGTTTGTTGATGTAGCCATTCAACCAGAAGTGCGCTTCATCGCTAAACAAAATTCACTTATGAAAATCGGGAACAACGGAAATCTCGTTCGAAATAAAATTTCACTATTTGCAAGCGTTGTTCAGGCGTGAGTCTATTCATGATGAATTGCCGAACCAAACTGAGAATAAATCACTTGACAGCTGTTAAATCGGTCGCCATCTTGAATAGTAATTCCAACTTAAAGTTCTATACGTCTATAAAAAACACCATTTATTTCGACAGAACATTTTATTAGGTAATTTCAAGTCTGCCGTATACAGGATCATGTTTCTGGAGTCGGCATATAATTGCCTTAAAAAAATTTAAAGGGAAAATGATATGCCGGCAATAGGATCACAGTATAGCGAGCTCTGGAACATGTATGCCGACTACTGTCAAATTTGGTGTATTTAAAAAAAAAAACTATAAATTAGTCAATTTTAATAAAATAGTTTTTAAAAATAGCTTAATACATTTAAAAATATACCGAATACTGCACCATTACAGCATGTTATCAGAGTAATACCATGATCATGTATAAAATGGTACTAATTTGAAAAAAGGAAACAAGTAAATCTGCCGACTACTGGCACATATACCCTATAGCTTAAAAATGTCCATTAAAAAATAGCATGTGACTGTGCAATTTCACATATAAACACATATATCAAAGTTTTATAAAGTTCTGCTGTCGTGTTGCTTGTTCTACTGCTTTATTGTTATGTTCAGTTTTGTGCTAGTGTATTTGTGTTCTGGTTGTTTTATGTTATAAGGGTTCTAATTTTTACTGCAGTGCAAAACATTTTGTCATTGAAGTATTTGTTTTGATATGCGATAGAACAGTGCTTGACAGTGTTTGAAATCAGGGATGATGCTTGAAAGCTGTTTCAAGTATGCTTGTGCACCCCTTAAAAAAATACACAATGCCAACAAGTGCCATTACTAGGTACTTCACGTTGAAAAACAATGTTTGAATCTCTTAAACATCGAATTGAAAATAACGTTTTATAAATATTATTTCAACTAGACTATATGCTTCAATCCCGTTTTCCCGGAAAATGGAAAATTGCGTAAAAATGACACTAGAAACTGTGCTGTGTTCTAGTGTCCAGTAGTGTATCGTGTATTTAAAATGGGCTTGTGTAGCCTTTTAGTATTTCTTATCACATCAGCATTTTTGGAAAGATGAAATCTTTTGACGGACAGGGACTATTTTATAAATAAGCTTTTTGTTATAGATCTGACACTAAAACCATAAACAGTGGCTGGTTTACAAACTACAACGTCTATATTTTCGTTTTTATCATTTGCATAATGTAAAATAGTTCCTTGTGTTTTTGCTTAATTTTTCTGGACTTTTTGCTTTCGATTTCTTACCTTCAACTTGTGTATACTTTTTAAATGTCGAATAAAATCACTTGTGCTTCTTCCTTTTACAGGAAATTATTTTGAAGCATATGGAACAAACTGCAGTGTCCACTGTTTTCTTTTTGGAATATTTCAATTATTCAATATTTTATAATTAAGTTCAGCTGTTATTGTTAAGACAAGATGATGTAAAGCAGTATATTTGTGACGTAAAATGAGTCTAACGATTTTCCACACTAATTTCCCAGGATTAGGGCTTGGAGATTGTCGGGAATGCCCGTTCCGGGAAATCCCGTGAAAAACACTAATTTTGAGCCGAAAGAGCCAAAAGAGAATGGAAAATACCGCAATTCCATTATATATAAAAAACATGCCACAAATGGCCCAATTGCGCCTCATTTTGCATCACCGATATGCAAATAACAACTTGTCAATTCAACGCTAATGAATACACATTCTTGGCTAGTGTATCTACTATTAGTACAAATTCTAGTGTTGTTTTTTAATAATCACTAGAAATTTTTAACATAATGAGAAGGGAGAGAGATAGAGAACTATGAAAATTTACTTACCTTAACACTTTTGTAACGTCTTTTTGTGGCGGTATTTAAATCTTCATGAACTTTATCTAAAAGCCAAAATAAAAACTCTTGCGCATCATGCTGGGTTGAACTACGAAACTGGGAGCCATAACGATCAACAACAGCCTTTAACAGAAATACAATAAGCCTTAAACTATTAATGAAAATAAAATTGCATATTTACCTTAAAACTAGTACTGTGATCACTTTCGTTTCTACATGTCCACAAGGCTTTCAAGACATTTGCCAATTGCTCCGTTAACTCACCTTTTGTACCAAATTTTCGGGAATTGCTTTTGTTACGGCGCTTTAAATCAGCCTGAAAACAAATCATAACAATTTTAATAAAGTTAAATTTTAACTTATAATTACAGTAGGCCTAAGCTACAAAATTACAAGTGTGTGTTTTAAGTGAAGAAAAAAAATAAAACACTGTAAATATATGTATGTTTATTTGGAGCAATTATATATATAAAGGGTGTCCCAACAAGAACGCAAGATTTAAATTTTAAATAAATGACTGATGCAACAATTGAATTGTTTCTCTGGCTGTATGACATGTGGCATTTATCACCGCCACCAGTCTGGAGATGTCCCTTCTACTCCTGCTCACTAATTGAATAGAGCGTTTACCATCATAGCGGGGCCATAATTGACACGTGAGCTTACCCGTTTGTAGACTCCACCATCTGGTGTCTGCCGTTTTCCGGTAATGATCAAAAATACCACTCCTGATACTACCAAGCGCTACAGGGACTGCCTTTGCCATAGAAACATCCATGTTAGAGCCAGCCCTAGCCAATTCATCCGCCTGCTCATTACCAATAAAACCACTGTGTGCAGGAATCCATACCAAGGATACGTCAGCCTGACGTGCTAGGTTGGATAACACAGTTTTGCATTGGCCCACTAGAGCAGAGGATGTAGCTTACGATTGAAGTGCCAAGAGAGCCGCTTGGCTATCTACGAAGATGCCAATAGCTCCCCTGATACTCCTGTTGTACAGAGACTCACATGCCTCCTTGATGGCCAGTATCTCCGCCTGGAAGACAGTGGACCTATCCGGAAGTCGGAATGAGAGTCTCATATCAAGTTCACTACAGTACACTCAAGAGCCCACACCGCAGATCATTTTAGATCCGTCAGTGTATACCCTGGTGTCATACCCACGTACATACGTTCCATTTTTCCACTCCAGCCTGGAAGGAAAAACAATCCTGAGAGTCTATCTGGGGAACTATGTAATCGGTAGGAACCCTAACATCCGGATGCAATCGATTCAGGATCTTAGCATGCCCATATGTTCTATGCCTCCACCAGCCAGATGCAGAAAACCTAGTCGCACTGCTGGCTGATATGGCCATCAAATGTAGATCTATAGGAATGAGGTGCAGAACCGTATTCAGAGCCTCCGACGAACTGGTACGCAAGCACCCGGTAATTCCTATACAAGCAGATCTTTGAACCCTATACAGCCGGTCCACTAAGTATCTCTTCTCAGTAGCGATCCACCATACCAAAGATCCGTATGTAAGGATTGGACGTATAATGGCTTTATACATCCACATTAACAACCTAGGGCTTAAGCCCCATTTCAAGCCAAACATCCTACGACAGGTATAGTAGGTAACCGTTGCCCTCCTAACCCTTTGCCGTACATTGGCCCTCCAGGACAGTTTGGAATCCAGAAACACTCCCAGATATTTCGCACTATCCGATAAGGATAATTCCTAGTCCTGCAACCGTGGGGAATTGTAGCTCTGCACCTTGGTCTTTGTGGTAAATAGAACCAGGACTGTTTTGCCTGGGTTAACTCCTAAGCCGCAGCCTGCAGCCCAGTTGCTGAGTAATCCCAAGGCACTGGTCATGATATCGCTTATCACGTCCGATGTTGTATGGCTCTAATTTTTTTTTTTAAGTGAAAATGAAATGTGTGCCGTTGCTCCGTCCTGTTGGAACCACATGTCCTCCAGTCCTAATTCGTTCAATTGCGGCAGAAAAAACTCTATTAACATGGCCCTATAGCTCGCACCGTCCACTGTTGTCGTTTGACCAGCCCGATGTAGTCACTTTGAGCGGGTGTAATGGCGATAGTTTTGCTTGTTCACGTACCCGCTGAGGTGAAAATGAGCCTCATCGCTCATTATGATTTTGGTCGAAAAGTCGTCCACTTCGATTATTCCGCGTTCTTGGGGCTTGTTCACTTCATGGCTTGTTCACTTCTATTCTTCATCTGTCTAGTTCACAAATGTCAAAACAGATTTGACATTGGCCGCCATTTGCAAAAATAAGAGCATCTTCCAATAGGGTGATTTATTTTAGCTCACCTTGTACATACTTTTTAAGTAAATATATATTGCATATATGTATTTACATCCGGGGCCATATATGGCTCTCTATGCCCTCAAAGCTAGTAAAGAAATAAAACAATTTTTTTGAGTGGAAACTTGCAAAGCGTTCCTCTTATCGTTGTAACCCAAGAACACGTTACATTTTTCACAAAAGTTATACAAACGAAAAAATCAAATTTTACTAAATTTGCCAGTTTTTTATATATTTTTGGGAAATGATCTATGGTACCAGTTCATACAGAATTAATTTTTTTTACTAGTTGGTCTATTTTCTCTACTTGATGTATAATTTGATGCTGTAGAGATTGGACGTGGTCTTTTTTTATTTTACCAGCTTTGCAAGCTTGATGCCATGTATTCTTCTGATCTTTGGCGCCACATTATTAGTTTGCAATAACTTCAAGTTAGACTGCTCCACAATGAAGTTCATTAAATTGTCGGTGAAAAAAACAATTTTTCTGCTAGCGAGTCCAGCAAAGAAGCTTCATATTTCTTTAAAATAGAAATTTTTCACTTGAATAACTGGGCAAACTATTTACGTCAAAATCATCTGTCATTGCCCTCATAGACTTGTGGTAGTATGCTAACCTATTAATCTGGAGGTCGCATGTTGGATTCCTGCTCTGACCTTGGTGTTTTCTGCAGACAAGCAAAAAAAAGGTTTGCGATTTGTGTTGTTAAAAAAAAGAGTCAGATATGTAAATTTGCTCTTGGTCCGAAGATTGGCTTTGAAAATTTTTCATTGTTGGTATCAGATATGTAGTCTACATCACTCTGATTACCATTAGTTGTTTTATTAATATATTTTAAATTACCGTAAATTATCTTTTTTTGGCAATTTGGAACTGACTTATACGAAAGACATAAACCGTTTATATTTAAGTTATGAATGCATTAAAAAGCCATATGTGGTTTCATCAATTCGTATATATAATACTTACATAGCAAATATTTTATATTTTCATACGTATGTAAAAACACTTAACTTTCCATATTTGGCGTTGTATGCGGTAGAGGGTTAAAGTAACTAAATATTTTATTAAATTAATTTTTACAGTGACCGTGGGGCAAAGTAATGTATATTTACGGAAATTTTTAACTGCAAAGCGTGATCGACTTTTTTTCTGATAATTGCAAAAAAATAAAATGTTAACAGCTGTGGTACTAACTTAAGGTGTCCATAGACGAGATGTTTTCTTTATAACAACTGATCTACTCAAAAATTTCTGAAGTGTTGTAGAAAAAAAGTGTTGTTGTGTGTAAATTTCTTTTTTAATTTTACAAGCTATTCAAGAGACTTTACATTGAACCGTGAATTTCGCTACTAACTAACGAAATTGCAATAGAATTTAAGCGAAAATTTCTATTCATATCGAATGTTATTTTTATGTTTTACTAATTACTATCTTACAACTAAATTGTTATTCATAAATTATTTCACAAAAAAAAAAAAAATTTACCTTATATTGATCCAAAACAAAATATTCTGCTAAAATATCCGTATGACTGAGACACTGTAAGACAGCATTCATAAAACAGGTGTTACCGTGATTTTTAAGCCCCATTACACCAGGTGTTTGATCATTAGGCCATTGATAACCACTAATAGGCGGCACACGATCTGCGGTCGATGATATTGTATGACCATTTGCTGTGATAGTTGGTTTATTAGCCTGTAAAGCAAAAGCAATGCTTATTCTATATTTTGTTTTTTATGACTGAACATTAGGCTAAAATAAATTTAATTTCACACATATATTTATGTATGTATATTTTCATGTATGGCTATGTGTATTAACAATTACCGGTCAATTATAAAGTAGTTTGCTATGTAAACTTACAACGTAAATAAATAATTAGAGAAAAGAAAAATAAAATAAAGAGATACCGGGGATTTATTTTTATTAAATACATACACATATTCTTAATAAATTCCTTCATTAATTATTTTTTTTATTTTTGCATTTCTTTGTTGACAAAAATAATTATGTAAAATTAAAAAAAAAATTATTAAGCTGAGGTTCAGAAGTAAGCGAGAATGTAGGAATGATATGGAGAAGGAAATTTTCTAATCAAAATAAATAAAATATTATAACCTGCCTTTTACGTTGGACGAAATCTTAGTAAAAAAAATAAAATGTGGCAACGTTTCCCATGTTTTACATGACCACTGTGGAATGTAAACGGCAGAAGCTGTCATCAGATTATTTTATGAAGCCCATACACTGGATGGGGGATTAATGACGTTTCAATGTACATAAAAAAAGACATTTAAATCGTATTCATGCACATTTCTGGTATGTAATAGAAAAATGTACATTCTCAAACAAGAAAACCTAATTAAACATTTTTTAAGCGCCACCAGTCCCCAGCAAAATTTTTGTTCAGATTTAGCGTCTTGTCAATATTCAAAGACATCAGGTCGATATAGTGGCAAAAAACATGAACCCTCTTAATTTTCCTGTTCCTGTTGTTCCTGACGCCAAAAATATGTTGAAAATTTGGAACAAATATGCAGAAACTAATGGGAACCATTAAGGCAAAAACGCGGAAATTCATAAGAGGAAATGAATTGTAAGGAATTTTTTAATATTTCTGAAAAAGCAATAAATAAATACGAGTATGAACAATAGTTTTGTAATAGCTTGTTCCTTCAAGTATATATTCAATTGCTTATGCGGCTGGATTTTGTGTGAACAATGCTTTATTATGATTTAAAAGTAAGTTCATAATTTTATTAATGAAGTACCATACTGTCGCTATTATAATTTAGTATTTCTTTGTAGACTATTTAATCTCAGTTTTAAATTTTTTAATACAAATAAAATTAAAAAGTATCATTAAAATATCGAAAAAGGGCCCTTTTGTCAATTTATTGATTTTTATATTTATTGATCACCGTTGGAGCTCGGTCTGATAGATATAAATTTTAATGTTAAAAAATTCAAAAAATACCATTATAGAATATTATTAAAAATTACAGTTTTCTTTTCTTAATTATTTTTCGCCTTGTCCTGAACCGTTTAAGCTCAGTCTAATAGCCTTACGTTCATTTATATTGAAAAATCAAAAAGTACCATTGAAATCAATAAAAAAAAGTACTGTTTGCCTCTTAATAATTTTTTACTTTGCTTAAGAGCGTTAGACCCCAATCTCTTAGTCCTAGTGTTGTTAGCATGAAAAACTGAAAAATTACCAATAAAAAGTACTATTTTTTCCCATTCATGGTTTTCCACCTTACTTTAGATCATTTGAGCCAAAACCCGTCCTTCATAATAAAATACCAAAAA
Organism: Thelaira solivaga; assembly: GCA_947397855.1. NCBI lineage: Eukaryota > Metazoa > Arthropoda > Insecta > Diptera > Tachinidae > Thelaira > Thelaira solivaga. Next base: position 27,475,565 of record OX377614.1, read on the forward strand.
ATACCAAAATAAAATTATAAAAAGTACCATTTGTCCTCTTAGTGATTTTTCACTTTGATTGGGACCATTTGAGCTCAATATCGTACTGCCAGATTTGTTTACATAAAAAAAATCAAAAAGTATCATTAAAATGTATAAAAAAGTACCATTGTGTCCCTTAATGATTTTTCAATTTAACCTGAACCGTTTGAGCCTAGTCCCGTAGTTCTAGGGCTGTGAATACTAAAATATCAAAAAGTACTATTAAAATCAATAAAAAGTACCATCTTGTCCACTTAATGATTTTTTATTTTGTTAGGGACCGTTTAATTCTACTGTGAAAACTCTAGGTTTGCACATAACATTAAAAATACCATTAAACTTGTTTAAATATAAAGTACAAATCTTTTTTTAAGGTACTTTTTTTCTCCCTTGAAACAATTTTTTTACCATTGATTTTTATTGGGTACTACAAATTAGTAATAAAATGTTTATATGCTGCATCAATTTACATTATGATACATATTTAGAAATAGTAGTAAAAAGCGGAACTCTCACATATTTTTTATATTAAATACTTACAAATAACCAAGTATTTTTATATGTCAAAATTCAATTTTACAAAAATTATTCATGCATTTATTCTTTATTTTAAATAAACTTTGATGTATAGGGTCCGCCATCGAACTTTTTTTTTCTACTAGTGCTTATTTCGTGAATGGTAACACTTAGCTCATGTCTGCTTTGACAGATAATTAGTTTTATCCTTCCGCTGAAAGAATATGGTTGTGTTTTCGTTTCGCTAAGGGGGCCTGCGATCGACTTACAGAAGATGACGATTTTGCTAAAAAAAAATCATCTTTTCAGATGAAGCTCATTTTGATCTTGGCGGGTATGTAAACAAGCAAATTGTCGCATTTCGGGCACAGAAAACTCGCACGCATACATTGAAAAGCCAACGCACCCAAAACGATTCACTGTTTGGTGCCGATTTTGGTCCAGAGGCATAATTGGGCCATTTTTCTTCGAAAATGAGCAAGGCGTGGCCGTTAGTCAATGGCAATAGTTATCGGGCCATGTTGAACGAATTTTTGTTCACAAAAATTTAAGAGGAGGATATTGGCAACATTTGGTTTCAACAGGACTGCGCTACGTGCCACACAGCCGAAGCTACACTCGATGTTTTTATAGCATTTAAAAAAAAAAAAGTCATTTGGCGGACCCTATATGTATATAAATATGAATTTAGTCTTTTATTTTTATTAAAGAAACTTTTAGAAAAACGAAGATTGAAGTGCGATAAGCAATACGACTGATAAATGACTCGAAATGCGACCGATAAATAACTATGTAAAGATACCGAAACAATATGAAAACGACTTAAGCAATTAAGATAGGATTCCACTATCGGCGCAAATATCTCAATGTATATAGATTTTTATCGGCTTATGTTTGAGTATTAACATTAGCGTCGCACATTGTGGTAATATTTTTCGGTTCCAAACGAACAACAGCACAATATCGGGCTTTATTGTTAAATTTCTCTCAATTTTGTTTAATTTTAAAATTGTATAAAGTACTGCATACTTTTCGGTCAAAATCATTGAAATGCTCTGATTAAAAGAAATAAAAAAAATAAAAACACTATCGGCCATTTTTACAATGATTGATTATTTTGTTTTTAATGGAAAATTAACTAATTGTCGGTTTAGTTAACAGGCACCATTTAAGCAACGGTTACCGAATTAGGTTTCAACATCATTATGGTTAATTAACAAAGCATACGGTAGATAGTATGGCAATACGTTGTCTATTTGTTTAAGAAAAATTATGAAATAAAAAATTTACAAGTTCCTACAGGAAGGCATAGGACGACTGAAGTTACTGAAGGAAGCAATGTAACTGAAGAAATTCGCTATTTTAATCCTAAACCAAAATTTTTTTTTGTTTTTAATATCTTCCAATATAAAGGGTGTCCGAACAAGAACGCAAGATTTAAATTTGGCGCCATTCGAAGTGTCATTGTTTGACATTTGAACAATTGTTATTGTTTGCTAGTAGAAGGTACGAGGTTAGTAAAAAATGACCATGGACAGCGAAGGGAGTTCGTTAATTGGGTATTGGAGAGATAACATGAAAATGCTGATTTTGCCGATAAAATCATCTTCAGTGACGAGGCCCATTTCCATCTTGATGGCTTCGTCAATAGGCAGAATTGTCGCATTTGGGGTGAGGAAAATCCTCGAGTGATTTACGAGAGACAAATGCATCCTCAACGTGTCACTGTGTGGTGTGGTTTTTGGGCTGGAGAAATCATTGGACCTTTTTTTTATGGAAATAAGGCAAGTCAAGCGCAAACAGTCAATGGTGTTCGGTATCGTGAAATGATAACCAGTTTTTTCTTGCCTAGAATTGAAGAAATGAATGTGGAGGGCTTGTGGTTTCAACAAGACGGCGCCACATGTCATACAACCAGAGAAACAATTCAATTGCTGCATCAGTCATTTATTTAAAATTTAAATCTTGCGTTCTTGTTGGGACACCCTTTAGTTTTTTATTTTTGGGCAAGTTTTGTCAAAAAAGAATGGTATAAAAATTTAAATACAGTGTAAAATTCTATTTACACTTTATATTTTATATCTATAATGTGGACATTTGTATTTTAGTTAGTTTTTTATTGTTGTTTTAGTATGCAATATCAACATTTTTGTTCACTTTTTGGGCTGCGATTAGTATTTTAACCAGTGAATTTTGTTCGATTAGATTTAACAACAAATTTTTGGTTAAATATTTAAATAAATTTAACTTGCGGTTAAAGTTCGGGTTAACTTTTAATCATACATTGTGAAAATGGGAGTAAAAAAGAAAAGAATTTTGGTAAGCGAGCGGCTGCTGAACACAAATAATGATATTTGAAAAAAGTTGCGTCAATCGTTAACATTGAAAAAAAATTTTGCATGGCCATATAAAATTGCTAATGTGATATTATTTTTTTAACATCTAAAAACGATGTTTTAATATTAGCATATTTTGTTTTGCATCCCTCTATCCCATGTTGTGGAAAAAGCTCTGCAATATTTTGTCAAGCTTTGATTCTCTTGTGTTGGTCTTTGTAATTTGCTGAACGTGAGGGTTTCGATAGCTTGAATTAGTTCATGTGTGGATTTATTTTTCCACAATGAAATAATATGTGGTTTCTTTCTCTTCTTTTCAGGAACTGGTGAAATGCTTTCTGGACTAACATCAATTTCATTAAAGAAATCTCATCCATAGAAACCATTTTAGTAGTTTATGGGTATATTTATTTTTTGTGATTGATAAATGACTCGAAAAAGACAGAGCTAACAAAAAACCAAATCATAAAAGACTCATCAAAAAGAGTCGCAGACCGGGTACCATATTCTCCCAACAAAAGTATATTTTATAATCAGAAAAAAGCAGAATCGAATAAGATGCGAATTTGATTAAAAATTTCAAAAAATTCAGTCTGAGATGTGACCTCATGGCAAATATATTTTTCACAGTTGTATTTGTCTCTATTTGTAGACTGTTTGTACAAACAAAAACGAGCAATTAAATGTTCTTAATGTGACCACAAAGAAAACTTGGTACTCTTTTCTAAAAACCTTAACCAAATATGAATATGCATATTTGCTGCCAATATTTTCTAGATGTGACCATTTTCATTAAAAAACATAACATTTAATTGTCCCTAACAATTATATTAACGTAAATGATTTATGGCTTTGAATAAAAATGTTTGATTTATACCATATGTAGGGAGGTACATAGCATTTCCAAATGTTAGAAATGTACTCGTACTTTAACAAAAGCATACTCTACATTTATTTGCATTTTATTAAAATTTAATAAAAAAAAACAAAACAATTGTCATGCTTTCCGTTCAATAATGACAAAAAAGAGGCAGAGCAACTACCTATAAAAAATATAAACAAAAAACTTGTTGCAATAGTTTTTAAACATATACATACATATACAGGTCTCCCTCCTAAAACACGGTATTTTAAAAGACGGTTTCACTCTAAAAGAAATTAAAAATTGCGGAAAATTTCCCCTTACTCGATATCTCTCAACACGGTTTTACAATAAAATTAAATTATTATTTTGTGCGCAGAACACCATTTTCGTGATTTGAAATCACTTTGAGAAAAAGTGATTTTCAGAACATGCCTGTATAGACTACTGTTCACAATATTGAACATAAAAAGTGGGAAATACCCGAGTTTGGGTATTTCACGCAAATAATATCATATTGTTAGGAAAAATCACGCTGTTGAACAGCAATTTAGTAATTACGTTAATGCGTAGAATTTGTGAGTGTAATGCTTGTCTGTGAGTTATAAAGTAAAATGAAAGCCACACATCACAACAAACATATGTTATATTTTATAATAAAAAGTGCTTGTAAGCCCTTTAGTATTTACATCTGTATTACTATATAAGTTTCGTGTTAGTTTTAGGTGTTCTACAAGAAGGCTCTAGGATGAGCTGCTAGATTTAAAATGACCGTTACAGTTTGGCATTGTTATTAGAGAAATCTAGAGGGCTCTAAGTGAAACAGTATATAAAGCAATGCTGAGATTGCCAGACGAGTTCAGTTCTAGTTGAGACATTAAACTGTAAACAAAGTGTGTCATACACAATAAAGTGTCGTTGCGATGGTTATAAATAAAGTTTGTTTCTACAATAAGTGTTGAGAAAAGAGAGCTTCTTGTGTTTTATTTTACAATAAAGAACCTTGAAAAACTAATCGTTTTTATGATAGTGTAAAAACGTAACAATATTTTATTTATGTAATATTACATATTACATACATTGTGTAAAATTTGTTACAAGTGTTCAGTTGGCGCACAACAATAAATTTTTTGTGTTTTATTAAGAATTGTGAAATAAAAATAAAGATTTGAAGAAATTGAAGTTTAGATGTGCTACTATAAAATAGTTAAATAAAAAGAACATTAATGAATTGATAATTTAAGTATGTAATATGAAACATGTTTTCGATTTTTTAATAAAAATAAGTTCGTTTATGTATTGAATTGGAAAAAGACATTTTTAATTTAAGTTGGAACGATACTACTTTACTACTGTACTACCTTGTAGTTTAATATAGCACGATTTCATACAACACGGCATAATGTATATAATAGACATCTGCACAAATGTATTTGGATTTCTGTAGTACTTATGTACGCTGTAGAAAGTGCATGTAAAGGGTGTCCTAACAAGAACGCAAGATTTAAATTTTAAATAAATGACTGATGCAGCAATTGAATTGTTTCTCTGGCTGTATGACATGTGGCGCCGTCTTGTTGAAACCACAAGCCCTCCACATTCATTTCTTCAATTCTAGGCAAGAAAAAACTGGTTATCATTTCACGATACCCAACACCATTGACTGTTTTCGCTTGACCTGCCTCATTTTCATAAAAAAAAAGGTCCAATGATTCCTCCAGCCCAAAAACCACACCACACAGTGACACCTTGAGGATGCATTTGCTTCTCGTGAATCACTCGAGGATTTTCCTCACCCCAAATGCACCAATTCTGCCTATTGACGAAGCCATCAAGATGGAAATGGGCCTCGTCACTGAAGATGATTTTACCGGCAACATCAGCATTTTCATGTTGTCTCTCCAATACCCAATTAACGAACTCCCTTCGCTGTCCATGGTCATTTTTTACTAACCTCGTACCTTCTACTAGCAAACAATAACAATTGTTCAAATGTCAAACAATGACACTTCGAATGGCGCCAAATTTAAATCTTGCGTTCTTGTTCGGACACCCTTTATTTGAAAATACATACTCGTATTTAACTTTGGCAAAAAAGGCATTTGTTGCAGACGTCTAGTATATAACTCATCTACCGTGTTATAAGCGGGAAACCTGTACTTGTATATGGTAGCTTTAATTAAACTTCATTTACAAATATGACTTACTTTTTTTGTAGGTAAATTTAAAAAAAAAATTATCATTGACTCAATAGTATGTGGAAATGTTGAAGTCAACACTATGTTTGATTGTTTGGTTATTTCTTTGTTTTATTTTTGGTTTTGTTTTATAGTGCACATTATTAACGCTAAATATAAAATATTTTTCACGGTTGTGTGTTTCAAGTTACGGTTTATTTGTGCACGTTATTTCTAGTCTATGAGGTTTATTATACGAGCGTTTTTTAAGCCTTTAAAATTGTATGTTAAAAGTTTCATACATACACATACGAGCACATACTTATATTTAGTATATGCTAGACATCTGCACAAATGTATTTGCATTTGTGTAGTACAAAAATAAGTTTACATTTCAGGAACAACAAAATTCACGAATTAATCCCTACTTATGCTTACTTGCTTTTGGTGTTCGTGTATATTCCTATTTACTCATGCTGTACACACCACAAATCATTTGTAAAATCTCAAATACATCAAATACTTCAAATGGATTTGGTACTTACATATAAGCCATGAGTTATAGTTACAGGCACTAATACAGAGAATTTCTATACATCTTTATTAAAGAAGTATGAAGAGAGAGAGAGAGCTAGAGATAGAATTTTAATGAGAATAGTTGTTTTTCATTATTTGTCGATACTGTTGTTGGTAGATCTAACGTAATGATGTAAATACAAATTACATTTTTACACACATTTCCTTTATTTTTTGATAAAAATGTAATTTATGTTACATTTAAGTATAATTTATCATTTACAACCTCACATTTTATATGGATTATAATATACAAAACAGGTTCTGATATTAATATTAGTCGATTTTTGTTGAATAGTTAGCCGATTTTGTGTTAAGAAGTGGGTAGATTAAGCAAAGTGTTCCGCAAAAACAGTAGTCATTTTTGTAGTACTTTTTGCTTGAGTTATTTGCTTTTTCTTGTTCCAATTTTCGGAACATGGTTTTTGCAAATGCTTACGGATAAGAACTTGAATAGCAACAGATCGCTACTCTTCACTATGTGAGATCTGTGAGCAAGTGCGTACTTGTATGTAATTTTGGCAAATGTATTTACAAATACAAAAAAGTTTTTTGTTGCAGATGTCTAATTAATATCGTCCCGCCTTGTATGTAGATGTGTGTTAAATTGTAAATGTATCAATTATGATTAACATAAACATCCTACATGGTGTGATTATAAGCACAAAATAAGAATAAATATACACACAACTAAAAGTGCTGTTTCCGTTTTATTGTGTACTTTGCTAGATAGCACTAGAGTAAAATATGTACTGAATATTGGATGTCATATATCGAGTAAATGGTCTTCTTTACATGTATTCAATACTCAAATCTAGTTACTCAATACTTTCAGAATCAAAGCGCGTCATACTAGAATCAATTATTCGAATATAAAATGTCAAGCTATTTTAAGAATATATTTAATCTATATTACTCACGCTTTAGTTCATATTTTTTGACTCTTTCAATAGAATGTGTCATAACAATTAAATATTTAAATACCAATTGTACCTTTTATCTAAAGGGTGGTTTAATTTTTAGGGCCGATGTTGAATGTGAATCATACTATGCTACATCTGCATTTCATTTGACATTTCTCAATTTCAGACTAACTCAATTTGAACCATGGAAAGATACACAATCGAGCAACGCGTTAAAGTTATTCAGGCTTATTATGAAAATGGGCGTTCAAATCAAAATGCATATCGTGCAAATCATCTTCAGTGATGAGGCACATTTTCTCCTCAGTGGATTCGTCAATAAGAAGAATTGCCGCATTTGGGCGAATAATAATCCAAGAGTGATTGTCGAAAAACCAATGCACCCACAAAGAGTGACTGTTTGGTGCGGTTTATGGGCTGGTGGCATCATCGGCCCGTATTTTTTCCAAAATGAGGCCGGTCAGGCAGTTACTGTGAATAGTGTTCGCTATCGTGAGATGATAACGAACTTTTTATGGCCCGAATTGGAAGATATGGATGTGGACGATATGTGGTTTAAACAGGATGGTGCCACTTGCCACACAGCTAACGAAACAATGGCTCTTTTGCGCGACAAATTCAATGGCCGTGTTATCTCACGTGGTGACGATGTCAATTGGCCGCCAAGATAAGATCATGTGATTTGACACCGTTGGACTTCTTTCTTTGGGGTTATTTGAAAGAAAAGATGTACGTCGATAAGCCAGCAACAATTCAAGAGTTAAAGGATAAGAGAATTCGGCACATTAACGGCGTAGAACCTTAATTATGCCTAAGCGTCATCGAAAATTTGGACCATCGGATGGAGGTCGCGGCGGCCATTTGGCCGATATTTGTTTCATACATAATTGAACCATACCATATTATCATAATAAAAAGAAATGACAATAATTTCCTAAATAATTTGTGTTTTATTCAAAATCAACATCGGTCCTTAAAATTTAACCACCCTTTATTAGTGGAAATTCTTTGACTAAGAATATTGGCGATCTTCCTGAATATAGTAATTTTATGTACCTCTTTATAATATTAGTACATATAGATTATAGCATAGACATATTTTCTTAAATATTTAAAGCTATTACATATCAAGGAACTCATTTTCAAGTCATGTTCCATTTAATAGTATAACTTGAAAATATTCGCATGTTAATAAAAAATGGTATATTCGCAAAACAAAATTATTCTATAATTTTTTATATTTATGACAACATTTCACTGTTGTAGTTATTCTTGCTGATTATTTCATTCACTCATTCACTTAATTCTGTTCAATTAGTTTCATCTAAATTGATTTCACCTTGAAAAAGAATTTGAATGCAAGTTTAAGAGAAAAGACAGTAAACGAAAAAGTGTAAATAAATTCACAGAAATGTACAAATAAAAAAATTTGCCATGAAACATACCCATCAAGACTAAAATAAATTTCTTATTTATTACTTTTTTAAGGAAATACAAATTATTTATCGCATTTACAAGTATTATTTTTCACAAACATATGAGAAATTATACCATTAAATGTTTTTTTATTTTGTTTAGTATATAAGGGGATAAAATCATCTTCAGTGACGAGGCCCATTTCCATCTTGATGGCTTCGTCAATAGGCAGAATTGTCGCATTTGGGGTGAGGAAAATCCTCGAGTGATTTACGAGAGACAAATGCATCCTCAACGTGTCACTGTGTGGTGTGGTTTTTGGGCTGGAGAAATCATTGGACCTTTTTTTATGGAAATAAGGCAGGTCAAGCGCAAACAGTCAATGGTGTTCGGTATCGTGAAATGATAACCAGTTTTTTCTTGCCTAGAATTGAAGAAATGAATGTAGAGGGCTTGTGGTTTCAACAAGACGGCGCCACATGTCATACAACCAGAGAAACAATTCAATTGCTGAATCAGTCATTTATTTAAAATTTAAATCTTGCCTTCTTGTTGGGACACCCTTTATTATGTTCACAATTAAGAAAAAAACTAAATAAATTCAAGTAATTGTAAATGTTAAAGTTCTGCAGGTGGTTCAAAAAAAACATTAACTTGAAATGCAGTAAGTAGGTATTCCGCTAAACCTGTTGTATAACAAAAATGCCGAAATATCTATTATATAGATAATATTTGACAATCGCTTCTATTCGATGCAAATTTAAAAAAGGTAATAATTTTGCCTTTTTTTTTTTTTTGCTTAATCAATTTTAAAAGAAATCAAACATAATCAGCTTAATATCTCAAGGTTATTTTAAATTACTTGCAAAATTACCATTGTCGCAGTTCATTTTTATTCTTCGCTGTGAATTTAACTCAATTGTACCACTATTATGTATATCTAATCGATTTTGAAATGTAGCTTTTGTACTCGCAGTTAAACACAAAATTTGAGATTTGCAAAACTCTCTTCATATAAATTTACAAGGTTTGCAAAATTTCAATAGGTATTTATAAAATATCAACTTTATTTATTAATTTTTTAGTCAGTTCAACAATAATACCGACCCCTTATTGTCTATAATAAAGCTGTGTTCATATTATGCGTACAAGTCATAAGAAATGCCGAAATTACTACTAAAGAGTGATTTTTTTGCTATTATCTTTTTGGCAACACTAGTTTTGACAGCTCACGCACGTTTTGTATCTTGTGTCACTGTCAAACATCTTCAGTTTGGTCTATAATTTAATCATGAATCGTCTTACAAACGAACAACGCTTGCAAATTATTGAATTTTATTACCAAAATGCGTGCTCTGTTAAGAAAGTTCATCGCGCGCTTCTTCCATTTTATGGTCACTTTAATCGACCTACTGAGGCTTCTATTCGGGCTATTGTAACAAAATTTCGCACCAAATTTACATTGTTGGACATTAAACCACCAACACGCTTACGTAGAGTGCGAACTGAAGAAAATATCGCAGCCGTATCGGCCAGTGTTGGTGATGACCGTGAATTATCGATTCGGCGCCGTTCGCAGCAATTGGGAATCTGTTACTCCACTACGTGGAAAATTTTGCGGAAGGATTTGGGTGTGAAGCCTTATAAGATACAACTGGTGCAAGAATTGAAGCCAAACGACCTACCACAACGCCAAATTTTTGGTGAATGGGCTCTTGAAAAGTTAGATGAAGATCCACTTTTTTATCGAAGAATTGTGTTCAGCGACGAGGCTCATTTCTGGTTGAATGGATACGTGAACAAGCAAAACTGCCGTATTTGGAGTGAAGAGCAGCCAGAAGCATTGCAAGAGCTACCAATGCATCCACAAAAAACAACCGTTTGGTGCGGATTATGGGCTGGCGGCATCATTGGGCCGTATTTATTCAAAGATGATGCGAATCACAACGTTACTGTGAATGGTGAGCGCTACCGTGCGATGATAACAAACTTTTTTTTGCCCAAAATGGAAGAGCTTGACTTGCATGACATGTGGTTTCAACAAGACGGTGCCACATGCCACACAGCACGCGAAACAATGGAAAAATTGAGAGGCGAGTTCGGTGAACAGTTTATTTCACGCTTGGGACCAGTCAATTGGCCGCCCAGATCGTGCGATTTAACGCCTCTAGACTATTTTTTGTGGGGCTATGTTATAGGGACAAGCCCGCTTCGATTGACGCACTGGAAGCCAACATTGCCAACATTATTCGTGAGATACCGGCCGAAATGTTGGAAAGAGTATGCCAAAATTGGACTAAGCGGATGGACCATTTGAGGCGCAGCCGCGGCCAACATTTGCATGAAATAATCTTCAAACATTAAATTATATCGACCCAACTATCGATCCAAATAAATATTTCATGCATTTTTCTGAATTTTATGTGTTTTTTTTTTTTTTAATTTCCGATAGTTCTTATAAAATCACCTTTTATAAAAACGTTTAGTTTATTAAGGTTCTTTATTGCAAAATAAAATACAAGAAGTTCTCTTTTCTCAACACTTATTGTAGAAACACACTTTATTTATAACCGCCACAACGACACTTTGTTGTTTACGACACACCTTGTTTACTGTATACCGTTTCAGCTAAGTCTAGAACCATATATATTTAGCTCAGTCGAGAGCCTTGTAGTTTTATCTAGTAACAACATCTAGCTAATTCTAGAACACTTACCCCCAAATTCATAAAAAAAATTATGTGCTTATTAAGGGCTTATTGGACAGACTTCTATGCAGTATTTGTCGAATAACCCCTTATTAAGCACATAATATTTTTTATGAATTTGAGGGTTACAGTTTAATGTCTCAACTAGAACTCCACTTTTGGCAATCTCTGCATTGCTCTATATTTCTCTAATAGAAATGACAATTTGTAACGGTCATTTTAAGCATAGCAGCTCAGCCTAGAGCCTTCTTGTAGAACAACCAAAAATAACATGAATACTTATATAGTAATACAGATGTAAATACTACATATTTTACTTTATAACTGACATACAAGCATTACACTCACAAATTCTACGCACTAACTTAAACAATAAATTGCTATATTTACATACATAAATACAATTTCTTATGAATAATAATACAGTGGTTCAACAGAATGACTTTTCGTAACATTAATAATTTTAAATTTTTTCGTTGCCTAAGCCTAGCCATTATTTAGCAGGGCACTGAAATATCAAAAAATAAAATTAACAAGTTAAATTCGCCTGTGCCGAGTCTTATATACCCTTCGCTGTGTCAACCACTAAGCAACCAGAGATGAAACTTTTGAGGTTAGAATTTTGAAAAACTCAGCTTTTTATTTGGAGTTTGTATGTAAGAGACAGATATAGTGTTTTAATATTACGAATAAGAGAAAATAAGCAAAATGAAAAATTTTTTGCTTTAAAAAACATTAATTAAAAAGTTATTTCCGTAATGAAAATGCACATGCCGGAAATTCTTATATATACGTTTATTGTTATGAAGTATGGAATTTAATGTAAAAGTGATAACAAACACAAATTTTCGTGTTTTAAAATTCATGTTTACGAAATGTAAATAATGAAAGTGTAAATTTTTTAGAAATACCTGAGCAAAACGAAATAAAAATTTTGAGTTCGTGCAAAAAAGACAGAAAGAAAATGTATACTATATCTGCACTCTGACACCTCTGGTTACTCGGTGGTGTCAACAAAATATTAATATTTTTCACTTTGAACAGCCTTCCAAAATATCAAAAATATACAAAAAATTTAGGGAGTGAAGATAAATATGCCGAGTTAAATATGTTTTAACGTATTTGTAAATATATTTTCAGTATTACTCGTAATGGCGTATTTATCAAATACGTCTTACGTCACTAAAAACTTCTATTTATATAATATATTTTTAGCAGTAGTTTAGCGGAGGTCGTCTAGATTGATAACCTTCTGTCCAAATACTTAGAAGTTACTTTGCATTATTTTTAATTTTTTTTTAATTTCTATATACCCATGTGCTCACCCCCGGTGTGTCTTCTCGGTGATATTCCACCTTGATGTATCACTACCGGGGAATATAGGTGCGCTAGCACCTGAAACTGCCATGGGTTTGAATCTGGCAGAAGGATACCTTCGGGTTCCACCAAAGGATACCTTCGGGGTCCGACCAGCGACTCTCGACTGGTACCATGGGAACCGGTAGCCCCACAGAGGAAGCACAAACGACCGAACAATGGGTTAAGAGCTGATGCTCCCATGAATTGTTGAACAATGAGTGCTCAGAGTTTGTGGACCGAACTTAGTTCCAACCCTATGGGGTTTAATGGATGATGTTCTGGGGACAACATCCCTGGTTCGTTGTTCGGTCTGTGGACTTCGTGCACACCCAACTCCCTTAACAAGAGATGTGTGTGTGACATGGCAGAAGCACACATAATTTGCTACCTGTGTCCTTTATTGGTCACAGGGGCTATAGTGGTAGGCATGAATACCATTCGTGGTTTGACCACGGTGAGATAAGGCCCTAGCGGCAGGTGCTCACCTAAATCATCCACACTCATACCCATGTGCTATTGCTCTGAGGGATTTTCGCAGCTTACGGACATATTGCTTTAGTCAACACGAGCGTGCCCAAACACAGTAGGCATGCCTTTTAAAGACACACATACATACACAAGATAACACCGATTGCCTGACATCGTGTTTGTTTACACAAACGTTACGAATGTATAGCTAAAAATTAAAAAAAAAGCAAAGCATGTGGCTGTGAAAGTACACATATAAACACATACATACGTATGAATACAGCAAAGTTCTGCTATCGTGTTGCTTATTCTACTGCGTTATTGTTATGTTAAATTTTGTGCTACTGTATTTGTGTTCTGGTTGTTCTATGTTATAGGGGTTCTAATTTTTACTGCAGTGCAAAACATTTTGTCACTGAAGTATTTGTTTTTATATGCGATAGAACAGTGCTTGTAGTGTATCGTGTATTTTAAATGGGATTGTGCAGCGCTTTAGTACATATGTAGTATACGTTTTACTTTAAAAAATTAATAATTCATTCATAATTATACTTAATTAATTTTACTTTGTAAAGAAACTATTAAAATGCTTTAAGTTGTAAAGCTAAAGCGGAAAAAAAGAAAAAGTTACGTTTGTTTTGAAAGCTTGAAGTTTTGACACTTCAATTTACTCATCACTCGATAAGTCATCACTACCCATCACTATGTAAATGACATAATAGTACTGATTTTATTTAGAGCTTGTAACCATAGTGTAATTATATCAAGTGGAAGCAAGTCTACATGTGTTTTTTATTTAAATTTGTACCATATTTTATTAGACTTGAATATCAACATTTTTTTCATTTTGCTTTGTTTGTTTACGAAATAATATTATTATGCTATGTTTTCTTTCTTCATTTTGACATTCCATATCTAATTTTACACCAACAAAATATATGGTGAGTCTACTTTGTATAATTATACTATGCTTGGAACTTGATAATAAAAAAAAGTTAAAAATTTTTGATTTCAAAATCTGTAACAGCGTTCATCCATTTCACAGTTGAAATCGCTTGATATTGACGTAGATCAATGGGATGCTATCTTAATTTTTATTACGAATCAGAAACTGGATAGGCCAACCAGAAAAGAGTGGAGAATCTATTAAACACCACATATGGTATACCTTCAATCACAAGTATGTTAACATTTTTATAAATGACCTTTGGTACACTTCAATCTGTAGAGGAACCACACAAAAAAATACAAAAACCTACTATAAGTAACATTTCTTCAAAATATAAAAATAACAAGAAAACATTTCATGTTAATAACACAAAGTTGTCAATAACTTCTGATCTTGCCCAACAAACGTTGACATCCAATCCACTGTATGTTTTAAATTATCTTCGCGATCTGTAATACAACAAAATAACATTTGTTCAAATTGTTTGCATAGTGGTCATACCGCAAATCACTGTACATCAACAGCATGCTGCCAACAATGTAAACAGAAGCATCATACCATTTTACATAGTTCTTTTTGTTTAGAAAATCAAAGCTCTTCAAACCAGTAGTCACAACCAACTGCAAAACCTTCAAACAAATGAACAGCATTGTTATCATGTTCCTTCACATGCTGTTAAAATCAAACAGAAAAATAATATATGTCAGGTTAAAGCTTTAAATTTATTTTCCTATTTATCAACTGATGAACCACAAAGGGCTCAAATGGTGTTAATAAAACAGTGTCAACTAATTATATTTCGCGAGAAAATTATATGTATTTTAAAACAAATAGCTCTGTCTCTTAATAGTAAAATTTTGCAACTTCAACCATTTCTAGAAGACGAACGCTTACTACGTGTTGGTGGAAGAATTAAAAAGGCGGATATTACATTTAGAAAAAAAAAACTAAAAAGATATAATATCATCACTTATCTTTACAGATATATATGTACGTATTTTAAAACTTTACATGGTGGCGTACAGTTGATGCAAGTTTATACTCCTTTTTCAATTCTGGATAATTTCTTCCAGAAATATTGCAAAATCAGTAAAACGAAAATGTGTTACTTGTTAAAATATTCTGTTAAAGCCGCAGAACAAATCATGGGAAACTTGCCCTCTATAAGAGGAAAACCAGCAAGACCCTTTAAACATAGTAGACTAAACTATTCTGGCCCTATCCTACTCAAACAATCAACATTATGCAGAAGTGCTACCAGCAAGGAGTACATATGTCTTATCGTATGAGTGTGCACTAAATCTTTACATCTCGAAGCGGTTTCCAGCCTCACTACTGAAGCCTTTCTTGCAGCGTTTAGACGATTTATTTCTGATATCTACTCAGACTGTGGAACAAATTTTATAGGAGCAAGTAAAGAGTTACGCGCCTTATATTGTCACTCCAAAACTTTACTTCTTCTTGGCTTGACAGAAAGTCTCAATAATGATGGCCCTAACTGGGATTTCCTCCCAACAGCTTTGGAGGCTCATGGAAAGCCGGCGTAAAATCTACTAAGCACCACTTACGTCGAATCATGAGAGACCGTATTCTTACATTTGAGGAGTTATCTACTCTTCTATATCAAATTGAAAGCTGTTTAAACTCAAGGCCACTTTGACCCCTCTCATCTGATCTTAAATATCAAAAAAAAATTATATTATATATTCAATTGAAACGACTAGTTTATCGGTGCGAAATATTGCTATAAAACTAAATTTTTATACGACCCAATATAAAAATTAAAAAAAAAATTATGAAAAAATTAATAAAAATAATTTTCAACAAAACATTAATCTATGTAATAATTTCTATTTGGAATTTAAAAGTTTAACAAAATATTAATCTTTATTTGTGCTTAATTCCAGAAATTGTGTTGGTTTTAAAATTTATTCTTTTACTCATGATATTCTCATGAGTTATTTATTCAGTACAATAAGTACTGAAGGGGAGAGCATTTGTAAAATATTAATCTTTATTTGTGCTTGATTCCAGAAATTGTGTTGGTTTTTAAATTTATTCTTTTACTCATGATATTCTCATGAGTTATTTATTCAGTACAATAAGTACTGAAGGGGAGAGCATTTGTAAAACATTAATCTTTATTTGTGCTTAATTCTAGGAATTGTGTTGGCTTTTAAATTTATTCTTTTACACATGATAGTCTCATGAGTTATTTATTTAGTACAATAAGTACTGAAGGGGATAGCATATCTATATGAACCATTTCATCAGACGCTACTCTGAATCCTCAATAGATTATTGAGGAAAATTTTTTCATTCATACATTTTACAAATTAGAAACCCTAAAAAATAATTTATAAAAACAAATCCCGAGATTTCGAATTTCTTGTTGGCATCAACGCTCGCCATATATTCTTAAATTACTCACGATCACGGAGGATTCACACACGCACACCTCTAATACATAATATGTACAAGTACATAACTTATTTTAATAAAAAAAAAAAACTTACCGCAGTTGTTATATGCTGTGCAATACGATTTAAGAATTTACGAAATGAAGAACGTCTAAAGACACGATTATTGCTATTGGCATTTGCACTATTGCTAGCACTTGCCGGTAATGTGGAAAATAGTGACGCACCAGTCGGCAGAGTTGAAGAATTTGAGAGGCTTGAAACCCCATTAATTGTATTCGATTTTGTAGTTAGTTTTTTATTGCAACTTTTAGTTGCGATACCATTTGATTTATCTTTTAAGTCATAATTTAAGTGTTTGATTGATTGAACTTGCTTGCAGTTTTTATTGTGTGGTGTACCGGAGTGGGTAGTAGTACTATTTGTTGGTGGCGAATAATTGTCATCATTACTGTCAAGGGATATAAAGCTTCCAGTTCTTTCTCTTTTTCCTCCAACACATGATGATAATGTGTACGATTTAGTTATGGAAGAAAACCCAATAATGCCGCTACCTCTACCTTTGTATTCCCCGCCTCCAGAATCTTGAGATTTATCGCCAATAGTTTGACCTGCAGCTGATGACGCCGTACGCATTCCAGTGGTTTTAAATTTATGAGACCAACGAAATGGATTCCTTGGAATCGAAAATGCACGACGTATTTTCCTAGCGGCATTTGTGGCCACTGCAGAAGATTCAGTGGCCGGTACAATAACAACTTGTGGGGGTGGTGACGCTTTGAGTAATAATTTGATGTTTTGTGCATTATCTTCGTTAGATGTACACTTGGTTTCATTATTTCTAATGTGGGTGGTGCTGGTTGTGGTTGTGGTTGCTGTGATAGAATTAGTAGTCGTTTCCGCTGTAGTTGTGTTAGTATATGTTTTTGCATCTGGGTTGGAAGTTTGTAAAACAGAGTCATGGGTATTTCTATTCTGTTTAGCCGTGCTTTCCAATTTATTTAAAGCAGCTTGCGTTGTCGTGCCCATTCTTTTTTTATTCCTATAATTTTTACTTAGAATTAAATATGTACTTAAAATTTTTTCATTTTTTATTTCCACTAATATATACATATACATATATATATATATATGTATATATATATATATACTCACAAAAATACTCTCTTTTTACTTTTTTCACTCAGGCCAGACTAACCTTTTTCTTATCCGCTATTTTTCACACTTCTACACTTATGTAGTTTTTTTCACTTTCTCTTTATATATAAAAAATATATATTAGTTTGGCAAAATCAACAATATACACACGTTCGAGAATAATATTTTATAATACTTTTAGCAGGCTCGAATAATTAATCAAAATTTCTATTAAACATATTTCTTTTTGCAAACTCGCTTTGTTAATCCGTAAAACATTACACCCCGTTATAAGAAATTCACGAATGAAAACAAATTGAGCTAATATGTCCGAGCAGGGTTGATAAAACTGGAACAGCCATACGTTTTTTATTACTAATAAATGACAACCCTACAAGAACAGTGATTGCATTTGATAGCTCATGTGATCATCTACCATAGCGCAATGACAGTTTCTATCAGGTTCTTACCCCCCAACTACACGAGGCAATATGTTTAGCAATTATTGTTCTACGGCAATAATGGCTAAACATATTCCCTCGTGTGCTGGGGGGTTAAGGGCTATATCATATAGCATGTTCACACGAGACAAGATTCGCTCTCTTTTGAGGGTTCACAATCCAATCTCGAATGAAACAGGAAGATTCGCCATACAAAATTAAGTGAGCGAATCTGCAGGTTTCATTTTGAAACTCCTGCCGAAACCATGAAAATTTAGTATCATCCCTAGTTTCTATCGCTAGTTTATCTTAACTAGCTGTCAAACAAAACAAATTGTAAACAAAGAAATATTATTGTTTTGCAAGCATTTCAATGTATTAGTAAGAAACAAAGGAAAGTGTTAAATTAATTGTTTTGTTATAAAAATAAACATATTAAATTATTTGAAATAATAAATAAATTTTTTATAAATTACTATTTTTTCTAACAATACATATATTTATATTTTAAAATTTAACATTTTTATCCATTTGAAAACTACAAAACAAACGCGGGCAAATGTGAAACAACAAAAAACAAAACAAAGCAACTGTCAAATGAAACTCATTATGTGTCGTCTGAACGCAAATTTTCACAATCGAGGTTCAGAGAGCGAAACCAGCATTGAAACTCGTCGTGTGAACATGCTAATAGATGATTGAGATATCATCGTTGGAGCTAAGTTAAAATTAGATTTACCCTGTTCTACTGTAATCGCCGAAAATTAACATACACAACTGAAAAGACAACACAAAGATAAGTGTTGTAAACAGTAATCGCAATTCACAATACGCAACACCAAAATAGTTAATAGTATGTTCAGACGAGACAAGGTTCGCTCTCTTTCGAGGGTTCACATCCCAATCTCGAATGAAACAGGAAGATTCGCCATACAAAATTAAGTGAGCGAATCTGCAGGTTTCATTTTGAAACTCTTGCCGAAACCATGAATATTTAGTATCATCCCTAGTTTCTATCGCTAGTTTATCTTAACTAGCTGTCCAACAAAACAAATTGTAAACAAAGAAATATTATTGTTTTGCAAGCATTTCAATGTATTAGTAAGAAACAAAGGAGAGTGTTAAATTGCTTAAATATAAAAATAAACATAATAAATAACACAACATATTAAATTATTTGAAATAATAAATAAATTTTTTATAAATTATTATTTTTTCTAAAAATACATATATTTATATATTAAAATTTACCTTTTTTATCCATTTCAAAACTAAAAAACAAACGCGGGCAAATGCGAAACAACAAAAAACAAAACAAAGCAACTGTCAAATGAAACTCATTATGTGTCGTCTGAACGCAAATTTTCACAATCGAGGTTCAGACAGCGAAACCAGCATTGAAACTCGTCGTGTGAACATGCTATAAGAGTTGTGAATCATAATCGGGGTCTTAGTTTTGCCATCTCCGTATCAGAATTTGACAACAGCGTACGTACTTATACAAAAGCTGTGAATTTTCACATAATGTAGAAGAAAAGTAGTTGCTCTGAAATACTTTATTGACAATGCAAAAATTATAGGTCTGGTAACATAAATATTGTAACGTTTTTACACTATAAGCACGTTGTTTTTTAAACAATCAACTACCTATAGCAAAAATTAAGTTTATATTTTATGCAAGCTTGCATGAGATTGAAATTTTTACAGTAAAGTATTCTAATATTAGATTTACACTGTTTTCTTTGGGATATTCAAGAAAAATAGTTTTCAGCTAAACCTACATAGAACAAAAATCATTGTCAAATTAAACCTAACATTCATTTAAAGCAGCTACTCTATTTGCTGTAGACATTGTTACACTATTATCATCTATTACTGCTTCTGGCAGATCCATATATGAGTGTCTTATTGACAATGAAGCTGAAGCTGCTGATGTTGAGCCACCACCATATCACCACATTTCATATCGTGTCCGTCGTCATGAACGTTGCTGTTTGCCAAGTTATTTGAAGATGCGTCATCCCAATTGATTTTGAAACGTGTTACACGCGCTTTTATGGCTAAAATAAATAAAATTAAATAATATTAATATACAATTTACTTTTTTTTATATAGATTCAGGTATTTTGGTTACATCTCGCGTACTAGAACATCATACAATGCGATGCGAAAGTACATACATGCGAACAATTGCTATTCTGTATTGCGATATTCGCAGTTATTTTTTAATCGCATTTCCAATGCGAAAAAGTGGCAAGTCGGTATTCTGCATTGCGAAAACAAATGTCAAATTCGCAAAATTTATTCGACAACAAAATAGCATTCGCAAAGTACAAACATGTAAGTGAAAGATAATATTTTATTTATTTATTCATCATATATTTATTATTTAATTCAGGGAAGCAAGAAATAAGACCACCAAACCGCGTCAATTTGAAATAATGATAGAATTTATGAATAAGCACAGGCAATTCGCAAGAGGCCATTTGAAAACACCAAATGCACGTCAGTCGGCAAATACTTTGTGGCAAACGTTAACTGAAGAACTAAATATCAGAATTTCCTAAATAAATTTTATAAACAATTTTCACAGCCAAACACAAACAATTTATTTATTTTTAATTTGATGTTTGTTGACACTGACGTATATTTGAGCAGTGTTGCCACGGTTTGAAAAAATAAGGTTTCTTTGTTTATAATTTTTTTTTCGACAGATTAACAGATAAACAAGCGATATAAATTAGGGATGACATCGTTTCGGTAAGTTTCAAAATGAAACCTGCAGATTCGCGTATCTTGTATCTTGTGAACATGATATTATAGTGTTAGTTAATACCAAATTAGTGTTGATATTGTGTTAAATTGATGTTGCCTCAGAATTGCCGACTCCAAATGTAATAATGGCCGAATTGGAATATTGACATTAATTATACTAACTAAAAATAAGAATTTATAGAACCATCTATCAATTTTAGCAAAAATATTATGAGATATTCTTGAAAAAATCATATATTTTCATTAAAAGTCATTAAGTTATAGTTGCGCCAGGTGGTAAAGGAATCCAAATCGTTCTATGAATTTTGTTGGTCTTCTTTGTTCTTGGTTCTTGACATTGCGAAAAATTTTTACATTGTCAGCATACATCAGGCAGTTTGAATATATTATAGATGCAACTAGATGTTTTGATGTTAACCTTTCATGCTCGAGCGGCGCCGATTTCTAGTGTGAATTCGAGTGTTAAATAAGGTTTTGAAATTTTATTATTTGTATATGATTTTTTGTTTATAAATGTTTTTCAAGTACCTGTAAAATAATAAAGTTATACATCTTATTTCTTAAAATAAAAAAATCAAATAAAAACAAACAACCAATTTGAAAAAATTAGAAAAAATCTTATACTTATTTATTTGTGCTTAATTCCAATTTATATTGGTTTGCAAAATGTAATATTTTGCAAAAAAAAATTTATTTAGTACAATAAGTACTGAGAGGGATACTATATGTTGAATCTTTGTTGGGAATTTTTGTTTATTTAGTTCAATGCGTATTCAGAGTAGGGTCTGATGTACTAAGTAAACAATTTTTTGTAAATTTTGCATAAAAATATCATGGAAATAAATGCATTTTACAAGCCAACATAAACTGAAATTAAGCACAAATAAAGATTAAATTTTGTATATTAAAATGTTTATCTAAATTGGCCGAAATCGTCCCGAGTTGCTGGTTACCGCAAGCGAAAAAGGCCTCGAGTGCAAAAGTGCTAAATTACACAATTGATGATAAACTATTTTTAATTTCTGGGCAAAATAAATATTTTTAAAGTTGTGCTCTACAAAAGATTAACTTGATTACAATTTGCAAAAATTTAAATTTTGCTTAAAAATAAAAATTTCATGTTCTAATCTACCAAAATGTTATGGCATTAACTGTTATTTCTCTTTGGTTATTTAATTGTTTGTTTTTTTATTCTTATCTTAAATCATCCACACAAAATAATGAAATGTTTTATTTTTTTTCAAAAGTAAGAATACTTTTTCAGCGTATAAAATCTAAAGCTCATGTATAAACTCATTTAAAATAATCGCGATTCTCTATGTGCAGTGTTTAATAAATTTAAAAATATATATATATACTCGTATATTCTTCTGTGAAACAAATTTATTTTTTGAGTAATAGAATTAGTGTCAATAGTAAAACTAATAAACTAAACTAAATTAAATAGCTTAAAATGTAATACATGTTTTTGATTTTAACGAATCAACAGAAGAAATACAAATAATTTTCATATAAAATAATAAAAGAAACTTAGAAATACAAATAAATTTATCAAAAATAAAGTAAATAAATTAAAATACACGAATTCAATTAAAATACACTAAATAAACTAAAGCTTTTTTAATATTAGGTAAAGAAAATAAAAATAATGTGAGTAATTTTGATTTAAATATTTTATTTGTATAAATTTTTTTTCCATGGATCTTGATTTCAACATCCACACGGAAAGTTAAACGGACATCGATAAAACGACTACGCTATTTATATATATTTATAATAGGGTGACACATATACCATGTAGAAATTACACACGGAATGACAAACTTATTACTTACAGTGAAAGCACAGACTATAAAACATAAGGATATTTCACTCAATACATACCAGAGATGTCTAGGAGTTGATTCGTTTTTTTCTTATATGAATCTACTCATTGCTTTTGTTTTGTATTTAATCATCAACATGTGCTAATAATATTGCTTGCAGTGTTTGCTCTCTCACAATTGCTTGCTATTTGCTTAATCTCTTTCAAATATGCCGTTAGCAATAACACATCAAAAATTATTATAGTTTTTTATTTTTATGCAAAGTATTCATAAAAGTTCAATGATAGCTTGAACGCATCGTGTAAAATAAGATATCGCGTGTTATTTAAGAAACAAAATTCGTTTTATTTTTATAAATGAACTCCGAAATAATAAAAATATTGAAAATGGTGTTTTTTGATTTTTAAGAAATAGACAAAAGAAAAGCAAAATTTTAAAAATTTTGTTGTTATGAATATAAAAAAAAATTCTGAAGATGCTATCCGACGAATAGCGAAAGAAATAATTACATAAATATGTAACTTTTTTATATAAAAAACGTAGATCTCACGAAATAAAATAGTAATATTTACTTTTAAATAATAAAATGTTTAATTTGAAGTATTGCCTTAAGATCTGAAATTTGTTTAAAACGATCTATCATTGTCAAACAGTATTTGTAGCCTTTGCACTCGGGTAGAACAATGATATCGATATGTACATGATCAAACCGATTACATTTTGGAAACTCACCTGGACTGAGATGATTGTGACGAATGATTTTGGCTCGTTGACAATTAATGCATTCTTTCACCCATTTAATGATGTCACGTTTCATTGAAACCATACATTTTTTTTTAATTGTTTGAGAGTTGATCTTGAACCTGGGTGAACTAAGGAGTGAACTGAATCAAATATTTTTCGACGAAGACCTTGTGGAATATAAGGACAAATTTCTTGTGTTGAAGTGTCGCAAATAATATTGAAGTTTGAACCCAATTTCATTCGTTGAAGATTTAAAAATTTATTGTTATTGTGGATAGTGTCTGTAAATGATTGTAGCTGAGCTGCATTTGGAATAAATTTTTTATAAAAATTTCAAATTCCAACAAATTGTCTCATTTCTAACACATTATTTAGTTTGGGATATGTTTGGATGGTGGAAATTCGATCATTCGGATCTTAAAACTTGTGGCAGAAATTTCATACCCCAGAAATGGGATATTAGTAACACCAAATTCACATTTGGATGCATTAATATACAGATTTGCTTGCCTTAGTTTTTCAAGAACACTGTGAACATATTTTTCGTGTTGATCTTCAGTTTCTAAAAAGATAAGAATATCATCTAAATACCAAAAAACGAAGTCAATATATCTTTGAAAAGTTTGTGTGGCGCTTCTTGCTGAGGGCATATTGTGAATTTATTGTTGAGACACTATGATGCTGCGTTTGCTCCACACTGCCGTTTACTTTGAATGATGTGAGGGTGTCGGCTAGTTTAGCTGATTTCAGATCCAAAATTAATCCAGTGATTTAGAAAGTCTGCACTTAAAATAGCAGTGTATACGTTTGCTACAATAAAATTCCATCGAAACGTTTTTCTTAAGCCCAAATTTACTGCAATATTTTTTGTACCATATGTAGGTATGGGAGTAACATTAGCAGCAAAAAGTTGCAATTTGTCTGAAGCAATAAGATGATTAGTAGAAATAAGTTTGATTGGAAATACTGAAACTACAGACCCGAGGTCTATTAGAAATTTTATAGAATGAATTTCATCAAAAATATGTAATTTTTTTTATGCTGCCGCCAATTGAATTTACTGACTGCAGCTATTTGTGTTTTCTGTTAATACTACTGCCGATTGGTTATTGGAATCACATAGTTTTTTACATTTTCGTGAAGAAGCTCCAAATTTTACTTTAGGGGGCTGGTAGTGATTTCTAGATCTGTTTCGACTTTGTATGTTATTTTTACATATTCTAACAGAGATCTCACTTAACTTGCTAATCATCTGATGAATTGAAGTCTCAAGAGCAGTTATTCTGGATTCCATAGATGTTATTTTCGATGAACTAATTGCTTCACAATACGATTTTTCAGTTGGCAGTGACGTTGACATTACATGGTAAGCGGAAGAAGAGTTGTCTAATATCCTGTCTGCTATTTCTGCTAAATTTTCAATATTTTGGCTCTTATAAACAGAAACGATGCAACGCATATTATCAGGCATTCTTTGCATCCATAATGTTGTTAAGGCATCTTCCGAAACATTTGCACCAGCAAGATTTCGCATTTCACGAAACAACTGGCGGGGCCATGAGTATGAACATAATTACATATAAATAAACATTCTTAAAGGTAGCGGTACGATTGCAGTAATAACAATAAAATAAACGTTACAGACTCAAATCTTAAAATATATTTTTTTTTGAAATTGACATTTCTTTGAACTGTAATTCAAGTTAAATAATTTTTAATTTTATTTTAAGAAATTCCATTCAAAAATAAATTTTTTAATTC
Source organism: Thelaira solivaga (assembly GCA_947397855.1). Lineage (NCBI taxonomy): Eukaryota > Metazoa > Arthropoda > Insecta > Diptera > Tachinidae > Thelaira > Thelaira solivaga. The sequence continues at coordinate 27,500,978 of OX377614.1, forward strand.
TCAAAACTGAATATTACTAGACAAATAATTTAGTATAGGTTTAAGTGAAACTTATTTCAAGAGGCACGTAAAACATGAGTAAATTACACACTCATATAAACAATTTAATCATGTCGGAGACACAAATATTAATTATAGTGATAAGACAAATGGGATTTATAAAGAAAAAAAATTGTAAACCGCTTGAAGCTGGTTTTCATTATTATTTTTTTTTTTATATAAAAAATTGAGCCTTCGACTTTGTCTAAAGAAAATTGAGATTTAATAAACATATTGACTACACACATATGCACATGCTAATAATAAACAAAAAAATCAATTTTTTAAGTGATAGCGGGCGTTTATATTAAATTTTAAAATTATATTTTATTAAAATCTATTTGTAAATGTAATTGCCGCAATGAGCTACGAACCCTGCTTAAAGAACCGCTTATTATTTCAATTGTCAGATGTGTTTCAATTTTTAATCTTATTGAAACGATTCTAAAGTCAGCTTAAACTGGTTTTAAAGCTGGATTGTTTATTGAATTTTGAACTTAAGCGATTTACGACTTGAATGCGAAACAAATAAAAATAAAACAAGAAGGTACTATATATTATAAAAAAACAATTCAAGATGTAGGCTAAGAATGTTTCTGTAAATAATAGTGCGTTTACACCAACCCGAACGAAATCTAGTAGATTTGATATGAAATCTCTTCCAAAATGAACTCTACTTCAGTTGAAATTTTGTATTATGAATTACAACTTAACCTGCCAAAAATAATTTTCAGTTGCATTTACATTGTCTTTTAACTTTTTTGTGGTATTTTCGTTTACAATCCTTTGCTAGTACAGTTGACAAAAACAAAAAATTACAACTATTTAATAGCAGTTGTTTTAAACAAATTGACTGAATATGTATGAAATTTTCCAAAGTTACATCAAGTTACAATGAACTTTTTTTATCTCACTCTTTATTTTTCGCATATTTATTTTAATAATCACTATAATGGTAAATAAATGTTAATTACCTTGCATATTTTGATACTCCTCTTCAGTTAGCAAATGTAAGTCATATTGTCGTTCCTTTTTCATATTCTTGCGATCCAAAATCCACTGCTAAGATTAAGAGTTTTAGCAAAAATTACCAGCCATTGTGATGTTACAGGAAATAAATATGTATTTTAATCGATGATTTACTTTTTGATATATTTATTTATTTGAGGCAATTTACAGCGCAGCAAAATCTAATTCATACGAGATTTTGAACGAAATCTAGTTCATTTTGACTAGATTTCCCATACAAAACAAAATCTATCTTGTTACAAGATAAAGCTAATATTTTTCGTTTGCTCTTTGGTTATCGCAAGATATTGTGTGTCTAAATCTACGTTGAAATTTTCTAAAATTAAAATTAAGGAACAATTTTTTTTATAAATTTGTTACAGTCCTTAATCCAAATTGGTTTTTTTTATTGCTAGTACCTATGCAATATCAACAAAATTTTGTTTGTTTTTGAAGTGCAATCAGAATAAAAGTGTTTTGCCTACGGCAAAATGTATGTGCATAGTATCATAAACTAAAACATAGTATAATTATACAAAGTAGACTCCCCATATATTTTGTTAGTGTAAAATTAGATAGGGAATGTAAAAATGAAGAAAGAGAACATAGCATAATAATATTATTTCGTAAACATAGCAAAATGATAAAAAATTTGATATTCAAGTCTAATAAAACTCAAATTTAAACAAAACACACATGTAGAGTTGCTTCCACTTGATATAATTACACTATGGGTGTGTGCATTCAGGAAATTATAAAAAAGACGAATTTATTTTCTACCAAGTTGGCATAACAAACATTTTTATTTATATAAATAGTATAATAAAAATTAATAATATGCAGTTCATGATTGAGAAATCATCGTTAGTTGTAAGTTCAAATTAATTAATTGTAAATGAAAATCAATTTTGACAACTTAGGATAAATCAGCTGTAGGGCAAATTGCCTAATAGCATGTTCACACGACGAGTTTCAATGCTGGTTTCGCTGTCTGAACCTCGATTGTGAAAATTTGCGTTCAGACGACACATAATGAGTTTCATTTGACAGTTGCTTTGTTTTGTTTTTTGTTGTTTCGCATTTGCCCGCGTTTGTTTTTTAGTTTTGAAATGGATAAAAAAGGTAAATTTTAATATATAAATATATGTATTTTTAGAAAAAATAATAATTTATAAAAAATTTATTTATTATTTCAAATAATTTAATATGTTGTGTTATTTATTATGTTTATTTTTATATTTAAGCAATTTAACACTCTTTCCTTTGTTTCTTACTAATACATTGAAATGCTTGCAAAACAATAATATTTCTTTGTTTACAATTTGTTTTGTTGGACAGCTAGTTAAGATAAACTAGCGATAGAAACTAGGGATGATACTAAATTTTCATGGTTTCGGCAAGAGTTTCAAAATGAAACCTGCAGATTCGCTCACTTAATTTTGTATGGCGAATCTTCCTGTTTCATTCGAGATTGGGATGTGAACCCTCGAAAGAGAGCGAACCTTGTCTCGTCTGAACATACTATAATGCACACACCTGTATAATTTCAGCATGATGTGTATGCCCTCAAAAATATTGCTTCTGTAAAAAACACGAGGAAAACTTCTGAAACAATTTCAATTAGAATGAGCTCTTTTTTTCATGTAGTCATATGTTTTAAATGTCTATGCTTTGTGGAAATATTTGTCACCGTATAATAATATTGTTTTATTATTTTACAAGAAAAATATATTAAATTTTTAATATAGTTTTACATTTTTAAAAATATTAAGGCAAAGAATACACAATTAAAAAAAAATTAGATGCCTCGCCAATACTATAATAACACAATTAAAATTGTTTTCGACAGCTTTAAGCCATTACGTGGATATTTATATAGTAAAAAAATCACAGAAACACACTACGCATTGAAATGTACTTATTTTTTTAATTGCAGTTTATTTTATTATATTAAAACATAATTTAAAAAAAATAATAAGCATATCAATTTCACAAAATTTTAAATTATGTCACACGTATTTGTACATGTCGTTTGTGAAAAAAAAATTATATACCTTCTGTAAAACAAAAAATTTTGACAAGCATGAAGAAAACATGTATTTTCAAATTGAAATACATATTTATAAACATCTAGTCTATTAGTACTTTTAAGAAAATCACATAACAATGAGATTGATATCAATCAATTTTATGTGTGTATCAGCCAAACCAACACAAATGATTGATAATCTAGTATCCACTTAAAAAAGACAACGTATTTTTGATAGATCATTTTCGGTGTTTTTATTTACATACATTGGATATTTCTACAACCAATTCAAATAAATAATCTAGTGCGTAAATAAATAATGCTGATGGTGTTCAGACACAGGAACAGGCAACAAACATACAATTGATTTTCATGGTTAATGCCGCAAACACACAATCACCGCAAGCCGAGTGCCATTGCAAAAATATGGTTGGCTTGTATTTCGCAACATTATGTTTACTATTGCGATTTTTAGTTGTAGATTGTGAGGTAGTAATCCTAGGAAGTAACGGAAGCCACCGATTTCTACGTCACCAATTAATTTGCTATCAATTTAACAATTAAAAAAATTTAATTAATCAAAATCTATGTTTTTCGCAGCAAATATAGAGCATTCGCTTCACCATGATTATGATGGTAAATTGGCAGAAAGCGACTGGAAATGCAATATATCCGGTCGAAATATAAATTGAGATTTTGCCGTTACCAAAGTCTAGCAAATACTTGATATAATAAGTTTATTTTTTTATTATTGAACATTTAAACTTTTGTATGAATTTTACATGACGTTCAGATATATAAAAAAGTGGCCGCGTAAAAGTTTGAGTGGTAAATTGTTTTTCTTCGTTTATATAATGAAGAACATATAATAGAAAAATTATCTAAGTCCGTCCAACCGCTGTCCGATTTTAGATAAATTAACGAAGTGGACGTTAGAATTAACGTGGTTATAATAGTTATTCTACTATTCGGGACAGTAATAAATACAACAAATTAATAACCTTGGAAATTCGTCCAGAAGTGCTCGACCAAATCCGGCTTTTTTTTATATACAAAAATTAATTATATTAATATTTATTTATTTCATTAATTTTATTTTTCCTTTCACAAAAAAAAAACCTTCCTTTTCTCACAAACAAGCCAACAAAACCAAGTTTTTCATTTGAAAATAAACTTTAATATCAAAATTTACAACATTCACTGTATGTAGTCTGATATTTTAGAATAAATAGCAAATAGTGCCTGTAGTAACTAGAATGTGCGACTGCCTCATTGGCCTACTAAATTTTAATAATTTTCCAGAAAAGCTGTTGTGTTGAAGTGATTGCTATACACTGAGTGCGAAGTCTGTTAAAAAGCTCCTTCTGGAACTGTGTACATTTCATATTAACTAAAAACAAATTTAAGGTAACTGTATTTTGCTTCATGGCTAAAATTTTCCATTAAATATTTTAAGAGGTAAAAAAGACGATTTATAAAAAATTTACTTAAACCATTTCTTACAGATTACAAAAAAATATAAAATGGATACAACAACATTGGTGCCAGATGGTGGTTGGGGTTGGGTTATAGTAGCAGCAGTAGCCTTAATTAATGTAAGTTACCAAATACATACATAGTATTTAATTTTAAAATTTAAAAAGCTAAAAGAAAATAAAATAAATTCGCTACTAGATAGAAAAACGTTTGATCTTTAAATTTTGTTAACAAGTTTAAATTTTCCAACAGCGAATGCTTTGTTACTATGGCACAGTTTGTTTGAAATCACACTCATGTTTAATTTTTTTACAGATGACAAATCAATCTATATTATCGGTATTTGGTTTGCTTTTCGGTTCTCAATTGAAAGGAATGCAACAGGGAACATTTACGGCTGCTTTAATAACAAATCTTAACAGCTTAGCTTTGAATTTTTCGGGATTTTTTGTAGGTCCTGCTATTAAAAGATTTAAGCCTCGCAATGTTGCATCTATGGGCTGTATAATGGTTTCATTTGGGTTAATGTTATGTGCGTTTGCTACACAAGGTTGGCACTTTATTATAGGTTACAGCTTTTTTGTAAGTAAAAAAATTATATGTATATACAAATTTCATTATAATGCAATTCTTTTTTAAACTACATTTTTATTGTATAGGTTGGCATTGGCTTAGGCTTAATAGCTCCTTCTACATTTATGGCCATAAATTCATATTTTACTACGAAAAGAGGTAGAGCTGTAGGTGTATCATTGGCTGGTGCTGGCTTGGGTCAAGTTTTTATACCTCATATGGTGCGAATATTCTTAGAACACTACGGGTTTCAGTTTGCTGTAGTGGCCATGTCTTTATTATCTTTAACTGGAGTAAGTATACATCCGAAAATGTATAATATACTTCGTTAAACAATTTTGATTTTTTTCAGTTACCTGGTGCTTTATTATTAAAACCTTTAAGTGACACAAAACACAACAATCGTCAACATATAAAACTAATGTCGGAAAACAGTAAAAAACAGGATAATGACGAATTCATATTGGAAATAAAAATGAGCAAACCCAATATTACTAAGAGTGAAAAAAGGGATGTTCAAGGTAAATGTCATGAAACAGCTTTACTGCCACAAGAGGGTTTAGGAAAATTAAATGAAAATTTTTCACATAAATCGGGAAACCTGTGTAATAAAATTTGTCAACGTTTGATACAAGCCATGGACTTGGAATTGTTAAAAGATCCTGCATTTTGGAGTATAATTATGGGGATGGGTTTGGTGTATACTTCAACCATTAATTTCACCATGATTTTTCCAAACTTCTTGCAGGTAACTTTAAAAACTTTACATAAAATTATCTTCATTACTCACACTTTCATGTTTTTCAGTATTCCGTCGGCTTTACAAAATCCACAACAGCTACTTGTATGTCCATAATGGCTGGAGCTGATATCATATGTCGCTTGTTGCTTCCTTGTATAACAGATAAATTGAAATTACCTTATCGATTTATATTTTTACTAGGCATCGTGGGTTTATTAATATCTAGAGCTGGTAAACTAACCAAAACAAAAATATATTTACACGCCTTAATGTATACTAATTTTTTATTTTGCATATAGCTCTCGCCGAATCTGTTGATTTTAATAGCATTATAGTCATGTCTGTTTTTACGGGAATGACCAAGTCAGCTACCGTTCTAAATAATAATCTAACCATATCGAGCCATGTTAGACCCGAAAAATTACCTGGAGGTTTAGGTTTAAATATGATTTCTAAAGGTATATTGGTTATAACAGTTGGTCAATTATTGGGTTGGATTAGAGATTATACGGATTCATATGTTTTATGTTTACACGCCCAAAATGTTACATTACTTTTAGTTATTGTTGTATGGACACTAGAAATTTTATTCAGATTAACAGATAAAAGGATGGCGAAAAAGACCAAAAAAGAGTTATCGGATGTAGAACAGCACCCGCTAAAAATTTAAAACTGTTAACCCATAAATGTATACTGGTTTCTAGTACACTCGATACCCTGATTCAAACTACCTACTTTTTTAATCCTACATGTAGTTCTGGGTATATACCGGTAGATAGCAAAAAAGGACGATTATACTTACACAAGGAGTGTAAGTAAAATAACCTTTAAATTATCTTATTAAGTTTTTACCGCTCTTGTAGTTTCGGAGATATTCACAAGGATTTGTAAAAAAAAACATTTTTTTTCAAGAAAAGTTAAAAATTTTTTTTTTTAATTCATTAAGCATCTATAAAATTAACATTATTTTGAATTTTGATACCTACATATGCTGTAAATAAAATGAGCCATATTTCATTCAATTGCTTTCACAAGTTCTAAGTTTAGTGGTATCCAAATTTATGCTATATAATTTTCTTAACAAGTTTTTTCTTTTTTTTTATTATTATATAAAAAATGAAAGTCAGAAAAACTTTAGATATTATGAACAGATTTTTTGATAAAATATGGATCATTTTATATAGAACATATGCTGATATTAAAATTATGAACTAAATTTAAGGTTTTCTTCATTTTAGATTTAAATTTTTTTTTTTATTTTCTTGAAAAATGTTTTTTGACAAAACTAAATATCTTAAACTATAAGACTGGTAAAAAATTTATAAAATAATTTAAAGGTTATCAGAGAGCTGCATCTCGAGTTATTTTCTTATTCTTTTTCTATATAACGGTATATCTCGAGAACTACACATAGGATTAAAAGAGGAATGCATAGCTATTAAAGCTTCCTGCCATAGATATTTAAATTGATCACGAAACCTAAGGTCTGTGTATTTTGTGCCACATTTTTATATAAGTATTATTAGTTTTTAAGAGCTCTAAGCCTGGTTAACATACATGTAAGGTGGTATAGTGTCACCTTTTAGTTTTAAATTTGTATAATTTATTTAAGAGAAAAATAAAACTTGCATATCCAGCTCAAATGTTTATTTTTGTCATTTATTAGTTCATTCTCTCAAACATATACCATAAGAAAACAAAAATAGTTTATATTGATAGATTTATTCCAAATAAAACTTAATGGTTGTTCTTTTTATTGACCAGCAACTAAAGGTTCTCCAGTTTCAGTATTGAAGAAAATTTTACGCTCAATACCTTCTTCAGTAATAATACCAATACGTACAACACCACCGGAACTGCCGTCGTGAAAAATAGCATGTCTTACAGCTACGAATATTTAAATGAGAAAATTACTTCATTTACATATTAGCCATGCAACATATTAACATTATTATAACTAATAATAAAAAAATCTCCTACAAAGTACCTGTTTTCACGGCATTTTGTTGATTTACCTTTTTTAACAAATTCAATGCAGTCTTCTTTTTTCATGTTAGGTTTGAAAAATTCGCGTACAAAACCATATATATAACTTGAACCAGAACCACCAATTGCGACGGGTTCTCGTTTCAGCATACCGCCCAAAGGGATGCAGTATACTTGACCACCATTCATTTTATCCCAACCAGCAACAATAATACCTGCTACTAAAGAATCACGGTAGTTATAACAATAATTACGGAATTCAGAAGCAGCTTCAGCTACTAGAGGTTCTTTGCCTGTTTGGTTTTCATGGTAGTTTAAAGAGTAGGCAACAATATCTGCAATAGCTTGTGTATCAGCAGCAGAACCACTGCGACAACAATAAATTTTATCTGTTATACGGGTAAGTTTGTCGGTGACTCTGTTGGCTACGTAAATGCCAGTACTAGTACGGGAATCCGCACCAATGACCACGCCGCCATCAAATTCAACAGCCATAATGGTTGTCTGCAAAGCGTATGGAAAACGTTCTTAATCATGTAATTTTTATTTTAATTTACAAACTTACACCAGTGCTGTGTGCAGCATCCATCCAATCGTTACCAAAAACCATGATTTTTTTAAATTTGATTACTTATTTTATAAAAAAAAATTTGCGGCTTCCAGTAAATATCTTCACAAAATGACTTGAATGTTTTTTGCTTCTTTTTATTTTTTTGTAAAATCTATAAATTGATAACTTATAAATCCTGGTTGCCACGATGCCTAAGCCATGGTGAAATTATACAGATGTGTGAATCCAGAAAATCATAACAAAGGCGAATTTATTTTCTACCAAGTTGTCAAAATTGTTCAAGAATCTATTAAAATAATTGTAAATGAAAATCAATTTTGACAACTTAGAATATATCAGCTATGGGGCGAATTACTTAAAGCACACATCTGTCTAATTTCATCATGACCTTGTGTGATTTCGACATGTTGGAGTCGTTCAATTTCTTGAACCTTTCATTTGAATTAAGTCAAACATGAACCATAAACTTTGTAAATATAACCTATAAATTTTGTGTTGTATATTTATTATCTTTTAATAAACTACAGAAGAAAAGAATGGCTAATATAACTCTAAGTGAAGCAGAGAAAACTTTTATATTACATGGAGTAGAGGTATAGTAATTTCATGTAAAGTTATTTAAACTCTATTTTTTAATATATAAACAGGAAGATTTTCGTTGTGATGGGCGAGCACGCAGAGACTATCGACCCATGGAATTAGAATGTGATGTGGTTAATAATGCCAGCGGTTCCGCAAGATTGCGCCTGGCAAACACCGACATATTAGTGGGTGTAAAATGTGAAATAGACCAACCTTCACCACTTTTTCCTGATCAGGGGAAAATTGAGTTTTTTGTAGATTGGTGAGGTACTTTTTTAATTTAAAAACAAATGTACTAAGGGTATATATTTTAGTTCTGCAAATGCTACTCCTGAATTTGAGGGTAGAGGTGGCGAAGATTTGGCTTTAGAATTATCCGATACTTTGGCCAACGCTTACGAGTCACCGTTGGCTTTTGATCTAAAAACTCTATGCATATTGCCCGGCCAGCAATGTTGGAAATTATATGTTGATATTTTGGTAAATTAAAAAAAAAAAAAAAAAAAACAATAATTATAACTGTAAAAACCAGATTTTAGAATGTGGTGGTAATTTATTTGATGCTGTTTCCTTAGCTGCCAAAGCAGCAGTTTTTAATTGCAAAATTCCAAAGGTAACAGCAGCTCTAATGGATGCCGGTGAAGCTGAGTTAATTATTAGTGATGATCCATATGAATGCACACGGGTGGCAATAGAAAATATACCTATATTGGTAACAGTTTGCAAAATCGGCGATTGCTGTCTGGTAGATCCCTCAGCAGAGGAGGAGGAGTGCAGCACTGCTAGTGTAGTAGTTGCAGTGTCAAAACGAAACAATAAACGTAAGATTTTTGCATCTGTATTATTACCCCATGTAATAATGATGAACAATTTTTAGATTATGTTTGCCATACCCACACAGTTGGTGGCGGATCACTTCACAAAGATACCTTGTTTATTTGCTTAAAATTAGGTATAACTTCTGCTGAACATTTAAATGAAGCTCTGGAAAAAGCATTAAAATTGGAAGAGAATCGAGTAGGTTTTAAGCGGAGAGAAACTGTTGGGTTTTTGAAATAGAGTAAAATATCTGTTATGGTTAGCTAAACCTATATTTTTTAAGTTTTATTTAAAAGAAAAACAATAAATTTAAAGCAACATTATATTCTAAAGTTAGTTTCTTTTTTTGGGTTGCTTATTTGATAAAGGTTTTTTTTCCCTTTCAGGCTGTTTAACTGCACCACCACTGAAAAATGAGGTAAACATTTCACTTATTTCTGGTATTTCATTGTTCATTTTGGGGAATTGTATATTTTCAAGTTCTTTTTTAGTTTCAGGGTCATTAATCATTTTAGGCAGAACCAGCAAAAGCAGTAAGGGTAGCACCATCATTAAGACCATGGGACTGAATAAGAAATCGACTATCTAAAATTGATGATAAGTTGCATAAAATTTCTTAAATTTTAACGCAAGTACTTACCCTCCATTGTTCACGGGTTTGGAAATATTTAAATCTAGTCAAAGCCTTTAGCTTCAGTGGGTAAGGTACTTGTGTAATTTGCGAAGGTTGCACATAATTAACCTTCCGAGCACGGAATTTACCTTTGGGATTAATTTCAACTCTAACCGGTTCGTAGAAATATTCAGCATTGTGAATTTCCACAACATAGCTGCCAGACGGCACTGAGCTAATTATAAAAGAACCATCTTCTCTAATAAAACCTTTATATTCGCCATTATTAATTGTCAATATGGTTTCCGTTTGCCACTTGTTATTGCTAATTGTAGCACCCGTATTTGGATTATAACCCATTCCCATTTGTATTTCGGGTGGATATACCTTACCTTCTATGGTATACAATCCAGAGACTTCATCCTATAAAACATTTAAATTTTAATTAAAAACACATGAAAATATATTTTTACATATACCAATAATTCGTCTTGTATTATATTATCAGATTTTGTAAAACATAGAAATAAGCTCAAGCCTAAAAGACTTATAATTAATGATTTCAGCATACTGTATAGTAATTTTTTTGTTTTCAATAAAAAATATTTTTCATGTGATTAAAGCGCTATTTAGGCGACCGTAAATGAGAGATACAAGCTATGTCGGCTCAGCCATGCCGGCGATATATTCTTAACGCGGTGCCGCCGCCGAAACCAACAGCTTATCGACGGCTTTAGTTTAATTGTAGGAGTGAAAATTTTTAAAAAATTAGTATTATAGACTTTTTTAGCTTCTCTAAAATGAATGTAAATTAGTTCCAGCCAATCTTATCCGCTGCCGCCGATTTTTTGCAACGGATTGCTTCTCTGCCGTAAATGTAGAAATGTAAATGATGCCGTGGCAAAATTATACAAGGTAGCGACAAGTCTACAACACACATTAAAATGTAAAAACAACAGGCGTCTATTTTTTCGTATGTGTCAAACACATATACTACTAAAAGAGAAAAAATCAGAAAAATGCATTCATACACTTACACTTTTTATGTATGTATGGGTATAAAATATCGGCTCGCAAGCAAATTTTGACGTTTACATCTCACGCTGTTGTAATGCCAGTACCTTGTTAATTCTCCCATGAGCTATGCAAGTGTTCAGCTGAATATTTTTTAATCTATGATAGACGTAGACCATCTGTTCCTTTTTATTTTCCGCCGAGATCTGGCATCGCCTTTTTTAACGCTACCAGATCGGAAAAATAAAGGTGTGTATAGTTGAATAGTGTATTCTCCAAAACCTAACTTTGCCATAACAAAAGTTACAAGAGAGCTTAGTTTTGTTGTTGGAATTTTAAATTAAAATGATGTGGTTGGTTGTTAACGTTGGTATGAACATGGTATGCGTCCAGCAAAACAAAAACATTAATTTTAAACATTTTAATTTATGAAATTTTGTTCAGTTGAGTGCGGTCTGGTGTTACCAACGGTTGTAAAGCTACGCAAAGAAGAACTTGAACGGCCCGCTTTTAACTTTGCGAATGAAAAATAAAAAGTAGACAAAAACAATAATAGTGTGTAATAAATATATACACCATATATTACAATCACAATTAATATAATAAAAGTAACAAATTATAACGCGTACAACAAAATTAAAAGTGAGTGTCATCTGTGTTGTAAAAAATCAAAACAAAATACATATATGTGTACATGTCAACCCGTTGTTTTATTAATTAAATATGTATGTACAGATACCTTAAAAGAAAGTGTTTTCTTGGAGTCATTTGGTCTGTTTTCATTTTTGGAATGACAACATTTCGATTTGGTTTCGAAACATTGTACCATATACGAGAAATTATTTGTGTAGACACAACATACATACATACTGACATGAACACACTCTCAGGTATAAGTTAAAGTGAAAACATATCACAGAAATTTAAATAATAACAGATAAAAAATTAAAAGCATCAACATTAAATTTAAAGCAAATCAAGCTTTTTTCTTAAATTTTTTGAGACAACTAACTGGTCGACCAACCGAGCAACCGACCAACATATTTGAAAAAACAGAACCAACAATCGCATTGAACGACAGAAAAAAAGAAACTCAAATTGAATTTTTAATAAAAAGTGACAAAAAGAAAAAAAATCATAAACAATCATCGTACTGTTTTCTAAGAGTGGTGAGATAATTTTGTAAGCACATAAAAAAAGATAAATAAAAAACTGGTTATTGATGCTGGCCAGCGTTGCCAGCTTAGATATTTGAGGGTAGTTCCTTTATTTCGCATTTAGCCTGGAAATTTATAATGTAGCTTATTTCCTAACCATTTTTTTTTCAAAATAGCCTTCAAAAAGCTAAAATTATACATAAACTAAGGCTGAAGAACTTTTATCTCCGAATATAATTTTTTGTATGAAGATGACAATTGAGTTTGTTCTATAAACTCCGAACCATAGTATAATTATACAAAGTATACGCACCATATCTTTTGTTAGTGTAAAATTAGATATGGAATGTCAAAATAAAGAAAGAGAACATATAATAATCTTATTTCGTAAACAAACAAAAAAAAAAAAAAAAAAAAAAAAAGGAAAAAAATTTTGATATTCAAATCTAATAAAATACAAATTTAAACAAAAAACACTTGCTTCCATTTGATATAATTACACTATGGGTGTGTACACTAGGCAATTCGCCCCGCAATTGTTTTAACACGCATTGTCAAAATTGGTTTCTATTTATAATTATTTTTAACTTACCTCCAAAGATGATTTCTCAATCACAAAGTAGGTATTAATTATTTATTTTTATTACATTATTCATATAAATAAAAAAGAACATAAAAAACTTGAAACAAAATTTTAAAGAATTTTGACAATTCGGCAAAATAATAAATTATATCAAATAATATATAAAACAAATAACTTAAATAACAATCAAAAATAGTACCTTCAATAATAGGGAATTATATGGAACTATTATTGATAATAGGTACATACATATACTGAATTAAAAAGCATACAAAAAACATAATTAATAACAAATGGTTCACAGAAAAAATATATAGAGAAATATATTTTTTAAGTCAAAAATTATTTATTTATTTATGTAAATAAATATATAATTTGAAATAAACATATTAAAAAAATCTTTTTTGGCATCTCTCTGGCTATAAGTTATTTTATGTGTGGTTTTTCACATACACACGTTTGTATAAGACTGATTGTCTGGTTTCGTGTTTGTGTGCACAAACATTACGCACATGTACAGCTTAAAAATTTTCATTAAAAACAAAGCAGAAACTAATGAAAACCTAAAATTTTAAACTTCGTATTTTCATGCAAATTCTTTAAATAAGTTTTTTTATTATTATTTTGGAAAATAATATCTAATAAGAATAGTAAGTGTAATCAAAAAAGTAGGCATGGTAACTCCCAAAAAAAGGTATATGAATTGATTTGGATATAACATAGAACTAGTTACATCTTTTTGAAGAAACTCTATTATGGATAGAAAGAAGTGCAATCTATACTTAAAAATTGCTGCAATATTTTTTATAAGTGACGATGGTAATTCCATAAAGAGTAAATATATAAAATTACATAACTGAGCGGTATCGAGAATTTCCAAATTTCGTGTTGCAAATACTATAAATAGAAGGTTAACTAAAATATATAATTTGCAAATGTTATTATTAAGAACCTCACCAAAACCCTCAATATCCCGGTTTGTTCCATATTTGTCAACAAAATATTAATCTTTCTCTGACATGTTTTGCATTTATATACTTAACAGCCCTACAAGAGTATTGTATTTATATTGAGAAAAAATATTGAACATAAAACAACATAAAGAAATTTTTATTTAAATGATTTTATGTAATTTTTTTTAAATTTAAATTGCTCTTTTAAAAACAACATGGCAGATAATTTTGCAATATTAAAAAAACACTTTTATCAAAACGAAATATGTAAGTTAAACCTACAAAAGTATCAGAATTTTTTTTTAAAAGTACGTTGCCCTATACAATGACAAATTTTTTTTTTCTGAAATTAAGCCAAGTAATTCTGGTGTGTGTCTCTTTTTTTTAGTAACAAGCAAATCCCTCAGAGATTTTTTATAAATAGAAATGAAAGATGTTTTATTAAATAATTCACGCAGTTTTTACAAACGAATGGTTTGCTTATTTTATTTAAATTCATTTTTAAGGTGTGCAGCTAACAGCCCAAATTTTGTTTGATTTACACAAGAAGTGGAATTACAATTTGTAAATTTATAAGCTCTAAAAGTTTTTCTTATAAATTTATTTCGATTCTAGCAAACACTATTGCCTTCATTAGGATCTCATCAATTGTGGAATATATCGCCCTACCATCCCTGAACTACAATAATAAAGTTGTTGAGTTGAACTTGATAGACGATAAATGGCGTATACAATTCACTTTATACTAACTGAATCAACTGTTTTGTTAGAAGATACTACAAAGACCTCTTCAAAACCGAAAAACACCGCCACAAATTTAAGTCGTTATCGTTTTTCTTAACTCAATACACTCACATTTTTTCACTAACACACTAACGTTTTTTGCAAGTGCAAGTGCAAAAAACTCAATACACTCACACTTTTGCACTAACAAAAACTTACAGTGTTACCCAGCAAAATAAAGTTGACAAAAATGTCCGGAATGTGGTAAAACAATAACTTAAATATTCTGCCAGGCACCGTATTTCGATGCATAGCGAAAGCGAAAAAAAACTAGTCACTCCTTCTATTCTTCACTATTTTTATTTCTAATTTTAGCGGTTTCTGTGCGTTTTGTGTTAATTTTATAAGAAAAAATATCCAAGCAATTGAGTGATTTTGATATTCTTATTTGTACAAAGAGAAAAATATTTTTTAGGGAACCCCAAATCAGCTGTTTGTCGTCTGAAGTATAAGGGAACGATAGTTGCCTTCATAGTAGTCTGGCCGATTAAAATTTTTTCTGTAAAATAGAAAGTAATTGTAATACATTTTCCAATTCAACATTATGCAGACAAAATATAAATTTAATTCAGTTCAAGTTCCAAGTTTACAAAACAAACTCATTTGTGTTCAGGAATTTTCTTCAGCCTTAGTTTGTTTATGTAGGATTTGTTTTAATTTTTCCAAAAAAAATAGCCTTAAAAAACAAAAAAATGCTAGTAAAAATTATAGAGGCTAAATCATAAATTTCGAGGCTAAATGCGAGAAAAAGTCTAAATCTAGGCTTAAAAAGGCTAAAATGGCAAGGCTGCTCTTAGGCAAAGCTCCTTGGATATTCATCCATTTCCAAGCCACCTGTGTACCATAAATGTGACCTTATACCAGGTTTAGGTCTGTTCTGTTCCCAATTTACCCTACTTGGGAATGTGACGCAAAATGAGCTTTGCCATGAACTGCAACGTTTTTTTCTTGATGATTAAATGAACTCGAAAGCCCGTACTAAATTTACACTGAATTAAATTGATTAATTAATTAATTAATATTTTCATTCGCTAAGAATGTCATGGGCTTATTTCCTACTGTTTAATTATTTATTTACACCTTTTAAAGCCAACATAAGCCAGTAATAAGAAAATATTAATAAAAAAATGTTGAATGTTGGGGTACATTTGACCTCATTTAAAAAAATTTAAATGTTGAAACGAACGATCAATAACTTACTTTTTTCTTTGGACGCATAAAGTAGTTTAAATGTGTTTCTTGTTATTTAATTATCAATCATCAATAGCATTTATGTGTACACCGAGAAGACACACCCCGGGGGTCAACACTAGAGTATATAAAAATTTGAAAAAAAAAAATTTTAATATGCAAAGTAATATATGAATATTTGGTTGGTAGGTTACAAATATAGATGATCTCCGCTAAACTACTATTAAAAACATTTAATATTTAATGACGTAAGACGTATTTGATAAATATGCCATTAATACTGAAAATATTTACGAATACTAAAAAACGTAATCTGGTACGTTAAAACTTATTTAACGCGGTATATTCATTTTCACTCATTTAATGGTTTTGATTTTATAGAAGAATGTGGAAAGTGAAAAATATTAATATTTCGCTAGCACAATGAAGACTCGGCACAGCCGAATTTAACTTGTTTTATATAGTTTTTTATTTTATTTTTTCATTGTATTATAAAAGTTTATTTTTATATCGATATTTTGCTACAATAATAAATAAATAAATTTTTATAATATTTAAAAAAAAAATGTGGCAAGTGAAAAATATTTGCCTAACACAGTGAATGGTACAAATAAAAGACTTCATATAGAGTTTACTTTATAAAATTATGTGGGTGCTGGTTTGATTCTTGCCAAGGTCTTGGGTGTCCGGCTGTAGCAAAGATCTTTTGGATTACGGCACATGTTTTTTTTTTTTTTTTTTTTTTTTTTTTTTTTTAGTAATGACAGTAGGTGAAGGTGTTTAATTAAAAAGACTCATTCACGTAAGCGAATAAAAAATTCATTTTAAAAAATCAATATTATTTTGAAAGCTGAAAGAAGAATAGTTTTGTATTTAACACAAATGTTACCAAATTTTTGATCTTTTACTAAGTCGATTTAATCGAAAATCTACTAGTAGTCTTTCATATTAGTTTGATTACTTCGGTTAATTCCGTCAATTGACAACAAAAACTTCGTAGATAACTAATTTACAGCCTTCTTTTAAAAAATATGTAATTAGAACCACTGAAGTGTGTTATTTCTTTCATTTTTTTCTTCGTCTAATAAAAAAAATGTAAAAGCCTTAAACTAATTTGTTTTAAAACAATAGATTTTATAATAGACTTGACGAACTTAACTTTTAATGAAAAATAAACAAACAATCAAGTAGTAAAATAAATTATCTATTGTTTTGTTGTTTTGTTGTCATTGTTGGTTGGTTGGTAAACGCTGTAAATAATTTTTGAAGTTTTTGGTTGTATTTATACTTGAAGTTGTTAATTAATGATTTTGACCAAATTGCTTAGAAAAATTTGGCGTGCTATGTATGCCTGAAGCGCATACCAAAAGGTGTGTGTAAAAAGTTAGTCATTCTTTATACTCATACTGCAGCCAGCCACACTTGTACTAAAAACTAAATTTTTTTTATTATTAAATATGCATATTAATGACAAAAACAAAAGTCAAATGTTTTCTTAAACATTAATTGCAATTTTACATTAAATAAAGAAAGCTTATAAATTATAAGACGTTAGACTTATAAATATGCAAATTATTTGAGCACATAAATTTAATAAGCGTTAAAATAACTTAATTTCTTTTTATTAATTTTTAAAATGTAAATTGTTTTTTCCATAAATTAAAATCACACATTGAGACTCTACAAAAGGCCAAGGAAATTGAATGCTAGTGAAAGGTATGAATGATATTTTTTTATATCGCATACAATTAAATGTTTAAATAAAAGTTTACTTTCATTTTATTATTTTTGTCAAAATGTTTATGTTTGTTTTCTTCTTGGTTAAGGTACTGACTGACTATCCTACACGATCGTACGATTATGTCAAAGTAATGTGTGACAGAATTCTGTCCTACTTGAAGAAATCGCTTGAAGAAATCGCGATCTTTATGCCACACTATTATACAAAAAAAGATGCAAAAACATATGTTTACTCACCTTAATACTTTTAAAAGTATTCATTTTCTTCTTTGGCGCAAAATATATTTTTTACAAATATGTACAATGAAAAATAACTTAAATGTTTGTATAAACAAAACACAAGTTTGGTATTGTTGCTATTTTTCTGCCTTGAACATAGAAAATGCAACTCTGATCGCACAGATAAAATTTATTTTATGAAAAATTTCATAACATTAAAAAATCGGGCAGACCTGTCAAAAAGTCTGCTGGTTCAATACACACTATCATACTTTTTTTAGCACACATGGGTTTTTAGACAGATCGTACGACTAAGTAGGATAGCGAGTCATTACTGGAAATATACTCGTACGATACATGCCTCTCATGGTCATATATCCCAATGAGCAAGAGAAGAAGCTAGGTGATTTTCTGGGTGGAAAAACGTCATCTTGCTAAAGACGCTGGAGAGACTCATCGATATCGCCTGCTATCAGCCTCTCAGCATGTCTACACGAGGGGCAAGTCAGTTGAAACGCAATTGCACACTCTGGTGAACTACATAGACAGATCATTGAAGTTCAAGAACTTTACGTTAACTGCCTTTCTAGATATAGAAGGCGCTTTTAACAATGTCAAGTCAACAGCCATCGTGAATGTTCTGATGGATGTTAACGTTTACCCTGTGATTGTTGAATTCGGGGAGGATTATTGAATCCTCAACAAAATGCGGAATACCTGGGAGTAATTTTGGATGGAAAACTCTCAGGGGAGACTAATGTTGAGGCAAGGGCCTCCAAAGCAACGTTGACTGGCTATTCAAGATGGTGATCCAGCCCATCTTGTGTGGTGGAAAACACTAAATACGACTACCAAGCAATCCCGATTTGAAAGGGTTTTCAGATGCATGGCTACCTTGATTACAGGGGCCATGAGATCAACGCCCAATAAGGCACTCTTTACGATGCTAAATTGGCTGCAAGTTCATATACAGGCACTATTTGCATCCGTGCGATTTTCCGATTTTTGTCGGAAAGTCACTTAATACCGAATTAAATAAAATATCGTTCTTTTTTTTGTTTTTTCGATATGAATGTTTGTAATAAAAGTTACTGAATGGCACTACAGGTTCATTTTATACACATTTCTTTTTTTTAAATAAATAAAAAACTTTTTGTTCTATTTATTTTTTCATTTCAATTATTGTTATATTTATTACATTATACGTCGGCTTTGATTTGCTTTCCAAATTTATTCGAGCTAAGGCATATGCAGTTAAAAGCAGTAACTCGCCACTCAACCCCTTTCGTTGAGCTTGAACGAACAAATTATTGTTACTTATGCTTGGTACAGACTATGCAACATGTTTACGCAACTCGTTTTTCGTTCAGGTTGCATATTTTGATACAAACACTGCACAAATATAACATCAAAAAATATCAAAATTTTTGATATTTCTGAAACGTCAAATGCAACACGCAATTAAGCTTTAAACAGGAATACACATCCCTACATGAGTGGTTGCATAAACATGTTGCAAAGTATGTCGATTTGTATGGAGACAAAAAAATCGCTTAAATTACAAGGAAAATCGTATTCTAGGAATCAAAATAAGAAACTTTGCCGAAGGAACCATACCTCTAAAATGTATTTTGATGTCCCGACTTTTGATACAAAATACATTTTAGAGGTATGGTTCCTTCGGCAAAGTTTCTTACTTTGATCCCTAGAATACGATTTTCCTTGTAATTTGTGCGATTTTTAAATCGACCCGCCCAAATGTACGTACCTATCATAATAAAACTTAACCTACTGTCAAAATTAAACGAAAAGTCTGACAATTGCTAAAGTATTTTAAAAGAAACTTTTAGGTAGCTATAATGAAATTGTGTTGGTTAATAAAACCCACTAAAGGCAAACCAAAATAGAGCTAAACAAATTAGCTAATATGTCATTACTGATCAAAAATAACAAAACAAAAATAGAAAACAATTGTCTTGCAGCCAATTTCACTACAAAACGCGCTGTAAAATTGTATTTTCCAATTGTTGCTCCATACATTTTGTTTGGCGATTTGAATTTTTGACAGATAAAAAACGCTTGCCCACCAATTTGGGTATGACTGCAACATTTCAATCTCAGTTTTTAGCTCGAGAAAAAATAACATTTCAAAATTATAATTTCCCATGCCTGATTTTTAGTAACAACATCAATTCATTGCTGAGTTAACGCAAATTTTTCAATTTAAATAAACCTTTATTGAAAAAAATTAAAAATAATAATAAAAAAAAATGTTCAAGGTAAACATTCTAAAACTTCATTGTTTTGTTTTTTTTTTTCTTCTTTGCTTTCAATCCTTCAAAATCTCGAGATTCTAATACTGTGATTGTGATCCACACTAATACAGTTTTGTAAGTACATACTTACAAACACGTTTATTTCACATCTGGTGGGAACTTATACATGCACTCGTATTTCAAGCATAATAAAAAAACAGATATTTTAAAATAAGTCTAATTTAAGCAGTGTGTACAGTAAGTTAGGTTGAAACAGGAAGCAAATTAAAAGTTTAAAATGTCATATAAGCAAACGTAATTTAACAAATTGTATACTTAGTGCGCTGTTGACTGCATAAATTTGTGGTTTTCCGAATTAACAATAAATTGGCAATTATGGTCAGCTGATTATTACGCTACAAAAATACGTATGTATTGTAGTGGTAAGGAAACTAAGGACACCAGTTATTCAACTTTGGTTCATGTATTCGTCCACTTTTTATTTATTTAAAAATTTTTTTGATTGTCTTATCTTAAATTTTGTTAAACATTTTTTATATAACTTTCACATTAAAATATCATAGAGGTATTCACTGCTTGTTGCTGTTCATGTCTCAACAAAATATGATATTTGAAAAAGTTGCCAGACCATTTGCATCAAACTTCTGAAAATCACTTTTTCTGAAAGTTATTTCAAGTCACGAAAAAAGTGATCTGCGCATAAAAACAGTTTAAATTCAAGTCGGCCAAATATTCTGTTACGATATCAAATCACTTTTAGTTTTTTGCTCTAAGTTTGTTAAGAAAAGGATTATTTTATTTCTATAAATGATAATAAAATTGATTATTTTACACAAAAAACTGTAAGATTTACTAATTTATGAAGATGTTTTTTTGTGAAAATTTTTTTTCGTTTTTTTTGATATTTTTCTTAATCTACTTTTCTCTTTATAAATTTGTAATTTCTACGCCTTACATGTGCCACCCTATAAAGTATATATGTTTTAATTCCTTATAAATAGCGGATTCTGTTTAGC
Source organism: Thelaira solivaga (assembly GCA_947397855.1). Taxonomy (NCBI): domain Eukaryota; kingdom Metazoa; phylum Arthropoda; class Insecta; order Diptera; family Tachinidae; genus Thelaira; species Thelaira solivaga. The sequence continues at coordinate 27,522,348 of OX377614.1, forward strand.
GATGTGAGTCTGTGTAGTCGTTGAAGTCAACTTTCTATAATCCCTGTTCAACGTACAGAAAAGTTTAGTAGACCAATCACTCAGTTGCGTTAATTTGCTTTAAAATCTCACTAATGCAAAGTAAAAACTTTCCCCTAACATACGACAGTTTCTGCGTTTAGCAAACAGCTGTTTGTTTGTAAACATCTATTTTGTGATATAGTTCCTCCCATAATTCTAAGAATCTGTGTTTATCTTTCGAATAACACACTACTTTTTTTTTTCTTCGGAAATCTATAATGTTAGAAAATGCATTGTGCTTGTAAAATTTCTTTTTTTTATCTCTATTTTTTGTTATTTTTCTGGGTGGGTTTTTGCGTATTTTATCTGAAATACAAACCGAACAAAAAATCACAACAATAATGTATGTGCAAAAAATCAAAACAATCGGTCCACAAATGGCCGCATGCCCACATGAAACCAGACAGCCGGTCTTATAAATATAAAGGTGTTGAAGTATGTCTGTCTTTCATATGGTTTGTGTGTAATACAAATATGAATGTATTTAGAAATCTTATCGAAAGAGGATTTTTTCATTATGACAGTTATGCATGAAACACATTCGACACAGCAGACTACCGACTGCAATATGTCAAAAATAGAATACATGTATTTAAATGTAAATAATTATTTTCACGACGACACGACGGCAAATGCTGTTGTCGTTAATTTAAATCTATTTCTATTTTTGAGTGCAGCAATAAATGTAAATAAATATAAAATAAAATAAAAATGTAAAATAAATTAGTGCTTAAACGTATTTTATTCTCAAGACATAAATTTTATTCTGAAGAAAGAAAAGAAAAAAAAAAACAAAATATAATTAACTTTAGTGTTATTATTATTTTTATTCACTTTAGGAATGTCGCAACCGCGTTCAAAAAATTTAATTATATTGCTGCATTGCGAAAATTGCTGAATGCCGCACTCTATTTCGTGTCGTCGTGTAGGTGTCGAATGTGTTTAATGCTTTAATTTGAATTTATTTATTTCATTTAAATTAAATTACATTTATTTTTTATTCTTATTGGATATCCTTTATCAAATTTCTTTTTTTTTCTATATTTAAATCAAAGATGGGCATACTGCATTAAAAATAAAATGCATTAAAGCTTTCAGTAACTAGTAAATGTTTACTGATAATGAATTTTGTTTTCCACTACCAGTAAAATTTTACTGGTTACTGAAAACCAATTCAATAACCAGTAAAATTTTACTGAAAACGAAGTTGATTTTAATTTTCAGTAAAATTTTACTAGTTATTTTTTTAATTATTAATTAATTAATTAATTATATTATTATTTTTATGTCTTTACCTTTTCTACAATTTCATTTCAATAAACTTTGCTAAGGTCATTTTTTGTTTGTTTCATATATAGTATTTATTATCGTACATTATTCGTTACGATTGGAAAATTATATCGGCTAAATGATGACCGCGATTCGCTATGCAACTTTCGTATCTTTTTAAGGCATTTTTCATGACATCCTGCAATATCTCAGGCTGAATTTCTTTAATTTAGTGGATTCATTGGGGATTATGTGTTCCCCAAAACCGAATATTCTGTTTATTGACGTGGCTACTGAGAAGAAAATTTGCGTCATCGCTTATTATCAATTTAGACGAAAAATCTCTAATTTCACCAGACAGCCTTAGTATTGCATTACTGTACTCAAGTCGTTGATTAGGATCTCTTGGTAGCAATTTTTGTACTTATTGAATTTTGTACGGGAACATTTTCAAATCAGTTTTCAAAATTCGCCTTAAACTGCGTGTAGAAATATGTAACTGGGAACCATGTCTCCGAATTGATATTTTTGGAGACTCTGCAACGCTATCGCGCACCATAGTCACATTTTCAGCGCTATGAGACGTACGTTGTTTTGCAGAACAAGACCTGTCTGCTGTCATATCGTACTGACGAAAATTCGCATGTAAACGATAAATTATGGTTTTGTGAGGTATTGGACGATTAGGATTTTTTTGACGCAATTTCCGCTGAGTGGCAATAATGGAACGATTATTTTCAATAAATATTGTCACTATTTCTTCCCGTTCTTGTGGCGTATCCGTAATAAAATTCGGACAACTACAAAGCAAAACTAAGCTAAACTTCATATAACCAAGATGGTGCGCAATCAAAATGGTAGCGGGACTTTTGCCCTTTATAGGGCGGTGAATATACGATGTAGAAATACACACGGAATGACAAACTTATCACTTTTTATAAAAATCAGCGGGAAAGCAATAAACTAATGTGTGGTTAAAAGAAATTTAGAGAACATCCAATCGCTTCGAATGCTGTGACTTCTGTAAAAAACGAGCAAAAACTTCTGACAATAATCCAATTAGAGCGTGTTCTATTTTGTTATGTATAATCGTCTTATAAATCGCTGTTATAAGCAAACAGATGCCAAGTCAGATGTAATTGTATGTTTCGCTTGTAACCGTGTGAGTTTCAAACTTCAAATAAAAAAAAAAAACAAGCAAAAAAACATCTCGTGCATTGGGCAACTTCAGGCCCAACTATAACAATAGAAACTTAATAATAGACTTAATAAAAAGTTTCGTCAAATATAATTTGCTTAAGCAAGCAACAAAACTGATGGGAATCAGCTGTTTTTACATTTAGTATACAAACATAAACAAAAAATGCTTTCAATTACAAATTTTAACAATTTTATTGTCTTCAAACGTTTTAATTGCGTAAAATTTTCGTTTATTTAGGAAATAAAAAGAAATTGAATATTTCTGCAAAAGTATCTATATACAACTGTGACGAAAGTTCATAAGTACATTTTAGCTATCTAAAAGTTTCTTTTCAATTACTTAACCCATTGACAGACTTTTCATTCATAATAGTAATTCTAAATTATTATATTATAGTTGCAACAAAGGTTGCACTGATCTTTTAATTTATGCTTTTTTATATTGAACTTGAATAATAATTACTATGAAGTCATTCATACTAAGTAACTATAAAGTTGTATTCGTTCAAGAATTTTGTTTTTGAAAAGCAGCACAGAAACTCGTTATTATTTGTTATACTAGTATGTATAAATATTTTTTATTTATTTTATTTAATTATTGTTTTTTTTTTTTTTTTTTTTTGTTAGCTAAAAAATTTAAGTATTGAAGCTTCTAATACTTCTACATAGACACAATATATACATACTCGTACATACTGTACGTATACAGTAAATAACCTTTACATAATTTTTAGCTCATTAATCTTATTTTTATGTTTAGAGCAGCTGTAGGTGTTAATATAAAATTTGAAGAATAAAAAATGTGTGCATAGATTTCCTTTATTTCGTGAAGACAGTTGGGTTCATGATTTTTAAAAAATTTTATTTTATTTTATATTTGCATCAAATGTAAAATTTGTCCTTAAAAAATAAAAAAAAGTTAATGGCGCTTTCGCATTCTTAAATTGTTGTTAGTATTCGTATGTCGTAGTAAGTTTTTTTTATTGTTATTGTTAGGATTTTTGTAGTTTAAAGAATACTGTTCTTTTATAATGAAATTTTGTATGAAAGGAAAAATTTCAATAAAGAGCACATTCACTTTTGTACTTTCTAAAATTCGGCATCTATAATTTTCTATAGGCATTCATCTGCCTAGAAAAAAAAATTCTTTGCCAGTGGCGCTATATCGCTGGCACATTAAAATAGGTTTAAAAACAAAAATAGAGCCTTACCATAGAAACATATCACCACAAGTTTATTGAATTTTCAGGCTTGAGCTCGGTCTGATAGTTTTAAATCAAAACGTAGTATTCAAATCAATAAAAAGTAATGTTTTGCATCTGAATGATTTTTTACTTTGCTCAAGACCGTTTGACCCCAATTTCATAGTGGTAGGAATATTAGTATGAAAATTCCAAAAAGAACCAATAAAATCAATAAAAATTACCATTTTGTCCCATTTATGGTTTTCCACCTTGTTTCAGACCGTTCGTACTTTTAGGTTCCTAAATAAAAAAAAATATCAAAAAGTACCATTAAAATTAATAAAAAGTATCATATTATCGCCTTGTTGATGTTTTCAATTTGCTTAGAAACGCTTGTGCCCAATCTATTACTTCTAGGTTCGTTTTTAATTGAAACTCAAAAAGTACCAAAATAATTAAACATGTACCATTTGTCCCTTTAATGATTGCTAACTTAGCTCAGAACTGTTTGAGCCTAACGCTTTCATTAAAAAAGTACCATTAAAATTAATAAAAAGTATCATTTTATCGCCTTAATGATTTCGTTCAATACCTTTGTTATATCTTGCCTCGACCGTCAGCTACTGATCTCTCAATATTAAAAATAAAACCCAAGACCAATTTTTGAGTATCCTTTAACCACAGGGCATTATAGCTTTGTGTGCATGTGCGTTATTTTTATTGTTGTGGGATTAGTGCGTGTTATTGCTTATTCTCTACAGATATATAAATTACATTTAGTTTTTTAAATAAAATAAAATTATAGGAAATACACAAAGTAATGATCAATTAATGTGAATACACTCTTACTTTATTTTTGGTTACCGCAAGAAGTGACATACAAAAAATGGGTTAAGCCTATTAATAATATTGCGTTTCGTTCTAAAGCGTTACTGCTCGAAGATGATAAATTTCTCATTTTTACAATAATGAAATTTTGTAGATTCACCGTTTAATTCTACTGTCACAATTCTAGGTTCAATCTTATTTCACGTTTTTGATACTTTTTTCTCCCTTGAAATTTATTTTTTAAATAGTTTTATTGGGGGTTACAAATTAATAATAGAATGTTCATAAGCTGCATAAATTTACATAAAAGTACATACTTAAAATTAGTAGTAATAGCTAGAATTTTAAAAAGATGCCAATATACATTGGAGACCTTTTAAAGAAAAAAGAATACAATTTATTTTTTGTTGCTGTGATGGTTACTTTGAAAGAGAAATGGGGTTAAAAAAACGTACCAACATTAGATTTAACCCTTTTTATCCCACAAATATATAAATATCTGAAAAGTACCAAATATCTATGCGCTTATTTTTTTAGTAAAATATTTTGTAGTTTGAATTTTGGTTCTATCTTTAGTAGTTCCGGAGATATAAGAAGTTCGATTTTACCCCTTAATTTTCGAATTTCCTAAAATCCCTTCTTATTCGTCCTACACATTGGGCCAGGAACCTAGTTACTGAATTTCAAGTCTGTAGATTTAGCCGTTTGGGCTGTTCGATGATGATAAGTTAGTCAGTCAGTAACGTTATTCTTTTATATTTATGTATAGATATCCTTTGGTACAGAAGAGTTATCATAGCAATATGTTTGTTGTTGTTGTATTTAAGTTGCTATTGAAATTCAGCCCGATCGGTCTATAAATGCTATGAATCGAAAACATGACTACCTTTATTTCTGACCATTTTTCTGAGTGGGTTTTCTGCGTTTCTTGCCTTAAGCACAAAAAGCACAAAAAAGCATGGTATTCAATTTTAATGAGAAATGACAGTCATAAAATGTCTGCAAAAAATCAAAATAACCGATCCAAAAATGGCAATTTGGTTTTCCATTTATTTCTGTTTTGTATTTTTTTTTTTTTATCGAGACTTGTAAGTTGTACATGGGCGTAAAGTTTGTGCACAACAACAACAAAACCAGGCAGCAGGTCTTATACATGTGTATCTTTTAAATGGCTTTTGTGTAATAAAACTACGAATACAGAAATCTTATTGGAAATATTTATTTCAGTATTGTTTGGTTAAAAAATGTTTGCAAATATTTTAAATTAAATTAAATTTTATATTCATATTGTATATCTTTCTTAATTTTTTCTCTCTTTTTTTTATCTAAAAATTTAGTACCTACATACATTTTATTGCTTTTAAAAATGAAGATCCCACAAAGAATTTTTTTCATTAATGTCGCTAATTTTAATTTCTTTATTAATTATTTATATTAGAATTAACAAAAAGATAGGGGATAAAAGAAAATTATTTGAATCAATATTTACCATTTCACTAAAAATCTTTTTTATAATTTTTTTTTTTTTGAATATTTTATACTACAGTGAAGGGTATGTGTATAAGACTCGACACAGCCAAATTTAACTTTTTCTTGTTATAAATACATAGTGGCAATGCCATACCTTTTTCAGTATTAGAAATTCAATACTGTTAAAATTTTACTTTTTTCCTTAAAGTCTAGTTGTAGTAAACGGAAAGCCCTTTATCTGTTCGATAACATGCTTTTGTTAGTTATATATTCGCCCGTAAAATAGATTGAATTTGAACTTAATCATTATCTTGATTTATATTGTTTTGAATCTAAATTTATTAATTTGTTACTTTCCCATTTTAAGGCTCTCTTACTATCATTTATAATAATTAAATGATTCATTATTTTAAACGGAATCTTTGTTTGTTGTGAATAGAAAGAACAATGAGTCACATATAAATATAAAAAAACAGAATTATTGAAGTTGGTTGTGCTGAAGTTACATATTTTTACATCTTTAAATTATAAAATAAATTATAATAATTTTATAAACTTAAATAAGAAGATAACTCATAAAAAATTAATAATTTTTTTAACTTCCTCTTTGAACTCGTTTAAGTAAAAGTAGATTGCAAATATTGTTCATCATTTAAAAAGTTAAATGATGTAAAAGATTTTCTGTTTAAATTATGAACCAAGACTATTATTTACAGCCTCGAAATTGTATTGTTTCTTTTGTTTTCTTATTTAGTTTATAGCAACAACTTTTTTCAATCATGAATTTAAAAACAAGTATGTACTGCCAACCAGCATGTTGGCAAATAAATACATCAAATATCATGTATGCTGTATGTACATATATATGTATGTAGCTCAAGTAGTAGTGACTAAATGATAAAAACAAAAACAAAATACATGCCTTAATTTTTTACCTCGTTCAAGTGGAAACTTGATGAATGTTTTTGTTATAAGAAATAATTGCATTTATTTAAACACACATAAAGAGGCGATTGATATATTTTTTTCTGCCTTTAACGACATTAAAACTGTATAATTTTTTTAATTATTTAAAAGTAAAAAATAGTTGTTCGTTGCAAGGGAAATTTGTTTGCATTTTTAACTAAATACTCGTATTTGTAAAAAAATTTAAACAAAAAGGTGTAATAATCACCTCTATTCTCAGTTTGGATTACGATTGAAAGGTAATCACCCCTATCATGAATAAAGGTGAAATTGTTGTTCCCCCGAAATTTGCTGTCGGGAATCTTACGTGAGATTTTCTACACACAGAGTGAATGTATAATAAAGAAGAATTTATTAAATTTTCTAAGTTTTTAATAGCAAAAAAATACATTTTTGTAATTTAAATGGTTCTTGTTAAGCAGTTTTCAGTGGCCAGTGCATATAAATAAAAAAATTCTGTAATTTTATAAGATTTTAAGAGCAAAAAATAAATTTTTTTTATTGAAGCAATTTATGAATGGTTCTAAAGGTGTAAAGGTGTTAACTGTTGTGGATAAACGATTTTATCAGAAAATAAATAAATATTTTTATAGGTGGACAACCACTTTTTAAATCATTTGTTAAAAAATTGCTAAATTCTGCTTGCTAAATTAAATTTTAAGAAAAAAAAAAAACAAACAAAAATACTTGTGATCGCCAGCAAAATGTAAGTGAACAGATCAAAGCAAAAAAGTGAACAAAACAAAAAAAAAAAAATTATTTACGATAAGGGGAATTGCTATCCCAGTGAAAGTGAACAAAATTCGAGGGAAATGATATTCATGATAAATTTAATCGAAAGAAAAAGACACAAGCATACTTAAAACAGCTTTCAAGCATCATCCCTGATTTCAAATACTGTCAAGCACCGTTCTATTGCATATCAAAACAAATACTTCAATGACAAAATGTTTTGCACTGCAGTCAAAATTAGAACCCCTATAACATAAAACAACCAGAACACAAATACACTAGCACAAAATTTAACATAACAATAACGCAGTAGAATAAGCAACACGACAGCAGAACTTTATAGAACTTTGCTGTATTTACACATATGTATACATAAATGTATTTGGATTTGCGTAGTACTTATGTACTCTGCAGCAAGTGCATGAGTTCACATTTCAGGAACAATAAAATTTCTTACTTTTGGTGTTTGTATATATTTGTATTTGCTTATGCAGTACATGACTATGCTCACAAATCATTTGTAGAAATCGCAAATATTTACATCAAATGCTTCAAATGGATTTGGTACTTGTAAACTGTACCAGAGAATCTCTATATATCTTTATTAAAGAAGTATGTATAGAGAGCGAGAGAGGGAATTTAAATAAGAATGATTGTTTTCACTATTAGGGTACTGTTTGAGTTAAGGCTATATTTCCTACAAGGTCTTTCATGCCTTGTACAAATTCAGCCACAAAAACAATAATAAACTTAATCTGTTTGTTATCATTTACAGCTTATCGCTACACTCATTTAAAATCTATATAAAAAAAAGTAGCTTTAAGTGCGTATATAATTTATATGCTTGTTAATGGATTCATATGTAACATTTTTTTCTACCTGCTTTATATTTGAATAAGAATTACACCTTTTGTTCTTTGAATGTTAAGTTTTTATTTTATTATTTTTGGTAGACTTCAATGTGAAACAAAGGTCTAATTAAAGGAAGTAAATTTTGAAACTTGTCTTTTTTTTTGTTTTTCTACATCGGTGGAATACAATTCTTGATTGACATTACTTTTTGCTTTGTGTCAGGAAAAGGCTCCTGGCTCATCCAGGTACTTAAACTAAAGCAAAGGGAAAGCATCACCCGACCTCCTTACACTGAGTAAATTAGAAAACTGTAACCACTAAAATAACTATTATAAATAATTATTTTCAATAACGTGATACCTACGTGTGCATATGGTACTCGTAGCATAAAAGTTGGTCGGTAAATGTAGTAGAAGGCTAGGTGGGGTGAAGAGCTGCCTTTAAAGAGAATTTACAACATTAATTAAATATTTTCAGATAGTTTTATAATATGTTAAATACTTACATCCACGTATTTATATGGGCTGAATGTTTTCAGTTTTGTTTTTTAATAATTTGTAATTTTGACTTTTTTTTCCCTTTGACAACTTTTTGATTTTCTTTAAATTTTATTTGAAAATATCTTAAGTAAAATAAAATGAAAAAATATTGTTTGCAAGTAATAAGTAAAGGGTGTTTTTATAGACGTATATAACTTTAAAGTGCAATAAAACAACGATGGATTATTCGATTGACATGGATTTTATTTATCCGAAAGATAATCTTGTGGCATTACATTTTAAATATGATTTCTGGCATATGACCGCCACGGCTGGCTCGGATGTAGTCCAATCTGGACGTCCAATTTTCGATGACTTTTTCCAACATTTGTGGCCGTATATCGGCAATAACACGGCGAATGTTGTCTTCCAAATGGTCAAGCGTTTGTGGCTTATACGCATAGATCAATGACTTTACATAGCCCCACAGAAAGTAGTCTAGCGGTGTTAAATTACAAGATCTTGCAGGCCAATTCACAGGTCCCAAACGTGAAATAAGGCGGTCACCAAACGTGTCTTTCAATAAATCGATTGTGGCACGAGCTGTGTGACATGTTGCGCCGTCTTGTTGGACATCATGGTTTTTCAATTCAGGAATGAAAAAGTTAGTAATCATGACTCTATACCGATCACCATTGACTGTAACATTCTGGCCATCATCGTTTTTGAAGAAGTACAGACCAATGATTCCACCAGCCCATAAAGCTCACCAAACAGTCAGTTTTTCTGGATGTAACGGTGTTTTGACATACACTTGAGGATTAGCTTCACTCCAAATACGGCAGTTTTGTTTGTTGACGTAGCCATTCAACCAGAAGTGCGCTTCATCGCTAAACAAAATTCGCTTATGAAAATCGGAAACAACTGTAATCTCGTTTCGAAATAAAATTGCACTATTTGTAAGCTTTGTTCAGGTGTGAGTCTATTCATGATGAATTGCCAAGCCAAGCTGAGAATAAATCACTTGACAGCTGTTAAGTCGGTCGCAATCTTGAACAGTAATGCCAACTTAAAGTTCTATACGTCTATAAAAAACACCCTTTACATATAAAATCAACTGATTTTTTCAAGTGTACGTAAAATCATTATTTTACTCTGGTTTGTTTTTTTTTTTTTTTTGTTTTAACAACTTACATAAAAAGTTTAAAAAATAAACTTCTTCGTAAAATAACTATATTTTCATTTGTTTTTAACTTAACGGAAAACTTTTACAACAAACTACAAACAGTAAATGTAAAACGTTTTTGAGTATATTCTCTTTAAATTTTTGCTTAATATTTAAATCCTTTAAACTATTTAAATTTTTTTTGTATTTTTTATATATAATTAACGTCCCATAAGCACAGCGTAGTATAACTGTTGGGCTAAATTCTATTTTCGTTGGCAGCAATAAATGTAATACGAAATGCAAACTAAATTAGATTTTTTAATTTTATTTTTAATGTTTTTCTTTTCCCGCACTTTTCCATTTCCCGGGAAAACGGAATAGAAACACAAAGTTCCCGAAATTCCGGGAATTCCCGCAAGGTTTTAAATTACAACTTTTTATACTCGTATGCCTAGTAATGGCACTTGTCATTGTCATAATGTATTTATTATCACACCAGCTGTTAATATATTAATATTACGACGACATAGAGATTTTACAGCCACTTTCATTTATTTCAATACGTTTAAAAGTCTTTGTAAATTATTTATGTTAGATTCAAGGCATAAGTAGCTCATTTTTAAATCAATTAAGTTTTTAGTTATTTTATGAAAAATTTCAGAAAATAATTGGTGTACATTTTTTTTTTCAGTTTTATAAAGTTGAAATCCTTTAAGAGACGTTGGCTATTTTATAAATGAGCTTTTTGTTATATGTATTTATATCTGATACTAAAGCCGTCAGCAGCTGCTAGTATGGGAATTTAAGTTTTCGTTTTTATCATTTACATAATTTAAAATAGTGTTTTTCTCAATTGTTCCGGTTGTTCTGCTTTTGATTTTAGATATACAAAGTAAAGTGAAAAAAATGTTTTCATTGTGTTTTGTTACAACAAAACTTTTATTGGCTAAAAAAATTTCTGTTTTAATAGTTTTCACGTAAAGTATCTCAACACAACTAACATTTTTATTACGAGTGTATTACCAACCTATTTATTTAAAAGGCTTATCTAGGCTTCTAATATTTATGAACTTTTTGTATAATTTAGAACAAAATAAAATAAATAAATTATACCTTAGCAGTCAGCCAGTTAGACAAGCGCACAACAAATTCCAAACTAATGCAATTATTTATGCCATGGAATAATTGCTTTAAATCAAGAATAAATTCATTTAAGCAGTTTATTATGGAGGGTATAGCTTGGAACCATAAAACAGATAAAGACGTTTGGGCATATGTTGTTATTATTTTTGTTTTCTTTGTCATAATTAAATATTTAATGCGTTGTTGACTTTCATATGATTATTTTTGTTTGTTAAAAGATTTTTTTTTTTTTAATATTTAAGGTCGTATTCAATTATAAAATTGAAACGCATTTACTAGTTTAAGAGAATAAGTATTTGTTGGTGTTATTGGCAACGCAAGTACTACAAATCTTTATAAGAGTATGATGACCTTAAAATGAGATTAAACTAAATTTATTTTGTTACAGGTTCAACTTATGACATTTAAGTAACATTTACAACATCCGCATATACCTACACTGAAAAAAATTGAATAATGGCTCAAATTAGTTATAAAAACCAAATTATTTCCACAATATTTATTGCATTAATGTACTTAACAATATGGCTGCCACAAATTACAACGTTACCACAAGGTGCACCGGAAACAGTATGTGACACAATGTTACCATATCATGGTGGTGGCATATTACCATCGGATGCTGTATCACCGTTTCGAATAGAAACGTCAACGGCCACAATAGGTCAGGGCCAAACACTGCGTGTTGATATAGCTGGCATACCAAATGGTTTATCATTTGGAGGTTTTATGGTTCAAGCACGCAACAATAATCCACCGAATCAAATTGTAAGCAATTTTGCATTTTTAAAAATTTTTTAATAAAAAAAAATTTCGAATGTATAATAAACTGTAGATTGGCCAATTTAATCCCACCGAAGATGGTCTTACTAAATTAATGAATTGCGAAAATTCTGTAAGAAATTCTATGACACATGCGAGTACAGTGCCAAAAACTGAATTAAGTTTAGAATGGCAATCGCCAGTGGATTTTGAAGGTGAAATTGTTTTCAAGTGAGTATTTTGCTTGTATTTTTCAAATTTTAATTATTTCATTTTAATTTGCTTTAGCACAACAATTGCTCAAAGTTATGATACTTTTTGGGTTGGCTTACCTTCTGCTCCCGTACGCGTAGTTAAACGTGAAATTGCACCACAAGGTTTTAGCACCCCAAGACCTCTTTTTACACCCACCACCCGACCTCCTTATATACCAACATATGTGCCCTCATCACCAGCTCCTGTAGCGGATGATCCCTTTTATGCTGAATGTGGTACCAGTAAAAATTGCTTTGGCAATAAAGATGGCTGCGTAGATAGCAAATCCTGTGATTTTGTGTCAGCTGTTAAAGTAAGAGGTGGAATTTATGAATTTGAATTGAAGAGTAAAGCAGGTAAGGCATAATTCTTAAAATTCATTCACTTACACAATGTGAAATCAATTGAAATAAAATTTTCATTTTAGCCCGTGCTGCTTATGTTGCCTTAGGTCTTTCGGAAGATCAAAAAATGGGTGATGATTTGGTTATTGAGTGTGTGCCTCAAAATGGCCAGGTTTCAATGTATAGTTCTTTAACTTCAGGCAAAGCAGTTGGTTATGGTGTCACTCGTGTGGGAGTGGTATGTTTCTATTAAAAAAATTTATTTAAAAGAATTATCTCCACTTGAATTACTTAATTATTGTAGCCCCAAAATACAGCACGTTTGATACAGGGTTCTGTTATAAATGGTGTTATTTACTGCAAAGTAGAACGTGATCCCATAACAAAAGTGGGCAATCATATTTTCGATCTACAAAATAAAAATTATTATTTACTTATGGCGACTGGTACCACCTTAAAAGGTGAGTTATGAACTGTATAGGCTAAGGGCAATTTTTTCCAAAACTAGCCAATGATAAATTTTTTAAAAAGAAGGAGACTTAATAAAAAAATACAAAAATATTTGTGACTCACTAAAAACTCATTCAAACATTTCAAACTTAATTTTCTTTTCTTTTCTTTTCTTTTTTCAGAAAATGGTGTTGGTTTTCATGATATTGATCGCTTGCCTTCTAATAAAGCCATCAATTTAGCTCAATTGACCAATTTAGGTGCAGCTTCTACCATATTGTTGCGTTTACATGGCAGTTTTATGATAGCAGCCTGGATTGGTACAACATCATTAGGTATCATTTTTGCTCGTTATTTTAAACAAACTTGGGTAGGCAGCCAAATGTGTGGCAAGGATCAGTGGTTTGCTGTAAGTTTAATATAAAACCTGCTTACAATTCTGTATAAAATATTTAGAAAACACATACTCCACTCCTATCTTTAGTGGCATCGTATTTGTATGGTGACTACATGGTGTTTGACAATCGCCGGTTTTATCATTATTTTTGTGGAAATTGATGGTTGGTCTGAAGAACCTAATCCACATGCTATTCTGGGTACTATAACCACTATAATGTGCTTTATACAACCAATTGGTGCCCTATTTAGACCTGCTCCAAATTCCAAACATCGTCCCTTATTCAATTGGGCCCATTGGCTTGGTGGCAATTTGGCACATTTACTAGCAAGTACGTAAATTTTTAATACATTTTAAACCTATTAAAATAAAATAATTAAATAATTTCAGTTGTAACGATATTCTTTTCCGCGAAACTAGCAAAAGCTCAGTTACCTGAATGGTTTGATTTTATATTGGTTGCTTATGTGGCCTTCCACGTCGTGGTGCATTTAATATACTCAGTAAGTATAGAAAAGATTTATTTCTGTATATAGAATTTATATGTTCAACTCAATTTAGAATATTTCAAGAGGAATACAATTGTGAATTGAAAATTTTTTATTCTTAAAAGCTGTTTGAGACATTTATGTATTCATAATTGAGCTGATTAACTTTTCGTGGAAAAACTATTTATGAAATTTAAAATAATAATGCAAAGAAAAAAAAAAGGTTTTATCAGTTGAGATTGAAAATCAGAGATATTCTAGTAACTCTTCTGAATTTTCTAAAAACAATTGAATTTGCTTGCCATATTGTGAATTACAGCAGAGCGATCTGATATATCAGAGCAACTTTCGTTTATAAAAAGTATTTTTAATTCAATACATTTCAAGGCATTTTTTTTTAAATAAAATTTCCCAAATAGGATCCGTAATTTCACCGCATTATACAAATTTCATTTATAGAGAAAACCTTCTGAAGTCAACTTAAGTTAATGCCCCTATTATAGTTTACAACGCATACTTTTATGCAAAACACATTTTAAACGTGATTATGAGGAAATGGGCTACAATATGTCCATAAAAATTCAATTCCTGCTGCTAGAAAAAAAAAATCAAAATTTGCTTAAAAAAAGGCTAGAAAATGCTAAATCCACTCATGAAAAAAAAACTAGAAAAAAAAATTAAAAACTATCGCTTAAAAATCAAAATAATAACTATAATTAAAAAAAAAAAACAAGAGGAGAACATACAATGACAAAAACTAAAGAAAATAAGGTCGTTTTAAACATGCTTTCCTTTTTGGTCATAACTTGCTCTTTTTTGAAAAAAATTATAAAAAAATTTGTTTGCACTATCCACCAGAAAAAATATATTAATTAAGGCCAATACGGTTAGCTATCCAACGCAAAAGAAATCAAGTAGATATATTGAAAACTTATTAAGTTATAACCAAAAAGGTTACCAGCTCTACTAAAAAGTGGACGGAAACAGGCAGCAGTAGACCTGCTTACCTTTATGGTCATAACTTTCTTACTTTTCTAGATATCGACTTGATTTCTACTGTGTTGGATAGAGAACCGCATTGGCTTTAGTTTGAATTTTGCTTTTTGCAGATAGTGCGAAAAAATTATTTTTCGCCAAAAAAAAACCGTGGACTAATCCCTTTGCTTTTTTTGAAAAAATTATAAAAAAATTTTCTTACACTATCCACCAGAAAAAATATACCAATTAAGGCCAATACGGTTAGCTATCCAACGCAAAAGAAATCAAGTCGATATATTGAAAACTTAGGAAGTTATAACCAAAAAGGTAACTAGTTCTACTACTGCCTCTTTCCGGCGACTTTCTAGTAGAACTGGTTACCTTTTTGGTCACAACTTGATCAGTTTTCAATATATCAACTTGATTTCTTTTGCGTTGGATAGATAAACGTATTGGCCTTAATTCGAATTTTTTTTTGCGGATAGAGCGAAAAATTTTTTTTATAATTTTTTCAAAAAAAAGCAAAGGGGGTAGTTCATGGTAAGTTTTGGCGAAAAAAATTTTTACGCGTTATTCGCAATCTTCCATTTAATAAAGGCGCAACTCTGCCCTTGACCAAATCAGGCCTAATAATAGACCCAGTGCCAATTGTGGGGAAGTGACTTCTTCCACTGATGTTTCCTCTGGTAGAAATACTGTTATTTTTCTGCTGTACACTGGCGACGGAGGTTGTGGGGCACTGGGTTGTAGAAACTAGTGCTTGCCCCAACGGTGACTTCTGAGATACTAAGCGGTCCACCCTTTTGTTTTTGTTATCTGCTCGAAAGATGTATGTGTTATGTTTCCTGCTGTCGTGCAGTTTCGCTGTAGATGGCCAACGCTACCATAGTTTTAGCATTATGAGCGTATCTTTCTATATCTCTCTTTCCGCAGTATTCTCATAACAGCCTCGACCATATCATCTATGGTGTTTCTTTCTTCATCCGTACACACTTCTACTTTTCACACTTTGTAGGCTTGCAACCTTGATATCAATGTCGCAGTTTCTTGTACAGGCGCAAACATTACTGTTTCTGCGAAAGTGAACTTATGTGAAGCACACAGTGCTTGCCGTATATCAAGATCACGAACACCGTTCACAATGCTTCAATTTTTATTTGATCCACCAATGGATGATTTTCTACAGGATACGAAATCTGCACCAAACGCTCTATCCCCATGGCATAATCTTGTAGTGATACATTTCTTTTTGTTTTCTGCCAAGCAGTTCCATTCAGTAGATTTATTTCTTATGTTCGCCGTCCGCCACCGTACTTACGCTAAAGTGCCACCATTAAGTCATCATAGTTCTTTCTGCAGCTGGCTGGCACGCCTTCCAAAATTTCTGCTTCCCTTCAAGGTCAAAATCAGCTCAATGTCTTTTTCTTCGTTACTCCACTTATTTTTGTCCGCCACTGTTTCAAACTGAAACTTCTGACACCAATTGTTATGTTTTTACATAACGATAAACGATTAGTTTATTAAGGTTCATATTGTTACGAAAAATCATTCTGTTGAACCACTGTGTTATTATTCATAAGAAATTGTAGTTATTTATGTATGTAGAATTTGTGAGTGGAATGCTTGTGTGTGAGTAATAAAGTAAAATGTCTAGTATTTATATCTGTATTAGTGTATAAGTTTCATGTTAATTTAAGTGTTCTAGAATTAGCTAGAATAAGAATTTTCTTATACCCTTTGATTCTATAACATAGAATTATGTCATTTACGTCATTTACTTTATATTTTTTTATTAATTAAACTTTTAGATTACAAATAAATCTAACTTGAATTCTTTTTAAATCATTGTATTTGACGCAGCCACAAATGCCATATTATCTTCATCAACACAAATGTTCGAGGAAAATCCTAATTTATTCCGAATTTTGACAAGTTATTTTAATCAAGATGCGTTAGAAAACGTTTTTTCATATATACGTGCCAAAGGAGGACACAGAAAAATCCTTCGGTTCGGAAATTTAACATTGCTGTGGCTAAGCTTTTATCTTTAAAAAATAACTCAACTTAGTACCACATCAAATTGTGCAAAAGATGATGCCACATATCTTCCGACTGAGTTTCAAGAAAATATTCAAATGACTGACACTATATACGACAATAGTTGCATTCCTGAAATGAATATATCAGAAATAGACGATGAAAATTAAGAATCTTTTAACGAAGAAGCCAATTGATTTATGTTTAACAATGTGCCAATAGAACTCACATCAAGTCGGTATTTCGTTGGTTACCTTGCCTTAATTGTCGCATGGATATAATTAAGCAAACACAAATTTTCACATATTTATCAGAAATGTTATTTCATTCAAAAAAAATTATGATTATGACGTTGGAGGTTTGTGTGCTCCATCCGATCTTTTTTTTCGAAGTTTGTAAAATTCACATAAGGGTCTTTGAAAAGATATTTTCAAAAAACAAGGAAATTAAAAACATAAAAAAAAATTTATTGTTGAGCAATGTGCATATTGTACAAAAACTCAATACCTATATTCTTTTTGGTTCGAAGAGAATAATGTTTGTTACAAGCACAGGATATCCATTCTTAATTTCCTGGTCCTTGTTATATTACGGAAACATTCTACATGGGATCAAAAAATTAAAATTTTAAACCACTAAATTTTGAAAACAAAAATCAGGCAAAGAGAGCAACATTTTGCATTATATATTTTCTTTTATTTCATACACACAAAATACACACTATAATTGCCTTGAAAATGGCAATATAATTCGGTGCGAGTAAGGATAATTTTCTTATTTACACATATTTTACCCTACATTAACATAATCAGTAATATTTATCCCCATGTATTGTTTGAATACAAATTGCATGAAAGCAAAACTTACGAAACTGATTTAAAATTTTATTGCTCTTGAGTGTTTTAAGCGAAAAAACATACACACGTTAATACACATACAAAGCTTGAAAAATAAACAACAAAAAAATACAAACACAATAAGAGCACATAAGTATGAGAGAATAATTTTATGCTCTTTTTATTTAAATACAATTATATTTAACATATTAATTAAAGCAACACTCATGTATACATTTTTATTACATTCATATAGCTAGCCATGAAACTTGTTTTTGTGCTATAGCAATAAGACTTTTCTTTCTATGTCAAAATAGCTTTACATACATATTTTTTAAGTAGGAGTAATAAAATATCATTTGAATAGAAAAGACAAGAAACGCTTCAGTTATTTTATATTTTACAAGAGGTTATGGGCCCAGCACGAATCGAAGAGGCTTTCGGATAGAATTTTCAATTTGAAAAAAAAAAAAATAATTATGTAGAAAATTTGAAAAAAAAATTAACATTTTTAAAATTATCCTTAAAATTGTTAATATGTACAACATATTAGATTTTTCTTTCGAATTGAAAATTCTTTTCAAAAGAAATTTCGAATCGAATCGAAATACATAATAAGCCCTGCGTTGTTGTTTGCCCTGTCACTTCTCCCCCTCCCTCCGTGCATCTACAAGAAGCACAACATTTGAAGATTCATTAAATGTATTGAGTGTAACATCTTTATCACCCATGTTCTGAAAAACGCAAAACGCTTAATTTGACGTTTTCAAACCGCAAGCATACACTGCAGCGAAGTGATGAATTTTGCACAAACAAAGAGTTAAAGAGAAAACAAAATGTTGCACAATTCAAATTAAATATGTTTTCTTTTTATTTCAACCAAAATTGAAAAGAAAATTGTAATTTTTCCAAAAAAAAATAGGATTTAAAAAAATTTACTTTGATTGTGTCAATTGTGTGTATCAATTGTTTACTTATAAACTGGCCTTTTCTCATTCACATTCTATGAAAAAACTGTAAGCAAAACGCACGTTTTCCAGAACATGCTTTGGTGTTTTGCAAAACGCTAGTTTTTCAGAACATGGGTGTATATATTTATAGTCTTTGTTTATACATATGTAGTTCACTTATATTTTAAATTTTTTTCTTTGTTGGTGTGGATTTTGCTTTTCTTGTTGCGCACAATAAAAGTGAATGATAACGTTTGATATGGACAAATAGGCAATACATTTTTAAAATTTTGAACGAGTTTTCCAGTGTTTAGTGTTTGTTGTTTAACAAATTTAAATCAATTTAAATTCCCCCCGAATTAGAGCTAACTCATGTTCCTTTTGAGACGGCGTTCAATCAAAGACTATAAAATACAAATAATATAAATATACTTATATTTATAGTCCTTGGTTCAATGTAAATAAAATTAACTTTGATCTGCCGTTTTAATCCAACTAAAAATTGTAAATATTTTGCATAAAAAAGTAAATAAATATGACATACAAATCATTAGTTACTAATTTCCCCGATCATTGTTCTATATTGAACGAACTTTTTTATACCAACTGTTAATATAGATTTTCTTGTGTATTCAGATAGCAGGCTGTACCTCAGATAGACAACATATAAAGCGTGTTAATGAATTCCAAATGGGTAATATGGCCCATCAACATCATGGCATGCGTCATAATATAAAAATCGAACGAAAAATGGAAGCACCCGTAAGTAGTTTTCTTTTTTTATTTCATAAATACACAAAAAAAAATCTCAGTTGCCAAAACCAAAAGAATTATTTATCAATTTATCCATAATTATTTTGATTTAGTTAAATTCCACTTACCTACCTGTTGCATTAGATTTCCTTATTTTCTTTTTTATTTGTTTTTTCTTTTTATTTTATTCTCAATATCATTTTTCTTATTTTCTTTTGCAGTTTGCTGGTTTCCGCAAAGGTTTATTGGCTGTTTACACTGTAATCTTGATATTATTTGTGGCGGCTTTAATATTCATAGTGGCTTTAGCACCAATTGAGGATACCTTTAAAACATTAAAATCAAAATTACATTAAATTTTTTAATAGAAACAAAGTAACGGATAAAACATAAATGATTAATTTACGTACATATGTACAAAAAGAAAACAAATTTAACAAAACGTTAAAAACACAAAGTTTGTTTTGGCTCAACACATATAAATAATAAATTTTAATAATCTGTTATTTAAGTTAAGCGACCTGAAAGCCTTTACAGCTTTGGCTATATATTTTTATACATTGGCTTAGAATTTTAATCATGTTAACTTGGTTAATAAATGAATAAATAAACCTCAATTAGTACTATACCCTTCTGCGAAAAGGCAATATCTAATTTGTAAATTGCATAAATATAAATTGCTTGCAGTGTATAAATATTTATTTCTTTTTAGTTTTAATTTTTTCTTCCGTTTTTTATTATTATTAAAGTAAATGCTATTATAGTAGTGCTACTCAATTCTGCTTTTTTGTAATTATTTTATTTAACACGTTAAAATTTTGTATGTTGAGTGTATTTACACTTGTAAAATAAAATATAAACTATTTTGTGAAATTTAAAATAAAATAGAAAGAAAGTAACCAAAAACATTCGTCTATGTTTTTATAAGTTTAAAATGGAGTTTTGCTTTCTTAGTTGTTTGTGTGTGTTCTTCAAAACAACCAGTTTATTTGATATCCTCTTTTATTAGCCTTGTTTTTTTCTAATAAAGGGATTTTCTTATGTTTAGTTAAGATAACTTAAAACGAATTATATATATTTTTCTTTATTTCCATTTTGTATAGAAAGACGACATTCCAGGCTTATTTTAATAGTTTATTTTTTTGTATAATATTGTTATTCATACCATATTATATTGTTATTATACCAAAGGTTAGCGTAATATCGAAATTATTAATAAATAAATATTACAACTCAAAAAAAGACCTAAAGCTAAAAAAAAAAAAATTATTTTAATTAATAGTGTATTTTTTTATTTGCTTTTATTTTCACTGTTTATTTCAATTTTTGTTTTAAATAATTTACCAAAATTTTGTTTTGTTTTTGTAAAGGAATTTCTATAGATTTGTATGTATTGCTAAATACATAATTTTATGTGTGTTTGATATTGTAGTTCGTTATTTTTCTTTAATAAATGACCTCATGATGACTTTAAGAGAAATAATTAATGCCAAATCCATAAAGATAAAACGTTTTGTGGTTTGTTTGCTAGCTTAATTATGTATGCATGTGTTTATTATTAATATAATGTTTATGGATTAATGTCTTCTCTTTAATTCCATAAATTAATTGTATCTATGGATATTGAAACAATATGCAAATATTTTGTATATTTTTAAGGATATTTCAGATGTATATAATATATAAATGAATATGTTTGGAGGAGGGAGAGTGTAGGAGGCGGTTTATTATTATATTTGAATTGTAATGCTTTTATATTTATGTGTATGTAGTTTAAAATCATCGTTCTTCTAATATGACCGTCTCCTGTGGATATAATTTTAATGATTGCAATGTTTGTTCAGCATCAATTGAAGTTAAATCTCTGCGTGGCCAACCGGATATCAATTTAAATTCATAGATTAGGAAGCCATTTGAAACAACATAATTTAACAGATCCTATATAAAAAAAAAAAGAAAAAACTAATATATAAAGATTATTTCATAGATTTTCAATACTTACTTTCAAAGTATTATTCACATAAAATTTACGTTCCAAAAACTCTCCAGTTGGTTTACGTACGCGAATTTTAGTGATATTTGATTCTGTTTCAGCTGGTTCTTTGGGTAATGATTGTTCAGCCTAAAAATAAAAAAGAGCACTCGATCAAATGATTAAAAAATTAAATAATAGTTTTTTTTATAAAAAATTAAATTGCATAAATATGTAAGGCTTGTGTTTTGCCATAAGCATACCTGCAAGGCTTACTAATACAAGCAAACGAACTTACCACTGATCTAATGGATTCTCTTCGGGCTTCGTCTTCAGCTTTTTCAGATTCTAAGCGTTGCTGTTCTGCAGCCAGGGCGGCTTCTTTTTGACGTTTAGCAGCTTCTTTGGCAATATCGGCCTGTAAAGTTTCCTGATAAGCCATGTCTTGTTCGGCTTTAACTTGATCGCGAGCAGCACGAGCATCTTCTTCGGCGATCTCAACCTGCAAATGTTGATTGTACATTTCTACAGACTCCAAAAGACGAGACAATAAATCATCCAATCCCACATCCCCTTAAAATAAAATTAAAAAAATTATAACCATTCAAGTGCGAGAGAGAGAGAGAGAGAGAGAAAGACACAAAACCCCAAAAAAAACTTAAACTCACCATGAATCACAGACAAAACTTCGCACAATGTTCTACCGGATAAACGACTTTTGCCAATTACTAATATTGAAGGTAATTTATCTAAAGATATATTACGTACAGTCATCGAAGCAGTATGGCTTATGCAAGCAGTAACTGAGGACAAGAATCTACAAAATAAACAAATTAAAAACAATTTAAGCGGCTCATGACAAAATACTTACAAATGTTTATTACTTTCATGTGTTAAGTCCCAGCCATATGTTATATAATTTTCAGCAAATGTTTGTAAAATGCTTTCGTGTTTCATTAAATGATCACAAAAAACATTTGTTAAAATACTTTCTCCATGATGCAAATAAATTGCCAACAGTTTACGCTTGAATTACAAAAAAATATATATATTTAAATTATTTTTTTACTATCGAAAGTAGTGCATGAACTACTTACTTCTCTGGCTGGTTTGTGACATGCTTCTTTGAGAGCCTCTTCTAAGCTGCCAGTAAAAAATAAAGGGCACGGTTCGCCAAATCGTTGCTTATAATTTTCAACAAACTGTAGCGAGCCCGTTGTTTCACTATCTGTATTATTGGGAACTATGAGATAACACATTAAAGATGGGTTAGGTATTGTAAATTAAGTATTAACTGAATAAAAATTACATACTCAAATGTCTTGTTGTGGATTGTATTGGTGGTGGATCTGTGAAAAATTCTTCGCAAGCATTAAAATCTGAGGCATCTTCAAATTCATCAGCTGAGCTATCAGTATCAAGGCCAATAGCGCTGTAATAATTTAAAGAAATTAAATTTTATATAAAAACTAGAATTTAACTCGGTACTTCGTCAGCGAAGTATCATACTGTCGCTAATATAATTTCGTATTTCTTTGTAGACTATTTAATCTCAGTTCTAAACTTTTTAATAGAAATTGCATTAAAATGTATCATTAAAATATAGAAAAAATGCCCTTTTGTCAATTTATTGATTTTCATATTTACTGATCACCGTTGCAGCTCGGTCTGATAGTTATAAATTCGTTAATGTTAAAAGATTCAAAAAATACCATTATAGTATATTAATAAAAAGTACATTTTTCTTCTCTTAATTATTTTTCACCTTGTCCTGAACCGTTTAAACTCAGTCTCATAGTTTGTTAATATTAAAAAATCAAAAAGTACCACTGAAATCAATACAATGTACTGTTTTTCCTGTTAATAATTTTTACTTTGCTCAAGAGCATTAGACCCCACTCTCATAGTTCTAGTGTTGTTAGCATGAAAAACTGAAAAGGTATAAATAAAAACAAAAAAAAGTACCTTTTTTTAAATTCATGGTTTTCCACCTTACTTCAGATCATTTGAGCCAAATTCTGTACTTTTACTTTCCTTAATAATAAAATACCAAAAAAATTATAAAAAGTACCATTTGTCCTCTTAATGATTTTTCACTTTGCTTGGGACCAAGTACCATTAAAATGTATAAAAAGTACCATTTTGTCCCTTAATGATTTTTCAATTTGACCTGAACCATTTGAGCCTAGTCTCGTAGTTCTAGGACAGTTAATACTAAAATATTAAAAAGTACCATTAAAATCAATAAAAAGTACAATTTTGTCCACTTAATGATTTTTTATTTTGTTAGGGACTGTTTAATTCTACTGTGAAAACTCTAGGTTTGCACATATCATTAAAAATACCATTAAGCTTGTTTAAATAAAAAGTACAAATCTTTCTTTTGGTACTTTTTTTCTCCCTTAAAACAATTTTTTTAAAATTGGTTTTTATTGGGTGCTACAAATTAGTAACAAAATGTTTATATGCTGCATTTACATTATGGTAAATATTTAGAAATAATAGTAAGAAGGGGCACATATTTTACCCTTTATTTGCTCGAATTTTAAAAAAGTGCCAACATACATTGGAGACCTTTTTAAGAAGAGAAGAATACAGTTTAGTTTTTGTTGCTGTGATTGTTACTTTGAAAAATAAATGAGGTTAAAAAAACATGCCAACATTAGTTTTTACCCTTTTTATGCCACAAATGTACAAATATCAAAAAGTACCAAATACCCATCCGCTTATTTTTTTTAAGTAGAATATTTTTTAGTTTGAGCTTTGGCTCTATCTGTAGTAGTTTCGGAGATATAAGAAGTTCGATTTTACCTGTTTTTACCCCCTTAATATTCGAATTTCTAAAAATCCCTTCTTATTAGTTCTATACATTGGGACATGCACCTGCTTACTAAATTTCAAGTCCGTAGCTTCAGCCGTTTGGACTGGGCGATGATGATAAGTCAGTCAGTCAGCCAGTCAGTAACGTTACTCTTTTATATGTATAGATTAATTTCTCCTAACACTCCGAAGATTTTGTGGATTAATTATTGATTAAAATAGTGTCAAAACTCACTTGGAAATTCTGGCATTGATAGTTGTATTATTAGTATTATTACGAATTTTATCAGCTGCATTGGTAAGTATAAAATTATGGTTTAATTGTATGTCAGATTGCTAAAATGGACAATAAAAAACACCATAAAAATATAATAGTCAATCAAATTAGTTAAAACTTACCGCCAACGTTGTTTTATTATCACAAACATGTGGCCAACCAGTCCATTCTTGATGCCTTGCCGGAATTTCAGTAACATAATATACTTTTGTTTTTACATCCTCTATTGTGGTTTTACCAGAGAATTTCAACTCAAACCTTTTACCACTGGGTTGTTGAATTATTGTAAGTACAAAATTTTTATCTAAACGGCTCGAGACTTCATCACTAAAATAATTTATAGCTTTAAATTGGGTTTATTATAAAAAAGAACTAAATTACTTGTCGAAATCCATATAACCTTCCTCTGTTAAATCAATCAATATTAATTCATTTTCTCCTGAGAGACCTAAGCTTGATAACTGAGTGGTTGAATTTTGGGCTAGACTTAATTTAGCAGGAGGCCACCCGCTTATTGCTTGACGACATATCGGTACTCCAGTAACATCGTGTACTTTCTTTTTAAATTGTTCTACAAGG
The DNA here is from genome assembly GCA_947397855.1 of Thelaira solivaga. Classification (NCBI taxonomy): domain Eukaryota; kingdom Metazoa; phylum Arthropoda; class Insecta; order Diptera; family Tachinidae; genus Thelaira; species Thelaira solivaga. The sequence continues at coordinate 27,547,597 of OX377614.1, forward strand.
ATAAAAAAAATTAAGATTCTGTTGCTATTAATACAACTTATAATTATTTACCGATAGTCGCTGTAGGTGGCAGTAGTACATCATAAATTTTTTGATCAAAATGTATGTTAAATTTAATTTGTTTTGGCAAAGAAGATTCTGATGAGGCTGATAGTAACGACAATGCTGTTTTATTTTCAGCAATATCCATATCAGAAGTGAGATCAATAATATCTGCATCTGATGAAGTTGAAGCAACTATAATTGTTATAAAAATTGTGATAACAAACAAAGATATGAAAGAACACTTAAATAATTTTAGTTAGTTTCTTAGTTACAAAACAATATTTACTCAGTAATTTTTCCTTCGGCATTCTTTACACAAGAATCAAAACTTTACTGGATAATTTTAATTTTGTTAAAAAATTAATCGAAATTATTTTCTATATTTTATTGGTGTTAACTGTGTCTATTCACTAATGTTTAAAAAGGCAACAGCTAGATTTTTATACTTATGTATGTTATTACGAGAATTTTGAAAAAATTTTCATAAAAATCATAAAAATATTACAAATACTTATCTATATTCTTTAAAATATTTGTAATTTTCTTTTTACCTGGGCTAGGGTAATAATAGTATTGGAAAGCATTGAATAAAAATGAAATAAACACTAAGTAGTGACTTTAGCCACAACTTCAATACCTAAAATGCTGTTTTTAAAGAAATTTGTCCTAATTTTGTTTAAAATTACCTGATTACACATATACTACGAAAACTACCTACAGCATACCTGGTACGAATGCACTTTCGACAGCACTGTTGCCTAAATTATTTGTTGAAGCATTTTTTAACCAATGAGTGCAATTTCTTGCCGATGGTCCCGGTGCAGTAGAGAAATTATTTAAAGATGAGCTACTACTGGCATTATGACCAAAAAGGAGACCCGAGTCGGACGATAAGGAGATATTTGGTGAAGGATCATCTTGCGGCATGACTCTTCGAATAGCAGTCTATTTAAAACACAAAATACATTATTAAATTTTCTAAATTTTCTAAATCAAAAATTTACCATTAAATCCCAATTGCAATCCTCCAAAAGGGAAAAGGCTTCACCCACATCATCTATACCAGTTATGCTCTAAATTGTAAGCAAAATTATTAATAAAAATTGTTTTCTTTTTAAACGCTTTGAAAAACTTTACCTGAAAATTGGCCAATATTTCATCTTTGTTTTCGGACATGATACGTGTTTTTGTTGACTGCGCAAAAAAAAAATATGAGGAGGGAAGGCAGTCTGGCTGCTTGTGAAAAGAAATATATAAATGTATTCAATTGCAGCAATTATACACTTTGTTTATAAAATAATTAAAATAGCAAACTTTCTATAATTGTTTTTGAGAAAATTTAAAATTTACACGTATGATGACAATACCTCTCAAATCAATATTCTTTTTTCTGTCAGAATATAAAATATATATTCAGTTTTGCACAAGATCGTAACTCACTGGACGTTTTTCGTTTTGCACTCTTTGAGATGAAAACATTCAATTCGTTTGCAAAAGTTTTAAACTATTGCCAGCATTTTTAATAAGCTCTTGTTATAATTTAACTATGAATTAATCAATATAATTAGAAACAATTAAAAAACTTTAATAATTACTATCCGAATGTCAATAATTTTACTGAAAATTTGAGAAAAAGTAGCATGAAAAAACAGTTCCTTTGTTAAGTCACGCAAAGTATTACCAGATGCTACTAATTGTGCATATTTTTGACGTTTAGCCCCTAAACATGATAATGAAAGAAGAAGTAGACTTGCCAAGGCTAAAAAAATTTTAATGGGTATTTGGTGAAATTATACAGATGTGTGCATCCCAAAAATCATAACAAAAGCGAATTTATTTTCTACCATGTTGTCAAATTGGTGAAGAAATATTTTTTTAACTTTTGTATGTACATTTTTATTTATATAACTAATGTAATAAGAATAAATAATATGTACTTCTTGATTGAGAAATCGTTCTTGGAGGTAAGTTAATTAATTGTAAATGCAAATCAATTTTGATAAGTTGGTGGAATTATACACACACCTGTATAATTACACCATGATTTAATTCAATTATTCGACCCGAGGCAAATTAATTACATGGTGTAATCCGAAGTTAATTTATACCAAGTAATTTCTATTTATTACAACTTTTTTACTTATTGTTTTATAAAAAAAATTTTTTTACTTATTTTTACGATTTATAACTTATTTTTAACTATTTTTATTTATTTCTTTTAATTTCTGATCAATTTTCAAATTTCTTCACAAACAAATACACCTTAACAGCTGATAAGCGAATACTCTAATGCATTTATCTTTTATTAGTTTGCCCTGTTCTGATTTATCTTCCATAACATTGAAATAAAATGGCTATATAATTCCATAAACTAAAAGTTGAAAATTTCCGTTAATTGGCACTTTTTGCTCGTACTACGATATTACATTTGTCCCCCGAGTAAAAGTATGCTGATTCTAGTGGTTATACGGTATGTTTTCTTCACAGCCTTTTCATTATATAAAAAATATCTCTAGCTCACGCCAAGGCGAATTCATATAATTTAAAATATTCTTGATTTGTCAAAATAGACAGTCATGGCTCATATACTTTCACCATATAAATGTAACAATTTTGACAAACTAAGAAAGAATTTGAAGCGCACAGCTGCTTTCTTGATATCACCTTGTATGAATTCGGCTTGTCTCACGCGATTTATCATTTTCTATTGTTTTTTCATCTGGTAGCACATTTTACTATTCGTGCAAGGCAGTGCAACTGCAAGGTCCGGCTTATTTAAACAAAAAGATTGTTTTTATTATTTATGACACAATTTTTGGAGTTGCTTGGTGTTTCTATATTAAAATAAGTACATTTTCATAATAATACTCTCAAGAACATGACTGATGCCTGGGATGATATAAAGGCTTTAAAGAGCAAACGTAATACCTTGAGAGAAAAGTTAGAAAAACGTAAAAAAGAAAGGCATGGCATTTTGCAGGACACCGGAGGCACAAAAATAACAGTTTCCACCACAACGGGTGGTAATAACGTGGGGGATGTAAAAAATTCAGCAATAACAAGGAAAACAGAAAATGGTAAACATATTTTAGTATGCAAGAGTTAATCTAATTTTAAATTGTTTATATGTATTCCAGAATCTGACATTATGGTGGAGCAGGCTCTACTGGATATATTAACAACACCCTCTTTAGTACTACCTATAATTTCTACCCAATTATTAAAAAAAGTTTCGCTCATAACAAAAACTACAGCAGCAGTTGGAAGTGTTGATTACGTTTTGAATAAATTGGCTAAGCATGGAGCCGTTTGTGTAAAGCGTGTAACAATTGGAGAAAAAAGCGGCTGTGAAGTTATATCCGTGGAATCAAAAATTTTATTAGAGTTATATAAAAATTTTATTAATGACAATTTTGATTTAACAGAGGAGATTAAAAGAAAATATAAAAAATTGTGTAAGTTGGTACATATTCTTAACGTAACTGTTGGATTGGCATTAACCCTAAAAATTTTAGTTGAGGATGGTGACATGCTTGATGATAACATTAGTAATGATCTGGCGGATGAGAGTGAAGACAGTTCTGATCGTAAAGATACTAATGCCAATGCAGATTCAGATGATATTATGGTAACAAAAATTATAGAATGTGTGATCTGGGCTTATCTTACATGTAATTATTTTCAGTCTCTTCTTTCTATGCCTTCAACACGTGAAAAACAAAGTAAGCAAGTCGGTGAAGAAATTCTGGAACTTTTAACAAAACCTACTGCCAAAGAACGTTCAGTAGCTGAAAAATTTAAATCACACGGCGGCGCTCAGGTTATGGAATTTTGTCCTCATGGCACGAAGGTAGAATGCCTTAAGGCACAACAGGCCACAGAAGAAATGGAAGCCAAGAAAAAGAAAGATCAATTAGCAAATCAACAAAAGCTTAAAAGTCAAAAGAGATTAGTTGTTGAAGAAATTAGCAGTGAAAGTTCTAATACTGAGGACGCATCGGTAAAGCGCCTAAAACCGAATGAAGATGGAGAGATTGATGAATCGAACGAGGAATTTGAAACAAAAGCTAATGATTCTGGTACTGAGGATGGAGAGATTGTGGCGGATAACTCAAAAGATGAAGTTCCCGATGAGTGTCAACCGGAGACAAATGACGAAAATCTATCTCAGACAAGTAAATGCACAAAGTTGCATTTTAAAAAAATTATTCAATCACACACTGATGAATCTTTGGGAGATTGTAGTTTTTTGAATACTTGCTTCCATATGGCTACTTGTAAATATGTACACTATGAAGTGGACACTTTGCCTAATATTAATACAAACAAGCCGACGGATGTAAAAACCAATAGATGTATTAAACGTAGTGTTGATCCCAGTGTTACTTTGTATCCACCCCAATGGATACAATGTGATTTGCGGTATTTAGATATGACGGTATTGGGAAAGTTTGCAGTTGTTATGGCTGATCCACCATGGGATATTCATATGGAATTACCTTATGGCACTATGTCTGACGATGAAATGCGGCAATTGGGTGTACCAGCCTTGCAAGATGATGGCTTAATATTTCTATGGGTAACTGGCCGTGCCATGGAACTGGGACGCGAATGTTTAATGTTGTGGGGGTAAGCTTGTAGTTTTACAATTTCCTTTTTGAATTTATTATTGATAAATTTGTGAAATCTAGCTATGAACGTGTAGATGAATTAATTTGGGTGAAAACCAATCAACTGCAACGAATTATACGCACTGGTCGTACTGGTCACTGGTTAAACCATGGTAAAGAGCACTGTCTGGTGGGCATGAAAGGCAATCCTAAAAATCTCAATCGTGGATTGGATTGTGATGTTATTGTAGCCGAAGTTCGTGCTACTTCTCATAAGCCCGATGAAATATATGGCATTATTGAACGTCTTAGTCCAGGTTCGCGTAAAATCGAATTATTTGGAAGACCTCACAACGTTCAACCCAACTGGATTACTTTGGGTAATCAATTAGATGGTATTCGTCTGGTGGATCCTGAACTTATAACACAGTTTCAAAAACGTTATCCGGATGGCAATTGCATGGCACCTGCTACAACCAGTGTGACTGCTACAAATAATCCTACAGTCAAGAAATAATTATTTGATTTTTTCATTGCTTTTTGTTTACACTTATTTGGTTTACATGAGATTCTTTTTCAATTCAAGTGTTTTTTGTAAACTAAAATATAAAACAGTGTTTAAATTTATGTTTGGTTTTTTCATACAATAAATGTAATATTTATTTTTTGTTTGTTTATAAAGTATGCAGTTATTTTACTAAACGTATATAATGCCTCTTACCAGAGAAATGCCTACATAAGGAAATGTTTATTTTTTAATAAAAATAATATTTATTCAACTACGTAATGATTCAACGATTTGATTTTTTCTTTTGGTTCTTCTTTGGGGAGTATAAATAATAATTTAAGAATAAAGTAAAAAACAAAAAGTTATAGGAAAGTGTTGAATATTATTGGGCAATAAAAGTCAAGGATTGTTGGAATGAGAAGCTACAATTTATATACATATAAGTTTGTTATTTCAATATTGTTTGATTTGACAATTTTTATTTTTGTTTTTGTTCTTGTTAATATATAAAAATATAGTTTGTTTATTTTACAGTTAGGAAAATCATTAACACAATTAATTTTAAATGTCTACTATTCATCTTCATCTTTGATTTTTTAAATTTCAAGTATAGGACTGAAATCCTCGCATTCGACATCGAAAGAAATTTTATCTTGTGTATGAAATACTTAAATTGAAAATTTCCAAACAAATTTCGATATCGAGTATTGCGATTTAATCTCAGAATTTAGAAATTTTTAAATAAAAATGTTTAAAGTTATAACTGCTTAAATAATTTGAAGAAACACAATTTTGTAAAATATTTACAGCAAAAAAGGGGATACAAACTTTTATTAAATGACAATATGAAAGTGTATGGATCAGGCTTTAAACTAGAGAGGAGAAAAAGCATTATAGCGGTTGTTGCAATAGTGAAATATAAGAAATATAACAGTAATTGAGCTGTTAACTTTTAACATTTTAAAAGGGCTTAAACACTAATATGAAACAAATGAGAAGAGTTGCTTCATTTCTTTTATAACAAACCACTATTAAGAGGATACATATTTTTTTTTTTTTAAATATTCTCATTTGTTTTTAATCATTTCCTCCCCTCTCTTATAAATATCAGATGATTTAACGTGTTGGTGTTGTTAAACTATGGACTGCTTTCAATACTACAAAGCCTAAAACTGTGGCAGCGGCTACACCTAAACTTGCTTTCCACCAGAGAGTAGGGTCTTCAGTCATCAATCCAAATTGACGTAAGTGGCTGAATAATTAAAGGAAAAAAATTAAAAAAAAAATATTATTCAAAGTTTAAAACATTTTAGACAATAATTGGAAATTAAAAAAGAAAATTCAAAAAAATAAAAAACCAAAAAGTAATTAGTAAAAAAGGTAACGGGATGGAAGTAACATATACAGAGTTTACCGCTTTTACCTGGTTAAAAAGCATGTGGAAAATTATTGTAATTCAATGTTAAATGAAGCGACTGATATTTTTTTATTAAACAAAAATCAAAACTAATTATAACAACGTTATAGTGCTATTGTTACATATATTATTATTTTACATTAAAAAAATAAAATGAAAAATCATATTGTGATACACATTTATAGAAGAATAGAAAACATTGATACAAAAATGTTATTTATTGGCAATTTATTTTTCAATTAAAAGTAGTATATTTAAACTTACGCCGATTCCCACAGCTGTACCAACCTGTGCTTGTAAAAAAGTATCCACGCGGCTTGAAAACGCCTATTTATGTTATTTATTAATTTAAGTTATGCGAATTCCATGTTTTTTCAACAAAAAAATTAACCATATACCACAGAAAATGTTTTATTTTTTAACACCACCAATTTATTTTTATTTTAACAGGAAAATAAAAGTTTGAAAAAATAAAAAAAGTTATAGTTATTAATTGAACAATTAAATTTAACTGAAATTAATATGGATACTTAAATTTGTAAAAAAATTTATGAATAAAGAAATAATTAGAAAAACTAAAAAATGAACATGAATCACATTTGTATAAGAAAAAATAAGTAGCACTGCTGGACTTGAAGCTGCATTTTGATAAAAAAAAAGAAAACTCCAAAAGTTTTCTTTTTAAATCGAAGTACAGGATTAATACGACATATCGTTCAAGTAAATTGAACTAAAAATGAGTGAAACTATATTGTTGAAATAAAAAAAAATTCACAGGAGGCGTCTTAATTGATTATAAATCGATTTTTGTTTTTGTTATAAGTAATTAAATTATAGGGTGTCCGCTTTGATTAGTGGGTACTGTATAACCTCACAATCTGGGCGTCGCAAGTTTGATTCCTGCCAAGAAACCAGGTACAGACATATAGCCGTTAAAAAAATTAATTAAATGCTGCCGACGAGGAAAAAGGGATTTTTCCGAAAGCGTCGATCAAGCAAACAAAGACAAATATACATACATACTTGCCTGACTTTCAATAAAAAGAATTGTTATGTGATTATAGAATATGTCAAAACTGAACTAATTAATATAAAAACTTCCGTGCTAATTAAATGGTTACGACTTTTTTAAACTAAAATGCCGACACATTCACATTTTTTTCTTGGAAAATTTACTATTTACACTTCATGGCTATAATCGCACAACGATTAAGAAATATTGTGCAGCAGTTGGTCACGTTATTAAATAACTGAAAAAAATCGACATTCCTATACTTTAAGTAATGAATTTTCAATGTGTGAAAATTGGAAAAATTTGGCTTACAAAAACAAAAAAAAAAAAAACTCACTACACAACTTCAAAGTACTGCTAACAATCTACTTTACGGTAGTTAGTGGTCTACAAAGCTAATAAAACTGACTAAAAACAAAACATTTTACGTATTTGGACGAAGAGGTAATGAAATTAATCCGGAACAGGACAATGAATGTTTTAACAAGATGACAATATGTTTAGGTTTTTTTATCCAAAACAAATTTTTAATTTATGTAATAAGAAAGTAAGGAAATATTACTTACGGAAAAGCCGCCATGGTAGCCAATTTAACATATAATTCTTTTTTATCATTTTTCAAGCTAAAAAGATGAGGTGGTAACAGCTTATATTTGTCACAAAATTCAGAGGGCTGCAGCAAATAATCCTGACGTCGTTCATCCATATCAGCTTTCGTACCAACAATCATGACAGGAATTTTACTTTCAGCATAGTATTTAATGTAAATGCGTGCTATATATTCAAAAGAACGAGGATTGGAAGAATCATAAACCAAGCAAGCCACATCACAATTAATTTCTTGTGGTTGTAAAGGATCTAATGCATGCTTAACATCAATATCACGTAAAATTAAGTGTTTTTCTTGTCCATAGACCTATAGATACACAAAAACCAAAAAATTAATTAAATTCAGTAATTTATTTTCTTTTTTTTAATTACCTGTACAGTATTGCAACAATGTATAACATTTGTTTTAAACTCTTTACCAATTAAAAATTTCATGTCTTCCTTTAAAAGAAATCCACGGCAAAGACCAGTTTTGCCAGACCCTTTAGGGCCTATTACATGGCACATGTATACCGAGCGACTGCTTTGCCGTTTGGCCAAGTCAATGCGACGTTCTCGTGTTACATGTATGGCCGCCAGCTGTGTATCATTTTCATGAACGTTAAATCCCAAATATGCCAAATATTCCAAGGTCTTATATACATCCAATAAAGTCATTAAGGCCCAACGACACAACCAACCATTTAAGGTAACCCAACCGTTTTCATTAACTGGACATGATTTACGTATATCTGTGGAGTAAGACCAAGGTGGTGTAGGACATGTGCTAAATAATATTTTGTGCTCTTCGGGTGATAAAGCACCATCGGCATCTTTATCATATCTTTCAAATAATGCAATTAAGAACTGTTGACCCCTGTGCGATAACTCAGTACTACTTCCAGGTGGTATTTTCAAAGTTGGCTTTAAGTAATCTTTACACATTTCAAGGTGCTCATTATAGCCAAAACGTCTCAACACAGCCCAAGTGGTTTCATTGCGGCCACGTTGTATGAATAGACAGTGTAGAAACAAGAAACCTTTTAGAGTCACTGAATCATTATAAATACCATCAGCCACATTTTTCTGTATAACAGATTTGACTTCATCCAAAATTTGTGGCTGTAAAGGTGTGTTGAAACAACGTCTTTGGAATAAATTTAATTCATAATCATTCAGTAGATTATCACCATCAATGTCACAAATTTTAAAAATGCGAACCAAAGATTTTTTACAAGCAGGAGTAAGCTAATAAAATATATAAAAAATAGTTTTTTTGTTAAGCATTTTCATGATTTATGATAAATTATTACCAATTTAATTTTTACATTTTTCGTTTTATAATACGAAATATGTATCTAGTTTTCTACCACTCAAGTTTTCGGTATATATTCATGCACATGTGTGAAACTTTACATCTGCATTTGCTATTGTGCAATTACTTACATCTTGTTCATCCATTATATACAACGGTGATGTTGGATGCAATACTGCTTTTTGTGCGTAATAAAACATTTCTGATATATTGTGCAAAGTCTTTGCTGAACATTCAACGCAACTTTCAACTTCTGGAAATTCTTCCATAATGCAAAGAACACTCTACAATTAAATATAATTTTTTATTTTTATTTAATGATAGAAAATCTACTCAGAAAACACTTACATTAATGGTTGAGTATTCAATTAAGTCAACTTTATTGCCAACCAAGACAACCGGTTTCTTAGGTTGATCTTCACCCACCGCATTGCGTATCAAAGGCAACCAATGCGATGTTATACGATCTAAGGTATCATCATCATCAACAGCATAAACAATGCAAACAACATGACATTTAACAATTTCTTCATTTAAGGTTTCATCGGCTTGTTCAATATCTGCAGCACACGTAAGGAAGGTTACATTAAATATATATACTTGGTTTTAAATATTAATATCTTTACTTACTTGAGTAATCAACTATATTTGTTGGTACTTGTTCTGGAGTAACATTTGCTGGTATAGTAATCTCTTCTGCTTTAAGAGGCACTTCTTCCGGAAACTCTTCACTTACTAGGGAGAGAATTAGTGAAGTTTTGCCCACGCCCGGATCACCCACTAATAATATACGCACATTTTGTCGTTGTGTTGCATTGAATGATACCATTATAGATTTTGAACTTTTTGCCAAATTATTAAAAATACCAAGCCAAAGCAAGTAAACTAAAAAAATCTATTTGTTTAAAAATAAATAAATTTGTTTTATTTCATCTCTTATTTTTTTGCATCACTAGATTTTTATGTAAAGACTATAAAACATAAAAATGTTTCACTGTCATACATTTATATTTTTTGATATTACTATCAATAGATTAATTTAGTTAATTACTTTCCAATTTGAAATCTATTTTTATTTAATTTACTGCATGGGGGGCTGCGTAAAATATTGTGCCAATGTCTTGGCATCTATCACTCGGCCTTACTCATTTCATTTCTTTTTTTTCTAATTAAATTGCTTTGCATTTTCCCGTGTCTCACATGTAAATCAATAAATAATTTTGTCGCACTTACATTTCTACTTTATTTAATTCTTCAGAGGTTTAAGAGTTGGAATATTCCACAATTAAATTAAAACATTTTCTTTTCTTCGACTTTAAGTTAGTTAAACTAAAATTACATAAACCATTAATACTAATAATTTTAGTTGAAAAAAAATATTTTTTACTGACTAAAAATTGTTTCGCAGGTAAGTACATCAATCCTAGAAACTATTGCAAGCAGTAACAGCTGGTCTTATATAGTTTGTTATAGCCCTGCTGAAATTGTACAGGCAATTCGCCCCACAGCTGATTTATTCTAAGTAGTCAAAATTGATTTTTATTTACAATTAATTAATTTGAACTTAACTCTAACGATGATTTCTCAATCATGAAGTACGTATTATTATTTTTTGTTACATTATTCATATAAATAAATATGTTTATTAAAAAATTTCTTGAACAATTTTGACTACTTGGTAGAAAATATATTCGCCTTTGTTATGATTTTCTGGATGCATAGACCTGCATGATTTCACCATGGTTATATCTGTGGTAAAACATCGGCACGCAAGCAAATTTTGACAAAATAGTATGATAGTACGCTGCTCTATTATCATCCCCTTGTAATTCTGCCATGGTAATTTGGATAAGAATTGTTGTAGGCTTTTTAACAGCTAGATTTGAGAGGCAAAAAAAAAAAAAGTTAGCTGCACAGGTATAACAACTGACAGCCGCATATACTACAGAGATGTGTACGTGTTACTATGTGCACTTTCGTCAAAAATTATTTATGTGTTACACGTTCACCTACAACAAACATTTAATTTTTGAACTTTATATATAATACCACATATTGAATATAAATAAACGTAATTGTTTATGTAACGAAAATAATTTTATACCTTCGAAAAAATTGGAATGTGATTTATCATATTTTTACATGTGAATAATTTTCAGTCACTTGTGAATCTTCTTCAGCACGAGGACTGAGCGCCACGCGCACAACTCTAATTTTATATAACAATTTATAGTAAGCATTTTTTCAACCAAACTGAAATAAATAATTTTTATACACTATACCATTAAATCTAATTAATTTACTTCTAATTCAACAAAATGGCAGCTGAAAATAATTCCTGTACCATGTGCGATAAATTAGGTTTGAGACCTTTCACCAAGGAAAATATTTACTTTTACTACATTCCCGTACAGGGTTTGGTCAGCTATGGTGCATTATCGGTTGCTGTAATGAATCCTGACTTGATTTCAAAAATTCTCACACCCAAAAAGAATTTAACTAATATTTTGCTGTTGAGTTCGATGGTTGGTGGAGCTTTCTATGTATACGGACGTCCTGCATTGGCTGGAGTATCTAATAGCAAACGTGGTCTATATGCGTTATTAGGTGGTGGTCTTTGGGCTATGGGCTCTGTTTTAATGTGGGCGTTTTCTAAATCGTTTCTGCCAAGAGATAATACAGCACTGGCAACAATTGCAGGTTTTGCTTCAGGTGCTGCTATCGTTAAGTTGTCCACAGACTATTTTGCCGATACCGATAAATTAGTAGAAAAACATTGAAAATAATTAAAGAAATTAATATGTATGATGAGATGATGTTAACTGCAATGCAATTCATAGATCTTGTGTGCATATTTCTATATGTGGTGTACTTTGCAGTGTATCTTATAAATTTTTGATAATTTGCGTGACACAAAAACGCAAAATAATGAAATTTTTAACCCGGCTTAAGTTGTTAAAGTTGCATGTGTATAAAATTTTGTTTTTATGTTTTCCAATAATAATAAAGTATCCTATAGGAGCAAAGTCCAATCGAGCGTTTTACTAATAGAAATTAGGACTAGGATTAGGAATGCCTTCGATGTTGATAAACTTATATGTACATAAATGCAGTTTTTTTAGACTGCTAGTCATGCTCGTACAAGTGCAGCTATTTTTGCTTTGCTTATCAGTGAATATGCTCTTATATGTAGTAAATTTAGAAATAAAAATTACCTAAAAATAGAAAACTATAATAATTAAACAAGTTTCTAAGCAAACATTTTTAACAAGCTCTTGAGAATAGTATTAAATCAATAGAATCGATTAAATATACTAACGTACAAAGAAATTCAAAAACATAATTATTTTGCATGGATTGGCTGTAATTCTACATAAAGAAAAACTATTATCAAAATAATTCAATGTGTGTATAAATTTACCTTAAAATCAAGTGAAGGGAACTAGTTAAAGAGCTCACTTTTTAATGAAGTGCTTTGTCAAGCGATTCCAATAACCAGAAGAATCAATTAGAAACAGGGAAGGCAAACGGATTTTTTCTTGAAAAATGTGATTGAAAATAAAAGTTGAAATTAAGTCTCGATTTCTATGTGACCGAGTCAGAGAATTAGCTTAAGTATTCTATTAGAAATTGGTATATATAATAAATTGTAAAAAACAGCAATTTGTATAACATAACACCGTTGCTCAATTATTTTTTAGCAGTTTGCATACAACTTTAACAAAATATAAAAATCTTAGCTCTAAATCTGTCAGAGCAATAAAATGTTTAACAATTTTCGATAATTATTTACGTTTTAATGAATGTAAAATAAACATTACATCACCGAATAGTTCTGGATTAAAACAAAAAAATCATTGAAATTATTATTTATATATTTTTCGATCTTTGAATCCAACAAAATATAATTTTCTTATGAATTATTTTTTCTTTTAATATTTTAGTAAGACTGTAAAATGAAATTATTTTAAAAAAAAGAAATAAAACTATATATTGTATGTATGTATGTACGTATAGATATCAAATTGGTTGCACAAAAACTAAATGTAAAAAAAAAGGACAGTACGTATAATTTTCCTTAAAATTTTAAAATATTTTTAGATACGATTTCATTTATCGTATATTTTTTTAAATTGTAGTTACATGATTTTAAATTTTTTAAATTTAAAATATTGCTATAAACAGGTTTTTCTTGTTTGTAATTTTTTCGCATTTGGAGCGGGGAGGTGTTTTTGTTTTATAAATGTTAATAAAATGTATTTAATATACAAAATTGCAAGTCAGTAATAAAAATTTATAAAAATACAATTTTTACAATTATTATCAGCAAAAATAAAATATTATCAGTTAAAAAAAAAATCATTTGTTTAAATCTAAAAAGGAAAAAAAAACTAAGAGTATAAAATTTGTCAATACGTTGTGGAAGATAAAAATTGTATTGCATTAGCAAAATAAACGAAACGCTCTATTATAAATATAGCTAGAGTGTATGAAATGAAAAAAAAAAAGAACATAACACATTTCGGAAAAATTCATTTGAAGCATGCTAATATGAAGATGTGTTTTTAACAAGAACACTATAGACTACAGCCTCCACCTCCTCCACCATCGTTGTTCGTACCGGTTGCCGCGTTTGAAGACGATGATGTAGACGAAGCTGTGACTTTATTTTGAGCTGCTTTTTCTTTTTCTGTTGTTGCTGTTGCTGTTTCTGGTAATTTGACTTTTAGTTGAACTTTCAAAACATCTCTCAATTCTTTGAGTTCTTGGGGTCCTTGCATTTGACGCTTAACACCACGAGGTAGACCTCGACAAGATGCCAAATTAATTGTACTCATTAGAGGACAATTAGCTAGAATTACTTTAACAGCATCTTCCGATACGGATGAGCCACATAAATTGAGGTGACTGCAAACAACAATTTATCCAATTTTTTTTTTTAAATTTTTAATTGTTTTTTATATTTATTTATACTTACGCCAAACGTGACTCAGCTCCTTTGTCGGCCAAGGCACATAAGGCATTATCCAAAGGTTGTTGCACATTTGCCCAAGCGAGGTCTAATTCAATTAGACTATGAGCCCACTTTGAAGCGATTAGTTCCAGACCAGATCTTAAAAATAAAAAAACAATATATACATTTAGCACGCAATAGTTGGGTATTAAGGTAGGCTAGTTTTGTCCAGGCAATTATTTTCCACTAAGATCAGTTACGCAATATGTATAAAAGCAGAAAACGTATATATACTTTCTGAAAGTTTTAGGTGGAGGGGGTAATAGGAACAAGGGAGTACGGATTTTAGTCTACTCAAAAAACCAACGTTGTTTTTTCTTTTTTTAATTCATGGGTAACTTTTTTTTACTCACCCCATATCTCTAGTAACCGAACAACCAGATAAAAACAAATGTTTTACATCCCACGCTGGTAAGCGTATTAGACTTTCATGGGTTAAACGAGCACAGCCACGAACATCTAACAATTTTAGTTTTGAAGACGTTTTTAAAATGCGTTGAATATGTTCATCCCCAATCACACGTGACTCATCAGTTACAGCTACGGAAAGTTCTTCCAGCTCTGGGAAACCAGGTGAATCCATCTTTTTTTTATACAAAAAGTTAGAAAATTTATATAATTTTGCATTAAAACATTTATTAAAGCAGTTTTCATTTACCATTTCTTGTATAGAAGCCGAACTTAAGGTTATATGAGAATTTGTTATACGCAACACTTTTAGTTTCGGACAGCCTTGCTGTAATTTTTCTATATGTAAAATGCCATGAGATGTAGCTTGTGTTGTTACGTTTGATAGATCTAACAGTACTAGATTTGGGCAATGAGTCTGTAAAAAACATACATTTTAGAATTGTTCTTTTCTATAATTGCAAATAACTACCGATAGAACAGTGACTAATTGTGGTATGCCAGCTAACCGATTGTGCGCCAAATAGAGATGCGTTAAACGCTCGCCCATTACTTGCATTGCATTGCACAGTGATTGTGCTCCAACAGCACTTTTACTAGCATTCATTTCAACCTTAAATAAATACATATATTATTATTATATATATATACTAGTTTCTATAACTTAAATCAAATTGTATTTAGAAAATAGCTTCTTGTGTGATTGCTAACAAAAAGAAAAACTTGAATCTATGGAAAACGCTTCTTTTGATTATACTCACATTTACGGAACTTAAATCTAAGCGCTCGAGTTTTCTCATATTTTCGACCAAAAACGACAAATGGTCGAATGTGAAACCTTTCCAACCCGATAAAGTTATGCTGGTTAAATTTGGTGCTCCTTCAGCCAATTTTAACAAAAAACAATTGATGTCAGAAACCTTCCAATTTGCTAAAAAAAAGAAAAAATAAATTAATACAAATGATGAATAAATAGCTTGAAGAAAAAATCTTTCATAATTTCAGTACTTACAAACATTTAATTCTGTGCAGCAGCTACAACGATTATCGACAAACCATTTCAATTTAAGCTCTGTACGGTATTTTTCCTTTATCCAAGTACTCAAATCCATTATACGCCATAAGGTGGGTGACAGAGAAACACGACGCCACAAGGAGCATACTCTACCCAAACGTGGAAGTGTTGGCAGGCAACCTTCTTTCTCCACAACGTTTTTGAAAATCTAGTAATTTTTATTAAATTTTTATTTAATTATTTATAATTTTTTTTTTGTATAAAAACCTTAAACAAAACTGGTTCTGGTAATTGCGAACCCCATATGGTTTGTTCAACCACTTCTCTGGATTCATCATAATCATTTGTTGTAACTACTGTTGCAGAAGGTTTTTTGGTATTTCGTTCCTTTTTGCGTTTCGGTTCATAGTCCATTTCATCAATTTCATCTTCGTTCAATTTGACTCGTTGTTTAACAGTTCGAGAACTTTTACGACTTCTAGCAGTTGATGTGCCCGACTTATTAAGACCTCTGGCTACAGCTGCCATGGCAGCTGCAGTTGCAGTATTCAGTGAACTGTCTGACTTTTTTATGCACAATTTAATTCCGATTTTATTTTCGCTTATCTGTATTGAAAAAAAAAAATAGGATATGAAGATGTTTTTGCATTAACACTAAGTAAAATTTTAAATATATTTTCGACTTCTATTGCAATAATTTTAATTTGTTTGTGAATAGCTACGTCTGTAAATTAAAGTATAAACAAATCTTTACTTTATGTATTTCTAAGCTAATAAAATTAAATACATATATGAGGTGTGTATGTAAGCTGTCTAAACTTACCTCACTTTCATACATGGCCACCGAGGATTTTGGTTTTCTTGAACGTGTTGCTTTTGCAGATCTTTCTAATTTTTTACTCATAGTCGACAGAAGAGGTTTGCCAGCATTTGGTATTGTACCATTGCGTATCACATTGATGGGCTGTTGAATGCAATTACTACCCAAAGACGGCATCGCAATTTGCGAAGATGGGCTTTGTGGTACAGATTGTGGAGAATATTTTGGCGTACTGGCATCCGTGGGCGGTGTATTACCCGAAGAATTCGGTGGCGAGCGGTCATGGCCTATGACTGTGGCAACTACCGTCACAGAGGGAGGTGTTGAACCAGGAGTGGAAGCATGGGGGGAAGATATACACGATGATTGCGTCTTATCATCGTTTTCACAGGGTAAACTGGGCGGTGACTGCATTGAGGATGGTTTTTCATCACTGCAACGGGTTGTATTCTTCTTGGTCAAATTGCTGATTTCTATGTCCAACGACTTAGCAGTGTTAACCTGATTTTTTGATGCATTTTTAAATAGACCTGTGTTCTGACTGAGTGCCGTCTTGGCTTGAATTTTCATTTCCATGTCACTATCATTATCAGGCTCTAAAATATTGTCTCTTTCCTCATCATCCCCGATTAGCCCTTGATTATTTTCATTGTCTTCCGCAGCAGGCACTTGGTTTATTTGCACTTTTGTATTTGGAGCAACTTCTTCAGCATTTTTATGATTATTGCCACTAAGCTGAGCTTTGTCCATTATATGCATATCAGCGCCACAAGAATCGTCCTTTTCCGAAGACGTATCATTAGAATCCATGAGTCCAAGAAAAGAGCAACAGTTTTATACTACTTTCTCTTAATTATAATGCAAATTAGACACAAACGGAAATATGTACTAGTAAACTATATCCTTCTTTCCAAAATTTAAAGTTTATTTTTAGTTGTTGTAGTTTTCTCCTCGTATTGTTGTTGCTTATTTTTATTACGTTTAGCGGTTTTTTAGTCTATTTTTATTTTTTTTCTTAATTCTTGTTTTTTTAAACCAGAAGTACAGTTATTTTGCTTAAGAGCTTCCTTACATACTGGAGTATTTATTTTTAAACATGTTAATTTCTGTAATTTGATTATGTTTAATTTTATTCTTTTAAAAGGATAATTTTCTGTTTTTTATCTTTTTTTGTTAAATTGTTAGTGGACGCCACCAAAGAAATTTTTTTACTTCTTCCAGTTTTTCTGTACTCCCGCACACACTACTCATTTCATTTTGTCATTATCGTTTTAGTAGTACAAGTGCGAAGAGTATGACTATTAGTGTTCTCCTCAATTGTTTTTATTTTATTGACTTTTCATCTTTTTCAATAGATAAACAATTTTTATTTATTGCAATTTCTTTGCACTAGATTACATGACTAAAAAAACAGCACTCTGCATAGACGTTTTGCAATTTTCCGACTTAATTAAAAACATTTAATTGCATTAAAATTGCATTTTCTGGTAATTAAATGTACTTCTAATATATTTTCCCACCATTTAACTACGTAGAAAAGTAGTCCAAAATTGCTGACGAAAAAACTCAAGTGCAGTGAATAATGAGTACCTAATTTGAGTGGTTGCCAGTACAAGTTAATTTTGCAATTTCTTTTGATTTTTCAGGGTAAAATTGTTTTATTAGTACGTTTTTATTTTTAAGATTTAATTTAAATTTTTTAAAGAATTCAAAATATTAAATATATATTTATAATATATGTTTGGTACTGCTTGCTTTAAGTTTTCAAAACCTTAGTCTGGCAGCCTTATTTTTTTGGTAGTTGCATTAAAGTAACCATTTTATTAACAGTTATATTTTCATTTTTCCAAGGCAGAAGTAGAAATATTAATTTGTGTGTTAATAATTTTTATTTCATTATTTAATATCAATAAAAATTGCTGAAAATTGTAAAAATTCGTGTAATAAAGTGAAAGTAATGTTGGGGAATAAAATTGAAATGTTTTTCCTGTGTTCTTTTTATTATTAAGAAAAACTATATTTTATAGCGGGAGCATGAAATAAAAGTCGAATAATTTGGTTTTCCTTTCCAATTGGCGGGAGCTTGGCGAATTAATTCGCTTTGCTTGTTTGTGCTTAAAGCTTCTTGAAGTGTTTTTGTTCGTTTTGTGAATTCAAATAAAATAAATCAATTGTAACCGTCTATAGGTAGTGTTTGTTGGAAGGCAACTGGAAAGCAGTTGATTTTAAACTTAAGGTAAGTTTAATTTTTTGTTGAAAAAAGTTATATTTTGATAAAACAATTTCGACATTTGCACATATTGTTGAATGAACATGTTGTGATTTTTGTGAAATATATTAAAAAAACCCAATTGGACAAATATATAATCTGTAATATGATCGTTATGAACTGCTTAAATTTAGAAATTCTTATTTAAAGACGGCTATAATTTTTATAAGACTTTAAGTAAGAAGGATATAGTATATAAGTTTGTGATTCCGCTTATAATTTCTACACCGTACATGGGACACCCAATAGAGTATATACATATTATATTCCGAATCCTTATAAAAAGGGGAGTGCATTAGGCGATGTCCGTCTGTCTGTCCGTGTAATCGCTGAAATCAACTTTCTAAAGTCTTTGTCTCTAGAAAACGTACAGAAGATTTTAGTCAGTTATTTCTGTCTTTCAGTTGCTATTAAAATTCAGCCGGATCGGTGCATAAATAGTTGAGCTATGAGTCAAAAACCGCGAATACCTCTTTTGACCATTTTGCTGAGTGATATGCAGTTTTATCAGAAATGACAGTCATAGTATCTGTGTGGAACGATCGCTCCACAAATAGCCAAGTACAAACAAAAATACATCCGAAATTTTGGTTTTTCGTTCACTTCTGTCTTTTTGCGTATTTCGTCTAAACTACAAAAAGGACAAAAACGCGGTATGCACTTTTATTACAAATAACAGTCATTAGGTCTGTGCCAAAAATTAGAACGATCTGTACACAAATAGAGAAAAATTTTAAATACAAATTATATTTTAGATTTTATTAATTTTTGCTTTGTTTTTTTATGGAAATTTTTAAACTGTACATTTGCGTATTATTTGTACATACAAACGTGTGTATGCGTGTGTGTTTTTTAAATGCCTTGAGTGTAATGGCATTATAAATACAGATATCTTAATAAAATAGAATTTTTTAATTTCTGCCGTTAACTTGAAATTCTTTTTTGATATTAAATATTTAATTATATATGTTTGGCTTAAAAAATGTCTGCAAATGTTTCCAAATTAAATTAAGTTACATTTAATTTGCATTACTATTGGAGATTTTCTTTATAATTTCTTTTTTTTTTAGTAATTTAAAAAATGAATGCCTGTAGACATTTTATTGCTTTTAAAAATAAAGTTCTCGGAAAGGACTTTTTCTTAAAACTCGTTAACTCATTTTAGGATTAAATCAGGGTGTAAGAAAACCAGGTGACTTTTAGAATAAAAAAATTACAGCATTACAACAAGCCTATATATTTGGGTATTGCTTTTGAGGCGCCTCCTATCAAAAGTTATTTCCGGTGGTTGATATCAAGAAGTGTGCTAGAGCGAAACAAAATATTTGTTTC
This sequence comes from Thelaira solivaga, assembly GCA_947397855.1. Lineage (NCBI taxonomy): Eukaryota > Metazoa > Arthropoda > Insecta > Diptera > Tachinidae > Thelaira > Thelaira solivaga. The sequence continues at coordinate 27,567,950 of OX377614.1, forward strand.
CGTTTCTGTTCTTTCTTTAACACATCTTTTTTATTAGAGGATTCAATCATGTACGATTCAGCTGGTGTCTCAGTGTCACCTGGTTTTCTTACACCATGGATTAAATAATAAAAAAAATAGGTATTCAAAGAAAATTATTTTATCAATATTTTTCATATCTTTTTTATTTTTGTATAGTTTTTTATCTCTAAGTTTATTTTAATTTTTTTTATTTAAAAGGATATGGATATTTCCTTCCAATAATAAATAAAAAAATTTTTGTAATCCGACCTCAGGCTTAAAAAACAACCGTTTCAATTATATAATTTTTTGTATTTATTTGATATTCAGAAGAATGTGGAAAGTGGAAAATATGAATATTTGGCTAACACAGTGGAATGTATAAAAGACTCGGCACAGTCGCATTTAACTTATTTTTAATTTGAATCAAAATATATATTTTTTGGTAAGCAAAAACAGTAGGTTTCAGTTTCTGTCTTATGTTATAACTCTCTTATCAAAGAGAAAATTGATTTAGCAACGTATGTAATTCAGTTTTGGTTCGAATTCATATTTTTGGCACCGATATGGAAATAATTCCTTTTTTTTTTCCAAAAGTTAAATTCTGATATTACGTCACATATAAAGAAGGAAGAACAAAAGCTATTCTATTGTTCTTGTTTTGATATGTCGTCACACGCATCAGCTGAATATTGTAAACAGAGAAAATACTCGCGGAATGCGTAATCTTCTTTTCTATCATTTTAAAGGAAACACAGCTTAAACACAAATATGTACGTACCCATGTATACATATCCCTTTCAGTCCCAAGGAATTTCAAAGTTGTCGGATTTGAATGAAATTTTTATTATAATAAAAAAATGATGGCCTTAGAAACAGGACATACACATTTGTATGCCCTGGGATTTCACTTGGACAAAATATAAATATAAATATAAAAATGAAACATGTATACATAAACTTCTCTTCTCAAAATACGTAAAATTTGCCTACATTTTTGTGTAGTCGGGGACGGAAAGGGATCTAAAAAATGCGTCAAGAACTTTTAAGCTTACGTCTCTTGCTTTTCTAGATTGAACACATGCCGTTGAATTTTTTTTTTATTTTATTTATTTACTCATATCTTCATCTTACTATTATGTACGTACATATCTACAAACATATTTGCTAGTATGTGTATAGCATTTTCATATTATGAAAAGAGATTTCTTAAAATTACCAAATGGACTCTTATTTATTGAACAAATTAGCACCTTATTGTTACCAGTAGATTCTTAAAAATTTACAAAATTTACGTAATAAATAAAATAGAATGATGTCCATGTCCATTGAAATTATTATACGAGTACAAGAGAGTTTAGGAAAAAAAAATTATTCATCACATAATCATGTGATTTTGCATAAGTTACTTATGTACTTATTGTGTTTTGGTTTGTGCCATTGCAAATATACATATGTACATACATACACATGAATACATAATTTAAAAAAAAAACTTGTTTTACAGGAGAGTCATTTAAAGATTACAATTTGGAAAAAAATTTTAAATATTTTATTCCGAAAGGAAGAGCTATTAAAATATTTATCTCATATTTTTACAGAATAAATGTTAAGCGGCATCTGTGCAAGTTTAAGAACTAAAATTCAACATTTTGTTTTCTTTCGGCTTTAAACGTACCCACAAACCGCCCGACGCCCTTAAGGTAATACGAAACGTGGCTTCGAATGCTGTCTTTCCCGGCACTGGTAGTATATAATAGCTGCGTATAAGTCGTGAAATAATCGTTTTTATTTCCATAATAGCAAAACGATTGCCTATGCAATAGCGTGGTCCAGCGCTAAAGGGTAAGAAGGCATAAGGATGCCTTTTTTCTGAGTTTTCTGTAGTGAAACGTTCAGGATCAAATTTTTCCGGCTCCGGATAAATGTGTTCCAAACGATGGGTAGCATAGGGACAGATAAAAACATTACTACCAGCCGGTAAAGTATATTTGGCTAAGCGGACATCTTCGCCTAATTTGCGTGCTATCAAAGGTACACTTGGATAAAGACGCAACGATTCCTTAATGCACATGTCCATGTAGCGCATATCACGTAAATCTTGCATAGTGGGTGTCCGATTATCATCTCCAAATATACGTTCCAATTCTTCTTCACATTTTTCTCGGCAATCGGTATTTTGTGCCAACAAGAATATGGTAAAGGCTACTGCAGCTCCTACCGAATCTTGACCCGCTAACATAAAGGTACACGCCTCATTAACTATATCATCTTCCGTAAAGGCGGGATTATTATCGGATATCTCAATCATATAATCAAGTAGGCATTTATTACCACTTCCATTATTATTGGTTCTGAGCGCTCGGCGTTTAGCAATCATTTCTCTTGTAAATTCGTTTAAACGTTTCTTTTGATTTAATTCATCTGAAGCGAGCTTTGTCAGCTGATAAATACTGTCCCATAAAAGCCAAGGCTGCAAGAAACGTTGCGGTATCACCAATTTACCCCTGAGGGAAATAGAGGGCGAAAGAGAGAGAGAGAGAGAGATAGCCAGGATAAGTGTGATTCAAGTAAAAAGCTGAGAAAAACACATTATTACATACATAAGAAATATTTTATAATAGAAAGTGCTTGTAAGCCATGGCTTGTACAGGACTCTAGATGAAAAAACTGGTTTCGTGAGCCCTTTCTATTAAAAAATTTTCAAAGTATGAATATGAATTTTGAATGGTTATGATTAATGTTGAAATTTAATGGGTGTATTACTCGTTTTAAGCTAATGGTCGTCATTATGGTTGTCTAACTTAAGTGGCTGACAGACTATCAAATTTCAACGTCAATCATGACTGTGTGTACATGTTTTTTTAAAAATGAACGTCACACGTACACGTTGTGTGTGAATTTAATGAAAAACAAATATTTGCTGGTTTGGCAAAACGCAAAATTTGGCGATCTGGCACCACTACTTTGATCATATATTTTTTTGCGTAAAGGTCAGTGTACATCGTAGAAATTTTTAAGATAAAAATTAAGAAAAAAATTTTTTTTATTAATTTTTTACAGTCCTTCATCCAAATTGATTTTTTTTATTGCTAGTACCAATGCAAAAGCAATAAAAAATTTTTCCTGCAAAATGTATTATTTTTATTTAATGTGTTTTGCCGTCCCTAAATTGTAAGTCTTTACACATTAAAAAAATCACATAAATATGAGATTGATATTAATCAATTTGTTATGTGTATCAGCCAATTTAATTTTTTCACCAACACAAATGCATAATCTGACGTTGTAGCACCCACTTTAGTCACTACAAATATAAAACGTAGGAAAAACGTTCCTACATTTCTGTAGTTTCATAACGTCTTCTACAACGGCAATGAGGCAGAATGTAAAACATATGGCCGTCGTTGCCACATATCACACTCACAATTATAATTATAGGCATAATTAATTTCCATAAAAAATTCGTTCGACAAACATTTATGCTCTTATCCAAAAAAAAAAAAAAATTTATGTATTCTTGAAAAAGCTATATGAAAAATTTCGATAACGTTGACTTTAAAGTCTACGTTAATTTTGTTTGGATAAGGAGGTTAGAAGTTAATTTTATTTGGAAATTTTCTATCATATTCGTAAAAACATTTTTATTTAAGAGTGACTTATTTGTAGAGAAAATTTTCAAATAAGCTCTTATTAAATAAAAATATTTTTCATGCTTCTGTGCAAACATATACTTACTGTCTGAAAGGCGATTGTTCTACATCCAATAAATTTTTTTTTCTGACTGGTACTCCTAAAACTGCCTCTGAAAATTAAAACAAAAAAAAAAATATATTAATAAATAATAGTCATTTGCTTGTGTGAACATTTTAAAATTGCTTAACAAATCCACCTCACTTCAAAATGATCATTTTAAAAATTTACTATTTTTTTAAGTCTGAAGCTTATTGATTTTGTAATTAATTCAATATGATTTTTTTTATAAACAACACAACACCACACAAAAATTCGAGAATCTAATTAGGGATTGTTCACGTAAATACGAACGATAGTATATTGTTTTTGTTTCCAATGCAATTGTTCGAAAGCAGCTATCTATTGCAGGTTCTTAGGCTTTCAAGGTAATTTTTTTTTTTTTTTGGTAAATAAATAAATCGACTCACCATTTAATATATCAATAACACAATTATTGACATATTTTGCAATATTGATTTCCTGATTACCGATTTCATTTAAAGTTTCAAACAAAGCTTGTGAAGCATCAGCAAAAGTTCCTATGAAACGTTCTAAAATGCTTAAATGAAATGTTGGCTGTATTAAACGTCGATGGGTGTGCCACTTATCCCCACTGCTGGTAATCAAGCCATTTCCTAAAAAATTATGCATTAAACGATAGAAAAAAACTTTGTTGGTGTGTTTTTTCGAAGATAAAATCAGTTGTAAATCATCTGGCTGAAGTACCACAAAAAATGGAAATAATAGAACCCAAATGCGTATTAAAGAACCGTACAAACTAAAGGCATTGGCGGCTCGCTTGCGCATTACTGAAATGAAGTAAAAGAAAAATTAAAGAAATTTTTATTCTATTAATGGCATTAATCATGCTCTAATTAATACTTACAATCTTTTTCTTTGATTAATAAACAATTACCCAAAATGGGCACAGCAGCTGGCCCAGTTAATTTCAGTGATAAAAATACTGCTTTCAAATAATCCCAAAATGTGTAAATAATAAAAACGCCCAGTATTAATGTAAAAAAACTCCATATTTCTGATTGGGAAGCATTTTCTATCTGTGAATTGTTTTTTAAAACAGGAAATATTGTTCAAATAATTGTCAGTTTCATTAAAATGTTTATTAATTGTTCATATTATTGTTTGTTTATTTTAAAATTATTATTTGTTTTTATTGTTTTGTAATGAAATGTTTATTTAAAAAATATTTTCTATTAAAAGGTAAATAAGCAAAAAAAATTGATTTTTAAAAAATTTTATGACTTTATTAGAAGCGTTAAGATTAATAAAAAGCGTTATGAGATACATACTTACAATGAAAAAATGCGTCTTTAGTAAAAGAAAATTGATTTATTCTCAGTCGTTTTCTATTAAATTTTTTTTTTTTCAAGAAAAGCACATTTTTCAGTATTGTCGGGAAAATACTTAAAATAATTTTATTTTATTAAAAAAAAAATAACTAAAAAAATTTTATTGTCCTTAAGAAAAATTCTCATACATCATTGCAGCATAAAATATGTTTTCAAAATAGTTTAGTTTATTGTTGAAAAAGCAAAGCGAAAGCAATTTATTATCATATGAAGGAATGTAAAAAAATAATATTAGTTCTCATGCTTATAACAAGCTTATATTTTTGGTGATTTTTTTAAACAAAACGTGGAATCATGTTTAATCAAGTCACATTCGTCATCTTTAAGCAAAACAAAAAAAAAAAAAAAGAAAACAAATAAAGTCAAATGAATGTAATTAATTAATCACAAAACCACCCGCAAATGTCACGTTCGCGTATTTGTCAGGTATTTACACATTTGAAAAAAAAACAACTAATTTCTACGAGTTTTTAAAATCAACAAAAGAAATTTTTTTATCTACACTTTTATTATTATAATTGAAAAAAAAAAACTAGTTTTAAATACTTTTGCGCAAAAACACAAAAAAATTTAATTTCGATTTATTTTATATAAAAAAAATTTTAAGTATTGATATAATATAATTTTTATTATATTTAAATGCATCTAAACTTTGAAAATGTTAAATGTGTCTTTTGAATTTAAATGCTTTTCAATAAAAACTACTTAAATTTTTATTTTTAAGAAATTTATTTAAAAAAATATATAAAATGCCATGAATTTTAACATAAAGGAAAAACAAAACCCTGTTCCCACATGGATTAGCGAGCAATCAGCTCGTCCAGAATACTGTAATATTTTATATTTTGAAAAAAAAAAAAAGAACAAAACATGTGTGCTCTTCTCCTGACTAAAATGAATGTTAAGAAATCTGTCATTCTTTTTTGTGTTATTTTGTTTTTGTCAATTAACATATAAAAAACAAATTCTGCTTCAAACAAAGAAAAAATAATTAAAGCAAAAAAATTTGGCACACAAACTCATTAGATGGCAACAAATTAGTAAGTTTCCATATCCGTTTCATACAAAAGATTTAAGACACAAACTTGTTTTATTATACGGTTGACCACCATCATTGCTTAAAGGCTGCCAGATTTAATGATTTTACTGAAGAATCAAAAACTGGTACGCTGACAATTTTTTATAATTGTGTGAGAAGAAAACCAATATGCTTATCTACATAAAAAGTGTTTTAATTTATAAAAAAATTAAAATTTTTTAAGAAAACTTAAAAAAACTCTCTAACAAAAAATTATATATTAAAATCTTTCCCATAAATTGAAAAAGTTTTTTGGAAAAGCAACTTTTTTGTGTTAAGACATCATGTCATGTATCGTATCGTAGTAAAAGTAAAACATTTTAAGTTGTACATATGTAGTACATGTTATGTATGTACGTCTACGTAATTTAATTATTTATTGGTTATTTATACAATTTTCTTACTGCTTCTTTTTTACTTAAACTCAACTCTTTTTTTTTTGTATTACATATTACAATTAATTCCAGTTGACAAACAAATTGACGATTTGACAGAAATAAATAAAAAATAATACATATTTACTTAGCAACAATACAGCCAAGTGAATCAACATTGAAAATATAAAATGCATATTATGCGTGACAAAGCTCTCAATCTCAGTAGTGAATTTTAGATTGCCACGACTTGTTACGGTAATGGCAATATGACTTACAAGAGTATCAAAAAGTCTTTAAGTTTTTCTCTGATGCTATTCAATCTTAAGAAGAACAATTTACACTTTAGTAGCATATTATTTCCACTTCCACCTTTGACCTCAAGCGTTTTTATGCTAGAAATTCCCTGAAAAATATTGATCCGTAATTGCTAGATTCTAAACTGGAAGAGCTTGAAGTGATTTCAAATTATCGTTCACGCAAGAGTTATGTCCAAGAGTTTCCCTATTTTGGAATGTAAATTTATTTTTTGGAAAATATCAATCATACTCGTACAGACCATTATTATAATTAGATCAATATATCAGTTGCTAACCCTGAGCTGGGGCATTGTTAATAATTCATTAAGAACTGATGTATAACTGCTATAGCATATATATTCACCCTTGTCATGAATAATTTTTTCCTCGTAATTTTTTCCCATTTCACATATTTGCATTCATGAATAACTCCCATGAAAAATAAAATTTTAAGTAATTCAATTGAGATTGATAACGTAAAAAAATGTAAATAATTTTTTCATATGAAATTTTTTCACTTTTCCCTAATATTTGTTCACTTCATTTTTGCTGGGGAATTGTTTTCCTTCAGGGCTACAATATTAATTTGAGTACCATAAATACATCCTACAACAGCAGGTATTTCAACTTTGCGATCAGCAGAATATTCCCCAGGTATTTTTTTTTTCAAGGAAAATTTTGGTTTTTGGGAAAAAATTTCCTAAATCAAAGAACTTTATATGTTAAAAAAGGCAAAAACTTTATTAATAATTAATTAAGTTGAATAAATCTTCGGATGTAAGGTCTGTACGTTTTTCTTCACACAGATGTGTTATCCACTGGTGACAAAGACTTTCCTTTATAACATTCAATATTTGTGAAAGCATTCCGCAGAATGTAGATTGTGGCATACCCACTTAATTTTGGTATCATCATCCCTCTGCAAAAAATCTCAAGCTTGACTAACGTTGGAATACCAAATGGATTTTTAGAAGACATCACTGAAGGCCTAAGATGCCATTACTCTCCCCCTATCTCTCCCTCTTTTTTTTTCTCTCTTACCTTATAATTTACTAGTTGACCCGGCAAACGTTGTCTTGCCTTAAAATTTTTATATATTCGATCTTCTTACACTAAGAAATCGTACTCATGGAGTAAAAAAACCGTGCGAGACCGGGTAAAAACAGGTAGTAGACAAATAAGCCAGATACCGACTATAGTGCTACCTGCCGGTCGGACTTGTGACGCTAAACCTTCCCAGATTATACATATAAACCTTCCTCTTGAATCACTCTATCTTTAAAAAAAAAATTCCATCAAAATCCATTGTGTAGTTTAAAAGATCTAAGCATACATACAGACATAGGATCAGACGCGGGAAGCGACTTTGCTTTATACTATGTAGTGATAATTATAATTTAAGAGAATAAATGAATAAATAAATGAACATTTAAATCTAATACAAAGAATTAATTCAAAGAAACTTTATTTAATAAATGCAATTACAGGGCATCAGGTAACTCCAAAGGGCTACATAAATCGCGCAAAAACTGTATTGCTGCAATTCCAAACATTATTTTTCTGAATTTTGTTGTTTTTAACATAGAATTTATTTCACAATCAGTGTGAGCTGACAGCCTATAAAAATTTCATGCAAAATTCACGATAACATTTTTCACTTCGAGGGAAATAAAAATCTCATGATGAAAATATTTCACATGTTATTGCCGATAGGGGTTATTGTATGTATAAAGTTAAATAAAATAAATGTATTTGGGAAGAAGAATAAAATTTAAATGAAGAGTGAAATAAGAAAACTTTATTGTACATTGATTTCTGGCCATTATAATGGAAGCTTTACCAATAAATCTTGCTCGATGGGCTGCAGATTTTTGAAGTTGGTTTCTCAAAAAAATATAAATTAAATAAGTAGAATTGTGTACAATGTGATGGCACTTTAGAAAATTCCATACTTATTCAGACAATTTATTTAAAACTAGCTGTTTTTACCCGGTCTCGTATGCCCAGTATAAATTGACAACCTTTCAACTGAACTGGGCAAAAGTGAGCGTATCCGATTTAAGAGAATATGGAGACCATTTTTGGAATATAGTGTTTTTAAGTAACAAATTTAACCCTAGAAGCACTTTCTAATTTTTAATACACTAAGTACTTTCTTCGTCGCATCGCCGAACCCCATTTTTAATCCGCATCAAATCCATCACAATGTAAGTAATTTTTTTAGATATCAATTTAATTTAATTTTTATTCAAGTAACGCAAAAACTTAATCCTAAATTTTAATTTTATTAAAAAAAATATATATATACTCGTATATATACAATATATATACATATATACGAGTATATATATACTGCAAGTTTTTTTTGGCATTTTCAAAAAAGTAAAAACGATGTTCGTCAATTCGACGAAGAAAGTGAGTAAAAGTGGAGCTAGCGTTATGTTATATAATCCAAGAATTATAAAAATACAAGATTACGCCATTACGAACATAAAAATTTAATTTTCTGCGCATATAGCATGTAATACATGTGGCTAAATAAGAGAGAGAGAAAGAAATTTATTATTTTTTTGTTCTTCAAACAGTGGACAATCTACTTCATCTAACAGGAAATCATGCACGTGACGTAATCTTGTATTTTTGTCATTCTTTATATAGCATGTTATTTCCTAATATTGGTGAAATAATTTTTAAAATCGGTATGGTAGTTTTCGAATTTATCCATTATAAAAAAAAAACAAGGTTTTCGCTTTAGCATCATAGACCACTGGCACCAATCAGTTGTATTTTTTTTTTTTTTTTTTGATTTTTGTCAATCGCAGTAGCATAAACAGTAGTATCATACTCATTTATAAGGTAACAAGAATACAAAAACAACTTATTTGGCAGTAAAAAAAGAAAAATGACCATGCCCAACAGAGCTTATAACTTGAGAAAATTATTAAAATATGCGTTAAACTAAATTTTAAATAAATTTTATTTATTACATACATATATTTATATTTCATAAAAAAACCTTCAAGTACAACAAACGAAAAAAAAAAATATCCAGCTGTAGGTAGTACCACAAAAAAATTTAAGGACAATATACATAAAAACAACTAAAATTTTTTTGACAGGTTAAGTTGTAATTCGTAATCACAAAATACAAAATTTCTTCATATTTTCTCTCAATGTTTTCGATATTATCAAGGAAATTATTTAAAATTGTGAAATTGTTTTTAGTTTTTATTGCATATTAATTGAACTGAATTTACCTACGTATGTGAATAATTTATAATATTTTCTTTACTTTATTCTCACAATGAATCTGCAGTGGAAGCAATAAAAACTGTGTCAAATCACTTAATAAAGTTTTAGAATCTTATAATTTTTGGGGAATAAAAATAAATGAGGCTAAAAGTGAGGCAATTTGTATAAGAAATGCTTCTGACTCAAAAAACGTTGTTTTGCCTTCAAATTGTATTTATTTTGAAAAATAATTAAAAAGTGAGGAAAATAACTTATTTTTGATCTTTATGCCAAGAATTATGTTGCTCTGAACATATAAAAAAAATTAACCAATTTGAGAAAAATGTCAAAAATAGGGGTAGTAATGCGCGTTTGAAATTCTTAAAAATTTTAGTTATGTTTTTTTCAGCCGCTTAGGAGGAGTGCAATGTCAAACACACATACAGTGGAATTTTATATATTAACCCCCCGATTATGGTTCACAACACTTAACTATTTTGTGCTGTGTGTTGTGAATTGCGATTATCGTTTACAACACTTATCTTTTTTGTTGTCTTTTCAGTTGTGTATCTAAATTTTCGGCGATTACCGTTCACAACATGTTGTCTTATGTGTTGTAAAAACATATAAAAATAGACAACTGCTTTTAGGTGTTGTCTCCTTGTTGCGATTAGTTTCTTTGCCGGTTTAAAAATAAAAATGCAGAACAATTTTTAAGTAAATTGTAAGGAATTCAGTGAATTTTTTTAAGAGTTTTATTATTTTATTTAAAATTCAACAAACAGTTGGCTGTGAAACTATATCATATCATTGCCTCTACTTCTTTATAATTACCATCAGCAAAAAAAAAAACAAACACCGGATTGATGGTTTTAAAAAAATTAGTCTGATTTACCAGCAAAACCATCTTTGTTTATGTGGAACAATTTAAAAAATTTAGTTCTAGAAAATGTTTTGTATTTGGCAGTACTGATGGGTTGGAACTGTTTTGAATTTTTTTGCAAATTCGTACCATGTCTGTTTTCTGCGTATTCATTATCGAAAAAAAAATAGAAACACCTTAATCTCCAAGTTTTTTTGTTTTATTTAACTTTAACAAAATATATTTATTTTAGTGCACTTCGTTTTTCTTCTTTTAAATGTTGATTTCTTTCAACTTCACAGTTTTTTTACATGCACTTTTCTATTTTTAAGAAAAAATCTACTAACATTAATATACAACTGTGTGACGTACACAACAACTAGATGTTGTGAACCATAATCACATGTTCAATTAATGTTGTGTTGTAAGCGAGACAACACAACATTTTTGTGTTGTGAACCATTATCGTAAACGGGGCCTAAGATTATTATATAAGCTAAATATCAATAAAAAAATTAATTTTTAAACTAAGACCTCAATTTTAATAACAAATGGTCAAATAAACTTAGAAATACAAAATTATATAAAAATAAAAAAATAATATTGATAAAAATTTATTTCGTTGAATACCAATTTTTTTATTAATTAAAAAAACTAAAATTAAAAAATTCTATTACGAGTATAAGAAAAAAAGCCTCTTTGAGAACCTTATTTTTAAAAGCAATAAAATGTCTGCAGGCACTCAATTTTAAAATTAATAAAAATAATTCTTAGAAAAATGTAAAAGGGAAATGTAAAATAAATATAAAATAATTAAATTTTGCAAATATTTGCAAAAAAATTTTTAAAACAAACAATTTTAATTAACGGCAAAAATCAAAAAAAAAATTCTCTTTCATTAAAATTCTCGCTACTTACTCAAGGCATTTAAAAGACACACATGCATACACAATTGTATAAGATCGATTAACTGGTTTCGTGTTTGTGTGAAAAAGTATTACGTATTAAAAACAAAACAAAATTAATAAAATTCTAAATATTTCGATTTGTTGTTTTGATTTTTCTCTGCCATTAGTGGTTCGATTAAGCTGCATACAAAGCTTTTTAGTCCGTTTTGTAGTTTAGATAAATTACTCAAAAAAAAAAAAAAAATTCTCAAAAAAAGAGGTAGTCAGAGGTCATAGCTTAGCCATTTATAAGCCGATTGGTCTGAATTTCAATAGCAAATTGAAGACAGAAACTTAAAACGAATTGATATACTAAATTTTTCTGTCGGTCTTCTAGGAACTGCTGAAAGTTGATTTCAACATCCACACGGGCAGACGCATATCGGATCCAGAATATTTATTTTTTATAAGGTTTCCCACTTTTTGTGAAGGCTATGCAAATATGGACTTAGTATAACATAAATTATTCAGATATAAGTAGAAGAGAAAAAAAGTTAAAGCTCCAATATTTTTGGTTTTAATTCAAGACAAATATTTTCTTAAAAAAATTAAATTTAAATTTGCTAATAAATTTAGTTTGTGTGTGTGTGTTTTTTTTTTCTAAACTAGGAATTCAAAAAATTTTAAATTGGCAATTTATATTTTGTACTTATATTTTTTTGCAAATTTCTTACACAATTCTGTTGTTGAATTAGAAAAAACTAATTTGAAAAGGCTTGACCTGTCATACTATATTCGCTTTGACGCGGGTCTACTAATTAATATGATGAAGATCCATTCAAGGTTATTCTAAAATACACAAAATGAGATAGAGCTATTTATTGCATGTGTATGACTCTACTTAGCTATTTATTTATTTATTTATTAATTTGTAATTTTTTTTTGGTCTAGCTGTTAACCAATTTGCACTTATTCCTTTTCATATTTATGTAGTTGTAATAATGTGTGTGTATATTTTTATAGGAAAAAAACATTTTTATATTGAAAATTGTCTTGTACATAGAATTGTTAGTTTATCCATAAAGTTAGAGCGAAATTGCTTCCGCTGCTATATAAATTAATTTTTAATATTTAGTTTTAAAATTAACACTTCAACAGTAATTCAAAATAATAATTACGATTGTTAAGTACATTTATGTGGATGCTCGTAGCCATAAATTGCGGCTTATTTACTTTTTATATTTTTTTAAAAGAAAAACAATTTGCTAGGCTCACTAGCCCTGTAAGCTGCTTTAGTTAAATTTTTTTTTTTAATTTTTAAGGACTCAAGGTTTTCTCATTATTGTTTGTTTAAAATGGTATTTAATTTTAAAATGATTGAATGAACACTTTATGAAATATTGAAATTTATTTTAACTTTTTAAAATTCAATATATTGTGTTTTTAATTGATTTTTTTTAACGAAACTCACCACTTTTTGTACAAACATGGTGTTTTATATTTGACTTTTTCTTAAATTTTTTTAAAATATGAAATATTTATATAAAAAACAAATTTATTTTTAAAATTAAGTGAAAGAATATCCGTTTTGTCTGAACGCGTTAATAGTTAAAATAACTTTGTTGTCTTCTAGCCCTCCGCACTTGTATTTATAAACATTTCAAGTTTTTGTATTCGGATTCGCGTTTGTGCAAAAAGGGAATTTATTCTCTAAATCTACAGTAACAAATTTTTTTTTAAAGTGATGATCATGACGATAATGATACTGATGCTGCAGACTAGTTGTGCTTTATTGGCTCAGAGTCGGCAGCATCAGTATTCGTTTGGTTAATCGATATACTGTGTAGCCAAAATGTGTCAATAGCTTTTGTATTGCATACACACATACAAACACTTAATTTTGTACTCCTACATGCATACATTAAAAGCGTTTGTAGATTCAAAATATCTGATTTAATTTGTCCTCACTTTTTTGTGTAAACAAAATTTTTTACCGTCATAACTTAAAAAAAGCTGTTAGAAACGTTAGAAAAACGTTTTAAAAATTGAATAAAATAAATTAAATTTATTTTATTTTATTTCTTTTAACAAAATTTAATTTCAATTTATGTTGGTGTGCAAAATGCATTATTTTCCATGATATTCTCATGGATCGATTACTATTACGAAATAATTGTTCAAATAGGAGTAATCTATTGAAGATTCAGCGTAGAGTCTGATATGTTTTCCTCTTAGTACTTATATTGTACTAATTTTTTTATTTATAATTTATTTAATCATGAGAATAAATTCTAAGACTAAATGTAAATGAGGTCTATTGTACTAAGTAAACAATAAAGATTAAATTTTGTTAAGTTTTATGGTTCCAAATAATTTAATTTAATTTTTTTTTTTAATTTAAAGTTGCCATTTCTAACGGATGCAGTCAATTTCTGTCAGTTTAACAAACCAAATTTGAATTTATTCGAAAGGTGCTCGCAAGTATTGCATAATATCACAAATATCACGATTAGTTAAGCGATAAAATTTTGATTTAATTGATGACATACAATTCGATGGTTTCCATTACTTTCCAAGATGATTTCATCAATTATCCAGCCGAGGCTGCCAGAGCAAGATGCCAATGCGCCCTGTGGCATCCCTCTATCGGACTGTAAAAAAGAGATCGATAGCATATTCTTGCGAAAGGCACAGTCCAGATGGAGAGACGAATGGACGTGTAATACGGCGAGGATGATCTGGCCTAGGCTGGATAGCAGTCGCAGTAGGGATTTGTTGAGGCTCCAAAGAGCCCGATTGAGAAATGTGGTGGCTGTAGTAACGGGACACTGCAATTTTGGCAACCATGCTAGAAGAATGGGTTTGCGTTATAATGACTACTGTAGAAGTTGTCAGGACGAGGAGGAGGAGGAAACTTTGGAGCACCTTCTCTGCCAGTGTCCGGCCCTGGAAGAGCGGCGCATGATTCACGTCGGTGAGCGACGTCTGCAGGGTCTCACTGCGCTGTCGAATGCAAGTGTCGACATGTTATATGGCTTCATTAGAAGCAGTGGTTGGTTTGTGTGACGGACTCACTCACTTTCTTTCTTTCTTTCTTTCTCTATCTTCTTTCCTCCCCTTCACTCTGCTGTTACTATCTCTATACAGGTATCACAAAGGGACCACGTCAGAATACTCAAGTGAGCCCAGCTCTTGTTTTATTTCTTTCGGGCGACCTGTTAACCTAACCTAACCTAACCTACCTAGATTAATCGTCCAAATGTGCGTACAATCGGAAAAATGTTGAAAAAATTTGAGCAAACCGGGTCTGTAGGAGATGTGAAAACACCAGTGCATGCTCGTACAGCTCGTACTGCAGAAAATATTTCTGCTGTTCACGATAGTGTGGTTGAGGTCGGTCAGGCAGTTACTGTGAATGGTTTTCGCTATCGTGAGATGATAACGAACTTTTTATGGCCGGACTTGGAAGATATGGATGTGAACTATATGTGGTTTTAACAGGACGGTGCCACTTGCCACACAGCTAACGAAGCAATGGCTCTTTTGCGCGACAAATTCAATAGCCGCATTATCTCACGTGGTGGCGATGTCAATTGGCCGCCAAGATCATGTGATTTGACACCGTTGGACTTCTTTCTTTGGGGTTATTTGAAAGAAAAGGTGTATGTCGATAAGCCAGCAACAATTCAAGAGCTAAAGGATGAGATAATTCGGCACATTAACGACATAGAACCTCAATTATGCCTCAGCGTCATCGAAAATTTGGACCATCGGATGGAGATGTGCCGCCGAGGTTGCGGCGGCCATTTGGCTGATATTTTGTTCCATACATAATTGAACCATACCATATTATCATAATAAAAGGAAATGACAATAATTTCCTAAATAATTTGTGTTTTATTCAAAATCAACATCGGCCCTTAAAATTTAACCACCCTTTACATATGTGAAAATCAATGCTTCTCCCATGATCAATTGTAGGTTGTCTATTTCCGTGTCATAACACTCTCAGCTTTAAATGCTTACGGGTCTGACAAGAAACAATAAATGTCATGTATCAGACAGCGTTGAAATGAACGAAATTATGATATCACAGCAGAGCAATAAAACAAAACTATTTTTGGGGTATAATCACAGCATTTGATAGCTAGTAGGGCCATTTTTACAACTAAACGATAACTAAAAGTAGGATGTTATTGAACAGATAAATAATTTTTGATTATTACAAAGAGACTTTAACCAAAAAGTGTATGATAAGCTCATAACTTTTAACGTGAACTTCAAGCATTTAAAGTTGCCATATTTTAGATTTTAGATATGGCAACCTCAGCATCCATAGACATTGAATAACTTTTATTAATACACATAAATAAAATAATACATTTACACTATAAAATAACAAATATTAAAATAAAATTTTAAAAGTAAAGAATTTCTTAGTTATTTGAAAAATAATTATCAAAAAAGACATGCCGTTGTCATCATGTATTTATATCAACGATAAGTAATCGGTATTCCCAGCATTGGTGCCATATAAAAAATATTATAATATTTGTCTTATTGAGAACATGTAATAATGGAAAAAAGTTATTGATCACTTTATCAGTTACTTTAACTAAAGTTAATTACAGAAATGTTTGTCAAATTCAAGTAAATAAAAAAGAACTGTAGCATGAATTTAGGCAACAGTTGCGCAAAAGAATTTTGCTTCTTCTGACATCTTTTTCATCAAAATTAAAAAATGAAAATTTATTAAAAATTCGAATATTTAATAGTTTCAACCAAAAGCTAAATAAAAATTTATTTTGTTTTACTTTTTGTTGATCACGTTCTTTTCTATACGAAAGCTAGTTTGCTATTTAATAAGATTATAGTCGATCGAATGCCATCATCTCAAACTACTATACATTGTACTCAATATCGAGTGCCATGATACAAAAATGAAAAATTTCGATAAATTTTACTCGAATGCGGAGATTAGACCCCTGATTTCAATTGGTTGTCTCAATATCCAATGTATGTAAATAAAATTGTAATTGGAAATGTCAATACTGCAAATGATCATTCAAAAATACGTTATTTTCTTCTCTTTTTAACTATTTTTCAATATAAATAAAATTTGAAGGCAAAATAACATTTGCCTAGCTGACCCGGCTTGGATTAGTTAAATTTTTTATTCAAATACAACGTATTTGTATTATCATATTATTTGAATCAATTTTATGTAATACAAGTCATGTTAGACTTTAAAAATATTTGCCCAAAAGTAGTGGTTACGCTTATTTCGATAAATATTTGTGTAATGAGTAATGGGCGCTATGCTGCATCTTTAGTAGCGTTACAAGTCATTTGCCATTTTTCCAAATAGAGTCAATAATTTCGTTTTTATTTTACATTCATGCCCAGCCAAACTTTCAGTAGTACTAAGTAGTTTTTTTTATTGTTTTCATTTAAACTAATCGATTACTAAATAAACAATGATTTAGTTTCCATACAAACAATCAATATTTACACAATTACAAGTATTTTAAACGAAGTGTAAGTTTTATTACTATTTAGCATATGATTGTTAAATATTGTTTAAATTTAGCAAAAAAAAAAAAAAGCCTTTAATAATTACAATTTGTGTGTCTTTTTTTTCATTCATTTGTAAAAAATAAAACAAAATTTTTACAAAATATGAAAATGGCACTTATTAAAAAAAATTTCTTAAAATAAATTTATTTTTCTAATTGCTTTTTTGTTGTTAAATACATTTTAATTCAAGTCAGCAGGGCTTAGCGGTGTGCAGAGATAAATAAAATTAGTTTTTTGTTTAAATATCGCACGCGATAAAAAATTATAAGTTTTTTTAAGGAATAGCATTTAATGGATGCTGCCACAATAATTGACGTAGACTTTAAAGTACACTTTATTAACAAATTATATAAAAAATTTCTAATAACTTATACTTAGTATTTATGTAAAATTTTTTTATCGCATGCAATTAAAAAAATCATATTTAAAGGAAAACTGGGGCCAAATTACGGCATTCGATTTGGATTACATATTGCATAATTTTTAACGCATACCGTAATGTGCTCTCTGATTTTATTCATTTTCTATTTTTCTCAAATTAAAAAATATTAAAGATATTCCGTTTTTGTTGCAAAATAATATTGCAATAATGCAAATGGGAAACGACAAAGCTTTCCCACAACAAAACACATGATATTTTCCATGATTTGTTTTGAGTTTAGATCATTTGCAGCAAACATTGAATACCTTTATTGATTGGGAATGGTATTTTACTGTTTCTTGTTTGTTTTATTGTTCATTTTGTTAATATTTCATGACACCAACTTAACTAGTAATAAAATTGATATTGATAACAATAATATTTTTAAAACTAAATTTTGACATAAAAAGACACATGAAATAAAAGAGGTCACGCAAAGAAAAAATATGATTGAATATGGCCACCGCAAACATAGGACGCTCTCCCTAAAAATATTATTATTAATTCCACAACCATAAGTATAAAATAAAAACCTAATAAGTTAAAATTGAGTAGCGAGTTAATGCTTTTTAACTGCAAATATCCTAGTCCAGATCCTAGTGGACACAAATAAATTTGGAAAGAAAATCAAAGCCTTCGTATAAGTCAATAAATATATATAAATCAATTGAAATGAAGAAATCAATAGCATGAAAATATATTTCAATATATAAAAAATGTTTATCAAAAAATTTCTTCTTGACTAGGATTTGATACAGGCCATCTCTAGCTAAGAAGCTTTTTTAATTGAAAAATGTTAGGTTGCCTCAACCATATTTTCGCTTTGCGTGCTGAGAAAAAATTGTAATTTTGACTATATGTGAAATTTAATGTTTAATTTAAAAAAAAAAGAAATCTCCTTAAGACTTATTAAACGAAAAAGATTTTTATGACTTTTGCCGTTAATTAATAAAGTAATTTTTTCAGCTTAAAAAGAAAATAAAAATAATTATTTACACCATTAAGAAAATTCAAAAAGATTTTTTTTCCTTCTTTTTAAAATTGAATTAATTTTAGCAGTTTATGTGCCATTTAAGCTTCTGTAGTTGTATATTTAATTAATTGCAAACCCTGTATTATACACATGCTGGATGTTCTGTAAGCCACTCGATTTGATTGAAACGAATTTAATTATAATAAAAGCCACTTTATATTATTGTTTTTCAACTTCTGTAAGATTTTAATACAAATCTAAACGTATAATTTGTAAATATTTATTTCTTTGTGAAGGTATTTCTTTAAATCGCTTATTTTACAGAACACCCTTTAATACTACAAATATTTATTAAAAATAAAAATGAATATGACGGTTATATGAGGGATTATATTACAAAATTTACACATGAGATTTCTTAATTAAAATAGAAAAATAATAATTAATCAGCCATTAGATCTTCTATAAAGTCTATAACACCAAGTTTTGGTACCAGCCAATAAATCAAACTGCCACAGATAATAGTTTTACAAACACGATCCAGTACATACATGCTGCAATGAAATAAAAAGAAGAATAATTTGTTAACAATTTAATAAATATTATTAAAATATAAATTTTGTTAGGCTTGATGCATTAGTGAAGCTTCTCGACTCCATCTCTTGACAGCACCATTATATGTAAGTGCCACAAAAAAACAACTGCTTATATTAAAATTATTTATCAAAAGAACAAATTTGCCCAACTGTTTATTTTTTTGTTGTTCATTTAATGACGCTTTTTTAATCACATTTTCTTTTAAATCATTCTTTCTATATATTTAATTTTTGTTTAATTTTATTTCTTTCAGGTAAGTAAGTGGTTTTGAATACATACTTTGAATGGCCATTTTTTTTTGGTAAGTACACCAAACCTGTGATGTACAAATATCATAAATTGTTTATAATTTACTATTTGATTGAAAAGGACTTTGCAACGTGGCAAATGCTAGTGCAAACTAAGATATTCTGCTTTATGTGCAATTTGTGAAAAAAAAAAAATATTAAAATTTACCATTTAGATTGTACACGTGCCTTGGGCAAAGTGGATAATGGCTCCTTCATAACGTATTGCCGTCCACCCAAAATACTACTTTTCAAATATTCACATTCATCAATATCCTCTGTGTTAATTTTAAATCTAAATAAAAGGAATTTCATAAATTATTTACTTTATAAAATTCAAGAAATTTTAATTTTTGCAAAGATTTTCTTTATTTATTTATTTTTAAAATTTAAACCGAAGTAGAAATTTTAAAATTTTGTATACAAATTACTTACATTTTTTTATCTTCAGGCGTCAGGATTTTATAAAGTTCTCGGAAATTATTCGATTTGAAATCCCAAGCACGAGTAGTGAAAAATTGTAAAACTTCTAGTCCAACCGTAATTCTTTTTTGTACACGAATCATGCTGCAAAGTATACGAGTATTAAGAATAATTATCTTTTTAAATGTGTCACAAATTATTTTTCAGTGATTTTTTTAAAGTGAACGTTTCTACACAAAACCACATACAGCTCAGTATGAAATGATTTATTGAAAAGTACTTATTTTCTTATTTAAATTCTATTATGAAACACGTAATTTGAAATCAAGAACAAGTCGAGCTTTATAGAATTCATATTTATAAATTCGCACATTTTTGTGTTAAATATAAAAAAAAGAAAAATTATAAAAAAAGATTTCCAATCAAATGGAAAATATTAATAAAAAATTTTTTTTTGTTAATCCTAAAATAAATAATTAATTTGAGTTAAATAAATTCAAACCAACGACATCTAAGAAAACAATTCTCTCTGGCATCCTTAATTGCGTAAGCAATTGGATATCTGCTCACAAAGGACTGTTCTTAAATATAAAAAATGGAAAATAAATGGAATTTAATTTAAAATGTTTGCAAATGTTTTTTAAACCAAACAAAATCCTAAAATAAATTTTTATTTTAATATATAAAATTCGACTGTATGTGTGTTTGAGATTTTGCTCCTCCTAAACGGCTGCACCGATTTAATTGAATATCTTTGTATGTCTTTGGGTTACGCCTTGGAAGGTTTAGCATCACAAGTCCGACCGACATGTGGCGCCGCAGTCGGTATCCGGCTTATTTATTTACTACCTGTTTTTACCCGGTCTTGCACGGTCCTTTACTCTCTCTTAGAGTAAGACGATCGAATATATAAAAATTTTATATTTTCATCAAAACCCAACTAAAATTTTTAATAAAATAAAAATAGACCACGCTCATTACCGCGCTTACTTTTTATACAATTTTCTCAAATCGGAGAACTTATAGACCGATTTGGCTATTTTTTTTATTATATGTTTGGAACTACTTAACATAGAAATAGACCATGCCCACTTTTTAAATTAAATTTTTTTTTATTATATGTTCGGCATAACTCAACTTATATTTTTTTTCTCTTTTTAATTATTTTTAAATGTATATAAAACTTGAAGGCAAAACAACGTTTGCTAGTTTCATATAAATAATTTTAAATTAATGGCAAAAATTAAAAAATACCACTTTGCTCTCTTTCTCTCATATTTACATAATCCAAGTGACATACACACATATGGATAAGGCCTGCTTTCATGTGTGTGCACACATATACAGCTTAAAAATTTCCATAAAAAGCAAAACAGAAATTAGTAAAAAACCACAAAATCAGTAATATTTCCAATTTTTCTGCACCATTTCTTGATTTCAACATATAAAAGGTGTCCGGACAAGAACGCAAGATTTAAATTTGGCGCCATTCGAAGTGTCATTGTTTAACATTTGAACAATTGTTATTGTTTACTAGTAGAAGGTACGAGGTTAGTAAAAAAATGACCATGGACAGCGAAGGGAGTTCGTTAATTGGGTATTGGAGAGACAACATGAAAATGCTGATTTTGCCGATAAAATCATCTTCAGTGACAAGGCCCATTTCCATCTTGATGGCTTCGTCAATAGGCAGAATTGTCGCATTTGGGGTGAGGAAAATCCTCGAGTGATTCACGAGAAGCAAATGCATCCTCAACGTGTCACTGTGTGGTGTGGTTTTTGGGCTGGAGGAATCATTGGACCTTTTTTTATGAAAATGAGGCAGGTCAAGCGCAAACAGTCAATGGTGTTCGGTATCGTGAAATGATAACCAGTTTTTTCTTGCCTAGAATTGAAGAAATGAATGTGGAGGGCTTGTGGTTTCAACTAGACGGCGCCACATGTCATACAGCCAGAGAAAAAATTCAATTGCTGCATCAGTCATTTATTTAAAATTTAAATCTTGCGTTCTTGTTGGGACACACTTTACAAAGGCAGATGGATAGACAGACAGATAGGCATCGCTAAATCGACTCCGCTATTTGTAAGGTTGCAAATGTATGCTGGTGTAGAAACTACAAAAAGAATCACAAACTTATGTATGTACATACATACAGTCTTACATACCTACAAACCTTTCTTATTTGTATTGAAGGGTAAAAAAACTGGTTTGTGATATTCTTTTAAACAAAATTTATGTATCTATTACAAGAAGCAATATTAACTTAATATCCTGTTCAGACATAAAAGTTAATGAAGTCAATTAAGTTTTAAATTGTGTGACTGATTTGGGTGTTCACACATATTCAATTAAGTTTCCGCAATTCAGCATTTGACAACTGAAAACATTGTGACATTTTTTTTTGAAAATATGTTTGAGTACTTATAAAATAAAAAATGAAAAGAAAATCTAATTAAAAAAAATGTTTTGAAGGCAAGCTATTGATTAAAAGAAATTAGTTATTTAAAAATTATTTTCAATAACAATTTTATAAAATTTATTTACCGGTTACTTCGGCTGCCATTTCCTTTTTACGACACTTATTTTTAAATTTATCTAGGTTTTCTCTTTTTAATACTGAAAATATCAACTTTTCTCACTTTTGAGTTGATATTTAATTGCACAACAAAGAGTTGCATTTTGATTTTGACTTCATTAACGTGCAATCAATTTTTAATTGCGCAATTATTTAATGGAAATTTGTATGGTAAATTGAGCTCAATAAAGGCGATAATTGCGTAAAATGCTTAATTGCTCAATTAACTTATATGTCTGAACAACCTATAAGACACTAGTTTGTTTTTTTAGAGAAAATGCTCGTGTTTAAAAATACTTAATATGTTCGAAAATTCTAATTTAATTTTGAATTTTTGAATATCATTAAAATAATAATTTTAAATAAAATACAGGTACAAAAATCATAAATATCAATTAGTTTGTATGTTCGAAAATTCGCCCATAATCATAGTCACACTCAAGTCGGTTAAAACAATTTTAAAATCATAAAACTCTTAGCAACAAACGTCAGATCTTAATAAAAGCCTACTTTTTTGTGATTTTGATTACGGCCCATTGTATTTGGAGTTCAAAATAAGGTCATATATTTTTTGTTTTTGTTTAAACTTACAATCTTCTTTGACGAAATATGGTTAACAGACAATCAATCAGTAATGCTGGCAGCCACATAAAGCATATCACACAAAACCAATGATAGTACTTGTTGTTGGTCATGTTGCCATCAGGATACCATAAACCGACTTCAAATGGATATTGTTCAGCATACTCTCGCCCCTTATCCATAATCCATTTCCAGTTTTGCTTTTGAGATTCAAGTACTGTCAAATTAAATACCGGCAAATAGGCAGGCCTTTTGTTTATTATAAAAATTTAGAAATATTTTTCTAAAAGCACACATTCAATTCCTACTCACCTCTCCTTCAATTGAGTGATATAATAGGGTATAACAACTAGACCGTTTATAGCGATATCGACGGGTATAATTTCTGACTTTAGTTCTCCATTGCACAGCATAGAACGTATAACACCTTTGCCGGCACCAATCATGACACCAGTGGGACCATTCAAGTTATCCACCCAGCCCGGTAAAGGTTCCTTATAAGCTGGTGTAACTACACATTTTTTAAAAACGTATTAACTTTTTGTTATTAATTATTTTGCCATTTGTTTGTTGGTTGTAAGAAAAAGAACTTAAAATAATGAAACGATAATGTTGAGATAATTTTTTTATTAAATTTTAAAACATTTACAAAAGCTAAAATAAGTGATTTGGTAAAAGTAAATTATTTTTTGTTAAAACATGTCCAGAACCCCGGTCCATTTGAGAAGATAATAAAAGAAGGCACCCACAATTATAGTTTTGCAAACTTTATCAACCACATATTGTCTAAAAAATAAAATAAAAAGTGAACAAAAGAAATTTTGTGATGTAATAATGAATATTTATTGAACGAGGCTAGTTCCGAAATTACTCTAAGCTTGTTTTTTTTTTTTTTTGGTTTTTGTAAAAATCTTTGGGAATATCAAGAGCAAACACAAGCGATTACGTGCTGTTTTTATAACACAAGCGATCAAGTCGTCTGGAAATTTTATATGAAACGTTTTTTACATCGCTACTAAAGTAAAGTGAGGTTCCCTTACAGATACACCCAGTGGGAAGAAATTCCTTTACCAAATGGTGAAAATATGTCTGCTTTAATATAAATATTTAACAAATTTTTTCATTATAAAATAGCCTTTGCTGAACCAAAGAAACACTTTTTTTAACATGCTAGCTATTTTTACCCGGTTTAATTCGGTTCTCAATGAGTAGAATTTTTAGAGTAAGAAGATACTAGTATATACAAATTCTGAGTAATGTGCTTAAAATCTGGTTTTTGATTAGCTGTAGCAGTACAGTACTTGGCCAGTGCCAAGTGGGCGTGGTCCATCCAAAAGTATATGATGAGACTTCTTGAATATAGTGATTTTATATACCAAATTTAAAAAAAAAAAAAAACTCCATTGGAAAACATAACATTAATCGGACTGTTATATCATTGAATAATGGATGCAAAAGTGGGCGTAGCCATGATAATGTAGCTTTATATTTTTGAAAGAGTTTTTTAAAATCGGTTCGGTAGTTTTAGAGATTAACTTCTTAATAATATTAGTATAGAATATTTTTCAATTGTAAAGGATGTTCTTTTAAGCAACAAAGAATTCACGAAAATGTTAACTAACAAGAAAGACGATCGAATGTCCTATTCAGTGACTTCGAAAGAACATCTTAGTTCGCATGCTAAGCGAAAAACATTTGAGTTGGGTTCAGCCAACTTACTTGTACGTGAATGCTAGTGCGCACGGCAACAAGAAATAAAACGTAAATATTTTTATACAAAATCCGAGTCAGCGATATCGAAGCAACAAATATCAAAACAGTCACTCTTCGCAGTCATTTGTTTGGTTTGTTTGTACATGTCCTATGGCATATTAGCACTACATACTTATTTCTGACAATTTCTCTAAAAATCAAAAGAAACACTGCAATTTATTGGCTAGGCAGCACCTGACACACGTAAGGCAAACAAAAGAAAGCTGTCTGTATCGCTGAACCCAAATTTATTCGAATTCGAGTAATTTAATTTCTTTCGTTTACTCTGCGTTTGCACATGCAAGTTGTGTATAGATTTTAACTATGAAATAGCCGAAAGCCTTGCAAATTGTATGAGTGTCTACGCAGAACAGTGCAAGTTCATTTTTAAAATATCGTCAAAGGTTACACTTTTAAGGAGAAGATGGCTGCGCCATTAGTCCCCATTTACATTATGGACATTTTTTAAATTTTCTTTTGTTCTTTCTTAAATCGTTTACATTTCGGACATTAATGTCCAGAAAGAAAATGTTTCAACTCTTCTTTTTCATGACGTGCTTAATTGATTTGTATGAAAATTAATTAAAAAGAACTTTTGAAGGAAACGAAATTAAATTAATAATAAATAAATACATTTTAAAAATTGATTTCTATAAAAATCTGGGCAAATTAATACAGTGTACGAGTACAAAAATGAAATGAAGCAACAAGACGATTATTATGAAAAGTTGAAAAGAGAGGCAAAAAAATGTCTAGTACAGACGGTCGTGTACTACACACCTTGCGTGTTTGCCCCCTCGTTTACAAACTTCGTCTGGCCGGACAGAAATATCCATAATGTAAATGGGGACTTAGGCTTTCTTGTGACATGGCACTAAATTAAGCATTGGTCTTTAGAACTGGAACTTCTACCATAACCATACCTTTATCCTTGTAAATAAATAAAATTCATGTCAATCGAATAATCTATCGTTGTTTTATTGCAATTTAAAGTTCTATACGTCTATAAAAAACACACTTTATATTTTTATTATAAAATTTTTTCTTTACATTCATAATGTTTATTTGAATCATCTGGAATCAGCCTCGTACTTGTTATTTTTAAGATTATTCTTACTCACATTTTAAGATGAGCTCTTGCTCTATCCAAATTTTCTAATTTCTCTTTTAACATAAAAACTCGTGCTCCCTTGGCGCATGCAATAAAATATTCTTCTTCACTGATTTTATTATGCATATCCATGTTAAATCTGCACAAACACACACAATAAATAATAACAAGAAGAAAAAAACAAACACACAAAATATAAACAAAACAAACTTTGTTTTTTGTTTTGTTTTAGTTTTCAACTTACATTTTCTTATCTTTAGCTGTTAAATTTGTCCAGAGGGCACTATAA
Organism: Thelaira solivaga; assembly: GCA_947397855.1. NCBI lineage: Eukaryota > Metazoa > Arthropoda > Insecta > Diptera > Tachinidae > Thelaira > Thelaira solivaga. The sequence goes on from OX377614.1 coordinate 27,594,374, forward strand.
TTATCGGATTTGAAATTCCAGGCATTTAAAGTGAAAAATTGTAAAACATCAAGACCAGTAGAGATTTTCTTTTGTACTCTAATCATGCTGGAATTATGATAAGAAATAAATTGTTGTATAAAATAAACAAAAAGCAATGAGTAGATTAAAGATACATTTTGTTAAAGAGAAAGATATTTTTATTATTTTTGAATATAAAAATAGAATTTTTTTTTTGTAAATTTTCAGTGTGACAAAATTTAAATTGCCTTAATACTGATTTAAAAAAATAGTTATTTCAAAAAGCAAAATTAAATAAGGAAACAAAAGCGTTCGGAGTAATCTACTGAGGAATCAGAGTAGCGTCTGACGAAATGGTGCATATAGATATGCTATCCCTTTCAGTACTTATTGTACTGAATAAATAACTCATGAGAATATCATGAGTAAAAGAATAAATTTAAAAACCAACACAATTTCTGGAATTAAGCACAAATAAAGATTAATATTTTGTTAAACTTTTAAATTCCAAATAGAAATTATTACATATAAATATTTGCCTTCCATAATATTCGACAAATATGGTATATCATGCAGTCTCATTTTTGGATCTGAATAAAAATATTTATATATGTATGTGCGTTTACAGATTTTTATCTGTAAAGTTACAACAACAAAATAATTAGGGCCATTATTACAACTAAACGATAACTAAAAGTAGGATGTTATTGAACAGATAAATAATTTTTGATTATTAAAAAGAGACTTTAACCAAAAAGTGTATGATAAGCTCATAACTTTTAACGTGAACTTCAAGCATTTAAAGTTGCCATATTTTAGATTTTAGATATGGCAACCTCAGCATCCATAGACATTGAATAACTTTTTTATTAATACACAAAAATAAAATAATACATTTACAGTATAAAATAACAAATATTAAAATAAAATTTTAAAAGTAAAGAATTTCTTAGTTATTTGAAAAATAATTATCAAAAAAGACATGCCGTTGTCATCATGTATTTATATCAACGATAAGTAATCGGTATTCTTGAGAACTTGTAATAATTGAAAAAAGTTATTGATCACTTTATCAGTTACTTTAACAAAAGGTAAGTATAACTATATGACACCTTACAAGTAAGTTTGTAATAATGGCCCTTAGAATATCACATGTATCAAATACTCGGTTTTTGAATTTTTCATGGATTCATTTCCTTAAATGTTGCTTGAAGTACCGGACAAAGTCATAGTACATATATTTTTTAATGGAATGTATAATTTTTGATACAAAGTTAATTGAAGTAATTAAATATTTAATCAATATGATGTTAATTTTTTTTTTTAAATAATTTAATTCAATAAATATGTAAACAATTTCACAAAATTTTTAAAAATAATTTTATTAATTAAATTATTATTCAGTATGAATATTTTTAAAATAAATTGAATGCTTCAATTAAATATTATACCAATAAATTAATTTTTCTAAATAAATAAATAAAATTAATTTAATCAATTAAAACGATTTTAAAAAATGCTAATTTTTGCTTCACGAATTAACTTTTAATCAATATGATGATATTGGCTCATAATCATAGTCACACTAAAGTCGGTATCTTTTTAAAAATGATTTTAAATTCATAAAATTCTTCTTAACAAAAGTCAGCTCTTAATAAAAGCCTACTTTTTTGTGACTATGATTATGGGCCAATGTTTTTAACCAATTAATTGAAGTAATTAAATATTTAATGAAAATTATTATTATTTTTTAAATTAAATTATATGAATTAAGTAATTAAATATTTAGTTTAATTATTTGCAATAACCTAGCCTGTTTAGGTCAAAATCGCTTAAAAAGTTTCTGCTAACAATATCGATAAAACTAGTTTTCATATATTAAAAAAAAGGAAGAAATAAAGCAAAAGAATATTCATTAAAAATAATGTAAAATATTCTTTAAAAAAAAAGTAGAAATATATTTTTAACTAATGTCATATGATGCTGTTTTAAGGCAATTAATTGAATGTAAAAACAAATAACCTCCGTAATCGGAAGTGAAAATTTCAAAAGACCATTTTGATCATTCACAAAAAAAATTTGTTATTTAAAAAATTGGTCAAACTATATTTTAAATATACTGAAAGTTTCAAAGTGGGAAGATATGTTCCACATAGTAGGACATGCATGTACATTAATTTACTTATCTTCCGAACTAGTAACCATCCCACTATGAAGTATTTGAAAAACTCATTTGAAATTTTCACTTCTGGTTACGAAGTTATTTTTTTTTTTTTAAATTTATTTTTTTTATCTAAAAGGGAAGAGAAAGATCTCTGCAAATTGTGAAGCGTAAAATTAAAAAAAAATTGTTTTCCTACTAGAAAATCTACTCCAAAAAAAAAAAAACCCATAAAAAAAGTATTACGTATTTGCTTTCATACCCACTAGAGGTATAATTAACCCAAATATAAACAAATTCTACGACCCCTATTGAGTTTAGGAAATAAGGATATATCAGGAGTTTGTTAAAATTTATACTTACAATCTTCTCTGTCCAAAAATCAATAATAGAAAATCTATAAAATAAGCTGGCAGCCAATGAAACATCACGATATTAAATTTGTGATATAATTTATTGGTGGTAACTGTTGGATCGGGATACCAAAGACCAACGTCAAAGGGATATTCTTTATTAATACGTTTGCTCAGTTCGACAACTGTGCCGCCCAACATTTTGCGTTCTTTAGCATTTGTGATATTGTAAATGGGAACTTCAGTAGGTCTAAAGGAACAAAAAAGAATTTTTTTAATTGTTTTATTTTTTAATTTAATACAAGATCCAAAAATAAATTTACCTTGCACCTTTATTAAATTCGTAAGGCATCACAATTAAACCATTAATGGCATAATCAACTGATATGACTTCAAGCTTATTTTTCTCATCCACCAATACTGAACGAATAACGCCTTTCCCACAGCCAATCATAAGACCAGTAGGACCATTTAAATTATCAACCCAACCAGGCAAAGGTTCATGGACCGATGGTGTTACTAAATAGTTTGGTATTTTGCAGGAAGAGCAAAACAAATTGTTGTTACTTAATATTCTATGTAAAACACGTGATGAGATGAATTACTTACATGATTTGAAAAATGAAGAGATGATGTTTTTATTTCATTGTTTTTATTTTATTGTTTTTATTATGGTACTTTTCAAACACGTTTATATGGATGAGTTGAATCATGTATTGAAGTTCAGTTTTATACAAAAGTTATACAAGTTAAACTGACATGTCGTTCGACATGTTGTTCTATAAAAGTAATGAGCTTTAATCTTACCTTATTTGCGGTATTGTATGAACATGAACGTATTTACAGTTGATTTTTTGAAAGTGAATGTGTATATATAAGGTGTACAGGTATTTATGTGCGTTTTGAAGTGCACATGTGTGTGTAAAAAGCATTAATCGAAATTTTCATAAATATTGAAACATTAAACTTTAAAAATCTCCAAATTGCATTTGCCTATTAGAAAAGCTCTTTTTTGTAAGCTTTCACTCTTAACGAAAACCAATATTCATTTTGCAAAATTATTCTAAACACACAAATAAACTTCGTGCCATCATTGAACTGCAAATTAAAATTAATAAATTTTTTTTTGTAATAAAATTTTATTTCCTTAAAACTAGCTACCCTTTTGCACAATAAAACTTTAAAATAAAATAAACAAAACAAACAACAAGTTCATGGTGAAACCTAAAACATTCAATATTTGTTAGGCCGTTATTAAGGGCGAAACAAAATTATAAGTCCAATAACAAAGAAAACCCAAAATGATGGCCTTACAAGTGCGATCTAGTAAATACATGCTAAAACAAATAAAAACACAGATTTAATTTCCCCAGAAAATCTGAAAATGTGAAAAACCAAAAACATCTTACAACTTTAATTGTCTTCTGGCCTTGGGTAAAGTGTCTGGTGACTCTTTCATCAAGTATTGACGTCCACCCTGTATGCAAGATATCATGTATTCTCCTACATCCTCCTCAGCGTCCATGTTCATATTGAATCTTTTATTTAACACATAAAATTTAATACATTTAAACTATAAAAATTAATCTCAAAATTTGCTTACATCCTTTTATCCTCGTTACTTAATTTCTGCCATAAAGATTCATAAGACTTTGATTTGAAACTCCAAGAGCGCATGGTAAAGAATTGTAAAACATTTAAACCGATTTGTACACGATTTTGTACACGAATCATACTAACAGATTTGAAATATTAAAGAATTGAAATTAAAGTTGTTTCTACCAAAATAACATCGCATTAGCAACATTTCGAACAATTTCACAATTTATAAAATTTTTTCATCTATTAATTAATAAAAAAAGGTTTTGCTTCTGATGATCAAAAATGTATAGATCTGGCCACCCACTAAGCTTTAACATTAGGCAAGTCAAGCTAAAGAGTGTTACCCAGGTAACAGTTGTAATGTAATTAAATTTTTTACATAAACTGTGCCCCAGTACATGCCATTTTCAGAAAAAAATTAAAATGATTTATAATTTATAATAAAAGACAATTAAAATTGATTTTCTCAAGCATAATCACCCCTATTCTAGTTGTCGTAATCGTTATTTATCGATAAGTGTTTGTTTATAATTGGTATTCTATAAAAAAAATGCTTGCCTTGCAGTAAGAGGAAAATTGAGAATAAATTGTAATAAAATAAATGCACTTTCCTAGTTTTCTTTCTAATACAAGATTATCTTTTTTCTTCAACACTTGAATCTAAATTTGGATCACAAACGAAAACCATTTTGTCACAAAAATTGATAACAAATAAATCAGCTGAATGAAATGTGTTTTTGTTTTATTACAAAAACGATAAACTGTCGTCGTCGCAGTAAGAGTGTTATAAAACACCAAATCAGTGTCGCAGTGATGAAAAGCGAAGTTGAAATAAAAACGACAACTGGAATAGTAGTGATAACTTATACTTTCTTTCTTTTGGCTAAGAAAAAGAGCTGCTAGAAGTTGGCGTTTTAAAAACTTCACAAAATTTTACTATAAAACCTAAATGTGAATGAAAGAAAATTGTATTACAACAAATACTCGCTTATTTAGCAAATATTTTTGCTGCATGAAATTTACTTTGTTGCTGGTTCATATTGCTAATTTAATGCTATTTTTGTTTTGAGGTAAGACACAAAAGAAAACACACTTACAATCGCTTTTGACCTAATAAAAATAACATGAAATCAATAAAGTAGGCTGGCAGCCAGTGAAAGAGTAAAACATTAATTTCATGATGTAAACGATTTGTGGTTATGCAGCCATCCGGATACCATAAGCCAGTTTCCATGGGATATTGATAGCCAATTTTCTTACTCAATTCAATAACCTCGCCCCATGGCACTTTACGTTTCTCGGCACAGGTGATGTTATAAACGGGTACCTCTTTGGGACTGTAAAATTATTATTTTATAATTTGTTGTTGTTTTTGTTGTGGTTGTTGTTATTATTGTTGTTTGAATTATAATAACAAGAAAGAAAAATAAAAAAAGTACCGTGGATTTTTGCAAAATTCGTAGGGTATAACAACCAAACCATTGATGGCATAATCCACTGGTATTACCTCAGATTTGTAGCGGGTATCAATTAGCATTGAGCGTATAACACCTTTGCCGGCACCTACCATTAAGCCGGTGGGCCCATTTAGATTGTCCACCCAGCCAGGGACGGGCTCATACGCCGACGGTGATACTAAGTTTGATAAACAAGTTGGAATTTTCTTTGTTTTGTTTAAAAATCACAATAATTTTGTTTAAAAATAGATGAGTTTGTTTTCCACTTTCCACTTTCCAAACACGTAACTATTTATGAGTTAAAGTTATTTGTTAAGCCCTGGTTTATGTGCTGTTTATATGACACCAGTGATCAATTCGCCTAAAAATTTTGAATGCTCTTCATTTTGAGTGTTTTTCAAATAAAATTTCCAGACGATTGATCTCTTGTGTTACGAGTATAAAAATAGCACATAATGAACCACAATTTGCACTTCTAATGGAATATAAAAGATAGCGACGACAGAGAAAAAAAAACACAAAGAAGAAAAAACAAAAAAAAAAAGAGAAACGAATAGAGAGAGTTCGATGGAGTGAGAAATAAAGAAAGGGAGAGCGAGAGCGAGAGAGATAAACAGAGATACTTGCAGAGAGATAAAGATAAAGATAGAGAGAGGGAGAGAGAAATAGAGAGATATATAATTATAAATAGAGAGAGACGGATAGAGAGATAGTGACAAAGAGAGGAAGATTAAAAAGAGAACGAAGTAGAGAGAGTAGGCAAAACAGTTTAAGACAGAACAGCTCGCATCTGCTCATGTGTCATTGATGTTGTCTGCCGGCGAGGGAGCGTAAAAGAGCATTTGCTAGCACAGCTGTAAAATGTTTTAGTGATGTTCCATGTATTAATGTGTTGTTATGTATGACCACATTTACACTGAGAGAATTTTGTTCATATATCCTCAGAACTTTATCACATTTCTCAACCAATGACGCATTTCATTATAATAATGAAATATTTCATTAATTCATTCAAAAGATAATATCCTTAATACCTTGAAAATATATAATTTACAAAATATTTCATAAAATTAATGGAAAACTTTAATGAGCTTGTTTCGTTGGATTTATGCCACATTTTTCTCTCAGTATGTATGCACGTATATTTGTTGTACACATTTGTTTTGTATTAGTGTTTGCAAGTGTTTAGAAGTTGTATGTATTAATGCTTGAAAAAGTACCTTTAAGCTCCCAAATTTTTTATAAGCGTAATGAAATCGAATGCTTAAAAAAATTTTTTATTTTTTGTAATCACTGAGAAACCTTTTTTGTGATTTGAAAACTTCTTTGTATTCTGAATAAATAATTAATTATTTTTCAACTAATAATAATGAATAATGACAACATTTCATTAGTCTAATGAAACCTTGCCAATGCTGGAAAACAATTAAAAATTTTCGTTGGAATAATGAATACAAATTTTTCAAAGTAAAATGAATAAAAAATGTGTACTAACAAAAAGCAATTTTTACTTTTTATGGTAAATTTGCAGATAATTCTTTATAATTTTCATTTGGTTTTTATTTTTTTTTTCATAACTTGAATTTCATTTCCCCAATCTATATGTAACAGTAAAGTCCCAATCAAGTTGTTACTATTTTTCATCAAAAATTGTAAAATTCTTTAAAAAATTTCTTTACGATATCAAACAAATTTTAAACAAACCTGCCTGTGGGGCTGCAGAGCCGCCAATCTGAAAAATATTTACAAAGCAATTGCTAAACATTGGCAACGGAGATATCCCAGCTAAAATTTCGACTGAAAGTATTAAATTTCCAGTCGCTGTCTGGCAGTTTGCAAATATTGTAAAAAAAAGCAAAAATCATGATTAATTGAGCGTGCGAATTATATTGACTGCAACTAATTAAATTTTCAGACTTAAAGTGAAATTGATCACGATTTGGTGACATACAAATCGATGGATTCTGCTACTTGCCAGGACTACCACCGCACAATCTATCACTTAAAGTCGGATCGGTAATCATAATGTTGCGAAATAAAAACTAACCACGTGTGGTAATCGGCATGCAACATTATTTGTTAGTGGCCTGTTCCCGTGCCTTATTTTTTACTCGCCCGACAATAAAACAAACATGTCGTATATCATACAGCTTTAAAATGAACCGAATTATGAAATCACAGTAAAGCAATAAAAACAAGTTAAATTTGTCTATGCCAAGTCTGATGTAGCCTTCAATCATATTTTTATTTTTACACATTCTTCTTCAATATTAAAAAAAAAAAAAAATAATAGAAAAATGGAAAATTTTGATCAGAATAATTTTTTTTTTAAATATTTTTTGTAAATCCAAAAATACATATTATTCTATTTTTATTCTTCTCAATATTAAAATGTTGGTTGGGAAGTTTGTTTATTTATTCAGTTTAATGCTTATTGAGTTTTTTGTTTGAATATTTGAATCTTTCTGTAACTATTGATAAATAATTCTTATTTAGTCAATTGCTTATACAATATAAAGGTTCTAATGTTTGCCAGAAACGTTGGGAGTAACCTACTGAGGACTCAGAGTAGCGTCTGATGAAATGGTACATATAGATATGCTATCCCCTTCAGTACTTATTGTACTCAATAAATAACTCATGAGAATATCATGAGTAAAAGAATAAATTTAAAAACCAACACAATTTCTGGAATTAAATTCCAAATAGAAATTATTACATATAAATAATTACTTTCAGTCAAAGAAATTCAAATTAACGAGATCTAAGAAAAAATCCATTATCGGACCATTACTTTTGAAACCAATAAAATATTTGTAGGTAAATACTTAAACCTTTAAAAAAAAAAAATAGCGTAGACTTTAAAATCAGCGCTATCGTGATTTTTCATATAATTTTTTCATAAATTTTATTCTACGTAAATTGTTTTTGAATTAGAGGATTAATTTTTAAATATAAAATGAAATTCTAAGAAAGATATCTTATAAGAAAGCAAAATAAATTTCATTTGATTTAAAATATTTAAATAAATATTTAATTTTAAATAAAGAAATTAAAATACCCAAAATATCTTCTCAAGCATCTCTCCTGCTGTACACAAAATTACATGCACATATGCTTATACACATTTGGATAAGATCGATTGACTGGTTTTGTGTGCACAAACATTACGCACATGTGCAGCTTAAAAATTTCTATAAAAAAACAAAGCAGAAATTAATACAAATCTAAAATTTTGGTTGTATTTTTCCTATTTATCATTCTGCTTTTTTGCACAGATACTATGACTGTCATATTTGATAAAACTGAGTACCATCTCTTTTTGTCTGTTGTGTGTTTTAGACAAAATGCCCAAAAACCCATCCAAAAAAAATGGACCAATTGGGCTGAATTTCAATAGCAACTTAAAGACAGCAACAACTGACAAATTGGTATACACCTAATTCTCTTTTTACACGAATTTTATTTTTATTTATTTATTTATTGAGTCTATGGAAGTGTTCCTTACAGACATTTAACTAATAATTGAATTAACAGTATAAACTTATAATTTTACATATATTCAAAAGAGAAAACAAAGTTACAGAAAGTTTGTATGAGTGCTATACTGATACATACATTATGAATTCAAAGAATTAATTATTTCATTTTAACGCGAGTTAAAAAGAAAACAAAATTCTCTTTTTACATGAATTATTTTGTTTTAACACGATTGTTAAGCAATTTAGAAATGGTAATTCAAAAATAATATCCCAAGATGATGAACAAAATGATTCTGGTGATGGCACTTTTTCTTTTATCCAAATTTAAATAATTTTTTTATAATACAATTAACGAATTAAAATGTGTAAACACTAAATAAATGAATTTTTTAATAATTCTCTTTTTACACGAATTTTTCTTGAAAAGATGTATGTTGCCTAAGGACTTCAAAAAATTGATTTCAACAAATGCAAGGACACACAGACAAACAGACAGACATCGATTATTCGACTCAGCTTTTTATAGCGAGCCAAAATATATACACTTTATAGGGTGGCCAATGTACGGAATCACAAACTTCTATAAGCCATTCTTACTTACAGTGCAGGGTAAAATAAAAATATTTCTTTACTCTAATTGGTTATCTGAATATCCAAAGTATATAAATAAAATTTCTTGCGATTCATTGTAATTTGAAATGTCAATTAAACATACCGCAGACGATCATTCAAAAATACGTTCTTTTCTTCTCTTTTTAAATATTTTTATGCATTTCAAGGGAAAACAACTTTTGCCGGGTCAGCTTAGTTAAAAAATAAAATTACGTTAACTTTCATGAGATGATTTGTTATTAGAGAAATTAAAACTAAAAACAAAACAAACAAATAAAAGTTATTAACTTCCAAAGTTTAATTAAATAAAACTAAAATCACTCCAGCTTAAGTTCAACTTTTAATTATTCAGTTTTATTTCCTTAAAAAACTAGCAACCCTTTTGCACAATAAAGCATTAAAATAAAATAAACAAAACAAACAACAAGTTCATGGTGAAACCTAAAACATTCAATATTTGTTAGGCCGTTATTAAGGGCGAAACAAAATTATAAGTCCAATAACAAAGAAAACCCAAAATGATGGCCTTACAAGTGCGATCTAGTAAATACATGCTAAAACAAATAAAAACACAGATTTAATTTCCCCAGAAAATCTGAAAATGTGAAAAACCAAAAAAATCTTACAACTTTAATTGTCTTCTGGCCTTGGGTAAAGTGTCTGGTGACTCTTTCATCAAGTATTGACGTCCACCCTGTATGCAAGATATCATGTATTCTCCTACATCCTCCTCAGCGTCCATGTTCATATTGAATCTTTTATTTAACACATAAAATTTAATACATTTAAACTATAAAAATTAATCTCAAAATTTGCTTACATCCTTTTATCCTCGTTACTTAATTTCTGCCATAAAGATTCATAAGACTTTGATTTGAAACTCCAAGAGCGCATGGTAAAGAATTGTAAAACATTTAAACCGATTTGTACACGATTTTGTACACGAATCATACTAACAGATTTGAAATATTAAAGAATTGAAATTAAAGTTGTTTCTACCAAAATAACATCGCATTAGCAACATTTCGAACAATTTCACAATTTATAAAATTTTTTCATCTATTAATTAATAAAAAAAGGTTTTGCTTCTGATGATCAAAAATGTATAGATCTGGCCACCCACTAAGCTTTAACATTAGGCAAGTCAAGCTAAAGAGTGTTACCCAGGTAACAGTTGTAATGTAATTAAATTTTTTACATAAACTGTGCCCCAGTACATGCCATTTTCAGAAAAAATTAAAATGATTTATAATTTATAATAAAAGACAATTAAAATTGATTTTCTCAAGCATAATCACCCCTATTCTAGTTGTCGTAATCGTTATTTATCGATAAGTGTTTGTTTATAATTGGTATTCTATAAAAAAAATGCTTGCCTTGCAGTAAGAGGAAAATTGAGAATAAATTGTAATAAAATAAATGCACTTTCCTAGTTTTCTTTCTAATACAAGATTATCTTTTTTCTTCAACACTTGAATCTAAATTTGGATCACAAACGAAAACTATTTTGTCACAAAAATTGATAACAAATAAATCAGCTGAATGAAATGTGTTTTTGTTTTATTACAAAAACGATAAACTGTCGTCGTCGCAGTAAGAGTGTTATAAAACACCAAATCAGTGTCGCAGTGATGAAAAGCGAAGTTGAAATAAAAACGACAACTGGAATAGTAGTGATAACTTATACTTTCTTTCTTTTGGCTAAGAAAAAGAGCTGCTAGAAGTTGGCGTTTTAAAAACTTCACAAAATTTTACTATAAAACCTAAATGTGAATGAAAGAAAATTGTATTACAACAAATACTCGCTTATTCAGCAAATATTTTTGCTGCATGAAATTTACTTTGTTGCTGGTTCATATTGCTAATTTAATGCTATTTTTGTTTTGAGGTAAGACACAAAAGAAAACACACTTACAATCGCTTTTGACCTAATAAAAATAACATGAAATCAATAAAGTAGGCTGGCAGCCAGTGAAAGAGTAAAACATTAATTTCATGATGTAAACGATTTGTGGTTATGCAGCCATCCGGATACCATAAGCCAGTTTCCATGGGATATTGATAGCCAATTTTCTTACTCAATTCAATAACCTCGCCCCATGGCACTTTACGTTTCTCGGCACAGGTGATGTTATAAACGGGTACCTCTTTGGGACTGTAAAATTATTATTTTATAATTTGTTGTTGTTTTTGTTGTGGTTGTTGTTATTATTGTTGTTTGAATTATAATAACAAGAAAGAAAAATGAAAAAAAGTACCGTGGATTTTTGCAAAATTCGTAGGGTATAACAACCAAACCGTTGATGGCATAATCCACTGGTATTACCTCAGATTTGTAGCGGGTATCAATTAGCATTGAGCGTATAACACCTTTGCCGGCTCCTACCATTAAGCCGGTGGGCCCATTTAGATTGTCCACCCAGCCAGGGACGGGCTCATACGCCGACGGTGATACTAAGTTTGGTAAACAAGTTTGATTTTTGTTTAGAAAAAGCAGAACTTTTTAAGCATACTAAGCATGTAACGGCCAGCGGTGTTTACTTGGTAAAAAAAATTTCGACCAGTTGGTTAAAAAACGGCAGCAGGCAGGCAATTGTTTGCATTAATCACGTGGCTGATTTGAACAAAAAGGCAGTTGCATGTGGCTAGTTAGACTGTGTAATCGGGAATTTCATAACAATAAATTATTTCTTTGTGTTTGGCTTGGTTGGATTATTAACAAATTTTTGTAAGTTTCATAAACTTTTATTTGTTCGAAAACCATTTTTCTTGTTTTGAGCAGGAATTGTTAAAGAGTGTTTCGTTACTTACGCATTTTTACAAGCTGTTTTTTCGGAATTATTTTTAATTTTTTTGTTTTTGTTTTTGCTCAAAGCTGTGTTTGTTTTGCAACACTGTTTCCATTCCATATTTATACACTTTCATTATTTGTACTCATTTGGCACACAATGAAAATATTCAATGTAAAAAGCAAATTTAAAAACCAACATGTGTGTAACAGATGTAAAGAATTAAGTTCGCTTTAAGCTTAAATGTATAGTTTGTTTATATAAAAGCTTTTTGTTTTAATTGAAATTAAAGTACAAAAGAAATAAAAGAGATTTGTAAATTGTGTGAAGCTGGAGAGTTTTACAATTTTTTGCGGTGTAGGCGTTTGTATTAGAATGTCAACTTTTGTTTTTTCTAACTTAGTGTTCGTTAACGGCATAAACTTGTTTTTGTAGCTTTTGGAAGCCAACTTTTTTAAATAATCAAAAACGGCTTTAAGCAAGATTATAATTTAAGCGAACCAAAGAGCTTTGAAATTAAGCGTAACTAATAACACAAGTATACAGGGTTGGGGACCAAGGCGACTCCAAACTGTTTCGAAAGTATTTTAATGCGTTACCGTTAAACCATTTTTTGTAAGAGGTGATGTCACATACATACGTGAGATTTACTTGAAAACGGCTTATTATATGTGGTTATAAAGAAATTGCGAAATTCCACACTGAAATTTCCTATAAGATTGACTAACTTAAAAACTGTGACGAAAAAGCGATTTTTTAAAATAAAGCAATTTAAAAATCGGTCGTTTCAAACAAAACGAGTCCTATTTTATTGAAATCGTGGCACAACTTTTCATTGTATCCTCATTTTAGTGATGCTAATTCATTGGGCAAAAAATTGCCATATGACCGCAAATACGCCAAAGAAGCAGTAGCAAATGCATATGGCAACATTTGTTTTTAACAAAATGGCTACCCCTATCGTGAATAACATGTGAAATGTTTTTCCCACATGAAATTTTTATTTTCCTTGAAGTGAAAAATGCTATCGTGAATCTCCCCTGGACTTTTTATAAGCTCTCAGCTTACTTTGATTGTTCTAAATAAGAAGAATGAGTGTGAAAAATGCTAAATTTAAAACAAACAAATTTAGAAAAAAAATGTTTAGAATTGCAGCTAAACAAACGCTGATGTTTGTGCGATTCCTGTAACCCCTTGGAGTTATCTGATTCCCTGTAATTGGATTTATTAAATAAAGTTGCTTTGAAATAATTTTTGCATTAGATTTAAGCAACATTATAGAGCTAATAAAGAAGCGTTTTCTTATTTACTGGTTGTGACGTCTCCTAAAAAATCAAGCTTGAGATTTTTTGAGTAGTAAGAAGCTTTCATGAATTTTGAATGTTTTAGAGGCACGTCTTTGTCATCAGTGGATAACTCAGATTTATTCAATCCAATTGTGAATAAAAATTAACCCTTTCCTCTTATCTTTAACAAAAATTTTTGCCATAGACATTTTTTATATAGAAAGTTTTCTGATTTAATGAATTTTTTTTTCCTGATAGGACTGATCGTAAATTTGGAATATCTGTTGTTGTGGAAATTTTTTAGAGTGAACGATTCTTCATTAAAAACTCATATTTTCCGAGTTATGCGCCTCTGAAATTTGTGAAAGTCTTTTGCGATATTCGTCTTAAGAAAGAATTGCAATAAAAAGAACTTTTGCAATCTCATAGAAAATGAAAACCGTAAGTCAGGCCAAAGGTCAGCTACTCAAAAAATATGTACACCGACTCCAAATGGATTTGTGTATTAATTGACAAGCCTTTATTTGTTACACATATTGTGAAGAATATCTCAGAAGTCTTTTAAACATTGCAAAAGCCTATAACTCGAAAGATATGTACTTGAGTTTTTCTTCTTTCTATCAGCTCCATTATTTTAATGGAGGCTCATAGCTCGAAAAATATGAAATTTAACTTGAATTTTTTTGAATTTGGCTTGCGCGTGTAAATTAAATTTGTTAAAAATATTTTAATAAAATAATTTCTCATATTCTTTTAATTTATTCTTTCTAATTTAAGTATTTATTTGGTTCATAGTTTCTATTCAACTAAATGATTCTTTTTAATTTGGATTTTTTAATTTGTGCTTAGACTTCAACGGATTTGAAATGATCAAATTAAAACAAAATTGGGGTTCTAGTTTGACTTGAAAATTTAAAAATTTTTTAATCCTCCCAGTTCCAATTTTCCAATTTCAAATAGTCTTAAACATTTCTTGCCATTGTTGTTGTTATTATTTTCTATTCCTTTAGTATTAATGTTGGTGAAAAAGAATTAATAAGCGTAGCATAGCTTCTGTTTCTAATTACAAAAATGTATGAGCAGCATGACAGTAATGAACGCAAATAATGCAATGGAAATATTTTCATAGTTTTTTTTAGCTTTTTTTTTTTTTAATTAAATAAAGCCAAGCATGTTTGAGTAGCGCATTTTTGTTTTCTTGCTGTTATTTAATTGACAACACAGTTCCATAAGCTTAAGCTTCCAAATTTTATTTACAACAAACTTAACACTATCAAACTTACCAATGCTTGGTCTAGCAATAATCACTGGCATTGTATCGTAGTGATCACGTATATACAGCTCAGCTAAACGCTTTGAATACGTGTAGGTATTGGGATGGGGTTTTAGTAGATCTGGTGTAATATTATCCAGGGTCTTAACATCCATCCATTCAGCCAAACGCATAAGATCTTCAGGTTTGTGTGGGAATTCATAAATCTTTTCGTACATTACTTCCTGATCGCAGTTACAGAAGGCGGTTGATAGATGAACAAAAGCTTCCAGGTTTTTAATTTTCTTGGCCACATCTAAAGCACGTCTAGTGCCAGCCAAATTCATATCGATGGCATCTTTTAAGTTGCCCTCCAATTTTAAGGTGGCCGCCATATGGAACACAATGTTGGCGTTATCGCAAACATGTTTCAGATTATCACCAGATAAGCCCAGCATTTCATAGGTAACGTCACCTTGATAAATCGTAACCTTTTTCAAGACATGCGGTCTTTCCTCTTTAATGCGTTGGAAAATCTAAAAACAGAGAGGAAGTGGGAGTGAGAGAGTTTAAAGGCTGTGTTTGAGAGATAGAAAAACGTACCGGCAATCTAAACATGTCTTCCAAGCGTGATTCGGGTGATTTGCCTCTTTTGGGACGACAAATGATAATGATTTCCTTTAACTCATGGCATGAGTACAAAAGCTTCTCCAGCAATACTTTACCCATAAAACCAGACGCCCCCGTAATAAATACCGTTTTATCTTTATAATATTCTTGTACAGGAGTCAATTCCGGCATGTTGCAGCTGTTAAAAAAAAAATTTTTTTTAATATTTTTTTACAGCAGCTTTCAAACAGCACACCTGCGCACTCAGCTTTGCTGTTATTTAAATTTTATAATTTACAGTGGGCAAAAATCTGAAAAATTTACTTAAATATTTTCATTTTAAATAAATAAAAAATTTAAAATTTTCCTACGCGCTAAAGTTAGCTTAATGCTGTGCGTCTTTGGCCACTTTCATTTACAGCATCACATCTTCCGCCTTTGAGATGTTCTTTTCAACATAACCCCTATTACACAGGCCTACAAAATGAAGTTCTTTTTTGTGGTGCCTGAGGTTTCACGTTCAATTTGAATACCTCTCCTGGTAAGCTCTAATCTCTAATAATTATTTTTTTTATTCGAGATATACCGTTTTATAGAAAATAGCCTTTAAATTATGTTATTATTTTCTCTGGGATTCTTAAAGCCAGGCTCAGATTTAGAAGAAGTACAGGAAAATGTAATTAATAATTCCCGGCTCACACCTCATGCTCATGCTAGTACTCTGGCTTAAATATATAATTAGAGGAAATAGGAAACTTACATCCCAAGAAGTAGTTCGTTCACATATTCTAATAACACATTTTTGATTACATGCTAGTAATCTTTCCTGACCTGGTTAGGGAGTAGTAATAATCTCTCCCAAATTACATCCCAAGAACAACTTCAGTGATATGTTTGCTGTACAAATCTTTCAGTAAAAAGAAGACATCCAAGATAACCAAGGTTACAGACAGGTATTGAAAACAAAGAATAAGTAAGCCAATCTCTAATTTTTTTTTTTTTTTTTTTTTAATAAAAATTACATTTAACCAAACTTAAACATTTATTGGAAGCAACATTATTTTTGATAGTTCGTAAAATTGCTACAACAAAATTAAATTATTTTGCAAACAGGCTAACATGTTTTGTTGGTAAAACACATTATCAACAATTATGCAACCTGCTAAATATTTTTGTTCAACTCGTATCTTTTTTTTTTTTTGCTTATTGCATTGTGTTGTTGCTTTCTTTCTGTTAGGGGGATGTATGCCAACAAACAACTACCCGTATTTCATTACAAGTCTTTACAATTTTAATGGCAGTAAATTCATGTAGAAAACAGGCGTATGCAACCTCAATAAAATAAATATCGGCTATTGAAAATGCTTGTAATCCTCAAATTAGCAAATTATTTCAAGTAAGCAAGCAAGCAAGCAAGCAGCAGGTAGCTACAGCGCCTGCTTACAAGCAGACTTCAAGATATAATTTTCTTGTAATGACGCAAATAAATAAATAAATGAATGAATGAATGAGTGAATACAATGATTGTAACATTTTTATAGACAATTTTTGCCATTTACAAAACAAGATAAACAACTAAATATTTATTTAACTTTTTTTTGCTTACCGCTGCCTGTAATGAAATCAATTTTACTGCATACGGGTACTTTTGCATATAATTTTTTTGTTTTGGTTTTGTTGGCCTCATTTTAAAAGTTTTATAACAATTTTGACTTTTTTCTGTGAAAACTGTTTTGCTTCAAATTCTTGCTAATGCTTGGTAGCAACAAATTTCCAATTTTTTTTTTCTTTTTTTGTAAATAAATTGAAATTATTAAGAAAATTCAAAACGAATTTAAATATTAAAAGAAAAAATTATTTTTAAATAATTTTGAAATGGATGCAACAATACGTCCACACAGAAGTGTTTCTGTAACAAGATTTTGGGA
Source organism: Thelaira solivaga (assembly GCA_947397855.1). Lineage (NCBI taxonomy): Eukaryota > Metazoa > Arthropoda > Insecta > Diptera > Tachinidae > Thelaira > Thelaira solivaga. The sequence goes on from OX377614.1 coordinate 27,611,905, forward strand.
AAAACCTCTCACTAGAACTGTCAAAATATCTCATATTTCAAATGTATGAGAGAAGAGTGAAAACGAAAATTACTAACCTTAAATCGTTTAAATTATATAAACTAAATATGTTTGCATGATTTTCTTTAGCTAAATATTGCACATTTGTATGCACGCAAAAAAAAAAAAAAAAATATGGTTAAAGCAACCATATTCTGGTCGAAACATAGTATGATTAGATCTTTGATTGCTTCTACCCATATATAATTTTAAATTAAAGATATTAAAAAAAGCTTTCATTTGCAGATGTTGCGGTTCAACCCCCGGTCAGGGCAAAAAAAAAAAATTTTTTTTAATTTTTTATTATTTTTAAAATTTTTTTTAAATACATACATATTTTATATAAACATTTAAAAAAAATTTTTTGTATAAATAAAGTTTTTTTTTATTCCATTGATTTTTCTTTTCTATTAATTTTGTAAGCGTAGGAACTCAGCTTATCTTATTTATTACATAATACAGTACAGCGGGCTTGAATTTATTTTTTAAAATTGTAGTTGACTTTACCAGGACTCGAACTTGTGAACACTTAGTTAAGAAGCCACAAAGCTCAGTTGAGTTTGAACTATTAAAGGCCTGTTCATCTAAATGCGAACGAAAAGTTCGTTCGAATAATTGTATTGAAAATAAAAACAAATTTTCGTGTTTTTGTTTTCAATACAATCATTCGAACGAAGCTTTCGTTCACATTTAGCTAAACAGGCCCTAAGTTTTTTTTTTATACTCAATTTATTTATATGGTTGCGGTAGAGACAAAATAGAAAGCAATTTACATTTAAGAATATTTTTTATCATTATTATGTTTGCTAAAAAAATAATAAAATAATTATATGATTGAGCTAAGACGCTAAACATAATATGGTTAAAAATAACTAGAAACATGTTTATCGTGATCATAATAATGTTTAGATGCTTCAAATTAATAATAATATTTTTGTGAAGAACAAAAGACCATATTCAACCATTTTTTTTCTTTGCGTGTGTATTCTGTGATGGCACTGCATAATTTTTAAAATTTTTATTCACATTTTGTACTAACAGAATCTCATACAAACAAAAATGTTATAGAGAAGTCCATTCATCTTATATAAATTCCTCTTTTTATTGACACTTTCTATTGTATTTGACATTTGAGTTATTGGTAAATTCCAATAAAGACGTAACAGCTTTGCATTTTCTCACAGTCTACTACAGAAACACATTTTACTCACAAATCGAGAAACGGTGGAATTTTTTGTTTCACACTTTTCGATGTGAGAAGTTCTCACATATACATACATGGTTACAGAAACTAGATCCGAGCTAATTAATTAAAAAAAAAAATAAATGCAAGTTGGAAATCAGCTCTTCAATTATTCAATTGGAAACAGTTTTCAATTATTCGGGTCTAAGAGTCCAACTTTAATTTGTGTGTAAAATGAAAAAAAATATATTTTTTTAAATTAATTTGACAGCCTTTTAACCAAACTTATTAGTTTTAAAGACATTGATTTTTTTCTCTTTTTTTTTTACCAAAGTGTTAATTTATTTCAAATAAATTTTATGAGTCAAACTAAAAAAAAATTGTGTAATTAATTAATTAAGAATAATAAGATGAGTATTAAAAATATACCAAGTAAGTTTCAATTAATTAAATAAATTTGTTGATTAGTTTTTGAAAGCTAATAAGAAAACATGTGCTAGGCCTTGTTGTAAATGCCATTCAATGTTACAATTCAGAGTTGAATAATTTTTGTAATTTATTTTGTCAGCTTTGTAACCTTCTGTTAATTAATATAAAATAAAAATAAAAATTCTCACTTTAATTTTTATTATCATCTGCATTAGGGCACAAAAAAAGTAAAGCGTTGAACCAAGAGTCAACGCATGAATTGTTATCTATTAGAAATCAAGTATTTTTTGAAAAACTTTTTTAAAAAAAGAGATTTTTTTTAATATCAAAAAGACTTTATTATACTGGTCAGCACTTGAACATTTTCCAGAATGTTGTATTCGTCCAATTCTTATGTACGGATTTTTGGTGTGGGGGAAAAGATACCTAGTGTACCAGCTGTTCATGGTTTGAAGATCCGCTTGCATAACAATTACCAGGTGCTTATGTACTAGTGGTTCAAAGGCTCTAAATACGGTACTACACTTTATTGCCATTCCCGGAAGGACCAGGTTGTTGGCATCAGGCTTTGGAAGACAGAAGATAGGGGCAAACATATGTAAAGAAATTAAAGCTTGTGTACTCCTTACATACTGATTGGTATTATTTCCGTGATAAGTTTTCTTTTCACAAGTCAGGGTATATTGTTCTTTGGGAACAATTAGTCCAGCATTTCTCGTAGGAACTCAATGTTGCAGGGGAGATTTGATTTGGAAAATAATGAATTTTTCTATTGCTTTAATGACTAAAATCCTTTCAGTGTATATAAAAGTTGTGTAAATTGAAACTGATACCAAAATTATTTGTAAAGTGTCAGCCTATAATTTACTTTCGAAGAGTTTTATAAACAACTAGTTTCATATTTCACATTTTTCTTTTTAAAAGTTGTACTGTAATGAAAACTTAACTCAGCTGAAAGATTTATGCGCCAGTAGATTCGAAAAGACACCATATAATTTGCTATCACTTCTGCAAAAACTCTACAGCAAGTCAAGCAGACACGAGTGTGGGTTTACATTTCGTTGCTGTTGTTGAATTTACTTGTTTTAAACCAAAAAAAAAATAAGTTTTTCTTTCTGTCATAAAATCAGGTTCTAAAATAACAAACTCTTTATTTTTTAGTCAAGTCCTGTTTGTCTTCTTTTGTTTGCTGCCAAATATTGCACAATCTTTTTTTTTGGCTTCAAGCAAAATATTAGAAAACTATTTAATGAAAATACTAAAAAAACAAAAAATACACGAGTGCTTGTTATTTAAGATGGTTGTGAAACTTATTTGGTTTTAGTTTCAATTTATGTAGTTTGAACGCATTGTGGCATACAATTGCCTCAATATCTAAAAAATAAAGAAAAATGGAAAATGTATGTACGTAGCACACTCACACTGAGACTATTTAAAACGAAAGACTTGAGCAACAAACGTGTTGTCCAGGTAGCCACACAGACATTTTTATTGGCCGTATGTAATTTCGCTTTACAATATTAATTGCACTTTTTAAACACACTCTTGGCCAGCTTGAATTGGTTTCTCTTTCATTATTTGTTTTTGTTTTTTGTATTACCATTCGGCAAATATTTGTTTGTAAATGCTAAAATATGCAGAGATTGTGTGGCATGTTAGGCTGTATCTGTTTAAATAGAAAAACACTTAATGTGGCGCATTTCATGAATTGTTTGTTTTGCAAGTTGTATTAATAAATCATGGTTGCTTGGTTTTTCTTCTTTATTTGTTTCCATTAATCTTTTTGTTATCAAATAGTTTTTTTTTTGGCAATCAATATCAATGATACTAACAAGTGTGACATTTTCTTACATTAAAATAAAAATAATTATTGTACATGCCTTCAAAATTGTTAAGCAACAATTGAAAAAAAAAACTCCTTTTAAAAATTGTTTAGTTTAAGGTTTTTTTTCCTAAAAGAGAATCAATCTAGTCAGCAGGTTTTATTTAAAAAATTTTTTTTTTAATTTATTAAATACCCCTGATCTTAATTTTACAGTTACACTTAAAAAGTAAACAAACTCTCTCTCACAGACACACGCATGTGTATATTGTGGCAAATAAATGTATAACTTGTATTTTAATTTAGCGATAAATCACTTTATTTTGACATTTCCACTTGATTTCAAAATATTATTTCCGATATTTTGTTGCATGTTAAATGCAAAATTATATTTAATTTTTTTTTTTGCAAAATTTTGCCATGCGTATCATTTATGGCAAAAATAACAAAACAAATTTTAATAAAAGCTGTATAACATAAAACAATTGGTACGGAAAATCTTAAAAAAAAACAGGGTAAATTTTGTTTTTAAAATCTGTGCTAATATGGAAAAATCGCTTAAGGCGGTTTAAGTAAAAAATATATATTAAAATAACTTCTATAGCTTCCATACTGAACTGAAAGCATTATGATACATGAATTCAATGAAACGATTTCATTGTAAGAATGAAGAAGTTTCATTAGATTTCACAGTTTCATAAAAAAATATTTTTTTTTTTTTTTTTTTTTTTTTGCAAAATTATTCCTTTTTTTCCCTCCCAACTATATAATTAAAGTAACTATTGAGCTGAAGGTTAAAGATGCCATTGCCCCCCCCCCCCCCCTTGTTTTTCCTCTTACCTTATAGTTTATAATTTAAATAAATAAATAATTAAAGTAACTAGAAAACAAAAACTTAATCATTAAAGTTCAACTGAGCTTCGTGACTGAAATGGTTGAGTAACGAGTTACAGCATCTTAATTGCATGTGTCCCAAGTTCGAATCCTGGCAGAATCAAATAAAATTTGAAAATAATTCAAACAGAAAATAAATTTATCAAAATATGATTATGGTGAGTTCAAAAATTTTTAATAAAAAAAATTTTTTTGTCCCTAACCGGGGGTTGAACCGCGCCATCTGAAATAATTTGATAAGAAAAATGTTTAAGGCTTTTAAAATTGTAAACCTCTATAATGACATAATGAAACAGAAGTAGTTTTTCCCAATTGACAACTAAAATTAGATTGAAATGATAAAACTTGGACAGTTCCCGGCTTAATTATAACAGCTCATGGCAGCTCGTTAGCTACTCGTTGGCATAGAATTAATTCATAACACATTTAAATTACATTAGGTGTGTTCATTAGACATAACGCATAATTGAGCAGTTTGCTGCCATTTTTTCCATCATAAAATATTTTATCCACCTAAAGTCAACGAAATTCAAATCGATCAATAAAAATCCATTAAAATTTTTTATTATTTTTTATGAAATTACGTATTTATTTTTTTTCATAATTTTTGATGATATTATTGAAAAATAATGTTAACGCATGAAAACACCAAGGTGAATTGATACAAGGTGATATCAAGAAAGCAGCTGTGCGCTTCAAGTTTTTTCAGGGCTGTCATAGAATCCAATGTTGTCGGTATTGGATTTGAAACTGACAAAAAAATTACTTTGGTGTCATGAAATCCAATGTTGTCGGTTTCATTTTCGAACTAGAACTAATGTCGATTTTAGGTGTCACAGAAATCAATGTTATCGGTTTTGTATTGGATAGAAACCAATCAGTTGGCAGCTGTTGGTTTGTTTAATTTCAAATATAGCAAGTGACTAAAACGGACTTTTGTTATTAGATATTTAATAAATTACTGCCATTGGAAGAGCAAACCACAAAAGAATTCACCTTCTATTATGAACCACCGCCACTAAACGCCCCTGAACAACAGTTGGTAAGACTCTAGCAAAAACAAGAAAAAAAATATAAAAAAAAGTTTATTTTCATTTATGGAAAATTCCATAAAATTTTTGTTTGCAGCCACTTTGTTAGAATGCAACTGGTGGCAATAAACTCTAAACCCATTAATTATTTAATAAAATGTAGTTTTTTTGTCTTCTTCTACTTCTTTTATTTTTATGTAAAAATCAATTTGTTAATTTTTGTTTATATTAGATTTTGGTCTAGGTTAGGAGCTTGTTGCACAATTTATTTTACAAATTAAATACATGAAACGTTTTAAAGCAACAATTTCAACTTTTTTATTTATTTATTTTATTGTGTTTTAACTCGACTTTGAATTTTTTTAATTTTTTAATATGAAATATTGCCCAAAAACAAAAATCTTTTTTTTTCAACTTCAAATTGAAACAAAAAGTTTGTAAAAAAATTTAAATTAGAAGGATTAGAGTTTTATAAAAAAGCTATAATACTTGAATTATTATTCACTAATTTAAGTTCTGCCAAGTCTTACAAACATGTAGTGACCAAATTATGGTATTCTTAATCAAATTTTTTATATTTAAAGATATGCTTTTGATGGAATTCAAAAATATTGACAAACTTTAATACTACACACATTATTGTGAAATAATAACACAGTAAAATGAAAAAGAATGAAGTGCAAATACCTGGGAAGTGATAAGAATCAGCTTTTGAAATTTGCCAAACACCCCCAAAATCTTGAGTTACGGGTAAAAAACCGGGTTTTCATACCTTTATACACTTATAAGCCAGTAACTTAGTTGAATATCAAACCATTTTAAGTTTCTCAGCGGATTTAGAAAGAAAACTTTTAGGTCGTTTGAATGACGTATAAGTAAACTTGAGAAATCTGTGGGTATTTGTTAACAAAAGTTTTTTTTTAATTTTTTTCGCCAGCTTGGAGACGTTTTTACACAGTATTTTTTTTAGGAAACCATAAAATTTTTTACTTTATTTTCAAAATATGTTTATGCATGAATAAAATAAATTTTTTTTAAATCCATTAAATATTTATTAAACTTTTAATTAAAACAAAATTTTTTCAGAACTAAATTTTTTGTCCATTCCACTCAAAAATGTTTGCTTGGAAGTTTTTTTTTTTTTCAACTCAGCCTCATCAGTATCCCGTTGAAGTGATCAAAACGATTCGAATTAGAAACCTAGAATTTCTTTTTTTAATGTATAAGAATTATCTTGTGTGTGGTCGAAGCATGAGTATGCCAGAGACCATTTTTTTGTGGAATTTATCTGAATTTAAATAATAATGAAAATGTCTTGGGCTGATACATACATCAATCAAACTAGTTTTGTTTATCGTCAAATTCACAAATGCATGATAGATGTTGAAATTTGATGTGTGTATAAGCCATTTGAGGTTTGCCGCTCTTCGGCATACGATAGTTGATATTAACGAAAGTAAGCATACATATACGAGGTATGATCAAAAATAACCGTTATTTTACAATTTTTTCATATATAATACATTTATGCCAGCATTTTTTCCAATCCTCGAAACACTTCTGAAACGCGCTTTTTGGTATCGCCAACAGCTCCTGTTTCGATTTTTCTTTTATCTCCTCAATCGTGGCAAAACACTTTCCTTTCATCGGTGTCTACAGTTTTGGGAAGAGGAAAAAGTCAGCGGGGGCCAAGTCCGGTGAATACGGTGGCTGAGGCATGATTACGGTGTTGTTTTTTGCCCAAAAATTACGAACAAGCGACGATTTGTTTGGTCAAAATTCAGCAATTTTGGAACAATCTTCGCTGCCGCACGTTTCATGCCTAAAACATCCGTAAAAATTGCTTGACATGAGCCGAACGATATGCCAACATCATCAGCAACCTCTCTAATAGTGATTCGACGATTATCCTAAATCAGTTTCTTCACTTCTTCAATGTTTTCATCGGTTGTTGACGTGCTCGGGCGACCAGGACGAGCATCGTCATTGACATCTTCTCGGCCTTCCTTAAACCGTTTATACCACAATTGAATTTGTGTTCTGCTCATAGTAGACTCGCCAAACGCCACAGTCAACATTCCAAATGTCCTTGCACATTTAATTTCATTTTTTATGCAAAACTTAATACAGTTTCTTTGATCCATTTTTTGAAACAGTAAAAAATCGAAGAGCACACCAAAACACGACTAACCTTTTTATCTGTCAAAAACAAACTGACAATCCAAAATGGCTGATATTATCAACATAAATAACAGACATGTGTACCAACATAAAAAAAAATGCGAAAATCGAACATGCGTACCTCACGAAAATTGAAAATAACGGTTATTTTTTGATCATACCTCGTATATGTGTAAAAGTGTTTTTACACTGCAGCACATCTTAGAGGAATGCATGGAAGATGTTGAAAATAAAAAAAAAATTGCTTACGCTCACATCTACCATCAACTAAACTGTCGAAAAATTAAAGAAAAGAAAACACATATTTTTGGAAACCAAAAAAGACATATAAAAATGAATTTAGAAAAATCATTCATTATTGGACGAAGATGTAAAATGTGCTCTAGTGTAAAAACACTATAAGTGTGCTCATTAAATACTTGTGTGTTAAATAGTATTGCCATAAAAATTAGGGCTGCCAGGTAAGATTTTCGATTAATCATAATTAATTAATTATTTCAGAATTTAAAAAAATCTGAGAAATTTATGGTAACCAATATTTGAGCTGTTAATTTTGAAAATGGTATAAGTCCACTTTTTTTTAAATAAGCTAACTGTAAATTTTCTTAAGATATTTTGTCATCTTACTAAAATTACCACCGCTGACTAATTTTTTTTTAAGTGGACTTATACCAATTAAGCAACCAAAATATATTAATTTATTTTTTTTAAAATTTAACAAGACTGTAAATTTAAATATTTCACTACTAAGGGAAGGGTGCATAAGTTGCGGTAGCACCGAACTTAACTTGTTATTTTCGTTTCTATCTGAGCAACAATTTAATGTTGAACTGATTTTTAATCTGACAGCAAGAACTCAAACAGCGTAAAGTTAGCTTTAAGAACTATTTATGATTTTATTAAAAATATTTTTTTTTATTAATTACGCTCAAATCTAAAATACTTTTTGTATTTTTTTCTTGTTGTTTTTTATTTTGTTACGCTAAAACTAATGTTGTTGGTTATCAAAGAAATCAAAATTTCATTGTTAAAATTTGTTTAATTTGTTTTTATTTAAAATTTTTCTAGATTGAAAATTAATGATTATATTGTGATTTTGTTTTTAATAAAAATTAAAAATAATTAATACCAACGTATATGGATTACGTTGGGTAGGCAGACGAAGAAGGTCACAACAGATCTCACTTGGCTGGCTACTCTTTTGTTGACCTTTTGTGTTAACTGTTAAGAGAAAAATGCTGAGAAGAAGGTGCGAAAGTAGAAAGACAGAAAGAAAGCTTCAGTTTCCAAGCAATTGTGAGTCAAAATAGAAATATGCGATTGTCCAGCAGTTTCACCCAGAGAAAAAATGACACCATTCGTTGTTAAAATGACCACAAACGGTGTCAATAGTATATCGACCACGTGTGTGCTCACTTTGACAACGCATGGAGTTATTTTAACAACGCATTTTTGATAACATGGCTTTGCAGAGTTGACAACAAATGGTGTCAATTCGACACCGGTGTGGTGGTCGGAAATTTGATGACATATCGTTATCAAGTCAACAACGTTCGTTAACAAGTTAACAATGTGCGTTGTCATAGAAGTAAAAAGAAGCTTCTTGTTCGAAACACTCGTCAATTTAATTCACAATTGTCAGTAAAAATAAAAGTTGTGCAGCGATTTTAATAAAATATGACACGTTTTATTTGAAAGTTATGAGGCTATATGTGTGTAAGAAAAAACCGGCCGATTTTTATTTTTGTCTATTTTTAATAATTTTTTAAATAAATTTTTTTCTTAATTTTGCATAAAATGTGTAATTTTTCGTCACAACTTCTTCGATATCTTTGAAACTGCTGTGTCAATTTAAAAACGATGTCGATACCAATTAAAGAAAATTTTGTATCAGATTTAGTTTTGATTTAATCGATTATAACAAATTGTTTTCCGGTGGTAGTCATATACAAGGTGGGCTAAAAGAAGTCATCCGATGTTGTTTGACTCTTATTTTTTTTCTAAAAGAAAATGAAATGTGTGCCGTTGCTCCGTCCTGTTGAAACCACATGTTCTCCAATCCTAATTCGTTCAATTGCGCGTACCGTCCACTGTTGTCGTTTGACCAGCCCGATGACTCTTCCAGCCTCCTCTAGCGTGAACAACGCACCATGCAGTCACTTTGAGCGGGTGTAATGGCGATAGTATTGCTTGTTCACATACCGCTGAGGTGGAAATGAGCCTCGTCGCTCATTATGATTTTGGTCGAAAAATCGTCCACTTCGATTATTCCGCGTTCTTGGGGAGTGTATCGCTCCATGGCTTGTTCACTTGTATTCTACATTTGTCTAGTTCATAAATGTCAAAAGAGACTTGACATTGGCCGACATTTGCAAAAATAAGAGCATCTTCCAATAGGGTGATTTCTTTTAGCCCGGCTTGTATGTATGTCACATGACTTTCTTCTTTAAAGGAATGATGGTCTGTCTTGGAAAGCAGAGCTAATTTGATTTGAATACAATGCTGAAAAATACTTTAGTAACAGTTTTTAGCTACACTGGTCCAAAGGTATGTCTACTTTTGTTATTAGTGGTACTCAAGGCAGTGCTTGCAAGCAGTGCAGACGATGTAAAGGAGTACAAAATGCAACAACCAAATGAATACATTTGCAGTTTGTTTCATTTTCACTAAAAATAACTTGAGCAAACATCGCTATGCATATTTGCTCAAATGTCAATAAGCCGAAAACAACAAACACATGTACGATTGACAGATAAAGTTAAAGTTGCCAGATTTTTTCGCGAGTTTTTGATCTGTTATCATTGATTATGCAAAAAAAAAAAAAACTTAAGAAATCTAAAAAGGACTCTCACGTCCTAGTTCAAAGAAGAGGCTACTGCAGTATGTAATAGTGTGACCAGAAATTACGTTATAAAGAATTTTTAGTAAGCAAAGCATCATTCCTTGAAATAGTAAAATTTGTTAAACTGAATTTATGTACGGCTTCCATAATAAAAGCAATCAAGTTGCCTAGAAAATTTGTGTGAAACACACTTATAGGTCTATTATCGATTGCAACCAAATTTAAATTGTGTTGCCAGTTACCAAATTGTTATTACAGAAAGCAATTAGCAACTAAAATAAAGGGTGTCGCAACAAGAATGCAAGATTTAAATTTTAAATAAAACACCGATATTTACAAAAAAAAATCGTGAAACTTTATTATATCGTAAAGTAGACAGAATGAGGTTATGTATGGAACAACATATCGGGCAGATGGCCGCCGCGGCTTTGCTGGCACACACGCGATTTTTTAATGAAATTTTCAATGACCGTTTTGCATAAATGTTGCGGTATTTCATTAATGCAGCGTCCAATTTCTTCTTTTAAGGCTTGAGTCGTCGTCGGCTTATTCGCGTAAACCATCGACTTCAAAAAACCCCAAAGAAAAAAGTCTAATGGTGTTAAATCGCACGATCTAGGCGGCCAATTCTGGTCTCCAAAACACGAAATAACACGACCGGGAAATGACTGATGCAGCAATTGAATTGTTTCTCTGGCTGTATGACATGTGGCGCCATCTTGTTGAAACCACAAGCCCTCCACATTCATTTCTTTAATTCTAGGCAAGAAAAAACTGATTCAAATGTCAAACAATGACACTTCGAATGGCGCCAAATTTAAATCTTGCGTTCTTGTTGGGACACCCTTTATTTGTATTTCACTATGCTCTTATACAAAAAAAATTGACGTAAATAAATTTTAAAGTAAAATTTATATGAAAAATTTCGACAACGTTGACATTAAAGTCTACGTTAGTTTTTTTGGACAAAACATATTTAGGCTTAAAAATGGTTGAAATTAAAGGGCGTACAAGCACTTTTTAGTATTAAATATTACACATGTTTGTCGTGATGTGTGGCTTTTTAATATGCTTGCACAACCCTTTAGTTAAAATTACTACCAAACAGCAGTTTGAGGCAATTTTTGACCAAACGAAAATCACGACAGAAGAGGTGTGGAAGAAAATAGCAGGAAATTTTTTAATAGCTATTACCCTCCTATCCGTACCCACGATGAGTGGCAGAGAGTTTGGAGTCATTTTAATGTTAAACTGAAAAAAAAATTATGTTATGTAGTGGAAAATGAGCAGCAAATTCAAAGCATTCAAATAAAGTAGATAAAGCCTACTAAAAAAGAAAGGAAAATAGAGGATAGAGGAACTAGTCTTATTTCAGAGCAAACTGATTTGCACATAAAAAAATTTAAAACGTAGTTGATAGTCTAGGGGATTAGAATTATCGCTTAAGCTACGTCTAATGGCATCATCTTCAAAATAAAATTAGACGGAAGACCATATTTTCAATAGTTTTTATTAAATGTTTTTGTAAGAGCTGACTTTTGTGCATAAAAATTATATGAATTTAAAGTATTTTTAAAAAGATACCGACTTAAGTGAGACTATGATTATGGCTCAAGGAAAAACACGTTTTGTTTCTTATTAATCATTTTTGTTTATTTTGTGTATTTTTGCATTTTCAATATGTGAAAACAGCATTTTCGAGAACTTCCTGAAAACTAAAAATCGTTGCCATTCATAATAATAATTTTCATTTCTGAAGTTTGCTCGATCGCTCGATTACTTTTCATATAAAAATTTTTTGAAAATCTTTGTGATCAATTAAAGGTACCTCCGTTTTAAACGAAAGACGCTACACTTGCTTATACGGTCATTGCCAATGTCTAAACACAAAAAAGTTACAGTTCATTAACATTTCAACATAAAATTCTAGCAATTCATTTAGCTGGGACCAGGCGAATAAATAAATTTATGGCCTATTAAAATTTGAAGATTCAATAAATAAAATTTTATGAAGACCAATAAAACAAAACTAGTGTGATTTACTCTTCTTATAAATAAGAAAACCTTGTGCTTTTAAAACATTTAGATATGTGTGTATAATATTTAAGTAATAGTGGCCCTTGTGTTTTAATTAAAAAAAAAAATTAAATTAAAATTTTTTTGTTTCTAAATCTCACAGTCATTTTTTATCAAGTCTTCATTTATATGTGTGTAATAAACCGTTTTTATTTACATTGAAAAATTTATTCAAAATAAATATCGCGCATTACCCGCATTCTGTTAAGAAAAAATATCTACTTTGCTCTTTCTCTTTTCTTCCAAACGGTATATTTTGAAAACTTTTTTCATGCCCATTACTGCCCATTAAAATCAGAATTTTGCAAGCCATGTAACCAGCTTTTATGTTGGAACTTAAATTAAATTTTGCAAGAGCTGTTCTTAGCTTTTATCTTTTAATTGTAAATAGTTTTATAGTCTACGAAAAAAGCGTTGTAATTATTACCGGTATTTGTATGTAAGTTGTAATAAAATGTTTAAATGTTAAAATGTTTTTTTTTTGTTATCGCAATTATACTGAGTTATGACTTTGTTGCATCAAATCAAATTATATGGGTCATGCCATAGAAAAGTCCCCTACATTTGCTGCACAAAAATTTTCTTCGGCCCTGGTGTGTACTTTTATTCTAATATTTTTTTCATTTCATTTTTAAAATTTTAAAATTAGTTAATCGTTAATAAACGAAATTACCTCATCACTGATGAGAAGAAAAAACATTATAGCATTAATGATAGACACAAGATTACTGCAATTCGCAATCCGTAATGGTAGCAGGTGATACACACATTAAATTTCGAAATTAATCAATTTTAAATTAAAGTCGCATGTATAAGTCGTGTGAACTTGACAAAAATCAAAACTAGTTTAATTTTGTGATACGCACACAAATGCATTGATTGAAATTAAAATTTGATGTGTCTATCTTCCACTTTAAAGGGTCCTTCTTTTTATCATGGACAATTATTCATATTACATACGTCATCTGGTTCAGAGTTAGGAGCCAGCAAAATAATTTTGTTTATTTATCAGAAAGAAAAACGTCAAGTTTTGTATATCCAAAGTCTCTACAACAAGCAAAATTCACCAATTCTAAACATCGCGCTCTAAATCTATATTCTATATCAATTAAATTTATTTTTTTTTTATTTGTTTCCAACAGATTTTTCTCAAATTTGCTACATGTAACCTCTATACTCCAAGAGCGATGTGTACTTTTATGGCGCTCATGCCCACTTTTCAACAAAGTAGTTTAAATGGTTTTTTTTTTTGTATTAATCAGATGGTTTAAAATTTATATATACGCTCTATTTATTCCTAGAGTAAAGAACCGCACAAGACCGGCTAAAAACATAAATTTTTCTTTTCTGCTTTTCTCTAAAAATTTAAATACCAAAAAAAAATGTTACATAAAAAAGTTGAATTTTCTATGGAATTACCCATACCTAGTTAATAAAAGTAAGTGCTATTTTGAGACACATGTCGTCTAATAAACAAAGTCATATCGATTGCATAAACATTGTTGACAAACACACATAAAAAATACTTATAAAAACTAAATTTACTTATTTAATTATAAAAATAAAAATAAAAATTTTTATTCAAATGAAAACATAAATTAAATAAACAAACTTTCAATTTTAACTGTAACAAGTTCATAACACGACCTTGACTTGTAAGTAGTTGATAGCTGTTGCAAACATTGTCTCTGTATTCTTCTTTCACTCTCACTCTCTCCGTTTTTGATTATTATTATTTTTTTTAACAAAACCGGCTTTTAAAAAAAACCCTCTGGCAAATAGAAAATCAAAATAGCTGAAAATTTGTCGTAAGCTAAGAAATTTTTAATTACATACTGTAATTAAACGTATGGTTGGAGGGCAGCCATTACATTACCTAAGACCCTTAGAAAAATTAATTCATTTTTTTTTGTTGTTATTTAAAAACGTAAATTTTCTTAATTGTTTAACAAATTACAGGAAAAGTTCAATAAATGAAATTGAAATGTTTTCAATTGCAATGAACTAAAAAACTATTATTATTTTCAATGTATAACAAGTATTTTAATTAATAGTTTTAACTAGAGATGTAAAACGGGATTTATTCACTGCATAAAAAAAGATTATTTTTCAAAAAACAACACAATATTTATCACAATTAATTTTTTAGATTTTAATCTTATGACTTTATAAAAAATTATATGTGTAGCTTGATTTTATTTTTTAATTTTTTTTTTCACATTTTTTTTCATTGAACCGCCATAACTTTTAACCCAAATGTGTCCTCAAAATAGCGGTACACAAAATTTTAGCTCATGGAAAAAATTTAATTGAATATTAGTGCTTACCAATTAGAGAGCTCTCGGAAGAAGCCTAAAAGTGCAGAAATAGAGATTATAAAAAATGTAGGTACGTACACAAACACTTGCAAGATTTCAGGCATTAGAGAGAATGAAGATCTCTTGATTTTACCACGAAGATGTGTCAGATCACAGAAGGATTTAATTTTAGTTTGGAAATGCTTCCAGTATGGATGAATATTTTGTAAAGAATTAACTAGTAGATTAATGAAAATATTTCACCGCCATCAAAAACCAAAAAAAAAAAAAAAAAAAAAAACAGTTTCATATAAAAAACTAAAAATATTAATACAAATAAAAATGTATTTTTAAATTTACTGCGATTTTTGGGGCACCCTGGGTTTATGGAAACCTACGTGATACACCGTTTCAAATTTAAAAATGTTTTCTTTCAAATATCTTCGTTACTGCAAAAGTTATGATTTTTGCAACGAAAAAAGTTCAAACGAGCCATTGTGCGTTTTTGGTTTTTATGACTCTGTGGCATATTTTACATTTTACAATTGTTTTTTTTTTGTAATTATTGTTTTGCTTTTGTTGACCAGTAAGGAAACGAAATGTTAGTTATTTTTTATTTATTTAGCATTTTTAACTCTAGTTTTGTTTGTCTATTAAACTACTGTAGAGAATACACACCGCCAGCGCTCTTATTTAGGGATAACGCTATAATATAAATGGAGAGCGCTAAAAAACGCTCCGCTTGCTGTTCAAATTTAGGTTCAACTGTTCAGTGTTATCATTTATAAATTAATTTATGCCATTTCTAATTAAAGCCAATACGTTTCTCTATTCAACAAAATAGAAATCAAGTCGATATCTTGAAAACTTAGCAAGTTATGACCAAAAAGGATGGAAGTTATGGCCAAAAATTACCATGGACTACCCCCTTTGCTTTTTTTTTAAAAATGATAAAAAAAAATTTTTAGCACTATCCGCAGAAAAAAGAATTCTAATTAAAGCCAATACGCTTCTCTATTCAACAAAATAGAAATCAAGTCGATATCTTGAAAACTTAGCAAGTTATGATCAAAAAGGATGGAAGTTATGGCCAAAAATTACCATGGACTCTATTGCTTTTTTTGAAAAAATGATAAAAAATTTTTTCGCACTATCCGCAGAAAAAAGAATTCTAATTAAAGCCAATACGTTTCTCTATTCAACAAAATAGAAATCAAGTCGATATCTTGAAAACTTAGCAAGTTATGACCAAAAAGGATGGAAGTTATGGCCAAAAATTACCATGGACTACCCCCTTTGCTTTTTTTGAAAAAATGATAAAAAAATTTTTTAGCACTATCCGCAGAAAAAAGAATTCTAATTAAAGCCAATACGTTTCTCTATTCAACAAAATAGAAATCAAGTCGATATCTTGAAAACTTAGCAAGTTATGACCAAAAAGGATGGAAGTTATGTCCAAAAATTACCATGGACTACCCCCTTTGCTTTTTTTGAAAAAATGAAAAAAAATTTTTTTAGCACTATCCGCAGAAAAAAGAATTCTAATTAAAGCCAATACGTTTCTCTATTCAACAAAATAGAAATCAAGTCGATATCTTGAAAACTTAGCAAGTTATGACCAAAAAGGATGGAAGTTATGGCCAAAAATTACCATGGACTACCCCCTTTGCTTTTTTTGAAAAAATGATAAAAAATTTTTTTCGCAGTATCCGCAGAAAAAAGAATTCTAATTAAAGCCAATACGTTTCTCTATTCAACAAAATAGAAATCAAGTCGATATCTTGAAAACTTAGCAAGTTATGACCAAAAAGGATGGAAGTTATGGCCAAAAATTACCATGGACTACCCCCTTTGCTTTTTTTGAAAAAATTATAAAAAACTTTTTTCGCACTATCCGCAGAAAAAAGAATTCTAATTAAAGCCAATACGTTTCTCTATTCAACAAAATAGAAATCAAGTCGATATCTTGAAAACTTAGCAAGTTATGACCAAAAAGGATGGAAGTTATGGCCAAAAATTACCATGGACTACCCCCTTTGCTTTTTTTGAAAAAATGATAAAAAAATTTTTTTGCACTATCCGCAGAAAAAAGAATTCTAATTAAAGCCAATACGTTTCCCAGTCAACAAAATAGAAATCAAGTCGATATCTTGAAAACTTAGCAAGTTATGACCAAAAAGGATGGAAGTTATGGCCAAAAATTACCATGGACTACCCCCTTTGCTTTTTTTGAAAAATGATAAAAAATTTTTTTCGCACTATCCGCAGAAAAAAGAATTCTAATTAAAGCCAATACGTTTCTCTATTCAACAAAATAGAAATCAAGTCGATATCTTGAAAACTTAGCAAGTTATGACCAAAAAGGATGGAAGTTATGGCCAAAAATTACCATGGACTACCCCCTTTGCTTTTTTTAAAAAATGATAAAAAAATTTTTTAGCACTATCCGCAGAAAAAAGAATTCTAATTAAAGCCAATACGTTTCTCTATTCAACAAAATAGAAATCAAGTCGATATCTTGAAAACTTAGCAAGTTATGACCAAAAAGGATGGAAGTTATGGCCAAAAATTACCATGGACTACCCCCTTTGCTTTTTTTAAAAAATGATAAAAAATTTTTTTAGCACTATCCGCAGAAAAAAGAATTCTAATTAAAGCCAATACGTTTCTCTATTCAACAAAATAGAAATCAAGTCGATATCTTGAAAACTTAGCAAGTTATGACCAAAAAGGATGGAAGTTATGGCCAAAAATTACCATGGACTACCCCCTTTGCTTTTTTTGAAAAAATGATAAAAAAATTTTTTAGCACTATCCGCAGAAAAAAGAATTCTAATTAAAGCCAATACGTTTCTCTATTCAACAAAATAGAAATCAAGTCGATATCTTGAAAACTTAGCAAGTTATGACCAAAAAGGATGGGAGTTATGGCCAAAAATTACCATGGACTACCCCCTTTGCTTTTTTTAAAAAATGATAAAAAAAATTTTTAGCACTATCCGCAGAAAAAAGAATTCTAATTAAAGCCAATACGTTTCTCTATTCAACAAAATAGAAATCAAGTCGATATCTTGAAAACTTAGCAAGTTATGACCAAAAAGGATGGAAGTTATGGCCAAAAATTACCATGGACTACCCCCTTTGCTTTTTTTTAAAAAATGATAAAAAATTTTTTTAGCACTATCCGCAGAAAAAAGAATTCTAATTAAAGCCAATACGTTTCTCTATTCAACAAAATAGAAATCAAGTCGATATCTTGAAAACTTAGCAAGTTATGACCAAAAAGGATGGAAGTTATGGCCAAAAATTACCATGGACTACCCCCTTTGCTTTTTTTTAAAAAATTATAAAAAATTTTTTTAGCACTATCCGCAGAAAAAAGAATTCTAATTAAAGCCAATACGTTTCTCTATTCAACAAAATAGAAATCAAGTCGATATCTTGAAAACTTAGCAAGTTATGACCAAAAAGGATGGAAGTTATGGCCAAAAATTACCATGCTTTTTTTTAAAAAATGATAAAAAAAATTTTTCGCACTATCCGCAGAAAAAAGAATTCTAATTAAAGCCAATACGTTTCTCTATTCAACAAAATAGAAATCAAGTCGATATCTTGAAAACTTAGCAAGTTATGACCAAAAAGGATGGAAGTTATGGCCAAAAATTACCATGGACTACCCCCTTTGCTTTTTTTAAAAAATGATAAAAAAAATTTTTAGCACTATCCGCAGAAAAAAGAATTCTAATTAAAGCCAATACGTTTCTCTATTCAACAAAATAGAAATCAAGTCGATATCTTGAAAACTTAGCAAGTTATGACCAAAAAGGATGGAAGTTATGGCCAAAAATTACCATGGACTACCCCCTTTGCTTTTTTTAAAAAAATTATAAAAAAATTTTTTAGCACTATCCGCAGAAAAAAGAATTCTAATTAAAGCCAATACGTTTCTCTATTCAACAAAATAGAAATCAAGTCGATATCTTGAAAACTTAGCAAGTTATGACCAAAAAGGATGGAAGTTATGGCCAAAAATTACCATGGACTACCCCCTTTGCTTTTTTTGAAAAATGATAAAAAAATTTTTTAGCACTATCCGCAGAAAAAAGAATTCTAATTAAAGCCAATACGTTTCTCTATTCAACAAAATAGAAATCAAGTCGATATCTTGAAAACTTAGCAAGTTATGACCAAAAAGGATGGAAGTTATGGCCAAAAATTACCATGGACTACCCCCTTTGCTTTTTTTAAAAAATGATAAAAAATTTTTTTAGCACTATCCGCAGAAAAAAGAATTCTAATTAAAGCCAATACGTTTCTCTATTCAACAAAATAGAAATCAAGTCGATATCTTGAAAACTTAGCAAGTTATGACCAAAAAGGATGGAAGTTATGGCCAAAAATTACCATGGACTACCCCCTTTGCTTTTTTTGAAAAAATGATAAAAAAATTTTTTAGCACTATCCGCAGAAAAAAGAATTCTAATTAAAGCCAATACGTTTCTCTATTCAACAAAATAGAAATCAAGTCGATATCTTGAAAACTTAGCAAGTTATGACCAAAAAGGATGGAAGTTATGGCCAAAAATTACCATGGACTACCCCCTTTGCTTTTTTTAAAAAATGATAAAAAATTTTTTTAGCACTATCCGCAGAAAAAAGAATTCTAATTAAAGCCAATACGTTTCTCTATTCAACAAAATAGAAATCAAGTCGATATCTTGAAAACTTAGCAAGTTATGACCAAAAAGGATGGAAGTTATGGCCAAAAATTACCATGGACTACCCCCTTTGCTTTTTTTAAAAAATGATAAAAAATTTTTTTAGCACTATCCGCAGAAAAAAGAATTCTAATTAAAGCCAATACGTTTCTCTATTCAACAAAATAGAAATCAAGTCGATATCTTGAAAACTTAGCAAGTTATGACCAAAAAGGATGGAAGTTATGGCCAAAAATTACCATGGACTACCCCCTTTGCTTTTTTTGAAAAAATGATAAAAAAATTTTTTAGCACTATCCGCAGAAAAAAGAATTCTAATTAAAGCCAATACGTTTCTCTATTCAACAAAATAGAAATCAAGTCGATATCTTGAAAACTTAGCAAGTTATGACCAAAAAGGATGGAAGTTATGGCCAAAAATTACCATGGACTACCCCCTTTGCTTTTTTTAAAAAATGATAAAAAATTTTTTTAGCACTATCCGCAGAAAAAAGAATTCTAATTAAAGCCAATACGTTTCTCTATTCAACAAAATAGAAATCAAGTCGATATCTTGAAAACTTAGCAAGTTATGACCAAAAAGGATGGAAGTTATGGCCAAAAATTACCATGGACTACCACCCCCTTTGCTTTTTTTGAAAAAATGATAAAAAAATTTTTTAGCACTATCCGCAGAAAAAAGAATTCTAATTAAAGCCAATACGTTTCTCTATTCAACAAAATAGAAATCAAGTCGATATCTTGAAAACTTAGCAAGTTATGACCAAAAAGGATGGAAGTTATGGCCAAAAATTACCATGGACTACCCCCTTTGCTTTTTTTAAAAAATGATAAAAAATTTTTTTAGCACTATCCGCAGAAAAAAGAATTCTAATTAAAGCCAATACGTTTCTCTATTCAACAAAATAGAAATCAAGTCGATATCTTGAAAACTTAGCAAGTTATGACCAAAAAGGATGGAAGTTATGGCCAAAAATTACCATGGACTACCCCCTTTGCTTTTTTTAAAAAATGATAAAAAATTTTTTTAGCACTATCCGCAGAAAAAAGAATTCTAATTAAAGCCAATACGTTTCTCTATTCAACAAAATAGAAATCAAGTCGATATCTTGAAAACTTAGCAAGTTATGACCAAAAAGGATGGAAGTTATGGCCAAAAATTACCATGGACTACCCCCTTTGCTTTTTTTGAAAAATGATAAAAAAATTTTTTAGCACTATCCGCAGAAAAAAGAATTCTAATTAAAGCCAATACGTTTCTCTATTCAACAAAATAGAAATCAAGTCGATATCTTGAAAACTTAGCAAGTTATGACCAAAAAGGATGGAAGTTATGGCCAAAAATTACCATGGACTACCCCCTTTGCTTTTTTTAAAAAATGATAAAAAATTTTTTTAGCACTATCCGCAGAAAAAAGAATTCTAATTAAAGCCAATACGTTTCTCTATTCAACAAAATAGAAATCAAGTCGATATCTTGAAAACTTAGCAAGTTATGACCAAAAAGGATGGAAGTTATGGCCAAAAATTACCATGGACTACCCCCTTTGCTTTTTTTGAAAAAATGATAAAAAAATTTTTTAGCACTATCCGCAGAAAAAAGAATTCTAATTAAAGCCAATACGTTTCTCTATTCAACAAAATAGAAATCAAGTCGATATCTTGAAAACTTAGCAAGTTATGACCAAAAAGGATGGAAGTTATGGCCAAAAATTACCATGGACTACCCCCTTTGCTTTTTTATAAAAAATGATAAAAATTTTTTTTAACACTATCCGCAGAAAAAAGAATTCTAATTAAAGCCAATACGTTTCTCTATTCAACAAAATAGAAATCAAGTCGATATCTTGAAAACTTAATAAGTTATGACCAAAAAGGATGGAAGTTATGGCCAAAAATTACCATGGACTACCCCCTTTGCTTTTTTTTAAAAAATGATAAAAAAATTTTTTAGCACTATCCGCAGAAAAAAAAATTCTAATTAAAGCCAATACGTTTCTCTATTCAACAAAATAGAAATCAAGTCGATATCTTGAAAACTTAGCAAGTTATGACCAAAAAGGATGGAAGTTATGGCAAAAAATTACCATGGACTACCCCCTTTGCTTTTTTTTAAAAAATGATAAAAAAATTTTTTAGCACTATCCGCAGAAAAAAGAATTCTAATTAAAGCCAATACGTTTCTCTATTCAACAAAATAGAAATCAAGTCGATATCTTGAAAACTTAGCAAGTTATGACCAAAAAGGATGGAAGTTATGGCCAAAAATTACCATGGACTACCCCCTTTGCTTTTTTTAAAAAATGATAAAAAATTTTTTTAGCACTATCCGCAGAAAAAAGAATTCTAATTAAAGCCAATACGTTTCTCTATTCAACAAAATAGAAATCAAGTCGATATCTTGAAAACTTAGCAAGTTATGACCAAAAAGGATGGAAGTTATGGCCAAAAATTACCATGGACTACCCCCTTTGCTTTTTTTGAAAAAATGATAAAAAAATTTTTTAGCACTATCCGCAGAAAAAAGAATTCTAATTAAAGCCAATACGTTTCTCTATTCAACAAAATAGAAATCAAGTCGATATCTTGAAAACTTAGCAAGTTATGACCAAAAAGGATGGAAGTTATGGCCAAAAATTACCATGGACTACCCCCTTTGCTTTTTTTAAAAAATGATAAAAAATTTTTTTAGCACTATCCGCAGAAAAAAGAATTCTAATTAAAGCCAATACGTTTCTCTATTCAACAAAATAGAAATCAAGTCGATATCTTGAAAACTTAGCGAGTTATGACCAAAAAGGATGGAAGTTATGGCCAAAAATTACCATGGACTACCCCCTTTGCTTTTTTATAAAAAATGATAAAAATTTTTTTAACACTATCCGCAGAAAAAAGAATTCTAATTAAAGCCAATACGTTTCTCTATTCAACAAAATAGAAATCAAGTCGATATCTTGAAAACTTAGCAAGTTATGACCAAAAAGGATGGAAGTTATGGCCAAAAATTACCATGGACTACCCCCTTTGCTTTTTTTAAAAAATGATAAAAAAAATTTTTAGCACTATCCGCAGAAAAAAGAATTCTAATTAAAGCCAATACGTTTCTCTATTCAACAAAATAGAAATCAAGTCGATATCTTGAAAACTTAGCAAGTTATGACCAAAAAGGATGGAAGTTATGGCCAAAAATTACCATGGACTACCCCCTTTGCTTTTTTTAAAAAAATTATAAAAAAATTTTTTAGCACTATCCGCAGAAAAAAGAATTCTAATTAAAGCCAATACGTTTCTCTATTCAACAAAATAGAAATCAAGTCGATATCTTGAAAACTTAGCAAGTTATGACCAAAAAGGATGGAAGTTATGGCCAAAAATTACCATGGACTACCCCCTTTGCTTTTTTTTAAAAAATTATAAAAAATTTTTTTAGCACTATCCGCAGAAAAAAGAATTCTAATTAAAGCCAATACGTTTCTCTATTCAACAAAATAGAAATCAAGTCGATATCTTGAAAACTTAGCAAGTTATGACCAAAAAGGATGGAAGTTATGGCCAAAAATTACCATGGACTACCCCCTTTGCTTTTTTTTAAAAAATGATAAAAAAAATTTTTCGCACTATCCGCAGAAAAAAGAATTCTAATTAAAGCCAATACGTTTCTCTATTCAACAAAATAGAAATCAAGTCGATATCTTGAAAACTTAGCAAGTTATGACCAAAAAGGATGGAAG
The DNA here is from genome assembly GCA_947397855.1 of Thelaira solivaga. Taxonomy (NCBI): domain Eukaryota; kingdom Metazoa; phylum Arthropoda; class Insecta; order Diptera; family Tachinidae; genus Thelaira; species Thelaira solivaga. The sequence continues at coordinate 27,635,148 of OX377614.1, forward strand.
TTATGGCCAAAAATTACCATGGACTACCCCCTTTGCTTTTTTTAAAAAATGATAAAAAAAATTTTTAGCACTATCCGCAGAAAAAAGAATTCTAATTAAAGCCAATACGTTTCTCTATTCAACAAAATAGAAATCAAGTCGATATCTTGAAAACTTAGCAAGTTATGACCAAAAAGGATGGAAGTTATGGCCAAAAATTACCATGGACTACCCCCTTTGCTTTTTTTTAAAAAATTATAAAAAATTTTTTTAGCACTATCCGCAGAAAAAAGAATTCTAATTAAAGCCAATACGTTTCTCTATTCAACAAAATAGAAATCAAGTCGATATCTTGAAAACTTAGCAAGTTATGACCAAAAAAGATGGAAGTTATGGCCAAAAATTACCATGGACTACCCCCTTTGCTTTTTTTTAAAAAATGATAAAAAAAATTTTTCGCACTATCCGCAGAAAAAAGAATTCTAATTAAAGCCAATACGTTTCTCTATTCAACAAAATAGAAATCAAGTCGATATCTTGAAAACTTAGCAAGTTATGACCAAAAAGGATGGAAGTTATGGCCAAAAATTACCATGGACTACCCCCTTTGCTTTTTTTAAAAAATGATAAAAAAAATTTTTAGCACTATCCGCAGAAAAAAGAATTCTAATTAAAGCCAATACGTTTCTCTATTCAACAAAATAGAAATCAAGTCGATATCTTGAAAACTTAGCAAGTTATGACCAAAAAGGATGGAAGTTATGGCCAAAAATTACCATGGACTACCCCCTTTGCTTTTTTTGAAAAATGATAAAAAAATTTTTTAGCACTATCCGCAGAAAAAAGAATTCTAATTAAAGCCAATACGTTTCTCTATTCAACAAAATAGAAATCAAGTCGATATCTTGAAAACTTAGCAAGTTATGACCAAAAAGGATGGAAGTTATGGCCAAAAATTACCATGGACTACCCCCTTTGCTTTTTTTAAAAAATGATAAAAAATTTTTTTAGCACTATCCGCAGAAAAAAGAATTCTAATTAAAGTCAATACGTTTCTCTATTCAACAAAATAGAAATCAAGTCGATATCTTGAAAACTTAGCAAGTTATGACCAAAAAGGATGGAAGTTATGGCCAAAAATTACCATGGACTACCCCCTTTGCTTTTTTTAAAAAATGATAAAAAAATTTTTTAGCACTATCCGCAGAAAAAAGAATTCTAATTAAAGCCAATACGTTTCTCTATTCAACAAAATAGAAATCAAGTCGATATCTTGAAAACTTAGCAAGTTATGACCAAAAAGGATGGAAGTTATGGCCAAAAATTACCATGGACTACCCCCTTTGCTTTTTTTAAAAAATGATAAAAAATTTTTTTAGCACTATCCGCAGAAAAAAGAATTCTAATTAAAGCCAATACGTTTCTCTATTCAACAAAATAGAAATCAAGTCGATATCTTGAAAACTTAGCAAGTTATGACCAAAAAGGATGGAAGTTATGGCCAAAAATTACCATGGACTACCCCCTTTGCTTTTTTTGAAAAAATGATAAAAAAAATTTTTTAGCACTATCCGCAGAAAAAAGAATTCTAATTAAAGCCAATACGTTTCTCTATTCAAAAAAATAGAAATCAAGCCGATATCTTGAAAACTTAGCAAGTTATGACCAAAAAGGATGGAAGTTATGGCCAAAAATTACCATGGACTACCCCCTTTGCTTTTTTTAAAAAATGATAAAAAAATTTTTTAGCAATATCCGCAGAAAAAAGAATTCTAATTAAAGCCAATACGTTTCTCTATTCAACAAAATAGAAATCAAGTCGATATCTTGAAAACTTAGCAAGTTATGACCAAAAAGGATGGAAGTTATGGCCAAAAATTACCATGGACTACCCCCTTTGCTTTTTTTAAAAAATGATAAAAAATTTTTTTTAGCAATATCCGCAGAAAAAAGAATTCTAATTAAAGCCAATACGTTTCTCTATTCAAAAAAATAGAAATCAAGCCGATATCTTGAAAACTTAGCAAGTTATGACCAAAAAGGATGGAAGTTATGGCCAAAAATTACCATGGACTACCCCCTTTGCTTTTTTTGAAAAAATGATAAAAAAAATTTTTTAGCACTATCCGCAGAAAAAAGAATTCTAATTAAAGCCAATACGTTTCTCTATTCAAAAAAATAGAAATCAAGCCGATATCTTGAAAACTTAGCAAGTTATGACCAAAAAGGATGGAAGTTATGGCCAAAAATTACCATGGACTACCCCCTTTGCTTTTTTTAAAAAATGATAAAATAAATTTTTCGCACTATCCGCAGAAAAAAGAATTCTAATTAAAGCCAATACGTTTCTCTATTCAACAAAATAGAAATCAAGTCGATATCTTGAAAACTTAGCAAGTTATGACCAAAAAGGATGGAAGTTATGGCCAAAAATTACCATGGACTACCCCCTTTGCTTTTTTTGAAAAAATGATAAAAAAAATTTTTCGCACTATCCGCAGAAAAAATAATTCTAATTAAAGCCAATACGTTTCTCTATTCAACAAAATAGAAATCAAGTAGATATCTTGAAAACTTAGCAAGTTATGACCAAAAAGGATGGAAGTTATGGCCAAAAATTACCATGGACTACCCCCTTTGCTTTTTTTTAAAAAATGATAAAATAAATTTTTCGCACTATCCGCAGAAAAAAGAATTCTAATTAAAGCCAATACGTTTCTCTATTCAAAAAAATAGAAATCAAGCCGATATCTTGAAAACTTAGCAAGTTATGACCAAAAAGGATGGAAGTTATGGCCAAAAATTACCATGGACTACCCCCTTTGCTTTTTTTAAAAAATGATAAAAAAATTTTTTAGCAATATCCGCAGAAAAAAGAATTCTAATTAAAGCCAATACGTTTCTCTATTCAACAAAATAGAAATCAAGTCGATATCTTGAAAACTTAGCAAGTTATGACCAAAAAGGATGGAAGTTATGGCCAAAAATTACCATGGACTACCCCCTTTGCTTTTTTTAAAAAATGATAAAAAAAATTTTTAGCACTATCCGCAGAAAAAAGAATTCTAATTAAAGCCAATACGTTTCTCTATTCAACAAAATAGAAATCAAGTCGATATCTTGAAAACTTAGCAAGTTATGACCAAAAAGGATGGAAGTTATGGCCAAAAATTACCATGGACTACCCCCTTTGCTTTTTTTTAAAAAATGATAAAATAAATTTTTCGCACTATCCGCAGAAAAAAGAATTCTAATTAAAGCCAATACGTTTCTCTATTCAAAAAAATAGAAATCAAGCCGATATCTTGAAAACTTAGCAAGTTATGACCAAAAAGGATGGAAGTTATGGCCAAAAATTACCATGGACTACCCCCTTTGCTTTTTTTAAAAAATGATAAACAAATTTTTTAGCAATATCCGCAGAAAAAAGAATTCTAATTAAAGCCAATACGTTTCTCTATTCAACAAAATAGAAATCAAGTCGATATCTTGAAAACTTAGCAAGTTATGACCAAAAAGGATGGAAGTTATGGCCAAAAATTACCATGGACTACCCCCTTTGCTTTTTTATAAAAAATGATAAAAATTTTTTTTAACACTATCCGCAGAAAAAAGAATTCTAATTAAAGCCAATACGTTTCTCTATTCAACAAAATAGAAATCAAGTCGATATCTTGAAAACTTAATAAGTTATGACCAAAAAGGATGGAAGTTATGGCCAAAAATTACCATGGACTACCCCCTTTGCTTTTTTTTAAAAAATGATAAAATAAATTTTTCGCACTATCCGCAGAAAAAAGAATTCTAATTAAAGCCAATACGTTTCTCTATTCAAAAAAATAGAAATCAAGCCGATATCTTGAAAACTTAGCAAGTTATGACCAAAAAGGATGGAAGTTATGGCCAAAAATTACCATGGACTACCCCCTTTGCTTTTTTTAAAAAATGATAAAAAAATTTTTTAGCAATATCCGCAGAAAAAAGAATTCTAATTAAAGCCAATACGTTTCTCTATTCAACAAAATAGAAATCAAGTCGATATCTTGAAAACTTAGCAAGTTATGACCAAAAAGGATGGAAGTTATGGCCAAAAATTACCATGGACTACCCCCTTTGCTTTTTTTAAAAAATGATAAAAAAAATTTTTCGCACTATCCGCAGAAAAAAGAATTCTAATTAAAGCCAATACGTTTCTCTATTCAACAAAATAGAAATCAAGTCGATATCTTGAAAACTTAGCAAGTTATGACCAAAAAGGATGGAAGTTATGGCCAAAAATTACCATGGACTACCCCCTTTGCTTTTTTTTAAAAAATGATAAAATAAATTTTTCGCACTATCCGCAGAAAAAAGAATTCTAATTAAAGCCAATACGTTTCTCTATTCAAAAAAATAGAAATCAAGCCGATATCTTGAAAACTTAGCAAGTTATGACCAAAAAGGATGGAAGTTATGGCCAAAAATTACCATGGACTACCCCCTTTGCTTTTTTTAAAAAATGATAAAAAAATTTTTTAGCAATATCCGCAGAAAAAAGAATTCTAATTAAAGCCAATACGTTTCTCTATTCAACAAAATAGAAATCAAGTCGATATCTTGAAAACTTAGCAAGTTATGACCAAAAAGGATGGAAGTTATGGCCAAAAATTACCATGGACTACCCCCTTTGCTTTTTTATAAAAAATGATAAAAATTTTTTTTAACACTATCCGCAGAAAAAAGAATTCTAATTAAAGCCAATACGTTTCTCTATTCAACAAAATAGAAATCAAGTCGATATCTTGAAAACTTAATAAGTTATGACCAAAAAGGATGGAAGTTATGGCCAAAAATTACCATGGACTACCCCCTTTGCTTTTTTTTAAAAAATGATAAAAAAATTTTTCGCACTATCCGCAGAAAAAAGAATTCTAATTAAAGCCAATACGTTTCTCTATTCAACAAAATAGAAATCAAGTCGATTTCTTGAAAACTTAGCAAGTTATGACCAAAAAGGATGGAAGTTATGGCCAAAAATTACCATGGACTACCCCCTTTGCTTTTTTTAAAAAATGATAAAAAAAATTTTTAGCACTATCCGCAGAAAAAAGAATTCTAATTAAAGCCAATACGTTTCTCTATTCAACAAAATAGAAATCAAGTCGATATCTTGAAAACTTAGCAAGTTATGACCAAAAAGGATGGAAGTTATGGCCAAAAATTACCATGGACTACCCCCTTTGCTTTTTTTTAAAAAATGATAAAATAAATTTTTCGCACTATCCGCATAAAAAAAAATTCTAATTAAAGCCAATACGTTTCTCTATTCAAAAAAATATAAATCAAGCCGATATCTTGAAAACTTAGCAAGTTATGACCAAAAAGGATGGAAGTTATGGCCAAAAATTACCATGGACTACCCCCTTTGCTTTTTTTAAAAAATGATAAAAAAATTTTTTAGCAATATCCGCAGAAAAAAGAATTCTAATTAAAGCCAATACGTTTCTCTATTCAACAAAATAGAAATCAAGTCGATATCTTGAAAACTTAGCAAGTTATGACCAAAAAGGATGGAAGTTATGGCCAAAAATTACCATGGACTACCCCCTTTGCTTTTTTATAAAAAATGATAAAAATTTTTTTTAACACTATCCGCAGAAAAAAGAATTCTAATTAAAGCCAATACGTTTCTCTATTCAACAAAATAGAAATCAAGTCGATATCTTGAAAACTTAATAAGTTATGACCAAAAAGGATGGAAGTTATGGCCAAAAATTACCATGGACTACCCCCTTTGCTTTTTTTTAAAAAATGATAAAATAAATTTTTCGCACTATCCGCAGAAAAAAGAATTCTAATTAAAGCCAATACGTTTCTCTATTCAAAAAAATAGAAATCAAGCCGATATCTTGAAAACTTAGCAAGTTATGACCAAAAAGGATGGAAGTTATGGCCAAAAATTACCATGGACTACCCCCTTTGCTTTTTTTAAAAAATGATAAAAAAATTTTTTAGCAATATCCGCAGAAAAAAGAATTCTAATTAAAGCCAATACGTTTCTCTATTCAACAAAATAGAAATCAAGTCGATATCTTGAAAACTTAGCAAGTTATGACCAAAAAGGATGGAAGTTATGGCCAAAAATTACCATGGACTACCCCCTTTGCTTTTTTTAAAAAATGATAAAAAAAATTTTTCGCACTATCCGCAGAAAAAAGAATTCTAATTAAAGCCAATACGTTTCTCTATTCAACAAAATAGAAATCAAGTCGATATCTTGAAAACTTAGCAAGTTATGACCAAAAAGGATGGAAGTTATGGCCAAAAATTACCATGGACTACCCCCTTTGCTTTTTTTTAAAAAATGATAAAATAAATTTTTCGCACTATCCGCAGAAAAAAGAATTCTAATTAAAGCCAATACGTTTCTCTATTCAAAAAAATAGAAATCAAGCCGATATCTTGAAAACTTAGCAAGTTATGACCAAAAAGGATGGAAGTTATGGCCAAAAATTACCATGGACTACCCCCTTTGCTTTTTTTAAAAAATGACAAAAAAATTTTTTAGCAATATCCGCAGAAAAAAGAATTCTAATTAAAGCCAATACGTTTCTCTATTCAACAAAATAGAAATCAAGTCGATATCTTGAAAACTTAGCAAGTTATGACCAAAAAGGATGGAAGTTATGGCCAAAAATTACCATGGACTACCCCCTTTGCTTTTTTATAAAAAATGATAAAAATTTTTTTTAACACTATCCGCAGAAAAAAGAATTCTAATTAAAGCCAATACGTTTCTCTATTCAACAAAATAGAAATCAAGTCGATATCTTGAAAACTTAATAAGTTATGACCAAAAAGGATGGAAGTTATGGCCAAAAATTACCATGGACTACCCCCTTTGCTTTTTTTTAAAAAATGATAAAAAAATTTTTCGCACTATCCGCAGAAAAAAGAATTCTAATTAAAGCCAATACGTTTCTCTATTCAACAAAATAGAAATCAAGTCGATTTCTTGAAAACTTAGCAAGTTATGACCAAAAAGGATGGAAGTTATGGCCAAAAATTACCATGGACTACCCCCTTTGCTTTTTTTGAAAAAATGATAAAAAATCTTTTTTGGAACTATTCGCAGAAAAAAGAATTCTAATTAAAGCCAATACGTGTCTCTATTCAACAAAATAGAAATCAAGTCGATATCTTGAAAACTTAGCAAGTTATGACCAAAAAGGATGGGAGTTATGGCCAAAAATTACCATGGACTACCCCCTTTGCTTTTTTTAAAAAATGATAAAAAAATTTTTTAGCACTATCCGCAGAAAAAAAAATTCTAATTAAAGCCAATACGTTTCTCTATTCAACAAAATAGAAATCAAGTCGATATCTTGAAAACTTAGCAAGTTATGACCAAAAAGGATGGAAGTTATGGCCAAAAATTACCATGGACTACCCCCTTTGCTTTTTTTAAAAAATGATAAAAAATTTTTTTAGCACTATCCGCAGAAAAAAGAATTCTAATTAAAGCCAATACGTTTCTCTATTCAACAAAATAGAAATCAAGTCGATATCTTGAAAACTTAGCAAGTTATGACCAAAAAGGATGGAAGTTATGGCCAAAAATTACCATGGACTACCCCCTTTGCTTTTTTTGAAAAAATGATAAAAAAAATTTTTTAGCACTATCCGCAGAAAAAAGAATTCTAATTAAAGCCAATACGTTTCTCTATTCAAAAAAATAGAAATCAAGCCGATATCTTGAAAACTTAGCAAGTTATGACCAAAAAGGATGGAAGTTATGGCCAAAAATTACCATGGACTACCCCCTTTGCTTTTTTTAAAAAATGATAAAAAAATTTTTTAGCAATATCCGCAGAAAAAAGAATTCTAATTAAAGCCAATACGTTTCTCTATTCAACAAAATAGAAATCAAGTCGATATCTTGAAAACTTAGCAAGTTATGACCAAAAAGGATGGAAGTTATGGCCAAAAATTACCATGGACTACCCCCTTTGCTTTTTTTAAAAAATGATAAAAAATTTTTTTAGCACTATCCGCAGAAAAAAGAATTCTAATTAAAGCCAATACGTTTCTCTATTCAACAAAATAGAAATCAAGTCGATATCTTGAAAACTTAGCAAGTTATGACCAAAAAGGATGGAAGTTATGGCCAAAAATTACCATGGACTACCCCCTTTGCTTTTTTTGAAAAAATGATAAAAAAAATTTTTTAGCACTATCCGCAGAAAAAAGAATTCTAATTAAAGCCAATACGTTTCTCTATTCAAAAAAATAGAAATCAAGCCGATATCTTGAAAACTTAGCAAGTTATGACCAAAAAGGATGGAAGTTATGGCCAAAAATTACCATGGACTACCCCCTTTGCTTTTTTTAAAAAATGATAAAAAAATTTTTTAGCAATATCCGCAGAAAAAAGAATTCTAATTAAAGCCAATACGTTTCTCTATTCAACAAAATAGAAATCAAGTCGATATCTTGAAAACTTAGCAAGTTATGACCAAAAAGGATGGAAGTTATGGCCAAAAATTACCATGGACTACCCCCTTTGCTTTTTTTAAAAAATGATAAAATAAATTTTTCGCACTATCCGCAGAAAAAAGAATTCTAATTAAAGCCAATACGTTTCTCTATTCAACAAAATAGAAATCAAGCCGATATCTTGAAAACTTAGCAAGTTATGACCAAAAAGGATGGAAGTTATGGCCAAAAATTACCATGGACTACCCCCTTTGCTTTTTTTAAAAAATGATAAAAAAATTTTTTAGCAATATCCGCAGAAAAAAGAATTCTAATTAAAGCCAATACGTTTCTCTATTCAACAAAATAGAAATCAAGTCGATATCTTGAAAACTTAGCAAGTTATGACCAAAAAGGATGGAAGTTATGGCCAAAAATTACCATGGACTACCCCCTTTGCTTTTTTTAAAAAATGATAAAATAAATTTTTCGCACTATCCGCAGAAAAAAGAATTCTAATTAAAGCCAATACGTTTCTCTATTCAAAAAAATAGAAATCAAGCCGATATCTTGAAAACTTAGCAAGTTATGACCAAAAAGGATGGAAGTTATGGCCAAAAATTACCATGGACTACCCCCTTTGCTTTTTTTAAAAAATGATAAAAAATTTTTTTAGCAATATCCGCAGAAAAAAGAATTCTAATTAAAGCCAATACGTTTCTCTATTCAACAAAATAGAAATCAAGTCGATATCTTGAAAACTTAGCAAGTTATGACCAAAAAGGATGGAAGTTATGGCCAAAAATTACCATGGACTACCCCCTTTGCTTTTTTTAAAAAATGATAAAAAATTTTTTTTAGCAATATCCGCAGAAAAAAGAATTCTAATTAAAGCCAATACGTTTCTCTATTCAAAAAAATAGAAATCAAGCCGATATCTTGAAAACTTAGCAAGTTATGACCAAAAAGGATGGAAGTTATGGCCAAAAATTACCATGGACTACCCCCTTTGCTTTTTTTGAAAAAATGATAAAAAAAATTTTTCGCACTATCCGCAGAAAAAAGAATTCTAATTAAAGCCAATACGTTTCTCTATTCAACAAAATAGAAATCAAGTCGATATCTTGAAAACTTAGCAAGTTATGACCAAAAAGGATGGAAGTTATGGCCAAAAATTACCATGGACTACCCCCTTTGCTTTTTTTAAAAAATGATAAAAAAATTTTTTAGCAATATCCGCAGAAAAAAGAATTCTAATTAAAGCCAATACGTTTCTCTATTCAACAAAATAGAAATCAAGTCGATATCTTGAAAACTTAGCAAGTTATGACCAAAAAGGATGGAAGTTATGGCCAAAAATTACCATGGACTACCCCCTTTGCTTTTTTTAAAAAATGATAAAAAAAATTTTTAGCACTATCCGCAGAAAAAAGAATTCTAATTAAAGCCAATACGTTTCTCTATTCAACAAAATAGAAATCAAGTCGATATCTTGAAAACTTAGCAAGTTATGACCAAAAAGGATGGAAGTTATGGCCAAAAATTACCATGGACTACCCCCTTTGCTTTTTTTTAAAAAATGATAAAATAAATTTTTCGCACTATCCGCAGAAAAAAGAATTCTAATTAAAGCCAATACGTTTCTCTATTCAACAAAATAGAAATCAAGTCGATATCTTGAAAACTTAGCAAGTTATGACCAAAAAGGATGGAAGTTATGGCCAAAAATTACCATGGACTACCCCCTTTGCTTTTTTTAAAAAATGATAAAATAAATTTTTCGCACTATCCGCAGAAAAAAGAATTCTAATTAAAGCCAATACGTTTCTCTATTCAACAAAATAGAAATCAAGTCGATATCTTGAAAACTTAGCAAGTTATGACCAAAAAGGATGGAAGTTATGGCCAAAAATTACCATGGACTACCCCCTTTGCTTTTTTTAAAAAATGATAAAAAAATTTTTTAGCACTATCCGCAGAAAAAAGAATTCTAATTAAAGCCAATACGTTTCTCTATTCAACAAAATAGAAATCAAGTCGATATCTTGAAAACTTAGCAAGTTATGACCAAAAAGGATGGAAGTTATGGCCAAAAATTACCATGGACTACCCCCTTTGCTTTTTTTTAAAAAATGATAAAAAAATTTTTTAGCACTATCCGCAGAAAAAAGAATTCTAATTAAAGCCAATACGTTTCTCTATTCAACAGAATAGAAATTAAGTCGATATCTTGAAAACTTAGCAAGTTATGACCAAAAAGGATGGAAGTTATGGCCAAAAATTACCATGGACTACCCCCTTTGCTTTTTTTTAAAAAATGATAAAAAAATTTTTTAGCACTATCCGCAGAAAAAAGAATTCTAATTAAAGCCAATACGTTTCTCTATTCAACAAAATAGAAATCAAGTCGATATCTTGAAAACTTAGCAAGTTATGACCAAAAAGGATGGGAGTTATGGCCAAAAATTACCATGGACTACCCCCTTTGCTTTTTTTTAAAAAATGATAAAAAATTTTTTTAGCACTATCCGCAGAAAAAAGAATTCTAATTAAAGCCAATACGTTTCTCTATTCAACAGAATAGAAATTAAGTCGATATCTTGAAAACTTAGCAAGTTATGACCAAAAAGGATGGAAGTTATGGCCAAAAATTACCATGGACTACCCCCTTTGCTTTTTTTAAAAAATGATAAAAAAATTTTTTAGCACTATCCGCAGAAAAAAGAATTCTATTTAAAGCCAATACGTTTCTCTATTCAACAAAATAGAAATCAAGTCGATATCTTGAAAACTTAGCAAGTTATGACCAAAAAGGATGGAAGTTATGGCCAAAAATTACCATGGACTACCCCCTTTGCTTTTTTTAAAAAATGATAAAAAAAATTTTTAGCACTATCCGCAGAAAAAAGAATTCTAATTAAAGCCAATACGTTTCTCTATTCAACAGAATAGAAATTAAGTCGATATCTTGAAAACTTAGCAAGTTATGACCAAAAAGGATGGAAGTTATGGCCAAAAATTACCATGGACTACCCCCTTTGCTTTTTTTTAAAAAATGATAAAATAAATTTTTCGCACTATCCGCAGAAAAAAGAATTCTAATTAAAGCCAATACGTTTCTCTATTCAACAGAATAGAAATTAAGTCGATATCTTGAAAACTTAGCAAGTTATGACCAAAAAGGATGGAAGTTATGGCCAAAAATTACCATGGACTACCCCCTTTGCTTTTTTTTAAAAAATGATAAAAAATTTTTTTAGCACTATCCGCAGAAAAAAGAATTCTAATTAAAGCCAATACGTTTCTCTATTCAACAAAATAGAAATCAAGTCGATATCTTGAAAACTTAGCAAGTTATGACCCAAAAGGATGGAAGTTATGGCCAAAAATTACCATGGACTACCCCCTTTGCTTTTTTTTAAAAAATGATAAAATAAATTTTTCGCACTATCCGCAGAAAAAAGAATTCTAATTAAAGCCAATACGTTTCTCTATTCAACAGAATAGAAATTAAGTCGATATCTTGAAAACTTAGCAAGTTATGACCAAAAAGGATGGAAGTTATGGCCAAAAATTACCATGGACTACCCCCTTTGCTTTTTTTAAAAAATTATAAAAAAATTTTTTAGCACTATCCGCAGAAAAAAGAATTCTAATTAAAGCCAATACGTTTCTCTATTCAACAAAATAGAAATCAAGTCGATATCTTGAAAACTTAGCAAGTTATGACCAAAAAGGATGGAAGTTATGGCCAAAAATTACCATGGACTACCCCCTTTGCTTTTTTTAAAAAATGATAAAAAAATTTTTCGCACTATCCGCAGAAAAAAGAATTCTAATTAAAGCCAATACGTTTCTCTATTCAACAGAATAGAAATTAAGTCGATATCTTGAAAACTTAGCAAGTTATGACCAAAAAGGATGGAAGTTATGGCCAAAAATTACCATGGACTACCCCCTTTGCTTTTTTTTAAAAAATGATAAAAAAAATTTTTCGCACTATCCGCAGAAAAAAGAATTCTAATTAAAGCCAATACGTTTCTCTATTCAACAGAATAGAAATTAAGTCGATATCTTGAAAACTTAGCAAGTTATGACCAAAAAGGATGGAAGTTATGGCCAAAAATTACCATGGACTACCCCCTTTGCTTTTTTTAAAAAATGATAAAAAAAATTTTTAGCACTATCCGCAGAAAAAAGAATTCTAATTAAAGCCAATACGTTTCTCTATTCAACAGAATAGAAATTAAGTCGATATCTTGAAAACTTAGCAAGTTATGACCAAAAAGGATGGAAGTTATGGCCAAAAATTACCATGGACTACCCCCTTTGCTTTTTTTAAAAAATGATAAAAAAATTTTTTAGCACTATCCGCAGAAAAAAGAATTCTAATTAAAGCCAATACGTTTCTCTATTCAACAAAATAGAAATCAAGTCGATATCTTGAAAACTTAGCAAGTTATGACCAAAAAGGATGGAAGTTATGGCCAAAAATTACCATGGACTACCCCCTTTGCTTTTTTTAAAAAATGATAAAAAAATTTTTTAGCACTATCCGCAGAAAAAAGAATTCTAATTAAAGCCAATACGTTTCTCTATTCAACAAAATAGAAATCAAGTCGATATCTTGAAAACTTAGCAAGTTATGACCAAAAAGGATGGAAGTTATGGCCAAAAATTACCATGGACTACCCCCTTTGCTTTTTTTTGAAAAAATGATAAAAAATTTTTTTAGCACTATCCGCAGAAAAAAGAATTCTAATTAAAGCCAATACGTTTCTCTATTCAACAAAATAGAAATCAAGTCGATATCTTGAAAACTTAGCAAGTTATGACCAAAAAGGATGGAAGTTATGGCCAAAAATTACCATGGACTACCCCCTTTGCTTTTTTTAAAAAATGATAAAAAAATTTTTTAGCACTATCCGCAGAAAAAAGAATTCTAATTAAAGCCAATACGTTTCTCTATTCAACAAAATAGAAATCAAGTCGATATCTTGAAAACTTAGCAAGTTATGACCAAAAAGGATGGAAGTTATGGCCAAAAATTACCATGGACTACCCCCTTTGCTTTTTTTTAAAAAATGATAAAAAAAAATTTTCGCACTATCCGCAGAAAAAAGAATTCTAATTAAAGCCAATACGTTTCTCTATTCAACAGAATAGAAATTAAGTCGATATCTTGAAAACTTAGCAAGTTATGACCAAAAAGGATGGAAGTTATGGCCAAAAATTACCATGGACTACCCCCTTTGCTTTTTTTAAAAAATGATAAAAAAAATTTTTAGCACTATCCGCAGAAAAAAGAATTCTAATTAAAGCCAATACGTTTCTCTATTCAACAAAATAGAAATCAAGTCGATATCTTGAAAACTTAGCAAGTTATGACCAAAAAGGATGGAAGTTATGGCCAAAAATTACCATGGACTACCCCCTTTGCTTTTTTTAAAAAATGATAAAAAAATTTTTTAGCACTATCCGCAGAAAAAAGAATTCTAATTAAAGCCAATACGTTTCTCTATTCAACAAAATAGAAATCAAGTCGATATCTTGAAAACTTAGCAAGTTATGACCAAAAAGGATGGAAGTTATGGCCAAAAATTACCATGGACTACCCCCTTTGCTTTTTTTAAAAAATGATAAAAAAATTTTTTAGCACTATCCGCAGAAAAAAGAATTCTAATTAAAGCCAATACGTTTCTCTATTCAACAAAATAGAAATCAAGTCGATATCTTGAAAACTTAGCAAGTTATGACCAAAAAGGATGGAAGTTATGGCCAAAAATTACCATGGACTACCCCCTTTGCTTTTTTTAAAAAATGATAAAAAAATTTTTTAGCACTATCCGCAGAAAAAAGAATTCTAATTGAAGCCAATACGTTTCTCTATTCAACAAAATAGAAATCAAGTCGATATCTTGAAAACTTAGCAAGTTATGACCAAAAAGGATGGAAGTTATGGCCAAAAATTACCATGGACTACCCCCTTTGCTTTTTTTTAAAAAATTATAAAAAAATTTTTTAGCACTATCCGCAGAAAAAAGAATTCTAATTAAAGCCAATACGTTTCTCTATTCAACAAAATAGAAATGAAGTCGATATCTTGAAAACTTAGCAAGTTATGACCAAAAAGGATGGAAGTTATGGCCAAAAATTACCATGGACTACCCCCTTTGCTTTTTTTTGAAAAAATGATAAAAAAAATTTTTCGCACTATCCGCAGAAAAAAGAATTCTAATTAAAGCCAATACGTTTCTCTATTCAACAAAATAGAAATCAAGTCGATATCTTGAAAACTTAGCAAGTTATGACCAAAAAGGATGGAAGTTATGGCCAAAAATTACCATGGACTACCCCCTTTGCTTTTTTTTGAAAAAATGATAAAAAATTTTTTTAGCACTATCCGCAGAAAAAAGAATTCTAATTAAAGCCAATACGTTTCTCTATTCAACAAAATAGAAATCAAGTCGATATCTTGAAAACTTAGCAAGTTATGACCAAAAAGGATGGAAGTTATGGCCAAAAATTACCATGGACTACCCCCTTTGCTTTTTTTTAAAAAATGATAAAAAAATTTTTTAGCACTATCCGCAGAAAAAAGAATTCTAATTAAAGCCAATACGTTTCTCTATTCAACAAAATAGAAATCAAGTCGATATCTTGAAAACTTAGCAAGTTATGACCAAAAAGGATGGAAGTTATGGCCAAAAATTACCATGGACTACCCCCTTTGCTTTTTTTTAAAAAATGATAAAATAAATTTTTCGCACTATCCGCAGAAAAAAGAATTCTAATTAAAGCCAATACGTTTCTCTATTCAACAGAATAGAAATTAAGTCGATATCTTGAAAACTTAGCAAGTTATGACCAAAAAGGATGGAAGTTATGGCCAAAAATTACCATGGACTACCCCCTTTGCTTTTTTTAAAAAATGATAAAAAAATTTTTTAGCACTATCCGCAGAAAAAAGAATTCTAATTAAAGCCAATACGTTTCTCTATTCAACAAAATAGAAATCAAGTCGATATCTTGAAAACTTAGCAAGTTATGACCAAAAAGGATGGAAGTTATGGCCAAAAATTACCATGGACTACCCCCTTTGCTTTTTTTGAAAAATGATAAAAAAAATTTTTAGCACTATCCGCAGAAAAAAGAATTCTAATTAAAGCCAATACGTTTCTCTATTCAACAAAATAGAAATCAAGTCGATATCTTGAAAACTTAGCAAGTTATGACCAAAAAGGATGGAAGTTATGGCCAAAAATTACCATGGACTACCCCCTTTGCTTTTTTTAAAAAATGATAAAAAATTTTTTTAGCACTATCCGCAGAAAAAAGAATTCTAATTAAAGCCAATACGTTTCTCTATTCAACAAAATAGAAATCAAGTCGATATCTTGAAAACTTAGCAAGTTATGACCAAAAAGGATGGAAGTTATGGCCAAAAATTACCATGGACTACCCCCTTTGCTTTTTTTAAAAAATGATAAAATAAATTTTTCTCACTATCCGCAGAAAAAAGAATTCTAATTAAAGCCAATACGTTTCTCTATTCAACAGAATAGAAATTAAGTCGATATCTTGAAAACTTAGCAAGTTATGACCAAAAAGGATGGAAGTTATGGCCAAAAATTACCATGGACTACCCCCTTTGCTTTTTTTAAAAAATGATAAAAAAATTTTTTAGCACTATCCGCAGAAAAAAGAATTCTAATTAAAGCCAATACGTTTCTCTATTCAACAAAATAGAAATCAAGTCGATATCTTGAAAACTTAGCAAGTTATGACCAAAAAGGATGGAAGTTATGGCCAAAAATTACCATGGACTACCCCCTTTGCTTTTTTTAAAAAATGATAAAAAAATTTTTTAGCACTATCCGCAGAAAAAAGAATTCTAATTAAAGCCAATACGTTTCTCTATTCAACAAAATAGAAATCAAGTCGATATCTTGAAAACTTAGCAAGTTATGACCAAAAAGGATGGAAGTTATGGCCAAAAATTACCATGGACTACCCCCTTTGCTTTTTTTTGAAAAAATGATAAAAAAATTTTTTAGCACTATCCGCAGAAAAAAGAATTCTAATTAAAGCCAATACGTTTCTCTATTCAACAAAATAGAAATCAAGTCGATATCTTGAAAACTTAGCAAGTTATGACCAAAAAGGATGGAAGTTATGGCCAAAAATTACCATGGACTACCCCCTTTGCTTTTTTTAAAAAATGATAAAAAAATTTTTTAGCACTATCCGCAGAAAAAAGAATTCTAATTAAAGCCAATACGTTTCTCTATTCAACAAAATAGAAATCAAGTCGATATCTTGAAAACTTAGCAAGTTATGACCAAAAAGGATGGAAGTTATGGCCAAAAATTACCATGGACTACCCCCTTTGCTTTTTTTAAAAAATGATAAAATAAATTTTTCGCACTATCCGCAGAAAAAAGAATTCTAATTAAAGCCAATACGTTTCTCTATTCAACAGAATAGAAATTAAGTCGATATCTTGAAAACTTAGCAAGTTATGACCAAAAAGGATGGAAGTTATGGCCAAAAATTACCATGGACTACCCCCTTGCTTTTTTTAAAAAATGATAAAAAATTTTTTTAGCACTATCCGCAGAAAAAAGAATTCTAATTAAAGCCAATACGTTTCTCTATTCAACAAAATAGAAATCAAGTCGATATCTTGAAAACTTAGCAAGTTATGACCAAAAAGGATGGAAGTTATGGCCAAAAATTACCATGGACTACCCCCTTTGCTTTTTTTAAAAAATGATAAAAAAAATTTTTAGCACTATCCGCAGAAAAAAGAATTCTAATTAAAGCCAATACGTTTCTCTATTCAACAAAATAGAAATCAAGTCGATATCTTGAAAACTTAGCAAGTTATGACCAAAAAGGATGGAAGTTATGGCCAAAAATTACCATGGACTACCCCCTTTGCTTTTTTTAAAAAATGATAAAAAATTTTTTTAGCACTATCCGCAGAAAAAAGAATTCTAATTAAAGTCAATACGTTTCTCTATTCAACAAAATAGAAATCAAGTCGATATCTTGAAAACTTAGCAAGTTATGACCAAAAAGGATGGAAGTTATGGCCAAAAATTACCATGGACTACCCCCTTTGCTTTTTTTAAAAAATGATAAAAAATTTTTTTAGCACTATCCGCAGAAAAAAGAATTCTAATTAAAGCCAATACGTTTCTCTATTCAACAAAATAGAAATCAAGTCGATATCTTGAAAACTTAGCAAGTTATGACCAAAAAGGATGGAAGTTATGGCCAAAAATTACCATGGACTACCCCCTTTGCTTTTTTTAAAAAATGATAAAAAAAATTTTTAGCACTATCCGCAGAAAAAAGAATTCTAATTAAAGCCAATACGTTTCTCTATTCAACAAAATAGAAATCAAGTCGATATCTTGAAAACTTAGCAAGTTATGACCAAAAAGGATGGAAGTTATGGCCAAAAATTACCATGGACTACCCCCTTTGCTTTTTTATAAAAAATGATAAAAATTTTTTTAGCACTATCCGCAGAAAAAAGAATTCTAATTAAAGCCAATACGTTTCTCTATTCAACAAAATAGAAATTAAGTCGATATCTTGAAAACTTAGCAAGTTATGACCAAAAAGGATGGAAGTTATGGCCAAAAATTACCATGGACTACCCCCTTTGCTTTTTTTAAAAAATGATAAAAAAAATTTTTAGCACTATCCGCAGAAAAAAGAATTCTAATTAAAGCCAATACGTTTCTCTATTCAACAAAATAGAAATCAAGTCGATATCTTGAAAACTTAGCAAGTTATGACCAAAAAGGATGGAAGTTATGGCCAAAAATTACCATGGACTACCCCCTTTGCTTTTTTTAAAAAATGATAAAAAAATTTTTTAGCACTATCCGCAGAAAAAAGAATTCTAATTAAAGCCAATACGTTTCTCTATTCAACAAAATAGAAATTAAGTCGATATCTTGAAAACTTAGCAAGTTATGACCAAAAAGGATGGAAGTTATGGCCAAAAATTACCATGGACTACCCCCTTTGCTTTTTTTAAAAAATGATAAAAAAAATTTTTAGCACTATCCGCAGAAAAAAGAATTCTAATTAAAGCCAATACGTTTCTCTATTCAACAAAATAGAAATCAAGTCGATATCTTGAAAACTTAGCAAGTTATGACCAAAAAGGATGGAAGTTATGGCCAAAAATTACCATGGACTACCCCCTTTGCTTTTTTTAAAAAATGATAAAAAAATTTTTTAGCACTATCCGCAGAAAAAAGAATTCTAATTAAAGCCAATACGTTTCTCTATTCAACAAAATAGAAATCAAGTCGATATCTTGAAAACTTAGCAAGTTATGACCAAAAAGGATGGAAGTTATGGCCAAAAATTACCATGGACTACCCCCTTTGCTTTTTTTAAAAAATGATAAAAAAATTTTTTAGCACTATCCGCAGAAAAAAGAATTCTAATTAAAGCCAATACGTTTCTCTATTCAACAAAATAGAAATTAAGTCGATATCTTGAAAACTTAGCAAGTTATGACCAAAAAGGATGGAAGTTATGGCCAAAAATTACCATGGACTACCCCCTTTGCTTTTTTTAAAAAATGATAAAAAAAATTTTTAGCACTATCCGCAGAAAAAAGAATTCTAATTAAAGCCAATACGTTTCTCTATTCAACAAAATAGAAATCAAGTCGATATCTTGAAAACTTAGCAAGTTATGACCAAAAAGGATGGAAGTTATGGCCAAAAATTACCATGGACTACCCCCTTTGCTTTTTTTAAAAAATGATAAAAAAATTTTTTAGCACTATCCGCAGAAAAAAGAATTCTAATTAAAGCCAATACGTTTCTCTATTCAACAAAATAGAAATCAAGTCGATATCTTGAAAACTTAGCAAGTTATGACCAAAAAGGATGGAAGTTATGGCCAAAAATTACCATGGACTACCCCCTTTGCTTTTTTTAAAAAATGATAAAAAAATTTTTTAGCACTATCCGCAGAAAAAAGAATTCTAATTAAAGCCAATACGTTTCTCTATTCAACAAAATAGAAATCAAGTCGATATCTTGAAAACTTAGCAAGTTATGACCAAAAAGGATGGAAGTTATGGCCAAAAATTACCATGGACTACCCCCTTTGCTTTTTTTAAAAAATGATAAAAAAATTTTTTAGCACTATCCGCAGAAAAAAGAATTCTAATTAAAGCCAATACGTTTCTCTATTCAACAAAATAGAAATCAAGTCGATATCTTGAAAACTTAGCAAGTTATGACCAAAAAGGATGGAAGTTATGGCCAAAAATTACCATGGACTACCCCCTTTGCTTTTTTTTAAAAAATGATAAAATAAATTTTTCGCACTATCCGCAGAAAAAAGAATTCTAATTAAAGCCAATACGTTTCTCTATTCAACAGAATAGAAATTAAGTCGATATCTTGAAAACTTAGCAAGTTATGACCAAAAAGGATGGAAGTTATGGCCAAAAATTACCATGGACTACCCCCTTTGCTTTTTTTTGAAAAAATGATAAAAAAATTTTTTAGCACTATCCGCAGAAAAAAGAATTCTAATTAAAGCCAATACGTTTCTCTATTCAACAAAATAGAAATCAAGTCGATATCTTGAAAACTTAGCAAGTTATGACCAAAAAGGATGGAAGTTATGGCCAAAAATTACCATGGACTACCCCCTTTGCTTTTTTTTGAAAAAATGATAAAAAAATTTTTTAGCACTATCCGCAGAAAAAAGAATTCTAATTAAAGCCAATACGTTTCTCTATTCAACAAAATAGAAATCAAGTCGATATCTTGAAAACTTAGCAAGTTATGACCAAAAAGGATGGGAGTTATGGCCAAAAATTACCATGGACTACCCCCTTTGCTTTTTTTTGAAAAAATGATAAAAAATTTTTTTAGCACTATCCGCAGAAAAAAGAATTCTAATTAAAGCCAATACGTTTCTCTATTCAACAAAATAGAAATCAAGTCGATATCTTGAAAACTTAGCAAGTTATGACCAAAAAGGATGGAAGTTATGGCCAAAAATTACCATGGACTACCCCCTTTGCTTTTTTTTGAAAAAATGATAAAAAAATTTTTTAGCACTATCCGCAGAAAAAAGAATTCTAATTAAAGCCAATACGTTTCTCTATTCAACAAAATAGAAATCAAGTCGATATCTTGAAAACTTAGCAAGTTATGACCAAAAAGGATGGAAGTTATGGCCAAAAATTACCATGGACTACCCCCTTTGCTTTTTTTTGAAAAAATGATAAAAAAATTTTTTAGCACTATCCGCAGAAAAAAGAATTCTAATTAAAGCCAATACGTTTCTCTATTCAACAAAATAGAAATCAAGTCGATATCTTGAAAACTTAGCAAGTTATGACCAAAAAGGATGGAAGTTATGGCCAAAAATTACCATGGACTACCCCCTTTGCTTTTTTTTGAAAAAATGATAAAAAATTTTTTTAGCACTATCCGCAGAAAAAAGAATTCTAATTAAAGCCAATACGTTTCTCTATTCAACAAAATAGAAATCAAGTCGATATCTTGAAAACTTAGCAAGTTATGACCAAAAAGGATGGAAGTTATGGCCAAAAATTACCATGGACTACCCCCTTTGCTTTTTTTTGAAAAAATGATAAAAAAATTTTTTAGCACTATCCGCAGAAAAAAGAATTCTAATTAAAGCCAATACGTTTCTCTATTCAACAAAATAGAAATCAAGTCGATATCTTGAAAACTTAGCAAGTTATGACCAAAAAGGATGGAAGTTATGGCCAAAAATTACCATGGACTACCCCCTTTGCTTTTTTTGAAAAATGATAAAAAAATTTTTAGCACTATCCGCAGAAAAAAGAATTCTAATTAAAGCCAATACGTTTCTCTATTCAACAAAATAGAAATCAAGTCGATATCTTGAAAACTTAGCAAGTTATGACCAAAAAGGATGGAAGTTATGGCCAAAAATTACCATGGACTACCCCCTTTGCTTTTTTTTTAAAAAATGATAAAAAAATTTTTTAGCACTATCCGCAGAAAAAAGAATTCTAATTAAAGCCAATACGTTTCTCTATTCAACAAAATAGAAATCAAGTCGATATCTTGAAAACTTAGCAAGTTATGACCAAAAAGGATGGGAGTTATGGCCAAAAATTACCATGGACTACCCCCTTTGCTTTTTTTGAAAAAATGATAAAATAAATTTTTCGCACTATCCGCAGAAAAAAGAATTCTAATTAAAGCCAATACGTTTCTCTATTCAACAGAATAGAAATTAAGTCGATATCTTGAAAACTTAGCAAGTTATGACCAAAAAGGATGGAAGTTATGGCCAAAAATTACCATGGACTACCCCCTTTGCTTTTTTTGAAAAAATGATAAAAAATTTTTTTAGCACTATCCGCAGAAAAAAGAATTCTAATTAAAGCCAATACGTTTCTCTATTCAACAAAATAGAAATCAAGTCGATATCTTGAAAACTTAGCAAGTTATGACCAAAAAGGATGGAAGTTATGGCCAAAAATTACCATGGACTACCCCCTTTGCTTTTTTTAAAAAATGATAAAAAAATTTTTTAGCACTATCCGCAGAAAAAAGAATTCTAATTAAAGCCAATACGTTTCTCTATTCAACAAAAAAGAAATCAAGTCGATATCTTGAAAACTTAGCAAGTTATGACCAAAAAGGATGGAAGTTATGGCCAAAAATTACCATGGACTACCCCCTTTGCTTTTTTTTAAAAAATGATAAAATAAATTTTTCGCACTATCCGCAGAAAAAAGAATTCTAATTAAAGCCAATACGTTTCTCTATTCAACAGAATAGAAATTAAGTCGATATCTTGAAAACTTAGCAAGTTATGACCAAAAAGGATGGAAGTTATGGCCAAAAATTACCATGGACTACCCCCTTTGCTTTTTTTAAAAAATGATAAAAAAATTTTTTAGCACTATCCGCAGAAAAAAGAATTCTAATTAAAGCCAATACGTTTCTCTATTCAACAAAATAGAAATCAAGTCGATATCTTGAAAACTTAGCAAGTTATGACCAAAAAGGATGGAAGTTATGGCCAAAAATTACCATGGACTACCCCCTTTGCTTTTTTTTGAAAAAATGATAAAAAATTTTTTTAGCACTATCCGCAGAAAAAAGAATTCTAATTAAAGCCAATACGTTTCTCTATTCAACAAAATAGAAATCAAGTCGATATCTTGAAAACTTAGCAAGTTATGACCAAAAAGGATGGGAGTTATGGCCAAAAATTACCATGGACTACCCCCTTTGCTTTTTTTAAAAAATTATAAAAAAATTTTTTAGCACTATCCGCAGAAAAAAGAATTCTAATTAAAGCCAATACGTTTCTCTATTCAACAAAATAGAAATCAAGTCGATATCTTGAAAACTTAGCAAGTTATGACCAAAAAGGATGGGAGTTATGGCCAAAAATTACCATGGACTACCCCCTTTGCTTTTTTTTGAAAAAATGATAAAAAAAATTTTTAGCACTATCCGCAGAAAAAAGAATTCTAATTAAAGCCAATACGTTTCTCTATTCAACAAAATAGAAATCAAGTCGATATCTTGAAAACTTAGCAAGTTATGACCAAAAAGGATGGAAGTTATGGCCAAAAATTACCATGGACTACCCCCTTTGCTTTTTTTTGAAAAAATGATAAAAAAATTTTTTTAGCACTATCCGCAGAAAAAAGAATTCTAATTAAAGCCAATACGTTTCTCTATTCAACAAAATAGAAATCAAGTCGATATCTTGAAAACTTAGCAAGTTATGACCAAAAAGGATGGAAGTTATGGCCAAAAATTACCATGGACTACCCCCTTTGCTTTTTTTAAAAAATTATAAAAAAATTTTTTAGCACTATCCGCAGAAAAAAGAATTCTAATTAAAGCCAATACGTTTCTCTATTCAACAAAATAGAAATCAAGTCGATATCTTGAAAACTTAGCAAGTTATGACCAAAAAGGATGGGAGTTATGGCCAAAAATTACCATGGACTACCCCCTTTGCTTTTTTTTAAAAAATGATAAAAAAATTTTTTAGCACTATCCGCAGAAAAAAGAATTCTAATTAAAGCCAATACGTTTCTCTATTCAACAAAATAGAAATCAAGTCGATATCTTGAAAACTTAGCAAGTTATGACCAAAAAGGATGGAAGTTATGGCCAAAAATTACCATGGACTACCCCCTTTGCTTTTTTAAAAAATGATAAAAAAATTTTTAGCACTATCCGCAGAAAAAGAATTCTAATTAAAGCCAATACGTTTCTCTATTCAACAGAATAGAAATTAAGTCGATATCTTGAAAACTTAGCAAGTTATGACCAAAAAGGATGGAAGTTATGGCCAAAAATTACCATGGACTACCCCCTTTGCTTTTTTTGAAAAAATGATAAAATAAATTTTTCGCACTATCCGCAGAAAAAAGAATTCTAATTAAAGCCAATACGTTTCTCTATTCAACAAAATAGAAATCAAGTCGATATCTTGAAAACTTAGCAAGTTATGACCAAAAAGGATGGAAGTTATGGCCAAAAATTACCATGGACTACCCCCTTTGCTTTTTTTTAAAAATGATAAAATAAATTTTTCGCACTATCCGCAGAAAAAAGAATTCTAATTAAAGCCAATACGTTTCTCTATTCAACAGAATAGAAATTAAGTCGATATCTTGAAAACTTAGCAAGTTATGACCAAAAAGGATGGAAGTTATGGCCAAAAATTACCATGGACTACCCCCTTTGCTTTTTTTTAAAAAATGATAAAATAAATTTTTCGCACTATCCGCAGAAAAAAGAATTCTAATTAAAGCCAATACGTTTCTCTATTCAACAGAATAGAAATTAAGTCGATATCTTGAAAACTTAGCAAGTTATGACCAAAAAGGATGGAAGTTATGGCCAAAAATTACCATGGACTACCCCCTTTGCTTTTTTTTAAAAAATGATAAAATAAATTTTTCGCACTATCCGCAGAAAAAAGAATTCTAATTAAAGCCAATACGTTTCTCTATTCAACAAAATAGAAATCAAGTCGATATCTTGAAAACTTAGCAAGTTATGACCAAAAAGGATGGAAGTTATGGCCAAAAATTACCATGGACTACCCCCTTTGCTTTTTTTTAAAAAATGATAAAATAAATTTTTCGCACTATCCGCAGAAAAAAGAATTCTAATTAAAGCCAATACGTTTCTCTATTCAACAAAATAGAAATCAAGTCGATATCTTGAAAACTTAGCAAGTTATGA
This sequence comes from Thelaira solivaga, assembly GCA_947397855.1. Taxonomy (NCBI): domain Eukaryota; kingdom Metazoa; phylum Arthropoda; class Insecta; order Diptera; family Tachinidae; genus Thelaira; species Thelaira solivaga. The sequence goes on from OX377614.1 coordinate 27,659,861, forward strand.
CCAAAAAGGATGGAAGTTATGGCCAAAAATTACCATGGACTACCCCCTTTGCTTTTTTTAAAAAATGATAAAAAAATTTTTTAGCACTATCCGCAGAAAAAAGAATTCTAATTAAAGCCAATACGTTTCTCTATTCAACAAAATAGAAATCAAGTCGATATCTTGAAAACTTAGCAAGTTATGACCAAAAAGGATGGAAGTTATGGCCAAAAATTACCATGGACTACCCCCTTTGCTTTTTTTGAAAAAATGATAAAAAAATTTTTTAGCACTATCCGCAGAAAAAAGAATTCTAATTAAAGCCAATACGTTTCTCTATTCAACAAAATAGAAATCAAGTCGATATCTTGAAAACTTAGCAAGTTATGACCAAAAAGGATGGAAGTTATGGCCAAAAATTACCATGGACTACCCCCTTTGCTTTTTTTGAAAAAATGATAAAAAAATTTTTTAGCACTATCCGCAGAAAAAAGAATTCTAATTAAAGCCAATACGTTTCTCTATTCAACAAAATAGAAATCAAGTCGATATCTTGAAAACTTAGCAAGTTATGACCAAAAAGGATGGAAGTTATGGCCAAAAATTACCATGGACTACCCCCTTTGCTTTTTTTTAAAAAATGATAAAATAAATTTTTCGCACTATCCGCAGAAAAAAGAATTCTAATTAAAGCCAATACGTTTCTCTATTCAACAAAATAGAAATCAAGTCGATATCTTGAAAACTTAGCAAGTTATGACCAAAAAGGATGGAAGTTATGGCCAAAAATTACCATGGACTACCCCCTTTGCTTTTTTTAAAAAATGATAAAAAAATTTTTTAGCACTATCCGCAGAAAAAAGAATTCTAATTAAAGCCAATACGTTTCTCTATTCAACAAAATAGAAATCAAGTCGATATCTTGAAAACTTAGCAAGTTATGACCAAAAAGGATGGAAGTTATGGCCAAAAATTACCATGGACTACCCCCTTTGCTTTTTTTTAAAAAATGATAAAATAAATTTTTCGCACTATCCGCAGAAAAAAGAATTCTAATTAAAGCCAATACGTTTCTCTATTCAACAGAATAGAAATTAAGTCGATATCTTGAAAACTTAGCAAGTTATGACCAAAAAGGATGGAAGTTATGGCCAAAAATTACCATGGACTACCCCCTTTGCTTTTTTTAAAAAATGATAAAAAAATTTTTTAGCACTATCCGCAGAAAAAAGAATTCTAATTAAAGCCAATACGTTTCTCTATTCAACAAAATAGAAATCAAGTCGATATCTTGAAAACTTAGCAAGTTATGACCAAAAAGGATGGGAGTTATGGCCAAAAATTACCATGGACTACCCCCTTTGCTTTTTTTTTAAAAAATGATAAAAAATTTTTTAGCACTATCCGCAGAAAAAAGAATTCTAATTAAAGCCAATACGTTTCTCTATTCAACAGAATAGAAATTAAGTCGATATCTTGAAAACTTAGCAAGTTATGACCAAAAAGGATGGAAGTTATGGCCAAAAATTACCATGGACTACCCCCTTTGCTTTTTTTAAAAAATGATAAAAAAATTTTTTTAGCACTATCCGCAGAAAAAAGAATTCTAATTAAAGCCAATACGTTTCTCTATTCAACAAAATAGAAATCAAGTCGATATCTTGAAAACTTAGCAAGTTATGACCAAAAAGGATGGAAGTTATGGCCAAAAATTACCATGGACTACCCCCTTTGCTTTTTTTTAAAAAATGATAAAATAAATTTTTCGCACTATCCGCAGAAAAAAGAATTCTAATTAAAGCCAATACGTTTCTCTATTCAACAGAATAGAAATTAAGTCGATATCTTGAAAACTTAGCAAGTTATGACCAAAAAGGATGGAAGTTATGGCCAAAAATTACCATGGACTACCCCCTTTGCTTTTTTTAAAAAATGATAAAAAAATTTTTTAGCACTATCCGCAGAAAAAAGAATTCTAATTAAAGCCAATACGTTTCTCTATTCAACAAAATAGAAATCAAGTCGATATCTTGAAAACTTAGCAAGTTATGACCAAAAAGGATGGGAGTTATGGCCAAAAATTACCATGGACTACCCCCTTTGCTTTTTTTAAAAAATGATAAAAAAATTTTTTAGCACTATCCGCAGAAAAAAGAATTCTAATTAAAGCCAATACGTTTCTCTATTCAACAAAATAGAAATCAAGTCGATATCTTGAAAACTTAGCAAGTTATGACCAAAAAGGATGGAAGTTATGGCCAAAAATTACCATGGACTACCCCCTTTGCTTTTTTTAAAAAATGATAAAAAAATTTTTTAGCACTATCCGCAGAAAAAAGAATTCTAATTAAAGCCAATACGTTTCTCTATTCAACAAAATAGAAATCAAGTCGATATCTTGAAAACTTAGCAAGTTATGACCAAAAAGGATGGAAGTTATGGCCAAAAATTACCATGGACTACCCCCTTTGCTTTTTTTTAAAAATGATAAAAAAATTTTTTAGCACTATCCGCAGAAAAAAGAATTCTAATTAAAGCCAATACGTTTCTCTATTCAACAAAATAGAAATCAAGTCGATATCTTGAAAACTTAGCAAGTTATGACCAAAAAGGATGGAAGTTATGGCCCAAAAATTACCATGGACTACCCCCTTTGCTTTTTTTGAAAAATGATAAAAAAATTTTTTAGCACTATCCGCAGAAAAAAGAATTCTAATTAAAGCCAATACGTTTCTCTATTCAACAAAATAGAAATCAAGTCGATATCTTGAAAACTTAGCAAGTTATGACCAAAAAGGATGGAAGTTATGGCCAAAAATTACCATGGACTACCCCCTTTGCTTTTTTTAAAAAATGATAAAAAAATTTTTTAGCACTATCCGCAGAAAAAAGAATTCTAATTAAAGCCAATACGTTTCTCTATTCAACAAAATAGAAATCAAGTCGATATCTTGAAAACTTAGCAAGTTATGACCAAAAAGGATGGAAGTTATGGCCAAAAATTACCATGGACTACCCCCATTGCTTTTTTTTAAAAAATGATAAAATAAATTTTTCGCACTATCCGCAGAAAAAAGAATTCTAATTAAAGCCAATACGTTTCTCTATTCAACAGAATAGAAATTAAGTCGATATCTTGAAAACTTAGCAAGTTATGACCAAAAAGGATGGGAGTTATGGCCAAAAATTACCATGGACTACCCCCTTTGCTTTTTTTTTAAAAAATGATAAAAAATTTTTTTAGCACTATCCGCAGAAAAAAGAATTCTAATTAAAGCCAATACGTTTCTCTATTCAACAAAATAGAAATCAAGTCGATATCTTGAAAACTTAGCAAGTTATGACCAAAAAGGATGGAAGTTATGGCCAAAAATTACCATGGACTACCCCCTTTGCTTTTTTTTGAAAAAATGATAAAAAAATTTTTTAGCACTATCCGCAGAAAAAAGAATTCTAATTAAAGCCAATACGTTTCTCTATTCAACAAAATAGAAATCAAGTCGATATCTTGAAAACTTAGCAAGTTATGACCAAAAAGGATGGAAGTTATGGCCAAAAATTACCATGGACTACCCCCTTTGCTTTTTTTTGAAAAAATGATAAAAAAATTTTTTAGCACTATCCGCAGAAAAAAGAATTCTAATTAAAGCCAATACGTTTCTCTATTCAACAAAATAGAAATCAAGTCGATATCTTGAAAACTTAGCAAGTTATGACCAAAAAGGATGGGAGTTATGGCCAAAAATTACCATGGACTACCCCCTTTGCTTTTTTTTGAAAAAATGATAAAAAATTTTTTTAGCACTATCCGCAGAAAAAAGAATTCTAATTAAAGCCAATACGTTTCTCTATTCAACAAAATAGAAATCAAGTCGATATCTTGAAAACTTAGCAAGTTATGACCAAAAAGGATGGAAGTTATGGCCAAAAATTACCATGGACTACCCCCTTTGCTTTTTTTTGAAAAAATGATAAAAAAATTTTTTAGCACTATCCGCAGAAAAAAGAATTCTAATTAAAGCCAATACGTTTCTCTATTCAACAAAATAGAAATCAAGTCGATATCTTGAAAACTTAGCAAGTTATGACCAAAAAGGATGGAAGTTATGGCCAAAAATTACCATGGACTACCCCCTTTGCTTTTTTTTTAAAAAATGATAAAAAAATTTTTTAGCACTATCCGCAGAAAAAAGAATTCTAATTAAAGCCAATACGTTTCTCTATTCAACAAAATAGAAATCAAGTCGATATCTTGAAAACTTAGCAAGTTATGACCAAAAAGGATGGAAGTTATGGCCAAAAATTACCATGGACTACCCCCTTTGCTTTTTTTTAAAAAATTATAAAAAAATTTTTTAGCACTATCCGCAGAAAAAAGAATTCTAATTAAAGCCAATACGTTTCTCTATTCAACAAAATAGAAATCAAGTCGATATCTTGAAAACTTAGCAAGTTATGACCAAAAAGGATTAGAGTTATGGCCAAAAATTACCATGGACTACCCCCTTTGCTTTTTTTGAAAAAATGATAAAAAAATTTTTTAGCACTATCCGCAGAAAAAAGAATTCTAATTAAAGCCAATACGTTTCTCTATTCAACAAAATAGAAATCAAGTCGATATCTTGAAAACTTAGCAAGTTATGACCAAAAAGGATGGAAGTTATGGCCAAAAATTACCATGGACTACCCCCTTTGCTTTTTTTAAAAAATGATAAAAAAATTTTTTAGCACTATCCGCAGAAAAAAGAATTCTAATTAAAGCCAATACGTTTCTCTATTCAACAAAATAGAAATCAAGTCGATATCTTGAAAACTTAGCAAGTTATGACCAAAAAGGATGGAAGTTATGGCCAAAAATTACCATGGACTACCCCCTTTGCTTTTTTTTAAAAAATGATAAAATAAATTTTTCGCACTATCCGCAGAAAAAAGAATTCTAATTAAAGCCAATACGTTTCTCTATTCAACAAAATAGAAATCAAGTCGATATCTTGAAAACTTAGCAAGTTATGACCAAAAAGGATGGGAGTTATGGCCAAAAATTACCATGGACTACCCCCTTTGCTTTTTTTTGAAAAAATGATAAAAAAATTTTTAGCACTATCCGCAGAAAAAAGAATTCTAATTAAAGCCAATACGTTTCTCTATTCAACAAAATAGAAATCAAGTCGATATCTTGAAAACTTAGCAAGTTATGACCAAAAAGGATGGAAGTTATGGCCAAAAATTACCATGGACTACCCCCTTTGCTTTTTTTAAAAAATGATAAAAAAATTTTTTAGCACTATCCGCAGAAAAAAGAATTCTAATTAAAGCCAATACGTTTCTCTATTCAACAAAATAGAAATCAAGTCGATATCTTGAAAACTTAGCAAGTTATGACCAAAAAGGATGGAAGTTATGGCCAAAAATTACCATGGACTACCCCCTTTGCTTTTTTTTAAAAAATGATAAAATAAATTTTTCGCACTATCCGCAGAAAAAAGAATTCTAATTAAAGCCAATACGTTTCTCTATTCAACAGAATAGAAATTAAGTCGATATCTTGAAAACTTAGCAAGTTATGACCAAAAAGGATGGAAGTTATGGCCAAAAATTACCATGGACTACCCCCTTTGCTTTTTTTAAAAAATGATAAAAAAATTTTTTAGCACTATCCGCAGAAAAAAGAATTCTAATTAAAGCCAATACGTTTCTCTATTCAACAAAATAGAAATCAAGTCGATATCTTGAAAACTTAGCAAGTTATGACCAAAAAGGATGGAAGTTATGGCCAAAAATTACCATGGACTACCCCCTTTGCTTTTTTTTGAAAAAATGATAAAAAATTTTTTTAGCACTATCCGCAGAAAAAAGAATTCTAATTAAAGCCAATACGTTTCTCTATTCAACAAAATAGAAATCAAGTCGATATCTTGAAAACTTAGCAAGTTATGACCAAAAAGGATGGAAGTTATGGCCAAAAATTACCATGGACTACCCCCTTTGCTTTTTTTTAAAAAATTATAAAAAAATTTTTTAGCACTATCCGCAGAAAAAAGAATTCTAATTAAAGCCAATACGTTTCTCTATTCAACAAAATAGAAATCAAGTCGATATCTTGAAAACTTAGCAAGTTATGACCAAAAAGGATGGGAGTTATGGCCAAAAATTACCATGGACTACCCCCTTTGCTTTTTTTTGAAAAAATGATAAAAAATTTTTTTAGCACTATCCGCAGAAAAAAGAATTCTAATTAAAGCCAATACGTTTCTCTATTCAACAAAATAGAAATCAAGTCGATATCTTGAAAACTTAGCAAGTTATGACCAAAAAGGATGGAAGTTATGGCCAAAAATTACCATGGACTACCCCCTTTGCTTTTTTTTAAAAATGATAAAAAATTTTTTTAGCACTATCCGCAGAAAAAAGAATTCTAATTAAAGCCAATACGTTTCTCTATTCAACAAAATAGAAATCAAGTCGATATCTTGAAAACTTAGCAAGTTATGACCAAAAAGGATGGGAGTTATGGCCAAAAATTACCATGGACTACCCCCTTTGCTTTTTTTTGAAAAAATGATAAAAAAAATTTTTAGCACTATCCGCAGAAAAAAGAATTCTAATTAAAGCCAATACGTTTCTCTATTCAACAAAATAGAAATCAAGTCGATATCTTGAAAACTTAGCAAGTTATGACCAAAAAGGATGGAAGTTATGGCCAAAAATTACCATGGACTACCCCCTTTGCTTTTTTTTGAAAAAATGATAAAAAATTTTTTTAGCACTATCCGCAGAAAAAAGAATTCTAATTAAAGCCAATACGTTTCTCTATTCAACAAAATAGAAATCAAGTCGATATCTTGAAAACTTAGCAAGTTATGACCAAAAAGGATGGAAGTTATGGCCAAAAATTACCATGGACTACCCCCTTTGCTTTTTTTTAAAAAATTATAAAAAAATTTTTTAGCACTATCCGCAGAAAAAAGAATTCTAATTAAAGCCAATACGTTTCTCTATTCAACAAAATAGAAATCAAGTCGATATCTTGAAAACTTAGCAAGTTATGACCAAAAAGGATGGAAGTTATGGCCAAAAATTACCATGGACTACCCCCTTTGCTTTTTTTTAAAAAATGATAAAAAAATTTTTTAGCACTATCCGCAGAAAAAAGAATTCTAATTAAAGCCAATACGTTTCTCTATTCAACAAAATAGAAATCAAGTCGATATCTTGAAAACTTAGCAAGTTATGACCAAAAAGGATGGAAGTTATGGCCAAAAATTACCATGGACTACCCCCTTTGCTTTTTTTTAAAAAATGATAAAAAAAATTTTTCGCACTATCCGCAGAAAAAAGAATTCTAATTAAAGCCAATACGTTTCTCTATTCAACAGAATAGAAATTAAGTCGATATCTTGAAAACTTAGCAAGTTATGACCAAAAAGGATGGGAGTTATGGCCAAAAATTACCATGGACTACCCCCTTTGCTTTTTTTTGAAAAAATGATAAAAAATTTTTTTAGCACTATCCGCAGAAAAAAGAATTCTAATTAAAGCCAATACGTTTCTCTATTCAACAAAATAGAAATCAAGTCGATATCTTGAAAACTTAGCAAGTTATGACCAAAAAGGATGGAAGTTATGGCCAAAAATTACCATGGACTACCCCCTTTGCTTTTTTTTAAAAAATGATAAAAAATTTTTTTAGCACTATCCGCAGAAAAAAGAATTCTAATTAAAGCCAATACGTTTCTCTATTCAACAAAATAGAAATCAAGTCGATATCTTGAAAACTTAGCAAGTTATGACCAAAAAGGATGGAAGTTATTGCCAAAAATTACCATGGACTACCCCCTTTGCTTTTTTTTAAAAAATGATAAAATAAATTTTTCGCACTATCCGCAGAAAAAAGAATTCTAATTAAAGCCAATACGTTTCTCTATTCAACAAAATAGAAATCAAGTCGATATCTTGAAAACTTAGCAAGTTATGACCAAAAAGGATGGAAGTTATGGCCAAAAATTACCATGGACTACCCCCTTTGCTTTTTTTTAAAAAATGATAAAAAAAATTTTTCGCACTATCCGCAGAAAAAAGAATTCTAATTAAAGCCAATACGTTTCTCTATTCAACAGAATAGAAATTAAGTCGATATCTTGAAAACTTAGCAAGTTATGACCAAAAGGGATGGAAGTTATGGCCAAAAATTACCATGGACTACCCCCTTTGCTTTTTTTGAAAAAATGATAAAATAAATTTTTCGCACTATCCGCAGAAAAAAGAATTCTAATTAAAGCCAATACGTTTCTCTATTCAACAAAATAGAAATCAAGTCGATATCTTGAAAACTTAGCAAGTTATGACCAAAAAGGATGGAAGTTATGGCCAAAAATTACCATGGACTACCCCCTTTGCTTTTTTTTAAAAAATGATAAAATAAATTTTTCGCACTATCCGCAGAAAAAAGAATTCTAATTAAAGCCAATACGTTTCTCTATTCAACAGAATAGAAATTAAGTCGATATCTTGAAAACTTAGCAAGTTATGACCAAAAAGGATGGAAGTTATGGCCAAAAATTACCATGGACTACCCCCTTTGCTTTTTTTTAAAAAATGATAAAATAAATTTTTCGCACTATCCGCAGAAAAAAGAATTCTAATTAAAGCCAATACGTTTCTCTATTCAACAGAATAGAAATTAAGTCGATATCTTGAAAACTTAGCAAGTTATGACCAAAAAGGATGGAAGTTATGGCCAAAAATTACCATGGACTACCCCCTTTGCTTTTTTTTAAAAAATGATAAAATAAATTTTTCGCACTATCCGCAGAAAAAAGAATTCTAATTAAAGCCAATACGTTTCTCTATTCAACAAAATAGAAATCAAGTCGATATCTTGAAAACTTAGCAAGTTATGACCAAAAAGGATGGAAGTTATGGCCAAAAATTACCATGGACTACCCCCTTTGCTTTTTTTTAAAAAATGATAAAATAAATTTTTCGCACTATCCGCAGAAAAAAGAATTCTAATTAAAGCCAATACGTTTCTCTATTCAACAGAATAGAAATTAAGTCGATATCTTGAAAACTTAGCAAGTTATGACCAAAAAGGATGGAAGTTATGGCCAAAAATTACCATGGACTACCCCCTTTGCTTTTTTTGAAAAAATGATAAAAAAATTTTTTAGCACTATCCGCAGAAAAAAGAATTCTAATTAAAGCCAATACGTTTCTCTATTCAACAGAATAGAAATTAAGTCGATATCTTGAAAACTTAGCAAGTTATGACCAAAAAGGATGGAAGTTATGGCCAAAAATTACCATGGACTACCCCCTTTGCTTTTTTTTAAAAAATGATAAAATAAATTTTTCGCACTATCCGCAGAAAAAAGAATTCTAATTAAAGCCAATACGTTTCTCTATTCAACAAAATAGAAATCAAGTCGATATCTTGAAAACTTAGCAAGTTATGACCAAAAAGGATGGAAGTTATGGCCAAAAATTACCATGGACTACCCCCTTTGCTTTTTTTTAAAAAATGATAAAATAAATTTTTCGCACTATCCGCAGAAAAAAGAATTCTAATTAAAGCCAATACGTTTCTCTATTCAACAGAATAGAAATTAAGTCGATATCTTGAAAACTTAGCAAGTTATGACCAAAAAGGATGGAAGTTACGGCCAAAAATTACCATGGACTACCCCCTTTGCTTTTTTTAAAAAATGATAAAAAAATTTTTTAGCACTATCCGCAGAAAAAAGAATTCTAATTAAAGCCAATACGTTTCTCTATTCAACAAAATAGAAATCAAGTCGATATCTTGAAAACTTAGCAAGTTATGACCAAAAAGGATGGAAGTTATGGCCAAAAATTACCATGGACTACCCCCTTTGCTTTTTTTAAAAAATGATAAAAAAATTTTTTAGCACTATCCGCAGAAAAAAGAATTCTAATTAAAGCCAATACGTTTCTCTATTCAACAAAATAGAAATCAAGTCGATATCTTGAAAACTTAGCAAGTTATGACCAAAAAGGATGGAAGTTATGGCCAAAAATTACCATGGACTACCCCCTTTGCTTTTTTTTAAAAAATGATAAAATAAATTTTTCGCACTATCCGCAGAAAAAAGAATTCTAATTAAAGCCAATACGTTTCTCTATTCAACAGAATAGAAATTAAGTCGATATCTTGAAAACTTAGCAAGTTATGACCAAAAAGGATGGAAGTTATGGCCAAAAATTACCATGGACTACCCCCTTTGCTTTTTTTGAAAAAATGATAAAAAAATTTTTTAGCACTATCCGCAGAAAAAAGAATTCTAATTAAAGCCAATACGTTTCTCTATTCAACAGAATAGAAATTAAGTCGATATCTTGAAAACTTAGCAAGTTATGACCAAAAAGGATGGAAGTTATGGCCAAAAATTACCATGGACTACCCCCTTTGCTTTTTTTGAAAAAATTATAAAAAATTTTTTTCGCACTATCCGCAGAAAAAAGAATTCTAATTAAAGCCAATACGTTTCTCTATTCAACAAAATAGAAATCAAGTCGATATCTTGAAAACTTAGCAAGTTATGACCAAAAAGGATGGAAGTTATGGCCAAAAATTACCATGGACTACCCCCTTTGCTTTTTTTTAAAAAATGATAAAATAAATTTTTCGCACTATCCGCAGAAAAAAGAATTCTAATTAAAGCCAATACGTTTCTCTATTCAACAGAATAGAAATTAAGTCGATATCTTGAAAACTTAGCAAGTTATGACCAAAAAGGATGGAAGTTATGGCCAAAAATTACCATGGACTACCCCCTTTGCTTTTTTTAAAAAATGATAAAAAAATTTTTTAGCACTATCCGCAGAAAAAAGAATTCTAATTAAAGCCAATACGTTTCTCTATTCAACAGAATAGAAATTAAGTCGATATCTTGAAAACTTAGCAAGTTATGACCAAAAAGGATGGAAGTTATGGCCAAAAATTACCATGGACTACCCCCTTTGCTTTTTTTTAAAAAATGATAAAATAAATTTTTCGCACTATCCGCAGAAAAAAGAATTCTAATTAAAGCCAATACGTTTCTCTATTCAACAGAATAGAAATTAAGTCGATATCTTGAAAACTTAGCAAGTTATGACCAAAAAGGATGGAAGTTATGGCCAAAAATTACCATGGACTACCCCCTTTGCTTTTTTTGAAAAAATGATAAAAAAATTTTTTAGCACTATCCGCAGAAAAAAGAATTCTAATTAAAGCCAATACGTTTCTCTATTCAACAGAATAGAAATTAAGTCGATATCTTGAAAACTTAGCAAGTTATGACCAAAAAGGATGGAAGTTATGGCCAAAAATTACCATGGACTACCCCCTTTGCTTTTTTTAAAAAATGATAAAAAAATTTTTTAGCACTATCCGCAGAAAAAAGAATTCTAATTAAAGCCAATACGTTTCTCTATTCAACAAAATAGAAATCAAGTCGATATCTTGAAAACTTAGCAAGTTATGACCAAAAAGGATGGAAGTTATGGCCAAAAATTACCATGGACTACCCCCTTTGCTTTTTTTAAAAAATGATAAAAAAATTTTTTAGCACTATCCGCAGAAAAAAGAATTCTAATTAAAGCCAATACGTTTCTCTATTCAACAGAATAGAAATTAAGTCGATATCTTGAAAACTTAGCAAGTTATGACCAAAAAGGATGGAAGTTATGGCCAAAAATTACCATGGACTACCCCCTTTGCTTTTTTTTAAAAAATGATAAAATAAATTTTTCGCACTATCCGCAGAAAAAAGAATTCTAATTAAAGCCAATACGTTTCTCTATTCAACAGAATAGAAATTAAGTCGATATCTTGAAAACTTAGCAAGTTATGACCAAAAAGGATGGAAGTTATGGCCAAAAATTACCATGGACTACCCCCTTTGCTTTTTTTTAAAAAATTATAAAAAAATTTTTTAGCACTATCCGCAGAAAAAAGAATTCTAATTAAAGCCAATACGTTTCTCTATTCAACAGAATAGAAATTAAGTCGATATCTTGAAAACTTAGCAAGTTATGACCAAAAAGGATGGAAGTTATGGCCAAAAATTACCATGGACTACCCCCTTTGCTTTTTTTAAAAAATGATAAAAAAAATTTTTAGCACTATCCGCAGAAAAAAGAATTCTAATTAAAGCCAATACGTTTCTCTATTCAACAAAATAGAAATCAAGTCGATATCTTGAAAACTTAGCAAGTTATAACCAAAAAGGATGGAAGTTATGGCCAAAAATTACCATGGACTACCCCCTTTGCTTTTTTTAAAAAATGATAAAAAAATTTTTTAGCACTATCCGCAGAAAAAAGAATTCTAATTAAAGCCAATACGTTTCTCTATTCAACAGAATAGAAATTAAGTCGATATCTTGAAAACTTAGCAAGTTATGACCAAAAAGGATGGAAGTTATGGCCAAAAATTACCATGGACTACCCCCTTTGCTTTTTTTAAAAAATTATAAAAAAAATTTTTAGCACTATCCGCAGAAAAAAGAATTCTAATTAAAGCCAATACGTTTCTCTATTCAACAAAATAGAAATCAAGTCGATATCTTGAAAACTTAGCAAGTTATAACCAAAAAGGATGGAAGTTATGGCCAAAAATTACCATGGACTACCCCCTTTGCTTTTTTTAAAAAATGATAAAAAAATTTTTTAGCACTATCCGCAGAAAAAAGAATTCTAATTAAAGCCAATACGTTTCTCTATTCAACAGAATAGAAATTAAGTCGATATCTTGAAAACTTAGCAAGTTATGACCAAAAAGGATGGAAGTTATGGCCAAAAATTACCATGGACTACCCCCTTTGCTTTTTTTTAAAAAATTATAAAAAAATTTTTTAGCACTATCCGCAGAAAAAAGAATTCTAATTAAAGCCAATACGTTTCTCTATTCAACAAAATAGAAATCAAGTCGATATCTTGAAAACTTAGCAAGTTATGACCAAAAAGGATGGAAGTTATGGCCAAAAATTACCATGGACTACCCCCTTTGCTTTTTTTTAAAAAATGATAAAATAAATTTTTCGCACTATCCGCAGAAAAAAGAATTCTAATTAAAGCCAATACGTTTCTCTATTCAACAAAATAGAAATCAAGTCGATATCTTGAAAACTTAGCAAGTTATGACCAAAAAGGATGGGAGTTATGGCCAAAAATTACCATGGACTACCCCCTTTGCTTTTTTTTGAAAAAATGATAAAAAATTTTTTTAGCACTATCCGCAGAAAAAAGAATTCTAATTAAAGCCAATACGTTTCTCTATTCAACAAAATAGAAATCAAGTCGATATCTTGAAAACTTAGCAAGTTATGACCAAAAAAGATGGAAGTTATGGCCAAAAATTACCATGGACTACCCCCTTTGCTTTTTTTTAAAAAATGATAAAAAAATTTTTTAGCACTATCCGCAGAAAAAAGAATTCTAATTAAAGCCAATACGTTTCTCTATTCAACAAAATAGAAATCAAGTCGATATCTTGAAAACTTAGCAAGTTATGACCAAAAAGGATGGAAGTTATGGCCAAAAATTACCATGGACTACCCCCTTTGCTTTTTTTGAAAAAATTATAAAAAATTTTTTTCGCACTATCCGCAGAAAAAAGAATTCTAATTAAAGCCAATACGTTTCTCTATTCAACAAAATAGAAATCAAGTCGATATCTTGAAAACTTAGCAAGTTATGACCAAAAAGGATGGAAGTTATGGCCAAAAATTACCATGGACTACCCCCTTTGCTTTTTTTGAAAAAATTATAAAAAAATTTTTTCGCACTATCCGCAGAAAAAAGAATTCTAATTAAAGCCAATACGTTTCTCTATTCAACAAAATAGAAATTAAGTCGATATCTTGAAAACTTAGCAAGTTATGACCAAAAAGGATGGGAGTTATGGCCAAAAATTACCATGGACTACCCCCTTTGCTTTTTTTTGAAAAAATGATAAAAAATTTTTTTAGCACTATCCGCAGAAAAAAGAATTCTAATTAAAGCCAATACGTTTCTCTATTCAACAAAATAGAAATCAAGTCGATATCTTGAAAACTTAGCAAGTTATGACCAAAAAGGATGGAAGTTATGGCCAAAAATTACCATGGACTACCCCCTTTGCTTTTTTTTAAAAAATGATAAAAAAATTTTTTAGCACTATCCGCAGAAAAAAGAATTCTAATTAAAGCCAATACGTTTCTCTATTCAACAAAATAGAAATCAAGTCGATATCTTGAAAACTTAGCAAGTTATGACCAAAAAGGATGGAAGTTATGGCCAAAAATTACCATGGACTACCCCCTTTGCTTTTTTTAAAAAATGATAAAAAAATTTTTTAGCACTATCCGCAGAAAAAAGAATTCTAATTAAAGCCAATACGTTTCTCTATTCAACAGAATAGAAATTAAGTCGATATCTTGAAAACTTAGCAAGTTATGACCAAAAAGGATGGAAGTTATGGCCAAAAATTACCATGGACTACCCCCTTTGCTTTTTTTAAAAAATGATAAAATAAATTTTTCGCACTATCCGCAGAAAAAAGAATTCTAATTAAAGCCAATACGTTTCTCTATTCAACAGAATAGAAATTAAGTCGATATCTTGAAAACTTAGCAAGTTATGACCAAAAAGGATGGAAGTTATGGCCAAAAATTACCATGGACTACCCCCTTTGCTTTTTTTGAAAAAATGATAAAAAATTTTTTTAGCACTATCCGCAGAAAAAAGAATTCTAATTAAAGCCAATACGTTTCTCTATTCAACAGAATAGAAATTAAGTCGATATCTTGAAAACTTAGCAAGTTATTACCAAAAAGGATGGAAGTTATGGCCAAAAATTACCATGGACTACCCCCTTTGCTTTTTTTAAAAAATGATAAAAAAATTTTTTAGCACTATCCGCAGAAAAAAGAATTCTAATTAAAGCCAATACGTTTCTCTATTCAACAAAATAGAAATCAAGTCGATATCTTGAAAACTTAGCAAGTTATTACCAAAAAGGATGGAAGTTATGGCCAAAAATTACCATGGACTACCCCCTTTGCTTTTTTTAAAAAATGATAAAAAAATTTTTTAGCACTATCCGCAGAAAAAAGAATTCTAATTAAAGCCAATACGTTTCTCTATTCAACAAAATAGAAATCAAGTCGATATCTTGAAAACTTAGCAAGTTATGACCAAAAAGGATGGAAGTTATGGCCAAAAATTACCATGGACTACCCCCTTTGCTTTTTTTTAAAAAATGATAAAATAAATTTTTCGCACTATCCGCAGAAAAAAGAATTCTAATTAAAGCCAATACGTTTCTCTATTCAACAAAATAGAAATCAAGTCGATATCTTGAAAACTTAGCAAGTTATGACCAAAAAGGATGGAAGTTATGGCCAAAAATTACCATGGACTACCCCCTTTGCTTTTTTTTAAAAAATGATAAAAAAAATTTTTCGCACTATCCGCAGAAAAAAGAATTCTAATTAAAGCCAATACGTTTCTCTATTCAACAAAATAGAAATCAAGTCGATATCTTGAAAACTTAGCAAGTTATGACCAAAAAGGATGGGAGTTATGGCCAAAAATTACCATGGACTACCCCCTTTGCTTTTTTTTGAAAAAATGATAAAAAATTTTTTTAGCACTATCCGCAGAAAAAAGAATTCTAATTAAAGCCAATACGTTTCTCTATTCAACAAAATAGAAATCAAGTCGATATCTTGAAAACTTAGCAAGTTATGACCAAAAAGGATGGAAGTTATGGCCAAAAATTACCATGGACTACCCCCTTTGCTTTTTTTGAAAAAATTATAAAAAAATTTTTTCGCACTATCCGCAGAAAAAAGAATTCTAATTAAAGCCAATACGTTTCTCTATTCAACAAAATAGAAATCAAGTCGATATCTTGAAAACTTAGCAAGTTATGACTAAAAAGGATGGAAGTTATGGCCAAAAATTACCATGGACTACCCCCTTTGCTTTTTTTGAAAAAATTATAAAAAAAATTTTTCGCACTATCCGCAGAAAAAAGAATTCTAATTAAAGCCAATACGTTTCTCTATTCAACAAAATAGAAATCAAGTCGATATCTTGAAAACTTAGCAAGTCATGACCAAAAAGGATGGAAGTTATGGCCAAAAATTACCATGGACTACCCCCTTTGTTTTTTTTGAAAAAATGATAAAAAAAATTTTTCGCACTATCCGCAGAAAAAAGAATTCTAATTAAAGCCAATACGTTTCTCTATTCAACAAAATAGAAATCAAGTCGATATCTTGAAAACTTAGCAAGTTATGACCAAAAAGGATGGAAGTTATGGCCAAAAATTACAATGGACTACCCCCTTTGCTTTTTTTGAAAAAATGATAAAAAAAATTTTTCGCACTATCCGCAGAAAAAAGAATTCTAATTAAAGCCAATACGTTTCTCTATTCAACAAAATAGAAATCAAGTCGATATCTTGAAAACTTAGCAAGTTATGACCAAAAAGGATGGAAGTTATGGCCAAAAATTACCATGGACTACCCCCTTTGCTTTTTTTAAAAAATGATAAAAAAATTTTTTAGCACTATCCGCAGAAAAAATAATTCTAATTAAAGCCAATACGTTTCTCTATTCAACAAAATAGAAATCAAGTCGATATCTTGAAAACTTAGCAAGTTATGACCAAAAAGGATGGAAGTTATGGCCAAAAATTACAATGGACTACCCCCTTTGCTTTTTTTGAAAAAATGATAAAAAAAATTTTTCGCAATATCCGCAGAAAAAAGAATTCTAATTAAAGCCAATACGTTTCTCTATTCAACAAAATAGAAATCAAGTCGATATCTTGAAAACTTAGCAAGTTATGACCAAAAAGGATGGAAGTTATGGCCAAAAATTACCATGGACTACCCCCTTTGCTTTTTTTGAAAAAATGATAAAAAAATTTTTTCGCACTATTCGCAGAAAAAAAAATTCTAATTAAAGCCAATACCACGAACCAATTAAAGGACGAAGGCCACAGTAGCCAGTTCCTATAATGTTATTAAAACGTTAATTTATTTACTATTATTAAATAAAAATAAATAAAAAAAATTTAAATTGATAAAAATTTATCAGGTATAGACATCGGATCGGGTAAGGGATATTTTTAAAACCAAATGAAAAGTTTTGGATTCCAAAAAAATAAAACAAAATTTTTCAAATATTTTATGGTAAATTACCGTCAGCAAATTCCCACATCAAAAGCAATACGATATTGAACGTTTCGTTGCTTAAGCATGATTAGTCCTACAACAATTAAGAGATTCGTTAGGAGTCTAGGATTGTAGGAACTGGGCTACATAATAGATCTTAAAGGTCGCAGTGCGATTACAGCCTATAAGAATAATGATAATCCCTGCCCCTAAAAATACAAAGTATACCCTAATGTCCTTATGGGAAATAAAATAATTTATTAATATTCTAAAGAAATATTTATTAAAAGCTTAAATTTAAGATACATAAATAATCGGAAATAATTGTATAAAATTTCTTTTAGATCGAGTAAACGATTTAAACTTTAAACTCTGAGAATTAAATGTCATATGCTCGTCCGTAAATATGCTACTACACGTTACTATGTTTGCCTGGTAATGCTTACGTTAACAACAGCATCAATTAATTATTGCGTAAAATGAACAAAGTGCCTCTTTTCTTTTTACAAACTATACAATAGTGTAGAAAATTTATATTGTTAAGTAAGAAAACCAGTGCTTTTCATATAAATTTTCTAGACGGTTTGATCGCTTTCAACATTAATACAGCCACAAAATTAAGCCCAGAAAGAAAATAGAAATTTTTACTTTTGAGATACATAAAAAGAAAAGAAGAATATGGTACTCTAAAATGCTCACAAATGCCAGATTTTGTTTTATTTGCGAAAAACTTTTAAGGATTGATTATGAGTGTCGTTGTCATGACGCTGGACTATGTATTATATGGGCTTGTTGTGAATTCGACTACGACAACGAAGGCTAAATATATGGCCATCTCGTGAGTCAAATGAAATAGGCAGAAAAAACATTTTAAACGTGCGTATGAGGAAATGGGCTGCAATGTGTCCATAAAAAATCATTTGGATTTTTTCCCAGACAATTATTATCACCAAGAAATGTTTGCAAAAATAAAATAAAAATGATTTCAGCATATTTTTGGTCACTTCACTGATGATGCTGAGTTAACAAAAAAAAATTTTTTTCTAATGTTTGCAAGAAACGTTGGGAGTAATCTACTGAGGACTCAGAGTAGCGTCTGATGAAATGGTACATATAGATATGCTATCCCCTTCAGTACTTATTTTACTGAATAAATAACTCATAAGAATATCATGAGTAAAAGAATAAATTTAAAAACCAACACAATTTCTGGAATCAAGCACAAATAAAGATTAATATTTTGTTAAACTTTTAAATTCCAAATAGAAATTGTTGTTGTATAAAATACTTCTGAATAAAATTTTATCTAGTCGATTTAACTCTCTTTAAACTTAAAGGTTAAAATACAACAATTAAGTTACAAATTACTAAGTAGCTTTCAAGTCAGTTTATATGATCATATGATTTAAAAAAAGCCCTAAGTTACAAAAATTTCACATTCAATTCTTTTTAATTGATCACGATTAGTTACATAAATATGTATATTTTTTTCCTGAACTTTTTAAGTGAGTGAAGATAAATATGCCGAGTTAAATATGTTTTAATGTAACCCGTTACGTTTTTTTAGTATTTATGGCATATTTACCAAATACGTCTTATGTCATTCCAAATTTTTAAATATGTTTTTAGTATTTATGACATATTTATAAATATGTTTACGAGAAATATACTCGTAAGTGCATGGGAAAAAATATTCATAAAAAAATATTCATTTTAAAGATTTGTAATCTACCGCCCCAATACTCAGAAGTTACTTTGGAATATTTAAAAATTTTTTTTTTTAAATTTCCATATACCCCAGTGCTGTTGCTCTGAGGGATTTTAGAGACTTCCGGACGAACCATAGCAGATTACGGGATGGCACACTTTTCATTTTAAAGAGGAGGTCGTATAGATTTATAATCTACCACCCAAATAGTCAGATGACCTCCCATTTAAAATGATATCTGTTCCTCAGAGCAACAGCCTGGGCTTTATATAGAAATTTAAAAAAATAAAATAAGTAAGTAATTTCTGAGTATTTGCACTGTAGATTACAAATCTTAAAAATAAACTTAGTTTCATTAAAATTAAATGAATGAACATTTTTTATAAAGTATATGAGCGCATATCATTAGAAACATAAATTTTTTGGACGCCAAATGAATTTTATTCATTTAATAAAAATTAATTTTTTTGATTATTAATTTCATAAATAAAAAATTGTTTACTTAGTACAATAAGTACTAAGAAGTATAGCATATCCCTTCAAAGGATTACCCCCAAGTTTGTTAAATTCCTGGCCAAAGATTTGTGATGTTTATATTGTTAAATCAACTTAAATAAGAATTGAGTTAATAGGCAAACATAGATATTAATGTGTGTGAAGATAAATAAAGGCCTAACTATTTATATTTATTATGCATAACAAAACTTAAGCTACTACGAGAACTGAACGAAAAGTCTGCCAATTGCTTAAACAATTTCAAAGCAACTTTTAGGTGGCTATAATGTTCTTATGAACTTTCGTCTTACTTGGGGGTCACACGATCAAGTTTTCATTCAATTTTTAAAATTTCTCTCATTTTTTTACCAATACACTCACACTTTTAAAATTTGCTGAGAGTTTGCTTTCAATTTTCGTTCAATTGAGTGTTTCAAATTACAGTCAAGAAAACAGCTGACTGCAGTTTTTTTATTCCAAATTTGAATTCTTATTCTGCCGCCAGTATTGTTTTGTTTTTTTTTTTTTAAATATGTTTGTGAACAAATTAAACAAATATAACGACGTTTTGCAGTTCATAGAGATATACAGAAGGCATGAAGTTCTGTGGAACATGAATATTCCTGCATATAGACGGAATAGTTTAAAAATTAAGGCATATAACTCTATTGCCGCCGAAACAAAACTGTCGGTGGAAGAGGTTAAAAAAACATCTTGTTGAAAAACTTGCTTTGAAATTGCGTGCAGCCTACGTCACAGCTTTCAATTTTTGTGAATTTTGACAAGCAGTATATGTAAATTTCTTGAAAGAGAATTGTAAAAAAACTTGATCGTGTGACTGCAGTGTTAGAGAATGTTGGTACTTTTGGAGAAATATTCACTTTCTGTTTATATCCTAAATAAACGACAATTTTACACAATATGTTATTTAAGGATCATAATTCATTTGTATCATACCATAAATAAATAAAGATTTATGCTCTTATCCAAAAAAAAAATTAACGTAGACTTTAAAGTAAAATTATATGAAAAATTTCGTTAACGTTGACATTAAAGTCTACGTTAATTTTTTTTTTTTTTTTTGGATAAGGGGGTTATTATTCTAAGAAAATTTAATATCACGGTGGCTTGATTTGCCTCTTTGCTACTCGTGGGTAAAATTACTAAAATATGCAAATGTGCGTCTGTAAGTAAACAAAACTAAAATTTAAAGTACTCGTATTATAAGTGATTTGTGTTAGAAATCAACATTCGTGTAATGGATAAAAATTAAAACATTTGAAGACAATAAAATTGTTAAAATGTGCAGTTTAAAGCATTTTTATTTATGCCTGTATACTAAATGTAAAAACATCTGTTTGCTTAAGGAAATGACATTCGATGAAACTTTTTGTTAAGTCTAAGTTCATGTACAGTGTCGGTGTAATCGCACAATTGCTGAAGTTAGGCCTTAAATTCGCAGTTACAGAGCTTTGTAAATCACTTAATAGAAGGTAGAAATATTTAGGAGGAGAAAACGAGGACCTAGGCGCAAGGACTAACAAAAAAATATGCAAGGGGTCCTCCAAGAGATTTATAATGTAAATATGTATTTTAGTTTTGTACGAGTATAACTATAATATAAATTCGATTTTGTAAAAAATGGCCATTTTGGACAAAAAGGGAATTGCATACATGTGTGGTAGTCTTAGGGGTCCACTATACGTCCCCGCTTAGTCACATTTCTGAAATACTTTTTTTTTTTGGAAAATTGTTCTAGAGGACCACTGGTTATTTTGGACAAAAATGGAATTGCATACATGACCCACCATACAGGTGTGGTAGTCTAAAGGGTCCACTACACGTCCCCGCTTAGTCACATTTCTGAAATAAAGCACTAAAAGCCGTAGCGTTAATCTAGGTATGTCTGTAGTTTAATTTTCTATAATAAAATAACTTAATTTATGTAATAAAGTCATTTCATTGAAATAATGAAATAGTTACTTTGATAGATATAACGAAATTCGTATAATGAAAAATTTCATTGAATAAATCGTTTCACTGAATTCATGCTACATAATATTTTCAGAGTACTGGCATGTGCGTTGATCACAGTCATAATGTCAGAAATATCCCTGAGCGAAGTGAAATGTTTTTTTTTTTTTTTTTTTTTTTTTTTTTTTTTTTATATCCCTTTACTGAATACTTTGTTTAAAAGTAAAACTTTTGACTACAACTGGCTTGATTACATTTCTAAATGATACCCCGTTCAGTGGCGGCTAGTGTACTAACCTATTCATCGGGTCGCAGGTTCGATTCCTGCCTAGACCCTGGGAGCCAGTGGTGGCAGTACCCAGTGTTTGCTAAAAACTTTAATCTTTGAATTAATTTCCAATATTAAATATTTTTTGTTTATTTTCCTGTAGGCTAGAATTTAAAAAACAACATAAATTTCACATCTCTTTTTGTTTTTTTTTTTTTCAATTTAATTTTATGATTTGCATATAATTAAGCTAAAATTGAAAATCAAATGAATAATAACGACTTATTTCTTAATTAACTGTATAAAATTATTTGAAATTACCTTTTTTAATGGTTAAAATAATTTTTTGTTGTTTTATTAAAAAAAGAGAAAAAAAAATTTTAAAATAGACACACACACATACACACTCACGTATACAGAAGCGTGGCTAATGAAAATAATTGAATACTCACTTAATTAGTAACACTTGTTTAGTTTTCAATTAAAATAATTTTCAAATGATTTTTAGTGGGATAATTTAAATACTACGAGTATTTAATTATTTATTTTTTATTATTTTTTTTTTTTTTTTTTTTTTGTATAATATTTTCTATTTGAAATTAAAAATTCGTTGTTTATGGTGAGGCGTTCAAGCCAAGACTGAATGTGACTTGTGTATTGCCTGGCATTATGAACATCTTTGCAAATCCTATTAAAACTAAAGCTCTATAAATTATTTTTGTTGTTGTTTGTGTTTGTAAGTTTTGTTTTAGCTGTTGCAAATAAAAACAAAAAACTAAAAGAAGAAAAAAAGTAGAAGAAAACATCAACAAAATTTAATATAAATAAAACTCGTTCTTAATAAAGCGGTTCAATGTGTACAAGAGATTTAAAGATAAATTTTAAATTGGCAGCACAGTGAACGAGAAGGCCAAAAATTTAAACAGCATCAAATACTGACGATTTATTTTTTATTTAAACTTACAAGCACATTCTAAGATAAAAAAGGTGCTGATAGCAATGGCTATTGTTTGCAAATAAGAAATAAATTAAAAAAAAAAGAACAACACGATGCTACACATGAGAAAAAAGCTTAATAAAAGTAAAATAAAGAGCGAGAAAAATCTTGGAAATTTTACCTGAAAACTGGCTCAAAAAATACCCTACAACTTTCTCAATTATACGATAATAAAATTTGGCTTGTAATTATAGCTGAAAACTCGAAATTCTATAAATTTTGTGATTTTTGAATAAAAATTCCCCGGGTTTCTTTTTCCGCTCTTCTTTTATTATGAATAAAAATTCTCAAAGCTGTTGCGCAATGCGCATCGATTTTAATGATTTTAATCTTGTTTTTTAAACTTATGCGACTATCTTCTTAATATACAATGTACGTGTGCTTGGCATTGTACTCCTCCTAAACGGCTGGACCGAATTAATTGAATTTTCGTGTATGCCTATGGGTTACGCCTTGGAAAGCTTAGCCTCACAAATCCGTCTGGCAGGTGGAGCTGCAATCAGTACCTGGTTTATTTATCTACTATCTGTTTATACCCGGACTTGCACGGTCCTTTACTTTATGAGTACGGAGTAAAATAGAATACACAAAACATTTTATATTTTCATTAAAACTCAACTTAAATATATCAAAATATACCACGCCCATTACCATGCCCACATATAAAATTTTTCTCAAATCAGAGACCGATTGGACTGATTTGGCTAATTTTGGCTTACATGTTTCGCATTACCCAATTTATTTTTTGTGAAAAAAAAAGTAACCACGCCCACTTTTTAAATTTCTCTCAAAATAGAGAACGGCTAAGCCAATTTGGCTAATTTTTCCCTTATATGTTCAGAACAGCATGGTCTATTTTTATTATCATAAAAAAAATTAAAATATTTCTCAAATCGAAGAACGGCTGTACCGATTTGCCTAATTTTTTTATTCTACGTTCGGCATAACTCAACTTATATTTTTCTAAACTTTTTAATTATTTGTAATAATTTCTATTTGGAATTTAAAAGTTTAACAAAATATTAATCTTTATTTGTGCTTAATTCCAGAAATTGTGTTGGTTTCAAAATTTATTCTTTTACTCATGATATTCTCATGAGTTATTTATTCAGTACAATAAGTACTAAAGGGGATAGCATACCTATATGGACCATTTCATCAGATGCTACTCTGAATCCTCAGTAGGTTACTCCCAACGTTTCTTGCAAACATTAGAACCTTTATATTGTAAAAGCAATTGACTAAATAAGAATTATTAATCAATAGTTACAAAAAGATTCAAATATTCAAACAAAAAACTCAGTAAGCATTGAACTGAATAAATAAACAAATTTCCCAACCAACATTTTAATATTGAAAACTATATATTCTATAGAGAAGAATAAAATATATAGCTTTCTTTGTTTTTTATTTTTATTATTATAAAAAAAAAGTAATATGGCGCAGGGCCTTAGGTGTTACCACTAAATTGTGAATAAATTAAGAAATTATTTTTTTTTAAAGTTAGCTTTCTTAAGAAAGCTTTGTAAATAACTTCTAAACTATTTATAAGGGCCACATTACAACTAAGCCATAACTAAAAATATGATGTTATCGGACAGACAAATCAAAAACTGTGTTGCCCATAACTTTTAAAGCATTTAAAGTTGCCATATTTTTAATTTTTGATATGGCAACTACAGCAATTTTTTTATTAATACACAAAATAAAAGAATAAAATTACACAATAGAATAACGAATATAAAGTATCCAATTTCTTAGATATTTTAAAAATAGTTTTCAAAAAAGTATGCCGTTGCCACTATGTATTCATAGTAACGAAAATTAATAGGTAATTTTACTGAGAACTTGTAATAATGAAAAACAAATCTTAGTCAATTTGTCATATACTTTAGTTAAAGTTAATTATAACTATCTGCCACCTCATAAGTAAGCTGTAATAATGGCCCTAAGACTGGTTAAAAATCGATAATAACTTAATGTAAAGGTCATTTTATTCCCGATTCTTTTGTATTTTTTTATATTTAATCAGAGTTACTGCAAATTATATGCACACCCTAAATGCAAATAGTTTGCAAAATCTCAAAAATAGGAGCGTACTTTAATTAATCGAAAATGAATACAAACAGTGTACATAATTTTTCAGTGCTGACCAGTGTAAACAATGTTTGTATTTATATGGATAAAAATGAACTTTCCCCTGTCAGTTACCACACAGAAACTCTGCTGCACTGCTCCATAAAATTTTGTTGTGGAACCTCGTGTTTTTTAAGTTTATCACTGGCATACTTTAGACAGATTTTGAATTTTTTTTATTGATTTTTTTAGTAAATCAACCACTGCTTGCAATTAGTTTATATTTTTCAAATTAAAATTTTTTTTATTTTTACTAAAATTTTTTTTACCTGCAGCCCACTGTTTGCTCAATATTAGCCTGGCTGGTGGCTGATGGCTTGTCTACTTGTTACGCTAAATCGATCGTGCTTTGTATTTACCGTAAATATTACTTATTGGGCTGTTTTCTGTCTAGCTGTCTGTCTGTATGTTGCTTTGACTGGCTGGCTAATGTGTGCTATGTCTGGCTGTGTGTATGTGCATCTCATGTAATGCACTCACTATGCTGTGCTTAAAAACAAATAATTTACAAAAATTAAATTAAAAATCTTGCAGTCAAATTTTCATTTTTTCTTTTAATTTTTTTTTTTTTTTTTTTATTATTTTTTCTTACCACAAGTTAGTGTATCAATATTTTAAATTGATTTTTACTTTCAATTTATCATCTCCAACATTGATGGCAAACAACACTTGACCGTTTGTTTTTCCTTAATTAAATTACACGCCGTGAAAAAAAAAAGAAACTGAAATTTATACAGACCGCGCTGTAGCCTGAAAAAAAAAGAAATCTCTCTATTACATTTAAAGAAGAGCAAAAGAATAAACAGACGATTAAGATTTTTTAATTGTTTTGTAAACATTAAAAACCATTCAATGACTTAAAAAAGTCTTGTGTAAATATTTAACTGAAATAATAATTTTTACTTAAAAAAAATAGAATCGGCCGCAAAACTAACAATAGTTGCTAAAGACTTTAGTGTGTGTTTTATTAAAATTAATTAAAACCTGGGGGTTATTATGTATTTCGATGCGAATCGAAAGGGCTTTCGAAGAGAATTTTCAATTTGAAAAAAAAAAAATAATAATAATAATTATGTAGTATTATTTGCTGATTTTATAACAAAAGCGATCAACTCATCTTTAAATTTGGTGTGAAAAGTACTCGAAATATTGAGTGTTTTTCATACAAATTTTTTTAACAGAGTTGATCGCTGGCGTTATAAAAACAGCACATTAGTATAAATTGTTAATATAACTCTGTTGGATTTTCGAAAGTTCTACATATTAAATTTATCTTTCGAATTGAAAATTCTTTTCGCAAGCAATTTAGATTCGAATCGAAATACAAAATAACCCCCCTGAACTGCAATATTTTTTAATGTACTTTTTACAAGAGTAACCGCCTTATTACACAACCAGTAGAACCGATAACTCTCACGATAAGAATCTTTGATTCTCACTGTTCGCAATATGAAAATTGTCCGCACTTAACGTTCATTATTCTCGCTAACATAACTGCCAAATTTCCATTATTTATTATTTTCTGTTTGTTTGCTTTGGAAGACCCATTACTAAATCCCGTTTTATTGTTTTTTTTTTTTTTTTTTTTTTTGTGTAAATTGCTATTTCATTTACTAAAAGGAGTATTAAATGAATTTTAAAATTTTATTTATTTAAATAATTTTTTAAATCCATCCCCGCATCATAAAGTAGAAAGTCTGAAAATAAGTAATCGTTTAAAATATCACTGCATACACTACTAGCATGAACACTTACAGAAATCCTAACAAGAAAAATAGTTTTTCTAATATTTCTTTTTATATTTTTTGTTATGAAAGAGTAATAAGTGAAATCAGTTGATAGTTTAACAGTCGCTCAATGACCCGATTACGTAACACCATAAAAATATTTGTAAAAATTAATACCAAAAAAAAAAAACAAATGCATAAAATTTTAAGTTAAAAAAGCCAATGCAAAATAATATTTATGTTATAAATATAAATAAAAACAAATTAGTTGACACACAAAAAGATAAAGAAAACGAAACAAAAACTTTTTTTGTGCAAAATATTAAATAAGATTTCAATATTTGAAGCACGGAAATGCGAATTTGTTGTTGTTCTACGTAATAAATCGATTAATAATAACTGCTAAAAATAGACAAGACTTTGCTTACAGTCTTAATAAAGGGTGTACCAAATTTTAATTTATTTTATCTTATCACGCAAAAACTACTGAATGGATTGTAATGAAGCTTTCCAATAATAAAGCTTATACGTCAGAATGACGCATACACTATAATTTCTAAAGATGACAAACTTTTATATAAAAGAATTAATTTTCTGTTTATTTGTAAGCCATAGAAATTTTTGTTTTCCTACTGATTTTTCTGATATTAATTGAAATTCTCTCAAAGTAGATACTATCCTTTCTGTACTCTAAGTTACAACTTACAAGTTAGCGATAGTAAAATTAGAACAGAAAAATCCGTTGACAAAAATGGGTGTAATCGGTCCAACATTGCTTGGAGTACAAAGAGCATTCGTACAAATTTTAAGAAAAATCTTATGGAAAGCAAAAATAAATTTTACTTAAAAATATTTGTTTGTATTTTAAGCGCTTTTACAATTCATAGCAAAAAAATTTTCCGCTAATCACAACGACGCTTAACATATACATAACTCCATTTTAGTTATAAAATTTAGTTAAATTTGCCCTGCAAAATCCTCACTTTAGCTATCGGTGTACTAATGGCCAAAAATATTCTAATCCTGGGCAAAAGAGTTAGCTAAATTATGAAGTATACTCGTACCATGCATACAAATAAGGAAACCGTAATTGTAGACCAAGCTACAGTACGTAAAGAACATTCAAATAAAAATGGGTTTTTTCTGCAAAATGAAAATTGACAAAAAAAAAACTGTGTGCTTGAAAGTATGCCTGAAATTATGCTACTAATACTAAATCAGTTGATATGAAGTGATTTTGTTTTTAAAATTTCAATGTACCAGTTACCTTATTATGCACTGATGCTACCAAGTTTGCATTGCTGTATAAAGTATTTATCTCTTTCGCACTTTAGTAAAACACAATGGATGAATTAATGACAGTGTTCGGTTTTTATTTAATAGCTCCACGATAATTTACAATAGTGTTGTAAAGTATATGCACTTTCAAAACTCAAGTATTCTATTTATTTTTAAGCTATTTCAATTATAATTTGTTACTAAGTTCCAACAAACTTCTATTAGTATTAGTAGAATAGCCTCCTTACGTAAACGGTTGGCAAACTCGGAGTCAAGTTTTCTATAAAATATGAAAATGAAAATTTTTGTTAACAATTTCTTTGGGTACTGGATACTTGAACACGAGAATAAAAATCAGCATTAAGTACTCTGTACTCAGCACTTTTATATCACTAGTGGGTAAGACAAAAATGTAAAAAAGAAATTTCCGCATGTTAAATTTTGATTTTTCTTTTTTGCATGCTATTATTAACAATAAATTTGTGAAAAACTAAATTAGTGAATAATTATAGACGATTGGAGTCCGGAACAATTCATTGTTTTAGCAATATGGCCGATTTGGATGACTTTTTTGCCAAGAAAGACAAGAAAAAGTCGAAGAAACCAAAATTTCTTACTGCTGAAGAATTGGTAAAGAACTTGGAGGAAACAAAGCGCGAAATAGCAAAATCGAAAAAACCTGAACCACCAGCTGTAGTAAATGTGGGTGAAGTGGAAGAGAAACCAAAAGAAGAAGTGAGTAACACCAAACAACACAGATGGGTAGTGTGTTGTCTAAATGAAAATTAATAGAGTTAAAATTAAAAGTGAGCTGTGATTTGCTAACGAAAACAAGAGACACGCTGGCAAAAGAGTGAAGCAAAACCTATATAAAAAGAATACTGGTTTAATTTTTGTTGCAGGTTGAAGATGAATGGAAAGAAATTGAAGAAGAGCAGCGTAAAGATTATTCCGGTCTAAAAATTGGCCAATTGACAATAAACGATGAAGATGATGAGAGTGATTCTGATATTCTAGAAGAGGATGGTGATAGTGATGGTAACCAAGTTATTGAGTTCTCTAAGCGCAGTGGTGGAGGGCCCTGGAAGAAAGTCATACCTGCAGAGGAGGTAACACAGATACCAATGGAAATGCCTAAAATTTATGTGTCACCAGGTGTAAAAGCAGCAGTAAGTATCCCAATGCGTTCTGTCTTCTAATATAAACTCATAATTTTTTGTTTATTAATTTTTAGCAACAAGGACTAGGATCTAGCTTAAAACATAAATCTCGAAAAGCTGCCCCTGATATAACCAATTCCGATTTCTTCCCTACTCTAGGGGCTGCTCGTCCGGAAGAACAACGTAAAAAGAAAAATGAACCTGCTTTTGAAGAAGTTCGCCATGGCGGTCGTATTCAAAGAGTGAAAGAACAAACCGTAGCACCAAGTACAGCCACTAATCGTTTCCAATCGCTAGATGAAACCGAAAGCTAGACTTTTAAATAAACAGTATCATTCTTTACACAAACAAAGCAAAATCAAAGTGTCGTGTGTTAATAAATATAGTCATTGACATTTGGCGTAGCCTTCCAGGATTTGACTCGTTTATACTTTTTAAAAAACATCTGCAAAACAAAGTGAAACAAACACATAAATTTTCTAATCACTGTTGGCTGGGAAAACTTTTTCAACAGTGAAAAAGAGAAAATATTTTGTAAATTTATAAAGTTTTCTTTAAAAAATCTGTTTAAATCAAACTAAAGTTTTATTTTTATTTATGCATTTTTAGTATAACATTTGTATGCTAGATATTTTTTTATAAATTAATTTCCCTCTGTTCCGCACTAAATTAAAGTAATACTTACGGCTATTTAAAATTCTAAGCGCTCTCTGGTACATAATTTGTATTGATTTGTAAGAGTAAAATGCCAATTATTTGTTGAGCATTTTTTCTCTTAATCTATGATGAATACAAAATCCCGCTTTTTAAAAAAATGTTCGTATCTTGTTTGTATTATTGAAAATATGATAGAATATAAAAACCGGTAAATGAATGGAAACAAAAAGCAAGCCGCTTAATACAAAGGAAATAAAATAGAATAAAAATTGTTTAAAGTAAGAAATAAAAAAATTGATTTAACGAAGTTGCACTTTTTGCTATTAGAGAAGACGAGGTTTTTACATATTATTAAATATGTATGTCAGTGTTTAGCGGGAGGGGCTTCATCGTCTGCATACATGTCATCCTTGGTGCTGTCTAGGTAGCTAAAAATATTTAATAGAAAGAATTTTTGTAAAAGCATATATATGCAAGATTTAATACAAAATTAAAAGAATACATGTATAGTTCTAAAAATTTTTCATCACTTCAAGCAAAATTTCAAAGCTCCAAAACCGTCATAACTTCAAACTATTCTGAAAGTTTTTTTTAAGTCATGCGCTAATTTAACAATAATTTTTGCATAATTGAAAGATACACACGGATAACCACAATATGCCATGCTTATCTGATTTTATTTATGAAAATCTGCAAAAAATTTTAGCCAAAATACATAGATTTTAGGAAAAGAAATGTTTTAATTAAATACCAAGGCAACGGAATCAGCAGCAGCTGAATTTTTGGAATGCATATTTGTTTTTTTGCTACAATTTTTGAATGGATTTTTTAGTAAAGCGTTCACCACGTAATAGAGTGGAATTAAGCTATCTTTTACGTGCTATTTTCCCAATTAATAGTTTGGAAAAAATTAAGTTTTCGAAAATTTAAAGTCTGAAAATTGGATTCAGCATGTGAAAAAAGAAAATCCGCGGGCCAATTTCGTCCTGAGATGAACAAAAGAAATTTTTTTTTTGGCAAATATCTCTAGTGATTATCCATTTTTATCTCTTGTAAAAAGCAAGAAAAATTCAAAATTTTATATTTTCCTCAATTTTATTAAAGATGTACTAAACAAAGCGTCGGAAACAAAATTTAGACCGATGGCTAGCGAGAATTTCATTAGTATAATGAAAATTTAACAGTTCAATTTCAATGTTTGATAGCAGGAGAAGATTGAAGACCGAAAATAATCATTATAAAATTAACATAAACAATTTTTCTGTAAAAATCAATTATGATTTAGTTGTGACGGTGATTAATTACTATGTATGTACATATACGTATCTGTGAAAGGACTGCTCTAAACTACAAAGGCATGCATATGTGATATTTTATAATGAAAAGTGGTTGTACGCTATTCAAGCTATGCTTGTGCAGCTCATGAGTTATACATACATATAAACATATAGTATATGCATGTACTATAACCACCAGTTATATAGGATACTTAGTACCTAGTTTGTATTTAAAATGATAAATCATCACTAGCTCTAATATTTATATCACGTTCAGACCTCTCTGTGTATGGTTGCTCTTTGGTATTATGGTATGATGTTATATGTTTCTTTTCCAAAAGTTTTACAGGGAATGTACGAATTAAATACAGCCAGCATTGAACCGCCCTACAAAAGTAAATTTTAATATACGAAACAAAAATAGAAACAAAATTTTTACTCATTATTATTAAGGACTATTGGTTGCATCTCCCGATCGTAGTATATGGGATAATCCTCTAGAATATCTAAATTGGCAAACATTTTTTCATCTACTTCATAAACTTCACCCTTGATATTGAAGCCAGTGCCACGTTTATCCAAAAGGAATGGTATATTGTACCGTGTACCAACAACAAGTGGAAATCGTTCTAACGTTGTACCCTCATCCACAAAACGTGCAAAGCCATTTTCACTGCGAGTCAACCAGTGATGATTAGGTTCACCGCGTTTAAGAGTTCCATAAACAAATACTTTTTTTAAAAGTTCACTAGACACTTTTGACATTCTAACATATAAATACTTATTTAGTGCAGGTGTGTACTGCACACAAAAATTAAATACAGTAGATGATATCAGATTTGAAAATAATATGGCGATATCCCAGCAAACATGCCATTCTGTATTAATTATGTATGGACCTATGGATTCTTTTAAATTGTCAAAAAAAAAATTTAAAGCAAACTTTTTTTTATTTATTGATCCAGAATCTATGATACTAAAAAGTTTATTTTTTAAATGGACTAAGTTTGTACATTGAAAAAATGTTTGGTAATTTCGAATATAACAGCTGCTGAGCTAATACACTAATGCCGCCACCTTGTATAAATTCGTCTGGGGCTCTATTAAATACAACAAAAAATAATAATAATTTTGTTTTTAAATTAGAAATTATATTAATATTAGTTGGGGAATTATTTATAATGAAAAAAATAAATGTCTGATTTTATATTTAATTCATAAATTAAAATTTTAGTGTTAGGAAATTTTGATTAAAAGTAA
Organism: Thelaira solivaga; assembly: GCA_947397855.1. Taxonomy (NCBI): domain Eukaryota; kingdom Metazoa; phylum Arthropoda; class Insecta; order Diptera; family Tachinidae; genus Thelaira; species Thelaira solivaga. The sequence continues at coordinate 27,691,948 of OX377614.1, forward strand.
TTTTCAATTTGTTAATTGTTACATACATAATTTATTTAACACATTTTTTATAACTATTATTTTATTTATACATTTTTAACATATTACTTGTATAATTTTTGGATAATTTTATGTATTAAACACATAGTTTTAAATATTTTTCGAATTTAAAAAATTTATTAGTTAGCTTTATTTAACCTTTTTCTTTTAAATAATATAACTATTTTATTATTTTTATTTATTTATTTAATCATTAGAATAAATTCTAAGACTAAATGTAAATGAGGAGCGCTAGGCTGCATGTAATATATATTTATAATTATATCCTGAAGAAGCTACACAAATTGGAGCGAAATATCTATATAAAAATAAGTTTATAAAATAAGACCTCAAGCTTAATAAAATAGTCATAGTATTTAAAAAATTTTGTTTGGTATAACTTTATTATTGTACACCCTAATTAAATTTTGTCAAGAAACATTTTGAAATATGTATTTTTAATAATTTGACTAATTTATAATTATATCGGCCCATATACATAGTCACACGCACTAAAGTCGGTATTTTTTAAAAACGATTTTAAATTCGTGAAATTCTTATTAACAAAGCATACTTTTTTGTGACTATGATTATGGCCCATCCTGAAGAAGTTGGAGCGAAATATCGATATAAAAATAAATTTATAAAATAAGACCTCAAGCTTAATAAAATAGACATTTTAGATAAATTAAGATTTAAGTGAGAGAAAATTTTTGACTAATACTTATTTTTTTACCCATTAAATAATAAATGTCCAATGACGAAATTAGTTTCTAATTTAATTTTAGAGCTGATGGCCTAGTTGCGAATGCTCCTTTTTTTGTGTTTTTGTTATATTAGATTGTATAATTTATTTATAAATCCAATAAATAATAATAATAATAATTTAATCAATAACCACGTAAGGCTCTATGAAAAAATATAAAAGAAATTGTAACCTCGGTAATTATGAAATTATTTCTTCGTTTGCACAGGTTAAGTTCAAATGACAGTTTGTTGGGATGCGATTAGAATAATACAAATTAAAATATCTGTAGAATGCAGTTACTTTAGTGTTATCATGTATATTAAATCAGGGTACGAACATATATTTTTTATTTTTTTAAATATGTAAATTTAAAAATTGACCAAGTGAGTTATACGTTACAACTGAATGCATCAAAAGCGCAAATAAGCAAACTCTTTTTATTCAGTTTTACAAGATATATAAATATATATTTTTTTTTGCAAAATCTCATACTTTTTCTATATTTTTAAAACTGCCAACAATTTGATCAGAAAAATAATTGTTTTTTAAATTTATACGTGGATATTTTCCGAACCATGCATTTTGTTAAAAAGTAAAAAAAAAATTATTTATTTTATAAAATAATAATAACAGCACTTCAAATTCTGTTATGTTTGCTCGAAAGTTTAAGGTAGAAAAAAAGGTACATATTGAATGCTTTACAACTTATTGATCGTTTCAGAGAAATGCCCTCAATCTAGGTATATAAAAATAACAATTTTAAAATAAGATATAAATGTCAACTTAATTAAAATGGTGGATGCTTTATTTCGTTTTTATATAAATCCTCTTTGGTATATTGTATCCCGCCTACAAGACTTTTAAAACTGTGCGCGCCCGAATTGCATCTGACTATATTGAATGGACGTTGTATTATTGGTTTGTGTTTACTTTATATGTAATATTCGAAAAATTTGCGGATATGTTTTTGTGCTGGTTCCCATTTTACGATTTGCTGAAGTTGATATCAATACTGTGGATATTGTATATAAGAAACGTGTCACATGAAGAGCATCTATTGGAAGAATTTGAAGAGCAATATTATTTATGGACATGCATAAAAAAGTCGGTATTATATACTGGCAGGAGTGTTATGAATGTTGTCAATAAATACTGTCCAACATATATTCTGCAGTTGTTAGCCAGTGCCAATATTTATGATAGTAATACATCTGTACAGGTATCAAGTGATATTATTATTGACGAAGATTGTCAAAATAAACTTACATCCGCAATACAACTATAGATGATGAGGTGCCTCAAATACCTCGGCAAAGATACATAGTAGGTTAATTAAATAATTGTTTTAAATTGTCTTGCTTGTCATAAAATGTGAAAAAACAATTAAAAATATTGATATGTAATGAAAACTAGACTAATTAAATTTTTTTTATTTGTTTGTAGTTTAATATAGGTACACTTCTTTTCATTTTACACCTCAGCTGATGTTTTATTTCTTTGAAATTCTGGTAATGTGGTCCATATATAACCACCTGATCTTGTATCGTATTCCATACTATCTGGTAGTGGATAAGGCGTTGTACGATCTAAATAATAATTACTGGGAGCGTGCATTACAAATTCCAAACAAGATAATTTGCGGGATAATTCTTCATCAGGTCCTTAAAATAAAACAACAATTACATAAACATATTTTAGCTACATATCTTTTGTTATCATTTACCTATTAAATAAGTAGCGGCATCAAAACCATCTTTGGGATCAGGGCTTTCTTGCGTTGGTATAAGCCATGTCAAAAATGCCGATTTTTCACAATAATTGTCTATCAATAAACCTCTTATTTGGGCATAAAATACATTTTTCTCATTATCTACCAAGGATACTATGTCGCCAGTTTGCAAATATGAACCCTAAGTATGTTTTTGGATTTTTAAGTAATTTAAAAACAAATTATATATAAATTAAAATTTTAAACCTTGTGAAAAATACTGTCTACTGAATGTGTGGTAGCCTGTACCAAAGGTGTTTTAAAGGGTGTTTTTTTAAACAAGCTACGTCTATTCCGGCCTTTAGTTTGCTGCTTTCCACTACCATTACCTATTGATTTTTCGACATTTCCACTGGTGTTAACGTTATGGCTCGCAGTTGATCTGGTTTTAAAGCGAGTAGCTCTGGTACTTTTCCTCAAGCGGGCACCACGATCTTCAGGAAGAGTGCTGACGCCTTCTTTCTTATCGCATTTTACATCATCTTTGACATCTTTATCTTTATTGCCCTTCGATTTTTTTTCATCAATTGTATCAGCACACTTGTTATCACTATCTTTTGCTTCGCGAATCACAAAGCAAGCTTGACATATTTGACCATTTTCTACAGAGCGCCATAACAAGGACTCTGTTTTTTTACATTCCACACATGTTGGTGAAGATTTCGGTGACATTTTATATTAAAAAAAAAAGATTTTTATTAAAATATCCTACAAAAGACATAAACTAACACAAAAGCTGTTGTTATTTTGCTATTATACTAATGCTACTTCTTTTTTCTGTTTATAAAACAACTCTCTGTAGATTGATATCACTTGCAGAGTTTGTGGTTTTAAAACACAAGCAAATTATTTTACGTTTTATATCTGTGCTTTATATTACTCTAAAGCTAACCATAATTAGACACCTGTGATTTTGCCCACTTTTGTGTTCAAATCGCATTTTACAATATTTTTTATTTCATTATCAATTTTTCTATATGTAAAAAACGCATTTTCTGTTTGATTCTAAGTTCGCTACACAAATTTTTGTTTTTCAACGAATTTGTGTGAAATTTGGAACATCTACTTTCGGACCGACTACGCCCAATTTACACTAATTTTTTACTAACCACTATTTAAGCCTAAAATTATGCTTTGAAATATTTTGTTTACCACTTTGGTAATAATACTAGCACAAACATGATGCACTTAATAAAGTAGTTAATGGCTGTAGATATTTATTAGTCTTAGTTTTTCAACTATGTATCTGTTAAAATTCTAAATGTAAACCACAGCCATTATTTAATTTTATTATGTTTAAAGTAATATTATTTTATAATAATTAGGACATTCACATTCATAAGTTTTAAAAAAAATAACACGAAAAAATGTGAATGCTGTGAGCAATTACTCATTACTTAGTGTGCTATTTGAAATTTTGCGTCAGGTGATAAAAAATAAATAAACAGTTATAAATATTTAAATTCAAAATAAAAATAATTGCAATTTTGTGCGAAAAATTCATATGGAACGTTATAATGGCTGACTCAAATGAATATGAAAAAATGGGATCTGTTTAAATTTAAGTGAAATTTATTGTAGGTAACGAAAGAGCGACGAAGCAGACACTAATGAAATGTTTTTAATAAATGTTGCTAGTTTTTTCACTAATCGTAGAAGCTTGACGTCTTATAATCTGATAAAACACTAACAGTCACTTCTCTTCTGATACACTCCATTTCTTTATGGGACCAGTACGCATCCGTTTAGGTTTAGCCTCAAATAAAAATATTTTTTAATTATGTATGTAATATAATAAATGATTTCATTCATAATATCTTAATTATTCGATCTTCTTATTTGTATTTTATGATCTCAATCTCAAATAAATTTTACATAAAATATATAACATGAATACTCGTATATTAAGAAATTTCCATTTTCAATAAAAAAATATGTAAATAAAAAAATTCAGCTGTCTCTAATTTTACTTATAACACATTATTAAACACAGAAAAAAAAAGTATTATTATTTTAGAACTTATTTGTTTAAAACAAAATAAAAATTTTTAACCTGTCATAAAATAATATGACTTAAAAACTTTATGACTGATAGGACACCACTGTGAATCCCCTAAATGTAAAAAAAGTATTGTCATTCAAACAAAAAAATCCGTAAATAATAAGACTTTTTACTGTGTTTAATATTTTATCATAAGAGTACTCAAAAGACTCAAATTTTAAATAGCACACTAAGCTATGAGGGGTTGCTCATAGCAGTCATATTTTTTAGTATTTTTTTAAACATGACTTTATGACTACTGTGTAAATTCCCTATCTAAATGTTTTCCAGTTAACAATTAATGTATAATTTAAAACTCTATAATGATTTTTTTAAAACTCAATAAAATAGTATTATAGGCACTATTTTATTATTTATTATCTAAAAAGGAACTAACATAACATAATAACATGTATTTATATGTAAATTTAACTGTAAATTTTTTTCTGTTAATTTTATTGCTTTGTCTGCAAAGAAAATAATATAAATAGTTGTTATTAAAAATCTGTATTAAAAGTTTAAAGATTTATTTATTTGTTAGAAACATGTTCCGTAAACATGACAAATATTGGTGTTTCGTTCCGTGGTGTGTAGTCGTGTTTATAGTTTATTTTTGTGTTCCCTTCGAGGTTTCCAAAATATCAAATTTTTTTGATATTTTCTGGTTGCATTGATGTTGGTGCCATAGTCTGTATCGTTGTTTACTGTTTTTACTTGTTTAATTCACCTAAAACAAGCAAGCTGTAAACATGTAGGATTTTGTCGACTGCTGAAAAAATTCATTGCAGTAAAGAAAAAGAAAAATGGCGATTAAAAAAGAAATGAGAGTTGGGTAAATTTTATTAATTTATATAAAAATTTACCAGAATTATGGAATGTGAAAAGTGACAATTACAAAAATAAAAGTATATATTTTTTCAAATGTGTTTCACCCGTGATGTTCACGCTATAATAGAAAATACAGAACAGATGTTACATTTGCGGTAACTTGTTGGTTCCAGTGTGTGTATCAAACAATGGAACCTGAGCGAAAAACGTGAGCATGTTTACAGGTGGGTACACAACATTAGTTTATTTGACCGTTTTATATTTAATTAATATAGCTATATTATTAAGCTTGAAGTTTTATTTTATAAATTTATTTTTATATCAATATTTCACTCCAACTTGTGTAGCTTCTTCAATATATAATTATAAATTAGTCAAATTATTAAAAATACATATTTCAAAAATTTCTTGACAAAATAAAATTAGGGTGTACAATAATGAGATTATGCCAAACAAAATTTTTTAAATACAAAATTCGAAATTTTAAATTATGTGTTTACGAGTATATAAAATAATCTAAAAATTATACAATTAATAATAATAAAAGTAATATGTTAAAAATCTACATATAAAATAATTGTTATAAAAATGTATGTGTTAAATGAATTATGTATGTAACAATTAGCAATTAATTTTTAAACATTTAATAATAACATAAGTTTATAAAAAAATTCGTTAGTATGGTGAAAAAATATATAAAATTATATATTTGTACGTGGGCACACTTATTTGTATATAAATAATATGTGCATATTAACAAAAATATTTAAAAATTTTTCGAATTTTTCTTTTTAAATTATTCGATCTTATAAATTTATATCATTATAAAAATAAATTTCCCTGAAGGAGATCTTCAAAAGAAAGTCGAAATATCGGAAAATTTAAATAAAAACAATTTTTTAAGATCTTTAGCTTGATTAATAAAGGGTGTTTTTTATAGACGTATATAACTTTAAATTGCAATAAAACAACGATGGATTATTCGATTGACATGCATTTTTATTTATCCGAAAGATAATCTTGTGGCATTAAATTTTAAATATGATTTCTGGCATATGACCGCCACGCCTGGCTCGGATGTAGTCCAATCTGGACGTCCAATTTTCGATGACTTTTTCCAACATTTGTGGCCGTATATCGGCAATAACAAGGCGAATGTTGTGGCTTATCCGCATAGACCAATGACTTTACATAGCCCCACAGAAAGCAGTCTAGCGGTGTTAAATCACAATTCACAGGTCCAAAACGTGAAATTAGGCGGTCACCAAACGTGTCTTTCAATAAATCGATTGTGGCACGAGCTGTGTGACATGTTGCGCCGTCTTGTTGGAATCACAGCTCCTGGACATCATGGTTGTTCAATTCAGAAATGAAAAAGTTAGTAATCATGGCTCTATACCGATCACCATTGACTGTAACGTTCTGGCCATCATCGTTTTTGAAGAAGTACGGACCAATGATTCCACCAGCCCATAAAGCGCACCAAACAGTCAGTTTTTCTGGATGTAACGGTGTTTCGACATACACTTGAGGATTAGCTTCACTCCAAATGCGGCAGTTTTGTTTGTTGACGTAGCCATGCAAACAGAAGTGCGCTTCTTCGCTAAACAAAATTCGCTTATGAAAATCGGGAACAACGGCAATCTCGTTTGGGCGTGAGTCTATTCATGAATTGCCAAACCAAACTGAGAATAAATCACTTGACAGCTGTTAAATCGGTCGCCATCTTGAACAGTAATGCCAACTTAAAGTTCTATACGTATATAAAAAACACCCTTTATTAAATAATAATTTTTCTAATTTTGTATTTAAAAATTCTGTTTGCTATAACCTCATTATTGTACACCATAATTTTATTTTGTCAAGAAATTTTTAAAATTTTTTTTAATGATTTTAACAAAAAAATTAGTTAATTAAAAATTAAATTAAATATAATTTTGTCCTAAAATTCAATACATAATTAAAATAATTTGACTAATTTGTAATTATATTCTGAAGAAACTACACAAAATTGGAGCGAAATATCGATATAAAAATAAATATCTTTAATCCGACTTTAAGCTTAATCTTTTCAGGGACAATTTTTTTAAGTGAAGCAACATTGATTCAAATTATTATTTAAGAATTAAGTAATATAAAAAAAAAATAGGTTCCTGTAGATTGATGGGTAACGTGCTATCCTATCAATCTGGAGGTCGCAGGTTCGATTCTTGCCTAGACCGTGAGAGACGATGGTCAAAGTTACCAGTGCTTGTAAACAAATTTAGTCTTAAAATTATATATTAATAATAATAAATTTTTACAAAAAGGATAATGTTCATATTTGTGGCCATTTAGCATAACATAGAGTTCATCTATGAATAGAAAGATTTTTTTTTTAGTTGAGAGTTTCTGTAGTGAAATATTCTCCGATAAAAATTTTACCTAATATCTCTTAAAGTTTAAATAAAAAAGGGGTAAACGTATACACATGCGCCAATGTTTCAGAGGAGGTTAATAAGCTAGGCGTTTCAATAAATAAAGAAATAAGAAAAATAAATAATTATTTAACCACATTATCTTCCAGTCTCAATGTTATATAATAACTTTATTGCTTAGAAAAAGAAAAAGTAAACGAGTAAGAATTCAATACATATTTTAATTAATATAAAGCAAAAGTTTACAGTTTTCATGGATGAAAAAGGTTACCGTTTTTATGAATTCAGAAAACTACAAATAACAGCTATAGATAAACATGTGTTCTTACAAAATAATAATTAATTCAGTTTAACCCATAAAATATTTAATAAAAATTACATTTTGCAAGCCATCTTAAAGGATTGTGGCAACATGTAAATCTATCATGTTTAATTTAAATCGAAGTACATAGCCACGGTATCATATTCCAGAGAAGGATGCAAAATTTCTATAAGTCCGCTTTTTACTCGTAATAAAGATTCATGGTATATTTTAATTTCTGTTTCTGTTAAAACGCATAACAAATTAACAGTAGGTGACCAAAAGAACGGTATACACTTATTTTTGAAACCAAAATTCAACGAGTTTAATATCTGCAAGTGTACAGAAGTTTTCTATATAGACATGTATGCATGTGTACATAATCATACTTACATTTATAAAAACATTTGATACCGTTTCATTAGCAATGTAATTATACCTACCAATACCCTCTTCCAGAAATATGGAGGTCAACAAAGAACTTTTTAAGCGAGGTATTGTTCTGGTCTCACGCAAAAATTTCATAAGGTAATACACGATTTTTAACTCGTTTTTTTGCCATATCGTAGATTGTTCAGCAGGAATATTTACCAATTCAAATGTATAAGGATTCAAATTTTTATCATTACACCACGAATAACCCTTTGGTATAGCACCAAAATTATCAATGTAAGTAGATCTAGGCAAGCGCTTTCCTTTTCTTGTTACTATTGGTCCAACAGCTGCCTTATTTAGGGATATTATCGGTATGAAATTAATGATGATGCTTCTAGCGGGGCTTTGCGAATCTGTGACTAAAAGTCTGTGAGCCACTAACTCACGGGTATATTCTGTAATTTTAAACCATGTGTTGGACATTCTTTCTGTCAATACGGTATCAATAATAATTTCTAACCAACGGTGTACACCGTGACGTTGCATTTTGTCTAATTGAAAAAATTTTTCATAAGCTTCTCTAACATGAAAATCACTTTTTCTTTTCCAATCTCTGTTTGTGATAATTACAAATCCCGGCAGGCTTGGACATGTTTTAAGGACAAATTTAAGTGGAAAGCTTAATACAATTAATACGTCAAATTCGTTAGGCTTCATAATTCGTGCTCGATTTGGATGGATACCTTTACAAAAAAAAATCGTTATACATATTTAAAATGTAATGCCACAAGATTATCTTTCGGATAAATAAAATTTATGTAAATCGAATAATCCATCGTTGTTTTATTACAATATAAAGTTCTATACGTCGATAAAAAAAACACCCTTTATATTAGACGATAGATATGGATTTGCTTATGTAAAAAACCTGTTTTATATATCGTTTACTCGGCCACTTGGGAAACGTTTTGGCAGTAAATAAAGGTTTCAAAAAAAATGAAAATATTAATGCTGGGCTCAAATCACCGCATTCCATATCGAATAAAAACTATCGTAATCTTAATGTTTTTGTGTGAAAAATTTGAAAATTACTGTACGTGTTGCTAAATTTGGGCCCAGCTTGAATTTATTTTGTAAGTGCTTTTTTCTCGCTAATAAGCAAACTTACCGAAATAATCTGTACTTTTCAAAAATCTAAAAAAAGAACTATCGACGGAGTTCATTTCATTCATGAGCCATTCAGTAAATTTTTCACACATGCCCATGTATGGTATGCGACACTCCTGATTTCCATCAATTGATATTTCATCATAAACACGCAACAAATGCGTATTAAATTTGGTCATTTTCAAGAAAGCTTATGACACTAAGCAGAAAAGAAAATTTTTAAATGAAAAAAAAAAAACAAAAAATTAAAAAGGCTTACCCTGCTTAAATGTGTGAAACGTTGTCTGACTGATTTGCATTTATTAAAAGAATTAATAAAATATAGTATGTATGTCTATACTTGCTTTGTGTGCATCAATTTTAGAGGATTCTTTTCTGCTTTATAGGTCTATGTGGAGTTGCCAGAGAAGACAAATAACCTGACCAAACATTTGTGACGATGTTTATATTAAATTTAATAGATTGGGCATCAATCGTATTTATCAAGTAATGAACCTAGTTTTCTGAAATATGTATATTTAATTTTATATTCTTATAATAAATACATTTATAAACATATTTGTGTATATATGTACATTTGTAGCTCTTGAAAAAATTTATGAAAGTCGTCAAACTTGAACTACAAATTTCTGGTACCACAACAATGAAAATAGTAACGGTTTGAGGCAAAAAGGAATCATAGATTAGCAAAAAACTGAAAAAAAACAGTATTAAACAAAAAAAGACAAATTTATTAAGTATAGACATCTACTTAATAATATGTAATTAAACACACACTCATACATATGTACATCCATACATATAATAATGTAACACGCTGGCACATCCATACATACATACATCCATCCTCTTTACAATATTAAATCCAACTGGAGATATGTTATTGTAGCAAATAATGTATGTATGTATGTATGTATGTATGTAAGTAGGTATAGGTATTATTATATTGATTGGAATTATTATTATAAATTTTGTTCTCACTACTAGTGCTAATTTAAAAAGCCCAACATAGAATAAAATAAATGTTTATTTTTCAGTTAAACAAATATGCACTTTTATTTTTCTCTTCGCTTTCAAGAAACCTAGCTCATGAGCCATAATGGGCTTTCAATTTTCGACTTCATAAAAAAATTTTACCCAAAGAATTACATACAAGTATTTCAATATTTTTTAATAAAGAAAAGCAATAAATATCAAGCAAATTATGGTAGTTATTTTTGAAATATAGGATTTTATATTTATGTTGTTGACTTTTCGATGAAGCTAATTATTAATATGTTATACCTAGTATTCTTGTATTTCAAATAGTTCTAACACACTTAATAAATTATGTGCCGATGTCCAATAAAACGGAAAAAGGATTTTATCAGTAATTTCAAAATCTGAAAAGAATAATTCAAATAAAATTTTTGATTTAGTATACGAAAAATTTCTTTATAACGGGTCCGCCAAATAACTTTTTTTTTGAAAATGCTATAAAAAAAAACTACTGAATATTTTCTCAAATTTCTTTTTTTATTTGAAAGTACAATCCTTCCGGTTAATAATGGAAAATAATTTCATTCAAATGACTGCCTCGGCTGGCCATGCAGTAGCCTACACGATCGCTCCAATTTTTAAGCACATTATCGATTGTGTGCAGCTGTATTTCACCAATGGCTTCACGAATATTATCCTTTAAAGCGTCAATTGTCTCTGGCTTGTCGGCGTAACACTTATCTTTGACGGCACCCCACAAATAATAGTCCAACGGTTGAAACCAAATGTTGCCAATATCCTCCTCTTCAATTTTTGTGAACAAAAATTCGTTCAACATGGCCCGATAACGATCGCCATTGACTAACGGCCACTTCTTGCTCATTTTCGAAGAAAAATGGCCCAATTATGCCTCTGGACCAAAATCCGCACCAAACAGTGACTCGTTTTGGGTGCGTCAGCTTTTCAATGTATGCGTGCGGGTTTTCTGTGCCCCAAATGCGACAATTTTGCTTGTTTACATACCCGCCAAGATCAAAATGAGGATGCCAGTTTCTTTCACTTTTTTCACAAGATAACGAACATACGGAGCTGACGGTGCTTCTCTTCTTCTAAAATCTGTACGCAATTTTCGCACACATTCTGCAACATTACCATGATTTTCAAATTAATGTCGCAATATTTCCTAGCGTTGTTCAAGCGTATACACAACCATATAAAACTAATTATCTGTCAAATCAGACATGAGCTAAGTGTTACCATTCACGAAATAAGCACTAGTTGAAAAAAAAAAAAACGTTAGATGGCGGACCCATAATTCTACTGTACGTGTTTACGTCCTTTATGTAATACAAATGTTTGTTACTTAATCAGGCAAAAGCGGCATGACGGATTTTTTTTCGAAATTAACGGCTGGGTTCCATAGAAGTGAACGACAACTTCATTCGTACATTTGTATAAAAACAATATACGAAAATTTGTTTTTGCTTTGAATACAAATAAGCGAACCAAATTATCGCTCGCATTAATGGGGTTACATGCGTTTTTTCTAACCACTAGACTCACCAAGTAAAAGAAGTATCACTTTTTTAATCCTTTTTATGGCTTTCCATTTAACTTGGTATTATTTGTAACTAAATACAGTAATAACTCTAATGCTAGGTACAGATTATGCAACATGTTTACAAACGCGTTTTTTGTTCAGGTTGCATATTTTGATACAGGCACTGCAACCAACAATTGAAACACAAATGAAAAAAGAATGCAACACGAAATTAAACTATAAACACGACAACAGCCTACGCAACCAAAAATGAAACATGCCTGGTTGCATAACCAAGTTGCAAAGTGTGTACCTAGCATAAAGTGAAGTCACATGTGTACGTTGCGTGTGCATTTGACGATAATCAATACTAGTTTGATTTTTTTGACACACACACAAATGCATAATTTGATGTGTGTATCAGGCACTTTATGGTAGGATTGAAAAATATTAAAATAAAATCAATCAATCGATTTGATTTATTTGTACTCCAACTTGGTGCATTCTAAAAAGCTAGCCAACACAAAATAAAATCTATACCTAACGCGCCGATATACCAAATTCAAATGTTAATACATATGTATGTATGTTCTAAAGGGCTGCACAAGCATACTTGAAATAGCTTACAAGCACTTTTCATTATAAAATATTACATTTGTTTGTAGTGATGTGTGGCTTTGAAATAAACTTGTGCAGCCGTTCAGTATGTACATATTGAACCAGTATAGGTTGTACATATAAGTTATCATTTGTAAATACATAAACACACATATATTAAAAACATTTATTTAAGCGGTAGGAAAGCGTTCATACATACATTATGATACATACATTGTGTACGCTTAAGTACCTGGAAACTATGACAGTTGCTTCTACCCTCTTACGCCTCCCCCCCCCCCCCTCTTCTCTACACACACACAACACCAACTACTCGCACTTAAACAAAAAAACAACAACAGCGAATAGAAGCGGCCTTAAAAACATCTACCATTACTGCTACTCTCCTTAAATTCTCAACTAATATTTGTTGTGTATATGTATAAGAGGAGTTTGCAGTCAGGCAGCAAGGCAGTCAGGCAGGCCCACAGTCAAGCAGGCTGACAGTATTTAAAGAACAGAGGGAGAACTAACTGTATTGTGTTGTTATTGTAGATACCTACACAACAAAAATAATAGCAAGAATAAATACCTATTTTAGAGCAAGAGTACAGTGGATAATGTTTGGGTTTTTGCATGACATTTGTAGTTGTAATAGGCTCTGCTGCAGCTAAAATTGTACTGCTGCTGCTTTCGGTTGCTGTTGTAATTTCAAAGAGGATGTTGTAAAATCAGTTGTTATTGTTCTCTTTAATGCCGCCTTGCTCTCTCGGTTCGTTTTATAATAATTCCAAACAAATGAAAACTTATTTATGCATGCATGCATAGATGTATGTATGTACGTATGTGTTACTGCTATTATATTGAATTGAACGACTCGAGTCGCTCGCGTGATAGGCAACTGTCATAGTCACGTTTTGTAACCAGAATATTTAAATTTCCTTACCAGAAATGTGTGATAGAAACTAACACATACTCATGTTGACCGTTATTTGATCTATGTCATTTTTCACAATGCCCTTAAGAACTTGATGGAAAATTTCTTCTACGCTGTGATGTGAATCAAATGACAGATCAAGTGGCTGTCACTGTTCTTGTAGGGTTCAATTCCAAAATTTTCTCTGAAATTTTTTCTTGTTCATTACTATTTTTTAATTTTATAAATATCTATAACGTACATATTGAGATTTATATTTTAGGTAATAAGTTGCACTGATAAATAAGCAAAAAACTTACAATCGAAAATAACGGTATATTTTTATTAATGTATTATATAATCTTTAGGTTCTGAGGTAAATAACGTATTTTGAAATTTCTTTAAAAATAAAAATGAAGTCAACGCAATTTCAATAAGTTTAGTAAATTACTTTTCCAAATGCACTTGATTTTCTATTTCCATATTTTACCAACATGTTATACCCGCACATACATACATATTAACAATGCAGCCTAATCAAGATTTGATTCCTAAAATATGCTATAACTAAAGCCTAAAAATCACTCTTGTTAGCCTCACGAAACCAGTGTAAAAGTTGCCACAACCTCAATAAAAAATAGGTAGTACGTTTTTCATTTTTTCTTTTGCGTCCGTTATTAATTTCGTCATGCGTTATATTGAGAACTTGTTTAAAGTGCAATCAATCCTCGTAGTAATTTGTTTTTAAGATTTTTTTTGTTTTGTTACACTGTTGCGTATTGGTTTTGGATGTACAAAAACAACAAACAGAACAGAAAAACAATAAACAACCGGTAAAAGAATTTCCCTATTAAAAATTGTAATAAAATGTAAGTATTCAAACTATGAACTGTGAAAAACAGCGTATTGCGTTTCAACGATTTGACAACGCGGTCGCTGCTACTGCACTTTATGCTGTGCGCCTCTGCGCCCTCTCCTTTATATAGCACCGTTAGTATTTACTCACAAAACAGCCAAACAGGCAGTCGACTAAGCAGCCATCAGTAATTGTTGTTGTAGCTGTTTACGTTGATGGTGCTTCTTCATAACTGTGTGTATGCTTGTTTGTTTGTGCGCGCGATTATTTGTTTTTTTTTTTTTAGTTTGGTTTCCTTCTTGATTTGTATGACGACGACTTTATTGTTGTAAAAGTGACTGACTGCTGCTGCAGTCAGAGTAGTAGCTCTTAGTGTTCCTATTGTTGTTGTCGCCGTTGTCATCGCTGGCTGTGTATACATTTGCAAAAGCGGTGGTTGCTGGTTAGTTCGCATATCTATAATCGTCTCATTCAAGTGTCCAACTTTTGTCGGAGCGGTCGTCGCATCATCATTACCAATACAATATAAAAAAAATACACAAAACATCTACAAGAAAAAACAGCAAAAAAATTTATTACATACCTATGTACATACTTACATACATATGTATGTGCTGACTGAACTAAACACAAATAATAAGACACAATTTTCCGCACTAGTAGCAGTTGTGTCTTTGGCTCCTGGGTTTTACTTCACTCGCTGTGCTTTTTTTATTATGAAACTAATCAATGGTCAGCAATATTTACCAGATAACATTTAAATTCTTAAATGTCTTGTAAAATGGGTTCTGAAGAATTAAGAAATAGTACTACCACATCCTTGAACGGTACTAATATTAATAGCACTAATATCAGCAACGCCCACTCCAATGCAAATCTAACTTCAATGAAGTCTATTAATAAAATACAACGCGGCGGTATCAGTGAATCTTCTACAACATCCGATAATACAGCAGATTTTATAGAAATTGTTAAAAAACATGACATTGTCTATAACACTCATCATCCGGATTACAAAAATGTTGAAATCAAATTAAAAGTCTGGAATCAAATTGCTGAAGAAATTGGTTTATCTGTAGGTAGGTTGCAAAAATAAAAAAGAAACTTCTCCTGGGAGTGTGTGAACTTTCATCCACACAACTAAAAATGTATGTGGTATGAACATAGATACACACATCCATATGTATGTATGTATGCATGTGCGTATGCGAGCTTGTGTGTGATACTGTGCGTAAAAGGAAAACAAAATTACACTCATTATTTAACAAAAAAAGAAAAACTTTTGATTAATTTTATAAATATGTACATACTTATTTATGTATTAAAAATTAGTTTTCTTTACATTTTTCCATCTGGCTGTAAAAGAAAATTTTGTACCAAAGAAATATACTACATTGAAAAGAAAAAAAAATCATTAAATAAAAAATAATAAAATAGAAACAATGCTGAAAAAGAAAACAAACCAAAACAAAATAGTGTGAGAGAGCCACTTGCAAATTTGAGAGAAAATTTGTAGATACATAATAGCAATGTGGCTAATGCAGTGTTATATTTTTTATATGCACGTGTGAAGACTAAAATATTCTTTGACTAGGAATTTTTTGTTGTTCTTAGAGGTGTCGGTAGAGGTAGTGATTCATTCCAGTAACACATATTCATATTTAAATATGAATATCAAAAAAAAGTAAATATCAAATTTCATCACGCGATGAATTGAATTCTGTGACGACAATGCTTGTTAGTGAAAACAGCTTTTGAACAAAATAAATGTCAAGTTTTATAACTTGAGATGAGTTAACATTACTAGCAAAAGGAGAACTAACTATACGCTCTTGCTCAATTTTAGCGAATTTATTACGCTCCAAAGATGCTGATAAAAACAAAGCTAAAAAACGTAGCTGGTACAAAGCTAAAGGGGAAAATGTATGTATGTATGTACATTGTCAATCGTTCCTCCTACAACCCGGTCAATGTTCGTTTAGGAGTAGTTAACATTATTTGTTGGTTTAGAATTCATTTAAAACTCGTAAATAATTTTTAATAAAAATTCTTAAGTGATTTAATTTTTTTTAACACCTATTAGTTAGATAAAAAAGGAACAAGTTTTTATTAATCCAAAAGTTAATTTTTCCAATTAAAAAAAATTTTATTGTGAACCAAAAATATTTTTATTTTCAACAGTTTGGGGTACCCAATATTTGTTCTGAAATAATTAAAATGTAGTTTTCCTTTATTTTTTAGATGCTTCTAAAAGGAAATGGAAAAATTTACGTGACAGTTACACAAAATATTTGCGTTCATTTCGCGTTGGCACTAAAACCTCAAAAAAGTATCAATTTTGGGCTCATGCCGAACATATGGACTTTTTAAAACCCTTTCAAGGGCCAGGAAGGTAATAAGGTCTATCAAACTCTCGTTCGTTCTATTTAACAACTTTTTTCTCCACATTTTAGATCTAGTACAAATGTTCCAGTTGCTAAGGACGAAGAAGAAAATGAATGCGATTTGGGTTTTCAAGTACTGAGCAAAGCTACTGCAAATGCTACAGAGGAAGATGAACTGAAGCAAAATTCTGCGAATAATGCTTTAAAAAATGTATCACTTAGTTCGGTTGCTATAGCAAACATGTTGCCAAACTATGGAAGCAACGGTAGCACAGGCATTAAAACCGCCGGCATTGGTTTAGCGATGCCTACTAGTGGCGCAGGAGGTACGACGTCATCATCTGTTTCGGGAAGTATAATGTTACCAGTACCTTCCCTCCCTACCGTGCAATTGCCCCCATCACTTACTGCTAAACCCATTTTAGGAAGCATACCTTCTTCAACTTCTTCATCAGCCCCATCTGTCTTGTCCACCACATGTAGTACATCACATAGCTACAATACTACAGCTTCGTTGGCCTCGCTTACAACAACTGCTATACCCTCACAAGTATTTGCTTTGCCTCAACTTTCAGCCAAAGGATCCATACCAATGCCCTCTAGTAACACCGCCAGCTCAGTGGGTTGTCTTATAATTGAGCCTCAGCTATTCGCTTCAGCAGATACATTTAAGAAAGAGTTTAATAATACCACCTCTACATACTCTTCGTCCTCGACAGCACAAATTACCCCATCAGGCTTACAAATTTATCCCAACGTAACAGCCCATATGTCTGCAACATCACAATCAATGGCAAATCGTTTAAGTTCTTCTCTCATAACAAAAATTCGTCGTGTCCAGCCCTCTCCTCAATCTGCAGCTATCAATTTAAGTTTTTCCACTACACCCTCATCAACAACTACGGCATCATCTGCCCTCTCATCGTATCACACAAATGGCTACTCCACGTTTTCAAGTAATTTTATGCCAAGTCTAGGGGGCTCAACTAGTATAACAGCTACAACCACCACGAATGGTAGTAGTGGTGGTCAACCACCCACGAAAAAACTTAAAGCAGCTGAGGTTGATATATCGGCTATTTTACAGGCCAACCGTGATCTAGATGCTAATACATTATTCTTTCTCAGTCTTGCACGCTCAGTGCGTTCTATGCCCACAAAATTCCAATCTTTAGCTAAAATGCGATGCATGCGCATAGTGAGCGATATTGAATTGGAGTTGGACAATATGAACAATGAGGTCAATAACAGTTTAACTGCAAAATATTGTACAAACGATACAGATTCTCCACCAACAGCTGTTGGCAATAATGTGAGTGAAACACCACTTTCCGAACATTTTGTGTATGTCATGTCACCGTCACGTGTAGAGAGTATGATTGATTTATCTTCTGATGAGGAGAATCCGTCGACTAATGGCAATTAGGAAAAATGTATATTGTACAGCATATATGTACATTTTGTCTCTAATACATATGTATGTATGTGTAGCAAACGGTTTATATACATAATTTCATGTAAATACAATTAACATATAAGATTTTATTAAAATTATAATTTAAGAATATGTGAGAAGTGAACAATATTCTGACAGTATTAGAATAAAATAAAATTGTTGTTATAATTTATTTGATTTCTATTCATTTAGATAACTGGTCAACTATTTTTAGAAAAATGAAATTTTATTATTTAAAAAAAAAACTATTTTTCAATTGCAGGTTGAAACCGAATGATCTCTAAAATATATTTTAAAGCTTGCTACCTAAAATTTAAGTCATGTTTTTCATTTTAAAACATTTTGTATTCCTGTTAATAAAAAGTACAATATTACTTGAAATCTTTATATCGATGTCTATCGTTTATTGCTTACAGTTCTCTAAATTACAAGAAAAAAAATTTACTGGACAGCTTCTTACGATGACATACATATCTTATATATAGTGAACGATTTGTTTTAAGGCGAATGAATTTCATTCAAAAGAAATCTCTAAAATATAAGTTGCACCAAAGTACTAAATCTATACATAATTAGCCTTGTACTTTGTTTTTAGTGGAGATAGCAAAGTAAGCAATAGCGCCAACCAATAAAGCCGCAACTATTTCAGCTTTAACCCATGGACCCTTGTATGCACCTTTGGCGCTGATTGTAATATCAACCAAGGATTTTACATTTGATGTTTTGCCACCATCACGGTGAACTTTGCGCAGGTTAGAGTAGCCATCTTCGTCAAAAAGACGGATAACAATATTACCACTGGAACTTTTCTTGATCTCCTCAGTCCAACTGACCTAATATCATTAAGATATATATTGAACAGGATTTATTTTCATTGAATTAAGATCACATTTCTTACTTGATATGTTTCTTTGCCAACTTGAGCAACAGGTACCACCTTACCGCAGGGAAATTCAGCGAACAAAGTCGGTTCAATTCCATTGCCACACTTTAGTGTGAATTCACCAATGTGGGCCAATTGTGTTAAAATTGTAGCATCTTGCGTGCTGAAAGATATTACATCTGCTTTGGGACTGCTGCAGCTACTGCAATAAGCTGATGCAACATACAAGCTTATAAATAAAAAATTCGCAAATTGACGCATTTTTTATTTTACTTTATAATTTAAATTGAAGTACAAAAAATGCAATTGTAAGATTTGTCGGCAGCCACTATTTCGTTTGACAAATGAAAACGTCAAAATGCCACGACAACACCGACCGACAAGTCACAAATCGTTCTTTTTTTACGTATGTAGCTGATTTTAACGTAATGCCTGAAGTATTGCCAGTATTTTAAAAAGAAAGGGTACGTATGCATGTATGGTTAATTAGGAGAATATGGTACTAAAACATCAGAGATGGAAACTGAAGATTTCAGTACAAAGCAGATAAATATAAGTACATACATACATTAGTAAATAATTAAAGAAACGTTATCGTTCATGGGAGAATTATACAAGGTAGGGTATTCCGTACAATAAACACTGAATTACAAAAACAACCCTATTACGTGTCAAATAAAAAGGAGGAAATTTAAAGCAGGTCTGGTCATACACTCACACTTGGCCATGTATTATATTTTGAACATAAAAAGAATGGAGCGCACAGAATAAAAACCAAATTTTGAGAGCTAGGAAGATAAAACGAGGAGAGCAAAAACTGTTTAGCTGTCTTAAATGCTTTACCGTGTCTAATTCTGCTATAAAACCGTGATTTTCCTGTTAACTAAATACTTTGTTATATAGGAAATAGAAGACATTATTTTGAACATACATACATAACCAAACAATGCAGGTATATTTGGAATTTCGAGGTAATTAGTTGTTAAATAGATGTTACTTTTTCAATTTTTTTTGCTGTCTCCAACTTGAATAGCCACTTGCTTGTTTAAGAAGATAAAGTGCATACCTATCAAGCCATATTGATAAGGTAAAAGTAATCTTAAAGCTGGTAATTTTTGCTTTCGTTTGTTGTACTGGGAACCATGGCAGAATTAACACGATAAAGCAAATAAAGCAGCTGTACAATTTTTGCTCTCAATCGTTTTGTCTGCAAAGCTGTCAAAATTTGCTTACATCCTGTGCGCGCCATTGTTCTTGTGCTCAAGATATATTACCGTGTTAATTCTGCCATGTACATTACTCTTGATACTAGCTAGCTGCTAACATCATATTGCCATGCTAAATAGGTTCATCACATTCTTTTACATTTTTCCTTTGCTTAATGTACTTTTCTATTTTCTTTGTTACGGAATTTTCCTAGGGAATTATTCTGCTCCATAGCCTAGCACAACAGTATATTTTTTCGAGGTTGATTCGTCTGCCTTAGAAGCACTCTTAGAGGGAATCTAAATTTATTTGCTATAGCTTAGGCTTTTTTCCAAGTTTCTTTCAATTCTTTTCCACTCAAAAAAAGAGGATAAAGCCGGTCACTGTGCTTTCCTTGCGACCTTTTACTAAATCAAGTCACTTAAAATTATTTAAACAACAATAAAATAACAAAACTTAACACTATAATTCATAACAGTTATATATAGATATGTACATACTATATATTAACATTTATAATTTTAATTTAATTTAAATATTGATGTTTCTTTAATTTTAATTTTATTCGTTAGCCCTTATATTTTGTTTTTTTGCTTCGTAATTTAAAAATCAAGAAGCTGCTTAGATTTGTATTTGCATTTAAGAAGGAAATATGTATGTATGTAAAGGGTGTTTTTTATAGACGTATATAACTTTAAATTACAATAAAACAACGATGGATTATTCGATTGATATGAATTTTATTTATCTGAAAGATAATCTTGTGGCATTACATTTTAAATATGACTTGTGGCATATGACCGCCTCGGCTGGCTCGGATGTAGTCCAATCTGGACGTCCAATTTGCGATGACTTTTTCCAACATTTGTGGCCGTATATCGGCAATAACACGGCGAATGTTGTCTTCTAAATGGTCAAGCGTTTGTGGCTTATCCGCATAGACCAATGACTTTACATAGCCCCACAGAAAGTAGTCTAGCGGTGTTAAATCACAAGATCTTGGAGGCCAATTCACAGGTCCAAAACGTGAAATTGGGCGGTCACCAAACGTGTCTTTCAATAAATCGATTGTGGCACGAGCTGTGTGACATGTTGCGCCGTCTTGTTGGAACCACAGCTCCTGGACATCATGGTTGTTCAATTCAGGAATGAAAAAGTTAGTAATCATGGCTCTATACCAATCATCATTGACTGTAACGTTCTGGCCATCATCGTTTTTGAAGAAGTACGGACCAATGATTCCACCAGCCCATAAAGCGCACCAAACAGTCAGTTTTTCTGGATGTAATGGTGTTCCGACATACACTTGAGGATTAGCTTCACTCCAAATGCAGCAGTTTTGTTTGTTGACGTAGCCATGCAACCAGAAGTTCGCTTCATCGCTAAACAAAATTCGCTTATGAAAATCGGGAACAACGGCAATCTAGTTTTGGGCCCATTCGACGACTATTTGCAAGCGTTGTTCAGGCGTGAGTCTATTCATGAATTGCCAAACCAAACTGAGAATAAATCACTTGACAGCTGTTAAATCGGTTGCCATCTTGAACAGTAATGCCAACTTAAAGTTCTATACGTCTATAAAAAACACCCTTTATATGTCTAAAAAGCACTACATGCTTTGTAGGGAATAGAAATGACATGACAAAATATCTTAAGGGTGATCCGCTCAAAGAGAACCATTTTCATTTGAACCCCCAAAATCTGGTTTTTTTATATCTGGTATAAAAAGTTCACTAAGAGTTGGACACAAATAATATTAAACATAAAATAAATACACTAGTGTAAAAATCTATTTTAAGTAAAATAATATTTACCGTCGAATACCTATAGCACCATTTGTAATTTCAAATATTTTCTTTCGCAAAGCAGTTGAATGCCCATTTTGTTTAATAATTAGATATGCTGATTTGAAGGCACAAAATTAATTGATTTTTTCTTCAAAATTCTATTCTTTTTATACATTTTTTAAAACTACAAATTCAAAAATATATTACTACAGACTACAACTTTAAACAATAATAATAACAATTATTACTAACATTAGCGATAGCTCAATCAATTGAGCCTTTATATGAAATATACTACACTAGATAGAAATTACGTTTATAAAATATACTGTGTATGATTATAAATGATTGTGCATTGTCTAACCTTGAATACACAGAACTCAATTTTAATAATTCATTCTTGTATTAGCTATTGATTGTTGACATTTTTTATATTGCTAAAAAAAATATTGCCGATTTTATTGTCATAATGCACGGAAGCAAAATATGTCTTAAAAAAAATTGAAAATCATAAATACCACACATACTCCCACAACATAAAATATTTGCTTTTCATTCCAGTTAATAATGCATTAGGCCAACGTTTTCGTTAACTATAGAAAGTAGGGCTACATTTTAATCCACAAAAATTTTTTTTAGCAAATTCAAACCTATAAATCTTTTGTGGAAAAAGTAAAAAAGTTACAGCTTAAAATTCAAAATTTTCTTGATTCTTTATTACATTAAGAATCTTTATTATAATTTTTATGAAAAAACAAAAAAAGCATGGAATATCAAAAATTAAAGAAAATAACGTCACAAGGCTTTAAACGCTTATACTCGTAAGCGAATTCAATTATTTTTTAACTTCAATCTCAAAAAATAATATTTAAAATTCCTTTAAGTTATAATTTGTTTTCTGATTTTAAATGCGATTTCTATTCTGATATTTTACTTGCTTTATCGTACTCAAAAGTGAGCAGCCTCAGCATTACTAAATGGTAGTGCTAGATTAGTTAGTATTTAGACTAAATTCAACAATTAATTAATCAATTAGGACTAAAGTGCATTTTTATTTTACAAGTTAGAAGCCAAATACTTTTCTTTACTTATGAAATTAACTTTGTTCGACCAATTTATCAATTTACATATCAAAGTTTTATCGAAAATATTACTTTAGCTGATTTGGTTTCAGTCTCAGTTTGTTTATGTATGATTTGTTTTTATTTTTCCAAAAAAGGATATTTTGAAAAACAAAAAAGGCTAGGAAAAAAGCCAGAGGATAAATCATAAATTTTGAAGCTAAATGCGAGGAAAAAAGCTAGAGGCTAGCCTTAAAAAGGGTAAAATCGCAACGGTGAAAGGCACACATATTTTTAGCCTTCGCATTCCCGATAAGTGTATTTTAAAAAAATGCCCACCAAACTCATTCAAGTGGGTCCATTCTTTTTTTTTTTTTTTAATATTATAAGTAAAAGGATGCAATTTTTTCAGGTTATGTAAATATATAATTTATTATAATAGTTTTATTTGACTTTTTTCTTTTTAATAATATGACTATTTTATTAAGCTTGAGGTCTTATTTTTAGAAAATTTATTTTTATATCGATATTTCGCTCCAATTTGTGTAGCTTCTTCAGGATGTAATTATATATATATATATATATATATATATATATATATATATATATATATATATATATATATATATATATATATATATATATATATATATACATTTTTTAAATAAAGAGTGATTTTTTTGTTATTATCTTTTTGGCAACACTAGTTTTGACAGCTCACGCACGTTTTGTATCTTGTGTCACTGTCAAACATCTTCAGTTTGGTCTATAATTTAATCATGAATCGTCTTACAAACGAACAACGCTTGCAAAATTATTGAATTTTATTACCAAAATGCGTGCTCTGTTAAGAAAGTTCATCGCGCGCTTCTTCCATTTTATGGTCAGTTTAATCGACCTACTGAGGCTTCTATTCGGGCTATTGTAACAAAATTTCGCACCAAATTTACATTGTTGGACATTAAACCACCAACACGCTTACGTAGAGTGCGAACTGAAGAAAATATCGCAGCCGTATCGGCCAGTGTTGGTGATGACCGTGAATTATCGATTCGGCGCCGTTCGCAGCAATTGGGCCTCTGTTACTCCACTACGTGGAAAATTTTGCGGAAGGATTTGGGTGTGAAGCCTTATAAGATACAACTGGTGCAAGAATTGAAGCCAAACGACCTACTACAACGCCAAATTTTTGGTGAATGGGCTCTTGAAAAGTTAGATGAAGATCCACTTTTTATCGAAGAATTGTGTTCAGCGACGAGGCTCATTTCTGGTTGAATGGATACGTGAACAAGCAAAACTGCCGTATTTGGAGTGAAGAGCAGTCAGAAGCATTGCAAGAGCTACCAATGCATCCACAAAAAACGGCATCATTGGGCCGTATTTCTTCAAAGATGATGCGAATCACAACGTTACTGTGAATGGTGAGCGCTACCGTGCGATGATAACAAACTTTTTTTTGCCCAAAATGGAAGAACTTGACTTGCATGACATGTGGTTTCAACAAGACGGTGCCACATGCCACACAGCACTCGAAACAATGGACCAATTGAGAGGCGAGTTCGGTGAACAGTTTATTTCACGCTTGGGACCAGTCAATTGGCCGCCCAGATCGTGCGATTTAACGCCTCTACACTATTTTTTGTAGGGCTATGTTAAGGCTAATGTCTATAGGGACAAGCCCGCTTCGATTGACGCACTGGAAGCCAACATTGCCAACATTATTCGTGAGATACCGGCCGAAATGTTGGAAAGAGTATGCCAAAATTGGACTAAGCGGATGGACCATTTGAGGCGCAGCCGCGGCCAACATTTGCATGAAATAATCTTCAAACATTAAATTATATCGACCCAACTATCGATCCAAATAAATATTTCATGCATTTTTCTTAATTTTATGTGTTTTTTTTTTAAATTTCCGATAGTTCTTATAAAATCACCTTTTATAAAGGGTGGTTAAATTTTAAGTCCCGATGTTGATTTTGAATAAAACACAAATTATTTAGGAAATTATTGTCATTTCCTTTTATTATGATAATATGGTATGGTTCAATTATGTATGGAACAAAATATCGGCCAAATTGCCGCCGCACAACTCCATTCTATGATCCAAATTTTCGATGACTCTGAGGCATAATTGAGGTTCTATTCCGTTAATGTGCCGAATTATCTCATCTTTTAGCTCTTAAGGTGTTGCTGGCTTATCGACGTACATCCTTTCTTTCAAATAACCCCAAAGAAAGAAGTCCAACGGTGTCAAATCACATGATCTTGGTGGCCAATTGACATAGCCACCACGTGGGATAATGCGGACATTGAATTTGTCGCGCAAAAGAACCATTGTTTCGTTAGCTGTGTGGCAAGTGGCACCGTCCTCTTGAAACCACATATCGTCCACACCCATATCTTCCAATTCGGTCCATAAAAAGTTCGTTATCATCTCACGATAGCGAACACATTCACAGTAACTGTCTGACCGGCCTCATTTTGGAAAAAATACGGGCCGATGATGCCGCCAGCCCATAAACCGCACCATACAGGCACTCTTTGTGGGTGCATTGGTTTTTCGACAATCACTCTTGGATTATCATTCGCCCAAATGCGGCAATTCTGCTTATTGACGAATCCACTGAGGTGAAAATGTGCCTCATCATTGAAGATGATTTTCTTAGAAAATTGATCATCAACTGTTGCCATTTCTTGCCACCTTTTTGACCATTGACAACGTTTGGAATGGTCAAGAGGTTTTAGTTCTTGAGTCAATTGCACCTTGTAGGCGTGTAAATGCAAGTCTTTATGCATAGTATTCATCAACGACGAGCGTGAAAGGTGCAATTGTTGGGCACCACGATGAGTTGAGGTGGACGGCTCTTCAGCCGCACTATCGTGAACAGCAGCAATATTTTCTTCAGTACAAGCTGTACGAGCATGCACTGGTGTTTTTACATATCCTACAGGTCCGGTTTGCTCAAATTTTTGCACGATTTTTCCGATTGTACGCACATTTGGACGATTAAATTGACCGAAAAAATCACGAAGTTCACGATTTGAACGCCCATTTTCATAATAAGCCTGAATAACTTTAACGCGTTGCTCGATTGTGTATTTTTCCATGGTTCGAATTGAGTTAATCTGAAATTGAGAAATGTCAAATGAAATGCAGAAAAAAACTTAACGTTTAGGTGTGGTTCACAATCAATATCGGCCCTTCAAATTTAACCACCCTTTATGATAAATAATACGTTGTTGTTGTTAATAATTAAATGAAATATATTCTGAATATATATACTAGATCTGAAATAATAATTTTGCTGTTTAACAACATACCAGGTGAGTTTTCAGAAAACAACTTACAAAAAATTAAAAATCTAACAAAATAATTTAGTAAAATTAATTAGATTACATTTTTCGATTAAAGAGAAAAAATTAGTCACAGAGTAGAAAGCATTTTTTTGCTTTTGTAAAAATTGTGTGAGTTATTACTGATTGAAAATTTAAAATCTCATCCAGGTGGGTTTCGGGTACGTGAAGGTTACCAGTGGCTTGTGAAAATTGTTGAAAAGTGGGCGTGGCCAATCCAAAAATATATAGTAACATTCCTTGGAGTATAGAGACTATATGTACCAAATCCATTGGAAAACAAAAATTTCTATAGCGAACAAACAAGCGAACAGAAAACGAAAAAATTTTATTTATTCAGTTCAATGCTTACTGAGTTTTTCGTTTGAATATTTGAATCTTTTTGGAACTTTTGACAAATAATTCTTATTTAGTCAATTGCTTTTACAATATAAAGGTTCCAATGTTTGCAAGAAATGTTGGGAGTAATCTACTAAGGATTTAGAGTAGCGTCTGGTGAAATGGTCCATATATTGCAGATATGTTATCCCCTTCGGTACTTATTGTACTGAATATATAATTCATGAGAATATCATGAGGAAAACAATAAATTTCAAATAACCCAACACAATTTCTGGAATTAAGCACAAATAAAGATTAATATTTTGTTAAACTTTTAAATTCCAAATAAAATTATTACACATTTTATTTATGTAGATAAAATATTTATTTAAATATCTTTTGTTAAAAAAATGTTTTCAAGCAATTTGAATTAAACTGAAACGGCTTGTTTATTAAGCTTAAGGTCATATTATAAAAATTTAATTTTATGTAGATATTTTGCTGCAACTTTGAGTAGCTTCTTCAGGATATAATTCATATATAATTATATCGTTATAAAAATACATTTTTATAATACGGTCTCAAGCTTAATAAACTAGCCGTTTCAATTTAAAATGAAAAGGTTAAATAAGCTGAAAAATAAATTTTGAATTAAATTAAATTTATTTTATATTTAATCAATATTTGCAATTCCATTAATAATGTTTTTTATAAAAGTTTTTCTCGAACATTTAAGAAGAATGTGCAAGATTAAAAAATATGAATATTCGGCTACCACTGGGAAATAATTATATTTTCTAAAAGGTGAAAGAATTTCCAAGTTTTTAAATAAATGAATAATTTAATTTAAATATTCCTACTTTTTCATTGTGAACCACATTGCGCTGGTACCACTGTTTGAATTGCATTTTTGTAAGTCTCGATTTGACATGATCGGTTTGCAAACCGTTATAAAAATCGCCCACAATTTTAATTATAATCACATTATATTCCCTTTTTTTAGCAAATTTGTTTGTTGTATTAAAAACAACATCGCCTAACCTTGAAAAAACTTTTCTTTTGCAATTAAAAGAAATGATAAACTAAAAATTGTTTTGAATAAAAAGTTGGTTTTTTATTTCCTACTGAGTTATAAGTGTAAGTAAGTATTACTCTAGAAGAGTTTAGGCATTAAAACATAAAAAACAAGAAAAAAAAATTAAATAAAATCAAACCAACTTATAATGAATAGCTTGGAAAAGTTACATTATTTTTGGCAAAATGGAAAAAAAGAGAAAATAGTCAGGTGCGGGTGAGGAATGTTACTAAATTTTTTTTTGTTTAGCTACCATGTATTTATGTTTAGTTTAGACAGAGAGGATGTTTGGCTCTGAAATAAAATACCTGTCACGCGACTAAACAAAAATTAAAATACAAATGCAATAGTTCTAATTGTAAGTCTAATATTGTGCACTTAAAGAAATTTCATTAAATGAATGAATAGAAAATCAAATGTATGTCCAGTAGACGCTCGTAAATTAGAACTTTACAATATTTGAATTCTTTGTTTTTAATATATTGCTTGCTCTGAAGCGTCAGTTCAAATTTTTGAACATTTTTATTTTTTGTTTGTTTTCAACACTTGAAAATTGTCTTTATAGCTTTTATTTGACTTCTCCATAGTTTAAAATAAAGACAATCTCATGTTACTTATAACATTTTATATTTCTCTATTTGTCTTCTCTATCTCCTCTCCTTTCCTTTCACTCTTCTATTACTGTCCTTAATTCAACTATCATTTCCTTCTATATCACCCAAGTGAGCCCAGCTCCTGTTTTTCTTATTTGGACGTCCTGTGTAACCTAACCTATGTAACCTATGGTTTTTTACTTATTGATAACTGTTCCGCTCATGCACCAATTGAACAACTTCGATGTGGCGATGAGAATTGCATACTTTTTTGCGCCAAATGTGATATCAGCTGTGCAACCAGTGAATCAAAATCCCATTACAGAAGTTGCTTACGCAATTAATAGCTGAATGAAGCTGAATCTTGGAATGAGTTGACTCAAAGAGTATTAAAGAATTTTTGGTCAACATTGATAAACTGAGATCCACACCAATACGACATCGACGACAATATTCCGATAGCTCACTTTATTTAAAAAAAAATGATGACTGCTATGAAGTTATTCAAATCAATCAAACGCTTTTACAAGAAATTGACTCGAACAATTTCATCAGCACAGACGAAATCGAAAAATGGAATGAGGACATGTTTCAACACTTTTCGGAACTTGAACATACACAGTAGTGATGACGAAAATTCAGATAGCAGCGATAAAAATATTATTGAAGTCACACGAGTTACTTCTAATATTTTAGCCACTGAGAGCATAAATAATTTAATAAATTGGTGTAGAACTAGTGAACTGTTGTCCACAACGATATTATTCTGGCAAATTTAATAGAGCCAAAAAAGCAAGCAGACATTACAGATTATACGATTAATAATTGGTGGTTTTGAAATTTGATGCCCTGAGTACGAAGCTTTGTAGTTTTAAACCATTTTTATTTTATACCAATTTGTATACAACACACGTACATGTATGTATTTTTATATTATTGCTCTAAGAATTCGTACTGATAGAGTAAAGTACCGTGCAAGACCGGGTAAAATCAGCCAAATACTGACTGTAGCGCTACCTGCCGGGCGGATTTGTCACTCTAAACCTTCCAAGTCGTAACCCAAAGGCATATACAGAAATTCAATTAAATAGGTCTAGCCGCTTAGAAGTACAATGTCAAACACACGTACAGTCCAATTTTATATATTAAGATTATTTTTTTTCTTTCTTTGCGATGAATTTCAATGAAATGGTATGTTTTGAGTTCATTTTATGCAAATAAAATTTTAAAAATTTATGCAGATGTTTTGTTGTGTATGTTTCAAACGAAGAGGCACTTTTATATTGTTTTTTATTTGCAAAAAAAAAAACTGGTGACTAGAACTTTTCGAAAATTAGATGTAAAATCTGTAAAGCAGAAAATTTCAGAGTCTAAAATGCTGTTTGCTTTCATGAAGAATAAGTTAAGCGGCCCGTCCATTTGCAATTTTTCGTATTGCACAATAATATCGCCAATGTGTATGTCATATTTGAAGGTGGCACAATATATTAGCAGGAATCAAAATACTTTTGATTTTTATGTGTTGGAAATATTGTTCAATATTGCTTTTTTTTTCAAAACTATAATATAACAGCTGTTTTATTAGAAACAGTAAAAATTTTAGGAAAAATTAATACAAAATTTCGTAGGAAATAAATACATACATATGACTTTGTTTTGCTTATAGATTATGTTTACTTTTTATTGTACGAAAGTTGCGGCATATTAAATTTAAAAATATTGTATCAGTTATTGCATAATATAGGGCAAAATGCAATTAATATGACATATAATATTGTGGGCCACTTTATGCTTTATAACAGAAATTTGTAAAATTGCATGAAAATAATTACAATGCTATAACACTAGTTTACATGGGAACTTATTTTTTTCCGCAATTTCCACAAAAAAAAAATTATTCATTTCAGTGTATTTTCTATTTCCCACATATTTTTTTTGGTGTAAAATAAATTAAAAAAAAGCACACACACCAACACAAATGAAACAACAACAAAAAGAGAACAGCTAACATTAAATGATAGCGAGAGTTAGAAGTTTGAGGTAACAGTGGCGTAAACTTCCTTCAAATTCGTACCTAACGTAAAATTTTTTGGTTGTTTGCAATAAAAAACCGAAGAAAGTAAAAGGTAAATTATACAAATACACATACACACAGCCATTTGTATATCGCACCTGTGTAGGAGTGCAGAGACAACACATAATTATGTATGTTAGTATTAGTATTAGTTATAATAGATGAGGGATATCAGCCAATGAACTCCAAATGATGGGGTTATGAACTATTTCCAATTCGTTTTCGTTGCCAACGTTTTTTTTTTTCTTTTTGCTGTTTTTTTATATTCACCCCTATTCTGCGATTACATTCCCGCATTAAGTTACTTTACGAAAAAGAAGAAGACAAGAGTTGTTTTGCTATGAACCGTTTGAAATAGCAACAGAAAAATAAGTCATTTTGTAAACGTTTTAAAACAAAGATATATTTTGTGCAAAAAACTAATTAATTATTAGTTTAACTGAGAAAAGATACAAAAGGTGTTGTTTTTGAGTTGCAATAAATGCATGTGGATGATTTAGGTGAGCACCTGCCGCTAGGGCCTTATCTCACCGTGGTCAAACCACGAGTGGTATCCGTGCCTACCACTACAGCCCCTGTGACCAATTAAGGACACAGGTAGCAAATTGTGTGTGTTTCTGCCATGTCACACACACCCCCCTTGTTTAGGGAGTTGGGCCTATCCTAAACCCGTGTCGAGTGACATCTGTTTCAATGAAACAGCACATCGAAGAACATGCCACCCTGCCAAAGGTGACATGCACTCCGTTCCCAGCGTACCTTTTGGTCTCAACCACAGCCACCACGTGAACCCCCGAAGGGGACCTCACCAATAACCGGTCACAGATTCCGCTGTCCGAGCATTTGGGTGTGCACGAAGTCCACAGACCGAACAACGAACCAGGGATGTTGTCCCCAGAACATCATCCATTAAACCCCGTGGGGTTGGAACGAAGTTCGGTAAACAGACTCCGAGCACTCATTGTTCAACCATTCGTGAGCATCAGCTCTTAACCCATTGCTCGGACATTAGTGCTTCCTCTGTGGGGCTACCGGCTCCCGTGGTACCAGTGTTGAGAGTCACTGGTCGGACCCCGAAGGTATCCTTTAGGTAAACCCTCAGGTTTCCTTCTGCCAGATTCAAACCCATGGCAGTTCCAGGTGCTGGCGCACCTATATTCACACTCCGCCAACAAATTACCAACTTAGAAAAACGTAGCAGCGATTGAAGCAGAGGGGAACAGAACAAAAAATAAATAAATTAAAGCTGCCAAACGAAGAAATTTCGATTCGGATCGCAGTGTAGAATACCAAAATTTCCAAACAGAGAAACTCAGAATAGGGGTGTTATTTTTTTTTAAAGTTAATATTGTTTTCGACACGAATTTGTTTATAAGTTATGACAGTAAATGAGAGTTTTGCTAGAGAAACGCGAGGCACAGAGAACATAACGAGCAAATGTAAATTGTTTGGGGAAAACAGAAAAAGTTATAACCAAATGTTGAATGGAAATTCATTCACAAAAACAGTTACCGTGTGACACGTTGAAGTTGAGCAACGTGACAAAAATCTTGTTCCTGATAAGCAATATTGTTAAAATCAAAATACTGGCAAAATAATAGTAACAAAGCAAAAAAGAAAACTTAAAATAAATTAATACCCAACTGGCTTCAATGTGCTTGTGTATGGGAGGGTTTTCACAAAAATCTCCAGTATGTACTTTTTTTTTAGCAATTGATTTGCAATTATGTAGGCAAATATAAATTTAGTGTACTTATTGCCTGACACAGATAATTACGAGAATTGTTTGACAAATTAACTTGTTCAAATTGGTAAAAATGTCTTTATCGGTAACGACACGCCGTAAACAACAGACGTTGTCTGATAAGTGGTCGCAACAGCAGCATCTTGCTCCACATCAAAACAACGACTTCATAACACCAACAAATATAAATTTGCTGAACTATCATTCACATCCGGTGGTATACAAACAAAAATCTTTTATAGAAACTTTACATTTAAGCAAAACACTTTTAACGGCTCACAATGGACGTACGTATTTATCTCGCGGCCTTTCGGTAGGAAGATCTCATGATATACAACGTCCAGCATTAAACAAAGAAGTTTTGAAGAAACATACTTCCCTTATAGCACCAAGCTTTAGTGGAAGAAATGATCGAGAGACTTTTAAAACGAGCGTTGATACTGTACGACGAAATACAACGACTAGCAAAAAAATTAATGGTGGAGGAGGTGACAATTTGCGAAAATCTCGTAAAATTCAATCCTGGTCATCGACTACATCTATACTAAAGTGTTTGGATAAGGAATTGGCCCATTTGAATGGTGCGATAGGAAAACCAAAAAACTTAAAAATTTTAAAAAGTCACCAAGCTGGTATTGCGGATAAAATAAAGGTGTAAGTAATTAATGAATTTATAATTGAAGCCGTTTTCATTAAAAAAAAAATAAAGTTTTTTATTTAAAACTTTTAACCGAAAAACAATCTGTGAACAATTTTTATTGTTAAAGTGGAACATTTTAAATTCCTCTCTCTATCTCTCTCTCTCTCTAATGAAAAATAAAATAAATTTTCATCACTTTCAGAGAAAACGGCTCCATTTTTTAAAGACTATTATTTTTAATAAATTATTGAATTTCAAAATTCCAAAATGTACAATATTATCCATGCCGTAAATTTAAAGTTGACTCTAAGGGTACGAATTATAAAGCACCAAAAAAAAAAAATTCATTTTTATCCTAAAATGTATTTTATGCTTCTAAAAATTTGCTTTTTGATTTTTTTTAAAAGTTGGTTGGTTTAAAAACCCTGTGATCTGAGCATTTTAAAAATTGTTTAACTGCTGCTTTCAATCAGATTTGCCTGGTTGTTTCACTTGGTATGGGTGCCAGGTCATAGTGGATATGTAGGCAATGAGAAGGCAGACAAACTCACAAGAAAAGGGGTGGATAATAGATTCATTGGCCCAGAACTATTCTGCGAACTGTCTCGGAGCTCTTAGGGAGTGTCTGGAAATGGAATCGCAACAATACTGGCTGAAAACAAACGGTATCAAGGCAGCGAAAACAACCGTGCCATTCGGATTTCGGAAGAGAACAAAGGAATTACTTAGCTTGACCCAGTCAGGAATTCGCATTGTCACGGGATTCCTGACTAGACATTGCAAAGTATTGAAACACTTGGCGAATATGAGGATCAGCGTAATGACCTCTGCAGGTTATCTAACGAAGATGAGAACACATAATGCGCCATTGTAATGGTCTAATTTGGACCCATTTTCGCTAATTAGGACAACATTACCTACAACTGTCGGACAAATCACCCAAAGAAGTTTCTGAATTCTTAATGAATTCTACACTCTGGGAGGATTTGTAACTTGAGAGTAGTGTTACATAGGTCTATTTTGGCCGCAGTGACTTGGTGACTTGTTCCGCTCCTCATTCTAATTCTAGCAAACGTGAAATAGCTTTTAAGCACTTTTTATTAAAAAATATTACAGATATTTGTAGCGATGTGTGGCTTTCAAGTATGCTTGTGCAGCGCTTTAGTATCTACTTTACTCTATGAGTTGAAATCTATTGAAAAATAGTTATTAAATCTTTAAGATATCAATCTAAATTCTTCCATTAAAAAGGGACACCCCTTAAATAAAGTTATCTATTAAAAAAATTATTTTGTTAAAAATAATAGCATCTGAGCACTTACAAGCTCATATAAACGAGGAAGGTTGGCTAAATAAATGGAAAATCAAAGTAAATCAATCAAAATATGCCCATGTGACATTCACACTAAGAAAGGAAAACTGTCCGACAATAAAAATAAATAACGTGATTGTTCCGGTAGAAGCCCAAATTAAATATCTAGGAATCCATCTAGACAGATGCCTAACATGGTCACGTCACACTGAGGCCAAAATCTTTGATATTAAACTAAATCTAGATCGACTAATGTGGCTCATAGGTCCATATTCATCTCTTTCTTTGGAATATTAAGTCCTATTATATAAAGCCATTATTAAATCAATCCAGGACATATGGCATTCAGCTATGGGGAACCGCGTGTGCATAGAAAAGTTACAAAGAAGACAGTCCAATATTTTACCTACAATATTTACCCCGGATAGTGATACATCAAGGTGGAATATCACCGAGAAAACACACCCCGGGGGTGTAGTTCCGGAGATATAAGAAGTTCGTTTTTAACCTTTTTATTCGTCCTATACATTAGGAAAGGAGCCTGCTTACTGAATTTTAAGTCCGTAGCTGAATTTTAAGTCCGGGCTGAGCGATGATGATAAGTCAGTCAGTCAGTAACGTTACTCTTTTATAAAGGGTGTTTTTTTATAAGTTGGCATTACTGTTCAAGATGACGACCGATTTAACAGCTGTCAAGTGAGTTATTCTCAGTTTGGTTTGACAATTCATCATGAATAGACTCACGCCTGAACAACGCTTGCAAATAGTACAATTTTATTTCGAAAATAATGATTCATAATTTTGATTTTCATAAGCGAATTTTGTTTAGCCATGAAGCGCACTTCTGGTTGAATGGCTACGTCAACAAACAAAACTGCCGCATTTGGAGTGAAGCTAATCCTCAAGTGTATGTCGGAACACCATTACATCCAGAAAAACTGACTGTTTGGTGCGCTTCATGGGCTGGTGGAATCATTCTTCAAAAACGATGATGGCCAGAACGTTACAGTCAATGATGATTGGTATAAAGCCATGATTACTAACTTTTTCATTCCTGAATTGAACAACCATGATGTCCAGGAGCTGTGTTTCCAACAAGACGGCGCAACATGTCACACAGCTCGTGCCACAATCGATTTATTGAAAGACACGTTTGGTGACCGCCTAATTTCACGTTTTGGACCTGTGAATTGGCCTCCAAGATCTTTTGATTTAACACCGCTAGACTACTTTCTGCGGGGCTATGTAAAGTCATTGGTCTATGCGGATAAGCCACAAACGCTTGACCATGTTGGAAAAAGTCATCGAAAATTGGACGTCCAGATTGGACTACATCCGAGCCAGCCGTGGCGGTCATATGCCACAAATCATATTTAAAATTTAATGCCACAAGATTATCTTTAGGATAAATAAAATTCATGTCAATCGAATAATCCATCGTTGTTTTATTGCAATTTAAAGTTCTATACGTCTATAAAAAACACCCTTTATGTAAAGATTAAATTAAATTTATTTGGTTTTTATTTTATTTTTTATTATAGGCTCTAGGTCTAAATAAAAAATTAAATAAAAACCATAGAAGTTAAAGGTCGACAAAATTATCAAATAAATTAAATTTATTTTATATTCCTATTTGTGCTGTTTATACGAAGCGAACCATCGAATCGTTTTAAAAAAAATTTCTAAAAAACACTTTAAAATATTTTAAAAATTTTTCGTTTCCTGTAGAGAGTACACACTAAAATTTTAGAATTTTTTTTGTTTCTGTGTAAAAAAATGAGTATTTACAGTCATTTTATTGATTTTAACTTAAATTAATTATTTATTTTATTTACTTAAAGAGAATTATTTTAGTCAATAAATATTTACGATTTCATTAAAAATCTTATTTATATATTTTTTTCGAATACCTATTTAAGAAGAATGTGCAAAACTGAAAAAATGAAGGGTATGTAAGACTCAGCACAGCCCAATTTAGTTTAGTTTCAATAAATTTTAATTTCAAATATTACAAATAAATTGTGTTGAAAATATGGATGTCGTATGAGTGTATGAATGTATGAATGTAGATGTAAATACAAAATACCATTAAAATAAATATTTAGCTCGTTTTTATGTCAGGGATTTAAGAAGAAAAAAAATTTAAGCGGTTATTGAACCAAGTGTCAATAAAACATATTGACAATTTGATATAAATAAAAAAAAAATGAAAACTATTTATAGAGAAAGTTAATTTTATTATGTTTCTTGCTTTTCATTTCGTATGCATGTTTAAAATCAAATGCAATAAAATTGACATGCATACATACAGCCATACATACGAGCAGATTTCTTTTATTTGCTTTATGCTCGTAAATACATTTCATTACTGTAATTTTGACAAACTCTAAAAAAATTTTTAATTTTACCAGGACACAACACACTCAATTTTATTTAAGAAAAAGTAACACAATTATATGTACTCGTACGTTCATAGAGCAAACGCTCCTCAGTTCGACATGTCCCAGTAGTCAAATAAATAGGAATAATAGAGAGCTTATAATTTTTAAAAAATTATTTTTGTTTAAAAAATATACTCAACTCTCCATTTCAAATGGGTTAATTTTACTGAAAAGAGAAAATTATGCAAAATTTGCCGTTATCCAATGTTTAGGCTTATTTAGCTGAACGTTGTTGAAAACGTCCGTCGACGCCCGTTGACGTTAAAACGTTTGTGTAGTTATAGAACATTTAAAAACGTATCATATGCTCTTCACATAAGAAAAAAAAAATAAAATTTTTTTTTACAAAAAACTGTATCACACTTTTTGTTGCAGTGTTTAATTATTAAATATTGTTGTTTTTAGTTGATTTTTGTTATTTTTAGAAAAGTTTTAAGCACTTTAATTATTTAAACTTTCTTTTATACGCGCTTCACTTCTTTTTTTTTTCAATAAAAAACTACTCTGTCTCAGCTGTGCATAAACGTCCCGTAAAAACGTTGCTAAATTCTATTTTATACAAATTTTGCGTACCGTCAACGTGACATTTGTTTTTGATAAGCACTTTCATTGCTTTTCATATAACAAAACGGATCAGCTGGTAACGAAATCTTACGGGAAGTTCGGTTAATTCTAGCTTTACTCGTAGTCTGCAAGATCTGCAGAACTGGTTGTTTTCCTAAAAAAAATTTAGCGGCAAGGCCAATTTTGAATGAGTTGGTAAACCTTTTATTTTAAACAGTTTCCATATTATAATGGTTTCTTTGGAGAAAAAAGTGATGAAATATTGGCTTTGATAAGGGGAAAATTTCCGAAAAATAATAATTTTTTTATTATTTGATAGTGCTCTTCGGCAAAATAAAATTGTGTCCTGCCAGTAGTCCGCAGAACGTTTTATGGAGTAATTTATATAAAGCCGAATACCAGATCATGTTTCTGGAGTCGGCAGCTGATTACCTTTTAAAAATTTAAAGGTAAAATTATATAGCGAATACTGGGCCGACTACAGGAATTTTTTTTATTTTTAAAAATTAACCCAATACTGTATCGTTACAGTGGTTATCAGAGTAACACCATGATCACTTATAAAATGGTAAAAATTTGAAAAAAGAAGAAACATTAAAGTGCCGACTAACGGCGCTTTTACTCTGCTGTTTTTGTAGCACAAGCAGTCAAGTATCTACTCTAAAAAAAAAACTCAATGAAAAAAAAATTTCGAGTGTACATAGAGCTGCGTTAAAAAAAATAGCACCGAAATCCAGGCTTCCCTTTTTAATTTATTTTGCCTCTGTTTACTTGTCGATACCATAGAGAGTGTCACATTTATGGACTTTTATGGAAATAGTTTACTAAATACGGTTAACACTCACAATGTGACCGGTAGAAAAATAGCACTAAAGCATTTGAAACTGGACAAAATTCCAAATTTTCAACACAAAAATTTATTATTTATGCCAATATATTGTCGCATGGCGTTTGCTGGCAATAAAAACAGCGTAGTTTGATATTAGTTAGGGCTTTATATCCTGTTTTGGGAATCCTTTCACACAAAGTTGTTCAGTTTTGGCCAGTCCATGACTTTAATATTATTGGCTAAAAACCACTAACAAGCCTTTTTTAATATTTTTCTGTGATTTATGGTATTTTTGGATTGTACTCTGCGCTTGGAAGTTGTTTACCATAAGAAGGAAACACTTTGCTATCAGCAAAACAACTTTACTCTTATCCGTCCTTAAAATTTTCCTCCACTTACAAACGGCAAGTTTAAGCGTTCATAACTAAATTTTTAACGTTTGCTGATATGATCTGTAGTCCGCAATGGAAACGCTTATGAACTGTTTGGACAGATACTTCTGGCTATTGCTCTTATTGTTTAGTTCTGTAATTGTGGCTTAAAGTGGTTCCTCTTAATATGGCTAGTCAATAGTCTACCAATAAATGTTACATTGCTACTCTTCTACGAATTTCAACTTTTTTAGAGTACGTTATTATATTACGTATCGTTTTAATTTAAAAATTGGACAATTGTCCTACTTCTCTAAAACTTTTGGTTTCTAAAATCATTCTTTGAATAATAATTCTTCTCTGCTCTATGCACTGCTTTCATCGTGCCATATATAGCATTTAAAAAAAATTTTTTTAATTAATTTATAAAATTATTCGACAATAGGTATCGCCATAAACTAAAAAATGTGTGCTAAGAGCAAACAGACATCGTCCCACCGGACGTTAGATTTTACATGTCGATTAAGGGATTCTTTCACATAAGAAGAACCGTTAATTTTAGAAAAATAAAATTAACTCCTATAGAGAGGCTTCATCTCAAGAATTATAGAAGATTGCACCATCCCACACATAAAACTTAAACTTTCTGCTTATGAGCTGTCACGCGATGTATTACTATTGGCTAATAATTTACAGCGAAATAAGAGAGAAAGAGAGGGAGAGATAAATGTATTATTTTTTTTCTTCAAACAGTGGACAACCTACGTCATATAATGGAAAATATTGTTTCATATTAATTTATATCACAGTGGAATCCAAAAACATCGGAAATATATAATAGGAATTTAGTACGGTAGTAAATGAAAAAATTGCAGTCAGTGCTATTAATTTTACCGGCACTGTACATACATATAAAAATGATTATAATTGTAGGTAATTTGTATCTTTTTAAAAACGACTTTAAATTCATATAATTCTTATGAACAAAAGTCAGCTCTAAACAAAAGTCTACTTTTTTGTGACTATGATTATGGCCCATAGTTTATAAATCGCATAGAGAATCATGACAAAAGCTTGCTAAGGAACATTCTTGATTCTCAATTTTAAGTCAATTGGTCTAATAGCTTTTATTACCCTCCAGTGGGAATGCTACACGAGGATATTAATTATTTACTTAACCCTATTGTAGGTATATAATTTGCCGGAGTTTTATGCTCTTTCTAAATTTTTGTATTAGTATTGAGTTTAATTTTCTAATTTTAGTTTTAAGTTTCTCAAGACGTATTAGTCTTAATCATTTTAGATTATATTTTAATTGATCAATATAAATTTTCCTTTTGCTAATTTTTGTAATCTTATGTTTACTTTATTTTAATCTTGTAAGTTTCTTGCATTCTTATTTTAAATTTTATTATTACAATACTTTATAGTTTTAAGTTAAAAATAGAACATTTCTATTTTCTTTTGTAATATTGGGTGAAAAAAAGTTTGTTTACTTTATTGGGTTCAATGCCTACTTTGTTAGTTTTTCTTAGTTTCTTGTTTAAGCATTTTGAATCTTTTTGTTTGCCTATTGACCAAAATTCTCATTTGGTCAATTGGTATAATGAAATAAGTATTCAAATGTTTGGGCAGGTATTTAACAAGACTTAGATATGCTAAGTAAACGAATTTTTTAAAATTTTCCATGAGAATATTTGAGAATTTTGCATACCAACATAATTGGAATTAAGTACGAATATATATTACATTTTGTCTTAAGTTTTTCATATTTTTATGTTGTCTCCTTTTATATAAGTTTTAATTAGCTAACTTATATAAACTTATGATTTAGTTTTAGTTTTAGCAAATTTTGTTTCTTCCAAACACGAAAACTTTGAAACTTTTAATTAAAGACGACTTTGATATGCCACATACATACATACTTTTATATTTCATAAATTCTTGAAATTTCGGTAATTTTAGGCAATTTTTAATTTATGTGCTGTTTACAAGAACCGAACAATCCAATCGTCTAAAAACTTTGTATAGAAAACACTCAATTTTTAAAATATTTTTGAGTGTTTTTCATAAAAAATTTGTAGACGACTGGATTGCTCTCCTATAATAGCACAGAAGAACTTCGGATTTATGATTTTGGAGGAAACGAGAATCCCAATGGGATCTTCTACTCTGAGAGAGGTTCTGAATGTCTTCACCGATGGCTCTAAGAGTAGTTTTGGAGTTGATGGTGGGGTCTATTTTGAGGAGCCTGAAACTATTATATCTTTCAGAATCCCCACTTAATGCAGCGTCCTACAAGCTGAATTGATGGCGATAAAGCAAGCAGCAGACTGGCTATGGTACCATGGAATATTTGACAGGAACGTTTGCATTTTTACCGACTGTCGAACTACAATTAGATTCTTTGTGGGTGTCGACATCCCATCTGATCTGAGAATGCCGGAGATGGCGGAAAACTGCCGTTGGATTGCTCCTTAAGTCAAATATTTATTTATTCGTTGTTATTAGAGACCATTACTGCGTAATATTTATTCATAAGCTCCTAAATAAAACAACTAATTGTTACTATTGTTACGAAAAATCAGTCTGTAGAATCACTGACTGAAATTGTATTTTTGTACGTAAATATAGCAATTTAGTAATTAAGTTAAAGCGTACTGGGCTGCACAATAGATTTTAAAGGTCGCGGTGCGATTATAGCCCATAGTGATAATAATAAAGCGTAAAATTTGTGAATGCAATGCTTGTGTGTGAGTTTTAAAGTATGATGTGTAGTGTATAGGTTTTAAGTGTGCTAGAAATAGCTAAAATAAAAATTACCGTTACAGTTTAGAGTTGTTACTACATAAATCTTGAAGTTTCTTGGCTGAGCTGAATATAGAAGTTTTTAGAATTAGCTAAAACGGTATATACAGCCAAGCTGAGATTGCCAAAGTTCAGTTCTAGTTGAGACATTAAACTGTAAACAAGGTGTGTCATAAATAATAAAGTGTCGTTGTGACGGTTAAAATAAAGTGCGTTTCTACAATAAGTGTTGAGAAAGGAGAACTTCTTGTGTTTTATTTTACAATATGAACCTTAATAAACTAATCGTTTTTATGATAGTGTAAAAATGTAACAATATAAATTTTGCTTTAAGACAACGTCAATTATTTTTCCCCATTGAGTAAAGATTTTAACAGTAAGAAAATTATTTTTAATAAGTAGAGTTCTTAAATCATAGTAAAAAAAAGCTCAATATTTAAAAAAAAATAAGAACAAAAAGTTCTTTGTTAAATTAGACAAAGTAATGCTCACAAAATATATAAATTATGACAACTCATTAGCTGACATGACAGATTATGAGTGTCGTTGTCGTGACGAAAACACTGATATGTGGTAGCGCCGACCATATATATGAGCTTGTCGTGAATTCGACTACAACAACGCCATTCATAATAAGGCTGAATGATATAACAATTAATAAACAAATTAAAAGCCAAAGCAAAAAAAAAAATATTTTATAATTTTATTTAAAAAAGTTGTAATGATATAGATGTGCGCAGAAAAAATCTATAACAATTTTGGTTGAATAATTAACGAGTATTTTAAATATTGTTAAATAAAAAATGCTCTGGCAGCACTTCAAGCATAGACTATTCATGAGTATTCTGCGACACCAAATCAATAAAAAAGAAAAAAATTTTCAATTTTAAATTTCTTTTAATTTTTTTTTTATAGAAATAAACCGGAAGCTGATACTGTAGCCAAGATTGAGACACAAAATTTTCATTCCAATTCGAAGCAAACTAAAACTGAAGTAAACAAAGTAAACTTGAACATTGTTTTGTCGCATACATTGGATGCCACAAAAGAAGAGAACGATTATGTGGTTGGTGATCAGGAGGTGGATGAAGATGACGGTGGTGACACTTCAAGTGATAATGACAAAATTGTAGTAAGTTTTAGTAAAAAAAAATCTGAAAATTTATTTTAAAACAAGATTCAGATTAAATTAATAACTGCCGATTTTATATTTTAAATACTTTGAATTATTTTATTTAAAACTATTACAGAATTCTTGTTCCAAAACGAATAACAATAAAAAATTTGAAAGTCCGACCAATTGTTTGAAACACTCTACTTTATCACGTTCAAACATAGCAGCTCAACAGCGTAGAGCACTTTATCAGGCCAACAACTTAGCAACTAATTTAACTTTAAATAACAATAATAATAGTGCAGCTTTAAAAAGTATCACACAAAATTCGCAAAATTTTAACGTTTCTCCTTCACTAATCGTGCAAAAACGATCGCCTTTGGTACGTGCTATGTCGGCACCAGTGCAAAGTTTCGATGCAGGGACAAAAGGCTCAGCAGCATTTCTAAACTCCAAACGAAAATCACGAAGACGAAAGTTAAACACACGAGATATAAGCTGCGATAAAGAGCAATGCAATCTATTGCCAACGAATAATATAAATATTGACTCAAAATCAAAAATAAATAGAAAAATTTTGACGCGTTCTAAGTCTGTGGTAACTGACGTTGTGACTTTGGTGTCGCTTATTAGTTCGGAAGGATCAGATTCAGAAAAAGAAGATAGTATTTTAACATCAAACAACTCGCTTACAGTTAGTCCTAGTAGGCGGGCACCTTGCTTACGAAAAGCAGGCAAATCGGGTTAGCTTGTTTGTAGATGAACGAAATACATATGTATATAATACATAGTTAAATAATTTTTAATTTAGTGTCCTTTCAGGAAAACTATCCACCCACTTTTCAATTTGCTTCCAAAGAATATTCTCATATGCTAAGAAGGGATTCTATAGTACCCTGGACTCAACGCATCAAATCAAATAGGCCACCAACGGCACCAGCTGGTTCTATTTACCATATCACACAAAAAGTTTGCACCGAAATGCCTACGCCCAACACTCAGCCATGCGAAGAAAAGGAGAAGGATATTGAGGATATAAAAAATAAAGTGACTACCGCCACTTTTGCACAAACTTCAATTGATAAATCACTTAAAGAGGAATATGAATTTCCCGAATATGTAAGAAGTCTTAAAGAGCGTGAGTGCTGGAAGCTGTTTATGAAAATGTCTACAAAAGGCGTGAATATTACATACGATACCATTTTAAGGGGTATGCTGACACCCACCGAATTTCGTCAACTACAAAAGCAGCGTGACTTAGAGGAGGCCAAGGCGATAAAAGAAGCTACAGAAAATAATTCTTGCTCAGAAGAAATATCAAAAAGTGTACCTACAGCTATTGAAAGACTTAAGGATAGCTTATTGAAAAATTAATTATTTAAATGTTTAAAGAATGTCTATTGAAAATGTAGTGAAAATGCACTGCCATATAATTTAAAGTTATTCACACCAGATAACATCTAAAAGATGATTGTTTTGCTGCAGTTAGTAGTAAAAATAAAAGAGATATTGTAGCATAAAAATTAGGCCATAAACATAGTCACAAAAAAGTAGGAACTTTTTAAGAATTTACTTTTGCATTTTATTTCAAGCACTTGTTAAACACCTGACACTGAAACGCCCGAATAAATAGAAATCAACTAAATACAGATACCAAAATATGTTTTCTTACCTTCAGCGCTTAAAAAAGATTATTAAATTCATGTTGTACCTAAAGAAAGAAAATGTTTAGTTCTTTATTTGCTTGAATAAATGGTTTTAGAGATCGAAATTAATTTTAATTCAATTAACTAATATTTATTTACCTGTATTGGCTCAATGTTTCCTTTCCGCTAAATAAAAAATACGATACATT
This sequence comes from Thelaira solivaga, assembly GCA_947397855.1. Classification (NCBI taxonomy): domain Eukaryota; kingdom Metazoa; phylum Arthropoda; class Insecta; order Diptera; family Tachinidae; genus Thelaira; species Thelaira solivaga. The sequence continues at coordinate 27,736,373 of OX377614.1, forward strand.
TCACATACTTCTTGGCCATTTTTTTAATTTTAATGTTTTAATTTTTTTTACTTTTATTCTCATACTTAGGTATGAACATACAATTCAACACTCGCACTACATTTTTTCTTTTCAAAAGAAAACACTTTTATATCACATTACCATTTATAATGGTATTTGTATGTAACGTATTTCACTGGACATTGAAGCAGAGGTAAAAAGTAAACGGAGTTTTTACTCCATCCAGACACTTTTATTTCATTGCCAACCAATTAACTCACGAAACTGTTACATTAGCATTGAAAAACTATTTTGATATCTTTATATTGATGAACTTGAATTTTTTCTTTAAAATAATATTCCACTAATGATTTCAACACTTTTGCTTTTTATATAAATATTACATTTAATAAAACCCTTAATTTTACAATTTCTCTAAAGGTAAGAAAAAATCTACATTTACGCGCAAAATGCTAACAAAAACTAATAAAAACGTCATGTAGACTATCGGAGCACTTTGCACCACTACACTTCACGTACTTGCAAAAGACAATTAATTAAAACACTTTACAACACTAAATTTTTTTCATTCTTTGTTTATTTTGAGCAGGAGTTTTACTAGAAATGAAAACAAACATTAAACGTAGCAATTCTTGAATTTAAATTTTCCTACTGTGATTTTAAGTTATTTTTGTGAAGAATTAACTACGAATTAGATATGTGGATATTATATGCTATAATTGTACATATTTTGCTTTTGGGTTCAATATTTGTGATATACTTTCGGTCGCCGGTCATCACCAACCTCCAGCCTTACAAAAATATACCATTGGAGCCTGTTGCAAAACGTTTAGTATTATTTGTAACTGATGGTTTGAGAGCAGAATCATTTTATCATGAGAATTTTAAAAATATACCAAATATAAAACAGATCATTGAGACTAAAAATGGTCTATATGGTATTTCCAAAACTCGTGTACCCACTGAATCTAGACCGGGGCATATTGCTCTTATAGCTGGTCTTTATGAAGATCCCTCTGCTGTCACCAAAGGCTGGAAAGAGAATCCAATAGAATTTGACACAGTTTTTAATAGAAGTAGCAAAACTTATGCTTGGGGAGCAAATGATATTTTGCATATATTCTCCCGACTTTCTAAGGAGGATGAAAAGCATTTATTTTTTGACTCATATAACCATGAATTGGATTTTTCGGGCAAAGAAAAAACATATGAGCTAGATAGATGGGTGTTTGACAAGGTTAAACAATTTTTGCAACGTAAAAAAGAAGTTTTGCAAAACGAGACACGTGTTGTATTCTTCCTTCACTTATTGGGCTTAGATACAGCTGGTCATATACATAAACCCAACACGGCTTTGTTTTTAGAAAACTTAAGTTTTACCGATAGTGGTATTAAGGACATTTATGAATTATTCGAAAAAATATTCCCAGATGGTAAAACAGCGTATCTTTTAACTTCAGATCACGGTATGACAGATACAGGTTAGTATTTTATTGTATATTAGCTTTTAAAGAAATCAAATTAACTATTTCTCAGGTTCCCACGGTGCAGGAGGTAATTATGAAACAGAAACACCGTTCTTTTTTTGGGGTTCGGGTATTAATCATAAAAGCTATAACGATAACAACCGATCAACTATGTATGAACTTGAACAGGCAGAAATAGCAACCATAATGTCGGCTCTTTTGGGCATTCCTACACCTATGAATAACTTTGGGATTTTACCCAAAGATGTGATAAATGCCTCACAATTGTACTTACTGCATGCTACTCAAACTAATGCTCACCAGATATACAACCAGTATAAAGCTCTTGTAGAACAACATGAAAAAGGTTACTTTACCAAATTATTACCCGCTTTTGAAATGGACATAAATTATGAGGAGTATGTAGATATTCAAAATAATTATAAAACTGAAGATGAAGCCATTGAGCAGAGCTACAAACTTATGCATTCTGCCTTGAAAGGTATAAATTATTATTTTAGTTATTATCGTAAGGTTTTGTTAACAGCAACAACAATTACTTTCATAATCTGGTTAGGTTATTTATTAAAGTTGTTGGATAATGTAACCAAATCAGTAAGATATTCTAGGAAAAAAACGTTTTCTACAGAAAACAAATTTATAGTTTTATTTACATTAGCATTTTTAACTTTGACATTTTGTGTGCTACAAAAGCTAAACTGGAACATAACTTTATATTTTATTTTACCATTTGCTGTTTGTACAATATTTCTTGCTGAAAGAGGATACATATTAATATTTAACTCGCAATTTGGCTTCACTAAATTCCACTTAATTTTATTTTTTCTGTGCACCGAGCTATTAGTTTATACATTTTTTGATAGAAAAGCCATTTCTCTTGGCTTTGTTTTATTTATTTTACAGGACAAAATTTCCAAAAATTTCTTTAAGCAAAAACTCAAATTTTATATTAGTTTGCTTTTATCTTTAGTGTTATGTATATTTCCTTTATTACCCTCTTCCGTGGGTTACTCCAATAATATATTATTTTACGCTAGCATTTGTATCACCTTAATAAGATCTTTTCTAGTTAAAAATTCCACTTCCAAGGTAGATAAAATTATAGTTTTTACGATTTTACTTAATGCGATTATATGCGTTTACATGCATACACAACAATTGGGAGTAAGTTCTATATCTCTTTTGATATCATGGGCTTATCTTTTATATGTTTTTGTTACTCTTATAAAACCCTGCACTTTAACACTTAAACTACGTTTAGAAAAATTAATTTTACATTTAACCTGCCTTTATAGTTTATTATGTACTTCATATGAAGCCCTATTTATATCATTACTTGTGTCTGAGTTAATTATGTCTTTAGACTGTTCAAAGTATGACAACAAATTGAATACTTCTTTAACTTCCAACATATTACATATTTCCCAATGCTTTTGTATGGCTTTCAAAATAATCCTTTACACTTTCTTTTCTTTTTTTGGGACGGGTAATATTGCTTCGGTTAGTTCATTTGATCCCAATATAATACGTTGCTTTTTGGCAACATTTTCCCCGTTTGTGATAATGTTTCTAGTGATTTTGAAACTAATTGTACCAGTTTTATTGATAATATCCATAATATTTGCGTTAACGCCACTGGCTACACAATATGAGCGTCAAATATTTATTTGCCTCTTAATCGTATGCGATATTATGGGCCTAAACTTCTTATTTTTGGTTAAAAATCAAGGATCTTGGTTAGAAATTGGATCTTCGATATCGCATTTTGTTATTATGCATGTGACAACGCTCGTGTTAGTATTATTTGTTAACTTGGCCAAATTTTTATTAAAAATAAATAAAAATGTTGGTAAAATTCTATAAATTATATTTTTGCACTACGTATATATGTACGTATGTACCTGATTAATTGCATTTTCTCATTAATTATTTCACTGCTGTTAATGATTTTAATAAATTATATTAATTTTTAACAATAATTGTAATTTAGTTTTTATATTTTAAATCATAATTTTTTTAATATTATAATTTGATGAAATAAATAATAAATACCTACATACATACATTGTTTTTAAAAATATTGTAAATAAAATAGTTGGTAAGCGAAAATACACGGCTACTGTTGTGATTCTTTCCGTTCCTGGTTTAATTGTGCAGCTTTATATCAAATTTACTTTCACTGTTTGAAATATCATACACCCACTATATTCCCTTCTGGGAAGCTGGTAATATACGCTGCAAATTTTTTTATGCTAATGGGTTCCTTTATGGTACCTTATTCGACAAGCACTTGTACTTTCACAGAATGGTGGATACTAAAATTTTGCTTTAATTAAAATCTGTATTCAGTTCATACAAAACAAATACAAATTTTGTATTAGCTAACGGTACCAAAAACAATAAAATGAATTATAAGGATACCAGACTTCTAATATCTCTTCTATATATACCGTGTAAAGTTGTACAATAACTATATATCGGGACCGAAGCGTCATTAACTTGTAACAGCCATACCATAATTAACGCGCACGCGTTTTTAACTGTCAAAAATTCCATACATTATACAATATGTATACCTAAATAGCTCGACGTCAGCGATGAGCAGTTGGAAAATCCAGTTTTAACAACGAGTTTAATCTAGCGTTTTTACATGTATTGTTGTTTCTCTTTAGTGGGTTTTATAAAACAGATGATTTATTTAGGTATGACGTTTGGGATGCACGTATCCTCGTTGAAAAACATATAAATAAACATCTGGGTAATCTGAGTGACCTTTTTATACATTACACCATGAGAATGAAAGTTAGAAGTCTGGCATCCTTCAATAAAATTTGCTTATTAAGTTTTCTTGTTGCCGTTAGTTACTTCTGAATTAGCTCCACGTGTTACATTAAAAATAATAACAAAGAAAGTGTGCACATTAAAAAAAAACTTTAATGCAAATAATAGAAAAACAATTGAAAGTTTTTTAAATAATATTTTAGATAAATCTAACAAGTCTCTTTAGTTTCCTCAAATTATGTGCGCAAGTGTGTTTGTATGTAAAAATTTATTTACAAGTACAACAATAGTGTTGTAAAGCTTATAAAATAAGGCCCAATAGCCAGTATTTCAAGTAAAAAGTGCGAAGAAAAGTAAATCTGGCATCTTAAAATGTAGTTAATTGTTTATAATCTTTTAAAAATTAAATGAAGAAAAAACAATATTAATTAATTACCAGTAAAGTGTTTGTGAATCATAGTATATTTATCCTATTGTCTGTTTTTGCTAGCATAATACCACTATTCTCTTTATTTCATAGTTCAATTAATTCAACCAGCAATTAATTCAACAATATGTACCTATGTATGAGTACATACAAACATCTTCTAATTAAACACGTTCTGGGTAAGTCTCTTATTTTTTGCCTTTATTTTAACTTTTTACACGTTAAAGCTTATGCTTATTGTAATTAACAGAACTAATTTAATATACTATAAGTATGTATACATATGTACTATTAAGGACTAATTAAAAAAAAAAACTAAAAGATATTTATATCTATGTATATAAATTAAATATTTACAAAAAATAATCACGGCGAGGCGGGAACTCCCGAAGAAAAAACAACTGGGTATCAATTACCTTCCGAGTTGTTGACCTGGTCTCCTGATGGTTTAATATGTTTTATATAACGTTAGCATCATTAAATAGTTATTTTTGCATATTGTTCATAGATAGCAATATACACAACAATTGAAATTATATGTATATAGTATATTTTACATACTAGGTTTACCCATAGCTCAGAAAATATTAGTTTCCGCAGTTTTTTTCTTATAGCTGCCTAATTATTTGAGAGTGCCGCACCATAAACTGCATTTAAATCAATAATTTTAAAATTATATTTAACACTATAAACTGAATAAAATTAATTCAAGTTTACAACTTAATAATCTCAGTTAATACACCTCCATTCATTTGAGAAAAACAGTTTTTTTTCACAAAAATTACTTAAGATTGAAATGTTAATAAAAATAATAAAAAAAAAACTATAAATAAAAATAACTTACAACATGGCACTTTTTAACAATTAATAGTAAAAAATAGCAACACTTGTAATCGAAACCTAATATTATCAACGATTTTTAAACCAAAATACATACAAGTTTAACAGATTTCAAAGATACTTCAATATTCAAGTTTTTTTTTAATTTAAAATAAAATTACTCTTGGATATAATGTCATTACATTGTGTTAAGCAAACGCTTTTATTCATATCTAAGTCAGATATATAGTCAAAGGATTCGTTCCATTGAGTTTGGGTGGTTTGGCAAATGTTGTATCGTCTGTATTATGAATAGATGATAAATAAAACGTTTTTATTTTATAAGAAAGAAAAAAACTTACTTGACAACATATGATTGGGTGGCTTAAAATCTGCTTGAGTATTTACTTCTATTCTTTGAGTCTGTAGGCAATTTAGCCACTCGCTTAAGGTAACTTTCTTATCACTATTAACATCACAATATCTAGGCATCTTACGACCACATCTTCTCAAAGTTCTAAAACATGTTTAAGAATAATAAATTTGCAGTCCATTATGGCTTTGTTTTTGTGGTATTTACCTGTTATTAGTCACTAATTCTCTAAAAGATTTCCATTCCTTTCTTTCCCAGGCTTTATTTTTATTCTTATCCAATATCACAAAACTTAAGGTAGCGATACGTTCATCCTCTGAGCTCCATTGGCTGGTGTTAGTACTAAAAGAGGGTAATTTTTTTATTAAGCTTGACGTAGAAAAAATTTTATTTAAATAATAAAAATTGAAAAGAAATCAGTTTTAATCTGCGCGTTACTTAAAGAAAAAATTATATAACTTTTCACTCCCTTCTATTTACTTACCTAGCACTTGAGCCAGCAATAATTTTGTTTTTTAAAAAGTCTTTGAGGTCTATAAGGAAAACCATTTTTACATCATTTGGACAACCTTTCATGGCCCTTGTTATTGGATAAATAGCATCACACTGAGGCACATGATTTTTAACACTAGTACCATTAAGCGTTTCACCAGTTTCTTCATTGGCACACCAACATATTGAGTTGTAGCACTGAACACGCTGAAAACGACCATCTGGTGTACAAATTGGCACATGACCCACTTTTTTACCATTCTATTAACAAAACCAAAAAACATTAATCAAATGCTCACTTTACTTCATTTGTTTCATTTACATACCTTTAAATTTTCTTCATTTTGATTGAGAGCATCTTTGCGATCAGAAAAACAACCCGCATAGTCGGGTTCATTGTCCTTGCTCTTGGTGTTGACACTAGCGCTGGTGCTTAAAACTAGAAAAAGATTCCCAAAATTTTTAAAAACAAATTTTCAATTATTAAACGACCCCATAAAGACATGCCATGCATTTTATCACATTAAAAATAATTCACATGCAGAGTACGTACTATTGATATTGATAGATGGAAATTTTGTAGATGAATTTATTGACGTCGTATGATCATCATCAATTTCCTCATAATAGGGATCATCATATTCAGGTATATGACTAATATTATCATCCTCATCCTCATCTTCAGCAGGATTACTTTCATTTTCATAAGAATCTGGACGTAAACGATTTTCATGTTTATTATTGTTAAGATGTATGTTGTTAATATGATTTGAATTTGAATTCGAATTTTGAATGTGATGTTTGTTGTGTTGGACATTGGAAAAGACAGAGGTGGTGGACGTATTATGACGCTGGGCCGTATTGGTGTTTAAATCATGATGATTATTTTTACGAAGTTTTGTGTTATTATGTTTTTGACCCATATTTATTAAATGTCCTGGTTAATTTTTAATTAAGTGTTGTTTTTTGTTTTAGTTTTAGTTTTTTTGATAAGGGTTTAAAAAAGTTAAAAAGCCAATTTTAAATTAGAGAAACATGCAAATTTAGTTTTGTGTTTATTTTCTTTCTTTATGTTTAAGAAAAAAACTATTTTTTTAACAATGTTTTTTTTCTAAATCAGTATGTAGTTGTGAGACTTACTATTAATGCCATCTTTTGATAAACAACTATTCCATTCCAGACGTGATAAACGTGCATCGCTATCAACATCACAAAATTTGCCAAAGGCACGTCCGCAACGTCTGGGTTTCACAGCCTAAGACCAGCATAATAAATAAGTTAAATTTTCTTTTTATTTCTTCTTTTCTTTCTTTTAAATAAATTATCGTGTGAATGTATTGTTACCACACTTACCCTTTTAACAAGTTTCTTTAGTTCACGATATTCATTTTTATCCAACATTTGATTATTATTCACATCCAAGTCAGTAAATTTCCAGTTAAGCACCTCCGTCTCATCAAGTGGCGGCACAAATGTATCTGTCTTAAGATTTTTGTTTAATGAAAATCCCATTCTCATGTATTCACTATGGAATAGTCCAATGAGATTTGTATTAAATGTGGCACGATCGTCTGGGCTACATGATCTTTTCTTATTACCACTCGAATTGCGTGACGGCGAACGTCTACTGTAGGCTTTACTAAATTCACGACATTTAGGTTTGCCAACTGTACGCACCGGCGTATTATCTATGGGTGTGCCTGTAATGTCACTACACCAACAACCGCTGTCAGTGAGACATTGTATGGCTGCATAGGTGCCGTCCTTTTTACAACGTGGTATAAATTTTAACGGATTTTTCGTGCGATGCTTCAAAGCATATTCACGGGCTTCATTGCAAGCTGGAAATGAGAAGAGTTGGAAATATTTTGTCGTTGCTCGTGGTACAAATTTAGTTTTACCTTTGCAGGGTCCTCGATATCGAACACTAACCTGATGCCCACTACACTGTACCCTTAATAAGTGACAGCGTGTGGGATATGTTTGACTGTCTGTGCCGCAAACCGGCCGACCTTTACTTTCATCACATTCACCCACTTTAGCGGCGCATTCTGGTATCTAAAATATTGTACATGAAACATTCTTATTACTATTTTTAATTTTTAAGCATCTGCATCATTTGTCAATTAAAATAGTTTTGCTTTTTTGTTTACGATATGCTTGAAATTCAAATCTCTTTTATGAACCACTCTATAGAGATACGAATCGATATTATAATAATAAATAAATTATATAAATTAAATTACAAAAAAAAAAAACTTTTTATCAATTACTAATACATAAAATAAATAAATAAATGACACAAACTCTATCTGAGCAAGTGCTTTGCGTTGGAGCCATAAACATGTGTGATTTACGTATCATAGTCGGTTGGCAGAATGCGTGAATGTGTAAGAGACTTGAACCAAACTAACCAATGGACAAGTATTGCCTCAAGTAAGTGTTAAATAATCATTTTAGAGTAGCTGCTTAAAAAATGAGTTATAAAAAATCTTACGCTATAAAGTTTTTTTTAATCATGTGTAATGATTTATAACTGTGTATTAAAAAAAACAACAAAGATAAACATTGCCAACTATCAAAATATTTAAGTCAATAATAACTCAAGTGTATTTAACTGACACATAACCACTCGAATAAGAATACACTGCGAGAAATAGTAAAAGCAAATACATATGTACTTTAAACATTTTTCCCAACCTTTTTAAATAAGATTTAAGTTGCCAAAGAATAAAACAACAAATAATTTGTATGCAAGACACATACTGTTCTTTTATTTTATTTGTACGTATTAAATTCTGGGGATTTCATTTTATGCTCTCGTTTTGTTTTGTATGTAATTGTTGTCTAATTGCAACGCCTTACATTAAAGTGCGCAAGTATGTAGGTAGTGGACACCACTTACATGTGAGCTCAAAATAAAATGTTTGTCTGCCTACTTATCAATTATTTAAAGCTGTTAGTCAGTCAATCAATTTGTTTATCATGCCTTCACTGTAGCAAACTTACACATTAGAGCAACTGAAAATATTTCTGAGCGCTGATTTCAAATCTGCACTTTCTGTTTTCAAGTTGCTTTTGGGATCTGAGATACACCGTTATTTTCTAGTTTCAATGAGGATATCATTTTCCCGTGTGGAATTTCTTAAAGTACTTATCGAAAGTAACAAAAGACTATTTGGGATTTTGTGGCCTTACGAAAATTTTCGCTAACTTGTAATAATGTAATAGATGTGGTCAAACTCCTATGTAAAATATTAATTTTCTACAATATTTTGTTTACTGAAATTTAAATTAAAAATACTAACAATTTCTTAAACTTTTTTTCACTGCATCAAGTTTGGCTTTTATTTTTTTGCCGATTTGACCTTCTACTTTTCTTATTTTAATAACGGCGTCATCATCAAGTTTAACGAAGGTGCTCAATGGTTATTGTCTTGACTAGAAACCCATAGTTTGAGTGTTTAAATACAACTCCGTTCAAATAGCAACAGAAACAAGGCTAATTTATTATAAAATTTAGGTAATTCTACACCAAACATCAAAATGTTATTGCTTTTGCTTCTTGAAAATGCCTAAAGGTACTGACTGACTATCCTACTTAGTCGTACGATCTGTCTAAAATCGCATGTGTGCTAAAAAAGTATGATAGTGTGTATTGAAAAAGCATGTGTATGACAGAATTTTTGACAGGTCTGTGCGATTTTTTAATGTTATGAAATTTTTCATAAAATAAATTTTATCTGTGCGATCAGAGTTGCATTTTCTATGTTCAAGGCAGAAAAATAGCAACAATACCAAACTTGTGTTTTGTTTATACAAACATTTAAGTTATTTTTCATTGTACATATTTGTAAAAAAGATATTTTGCTCCGAAGAAGAAAATGAATACTTTTAAAAGTATTAAGGTGAGTAAACATATGTTTTTGCATCTTTTTTGTATAATAGTGTGGCATAAAGTTCGCCATTTTAAAGCGATTTCTTCAAGTAGGACAGAATTCTGTCACACATTATTTTGACATAATCGTACGATCGTGTAGGATAGTGAGTCAGATTATCTCATACTATTTTTACTGTTTGACAGCTTCAGGGCTCAAACAATTATAAGCAGCTGATCCGCTGGCTACACCTTGTAATGATTCGTCTTGAACAGACAGATATTTCCAAACAAAAAATTAAGAAAAGAACGATTTTTTAATAAATATTACGAAATATGATGAAAAATATGAATTTATAACAAAATATGTAAAAACATGCGTTTAAGACAAAATATGTCAAGCAAATTGATGCCATTTTACTGGAAATATTGTGATTCAAAAAGATATTAACTTTAGGTGGGTCTCAGAGTAACGACAACAAACATGCCTTGCTTATAAAAATAAAAGTGGATGTTATTGAATATGTTTTTAATTTAACTGAAATTAATGTTTTATTCTAAGATTAACAAAAAAGAATTGAAAAAGAATACTTTAGAGAATTTTGGAAAGCTTCTTCATAAGTTTTTTTTTTTATTTTTAATTTTAAAAAATGCACAAATTTAAAAATATGAATATTTTTCTATTACAGTGAAGGGTATATAAGACTCGGCATTACCGAATTTAACTTGTTTTTTTTTTATAATTTCTATTCATTTATGTTTTTCTTATATTTTCAATACGAGTTACAAGTTCTGTTTAATTGAGGTTTTTCGCTGAGCATGTGTCTTTAACCACACACTCAATGGTGTGTAATTGGACACACGCACGCGTGAAGAAAATTACAAAAAAAGAAAGAAACAAAAACAGAAAATGTATAATAATAAATACAGTATTATTATTATTTAAACTCGTACTTTTGTTAAAAAATAAGTTTTTTTTGCTTTAAAAGTTTATTTACTGGTAATCTTAGAAGGGGTGCTGCTTATAAGCAATACGCGTATGTTGTATGTACATGCCTCAAACATGGAAAAACATACTTTTTATGTAAAAAAAGAAGAAAAAAAATAAAGCAATATTACTGACATGATATCTTTTGTTTAACAGATATATAAAAATATCTGTTATGTATTTATACGTGGGTACATTTAAGTTAAAAAAAAAAAATATTTTTGAAGAAAATATGAGCTGCTCTAATGCAATGTAAAAATTAAATCTATTTTAGAGATTTTAAAAATTTTGTTTTTCGTTATGAAGTTCCATTAAACATTTGACAATAATATGTCGACAATATATCCCTCATTTCCTTCAATAGTGTCATAATTCAAGAAATATGATTCTGCAAGAGAACTATTATGTGAGTAGGTATCTCTAGAAAGCATATAGAAATCCGTTTACAAATAGAATTTTCATTGTTAATCCAAATAATACAGCCATTCAGCACTTTATAAAGTGTCTCATGTTTGTGGTATCATTATTATTAGAGGTACCCACCGAAGTGGTAAATTCAGTCTTAAATTATGTACAAAATCGTGAGTATAAAAATTGTGGGTCTATATGTACCATCAGACAAATTCGTTGGGAAATAAAAAATTTGTATAGCGAACAAACACACACAAACAGAAAATGATTTTTATTTATATTTTAAAATGTAAAAAGTGGTTATTGTGACATAACGATAATAGTTGGACAATTGGTATCGGGAAGTTTTTTGTAGATATTAATATGTTCTTTAATATTGTAGAACATACTTTTGTTCTAAATATCATCAATAGTTTCGGCAGTGCATGCGACGAAAGGCGTTTTAGGGCACTTTTTTACACCTTGGGTTACGTTACTTAAGTTTTAGTAAGGATCCCTAATCTTTTCTAGCAATAAATATAGCCTATGTTAGTCAGGGTGAATGTAGCTTTCCAATGGTGGAAGAGTTTTTGAAATCGGCACAGTAGTTTTTGAGTTTATTCATTACAAACATACACACACACAAAAATAAAAATTTTTTCCTCTTTATAATATTAGTATAGATAATCTGTGGTGAGGTTTTCTGGAGAGATGATTTAACAAAAAAAAAAAACTGCAATTTGTTTCATCTTGTCCAATCATGTAGTTTAAAAGTGTTACATCTATTACCCTTTTTTATTTTTTTTACCCACTATGCGTTTTCATGATTTATAAAGTTCTTTTCTAGATTTGCGATTTTAGCCTCCTCTTAATCTGGCAGCTCAGTTGGTATAACAAAAAGAAGCCTTGCAAACGAAAGACTTAAGACACGAGCCCAACTGTGAAATATAATGTAAAAGACAAACGTAAATGCTCTTATTCAAAAAACAAAAAAAAAGTAAAATTTGTTTAAAATTTACATAAAAAATTTCGATAACGTTGATTTTAACGTCTACGTTAATTTTTTTTCATAATGGGGAAAATGTTTTTATTTTAAGACCGACAGTGATGGGAAATTAACTATTTTCGCTTCACATATAGCAATCTTAAAAGCAGTTTGAAAGACAAATATTTGATTTTGATTTAATTTTTTTAAGATAACGCTTTAAAAAAAAAAAATTGTTTTGCTTCCATAACAAAAGTGATCAATCAACTCGTTCAGAAAATTTTTATAAAATAAAATAACTGTAGTAAAGACACTGGGCCATAATCATAGTTATAAAAAAGTAGGCTTTTGTTAAGAACTGACTTTTGTTTATAAGAATTATTATATATGAAGTTAAAGTCGTTTTTAAAAAGATACCGACTTTAGTGTGACTATGATTATGGTCCACTGTATGTACTTTTATGTATGAAATGCACTCATGAAACTTTACTAAAATCTGTATTTAAAATTTTTAGTAATCAATTCTACACGTGCAATTAAATCACATACAAAATTTGTATGGAAAACGAAAAATTTTTGGAGGAATTTTGTTGCAAAATTTCTACACATACTCGTATCAGAGATGTGCATGAATACGATTCAAATGCCTTTTTTAATTTTTGGAAAATGTTTATTGAACTGTCATTAAACATAACCTAAATGAATGGTGTCATTGCATATTACGTGTGATTGCTTGCATATTCTATAAACGAAACAATATCAATAATATTAAATCTTTTTAAGCAAATATATTTATTATAGTGCAAAATAATAATAATATTATCTTACAGAAAAAATATGTTAAACGAATTTCAGACATTTTTCAGATGTTAAGAAAAGAAATAAGGTAATACTTCAAGTTGAATATTTTATTATTTAAAAGTAAATATTATTATTTTATTTAAATTTTGATTCACGAGCTTTATATAAAAAAAATAAATATTTATTTATATTTTTCTTTTAATATATTTGGCTAGTCGTCACAAAGCATCTTCAGAATTTTTTTATGTAAAACAACAAAATTTTTTATAAATATAAAAAGTTCCAAATTTTGCTTTTGATTTGTCTATTTTTTGTAAATCGAAAAGCACCATTTGCAATATTTTTATTATTTCGGAGTTAATTTTACCAAAATAAAACGAATTTTGTTTCTTAAATCACACGCGAAAACTTATTTAAAACAAATTAATTCACTGATGTTGCACTATGCGTTCAACTTATCATTGAGCCTTTATGAATACTTTGCATAAAAATAAAAAAAAACAGTAATAATTTTTGATGTGTTATTCCTAACGGCATATTTAAATGGCAAGCAATTGTGGGAGAGCCAACACTGCCAACAATATTATTAGCACATGTTGATGATGGAAAAGAAAACAAAAGCAGTGAGTTGATTCACATAAGAAAGAAGCAATCTGGCACACAAACACCTTATTTGATATGTCATGACATATTTTTGAATTGTGTACAAGTATAATGCAACTAAAGCTAAAGCTTTTGATGATCTGCTCTTTGGTATTTCTTTAACGAAAATTAATTATTTATTTTGGAATTAACAAAAAATTTCCAAAGAAAATTATTTTAATCACTTTTCTTTGGAAATCTTTTTATAATTTTTTTTTTTTTTTTTTTTTTTTTGATACTCAACAATAATGTGAAAAAATTAAAACTTTTAGTATTTAGCTACTTCAGTAAACTTTTTTTTATTTAAAAACTCTTCTATTACTAGAGTACGTAATATTTGTTTACTTTTAAAACCTCCTACGCTGTTATTTTTATTGCTCACAATAAAAAGGATCATAAAATGATTATTATTTAATATTTTAAATCGTATGCACCGCAAAGTTTAGTTTAAATATTTGTGGCTTTGCTTTCATGCTGAAAATACTTGTAAATGCTTGTCAGTATATAAACGTCCTGGAATGCAAACAATTTTACAAATGACTTAACATAAAATATTGATTTAAAACTTAGAATGAAGGTCATTGATTTTGCAAGAAAAAAAGTGTAATAAGAAGAGAAATTCCTTAATAAAAGATAATAAAAGATAATCTGTGGTAAATATAGAAAGAGTAAAAAATAGCATAATTTGGTTAAAGGCACACACACACAAATATGGACTCGGCATACTATTATTGCTTTATGCACTAAATATTTATTAAGGAAATTTAAATGGGGGAATGCTTAGAGAAGTTTAAGCTTTACTTTTCTGCAAAGTGGTTTTTAATAATTTAATTTTTGTGTGTGTTTCTTTATAAAGAAAATTATAGAAAAATACATTTTTAAAGAATCCAGAAATCTCCACAATTATGCTATTTGTTGCTTCTTGTCTAAAACTTTAATTTTAATGCTGGCGTTGAAATTTTTTATTAGAGTTTCTTTTTTATGTTTTCATGTTTTTTGTTCACTTGTTATGTCTAGACAATTGTAGACGAGCGCATAAAAAATTATTAAACTCAAATTGCAAATGTAATTAACTTTGATGACATCAAATGGACATTAAATAAATTACACAATCTAACTGTGCGATATTCCATTTAACACGTTCTCTAGCTCTTTTCTTATCTCCCTCTCCCTATCTTTTCTAGCTGACACTTTGTTGGAATGCTTTGCAGTCACTCTATTCAGTAATTACAACTTTATATTAAACGCAATGATTTTAATGGTTCTTTAATTTCATTAAAAGCTCTTAAATAACACTGATCTACAATATTTTTGATTTCTAGTATATAAATCTATGTATAGTTCAGTAGGTTATTTCAAATAATTTGCAATAACTCGAGAACCAGCTGTCTGTTTAAACTTACAAAAACACATCAGCATCCGAAATAAAATAACTTTTAAATTATGTAAAAATCAAAATTTAACCAGACCTATAGTTTGGGAGATATTCACAGGGCTTTCTCCAAAAAACATATTTTTTGAAGAAAATTTAAAAAAATTTCTTTAAAATTTAATATAAACAAAATCCTTAAGTTTGTATTTAATGTTGATACTTGTATATGTTACAAACAAAATAAGCCATATTTCCTAAAAATCCAGTCATAATTTCTTAATTTATTCACAATATAGTGATAGCACCTAAGACTCTTTCTCTCGTCCCATACAATTTTTTTTTTATATATATTAAAATAAAAAAACCCTCGTTAAGAAAATTGTGTGGCTCAGGATAAAAGTAATTTATAGCGATTGAAAATAAACCTTGAAATCTAAAGCAAAAAATAAAAAAAACTTCATTTTGTAGGCCTGTGTAATAGAGCTCTTCACAATGTGTAATAGATTTACTTTGAATAATATCAAAATGGGCTTTGTTTTGGAGTAAATGGCAGAGTGATAAGCTTTAAATATGCATGAGGGCAAGTGAACGTGACAAAAATTAATAAAAGTGAGTGGACGTGTGTAGTATTTTTTGATTATTGAATGAGCGCAATGAAAGAAATGTTTCTTGTTTCAAATAATAAATTTTGTTATTTTTCGAAGATTGAAAGAAAAAAACCTTAAAGTGCGAAGTGTTTTACGCGTGACTACTTTTCCACTTTCCATGGCATAGCGAATACGATTATTAAATCGTTGTCTCGTGTTAAATATCATCTTGAAATAACGTTTAAATTAGTTTAAAACACCTACATTATTTTTATTGCTTAATTAAATTCTATGCACATCATTGTTATCTAGCACTTGCTCTGCTGCAACAAGCAAAAAAAAAAGTACAGCAAAATTTCAATTTATTTTTTTTTTTTGTGAATATTAATTTATATTTTTTTCACCAGGCGCCGCCGCAACTGCATAACAGCTTCCATGACAAATAAAATAAATAAGTTTAAGTTTCTTAAAATGTTTCTTCTTATTCCATTAATATTTTATCGATCAGTCTGAGCATCAAGTAATAAATTATATTTCACATTCCAATTGCATTTGGTTTGTTGGAATTCAAAGAGAAAGCCGTCCCAGTTAAAGTGTGTAAATGTAGTCAGCCCAGTGTTTCGTGTTTAAAATACAATAAAAGGGCGTTTAATTTTTTTTAAAGAAAATTGTCACACTCATAAATAAGTGTGTCTGATGAGCTTTAGTATGCATATCCATCCAATGGATGGCATAAATATAATAACAAACTTTGTTAGATGGGTGGATTTAAATTAAGACAGTTTCAAATGAATACAAACAATATCTGTCAATTAATTTCTAACCATAATTAAAAGTGTCAATTGAATGTTAAATTGTTTTGCAATTAAATTATACCAACTATAAATTGTCATAAATGTGTAAATACAGGCAGGCATACACTGCTAAACAAATTTTTGTAATAAATAAAAAACTAAGAGTTTCACTGTAATTCTGAGTAAAACGACTTGTCAAAAATTGAAATGAAATGAACAAGTGTAATTCGGATAAAAATTTGACAGTCGTATGGCTGTCACCATTTTTAGAAAATTTTCTAAACGTTTATACTTTTGAGTTCTCAAATATTTGTAATGACCAATTTTTTTTGCTATTTATTGAGATTATTAAGGGCTTACCTTGGGGTATTTAATGGTCAAAGATATCATCTTGGATATTTTTAACCCACTGTTCCATATCAGCAATTAAAGGTATTGTTCTAAAGTTTTTTCGGTTAACTTTTCATTGTATCAAGGCTGAATTTTTGCACACCAACAATGAAAATCTTAACACTTGTATTATAATGCAAAATAAGTACTATTTGGCTAAGAAGGATGCGTATACCCCTTACATAGGTCCAGAAACGTTCTGCGGTTCTAGTGCCCTACTACGCAAGGCGGAGAAACGAAGTCTGCTGGAGGGCCGAAGCGGGTATGCGATAGTCAAAGAGACTTATTAACCTCGAGCGCATTAGGGCAGATATTGTTTTAAATCTCAGCAGGAATGACATAAAACTCCACGTTGAGCTACTTACGGGCCATTGTAGACTTAAATATAACATGAGTAAAATCGGTGTGGTAAAAAACGGCTCCTGTCGTTTCTGTCGAGTAGGACGGGAAACGTCGTAAGATGTTCTGTTCGAGTGCTCGGCATTGGCAAGACGCAGAATGGGCTGCTCAGGCAGGGGGATATTGGTCCCAGCAGACCTAGGCATGATTAATCCTACAGCTATTTATTACAAGATTCGTAAGGAGTCTCGGATTGTAGTTCGGAACTGGGTGGCATAATAAATCTTAAGGTCGCCATGCGATTATAGTCCATGATAATAATAAAAAAACCTCCGTATTATTTTTCGATAGTTGTATCAAATACCATTTGATTTTGCTCTTTCAAAATCCAAATAAAATCTTAACTCTTGCATTATAGTGTAAAACCCGTATTAATGTAATGCATAAGATTTTTCCACTAGCTTGCTTTAAATACTTTTAAAACACTTAACAAAAACTAGCCTCCTTCTCCTGTTACAAACAATTTTGTCAGCTGCAGGTCCAGGGAGGCTTAAGAGAAATTTTGAATTTAGAAACAAAATATTTTTTCCGAAAAACTATATAAAAAAATACCAAAAAAAGAATTTCATTAAATACATAAAAAAAATTTAAAGTAATACCACTGCAACCGATTTTTATTTTTCAAAATTCGCCTTCCCATGCAAAACGTATAAAGCAAACCGAAGTAATGCGACGGCAACTGAGTGGTTGGAAATTCCAATTTTGGCAGACATTACGTAGGGAAGTTGGCTGCAAAACAATTGTTTTTTTATTATTTTTAGTTATTTTTTTTTAATACAACGTTTTTCTTAAGTGGGTTTTATTAAACTAGATGACTTACAGTCATACCTAAATTGGCGCGGTAAGCGTTTTTTATCTGTTAAAAATTCTCATGCTCATACAAAATATATGGAGCATCCGACAACGCTGAGCAACTTTACTATGCAATTTTGACAGCGCGTTTTGTTGAGAAGTTGGCTGCAAAACAATAGTTTTTTTTTTTTAATTTTTGTTTTGCTGTTTTTAACTAGTAATGATATTTCAGCCAGTTTTTATTTTTTACTTTAGCGTCTTTAGTGGGTGTTATTAAGCTACTGTAGAGAATACGCACCGCCAGCGCTCTTATTTAGGGATGACACTTTAATATAAATGTAGGACGCTAAAAACCGCTTCGCTTGCTGGTTCAATTTAGGTTTGACTGTTAACATTACTATTTATTCATTACGCAACGCCAGCACTCTTATGCCCAGTATTTGCCTTCGCACTTAGGTCTCATTTGAACTTTAAGTTCCATTTCGATACAAAATCGAGTTTCTAACTATAAACTTAAATCATGTTTAAGTGGCCAATTTTGGGCACTTAAAGTCCACTTAAGTTGCACATATTAAACATATGATTTTGACAGTTTTTTTTGTGTATCTCGTAAAAAAAGATTATTGTGTTTAATTTAATAAATATAATAAAAAATAATAAGTAATAATAATAAAAGTAATACAAAAACAAACAAGTAGAGAAAAATAATTAAAATGAATTCTAATGAAGAAGACATGAATGACGCTGAAATCTCTGAAGTATTAATTGGATAATTATCATTAATTTTAGACATTTCATGATGTTGCCACACTTTTGTGGCAAACAAATAAGAACAATCATTTAAGACTGAAAACCTGAACTGTATTTATGTGCAACTTAAGTTAAAAACGACAAACTAATTCTCGATTTTAATACGAAGTCAAAAACTGGGGGTTATTTAGGTTAGGCTGGGTGCCAAAAAACGCTACACTTGTCGCGCTAATTTAGATTAATCTGTTTAAAAGGCAGTTTAGTTAAAATTTCAAATACTCACTTTTTTAATGAATGTCGTTGCCACATTATGGCCTTATATTTTATGATTTTCTTTAATTCAACTGCGAAAGTTTTTGATTCTCATTCCAAATATGTTGCGTAAAAATTGATCATTTATAAAATGATTTAGGTTGAGTGTGAATTTGTGTTGCCAGAAATTAAGTCAAAGGCTTTAGAAAAAATTACAAATCCCACTTACATTTAAAACTTGCATTTTTAAAGTGGAAGTAAACATTAAAAAAATTTGTTTTTATTAATTTTTACTCCATTAGGTAACTTTTTTGATAGAAGCTGGAGGCGCGTGATATGTACTCCCACCTATACCCAAAATGTTTTTCTTTTAATCTGAAAAAGAGAATATTTAGTAATTTTTATGTGACGACATTTTAATTTTATTCCCCAAATTTTTTTTTAAATCCAAAATACTAGCATAAACAAAATTTACTTCCCAAATATGTATTTAAATTCCCAAAAAAGGATTACTTAAGACTTTTAATGTCAAAACTTTTAAAATTAATTCTCTAATAGAGAAAATTGATTTTCAAAAAGGGAATATTTAAGAAAAATTTACCTATATCAAAAGTCATGATTTTAAATCAGCATTTAAATGCCTTTGTCGGTTCGTTGATCAACTCTTGGAAAAATGGGAATAGTCATGGTGTAAGAACACCAGGTGACACTGAGACGCCAGCTGAATCTTGCATGATTGAAGCTCGTTCTGTCAAAAACTAAGAGATATCAATGTGTTAAAGAGAGATCAAAAAAAGAAACAAATTTTTTGTTTCACTCTAGCACACATCTGAATATCAACCAACGGAAATAATTTTTGACAGGAGGAGCCTCAAAAGCAATAACAAAATATATGGGATTTTTGTAATGTTGTTATTTTTGTATTTTTGAAGTTTTCTGGTTTTATTGTACCATGGGAATGGTATAGTGATGTGTGCCCGTATTTGATTGTGTAAATATAATGTGTGGCCACATTATAAATTTTAAAAGAGCATGAAAAGAAAGTTGATTAACTAAAATTTCCTCTGTGTATTTCATTTTTTCTTTAGGTATAAAGAAACCGTCTGTATCTTAAAATTTTTAGTTCCCATAAAAAATATTTCCTATTTGTCAACTCCTTCCAGGAATTAAATTTCTATAAATATTTATATTCTAATTGTTCTTAAATAAAAAAAAAAACTGGACATTCACACAGTATTTTTTAACGTTATAGATAAGTAGAGAATCAAGTGTGTTATACAGCCGTGAAAATTATAGACTTGACCAAAAAAAATACAGAAACGATAATAGCAATAAACACTTGGATTCACATACATCACTATATACGTTCAATACCAGTGTTTAGCAAATAGAAGTGTAAATCCCAAGAAAACACTTCAATATTCCAGGTATCAAAAGTATGTAATTCCAAGCAGCGAGTCAACCGTACAAAAAACAAAATGTTAAAAATAAAATAAAAGACTACAAATTGTCTGCTATTGTTATACACTTGAGATAGAAACAATTTTTTTAGGCAAGCAGATACACACTCGGTTTTAAATACGTTTGTATGTATGTATGTATGTAGCTAGTAGGAAGGTAGGTAGAATATAATTTTAAACACCTGAAAGCAGAAAAAAACACAAATGCCCACACTCGCACACACATTTTTCGTGTGCAGATTGAGAGGGAAACAACTGAAGATGCCGCTTAACTCTTGAAGAAAAAATTTTACAAGCAAAGGACTTTTAAGAACTTTATAAACTAAAAAAGCAAAACATTTTTAAATATTTTTTTATTATATGAAGTTCCCATGTTCATTTGGGCATCACTTGACATTTTTTTATAAGCGAAAAAAAAAATTCTGCAACAACAACGCTTGAAAATTAAGAAAAACTGAAAGGATTAACCGCAAACATTTGTAAGCAGTTTCTGAAATGGGATATTTCTTAAACATATTTTAGTTTTTTATTTTTATTTTTCGTCTTCTGTCGATTCTCTCAATGCATTTAACCATGCATGCATGTGTTATTTTGGCTTAAGAAGCTGTGCTAAATATGATAGGGTTTTCAAAATGTTGCATGCACATACACACTCGTATTGTCAATATTTGTTTGTTAAGAAAATGATTTAAATTTTATTCGTATATAAATAGCATTCCTTTGAATTTTTTTTTTTATTATTATTTTTTTAATTTAAAATGTTCTAAAAGAAAAGGTAAATTCAAATATTGTGTGGCACAAGTTGCAAAACATTTTTATATTTATTATAATAAAGCTTTTATAGGATATGTAGCTTCCAGAAAAAACGAAATAATATTTCATTAAAAAATTTTTTAAAGGCAACACTATTTAGGTGCGGCTCTAAGCAAGAATTAAGCGAACAGCTCCCAGACTGAAAATGCTTTTATTTCGCAAAAATTTCTCTGAAAGTCGGCATGCAATTTTATCCTGGGCAGGCCTAGTTTTATGCCTACTACTTGTATGAAATGTTGAATTTCAAATGAATTGTGTGGACGTTCGTCCCACGGAAAAGGTTGCCACTTGATTTTATCTAGAGCACGCCCAGTTTTAAACCCATTTTTTCAATTGATTTCTTTGATTTTCTGTACATACGATTTCTATAGTCTAGAGAAGGTTGCCATATGATTTTTTCTAGGCCATGCACACTTTTTAAGTAAAAATTTTTACTTGTCAAGAAATTTCTTTGAAATTTGCTAAATGCGATCTCTGTAAATTCTCAAAAATTCTGTATTTTTGTAGCTGCCGCCCTTATTTTTATGCCCATTTTTTGGATAAACATTTAAGTTTGAATTTTGTGACTAGACACGATTAGTTAGACGCCCCCTTTTTTATATAGAAAATTTAAATTTTAATTGATATCTTTGAATTTCGGTACATACGATCGCTGTAGTCTGCAGCTCAACATTTAACTTTTAACGGCCACGCCCACTTTTTATTTAACTTTAAATCGCTGATTTAAAAATAAAATTTTTTTTCCATTGGATTTTACAGTCACGTCTGCTATAAGCATGTTATGCAAAAATTTAAATTATTTCAAAATCGGATATGCGTTCTATGGAAACCACGTTTTGAGAAACATATAAATAAGGCAAATCAGATTAATCTATACCGCGTTGTATGGAAACTACCACCGAATTCTATTTTATATTGTATAAATTAAAGGAATTCGTATCGTGTTATACGGAATCTCACAGAAATATTTTGTTTAAAATTTTTGAGAAAAAATATTTTTTTTTTTTTATAGATTAACTAGCTGACCCGGCAAACGTTGTTTTGCCTTAAAATTTTTTGTATATTCGATTTTCTTCTCTAAAAAATCATGCTCATACAGGTAGTAGATAAATAAGCCAGATTCCGACTGCAGTGCCACCTAACAGGCGATTTTGTAACGCTAAACCTTTCAAGCCGTAACCCAAATTAAATCGGTTTAGCTGTTTAGGAGGAGTACAATGTTAAACTCACGTACTGTCGAATTTTATATATTAAGATAATAAATAATATGGAAAGTATTAGATAAATAAATTTCTTTTCTTGTGGCAATAAAGCATAGTCTGTCGGATGACACTACTCGTAACAACATTTTTATTTATGAAAAATTTCTTTTTTTCATAAATTTCTGTGTTTTTCTTTTATTTTTTATTCTTCACTCTTGTAATAGTGCTATAAAGAGACCGCGTTATAGGAGAACTTGTCGTATATTTCACACCGCGTTATATGGGATTCGCGGTATAAAAACACCGTGTTTTAGAAGACTTGTCTGTATAACGAATTTTGTTAAATAAGTAAAATTCGTTAATTCTAAATGTCATACTCTTAAAATAATCCTTTCTAAAGAGTGATTTTTTTGCTATTATCTTTTTGGCAACACTAGTTTTGACAGCTCACGCACGTTTTGTATCTTGTGTCACTGTCAAACATCTTCAGTTTGGTCTATAATTTAATCATGAATCGTCTTACAAACGAACAACGCTTGCAAATTATTGAATTTTATTACCAAAATGCGTGCTCTGTTAAGAAAGTTCATCGCGCGCTTCTTCCATTTTATGGTCAGTTTAATCGACCTACTGAGGCTTCTATTCGGGCTATTGTAACAAAATTTCGCACCAAATTTACATTGTTGGACATTAAACCACCAACACGCTTACGTAGAGTGCGAACTGAAGAAAATATCGCAGCCGTATCGGCCAGTGTTGGTGATGACCGTGAATTATCGATTCGGCGCCGTTCGCAGCAATTGGGCCTCTGTTACTCCACTACGTGGAAAATTTTGCGGAAGGATTTTTGTGTGAAGCCTTATAAGATACAACTGGTGCAAGAATTGAAGCCAAACGACCTACCACAACGCCAAATTTTTGGTGAATGGGCTCTTGAAAAGTTAGATGAAGATCCACTTTTTTATCGAAGAATTGTGTTCAGCGACGAGGCTCATTTCTGGTTGAATGGATACGTGAACAAGCAAAACTGCCGTATTTGGAGTGAAGAGCAGCCAGAAGCATTGCAAGAGCTACTAATGCATCCACAAAAAACAACCGTTTGGTGCGGATTATGGGCTGGCGGCATCATTGGGCCGTATTTATTCAAAGATGATGCGAATCACAACGTTACTGTGAATGGTGAGCGCTACCGTGAGATGATAACAAACTTTTTTTTGCCCAAAATGGAAGAGCTTGACTTGCATGACATGTGGTTTCAACAAGACGGTGCCACATGCCACACAGCACGCGAAACAATGGACCAATTGAGAGGCGAGTTCGGTGAACAGTTTATTTCACGCTTGGAACCAGTCAATTGGCCGCCCAGATCGTGCGATTTAACGCCTCTAGACTATTTTTTGTGGGGCTATGTTAAGGCTAATGTCTATAGGGACAAGCCCGCTTCGATTGACGCACTGGAAACTAACATTGCCATAATTATTCGTGAGATACCGGCCGAAATGTTGGAAAGAGTATGCCAAAATTGGACTAAGCGGATGGACCATTTGAGGCGCAGCCGCGGCCAACATTTGCATGAAATAATCTTCAAACATTAAATTATATCGACCCAACTATCGATCCAAATAAATATTTCATGCATTTTTCTGAATTTTATGTGTTTTTTTTTTAAATTTCCGATAGTTCTTATAAAATCACCTTTTACAAGGACAGTTAGTTACTTTTATTAAATTACTTTGTAAAGTAACGTTTTTTTTTTCAACTAGTGTTTATTTCGTGAATGGTAACACTTAGCTCATGTCTGATTTGACAGATAATTAGTTTTATCCTTCCGCTGAACGAATATGGTTGTGTATACGCTTGAACAACGCTGGAAAATATTGCGACATTACTTTGAAAATCATGCTAATGTTGCAGGATGTGAAGAGAAGCACCGTCAGCCCCGTATGTTCGTTATCTTGTGAAAAAAGTTAAAGAAACTGGCATCCTCATCGATAAACCAAAGCGTGAAAAGCCAAAAACACAGCATACACCCGAGAATATTGCTGCTGTGGCAGAAAGTGTGCGTGAAGAGCCATCAACATCAATTCACCGTCGTCCTCAACAATTGAACATTTCGGAGACATCATTGAGACGAATTTTGCATAAAGACCTTGGTATGACGCCATACAAAGTCCAATTGGTTCAGGAGTTGAAGCCAACTGACCATCCAATGCGTTTTCGCTTCGCTAAGTGGGCCTGCAATCGACTTACAGAAGATGCCGATTTTGCCAAAAAAAATCATCTTTTCAGATGACGCTCATTTTGATCTTGGCGGGTATGTAAACAAGCAAAATTGTCGCATTTGGGGCACAGAAAACCCGCACGCATACATTGAAAAGCCGATGCACCCAAAACGAGTCACTGTTTGGTGCGGATTTTGGTCCAGAGGCATAATTGGGCCATTTTTCTTCGAAAATGAGCAAGGAGTGGCCGTTACAGTCAATGGCGATCGTTACCGGGCCATGTTGAACGAATTTTTGTTCACAAAAATTGAAGAGGAGGATATTGGCAACATTTGGTTTCAACAGGACGGCGCTACGTGCCACACAGCCGAAGCTATACTCTGTTTTTATAGCATTTTCAAAAAAGAGTTATTTGGCGAAACCTGTACATACATAAGACCCTTAATACACCAAGATTAATTTCTTTAAAGATTTCTTTCGAATAAATACTTACCACATCCGAAAAATTAAAAAAAAAAAAACAAATCAGGAATTGAAAAGAATTTATTTTCAAGCCAGAGACAATTGACGCTATAAAGGAGAATATTCGTGAAGCCATCGGTGAAATACAGCTGCACACAATCGATAACGTGCTTAAAAATTGGAGCGATCGTGTAGGCTACTACATGGCCAGCCGAGGCAGTCATTTGTGTTGTCGCCACTGACAAAAACCGCTAAGAAACCACATTATTATTTTATTTATTTTTGTACATATATTACATAGATAACTCCATTTTATTTGCCATAAGAAAAATTGTCTTAGGTTATCTAGCGTGGTATTTTTCTAGAGACTCTTTTTTATATAAAATATTATTTTCTAATGGTTTTCATGCCAAAAAGTAAGTAATTTGTATATAAATTATCATATGAATTTGTAAACATTAATTATAAATTTATAGGAATTTTAATATAAGAAACATTAGTTAATAAACTTGAAGTGAATTCAGCACTAGCGTTTCTTTATTTAAGATCCAAGTGGAAGCCATTGGTGAGGCAATTACCTCTTTTAACAATTTGAATGAAATTATTTTACATTATTAACCGGAAGGATTGTACTTTCAAATAAAAAAAAGAAATTTGAGAAAATATTCAGTAGTTTTTTTTATAGCATTTTCAAAAAAAAAAAAAGTTATTTGGCGGACCCTGTATATCAGGCAAGATAATATGTTCCTTTTCTACTTGAGCTAAAACGTCTACAGAATTTCCCTGGAAGTGAACAAAAGTATTTAACTTTTTTCAATAATTCGTTTTTTATTTAATCATTCAAGTATTAAAGTAATTGTTATGTTAATAATAAATTATTTATATTGGAAATTCTTTATTTATTTATATGAAACTCTGAGTGCTTGAGCTTGCTTGTCTGTTCCATATTCGACAGTTAACCAGATTATGTAGCTGCACTAAATTTAAATTCAAATTTGCTACAACGAACTTGTAATAAATCATTATTTATTTTGTTTAGAAAACTTGTCAATTGATATAAAATATTTTCTTATTATGTATTTTTTTTAATTTATTTTTTAATGCTTTTGTGAGGGCAAAACAAAAAATGTTTTTTATACAGGTATATGTACGTGCAATACGTACCTTTTAGAACTTACTGGCTTCTTATACGTACGTACGTATGTTAATCACCAAAGCCGTACATAAGTTATGAATATAATAAAGTGTGTGCACGAAATAACTAAATCGCAACTAAGTATTTAAGTAGTATGTGTTGCACATACGAGTACTCGTAAATTTTGAAGCAAAAAAGAAAATAAAAAAGATTGAATATCAAAACCAGTTGTATACGTATAAATTTGGTGATGAAGTGGAGTGTCCATTTAAAATAATATTAGTTAAATTGAAAAGCATTTTAGTTTTAAATTAAATTATACACTTATAACACTTTCAAATACAACCGACAGTGTAAATTAAATTTTATAGTAAGAAATGATTTTTGATGATGCTGCTAATGCGGGTTTTACACTATAATGGTATTCGATACGACTGTCAAAAAATCTTACGAAGTTTTTACACTTTAATACAAGCTTTAAGATTTTCATTAGATTTTGTCAGCTGTTTTTGGTATTTCGTTTTTCGTACGGAAAAATGCAGCTCTGATAGGATGGAAAGTATAAATATAAAGTTTCGAAAATTTTCTAAAAATGGTGAGAGCCATACGACTGTCAGATTTCTATTCGTATTTTTTGATGTATTGTTTTCACACTATTCTACTTTTTTAATTATATTTCAATTTTTGACAAGTCGTTTTACTCAGTATTATAGTGTAAAGCCCGCATAAAGGGGGACAGTAATATTAAAGTTGTTATCCCGAGAAAACCTAAGTAAAATGAAGGTTAAAACTATTGGTATAAAAATACCAAGAAAAAAGATGTGAAAGAAGAGAAGAGAAGAAGAAAAGAAAAGAAGATATTCATTTTATGTGCTGTTTTTATAACACAAGCGATCAAAATATTGATCGTACGATCTGTCTAAAAACGCATGTGTGCTAAAAAAGTATGATAGTGTGTATTGAACAAGCAGACTTTTTGACAGGTCTGTTCGATTTTTTAATGTTATGAAAATTTTCATAAAATAAATTTTATCTGTGAGATCAGAGTTGCATTTTCTATGTTCAAGGCAGAAAAATAGCAACAATACCAAGCTTGTGTTTTATTTATACAAACATTTAAGTTATTTTTCATTGTACATATTTGTAAAAAAGATATTTTGCGCCGAAGAAGAAAATGAATACTTTTAAAAGTATTAAGGTGAGTAAACATATGTTTTTGCATCTTTTTTTGTATAATAGTGTGGCTTAAAGTTCGCCATTTTAAAGCGATTTCTTCAAGTATGACAGAATTCTGTCACACATTATTTTGACATAATCGTACGATCGTGTAGGATAGTGAGTCAGTACCTTTAAGAGTGTTTTTTTAATTTTTTTACCTTAAATGTATTAAATTCCATTTTTCTGAAATGTATAAAAAAGTCTTAATTACTTTTTTCGTGTTTTTTTTTTCATTTATTACAAAAATAAGTCATTCGATTTACTATGGGCAAGTCGTAAAACGAATAAAATTAAGTGAATGTGGCTTAGAGAGCGCCAAAAAAAAAGTGAATTGGTTTTAAAACAAATTTTTTTTTCCAATTCGGTTCAGAATAGTAATTCAGCCAATAGTATTTTTGCTGAAATTCTTATATCTTCCTTGTTTTCCTAATAAAAATATTATTTTAAATGAAGCATTCAAGTTATCTGGCGCACATGTTGCTTTTAATACACTAGCAGCAGCTAAGTAATATCCTCTAAAGCGTACGTGAAGTCATAATAATTGCAGTAAGAAAGTGGCTGTAATTGTAATTTGTTTTAAGCTATGGACTTATTCCACTTTTTGCCAAATTTGTTTGATTACTTTATGAAGAAATCGTACTCCAATGTACGTGTGATTATAAATTTGGGTTGATACTCGTATAGACACCATCTTACCAAAAATATCACTAACGCATTTTTTTTTTTTTTTTTTTTTTTTTTTGAAAATGGACTTATACCACTATCAAATATAACAGTTCACTTGTATAGGGTGGTCTAAGGCAAGCAAAGGAAGTTTTGATTGTCATATATTTTGAGAACTAACAAAATTACGCAAATTAAAGTTCATGTAAATAATTCCAATGAAAGTTGATAGTGGGATCACGCTACATGAGTATTAAATATTTATAGAATTCCTGTAGTGCGATTCAGTAACTTTTATTACGAACATTCGTATCGAAAAAACAAGTATAATGATTTTTTTGTCGAATTCGGTATTCAGTAACATTCAGTAATACCCACCTGGCATTCAAATGTAAAAGAGAAGAGAAGAATAAAAATAGAATATATAGTTTTCAATATTAAAATGTTGGTTGGGAAATTTATTTATTTATTCAGTTCAATCTTTTTGTAACTATTGATTAATAATTCTTATTTAGTCAATTGCTTTTACAATATAAAGGTTCTAATGTTTGCAAGAAACGTTGGGAGTAACCTACTGAGGATTCAGAGTAGCGTCTGATGAATAGGTATGCTATCCCCTTCAGTACTTATTGTACTGAATGAATAACTCATGAGAATATCATGAGTAAAAGAATAAATTTTAAAACCAACACAATTTCTGGAATTAAGCACAAATAAAGATTAATATTTTGTTACATTTTTATATATATATTTTTTTTTCGATACGACTGAATAGCACCACTGATTTCTTTCGTTTCAATTTAGAAGAATCTGCTATTCGATAATAAATAAATTCCAAATTGTAAATTATGAAGTTTTTTATGAAATTAATTGCGACCAGAGCTTAAGATCATTATACGAATCTGGGTAGAATGATACCCACATCTAGGTCTGTGTGTGTTCAGAGGCAGCATATAATCTAATTTTATTTTTAGTTTTTACTCTTGTAACCAATAAAGTGATAACATTTATTTTATTCAATAAAATTTTGAATAAGTTTTTATTTTCTTGTATGTGAAAAAAAATACTTATGCGAACAGTGTATCCACAAGATAAATGCGAATGTGTATGAAAGCTGCAAAAAATTTTAAAATGCAACTCGCATACTTAAATTGTACATACGGAGTGTGATCACAAAGTTATGGGCATTTTAAAAATCATTATGCGTCAACATTAAACAATTTTATTAACATGAAAAGCTTTAATTGTATTAGTGATTATTTTAATATAACTTTGGGGTAGTCCCGTCAATATTTGTGCAAATTTGCATTTTGCAAATATAGTGAGAGGTCGTGAATGTCTTGTTTAACCCTTTATCGGGCAACATCTCTTTTTTGGTTCAAATATATATTTTTCTATGCCTCTTAATTAAATAAAATTACATGTTTGCTTATTTTTTTTATTTAAAAAAAAAAACTGCTGCGTTCCGAAATTTTTATATCGCCTAAAAGTTATAAATATTAAATGAAAAATTAAATACAAGAGCGCAATTATTCGATTTGGTTATAAAAAAAAGCCACACCAAATTTCTAATCCAAAATTTTTTCAACAAGCAACCGAAAACATTTGATAAAAAAAACATTTCCCGTTGTATTTTAATACTTTTTAGCGTTTTTATGGTGCACGGTTTGTAGTAGTTATGTTAAGCATTTACAATACTTATATCGTACATCAATATATAGTCGTTTTTAGGGTATGTGACATTACTGTCTCATGGCCATCCATATAAAGGCTTAAATTTCCCAAATTTTTGCTTGCAAACACCAAAATCAATGATACCAGAAAAAATCTGGCAGCTTTAATTTTTGTGTTTCTTATTTTCGGTTTTTCGACATTTGAGCAAATTTTGGTTTCAGTGAAAACGTTGGAAAATGAAGCAAAATGCAAACGTGTACATTTTGTTGTTGTGCTGAGCAAATTGAAACATTTTTACACTCATTTGCATCGTGTGCACTATTTGAAAGCACTAACGTGATTGCCTATCCCTATTTTTGGATACAGTTAAAAATTAAATTTTTAAGTGGCTGCATGAAAATTCTTTTTTTAATACAATTAGTTTATACACGCTCACGCCAGTAAATAAAAATACTCATCTACGTTGAATAAATTAAAATTTGTTTCATTCACGCCCAAGCTCAGGAGATATGACATTAATTCACCATCATGTTTATGATAAAAAAAAACTCTCAGTGAGAGCCTCTTTCTTATGACCATGAACGATTATGTGATTGATAACCAAAATAGCTTATATTTGTTTAACAGATATAATTCATGCACTTCTGTCTGTATCATACATTAAATACGCTCACTATCTGTTTGTCAAAACAAATTATTCATAATCAGTTATTTGTGGCCGGTAATAGCAGGGCGATCTGAAATTTGTAAAAAAAAGAAACTATTCACGCAGGCTCACTTATTGTAATTTTTTCTTACGTAAGATCTAGTACGCTTGCGCAATACACGTATGATCGCATCATTTACTGGCACTCACTCACCCGTACCTTTTCACTTAAGCGAAGTACTTGTATTTTTAATAGTTTGCACTTTTTAATCGTGAACGATTACGTTAGATTACTCCAACTACAAACAATTTTTACTCACGATCACTTATCACTATGAGCTATAATCGCACCTCGAACTTTAAGATCTATTGTGCAGATATCTTACTCTTACTATTTATAACTCATGCTTACTTCCGCCCACTTTGTAGTACTTTTTCTCACTTACGCTCATATGTTTCTTGTTTTCATTAAACAAAATATTTATAATTGAGAGAGTTTACGCATGATTATGAATATCACAAAAAAACAGTCACGTAGACTCTCCTGCTTTAATTTGTCTTTTCTCACGATTCTCACTACGTAGTTATCGCATGAGTACCCCAAAAGCAAAAAACTCTCACTCACGTTCACTTAAATTTACTTTTTCTTACTCACGCTCATGTGTAATCTCATTTTTTCATAGCCCAAATTGTTTATAATCGAGATCGTTTGCTGTATATTTTTTTTCTCACTATCATGCACGATGCGCCTATTTCTTTGCTTAAGCAAATTGTTTATGATCGGGATACGATTTTAAGAAAAAAAAAAAAACACAAGCTGGTTCATTCATGATGAAGCCCACTTCCTTATGATCAGTGACAATTACGAGTACGTAATTCATGCACAATTACTTCGACTCTGCACAATAAATCTTAAAGGTCGCGGTGCGGTTATAGCCCATAGTGATTACTTCGACTACTCAAAAAAAATTTAACTTACACCTACTGACTAAGTAAATGAGTTACTCATACTTTTTCTCATGATCACAAGTTTTCGTAGCACAAATTGTTTATAATCGTGAGAGATAGAAAAATCAGTCACGCAGGCTTGTTTGCTTTAACTTTTTCTTTCTTACAAGCCGTCACGATTAAATTTAAAACATTCCACTCACGCAAGCGTAATCAAACAGACCTGATTGTTCGTAAACAATTTACACCTCTGTAATGGCCAATTGAACTAATATTTCAATTGATTAAATAAAATTCTTCCGTTTCTATTATAATACACCTCGTATAGTCATAAATAAATACGTACTCACCGATAACTCTTGACGTTGTAAATTTGCTGTTAATCCAACATGTAGACACATTGCAAAAACAAAAGCAAAAACACTTCTTAGGATCATAATAATGTCGTGTAATGTGGTTGGTTATACAAAATAAAAATTTGCAATAAAGTTTGTGGTCAAAAGAAATAACAGCGACAGAGTAACAACAGCAACAGCAGCACAACTTTCCTATGGGTGATGAGGATTATTTAGTGTTAACCAAGATTAGTTTTTTTAAACGTTTCCACTTGCAATTTCTGTTGCGTTTTTGCTTCACTTTTTCTTGTTATTGTTATTGTCTAGTTAATTTAAAAAGTCGTTGTGTTTTTACCACATACTAAGTATATTTAAATTTATAGTTTTTTTTATTTAATTTTGTTTAATCCCGGTTTTATTTATGCATTTCTTTTGTCATGTTTGTATTAAAAACCTAAAAAGATATTAAAAAAAAGTAAATTTAATTAAAAAAAAAACACTTTTTTAATAAAAATAATTTCATTTTATTTACACTGTGTTGTTGTCTAAAGCTTAAGGCGAATAAATAAATAGCAAAAATAGGTTTTAGGCCATAAAATAAACCATTTTAATGTTATTTTTTAGCCCACCACATTTCAAGTGGGTATAAAAAAACTGCACCAAAAAAGAGGCTTTTTTGTCACTATTTTTTTTTAAGTCTTAAACTTACTAATATTTTGTAGTTGTTTTTGTTTGTTTGTTTTTCTGAACAAAAAAAGTTCTTTGTGCTTTTTGTTTTAAAGGAAAAGAAACGATGACGCGCAAATGCTGTGAACTAAGCAACGATTGAAACGCAACTGAGTTAAAACAAATTCAAAGACCCAACCTTGGCTAAAAAACAAAAAAATAAATAAAACAACGAACGTTGGTTGGTTGGTTGGTTGCCTGTTGCTTGGTTATCTGTTAGATGCAGACAACAACTGACTACCACATAACAACAGCAATAACAGCAATGATGACTACCACAATGAACGCATCAACAACAAGTCATAAAGTATTTTAGTTGTTGCTTGTTGTTGTCGTCTTCAAGTCTGTCGCTATATCTATCTGTACAGTACATGTGTCCGTCTGCGAGTGCGGAGTTACGTACATGTGTGTTTCTGTCTATGTTTACAGACATATACAACAACAATAACTGCTTGCGTTGCCTTGCACTCACTCCAAACAATTGCAGTTTATAAAGGTTGCTGCTGGCGGGCTGCCTGCCTGCACTTTTCATGGATAGAACCCATGCAACACATGACAACAAAGAGCTAAATAAATGACTGTTTCACTGGCTGGTTGATTGGTTGCCTGTTTTTCTGTCGGTCTGCCGACAGACAGCTAGTCTAAAGCCATGTCGCCACTATGTCTGCCGTGTCTGGCATATCTTATCTTAGGCTGAACACCAAAAATTATATACAAACGTAACCTACCTACTTATGTGTACATTTGTGTGTGTGTGTGCGTGTGTGTGTGTGTGTGTGTGTGTGTATCTACTAAACTAAATCATACAAATACATTAAAGTTTTGACCAGCTAAAGTTGCCTTGCCTCAGCTCTTTCTTCAATGTTTACAAATCAGCGGCAGAACGATGAAGTAGAATTTTTTACACAACAAACACTCGTTACAAAAAAAAACCTTTAAATTATCATGTGTAGAAGGGAATTTCTTTTAAGAAAAGTTAATCAAAAAACAAAAAAAAAACAAGAAGCGGAGTGTATAAAAAAGGTTTTCAATAATAACCCAACAAAAATGTGTCCATCTGTGCAACAGTTACACTGTTGCCCGTTAAAATAAAATATAAAGTCAATTAGAAGTTCACAGATCTAAAAATGCAGACCAGTGCCCTACTAAAACTTAAAAATTTCAGAATTATTGTGAAATTCCTTTTACCTCGGTAGGTCACATAATATTTTTTTTAAACAACGAAAATGCGCGAAGCTGCTTGGCTTGTTTGTAGAAAACACACAAGGTCAAAACAGGAATCGAACCTGCGATCTACGGTATCCTCTAATTGAACGTTTACTATGGACAGAAACTTACATAGAGAGACTGACATCGGTAAAACAACTTCTATAGCTATATGGGTCCAAAATATACATTCATATATAAAGAGTGGTTCAACGATAATGCGCAATGTTAATTGTGACTCACAGCTTTGTGTCAACTTTTTTGTGCAACTTAATTTGACATTTTTTTGTTTAAGTGTTTGACAAATTCAAATGGAGAGGTAAACAATTGAGCAGCGTTAAGATTGTTGAAGCCTTTTATTACAATGAGCATTCAAATCATTTCGTGAGCTTTGTGATTTTTTTTGTTCAGCATAATCGAGCAAATGTGTTCACAATCGGGAGAATTGTGAGCAAACTTCATCCCACCGGGTCTGTAGGAAATGTGCAAACACCTGTGCATGCTCACCCAGTTTGTTTTGTGAGAAATTGACGGACAATATAATGCCTCTTGCCATATAGCCAACGAAACAATGGCTGCTTTAAGCTAGAATTTCAATGGCTGTGTTATCTCACTTGGTGGCGATGTCAATTGGCCGCCACGATCATGTGATTTGACATCGTCGAACTTTTTTCTTTGGGGATATTTAAAAGAAAAAAATGTATCTCAATAAGCCAAGAACAATTCAAGAGCTAAAGGATGAGATAATTCCACACATTAAAACGACATTGAACCTCAGTTATGTTCAAGAGTCATTGAAAATATGAACACCGAAGCTGCGGCGAGCATTTGTGCGATATTTTGTTTCAAAAAATAATAAAAAATATTAAGATAATTTTTTTTAAAACTTTTCGTTTTATTTACAATTCACATCGTGAGTTTTGGTTGGACCGCCCTATACTTCATGTGGTTGTTAATGAATGTTATATAAATTGCAAACAGAATGTATAAATATAGAGCAAAGGTGAGAGTAGGTTGAGCCAAGATAAGAAAATGGATTAAAAAGGAAAATAAGATAGGGAGAGCTAGAGAAGAGACAGGAACTGAGAAAGTGAGAGTACAGAAGTGCTGAGATGAGAAGAAATGAGATAAGATGAGATGAGATGAAATGAGATAAGATGAGATGAGATGAGATGAGATGAGATGAGATGAGATGAGATGAGATGAGATGAGATGAGATGAGATGAGATGAGATGAGATGAGATGAGATGAGATGAGATGAGATGAGATGAGATGAGATGAGATGAGATGAGATGAGATGAGATGAGATGAGATGAGATGAGATGAGATGAGATGAGATGAGATGAGATGAGATGAGATGAGATGAGATGAGATGAGATGAGATGAGATGAGATGAGATGAGATGAGATGAGATGAGATGAGATGAGATGAGATGAGATGAGATGGGATGAGATGGGATGAGATGAGATGAGATGAGAAGAAAGAGCGGAGAAGGAGAAGCAATCACTTAACAGCAATCAGGCAACATAATCAACTGCGTAGAACGGCACGTAGCGCTGACCATAGTGAAGCTAGCGTTGACAAAATTTGTAAAAATGCACAAACAAATTATTCAATGAGAAATAGTGTTTTTATGTTGTCGTACATTTTCAGGTGTGTATTTTCTGCTCAATTTTAACATGTGGATGACAAAAAATAAAAAAGTAATAATAAATAATAAAAACACTGAACTAGTATAAAATAATATGAATACAACCACAACAATACGCTAGCGTGCTTCAATGCAGTTGAACACATACAGAAATAACAATAAAAAGCAAAAGAAAAAAAATTATCTTTCTTTGTAACTCTCAAGTGGTTGTTGCATTCAACGATCACGCTTATTGTATTAAGAGACACACCATTAACACTCATCCATACAGATATTGACTTTGTCAAAAAAAAAAAAAAGACAACATCAACTTTTGAACAAAAAAAAAAGTGTAAAAATTAATAATAAGAAAAAAAATTAGAAAAAAAATTAAAAAAATCTGTCCAAAAAGACAAAAAAAAATGTAAAAAAACAATCAACCGCCTTGAACATCTTGTTGTTATTTGACAAACCAGCAGCAAGCAGCATCGGCAACAAAAAAAAAAAAAAAACTTAAAAAAGGCACATGAGAACCTGTATTGAAACTATTTAAAAACCCACAAAAACAACAACCAAAAGTATACCTGGCGTACTCAAACTGAAACTCACGCTTGCATACGTACGTACTTTTTTCGAGTTTCGTTTCGTTTATTTAAAAAAAATTGTTGTTTTTGGTTCTCATTTAGTAATTTTCTACTTTGGCTTTGTTGCATGCAAGTGAGTGCAAGTATTAAAAAAAAAAAAAAACAAAACCCAGCACCGACTGTTGAAGTGCCTCCATTGTACACACGAACACATCTTAAAACAGCCTAAACAGCTGTGTATGCATTTGACTTAACTTGAGTCTGCCTCTCCCTCCATACAAGTGCATTTGATTGTTTTTTTTTTTTATTTTTTTTTTATAATACTTTTTTGTTGTTGTTGTATATTGTTTTATTAATTTGGAAATGTTAAAAGAAAATAAGTATTTTGCCGGCCGGCAGTTGAATGAAGTTTTTAGTTAAATTAGTCGATCTTCTGATAAGTTTTTGGCTTTTAAAAAATTTTTGCTAAGTACAACCAATCAATTATTTAATTTTTGCGTTTTTTAGTCCAATAGAACATACGAAAATGATTATTTCTCAAACAAACTGTCATACTGCGCTCACTTTTTGACATTTATGATCACAATGCTCTGATACATGACCATGAATTGATTGACGCTTGAGCGACGCTACCAAATTATCTGGATTTGCTTTGACAGTTATCAATTCACGCAACTTAGACCCGACTTCGTGATGAAGAAGTGGAGGTGCTGAAATTAAAGTATAAAAGAAGATACAAAAACAATGTTCAATTATCGGTAACAGGAATTGGAATTGAACGTCCAGAAATGATTTCG
Organism: Thelaira solivaga; assembly: GCA_947397855.1. Taxonomy (NCBI): domain Eukaryota; kingdom Metazoa; phylum Arthropoda; class Insecta; order Diptera; family Tachinidae; genus Thelaira; species Thelaira solivaga. Next base: position 27,773,492 of record OX377614.1, read on the forward strand.
TCAAGAACAGCGACAAGTGGGCTTAGCTCACAAGTATACCTGGGTATGTACGCTGGCGGACCTGGGGCAAAATCACCGCATTCGATATCGAGTGCACGTTCATATAGAAAAATATTTCGATAGCTAAAATTTTTTGGATCACGGTACTCGATCCTACTACTACTTTTTACATTGCGGTAAGCATATGACAATAAAAAAACAAAACAAAAAATAAATAAATTGGTGAAAAATTGTTAAATTAATAAAAATAAATTAATATTAAAATGGATTTAGGTGTTTTTTTGTGTTCCTCATCTTCGAAATCAGAGGATGAACCTTCCCATTTACTTTATTTGAATTTGTTCTGGCTTTTTCCTTACTTATTTGTTTGGCATTATTTTTTGCACTGGTTACTGGACAATCTTTTCCTTGATAATCGTTTTCCCTAAAAACAATTAAAATTATATTATATTGAAATTAAAAAATATCAAAAAAAAAATACTTACATTTTTAATTGCTTCTTTCTTTTGTTTCTTGTTTCTTTGCTTTGTTTCGCACCACAAAATGAGTGTTTGTTTATTTTCGATAGTAAATTAGCAATCGAGCGCAACTTCGAGTAAATACGTTTCGATAACGAGTACCGTGATCCACGAATGCGCTGATTTGGCCCCTGTTTATATGTTTGCATTAGCAGAGGGAGTTATATGCATTTTATGAGTAGTTCTAGGGGGAAAGTTCCCCTTTCAAAAGGGAGAATATTTTTGGCTTTCAACAATAAACCAATATGACAACTTAAAAATTGCGAACAAGCTTCACAAAAAGTATATAATTTAGTCTTGCTAGGTATTTCAGAATGAGAGAAGTATATTTTTTGTGAGAATATTTTTACCAAAAACAGTTATAAAAACAGTTACAAAATATATTATTTAAAATTTAATTTTTTTTTTTACCAAAAAGCAAATTTTTTTTCAAGGGAATGAAACCTTTCCTTTTTGTAAACCTATAAAGTAGAGCGGGTATAAGAACCCACAAGACGTATGCATTACAAAACTTTTAACAAAATGCTCTCGTTTAACCGTTAGTTTCCAGTAAATCATTGAGATCTTAAGGAAAAATCTAAAACAAAACCCAAAAACTTTTTTAACAACCCTAGTATTACTTTGTAGGCTTAATAAATATTTTAATGTGATTATGTATACGAGTATACTCGCATGTAGAAGTAAAAACCCATTTTCTTGCGTTGTCCTTTAGGCTTATGATGGCATGTCCAATGATTTATTGTTATTATTGTGATGGCAAGCGTAGAATTGAAAAGAAGGGCTCCTCTTCTATGCAATTCAGTTTAGACGGTTGGTCGGTTCTCTTTACACATTTTTTTCTTTCTTTTTAATGTTCTTAACATATGCTTGTTGTTGGTTTGTTAAAACACAGCCACTCGAAATACAGTCACCAGGGTACCTACATTCAATTGGTGTAGTAATTGGCGTTAGGTCGGACAGGCGATCGGTCGGTCAGACAGACGGAATAATAAGTTTTTATTTGTATAAATCTAAAAAAAGACAACGAAAACCCCTGTCAAGTAGGTACCTACCGAAAGACGCAAAAAAGGAATTCAAATAAATGCTTTCATACTTTTTTTTGTTTTTGTTTTTTCCTCAATCAGACCAGACTGTATGACGCCAAATTCATATACGGGTTTCTTCGAAAAACCTTTGTAGTTTTTTTTTATTTCTTTCTTGCTTCTCTCAAATTTTTATTTTTTTTGCCTAAAGACAACAGCAGCAGCAGTAGCAGCAGTACCACCAGCAGCATTCAATAGTTTTATTGAAAAGGAAGGGTTTTGGAAGATATTCGTTGTGCTTTGCTTAAATTTTAAAATTTCATTTCATAATTTTTTTTGGCTTATAAATTTATAGGAGGTTCTATTAAATGTTTTTGTGCGCATGTGTGCTGTAGTTTTCATCTTAAACTTACTGGAAGAAGTACTCTGCAACTTTGTATGCAAATTGTGATTAGTAACTTGAAAAAATTTATAGTTTGGGGCCCAAGTAAGCAATAATGGGCCAGCGCAGCTGTGGCAACCATGCGATAAGCATGGGTTTGTGTCATCAAACGACTACTGTAACAGTCCGAGCAAGAATTTGCATATTAGCCTGATTATTAATATTGTTGTTGTAATGCATTATAAATACGACACTCATAAAAAGCCTGATTTTGCTTTCTTTACTCTTAGCGAAAAAAAAAAATACCTTTTTAGTAAAGGGTGTTTTTTATAGACGTATAGAACTTTAAATTGCAATAAAACAACGATAGATTATTCGATTGATATGAATTTTATTTATCCGAAAGATAATCTTGTGGCATTAAATTTTAAATATGATTTCTGGCATATGACCGCCACGGCTGGCTCGGATGTAGTCCAATCTGGACGTGCAATTTTCGATGACTTTTTCCAACATTTGTGGCCGTATATCGGCAATAACACGGCGAATGTTGTCTTCCAAATGGTCAAGCGTTTGTGGCTTATCCGCATAGACCAATGACTTTACATAGCCCCACAGAAAGTAGTGTAGCGGTGTTAAATCACAAGATCTTGGAGGCCAATTCACAGGTCCAAAACGTGGAATTAGGCCGTCACCAAACGTGTCTTTCAATAAATCGATTATGGCACGAGCTGTGTGACATGTTGCGCCGTCTTGTTGGACATCATGGTTGTTCAATTCAGGAATGAAAAAGTTTGTAATCATGGCTCTATACCGATCACCATTGACTGTAACGTTCTGGCCATCATCGTTTTTGAAGAAGTACGGACCAATGATTCCACCAGCCCATAAAGCGCACCAAACAGTCAGTTTTTCTGGATGTAACGGTGTTTCGACATACACTTGAGGATTAGCTTCACTCCAAATGCGGAAGTTTTGTTTGTTGACGTAGCCATTCAACCAGAAGTGCGCTTCATCGCTAAACAAAATTCACTTATGAAAATCGGGAACAACGGCAATCTCGTTTTGGGCCCATTCGACAAATTTACGCCTTACTTGATGATCGTGAGTCTATTCATGATGAATTGCCAAACCAAACTGAGAATAAATCACTTGACAGCTGTTAAATCGGTCGCCATCTTGAACAGTAATGCCAACTTAAAGTTCTATACGTCTATAAAAAACACCCTTTAGTTCTACAGAATATAAAGTATGAAATTAAAAAAAAATTAACTAATTAAAAACACTATTGTAATAATTGAATTGTTTAATTTTCAATTTAATTAAGTTAAAAATTTAATTACGTAAGTAATTAAATTTATCAAAAAAAAAAAAGTTTTAAAACTGCGGTCAAAAATATAGCACTGAAGTCAAGGCTTCCCTTTTTTTTTTACTTGTCGATAGAAACTCTCGACAATAATTAAAATATGTACAAGGTGGGCGAAAAGAAGTCATCCAATGTTTTTTGGCTCTCATTTTTTTCTAAATGAAAATGAAATGTGTGCCGTTGCTCCGTCCTGTTAAAACTACATGTCCTCCAGTCCTAATTCGTTCAATTGAGGCAGAAAAAACTCATTTAACATGGCCCTATAGCGCGCATCGTTCACTGTTGTCGTTTGACCAGCGTGAACAGCGCACCATGCAGTCACTTTGAGCGGGTGTAATGACTCCTCGTGCATCACTCGTGAATTTTTGGTGCCCCAGAAGCGATAGTTTTGCTTGTTCACGTACCCGCTGAGGTGGAAATGAGCCTCGTCGCTCATTATGATTTTGATCGAAAAATCGTCCACTTCGATTTTTCCGCGTTCTTGGGGAGTGTATTGCTCCATGGCTTGTTCACTTGTATTCTACAGCTGTCAAGTTTACAAATGTCAAAACAGATTAGCCCACCTTGTATTTATAAGGAGTGTCTATGCTATACAAATAAATAGTTAGTTTTTACGGTTACTGATAAAATATTCTGATTACGGTATTTTTGAATTATACTCTGCGCTTGTAGGTCGTCTAATATAAGAAAAAGAACCGTTTGCTACCATACAAAACAACTTTACTGCCATTCGTTCATAAAATTTTCCTCTATTTAGAAACGGACAGTTTACGTGTTCATAACTAAATTTTAAACAATTGCTGATATGCAATGAAAACTTTCTAGGATTGCAAACTTCTGGCTTAAAGCGGCCCCTTTTTCGATCAGCTCAAGTATGACTAAATTCATCGGGAATTTTTTCTCATTTCCCTTTTCTCTTATTAAAAAACACAAGTTCGAACTTCCAAAGTTTTCTTTTTTTTTTTTTTTTTTTGCAAATAAAAAACAATATAAAAGTGCCTCTTCGTTTGAAACATACACAACAAAACATCTGCATAAATTTTTAAAATTTTATTTGCATAAAATGAACTCAAAACATACCAATTCATTGAATTTCATCGCAAAGAAAGAAAAAAAAAATAATCTTAATATATAAAATTGGACTGTACGTGTGTTTGACACACGGCTAGACCTATTTAATTGAATTTCTCTGTATGCCTTTGGGTTACGACTTGGAAGCTTTAGCGTGAAAAATCCGCCCGGCAGGTACCGCTACAGTCAGTATTTGGCTGATTTTATCCGGTCTTGCACGGTACTTTACTCTATCAGTACGAATCCTTAGAGCAATAATATAAAAATACATACATGTACGTATGTTGTATACAAATTGGTATAAAATAAAAGTTTTTAAAACTACAAAGTTACGTACTCAGGGAATCAAATTTCAAAACCACCAATTATTAATCGTATAATCTGTAATGTCTGCTTGCTTTTTTGGCTCTATTAAATTTGCCAGAATAATATCGTTGTGGACAACAGTTCACTAGTTCTACACCAATTTATTAAATTATTTATGCTCTCAGTGGCTAAAATATTAGAAGTAACTCGTGTGACTTCAATAATATTTTTATCGCTGCTATCTGAATTTTCGTCATCACTACTGTGTATGTTCAAGTTCCGAAAAGTGTTGAAACATGTCCTCATTCCATTTTTCGATTTCGTCTGTGCTGATGAAATTGTTCGAGTCAATTTCTTGTAAAAGCGTTTGATTGATTTGAATAACTTCATAGCAGTCATAATTTTTTTTTTTTTTATAAAGTGGGCTATCGGAATATTGTCGTCGATGTCGTATTGGTGTGGATCTCAGTTTATCAATGTTGACCAAAAATTCTTTAATACTCTTTGAGTCAACTCATTCCAAGATTCAGCTTCATTCAGCTATTAATTGGGTAAGCAACTTCTGTAATATGATTTTGATTCACTGGTTGCACAGCTGATGTCACATTTGGCGCAAAAAAGTATGCAATTCTCATCGTCGGATCGAAGTTGTTCAATTGGTGCATGAGCGGAACAGTTATCAATAAGTAAAAAACCATAGGTTACATAGGTTAGGTTACACAGGACGTCCAAATAAGAAAAACAGAAGCTGGGCTCACTTGGGTCCTCCGACGTGAACCCTTTGTGATATAGAAGGAAATGATAGTTGAATTAAGGACAGTAATAGAAGAGTGAAAGGAAAGGAGAGGAGATAGAGAAGACAAATAGAGAAAGATAAAATGTTATAAGTAACATGAGATTGTCTTTATTTTAAACTATGAACAAGTCAAATAAAAGCTATAAAGACAATTTTCAAGTGTTGAAAACAAACAAAAAATAAAAATGTTCAAAAATTTGAACTGACGCTTCTAATTTCAGATCAACAATGTACTAAAAACAAAGAATTCAAATTTATAAGAGTTCTAATTTATTTTTTATCAAAGAATATTCTATTATTTAGAGAATTTTTTCCCAAAAACCAAAATATTCCTTGGGAAAAATGTTCTGGAGAATATTCACAATTGGCCTGTACGGGTAGTTAATAGTCTTACCAATAAATGGAACATTGCTGCTCTTCTACGAATTTCAACTTTTTTAGAGTACGTTATTATATTACGTATCGTTTTAATTTAAAAATTGGACAATTGTCCTATTTCTGCAAAACTTTTGGATTCTAAAATCATTCTTTGAATAATGATTCTTTTTTGCTCTATGTAATGCTTTCACTGTGCCATTAAAAAAATTTTTTTTTAATAAATTTATAAAATTATTCGGCAATAGGTATCGCCATAAACTAAAAAATGTGTAGTAAAATTAGCAAGGCATCGTTGAATGGTATTTTTTGTTACCGATAGATTTTACATGTCGGTAAAGCAATTGTTTCACATGAGATGAAGCTTTAACTTTGGAAAAATAAAATTAACTTCTAAAGGGTGTCCGAACAAGAACGCAAGATTTAAATTTGGCGCCATTCGAAGTGTCATTGTTTGACATTTGAACAATTGTTATTGTTTGCTAGTAGAAGATACGAGGTTAGTAAAAAAATGACCATGGACAGCGAAGGTAGTTCGTTAATTGGGTATTGGAGAGACAACATGAAAATGCTGATTTTGCCGATAAAATCATCTTCAGTGACGAGGCCCATTTCCATCTTGATGGCTTCGTCAATAGACAGAATTGTCTCATTTGGGGTGAGGAAAATCCTCGAGTGATTCACGAGAAGCAAATGCATCCTCAACGTGTCACTGTGTGGTGTGGATTTTGGGCTGGAGGAATCATTGGACTTTTTTTTTTATGAAAATGAGGTAGATCAAGCGCAAACAGTCAATGGTGTTTGGTATCGTGAAATGATAACCAGTTTTTTCTTGCCTAGAATTGAAGAAATGAATGTGGAGGGCTTGTGGTTTCAACAAGACGGCGCCACATGTCATACAGCCAGAGAAACAATTCAATTGCTGCATCAGTCATTTATTTAAAAGTTAAATCCCTTTATAAAGAGCCTTCATATCAAGAATGATAGAAATACAAGATTACACCATCCCGCACATAAAACTTAAATTTTCTGCGATGTGTTACTATTAGCTATTAATTTACAGCTATATAAGAGAGAAAGAGAGAGAGAGTAATGTATTATTTTTTTCTTCAAACAGTGGACAATCTACGTCATCTAATGGGAAATCTTGTTTCATATTACTTTATATCACAGTGGAATTAAAAAACATCAGAAATATATAATAGGAATTTAGTACGGTAGTAAATAAAATAACTGCAGTCAGTGCTATAATTTTTACCTGCACTGTATGAACCAACAGCCAGATAACTAAACAATTTATATATTTCTATATTGTTTTTGTTTTTTTTTTTTTTTTTTTTTTTTTTTTTTTAATTTAAAGCCACTCTTGAAAAAATCAAATAAAAATAAATGAATGAAAAGAATACACAAAAAAAATAATTTTCAATTTGTTAATTGAACATGTCGTCTTTAGTTGTTTCAGAAAACAAAATTGTTCAATTAATTTATTTATTGCGAATAAAAAGACAAGAAATATATGTATACATACTCGTGCATACACACATACATACTTAGATAACAAGTGAATTTTTGTCTGTACAACTGCCTGTCTGTCTATCAATTTGTGTGTCTGTTTAAACATTTAAATGTACTTAACGAAAATAAATAAAAAAGATTTCTATCTTTAGAATAAAAATAAAAAAGTTTTGTTTAAAAATTATCATATTTAACTAAATAAAAAAACATAAAAAATCACAAAAATTTTAATAAAAAAAAAACTGGCAAATTTTTTAATTGCTGAAAATTATCAGTTCAATGAATGATGATTTTTTTTTCTTGAACATACAAAAAGAAAAAAAATATTAAATCGAAACCACGGCGCCATCGTATTATAACATGTTTTAGACAGATTTTATTTGTGATACGATTTATTAATAATTTTTTGTTTGTATCTCTGTATTATTTTTTTTTTTTTTTGTTGGTAATTTGAAATATTAGAGCTTGGAAGTTTGGTTAAAATTAACTGGAACAAATTCTTTTTAACTCACAAGTTTTGACAATTTAAAATTATGTACGTATGCATGTGTATATCGCTACTTTATTATAGCCATAACTCAAAAAAAAGCGATTTCGACATGTGTAAATGTTGGTGTAAGTTTTTGTATATTACTAGTTAACCCGGCAAACGTTGTCTTGCCTTAAAATTGTTATATATTCGATCTTTTTACACTAAGAAATCGTAATCATAGAGTAAAAAACCATGCGAGACCGGGTTAAAACAGGTAGTAGGCAAATAAGCCAGATACCGACTATAGCGCTACCTGCCGGGCAGATTTGTGACGTTAAACCTTCCAAGATGATACATATAAACCTTCATCTTGAATCACTCTATCTTTTAAAGATCTAAGCATACATACAGACAGACGCGGGAAGCGACTTTGCTTTATACTATGTAGTGACTAGCATGGAATTATATTGTTCCTTTTATAATTTCTTATTTGGTTAAAGAGTTCAGTCTCTAATGCTAGGCTTATTCGTATTAAAAAAAATAAAAAGTACCATTAAAATTAATAAAAAGTACTATTTTGTCCCCTTAATGAGTTTTTACTTTGCTCAGAAACGTTTGAGCCCAGTTGCATAATTCTATATAAGTTCATTAATATTAAAAAATCAAAAAGCACCCTTTTACGATATCTTATTTCGCTAAGGACCATTTAAATTTACTGCCACAAAAAAAAAAAAAAAGTTACATATAAAGGTAAAAATCTTTTGGTACTTTTTTCCTCCCGCGAAAATTTTTTTCAATTAATTTTTATTGCGTGTTACAAATTAATAACAAAATGTTCCAAATGGGGTGCAAATTTCTTCCCATATTTGCTCGAACTTCCAAAAAGTGCCAAAATATATTTTAAAGTTTTTAAGAAGAGAAGAATAATTGGGGTTAAGAAATCGTAGCAACATTAGAGTTTTACCCTTTTTAACCCACAAATGTACAAATATTGCTACCCATCCGCTTATTTTTTTTAGTATAATATTTTGTAGTTTGAGTTTTAGCTCTATCTGTATTAGTCCTTGAGACATAAGAAGTCCGATTTTACCTTTTTTTTACTAATTTAATATTAAAATTTTCAAAATCCCATCTTACATTGTGAGAGCAACCTACTCACTAAATTTCAAATCCATTACTTTAGCCGTTTGGACTGAACGATGATGATAAGTCAGTCAATCAGTCGGTAACGTTACTCTTTCATATGTATAGATTCATTTAATATAAAAATGTTTGTAGTAAAGCTTAGGCTGAATTCTACTACTCATTCCGTTGAAAATTTTTGTTGGTACAATATTTTTATGGTCTTCACTATAAGTAAGAAGGGTATATATAAGTTTGTGATTCCGTTTGTAATTTTTGAGGAAAGAACAAAAGAGAATTGAAAAAGTATCCGGCAAGAAATGTCCATAATGTAAATGGGGACTAATACAGACATCTTATTGAAAAAGAATTTTTTTGATTTTTGCCATTAATTTGAAGTTCTTTATTTGATATGAAATATTTCATTAAATATGTTTGGTTTAAAAAATGTCTGCAAATGTTCCCAAAATTATATTTATTTATTTATTTTGCATTCCTATTGGATATATTTCTAAGAATTTTTTTTATTTTTTATTTAAAAATTGAGTGCCTGCAGACATTTATTGCTTTTAAAAATAATGAGAATTTTACTATTTTTCCTTAGAATTCGCTAATTTTATTTTCTAGAACTCAACTTAATTACTAATTTTTGGATTAATCGAGTAACAAAAATTTAAAGAATATATTTATTTATCAATAAAAATTTTTGCCATTAACTTTTTTTATTTTTATATATAATTTTTTATTTGTAAGTTTGTTTGGTCTTTTTTATTGAAACGATTTTTTTTTTAAATCTATATTTCACTCCAATAATAAATAAATAAATTTTTATAATACGACCTTAAGCTTAATAAGCTAGCCTTTCAATTTTATATATTATTTAATTTTTTTTATTTATGTGCTGTGTACATAACATAAGCGTTCAACTTGTCTAGAAATTTTATATGAAAAGTATTCAAAATACTGAGTCTTTTTCATACAAAAGCAAGTGAAAAATATGATTATTTGGCTAATTTAACTTATTTTATGTGTAGAAACCAACTCTGCTTCAAAATACATAAAAAAATGTTTTAAACAAAAATTTTATTCGGATCAACTGGGTGCATTAGCCAAGCATTCTTTATCGTAAATAAAAATGATATAAATACAAGATTACGCTATGTACATGATTTCCCGTTAGATGACGTAGATTGTCTACTGTTTGAAGAAAATAATAAAATAGATTTCCCTCTCTCTCTCTTTCTTATTTAGCTGTAAATTATTAGCTAATACGAACACATCACGTAACATCATGTTGTGCTATATGAGCAGGAGATGACATAATCTTGTATTTCTATTATTCTTGGCAGTAAACGAGTTTTTGACTAGCTAACCTAAGGCATATGGCCAACGTTGTCACATATCACAGTTTTCATCGCAACAACGACACTCGGACCCTTCTGAAGAGAAAATATGCTTTAATAATTCAAAAATTTAATTTTTTGAGATATAACTTATGTTGCAGTAAAGGAGAAATGAGTTGTTATTTACCACAGTGGTTTCATTTCTTAGTTGTGTAAATTCGTGTGACATTTTAACAAGAAATTATCGGGGTGGGTTAATTTCCCAAATAACATTTCAATAATATTTGCATCACAAACTGAACAAACGTTATTTAAAAATTTTACTTGTAACAACAAAACGTTTTTAATTTTCTAATGCGTTAATAAAATTAGTGCCAACTCTCTCTTCATAGGGAAAACACTTATCGTTAAGTGTGGTGTAATTAACTTACCGATTTTGTTTTTATTACTTTTTTAATATTTTTAATTTACTTTTTTAACAATTAGTTTTATTCTTTTTATATATTGTATGTTTGTATTAATTAATTTTTATTTTATGCTGTATAAAAAAAAGAAAACACTACGCATAGACTTAAAGCTGCTGAAGTGTATTAACTTAATTAATTAAAAACTTAAATCAGCAAATTTATAACTTCACATATTTGTTTGTCAACGATTTTTAAATTTTGGTATTTATTAAAAAACACCAACATCAACTTGCGCACATACTACACATGTACATTAACTAATTAATGAAATAATTTTTGTCTTATTTATGCAGTAGTTGTTTTTTTCCTCAATTTTTTTTTTACCAAGTAAATATAATATTATTATCATAATGTACCCACAATAGCTGTCAATTTCTTAATTCTTTTTCGTTGATTTTAAAAAACAATTTTTTTATATTAAAAGTCATATGACGTGGCCGGTTTATGACGGACGGCCTTTTACGGCAACATTTATTTTGAAACTGATTGCAAGTCTATGTTTTTACCCAACAAAAGCTTTAAATGAAATTATGAATATAAAGAAAAATACATCAATAATCATACTTCCAATAAATAACAAACCGAGTCTTATTATTAGAGTATAAATTACATTTAAAATTTAATTGAAGTGCTTTTAATGCTCCCTCATCTCTCGTGTTAAGAGTACGAAGAGCATATTTATAAATTTACCGGTCTCTGTTATTGTTTATTTAATGAGTACTTGTGAAAATAAAATTAATTATTTAAAAAAAATATATGGATGTATATTGATATTCAATATTTATTAGTTATTTATAAACAAATATTTAAGTTATTCTGTTATCTCTTGTTAAGTGATTCATAAAACAATAACAATTTCAAGTGTCAAACTACTTTATCTAAAGTTATACAGACAATGAGACAGATGGACAGTTATTAAGAGAGAGAGAGAGATAAAGAGAAGAAAAGAAGTTTGACCCATTTAACTCAAAAAAAATTGTTAAAACTTAGCAATTATCAAATTAACTAGTTTTTAGGAAAAATTGTTAATTATTTTAATTGTTTGTTCTTTAATATTCGCTTTATTTTATTCTCTTAAAAATAAAGATGGGAAAATCACAGCCACTTACATACTTGCTTTCAAGCACTTTTATAACAAACTAGAATTTAACTCGCTAATTTGTCAGCGAAGTACCATACTGTCGCTATTATTTCATTGTAGACCATTTAATCTCAGTTATAGGTTTCTTAATACAAATAAAATCAAAGGTATCATTAAATATAGAAAAAGTACCATTTTGTCAGTTTATTTTTTTTTTTTCTATTTACTGAGCACCGTTTGTGCTCGGTCTGATAGTTCTAAATTCGTTAATGTTAAAAAATCAAAACGTATTATTCAAATCAATAAAAAGTACTGTTTTGCCTCTGAATTATTTTTTACTTTGCTCAAAAGCGTTTGACCCCAATTTCTTTGTTCTAAGGTTGTTAGTAAGAAAATTCTAAAAAGTACCAATAAAATCAATAAATAGTAAATTTTTGTTCCCTTTATGGTTTTCCACCATTTGAACCAAATCTCATACTTTTAGATTCTTTAATAACAAAATATCAAAAAGTATCAAAAAATTTAATAAAAAGTACCATATGTCTCCTCTAATAATATTTTACTTTCTTCAGGACCGTTTGACCCCAATATCATACTTCTAGGTTCGTTTGCATTAAAAAAAAGTACCATTAAAATGAATAAAAAGTATCATATTGTCCTCTTGTTGATTTTTTCAATTTGTTCAGAAACGCTTGTTCCTAATCTCGTACGTATAGGTTCGTTAATAATAAAATATCAAAAAGTACAAAAAAAATCAATAATTTTCACTTTACTAAGGATCGTTTAAGTCCAATCTCGTACTTCTAAGTTCGTAAATAATAAAATATCAAAAGTACTTAAAAAAAATTTAAACAAAGTTCCATTTGTCCCTCTAATGATTTTTTACTTTGCTTAAAACCGATTGAGCCCAACCTTGTACTGCTAGATTTTTTAATATTAAAAAATCTAAAAAGTGCCGTTAAAATGAGTAAAAAGTATCATTTTGTTCCCTGAATGATTTCTTATTTCGTTCAGTACCATTTAATTCTACTGTTACAATTCCAGATTTGCACATAACATAAAAAATAACACTGAAATTAATTAAATAATATTTCTCCCTTGAAATTTATTTTTTTAAATAGTTTTATTGGGTGTTACAAATTAATATTAAAATGTTCATATGCTGAATCAATTTACATAAAAGTATTAATACATATTTAAAAATAGTAGTAAAAAGGGGTACATATTTTACCCCTTATATGTCCGAATTTTAAAAAAGTGCACATATATTCGTACATTGGAAACCTTTTTAACAGGGAAGAATACAATTTAGCTTTTGTTGCTGTGACTGTTACTTGGAAAGATAAATGAGGTTAAAAAAACGTACCAAGATTAGTTTTTACCCTTTTTATCCCGCAAATGTACAAATATCGAAAAAGTACTAAATACCCATTCGATTATTTTTTAGTAGAATATTTTGTAGCTTGAACTTTGGCTCTATCTGTAGTAGTCCCGGAGATATTAGAAGTTCGATTTTACTCGTTTTTACCCCCTTAATATTCGAATTTCCAAAAATCCCTTCTTATTCGTCCTACACATTAAGACAAGAACCTGCTTACCGAATTTCAAGTCCGTAGCTTTAGCCGTTTGCGCTGGTCGATGATGATAAGTCAGTCACTCAGTAACGCTACGCTTATTTACATTAATTTTTTTTCTTTTACTGACTAAGTGATCACTATCAATCGGTCATATTATTGCCAAAGCCAAAACTAATTAGTATAGAGGAATACTTACTAAAATAAAATATTCTACTCATAAAACATTTTTATTACATACATACGCACAAATATACGCACATACTGATGAATTTTTGTTTTTTATTAAAACCAATAAATCGTAAGCGTTACTTACTTTTGAAATGAAATAATTTTGAAGTAAGTTTTACATATGTTACTATGTTTATTTAAATTTGTGGGGTTCTCTTGAATTACATCCCCCTTCGGTGTCCACTCAAGTGAAATTGCGCTGTACATATCGTCATCGGTTTTTACACATTTTAAGCAAAATAATTTAATTTTATTAAATAAAAAAAAAGTAAATTGAATACAGGTCACTGAAAACCAAATTTATATAAATTTAATATAATATAATTAGTTATAATTTATATAATTATTTATTTAGACTTTTATTTTTATATATAATTAGTTATATTAAAATTTTTCAAAAGGTATTTTTAATTTGTGTGTTCATTTTTAAGAAATGTGACATCATTTATGTAAACCAATTTGAAATTTATATTTTAATTCGTTCTTCAAGTAACGGTTTTCCAAAAAAAAAAACGGTTACCAACACTATTTTACTAAATCGAATTGTCGTGTCTGTAAAGTGCAAATTGAATATTGCCATATCTAGAGAACAAATTAAACACACACATGGGCAACATCTTTAACTAAATTGATAAATTGCTTTTAGTGGTTTAGTTATTCTTTGTTTTTTAGTCTTAATAGATGTTTCTATTGAAATTGAAAAGAAGCGGTTGCATACATTAATCGAAAATTATTATTTATAAAATTAAAAAAAAGAGCAAGCAAAACAAGTTAATTAAATTAAGAAAAACAAGAAGTAATGAAGAATTGATTGAAACAACAACAATTAAATGAAAGTAAACAAAGAAAGGAAAATATGGAGTTTATAGCAAACGTGCCAACTAATCATTACTTAGTCTTCCTTTTAATCAATTTGTTAATAGCGATAAGCAATGCAAATGTGATACATTCCAGTCCGAAAGTTGAAGGCCTATACAATTCCACTGATAAGGTCCAAATATTAACTAACGACAATTTTAATAATGAAGTCTTGGATAGAAATTATTCCATATTAGTTCAATTTTACAATAGTTTTTGTGGTCATTGTCGTAAATTTGCACCAGTTTACAAAGATTTAGCTGAAAATTTGTTCGAATGGCGGAAAAATCTACACATAAGTGCCATTAATTGCGCGGCCGAAGAGGATTATGCGATTTGTCGAGAGTATGAAATTATGGCATATCCTACTTTAAGATACTTTGGACCAGCTTTTCAACCTTCAACTTCTGATTATGGTAAAACTATAGAAGCGAAAAACTTGACTTTATTAACAAATAATTTGGCTGAATTAATTGCTGCTGAAAACAAAACGACCAGTATGTCTTCTTGGCCAAATTTTGAACCAGTACAATCTGCAAGCGCTGTATCATTGTTTGAAAATTTGGACAGTAAAATAAAATATGTGATTTTAGTATTGGAACCAATAAACTCCACACTAGGCATAGAAATGATTTTACACTTTGAAAGATATCCACATGTAGCGGTGAAAAGAATTACAAATCCTGACGTGGCGGCCAAATATCAATTAGGTGGTGTTAAATATAAAATTGCTACTGTCAATCGACAGGGTTTTGTTATACCATACGCACCACTAGATGAAACTTCCAAATCCTATAAGGAAACCATTAAATCTTTTCTAACTTCAGAACACATAACAGAAATACCCGAAACAAAGCATGAAACTACTAGCGTCAGCACTAATTCTGTTGAAGTTGACAGTAAACTTGACAAAATATTGGAAGTAGTAAAACGTGATGAGCATTTCGTTTATCATGCTGATCTTGAAATGGCCATACGCAATATACTACACAATGAAATCCCTAAATCGCGTCATATTAATGGCGAAAAACTTGTAGCTTTACAAAAATTTTTAACAGTTTTAGAGCGTTATAATCCTTTGGCTGCCCCTGGACGTTCTCTTGTATCTCAAATGGCTCTATTTGTTTCACAACACAATCAAGAACTATTAGGCAAACAGTTTGAGGACGAATTGAAAAAATCGGAAATTCAATTCGAACCTATCTACACAGCTAATCAATATATTGGTTGCATAGGATCACAACCTGGCTTACGCGGTTACACTTGTGGACTCTGGCAACTATTTCACTATATGTCTGTGCAAGCATCCAACTCGAACAAGAGTCAAAATCCTTTAGAAGTACTGCAGGCAATGCATGGTTATGTCAAGTACTTCTTTGGCTGCACAGCATGTTCAAAACATTTTCAGGTAAAGCGCAAAATATAATACTAGGCCAATTCACAAGCATACTTGTGTAATACAAACATGTGTAATATTTTATAAGAAAAAGAGCGCTTAAGCCATTTCAAGTATGCTTGTGCATTGCTCTACTATATACTCTCAATCAATTTTATAGATACAAGTGATTCATATCTATTTGGGATTTTTGAAATTAATCATATAACACCTCATTTGCACATTTATAAATTTACATACACACATCATGCTAAGTCTCAAACTCTGTGTTGAGTTTAACCCATGCATTTAAAAATAAATTTATTCTATAAGTAATTGAATTCGCTACTTCGTTAGCGAGGTAACATATTGTTCTTTTTATAGTTACTTATTTTGTTGAAAACCTAAGCCTCGTTCATATTTTTATGTTCGTTAATATTAAAAAAGCGAAAAGTACCATAAAAATAAATAAAAAAAGTATCACTTTGTCCCGTTTAGGGTTTTGCACCTTGCTCCAGATCGTTTGAGGCCAGGTTCGTACTTATAGGTGCGTTAATATTAAAAATATAATTTAAATGTATAAAAAGTACCATTTTTTCCCTTAACGATTTTTCAATTTGAAGCCAGTCTCGTTGTTCTAGAGTTTTCAATATTAAAAAAAAAACCAAAAAGTGTCATTCATATCAATAAAAAGTACTATAAGATCCCTTTTACGATTTCTTGTTACTTTCAGTACGGTTGGATTCTATTGTCATAGTTCTAGGCCTAAATGTAATATAAAAAAATTGCACTAAACTTGTTTAAATATAAAGTACTAATACACTATGATACAAAAGTTGAAAAATTATTCAGGGGTTCTCATGTACCAATTCTGTTTTGTTGGGAGTCCCTAGAGAACGAAAATACCTTTAGTTTTTTTTAGGACACTTCGTAAAATGATTTTATAACGGTAAATGTAGTGTAAAACGGGTTTGTTAGAGTTTTACCCCCCGATTATGGTTCACAACACAAAAATTTTGTGTTGTCTCGCTTACAACACAACATTAATTGAACATGCGATTATGTTTCACAACATCTAGCTGTTGTGTACGTCACACAGTTGGATATTAATGTTAGAAGATTTTTTCCTAAAAATACAAACGTGCATGCAAAAAACGGGGAAGTTGAAAGAAATCAACATAAAAAAAAAAAAAAAAGAAAAACGAAGTGCACTTAAATAAATCTATTTTGTTAAAGTTAAATAAAATAAAAAAATTTGGAGATTAACGTGTTTCTATTTTTTCGATAATGAGTACACAGAAAACAGATCGCACGAGTTCGTAAAAAAATGCAGAACAGTTCCAACCCATTAGAACTGCTAAATACAGTGTTAGCAAACATTTTCTGGAATTACATTTTTTTAATTGTTCCATATAAACAAGGATGGTTTTGCTGGTAAAACAGACTAATTTTTTAAAACTATCAATCTGTAGTTTTTTTTTTTTTTTTTTTGCTCATGGTCATTATAAGGATATAACGCAGTTTCTCAGACAACTGCTTGTTGAATTTTAAAAAAAATTAATAAAAGTCTTCAAACAAAATCCACAATTTATTTAAAAATTGTTCTGCATTTTTATTTTTAAACCGACAAAAAAACTAATCACAACAATGAGAAAACACCTAATAACCAGTTGTTTATTTTGTCTAGTTTTTAAAGCATATGCGACAACATGTTGTGAACGATAATCGCCGAAAATTAACATACACAACTGGAAAGACAACACAACAGATAAGTGTTGTAAACGGTAATCGCAATTCACAACACACAACACCAAAATAGTTAAGTGTTGTGAACCATAATCGGGGAATTAAATCACAACTTCTTTGTTTCCCAACGGATATCTATAATTTTTTCTTCTTTCAAAACAAGGCATGCCTTTTGAAAAGCGATTAACAAATGGCTAAGTTATCGCATTGAGCGCCACGTCATACGTTTCCGTACGACAGTAATTGTTTATTCTTAGAACCTGTCGCTCTTTTATTTACGACACTAAGTGAAATTTGTTGTGATTGTTAAATAAAGAATTCTTTACTGAACATTTTTGCAAAAGCATTCATGGGTCTAGAATGATTTTTTGATGTTTTATAAAGTGAAAAATGTATGAAATGTATGGAGGGCTTTCGTCAAAACCGCTTGGCACTCAATGTGTTATAGTGGTTGAAATGTGAAAAAAACACTTTTTTTAATGTGTTTTTCACACTTCAACCAAAACTTTTAATTTTTTTTTAATATGTTTTTTTCACACTTCAACCGCTATAACTTAGCCATTTATTAACAGATTTTCAAAAGACATGCCTTGTTTGAAAGATAAAATTAGAACCATCGCCATGCTTTACTGCTACTTGCAATAACAAGATAGTCCATCGGACTTAAACCGATGAAACAAACATAGTCCTGTAAAATTGTTCACTCCTATTAAAAATAACGTTCTTAAATTGAAGCTTTAATTGAAAAAATTTTAAAAAATATTTTTTAATCTTTGATATTAGAGATTTTGCTTCTGCTGTAAACGGAAATTTGTACTACAACAGAGTAGCCAGAGAATTAAAGAAATAAATTATCTAATAAAGGGTGTCCCAACAAGAACGCAAGATTTAAATTTTAAATAAATGACTGATGCACCAATTGAATTGTTTCTCTGGCTGTATGACATGTGGCGCCGTCTTGTTGAAACCACAAGCCACATTCATTTCTTCAATTCTAGGCAAGAAAAAACTAGTTATCATTTCACGATACCGAACACCATTGACTGTTTGCGCTTGATCTACCTCATTTTCATAAAAAAAAGGTCCATTGATTCCTCCAGCCCAAAATCCACACCACACAGTGACACGATGAGGATGCATTTGCTTCTCGTGAATCACTCGAGGATTTTCCTCACCCCAAATGAGACAATTCTGTCTATTGACGAAGCCATCAAGATGGAAATGGGCCTCGTCACTGAAGATGATTTTATCGGCAAAATCAGCATTTTCATGTTGTCTCTCCAATACCCAATTAACGAACTCCCTTCGCTGTCCATGGTCATTTTTTTTACTAACCTCGTACCTTCTACTAGCAAACAATAACAATTGTTCAAATGTCAAGCAATGACACTTCGAATGGCGCCAAATTTAAATCTTGCGTTCTTGTTCGGACACCCTTTACATACGTGTTTAAGTAACCTTCATTAAGAGATATTATTTTTTCAAAATTCTATTTAAATTTATTTATTTTTGTATGTGAAAGTAGCTTAAAGGAATTATGCACCATCACTTTCTTAATATTTTTAATTTTTTTAGCTGCATTCTCTGTTCCTTTCTATTATTCAAACATTCAATTATCAATTTAACCCTCATCAGCACAGTTCAGAGATATTTATTTTATTATCTGTTACGTACATACATATGTACGAGTATGTCTATAATATAACTAATTTATTTGTTCTTAAAAATGACGAAACATCTATATCAATTTTATAAAGAGAAAAAAATAATTTTTTTTCGATTTTAGTTTTTTTTTTTTGTTTGTTTGTTTATAATGGATAAACTCCTAACTCTGGAACAGATTTTAAAAATTCTTTCACCATTATAAAGCTACATTATCAGCGAGTAACATAGGCCACGTTTATTCAATGATTTAACAACTAAAATTCTTTATGTTCCAACAGATGTTTTTAAAATTTGGTACATAAAATCAATATATTCCAAGAATCGTCGTTATATATTTTATGCGGGTCAGTTAAAAGGTCGCCAATTGGTACTGACCATGTGAAACCGTGTAAAAACAGCTTATGAAAATCTAGATTTTATTTAAGCAATCTGCTTAGTCTAAGAATTCTATACACTTGACAGGGCAAGACCGGGTAAAAACAGCTAGTGTCTAAATAAAAAGCAAAAGCTCTGTATACTAATTTTAAGTATTAGTATCCCAGCAAACAAATTGTCTAGAAGTTAGGTGTTTTAAAAATAATAATATTCTTTGTTTTTTAGATCTTACCTAATGCGATAAAGTTATAATGAATTTAAAGTTGTAGAAAACACTAAAAAAAATTCTCATAAAATAATAAAAATCAAATTATTGAAAAAAAGTTTCTCACCCTTTTATCCTGGAAATTCTCTGGTTACAGGAAATTTTCCTGAATATTTTTGTAATAATTAATTTTTTTTATTACAAAATAATAGCAAAATATTTTCTATAAACTTGATCTTAAACATGAAAATTAATTAGCCATAATTAATAAATTTGTATATTAAAAGCTTTTTTTTTTAGTTTTAATTAAATTTCATACAAATTTGTATGTATACGACAGCTAAGTTGTAAACTTAGGTTGTCAAAAGCGAAATATGATAACACTAATCTAAAACATCCCATAAGAAGAAAAATATAAAATTGATTACTCAATAACTCTATATTTTAAGGCAATGGCTTTAAGACGTAAAATCTGGAGTACTAGTAGTAAAGATGAAGCTGTACTGTGGATATGGGCAGCACATAATGAAGTAAATCAACGTTTGGCTGGTGATGAAACTGAAGATCCTAGATTTCCCAAAATACAATTCCCTTCAAAGAAAAGCTGTCCCCAATGCTATAAAAATCCAGAATCACATTCCTTGGCTAACATGGATGACAAATGGGATAAAATAAATGTTTTACAATTTTTAAAAAATATTCACAATCCTGAATATGTGTCACGCTATGGCCTAGAAAATGATAAACTACTAGAACCAACTTTAGAGAAACTGCAACAAAAACGTGTAATAAGTAATGTATTTTCGGATATGGACATGCGCATGGGTATGTTATTGTATGGTTTTTGTATTGTCATGTTAATAGTGGCCTTTAAAATGTTTGCCATTAAGGGAAGTTATCGTAAAAAACACTACGGTCATGATGTATTGGGAAAAGTGTAGTGTAGTATGTTTGACCTTTCAAGCAAGCATTTTCTTTACATCTCAGTTTATCCATTTTAAAGTTTTATTATTTCATTTAAATTTTACTTTTGTATATAAAACATACAAAATTTTTATTAATATTTTTTTTTTATTAAAAACAAAATGGAATTTAAGAACTTGTTAAGTGTAAATTAAAATAAAAAAAAACTTTTTTAAATTAAAATTATCTTATTTCAACTAACAAACTGTAGTTTTATTTAATATGTTACAAAAGATTGTATCTGTTTGAAAGCTTATTTTAAATGCTGTTTAAGGTACTGACTCACTATCCTACTTAGTCGTACGATCTGTCTAAAAACCAATGTGTGCTAAAAAAGTATGATAGTGTGTATTGAACCAGCAGACTTTTTGACAGGTCTGTCCGATTTTTTAATGTTATGAAATTTTTCATAAAATAAATTTTATCTGTGAGATCAGAGTTGCATTTTCTATGTTCAAGGCAGAAAAATAGCAACAATACCAAACTTGTGTTTTGTTTATACAAACATTTAAGTTATTTTTCATTGTACATATTTGTAAAAAAGATGAATACTTTTAAAAGTATTAAGCTGAGTAAACATATGTTTTTGCATCTTTTTTTGTATAATAGCGTGGCTTAAAGTTCGCCATTTTAAAGCGATTTCTTCAAGTAGGACAGAATTCTGTCACACATTATTTTGACATAATCGTACGATCGTGTAGGATAGTCAGTCAGTACCTTTAACATTATTTGTCTTTTAGTAAGCAACTTGTTTTGTAAGTTTCTAATGTCAATAATTATTTATTTTGTTTTCAAAAAGTGTATGCCAAACCAAGAAATTTTTTTTTATATATCATAATTAGCAATAGATGTTGGATATTAATTTTTTTTAAATAAATTTTATTCCAAAAAAATGTGCTAGCTAATGTAATAGCTACTTACTACACCCCAGCAAACAAACAATCAAAAAACACTATTCTCAAACCAATATAATAGAACTCATTATGAGTGGGTGGCACTTTCGCGAAGAAAACAGCGAAAAAAGAATTCAAAACAAAAAAATTTTTTTTTCAAATGTTAAATTATAAAAAACATCATTATTTCTCAACTTATGAAAAATTTCCCATTTTTTGGAGAAGCATAGTTTTCCAAAATCGTTCGAAAAATTGTTGCATGTCTGATCATACTTGATTTTAAATTAAAGTTTTGTGTTTGTTGGGACAATATGTAGTAGGTGTATGTAGTTTGTGTTTAGGTACGAGTACATTGTATTTACTTGTTTTTAGTTGTTATAAATGGTATCTAAAAAACAGTAGAATAATGGGACATGTGTATAACTATGTTTACACATGTTTGTGTATACTAGAGCAATGCACAAGCATACTTGAAGGCCATACATCACTACAAACACGTGTAATATTTTATAATAAAAAGTTCTTGTAAAGGTACTACTAAATGACATGTTTTTTACATGTGTTTTTAATTTTAAAATACACATGTTTTCTTCATGTCTGTCAAAATTTGTTACTTTACAGAAGTTTTATAATTTTTGGTCAGAAATTATACATTTAAGACAGCAAATAAAATTTTTTGCTGGAGGGCCGAAAGGGGTATGCGAGCAGAGGTCGTTTCAAACCTCAGCAGAAATAATATAAAACTCTACGTTGAGCTACTTACGGGCTGCGGTAGACTTAATTATCACATGAGTAGAATAGGTGTGGTACAGAACGATTCCTGTCATTTCTGTCAAGGACAGGAAACGTCCAAACATGTTTTCTGCAAGTACCCAGCGGTGCCAAGACGCAGAACAAGCTGCTTAGGTAGTGGGGCATTGGTCTCAAAATACTTAAGCATGATTAATTCTACAGCAATTACGAGATTCGTAAGGAGTCTTGGATTGTAGTAAGGAACTTGGCTGCACAATTGATCTTTAAAGGCCGCAGTGCCCCTTGATGAAAAAATGTAATAAATAATTGTTAAACACAATTTTAAAACTAAAATAATCAGACACGCCTTACGAATCTCGTAATTCTTGTGCGACTTATTTTACCTAGGAAATCTTCAAGTAGCAGTACCCCACTGACTTACAATCAAATCGGCTTTATGATTATAATTACATGAATGATGTTCATTTCTAAGTTCAAGCATTCAGTAATAGTTCTGAATTTAAGTTAACTTTTCGAATTGTCTATTCACCTACAGTTGTCATATTTAGTTTATAGCGTACCCATCACGTTTATTTTAAATTAAAATTGCAAATTAAATTTCTAAACTAATAAACAATAGATTTTTACAAACCGCAAACACGTTACAATATTAACGTTTTAATGGCTTTGAAACTCAGTAAAAAAAATTATACAACAAAAGCGTAATTGAATCATTAGTAAAAGTCATGATCAAATGATTGAGAAAAGGGTGGAGGCGCTTAATTAAAAAGAAGCTAAATTCGGCTGTGCTGAGACTTTTATACCCATACCCTTCACTTTAGTGAAAGTATTCATATTTTTAATTTTGCACAAACAAACAAAAATTTTAATGCAACGGCAAATATTGATTAAAATAATTTCTTTGAATATTTTTTGTTTATCCTAAAAAAAATTATGTAATTCGTTTCTGTTAAAGAAATTCAAATTAATGACTTAACTTTTAAATATAAAATCGTAATTAAGAAAGCAAAATAAATTTAATTTAATTTAAAATCCTGAAATAAATATTTAAGCCCCGCCCCGATTATGGTTCACAACGCTTAACTATTTTGGTGTTGTGAATAGCCATTACAGTTTACAACACTTATCTGTTGTGTTGTCTTTTCAGTTGTGTATGTTAATTTTCGGCGATTATCGTTCACAACATGTTGTCTCATATGTTGTAAAAACTTATAAAAATAGACAACTGGTTTTTAGGTGTTGTCTCCTTGTTGCGATTAGTTTTTTTGTCGGCTTAAAAATAAAAATGCAGAATAATTTTTAAGTAAAATTGAAAGCAATGTATTTTCAGTGGATTTTTTTGAAGATTGTTATTATTTTATTTAAAATTGAACAAACAGTTGTCTGAGAAACTGCATCATATCATTGCCTTTTCTATTTGCTTATAACTACCATCAGCAAAAAAAAAAAAAAACAAACTCCGGATTGATGATTTAAAAAAATTAGTCTGTTTCACCAGCAAAACCATCCTTGTTTATGTGGAACAATTTAAAAAATTTAATTCCAGAAAATGTTTGCTAACATTGTATTTAGCAGTTGTAATGGGTTGAAACTCTTCTGAATTTTTTTACGAACTCTTTTAAGTTTTTTTATTTTATTTAATTTTAACAAAATATATTTATTTTAGTGCATTTCTTTTTTTTTAATGTTGATTTCTTTCAACTTCCTAGTTTTTTGCATGCACGCTTGTATTTTGAAGAAAAAATCTACTAACATTAATATACAACTGTGTGATGTTGTGAACCATAATCTCATGTTCAATTAATGTTGTGTTGTAAGCGAGACAACACAACATTTTTGTGCTGTGAACCATAATCGTGGCCATAATGTTAACACTAACTTCAGTGTAAAGTCCCTAGTATCGAGTGTACAAATGTAAAAATAAAATAAATGTAGAAATTTTTTTATATATTATACTACAACAAAATGCACTAACCTATTAGGACCTTGAATAAGGTCTCGCTAAAATTTGGCGCCATTTAGCGGCAGCTGCTCTACACAATTGTAAAATGTATTTACATTGGGTTTACATATTGTATTTCTGAAGTGTTGTAGAAAATAGTGGGATAACACCATTTTTACATTTACTTTATTTTTACAATTTCACGGAAGCATAACTCCGCTAGTATTTAATTTGTGCAACACTGACACAACCATTTTACGTTCTCGGTTTAAGTATGTCACATTGTACTGATAAGTAGGTAATTAATAAAAATATGTGTTTTATGCGTTTACAATTTTTTTATTTATTTATTTAGTACACCAAAAATTACAAAATACAATTGTATATAAATCTATGAATGCCATTTTAGTATTCTTTTTTTAAAAATATGTTATACTTTATTTTATAAATATTTATATCAAAATTGTAGTGAAAGTGAAAAAATTATTATTTCTTTAAAAAGAAAACATAATAACCAAATAATTTTTCAAAAACTAAAATGCGTTTAGGTATAAAAATAATTAAACTGTGCGTTTTAAATATGTACGTAGTTTGTAAAATTAAATTGTACGTCATTAGCAAATTAAGGTCAATGATAAAATATTAAGTTGCAAGTTACACGCTACAAAGAGAACCTAAGAAAAGGCTTTATTGTAACGGAAATTTTTAAATTTTTTTAGTCTCAAGAAATTTTTAAACAGTTTCATCGTTAGTTTTTAATTTTAAAATTTTTGTACAAACGAATTATAAATTTCATGTAAGGAATTTTGTTTAAATTCACCAATACACAATTTAGAAAAATAATTAAGCCGCATGCACAGACTGAAAAAAAAAATGAAGAAAGAAAAAATTAATTTAAAAAAGTAAGTAAATATAAAAGTGTAAATAAATGCTTTTTTTTTGTAATCCATAAAAATATTTATTTTGAGATTGTTGTATTCCTGTTTTTGTAGTCTTTTGTTACTTTTGTTAAATTAAATTTGAATCAGTTAAAAAACAAAATGTTGGTTATTGCGTTCATTAAGAAAACTTTCTTAAATAAATGCTGGATTTGAACGTACCCGAGCAATATCAACTCCAGTTATATTCTTAACCAGCTCTGGCACTTTGTTAACAATTTGCAAAATTTCTGCGGTAAGCTTAGCAGCACCTACTTCACCTTGACCACTGGAAACCATTGTAATTTTCTTGGCTTGTGACAAGGGAGCAGCAACTTCAGCGGCCACCTAAAATTTACAGTAAAATTTTCATTATCAACTATATTTTTTTTTCACACGTTTCTACCTTTGGTAATGTGTCCAACAGCATTTCAACCATAGCAGCTTCTTGATACTCACGCCAGGCTTCAGCTTTTTGGGCCATTTGCTCGGCCTCTGCCTTGGCTTTAGCAGCAATAGCAAAAGCTTCAGCTTCGCCTCGTATTTTAATCTAACAAGATAACAGCAAAATAGTTTCTAAATAATTTTTTTAATTGCAAAAGTTACAGAAAAATATAAAAATCACATCCATTCATTTTTACATAATGTATAACGACATTTTTTCCTTATATACTTTGACTTAAGCAGGGGACAGACATATTAAATTTCAACATCAATCATTGCATTTATGGGCGTATCACAAAAATCAAATTAGTTTTGATTTTCGCCAAATTTACACACAACGTATACATGTGAAAAACACACACTAATGCATTGATTTATGTTTGCTTTTATAATAAATTTTTAAAAATCTGATTTGCTATTTTTTTTACATTCTTTTTATGTTTATTAATTATTAGATATTGAATGAAAACGATCGAAAATTTAGTTATTTAAAAAAAAAAATTACAATTAATATTGAAGTTGTTCGACGTCTATGCTTTAATTTTTACTTAATCAATGCTGTTCTGTATTCCGAATCCAAATATTTTATTCGGATTAAGGTTTTTTAAATTTTGTTTTTGCCTTATTTTGGGGTGCGAAATTTTTGGTTGAATTAAAAAAACATAAAAATTTTCATTTAATAAAAAGAGAAAAATGTAATTCCACATTATTTCAAGTCCGTGTGGAATATTTTATATTTATGTACTTGATTTTTAGCCAGTATCATTTTTACACTTACCGATTCTGCTTCAGCTTCAGCTTCCATTACAATGCGCAGTTTATTGGCTTCAGCCAGTTTTTCCAAACGATATTTCTCAGCCTCGGCTGGCCGTCTTATGGTGGCTTCTAATTCCCTTTCACGCCTTTGAATTTCCTCTTGCTGCACCGAAATTTCCTGAGTACGCTCAATGACCTTTACTTGCATTTGTTCCTCTTTAATGCGTTGTTTAGTTTTAGCCGCTTGCAGTTCATAAGCCATTTCAGCTTCAGCTTTTTTCGTTTGTACTTCAACATCATAAGCGGCTTTTTTAATCTCAAAGTCACGTTGGGCTTTAGCAATTTCGGTATCGTTAAGAAAACGTGAGGCCATACGTTGTTCTTCAGCAATAGCTTCTTTAATGGTAGCTTCACAACGTGCTTCGGCTTCACCAATGCGAGCATCGCGCTTAACTTCTGCAGTACGAGCCATACCCAACGATTTAAGATAACCCTAAAAGTTGCACAAAAAAATGCTTAAATTATGCCAAAGTTTATTCACAAAAAGGCACAGAATCTTAAATGAAATAAAAAATAATAAAAACTAAACAGTATAAAATGTACATACGCAACAAGTATAAATACCTTTGAATCTCCCTGTTTCATAAAATATATAAAATATAAAACCAAGTAAACAGAAATTTTTTAGAATTTTTTTTTCAGCAATTTATGCACTCACCTCCTCATCGCGTATGTCTTTTATGGTATAAGAAACCACAGTTATACCCATATTAGCCAAATCCGATGAGGCTACTTCAAACACTTGTTTGCTAAACTTTTTACGATCTTTATAAATTTCTTCAACGGTCATTGATCCCATTATTGCTCTTTGATGTCCCTCCAATGTTACCAAAGCAATATGACGAATTTCCGAATCAGGTTTACCCAAAAATTGTTCGCATGCTGTTAACAGCATATCCTCGTTTTGTCCTTGGATTTTAACTTGGGCAATACCCGTAACCGATATTGGCACTCCCTGGCTGGTATACACACAAGGGCTTTCCACTTGTAAAGTCATCGTATTCAAAGAAATTCTAAATTTGGTAAGAAAAATGCAAAAAATTATTGTTACGCTTGAAAGTTTTTTTTTCGATTATCTTGCCTTTGAACTTGTTGAATGGATGGCCAAACAAATGCACGACCGCCAGGTACCAATAACGGTTTCATATAACAACATCCTGAAAGGAATTACAAATATTTATAATAAGTATTCACACGTATGTATGTGTTTATATGTGTACTTTTACAGCTACGTGCTTTAAAACAAAATTATGTCTTGAATTTCTACTGCCATACAAAACACAAGTACTGTTAGAACTGTAAAAAAAATCAAAAAGTGTCAATGCTTGTTCTGTTGCGTCATTTTTGCACAGAACTTTTTGATCTACTGCAAAAAAGGCATTAGAAACTGTGATTTGTTCTACTGTCCAGTAGTGTATTGTATTTCATACATAAGTTAAATGTTAAATATATATGTATGTATGTGTAACAAATTAAATTCGGCAGTGCCGTTTCTTATTTACCCTTCACTGTAGTAGCCCAATATTAAAATTATTCATTTTGCACATTCTGTTTGATTAGTCCCCATTTACATTATAGATATTTCTGTCCGGATATTTTTTCAATTCTCTTTTGTTATTGCCTAAACCGTTTACATTTCGGACATTAATGTCCAGATAGAAATTTTTTCCATTCTTCTTTCCCTTTATTTTCGTGATTTATATGAAAATTAATTGAAAAGAACTTTTGAAGCAAACCAAATTAAATTAATAATAAATAAATACATTTTAAAAATTGATTTCTATAAAAATATGGGCAAATTAATACAGTGTACAAAAATGAAATGAAGCAACAAGACGATTATTACGAAAAGTCGAAAAGAGAGACAAAAAATGTCTAGTACAGACGGTCGTGTACTACACACCTTGCGTATTTGCCCCCTCGCCAACAAACTTCGTCTGTCCGGACAGAAATGTGCATAATGTAAATGGGGACAAAAAATAGTGGATCTTATTATTCATTCCGTTCCGCGATTGCGGAAAGCATTATTTGTGCGGAAGCAAAGTTTGCAATTATTGCTTCCGTAATGTAGATAAATTTCTACATTTTACTTACTCGTACGCTTAAATTTGCTCACGGAAAGATCAAGTGTAAGAAAAAATGCAAAATTTCACAAAAATAAAATGAGTTTTAATTTAATTTGTTTTATTTTTCGAAAATAATGTCGTTTTACTTATTGAAAATTAATTTTATTTTTGTTTATTTAAAATTTATTTTGATGTTAAAAAATTTAATTTTTTCCTTATCCACCAGCAGCTGAAACATTAACACAATTTATTCACTATAGACCATTTTTAAATCCTTATTAAATGAAATAATTCAAAATAATAAGATCAAAAAAGATCAAATGTGTTAAAATTTATTTACATAGTTACTAAACTTTACTAAGAAGTTCTCGCATGCACCTAACATCAAATAAAGAAATTCAAATTAACGACATCTACGAAAAACCCCGCTTTGGCATCTTTATTTTTAAAAGCAATAAAATGTCTGTAAATAAATTTAATTTAATTTAAAAATATAGCAACTATTTTTAACCAAATATCTATAATCCTAAAATATTAAAAATCAAACAGCTAAAAAATACCCAATAAATTTTCTACGATATCAATGTGCTACGTCTTATATATACTGTTATAGCTAGAGATGCCAATGGGAAATCCCGCTCCCGTAAATCCCGGCATTTTCAGAATAAGCTAAATTCCGATATTCGGGATTTTTTATTTTTAAATTATGGGGGTTTCGGGGGAATTTCGAGATTTTATTATTACCATTTTAGTTATATTTTTGTTGTCATAAAGACATATTTTTCTGTCTCCTTATAAAAACTTATTATTTGAAACACACTGTTGAAGAAAATCAACAAAACAACTTTGATATACTCGTATTCACAAAACTTGCTGTAGATTTCTATTAAAAACTTAGAAAAAATCAAGTCTTTTTGAGTAAAATTAAAAAAAATGCAAAATTTAAACTATGCCACAGAGTTTTAAAAACCAATGACAATTCAACGAAAACCCCAGATATCCCGCCAGGAATTTCGGAATTCAATTAATAAATCCTTATTCCCAGGATTTTTAAAAGCCAATCGTGTTTGGCATCTCTATTTATAGCCAAATATCCAAACTTTTAGTTTTACACATTCTTCTTAAATATTAAAAAAAATTATAAATAAAATTTTTAATGAATTCTCTTTAAATAAATAAAAATAAATAATTAATTTCAGTTAAAGAAATTCAAATCAAAAATTAAAATAAGTTCTGGGATCCTTATTTTTAGAACCAATAAAATGACTGTAGGTAATCAATTTTTATATATAAAAAAGGGAATTCTAAAAAATTTTAATACTTTTTCATTATACCAATCTACCAAATGAGAATTTTAGTCAATAGGCAAACAAAAAGTTTCAAAATATTTAAACAAGAAAATAAAATAAAAGACTTGGGAGTAATCTATTGAAGATTCAGAGTAGCGTCTGATGAAACAGCTGTATAGATATGCTTTATCTCTTAGTACTTATTTTAGTAAGTAAACAATCATGGAAAATAATGCATTTTGCACACCAACATAATTTTGGAATTAAGCACGAATAAAGATCAAATTTTGTTAAACTTTATTATTCCAAATAATTCAATACTCGTATGTTGTAATTTTTAAAATATTTAAAAATTTTTTTAAACATTTAGATGCTTTGTTTCGTATAAACAGCACAGCACATAAGAATGCAAAATAAATTAAATTTAATTTAATTCAAAATGTTTTTAAACATTTGTTAAACCAAGCATATTTAATTAAAAATTTAATTACACTCAAGGCACACACACATACACACGTTTGTGTAAGACTAATTGCCTGGTTACGTGTTTGTCAGGCTTAAAAATGTCCATAAAAAAACAAAGCAAAAATTAATGAACATCTAAAATTTATAGGTATTTTGAATTTTTCTGTCATTTGTAGATCGATTGCTTAGATTTTTTGCACATACTGTCATTTCTGACAAAACAGTTTTTTTTCCGTTTTGTAGTTTAAACAAATTACGCAAAAATGCACCCAAATTGGTTAAAAAAATAGAGGTAGTTGCACTTCAGAATTCATAGATCAGCTATTTATGGACCGATTGGGCTGAATTTAAAAAGTCACTCGAAGACAGGAATTTTCAACAAATTGGCATACTAAGGTCTTCTAGGGCCTACGCTCGCAGCTTCCGGTACGACGACTTGCATTCGTAATGGGAATTAACAAATCTCAGTCAGTGACTGCGCGTTTGCGGCATTTATTGATTCTCCTATATTCAATTTTATGTTACATGGTCCCATGTGTCCTTAACTATCTATCCAAATTTGTTTCCAAAGTTTTACCAAAAGCGGTTGTTTGCTCCTCAAAATCATAACTTTAACTATCGAAATTAGTATTATAATAACGAGCCTTACAGTGATATACAAATATTGTGGATTTGTTACAAAAGTGTTCCTTTATCACACAATGTACAAGCATACTTGGAATGGCTTACAGGCACTTTTTATTATAAAATATTACACATATTGGTAGTAATGTATGGCTTTTAAGTATACTTGTAATTACTCTAGTATGGATGTATATGTGCACATACATATATACTATAATATTATATATACTTGTATATTTTGAATATTAAAATTTGTTCAAACACCACATAGGTACATACATACGTTATTATGGTCATAGTATAATTATACTATGATTATGGTTATGGTTGCGGTTTACATTTTCATAAAAAAACTAAATATAAAGCCTCTACATCTCGTTAATAACACATGTTAATTACTGCCTTATATTTATTAATTTCTATAACAAATGGGGTACAGTACTTACAAACGTTTCTAAATGTACCCCAACCCTATTAAATCACAACCGTTAAATTTTTATGGTTTTCTCTGACAGCATCACTAGTTGGAACCCTGTTGATTTTGTTATGCTGTTGTTATTTCTTTAGGATATTTATGTACGTGTGTATGTATGTCATAAAGTTAAAAAAAACAATCGTATATTGTGATATTCCAAATGGGAGCAGAGTCACCTAAACCAACCAACTTTACCATCGCATTGTAAATCATTATTAATAACATTAAATAAATAAACTCAAACTGAGTTAAGGAATAGTTATTGTGTCCTTTCTATCATATGTATATTAGTTTGTCATTAAGCCTACATTTTTAAAGCTTTATTATCAGCAACATCAATATTTTATATTTCCTTTTTTCATTTTTTTTTATCATCTCTTAATGTCGTTCGCGATAAATAATCGATAAATTATCCAAGTGACGTCATACAAGTTAATTTCTTTTGTAGGGGAATAAATACTAGAAAAATTAATTTTTAAACATACATTTTGTAAAAAAAAAAAACAATAAGTGTAATAACAACATACACTTTTCTAATAATTATTATTTACCTGATACCACTAATGCCTCATTTGGACCACAAGTTACAAAACCCCAAGCCATCTCAATTTAAATGTATATACAATATATATTCTTTTTGATTAGCTGATTGGTACAGCACAAGTATTTAATAACACCAGAACACAATTTTTATCAAAAGTAGTAATATTTACTAATAGAGTGAAAATCTCACAACCAACAGTTGATTAATTCAACTTTGTTTTCGCGTTTATGTAGTATATTTAATTAAATGGCAGTGCTTAAATAGTTTTAAGTGTTTGTAGGCAAATATGAGTGTATACTAAAAAATTTATTTGGCCGGTTTGAGTTTTTTAGAATAAATGTTCAATAATAAAACAAACTGCGCATAATCTATAATTATTATTGGGTATTCTGTGATTATTATGTTTACATTCTATATGATGTTTAATAATGCATGTAAATAAGTCAAAACCTAAACAATAGAACGAGCAATAAAGCAGCTGCTTCTAATTAACCTTTACGTAGTGGTGAATTGGCTTCAGGGCTCGAGTATAATAAATATGTTTTTCTTAGAAATCAATTATTTTATGCGAGTTTTACATTTTTAATAGAAAAATTTAGTACAAAATATAAATGAAACCTCAAACTTAAATCACGATTACATATTTTAAAAACCATTAAAATAAAGATAAACAAGAGTTATAATAGAGGTGAAAATATGACCACTCATTCATTCATCTTTTTTTCAACTGGTTTATTTTATTAAAGTTTTAGAATACTTGCTTTAAAAATTACATATAATGTAAGTTTGCTTGCTCTTATACTTTAAAATAATTGTAGATCTATAATATCATTAAATTACAATTAAGTCTTACTTATATATCAACTAAAATTAGAAAACAGAATTTTGCCGAAATCGTAAATAAAATATGACTTCTAAAAAAATATTTTTTTTTTTTTTTGGTACCAGGAGAATTCTTTTTATACTTCATATAAGTGCATATAAAAAGAAAATATAAAGTTTTAGAATACTTTTAAACAGTTTTTTTAATGGCCATCAACAAAATATGGGTGTTGCATAGCTTGCTCGGCGCTAATACGTTGATTGGGTCGACATATTAAAAGTTTTTGCAATAAATCACGACCCTTTGAATTCAAGCGTGGTACAATTTGACTCCAAGAAGTGATAGCAGGAAAATCTAAGAAAAACATACAATAACAATACATATTAATAACATTTTCAGCACTGTATTGTCATACTTACGCGGCAAAGACACATAATCAGATAAATGAGTAACACCAGGCCAAGTATCTTCAGTAGGTGTACCCAATACTCTGAATATTTTCATTAATTGATCTAACACGTCAGATCCAGGAAACAAGGGTCTGCCGGCATCTGCTAATTCGGCAAAAATACAACCAGCAGACCACATATCTATACTAGTAGTGTACAATTTAGCACCAAACAACACATCAGGCGGGCGATACCATAAGGTAACTACTTCAGCTGAATAACATTTCACCGGAATGCCAAAAGCTCTAGCCAAACCTAGTTTATATTTTTTAATAAATACCTGCTAATAACACCAAGTTGGCTACTTACCAAAATCAGCCAATTTGAGCTCTCCATTTTTGTTGATTAGTAAATTTTGTGGTTTCAAATCCCTGTGTAAAACATTACGGCTGTGGCAAAAAGCTAAACCTCTTAACAGTTGCAGCATAAAACTTCTGCATACTTGCATATCGATTTCCCCATTCAGACTATCAAAGTATTTTTTTAAATCCTGATCACAGTGTTCGAAGACAAGAGTAAGTTTCTTTTCCGAATGTAAAACATCATACAAACGAACAATATTTTTGTGTTTTAGTTCCTGCCAGAAATTCGTACATTTTATTACAGAATTTATAAATTTAAAAGTATGTAATGGGAATACTAACTTTGAGTAGGCATATCTCTCGTAAAGCTGATGATGGTACACCTTCATCATCCTCATCTAAACGCACCCGTTTGAGTGCAACTATTTCCATAGTTTCACGATTTCGACCCTTAAACACTGTACCGTAAGTACCTTCTCCGATTTTTTCCAATTTTTCATATTTTTGCATTATTTTGAGGTTCTTGTATGATAATTATTACCACAATAAACAATCTAATATTCTCATACTTCTGCACTGGCAGAGAAAAAAACAACAAAAGCTTTAAACACTGTTGAAGAAATTTGTATTAAATTCTCGGCAGAGAAGTTATCGTCAATATTTATAGTTGCCAAGTTTTTATACTAATAATACCTTTAAAAAACAAAGTCTCCAAAATCCACTATTCTCTTACACTTTGTAATGTATTAAATCAACTTGTTGATTAAAAAAAATTATAGATTCATATATATTATTTAAATAGAAATTTGGATGGATATCTAATCCCTTTAGTACATTGTTTCTCATTGGTAATAAAATTTTTTTAATTCCCATTCCCAAAAAGATTTTGTAATTACCTCTTTTTATTACATGTATTGTTGGTTTTACGTAAATAATAAAATGTCATCGGATAATTGACATTTAAAGATTTGAAGAAAAAAATTGTTGTGTGTGAGCTATATTTTTTCACATAGAAAATTCAAGCAAATGAAATTTATAAAGAAAATAAATAATAAAAATTATTAAGAATAAAAGAAATCAATAAAGCAAACAATGTTCTCTAAGTAAGAAGTGCGTGTGAAATGAAAAACTATATAACTATACTTAAAAATTAAGTGACCGCCGTGTTTTTAATGCAACAAAGTTAAGAAAAAAAATCCCATATATGACGTTTACTCCCCTTTTTCCAAAAGTTAATGATGAAGTTCAAATTGAGACTCCATTAGCAAATTTGAGACAGCTTTATACTGTTGCGTGAAATGATTAAATATCTATACACAAATAAATTTCAATTATTGGACTTTCAAATGTGCATATATAAATTTATTACTTAAATATTTTAACGCGAAATAACTACGTTCAGATTGTTTTTGCTCTTGGGATGATGGTGATGAGTAAACGGTGGTCATTTGTGTGCTATTTATTTGTTATTGCTTGTTAGTTAGGTTTTTATCAAATTTTTATGCATGTTTGTATTGTTGTTCTTTCTCTTTGTTACAGATTGATAGCCTTAAAATATTGTATGATTGCAAAATACTTATTATTGTGAACTCGAGTATTATTTAAATTTTTTATAAAAAAAGTCGTTTAAAAATGGTGCCTCCTAAGGAGAGCATTGATTTGGAATGTTTTTTAGTGACAAAACATTCCTGGAAAGGAAAATACAAACGCATTCTAGCTATAGGTAACGTAGGTATATCAACCTATAATCCAGATAAATTAGATTTAACCAACAAATGGTCTTATTCGGACATTGTATCAGCTGCTCCTACAAAAACTTCAAATGTAAGTGGAACAAGTCTTTATAATGCCATATATAGGTTCGTTTTTATTTATTATTATTATTTTTTTTTTGCAGATTCCCAATGAATTCGTATTGACCGTTAAAAAGGACAAAAAACTAGATTCAATTAAGTTAAGTTCGGAATACCGCAATGATATTTTAACATCTATATTAAAATATTATAAAGAATTTGCTGATAAACCAAAAAACTCTCAAGTATGTATATGCTCGTTCTCTAATGATTGACGTTTTTATTTACAAACGCAATTCATTAATAAAAAATGTATTTGTATATTTATTTTTTACATGCATGTCTATATCTCTTTTAATATTGCGTGTATGCCTAGGTCATTAACAAATGCTTTTATTTTTAGCGTTTTTCTGCTTATAAATATCACTGGTCTGGCATCAGCTTACCCACAATGTTGGAAGTAACTCCCTGCTCATTAGATCAACTGGATCCCACAACAAATGAAATATTAGCAAGTTATATGTACAAGGATATTGAAGGCATAATAGGTATTATACTTTTCATGATTTAATTTTTTATTTAGTTATAAATATTATAAATATTACTACATAACGCTCAAAGGTAATTTGCAAACGGTTAACAATCACCTTCTGACTTGAATTGACGAATTTTCTTTTCGTTAATTTTTTTAATTGTTTTTTAAGGAAAAACTAAAATAAAATACATATTCAATAAGGCAATTAAAGTAGTAAAAACAAACTCCGAGCTTTAAACAAATGATTCTTTATGGTTCTTAGAAGATGATCTTTTTGCTTTACTATACAGCGTTACTAAATACTTTATTATACAAAATGATATAAAAACCAAAGTATATAACTTTTAACAATATTTTTGATTAATTGATGTACGTACTTACATAATTAATTTCTGCTTGTGTTCAAAACAAGAATCATTTCTCTATTTAAAAGGGCACATGTTGTGACATTGCGCTAGCAGAGAAGTACTACAGTGCTTTATAATACTAATAACTGAGGTATAATCTCGCTTTTGATATCGAGCAAACTATAGTACTGTATGAAATTTCAATACTATTGAAGTAAACAAATCACGATATATCTATCGAATCATCATTTCTTAATACACAAATGTACTTTTAAACTTATGAATACTTTAATTTTGTTATTAAAATTTTGTCGTTTTTTTTATAGATTAAAAAGATGTAACTAAAAGTTGCAATCACTAGTTGTTTTAACCTAAAATTAAATTAAATTTACATTTTCAAAAAATTTTTATTGACCGTGCTCGACGATGAAACCACCTGATTATTTTTGAGTTTTTTTTTTTGTATTTCTAAATTATCACTAAATCCCATTATATATTTTTTTTCAAATTTCAAAGCTTTATTTTTAAATCTACTAAATTAACTATTTTACTTCGTTTTCATCTATAACAGAACTATGAAGAAAATTAAAAATACTAACCATTGTTGTAAAAGTTTGCTCTTACTTTAGCTTTTGTAACTCAAATTATTTGACATATGTTTCATCTTATGTTTTCCTTCAAATATGAATTAAGCAGGAATTTCTGACTATGAAGGTGGTATTGTTATGGCCTATGGTGGCTTCAGTCGCTTGCATCTATTTAAAGCCCTTAATCATCATGAAATAGTGCAGAATATAGCACAAAAATCAACGCAATTTTTGGGAATTGATATCAAAATACTTAAATCACAAATTACGCTAGAGCAATTTGAAAGGCAAAGATTTGGAAAGTATAGGTAATTTTGCTATAAAACTTAACAACAATAAAAAAAATGGTAATAAGAATAAATGTTTTGGTTTCATGTTTTATACTCTCGCAGTGGGGATCAATTTCAAACCTCTATGACTGAATTCACTGTTCAAAAACATACACCCCGTCATCCGGATCCAGTTAAACGTATACTCTGTTTAACAGAGACTACTCTTTTAGAACGTGATCCTCAAACGTACAGTGTTTGTACTCTACGTCCACTTGCAGATGTTTTTGCATTAATACGTGATAAAGATAATTTACAAAAATTTTGCATTGAATATAAAAATGGTGTAGTACGCTTTTATACAACAAATGATCGCGATTCTTTATTGGCTACTTTGTTGGATGCTGTACGTTCTAGTGGTAATCAAGATGTACA
This sequence comes from Thelaira solivaga, assembly GCA_947397855.1. Lineage (NCBI taxonomy): Eukaryota > Metazoa > Arthropoda > Insecta > Diptera > Tachinidae > Thelaira > Thelaira solivaga. Next base: position 27,811,088 of record OX377614.1, read on the forward strand.
CATACGCATTGTTAATACACCGCGTGGTAAACGTTATGTACCATTAAGCACCATGGTAGATGAAGAAACTGAAGCAAATCTTTTACGTTTGGTTATAAATAACTTTCAAAATCCGTCTAAACGTTATGAAGTTTTAGAACGTTTTAATGCGAATGTACCACATACTGGTTTAAATTATAGTGTTACACAAGACGTAAGTACATACTTGCTTACTATATATAATGAATAACAAAATATTAATCCTTTTCGGTGCTTAATTTCAATTAAGTTGGGTTTCATAAAACAGTATTTTCCATGCTATTCTCATGGAAAGTGTATTATGGTTTACTTGGTGCAGTAAATACTAAGAATGTATATTGAATTTGCAGTAAATTACTGCCAAGTTTTGTAAATTGTTGGCAAAACATCTGAATACTTATATTGTTAAACCAACCGACTAAATGAGATTTAAGTCAATAGAGTCAAAGAAACTAAGAAAAACTATAATCAAAGTAGGCATTGAACTAAATAATAATTATTATTATTATTTATCATTATAAAGTTTAAAAATATATATAATAAAGTTAGGATTTTGTAGGGCAAATAATCGCTTTTTGGCTAAAACTTTACAAACAAATTTGGGTGGATAGTTAAGCACACACTATCCGATATTGAACTTATTGATATTTTTAATATTCAACTTTAACTTTAATTGCTTTAACTTAAAAATATATATAGTACTTCTTTTTAATTATAATACAAATTAAAAAGTGTGTCTTGCTTAAAAAAATTATTAAAAATAAAAAATAAATTATGTGAAAAATTATTAATTACAAAATGAAAAATGCAATGTTTGCTTCCGACATTTACGTTGAATAATAGAATTATATCTATTTTTAATAAATTTAAATTACTAAATCTTAAAAATAAAACTAAATCACAAATTACCCTTTCGGCATTCATGAAAGTATTTTTTAAATAAAAATTAATAACATTCTGTTTTTGTTCTCGTAAAGTACCGGTTACAGAAACACAATCAGTGTTTGACCAACTGAATTCAGTTTAAATTCAAATAACCCTTTAACAAAACGTTTTATCACATCAATTGCATGTACTGACACAGGGGATAACAAAGCCTTATTATAAATAAAATCATTTGAAATTTTTTTAAACGTTTTTTTTTTTTTAATTTTTATTAACACATTTATGTAAAATATGTCTTTCAAATATTTCCAATTTTTTCATAAACGTTGGTGATACGCCAAACCAAATTGGGAAAGCATATAATGAAATAGATCTTATACGAACTTTACTACTTTATATAACAATAATTTAGATTTAATCGATAAAGATTTATTATTAAACAATTTTGAAAAAAGCTCTTGATTCAAGATTGTATGAAATTGGTTTATTAAACTTTACAATTACAACAAAAATATTTAAAACTATCTTGAAATAAAATTTCATGTCCATTTTAATTGCAGTACTTGTAACGCTAATTTTTATTTTCCTAAAAGAAATAAGAAGATCATCGTGAGCATATAAGAGGGAATCGTCTGCATATATAATATCTGATATAAAAAAATTATATAAATGTGGTGCTCGACAAGTTACGATTCCTTGATCTTAGATAGTATTATCAATTTCAACGTAAAACTTCCTATTATTAGGCCTTAAAGCCTAATTTTAAACAATATACTGTTTGATATACTTTGTCAAATTCTTTTTCAACATAAAGTGAAGTTGCAATTGTGCACTGTTTTTTTTTCCTAAAGCTACGGTCACATTAGACAAATATTTGTCGAAAAAAGCATAACCACTATGTCGTCTACATATACGTTTATATCTTTTGAAGAAATATTCGCTTATATTAGTTTAATTTTTTATTAAATGACAACATACTTGCATTTTTATATTATTTAAATTAATTTTATGTAATACAAGTCATGTTAGATTATAAAAATATTTGGCAAAAATAGTGGTTACGCTTATTTCGACAAATATTTGTCTAATGTGACCGTTGCTTAAGATGTTGAATTATATCGCTTTGAAATTTTAATAATCCAGGTGTAGTTGATATACCTTTTTTAAATCCAAATTAATAAATATATAAATAAATATATACATGTGATAGAAATAAAATATTTGTGTATTTGAATATACATATAATACATAATACTACTGTATAAAATCAAGTTTATTTTAAGCTATCTGTAGCTTAAAAATACATTTAATGTCTCCTTGTTATTTTAAATATCTCATTAAACCATTTACTTAATATATTGTAAAAAAAGTATATTAAATAAAAAAAAAAACCATTTTGATATTAAGAAACTACGAATAATATTTTTAAATAAATTTGTCTTGAATTTGCAATGTCATTATTATTTTTCTAGTTTGTTATTGGAATAATTTTTGCAATTTCCCAATCTGTCGGAAAATTATTAATACAATTTATTGAAAATTATTGTTAAATTTATTAGTTAGTTTCATTTGACCTTTTTCTTTTAAATAATATGGCTATTTTGTTAATCTTGAGGTTTTATTTTTCAAAAATTTATTTTTATATCGATATTTCGCTCCAATTTTTGTAGCTTCTTCAGGATATAATTATAAATTAATCAAATTATTAAAAATACATATTTCAAAAATTTTCTTGACAAAATTAAATTAGGGTGTTCAGTAATAAGGTATGCCAAACAAGATTTTAAAAATATTTAAAAGTAATATGTTAAAAATGTATTTATAAAACAATTGTTATAAAAATGTATGTGTTAAATGAATTATGTATGTATGTAACAAGTAACAATTAACATTTTTTTTTATTGAAGAAGCTACAAAAATTGGAGCGAAATAACGATATCAAAATAAATTTTTGAAAAATAAGACCTCAAGCTTAACAAAATAGCCATATTATTATTGTTAAATATTTAGAAGCATTTTTTGTAGGTTTTTTATTTGAATAATTTTAAATATTATCGAAACCACTTGATATCTTGCTATCAATCAAAAAGATTTTTTTTCCTACAGAATTAAGTGACCTAAATAAACAAATCTCTAACCAACATTTTACAACTGCTGAACAATATTTTGTTTTTTTACATATGAATATTGTAGAGAGCAAACCCAACATATTTGGAATTAAGCACCAAAAAATATTAATAGATTGTTTTTTTTTGTAAATTCTTCTTGTAGAGTCTTTTTGCTGAAAATAAGGAAAAATTAATTCTGAGCGCTCTTCAGGCGTTAGCGCAAAAGGAGTTAGACAATCCCACAGCTCAGTTGACAAATCTTGAGCTTGAAGCAATTTTCCATGGTCTAACTCGTTTATTAGCCAGTAAAACTGGTTATGCTGCATTTACAAATCTGCCCGGTTTTCGTGAGATAATTGGCACAAAGATTGTGGCGGCCTTAAGGCGCAAAGACTTGGCAGTCACTTATTCAGCCATCGATATGATAAATTCTCTAATGCATTCGGTAAATGCCGATCACGACTTGAAACAGGAGCAATTAAACAAATTATCTATACTATCATCAAAATCATTTTTGGAAACTTTACTTAACATGTGGACCAATCATGTTAGTCATGGCAGTGGAGCATTGGTTTTATCTGCCATGTTAGATTTCCTAACATTTGCGATATGTGTGCCTTATTCAGAGACTACTGATGGTAAACAGTTTGATATATTGTTGGAGCTGGTGGCAGAAAGGGGTCGCTATTTATATAAACTCTTTCAACATCCATCTTTGGCAATTGTTAAAGGTGCCGGTTTGGTTTTAAGAGCCATTATAGAGGAAGGTGAACAAAAAGTGGCCGAACAAATGCAATCATTGGCCTTGGATGAGGCTGCTTTGTGTAGGCATCTATTGGTTGCTTTGTATACACCCTCAAATGATCCTACTCTAACGACACATCGTCAATTATCTAGACATTTAATAGGTCTTTGGATAACAGACAATTTAGAAGCCATGGAATTATTCAAACGCATATTTGTAAGTTAATAATAAGAATTTGTGTGTGTGGGTGTGTGTGTGTTTGTATTAAGTGTTTTTTTTATTTTTTTTAAAGCCCGCGGGGTTATTAATGTTTCTCGAATCTGAAGACACTGTTCCTGAAAGTGATGTTGAAGAAGATAAATTAAATTTCAGAGATAATTTGAAATTTGCCATACAACATTCCATTAAAACACGAAAAAATGTCATTGAAAAGCATTTACAGGTTTGTTTATTCTAGATTTTCTTAAATATATGTACAGAAATAAATTAAAAAAAAATTCCAGGGTATAAAACATTGGGGCATGAATTTAATTGAACAGCAAGATCCTGCTGCATTAGCTTTAAAAAATAGACCCGTAGTTTTACGCAATAGGCGTCAACGTAAAAAAAGTGCTGATTCTATTATAAATTTACCATTTTTCTTTTATAATTTCTCTAAAGACCACAGTATACCCAACCTTATATGGAATCATAAGGTAAATTGAATTAATTTAATAACTTTTTTTTTAAATGAATTGCATTATATATTGTGGTGTCTTAGACTCGAGAGGAATTACGTATTTGCTTAGAAAATGAATTACGTCAATTTATAAATGATCGAGATTTGGCTGGCAACATGATAGTGGCTTGGAATTATCAAGAATTTGAAGTAACTTATCAGGTAGCGTATAAAATATTACAAAAAACTTGTTGTAAGCTGTTCCTAATGGTGATATTATTTGAATGAACTTAGTGTCTGGCTGATGAAATACAAATCGGTGATTATTATATACGCTTAATATTGGAAAAAGATGATTGGCCCCAAAATTTAGTCAAAGATCCGTAAGTTTTATTTAAAGTTTTTTATTCTTCATTTTTTTTAATATTTTTTTTTTTTATTTTAAATATAGTATTGAATTGTTCAATGCTTTGTATCGTCGTGTTTTATGTCGGCAACGTGTTAATGATGATCAATTAACTGTAACATCTTTGCAAGCCTTGGCTAAAGTCTATAAACGTTATCACAAGGAAATTGGGCAATTTAGTGATATGTCGTATATTTTACAATTAAGTGACAGAGTAAGTTAAACTTGTTTAAAACAGCATCTGTTTGTCCTAAATTTTCACTCTCTCTCTCTCTCTCTTTCTCTCTTTTATATTTTTAATTTTAGTGTTTTTCTCCCTCTTTAAGGGATGCACTTATAAATCTCATATCTTGTTTAGTTTTGGAAAAATCTAATTGTCGGCCTTTGGTTGAACATGTACAATGTCTAGTAGATCTCATTACATTGGCTCATTTACACCGTGGTCGTGCCCAGCCAAATACCAAAACTAATGTTATTGAGGCTGGTCCCAATATGCAGCAATATGAAGAAAAAGATTGGTATTACAATATTGAAAAAGAAGGTCAAAAACCTGAACGTCAAGGACCCATAACTTATTCAGAATTGAAAGAATTATGGTCTAAAGGTGTTATAACACCCAAAACTAGATGTTGGGCTATTGGTATGGATGGCTGGCGGTCATTGCAACAAATACCACAGCTTAAATGGTGCCTTATAGCTAAGGGACAACCTTTATACAATGAAACTGAATTGTCTTCAATGATATTAGATATTCTAATAAAATGTACTAGTTTTTTCCCCTCCCGCACCCAAAATGGTCAAGCAGTTTTAATACCTGGTCCCAAATTGTCACGTAAACTTTCTGAATTCATTTGCTTGCCACACATTGTTCAGGTATGCCTAACACATGATCCCGGCTTGCTAGAACGGGTTGCAACTCTGCTGTGTCAAATTATGCAGGACAATCCTGAAATGCCGAAAGTCTATTTAACGGGTGTTTTCTATTTTATGCTTATGTACAGTGGTAGCAACATTTTACCCATTACACAATTTCTTAAAATGACTCACATGAAACAGGGCTTCCGTAGTGAAGAATCATCACAATCTGGCATAATGCATCGCAGCATATTGGGCCAACTTTTACCGGAGGCTATGGTATGTTTTTTGGAAAACTATAGCGCTGAGAAGTTTGCCGAAATTTTTTTGGGTGAATTTGATACGCCCGAGGTTATATGGAGTTCAGAAATGAGAAGATTATTAATTGAGAAAATTGCAGCGCATATAGCAGATTTCACGCCGCGCCTTAAAGGTCATACAATGGCCAGGTGAGTTAAAAAAATTAAAAAGTGATTCATACATGAAATGGAAGTAAAGTGTTTAATAGAAATTTAGATTCATTTATGTATATGTAACAAGAAGCACTGATGAAGGGAAGAGCAAAATTTTAATGGGCCATACACGAACTTCCTAAATAGTTTCCTTTTTTTTGTTGAGAAAACCCTTAAAGAAACACTTGAAATTTTCTTTTCAGATATCCATATCTTGCCATACCAGCTATAAGCTATCCCCAATTGGAAAATGAACTATTCTGCCATATTTATTATTTGAGACATCTCTGTGATACTCAAAAGTTTCCAAATTGGCCCATAACGGATCCAGTACAATTATTAAAACATACCTTAGATGCCTGGCGTAAGGAAGTAGAAAAGAAACCACCACAAATGACCGTCCAGCAGGCTTACCATGATTTGGGCATTGACTTGACAAAATATTCTAAACCAGATGAATCCATGATACGTAAAAGTTATTATCGTCTGGCTCAAACGTATCATCCGGACAAAAATCCTAATGGTCGTGAAATTTTTGAAAAGGTGAATCAAGCTTACGAGTTTCTATGTTCGCGCAATGTTTGGAGTTCCGGTGGACCTGATCCCAATAATATCGTATTAATTTTAAGAACACAAAGTATTTTATTTGAACGTTATGCTGATGGTAAGTTGATATTTTCTGAATTTCTTTTTCTCCTTAAACAAAACTCAACACAAAATTATGTACATTGATTTTAAACTTTAAGTTCTGCGTCCTTATAAGTATGCCGGTTATCCTCAACTTATAAAGACTATACGTTTGGAAACCAAGGATGATGATTTGTTCTCTAAACAAACACCCTTACTTACCGCTGCCTCTGAGCTTTGTTATCATACTGTACACTGTTCAGCCTTAAATGCTGAAGAGTTGAGAAGAGAGGAAGGTATTGAAGCTTTATTGGAAGCTTACGATAGATGTGTATCAATTATGGGTGTCGATTCCAAACCAGATTCGCTACACTATCAAGTTATTTCTAATGTAACGCGTTGCTTTGAGGTTGCATGTAATTTTGAAAAATGTAAACAAAAGATTATCACCCTGCCACGTCTCATGTCTGATGTATGTCGGGTGGTTTATTTCAAACACTCCCTGTCCGTTAGTTTGGTAACAAGTCTGGCAGCCAATAACTATGAACTGCAATGTAATCTTGTTTGCAATGGAGTGCTGTGGTCTTTATTGCTTTTCTGCTTTGGGTATGATTATACACTGGACGAAAGTGGCGTAGAGGCTAATGATAAAACGAATCAACAGCAGCAGGCTAATACATTGGCCAAAATGGCCATATTAGCCTGTATAGCCTTATCTGGCTATGGTCTTGAATTGCGTACTACACCCGAAACAAAGTCGGTGGCATCTTCGGAAAATACTTCGCCCACAACTAGTGCAGCACAGGCAACTGCTAAAGCACCTTCAATACTACCTAAACCCAAAACGGCGTACACCCAAAATGCACAAAATCCTTTAAATAAGCTTGCTATAACAACGGGTCAGGAAGCCACTATCTCTTCATTGAATGCTGTTGACAAGCATGATTCGATGGCTAGTGAAAAATCTGATATTGAAACACCGGATCAAAGTGCTAAAGTCTTAGATTTGCTGCGGCAAAAATATATTGTAACGTGTGATGCTCAGAATACTGTGGTTAAGCAGGTGCTGGATCGCTTGCTAACTAAATATGTAGCAACCAAATTAACAAAAGAAAAGGATAGCGAGGTAAGTGATTAATTAGAATTCTAACGAAAATCGATATTGTTCCCTGTCTCTCCAAAATGTACATTTTATGCAACAAATTTCTTAAATTTTAATGGACAAAATGGAATCTTGTGATTCTAATTAACCATTCTATTAGCCACTTAAACCAAACTATAGCATTTTTACATTATAATATTTAGATTTTAAAAATTCTCAACTCCAACACTCGTAATCCATATTTGATATGGGATAATGGAACTAGAGCTCAATTGTTAGATTTCCTTGAACAGCAACGCGCAGCGTCTGTTAAGGAAACCTTCGAAGATATCGCAGAAATACTTGAGCTGGTTAAACAGTTTGAATTCGATGCACACAAGTAAGTTTAAAAAAAGTAAAATTTTTTGGTTGTTTATTTTTCTAAAATTTTCACAGAGATGAACTACAAATTGGTGGCGTTTTTATACGAATATACAACGATATGCCCACTTTTCCTATAGTTAACCCTAAGCAATTTACTTTAGATTTATTGGAATATCTTAAGCAAGCTTATCACTACATCTCGAAGGTGAAACATTCGAACACAATAGCATATTCAGAAGCAGGTTCTCCTGCACTTAGCAGTAGTGCTAGTGATGGTATACTTAAGCCTACTTTAGCATCAAATCATCCACAATTTAAACAGCACAGAGCTGGCAGTACATTTGATGAAGTTCTTAATGCATACAATCGCTCAAAAACTCTAAAAAAATTAGAAACTGAAGCAATGTTGGAACAGCAACAAACACAAGCTCAATATAAATATGATTTTGCTAACGACTTGTATGTGGAGCAACATATAATAATGGTGCTTAAAGCTTTAATAGCGGTTATAAAAGCTAATCATGAGGTAGAAATTCAATGCATAGGAAATTTCGGTATGATATTTGGATTTTTAGCCAATAATTTGTTTGTTGAGGTTTGTAATTGTGTAAAATACGTAGACTCAAACCAAAAAGATGTTTTAATTATTTATGAATTTATTAAAGAATACTACAGTAAAAACGGTGGCCTTGGAAGTCGTAGCTCTGGTGTCGCGCAATAAAGATTGTGTTACTGAAATTGCTGCCTGCGAAGTTTTGGGTAACTTCTTAGTGGCCTTAAAGGATCCCGATTTAAGAGCAAGCCAACAAAAGGTTTTGGAAACAATGACAGGTCTTATGAATGTCCAAGAAATGATTAAAGAAGCTCAAATGAAAGGTGCCGTTATCTATCTCTTGGAAATGTTTTGTAATTCTCGTCATCCACTGATACGTGAAATGTGTGCAGAAATAATGGCTAAAATGACAGCCGATCGTTTAAGCGGCCCTAAAGTAAGGCAATTTATTATTTTGTTTTATTTCTTTTTTATATAATTAAATAAAAATTTCCTTAAGGTGCGTATTACCATTTCCAAATTTCTGCCTGCGCTGTTTGTGGATGCCATGATAGAATCACCACAAACTTCGGTACAATTATTTGAATCTATACATGAACATCCTGAGCTGATATGGAATGATAAAACCCGCAATACTGTTTGTGATGCTGTAAATGATATGTGTGAAAGGTAAAGAAAATTACATACATGTACATTGGCTTGACTACGAGTATAAAATACTTTAAATACTTACAAAGTGTATAATCAAATTATTTTCATTTAGTTTCTATCGTGCACAAAAATTAAATTCCAAACATTTATGGAAAGATCCTGAAATTCTTAAGGATATTGTATCAAATGAAGTTGTTGTAGCTGGTGTTTATTTGCGTTTATTTGTGGCAAATCCTGCCTGGACTTTACGCAAACCCAAACAATTCTTATCCGATCTTTTAGATTTTGTTGTTGAACAAATAAGTAAAAGCTCTGCGGAGGTAATAATTTAAAAATTTCTTTTAAATTTAAATTTGAGTAATTTTTTTAATTGCAGAAAGATATTTTAGATTTATCTACTAACGCTTTAGTTGAACTATTACGCTCTCAACCCAATTTGGCTGATGATATACCAGTCCTGGGTCACATACCCAAATTGTTTAATTTGCTGACTGTACAACCAAAGAATACATTATCAGTATTACATCAATTGTCATTATCTGAGGTAAATCATTTGTAAGCATCTTTTTCTTCATTTGGTGTTAAAACTTGTGTTTTTATTATTAAACTTTTAGTTTTGTGTTAGCGCCATATCTCAAACGGAATGTATTATGCCTTTAAAGAAATGCATGGAACTTCATCGAAATTGTATCGAAAAATCCTGTGAAACCTTAAGTCGTTTATTTAAATATCAGCATGTATGTTTTTTTTTTTTTTTTTTTTAATATTTTGTTTTAATATAATAATTATTGCACAATGTTAAACGATGTTTTTAGGATTCTTTAATAAGTCAATCGTTGGAAGTGGGTCTCATACCGTTTCTTTTGGGCTTACTAGATAGTCGTTTGGATTATGTGGATAATGCATCCGCCGTTAAAGCACAAATAGTGGCTGCTCTAAAAGGCATGACACATAATCTCAATTATGGCGATCGTGTAACACAAATTTTACTCAAGCATCCAGTGTGGTCTGAATTTAAAGACCAACGCCATGATTTATTTATAACTGATACAAATATAAGAGGATATCTAACGGGTATGTTCAAAACCCTTTTTATTATTATTAATTTTTGTTTGTACATTTGGGTGTTTGTTTTAGGTATCAATCCTACTGCAGGCTACCTCACACAAGGTCCAGCACAAAATGTTGAAGTGCTGACCTCACCACCGCCTATTGATCGTGATGATCCCTCGGCTAGACCACCAGAGGACTAATATTTAACAACAATAAAAAGATTTTTCTAAATATATAAATGTATAGATAATGTTCTTTTTTATTTTTATAAATACATATTTATATTATTATAATTTCCAAATGTACATTTGATACATAGTGCTAGACAACTTAGCAGTAAAAAGAAAAGATCTAATTTTAGCTTTCTTTTTTCCATGTTATGGGAAGAAAGGAAATTTAGAACAACAAAAATAAAGTAACGAAAGATTTTTATATCAATATCAAAAAAAACTTATTTCATTTTGTAATTAACATTTTGCTAATACAATGAATTATTATTAAATCTAAATTTTAATTTAACACAATTTTACATGTAATATAATAAAATTATAATTATTCATTTCAATATCGAAACATTAGAGACGTACACACTCACATAAGATGAAATAAAATTAAATTAAAAAACATATGTATATACCAAGACATTTTTTAATTCGTTAATAGATGTAAAGCCAAACGTATGTAATCAATACATGAAGCTAAGGCTGTAGTAGTATAACGCCATTGTGTCGTATACAAATTAAAATATTCAATATACATTTCATTTTTTATTTCAAAACTAAAAGCTTGCATTGTGTAACGTACAATATCCAATTTTTGAGGATAAACTAGGTCTAGAGAGCTTAGGAAAAAAAATATTATATGAGAAAGTACTACTTTTGCTATGCTAACACTCTGTATGTACCTTTCCAATAAATATTGTATTGCTGCGTAATAGCTTATGATTATTAGAACTGGCAAAATAAGAGGCAGCAATATAAGTGTGATTAGAAAGCAGGAATATAAAATTTTAAATATTGTGGGAAATGGTAAAGGTAATACACAGTTTTACCATATAAAGACATTGTTTTCCACTAGGCAAAAAAAAAGAAAATATTTATTTAATATTTTATAAGGATATTTGAATCACATACCACTTTTCTTTTGTGCAATGGTTTATGCCAAATTTTTCCCATGACTAAATTTTATTCATGAAAAAAAAAACAAATTTTAAAATTAAAAAAAAAATGCATATACATATATTTTGAATTTAAAAATTGAATATAAATAACGTAACGCACAGTAAATTACAGAATAAAATTTTATTACTAGTATAAATATAACCATACAGCATTTTATAGCCAGAAATAATTCCGATCTAGTAAAATGCGAAAAGATCATATAGATTGTGACCCTTCTCCTTTCCCGAAACGAATTGCTTCCCGAAAATCATAACAAAGGCGAATTATTTGTCAATTTAGCTCTGTTCCCATACTTTTTGGGTAAAGATAAATAACTCGCAATTAGAGACTAAAATATTTAAAAGTACGGAAACAGCCAAGGCAAATTTTTAGCCCAAAAAAAATTTCAGTGTTTTGGAAATTCGCTTTGTCCTGTTACAAAAAAAATTCACCTCACAAAAAAAGCATTATAAAACCAGCTGTTACAACTTTCATTTTGATATGTTTACAGCACTGTTGTTTCTACTTATTTTTTGTTGTTGTAATAAAATAAGGCATAACGAGTAAAATTGTTTAATATTATTTTTGTAGAAAAAGTGAAAAAAATGTTTTAATATTATTGTAAGAATTAAAAAACAATTGAAAATAAACGAGACAAGTTTCTGCCATATGTGTAGTGTTAGTGTTGTGTTAAAATAAGAAAAAAAATATTCCTACCGGCTTTCTTTAGTTTTTCTGGGATGTCCACTTGTTAAATATTTGTGCAACATTTTATTTGTAGAAACATGGAAGTGCAGATTTTAGATTATGTCAATAACTATTTGGTAAATTTTATGAAAATAAGAAAACAAGCAAGACTTTAATAACGTTTTACAAAAATTACTTCATCATAGAAAGTCGAGCCCATAGAGGAAGCTTTTCTTAGCGTGATTGTCTATAGACCTGAAGGCGAACAGGACAAAACTACTAAGTTCTGCAATGACATCCGTAAGTGTACACTAACTTTATGTGATTGTTAAAAGTATTAAAGTAACTGTTTACAAAACAGTTACTGCATTTAGCAACCTTCCTCAGGATAGTAAAGAGGGCGTCATCCGTCAATATTTGGAGAAAGCTGCCTCAGCTTTAAATATCAATCATTTGAAAGTATTGATGGCTACATTAGGGAAGCTGGTAGAATCTCATTTAATAACAGCTAAGTATGTATGTGGCAGGAAATGTACTTCTTATTGTCATAACTTGTTTTCTATTTAGATTACTCTGCGACAAAATACTATTGTGTGAAAAGTTAAACTATGAAAATAAAAATTTCTGGATTGAAAGTTTTCGGTTGATAAAAAAAGTTTTAGATCTTGTTGATTATAAAGGTGTTAGAGAAATAATGAAGGCATGTCGTGACAAGGCTCAACGATTTCCACTTAATGTAAATGTAATATACCTACCCCAACTCCTGGCCCTTGAAGACACTATACGTTACATATTCGATCGTAACAACTGCCTGCTACCGGCTTATTTTATAGCTAATGAAATAATTAAACCATTTCCTTATCATTGGGTAAGTATTGCAAGTAAAATTTGTGAGAATTTACATGAATAATTTTTTGTTAAAACAGAAACTTAATAAATTAATGACTGATGTGGTCGAAGAATTTCGTCAAACTGCCCAAATGGTCTCTATAATTGGCCATACCCATATGCTGCCAATAGTTGAACATTTCGGTTATGCTGATCATATGATGAATTCATGGAAACTAGATCCCAACACTTTAAAATTTAATTTTAAGGGCAGTCTACCTTATGAACCAGAATTAATGGAAGAACAACCGCAATTGTTGCGTTATGTGTTGGAACAAACTTATTCCAAGGAAATGATTTCAATTATGCTAAATTTACAAAAACAACAAAAGCAAAGATGTAACACATTGGAAGATCAATTGGTTAATTTAATTATTAGTGCAATGGAAATGACAGAATCAAACGAAAATATTGCTAGCAGTAGTTTCAATGTACCAGAAGAACAAATAACACAAAACGAATGGATTTGGTTGCATTTGTCGTCGCAATTAATTTACTTTGTGCTATTTCATTTTGTTAGCTTCACGCATATAGTGTTAGCTCTATATGACAAAGTATAATGCAGCATTAAATTTGTTTTTATTTATTTTAACATATTTATTTATTTAAAATTACAAGCTTTCGAAAAAGGAATTACGCAAAGGCCGTGATCAATTAATGTGGATTTTACTGCAATTTATCTCAGGCAGCATACAAAAGAACCCTGTTGGTGTTATTAACAGTTATTTTTATAGTTATTAAGGATTAACTTAATGTATTTTATTTTAGTTGACGAACTTTTTACCCATGTTCAAGTTGTTTGATTTATTATATCCAGAACAGGAACCATTACAACTACCCGATTGCAATAAATCCTGCTCTCTAAGACAAGTAATATTTTAATTAAGATGTTATAGCGAGTAATATGTAAGCTGATACTAGTATTTAATTTATTAACAGATGGCCCCAATTTGCATTTGGATTCATTTAATGAAAAAAACTAGAAATGAAAATATGAACATAACACGTCCATTACCAATTGCATTGAAAAATCATCATGAGTGAGTAAAAAAATAAATACAATCTTTATTTTTTTGTTGGAAATTGTTTCATTACATTAAAATTAAGTACGAGTACATATAAGACTCACAAGAATTTTAAGTTATTGTAAGAATAAAAACTTGTGATTTCAATCAACGTTATAAATAATTCTATTTTTAATTTCTCTTTACATTTAGTTTTCTACAACATTTAGTATTGCCCACCACAATGATGTCCATGAGTTTGAGTAATGATTTTCGCATTATTTTAGTATGTAATGCCTATTCCACAAATCAAGAGTTCTTCGCTAGACCCATGAATATACTGGTGGAGGCTTTAAATGGCAATGCAAAATCAGCTACCGGAGCTCCAATACAACCTTTACCATATTCCATGGTTGTTTTAGATAGTCTAACTGTTCACAGTAAGATGTCACTTATACACGGGCAAGTATAATTAAATTTTTATATTTTAAAGCTTAAACTATTAATTTAATTTGTGTGCATGTACAGCTTTGTTACACAAATGATAAAGCAAGCTCAAACTAAGACTTCTGTTCCTACGCCTGCTTTAATAGAGACGTATGCTAGACTTTTAGTATACACAGAAATAGAATCTTTGGGTATTAAAGGATTTTTGTGTAAGTTTAAAGTTATTTCAGAACCTACACATAGACTTTGTAGAGACGGAACAGACTGTTTATATTAAAATTTTACTCCTATCGTTTTGTAGTGCAATTATTTCCTGCTGTTTTTAAACATCAAGCCTGGGGTATTTTACATATTTTGCTAGAAATGTTTTCGTATAAAATGCATCATATACCAACACATTATAGAATACAATTACTATCAAATTTACATTCTTTGGCAACCTTGCCTCAAACCAACAAAATGCAATTAAATTTATGGTAAGTGCTCTTTTAACTTTTGCTAATGGCATAAACTGAAAACTTACTTAAAGTTCTGTTTTATATGAAAAGCTTTGAGTCAACTTCTTTACGCTTAATAAATGGCATGGGTTCAGTAGAGTTTCAACCGCAACTCTCACGTTATTTCAATGAAAAACCACCAGCTTCAGTTACATCAACAGAAAGTGAAGAATTAAATCGGGTTTTAATTTTAACTTTGGCACGGGCTATGCATGTTACGGGCTGTGGCGAAGATATGCAGTCTTGGTGCAAAGAATTACTAGCGACTATAATGCAAAACACACCACACGCCTGGGCTTCACATTCCTTGGCTTGTTTTCCACCTGCTCTGGCTGAATTTTTTGCTCAAAATAACCATCCTTTAGAGAATAAAGCTTTACTGAAAAAATCTGTGGAAGAGGAATATCGCAACTGGTCTTCAATGACCAATGAAAATGATATCATTAATCATTTTATAAAACCAAATACAAGTCCGTTGTTCTTGTGCCTACTCTACAAAATGATATGGGAAACTGATAATATAAATCCAGTAGCCTACAAGTGAGTACTTAAATACAATAAAGTGTGATTTCGATATTAATTTTTTATTTTTGCTGTTTAGAATCCTAGAAGGTATTAGTGCGCGTGCTTTATCTGCCAATTTACGTAAACTTTGTGATTATTTGATAAGTGAGGTGGTTTCTTCAAATGGCAAAGAATTTATACACAAAAGTGTAGATTCCATCAATAATATGATTTGGAAATATAATGTGGTTACTATTGATCGTGTGGTTTTGTGTTTGGCTTTGCGCACCATGGAAGGTAGCGATGCCCAAGTTTGTTTCCTAATCATACAGCTTTTGTTACTTAAAACATCCGAGCTAAGAAATCGTATTACCGAATTTTGCAAAGAGAATAATCCAGATCATTGGAAGCAAATAAATTGGTAATTAAATGAAGTTAATTTATTTATTTCAGTAAATGGTAAAGAAAAAAAACTTATTTATTTAGCCATGAAAAACATGTGTCTTTCCATCAAAAATATCCTGAAAAATTCGCACCCGATGAATCAGCTTCACATTCTCCACTGCCGTTATATTTTTCGAATGTTTGCTTAAGATTTCTACCGGTATTAGATGTGGTTATGCATCGTTTTATTGAAATGCCACTGCAGCATGTTCATCAAATACTTGAAGTTATCTTGGATCACTTAAGCATTTTATATAAGTTTCATGGTAATGTGTAGCAGTAAAACTCAATATATTATTTTTGATTGTCACATACATAATTATGGAAGTATTTAATTTTCAGATCGGCCCATTACTTATTTATACAATACTCTACATTTCTATGAACGCATTTTAAGGGATCGTCCCTCCTTGAAAAAAAAATTGGTGAGTGTAAAGGTTTTTTCTTAGCCTTGAATTTGAATAATTTTTTTTAGGTAAGCGCTGTTACGGGAGCCTTTTGCGATATACGTCCTCCCAATTGGTGTGTCAGTGAACAGTATAAATTGTTTTTGCAAAGCCCTGATCTTTTATGGAATCCAGAATTGGCCTATTATATGAATTTAATAAAACGCTTAGCTGAGAGTAAGTATTTTCTATCTTTAATTTTTTTTCGTTGTAACAATTTGCTGTTTTAACAAATAATTTTTAGCTATAAGCAGCAAAAATGTTTTCTTTAATACTGATTGGCGTTTTAATGAATTTTCTAATGCTCCTGCCCATGCCATGTATGTTACCTGTGTTGAATTGTTAAGCTTGCCGGTAGCACCTCAAATAGTGGCAAATAACATTATTGATGTTATTGTAAAAGGATATGCTCTAATACCACAAAAAGAAATCCATTCTTATATAAATGCAGTTGGTATTGTTATGGCTGAACTGCCGGAAACATACTGGAGTGGTATTTATGAAAGATTGCAGGAGGTTTTAAATTTACCAAACATGTTGCGTTGGACATATAGATTTAATGCCTTTGAAATGTTTAATTTTAAACTTGTGCGAGAGGCGATGGTGGAGAAAACGTTTGCTGTTGTTTTAGCTGTAGCCCATTCAATATTTCATCATATGGGCGGTTTTAAGTTGGCCACCATGACTAAGTAAGTGTGAAAACTATAGTTT
Organism: Thelaira solivaga; assembly: GCA_947397855.1. Classification (NCBI taxonomy): domain Eukaryota; kingdom Metazoa; phylum Arthropoda; class Insecta; order Diptera; family Tachinidae; genus Thelaira; species Thelaira solivaga. The sequence continues at coordinate 27,828,352 of OX377614.1, forward strand.
TTAGCTACTTCTTTATATAAAATTATTATTATAATTTTTTTTTCTTTTTAAAACAACAGATACATTAAGGAAACACTTAAGCCACGTGTTGTTACAGAGCATCAATTAGTGTTTTTGTGTCATGTTTTTGGTCCCTTTTTACAACGTATAGAACAAGAGAAGCCCAATGCTGTTGCTGGTATTGCAATTCTTTTATATGAAATGCTAGAAGTGGTTGATAAACAACATGGGCCAGCGCCCTTACAATATATGGATCCGATATGTGATTTTCTTTATCACATTAAATACATACATGTTGGTAATATAATTAAAAATGAATCGGAAGTAATTATTAAGCGTTTAAGGCCAGCTTTACAAATGCGTTTGCGTTTTATCAGTCGTTTAAATATAGAAGATAAACATATTGAAAAACCGCACGACCAAACAACGACGGCATCAGCAACGAATCTGCAGCCAACAATCCAACAGCAAGCCATGCAGTTTCAGTCTAATGCTATGCAACAACAAAATTATGCAAATTTAACAAACCAGCAGCAGCAACAGGTAGCACAGCAGCAATCAATGCAAAATGTAGCAAGCAATTCTGGGCCTCAGACGCAAACAGGCAACCAACAGCAAGTACAGCAGCAACAGCAACAGCCACAACCGCAGCAATTAAATCAACAGCAACAATTGCATCAAATGCAATTACAACAACAACAAATACAACAGCAGTTGCATCAGCAACAACAATTCCAGTTACAACAGCATCAATTGCAGCAGCATTTACAGCAACAACAGCAAATGCAGCAGCAGCAACAACAGTCACAACCACCCAATATGGGAAGTGGTATGCGTCATAATTAACAGCTACATATGAATTTACAGTTGATGCAAAAACTAATAAAGCATTTTTTCTAAACGCGTTATTTTTATTATGGACTACTTTTGATGTTCGATTTTTGCTGTCTACCGAGCAAGTTATGCAAGATGTTAAATTCGTGTTATACTTACGAAATTGTCGTTGACCATCAAATTTTTCATTGAACAGGCTTTTGCTTTCGACGCTTTATTTACTACATACTTTAATAAAAACTAGAAAATAATTTTTTTTTGTGCTGAAAAACTGTTTTTTGCTTTTATTTCGGGAAATATGCTGAATCCAATTTTCACCTTTAAAAAAATTTTTTCATGAAAATCAGGTAAACTTTCCAAGGAAAGCTTTTTTTTTATTAATTGTGAGCGGGACAAGGAGTGGTGGTAAAAGCAGCATGTAGAATATAGCATTATCCACATTTTCTATCAAGTGGTGAAGGTTTCATTAAAAAATATTGACTCATTGAATTAGAAAAACGCTTATATACTTAAAAATTTCCTGCACTATAATTATAAGCCTTGAAAGTGGTTTTTTGCCTACTTTTTTTCTTTTTTTGCTATAACTTATGAACCGATTAATATTTTTTTAATGAAACTCACTGGGTGATGGATCAGGGATTGAACTATCGTTCTCTCGAACATTTTTATGAAATCGGCCCAAAGCTTTCAAAGCTGTAAGCGTTTTTCCATTTAAAAAGCTTTTTATGCAACTTGGTTGTGGCATGTGGCAATATAAGTGGCATGCCGTAGATAGTCCGTTTCCCGCTCTGCCACATGTTGCAAGTCTTATGCGAAAATATTCATTCGTTCAAAAGTTGTAACAAAAAAACAAAAATTTTTTCCCAAAAATCCTCCTACTGCTGGTTCTGTTAGCCTGGTGTTTTACTTTTTTCGCTCAAGTTTCTTCAGTTGAATTTCCGGTCAATGCGACAGGTGGATTTTGTAAACAATTTTGTATTTTCGCAATAACTTTGGAATGGATAAATATTTTTTAATGAAACTTTTACCATGTGGCAGAGTGAGGAATGGACTACGTGGCTCTTGCCGCTTATGTTGCCACATACCACACCCGCTTTAATTAAAAACCGTTTTAATTAGAAAACCGCTTATAACTTTTTTTGCCGTTGGAGCGATTTTAAAAAATGTTCCACTCAAATGTAACCCATTTTGCACTCCATCACCTGGTGAAAGTTTCATTTAAAAAGATTAACCCATTAAAAAGTTATAGCCAAAAAACCAAGAATTAGATCATTGAGAACTTGCAACGTGATGTTTTTGTCAACCTTTTCCTCTTTTTGTTATAACTTTTGAATGGTTTGATATTTTTAAATGAAACTCACCAGGTGGTAGAGTCCATTTCCTCCTGTGCCATATGTTGCAAGTCTTGTGCGAAAATATTTTTTAACTTTTGAATGGATTAATATATTTAAATGAAATTTTCACAAGGTAACAGAGCGGGAAATGAGCTACATACTTGCAACACGCAACATTCTTTTTAAGTAAAAAGTTTTCTAATTAGAAAAACGCTTATAACTGTCGTAGCTGATTTTCCACTCTGCCAAATGATGAAATTTTTATTTAGATACATTAACTCATTCAAAAGTTATAAGGAAAAAACCAAAATTTTCGTCCAATATTTTCCGAGATAGAAGGAAAACAACATGTTTTGTTGGCAAATATGCGATTCATATTTTTTATTATTAATACATATAAACTAAAAGGGTTCTCATAAAAAATTCCACATAATTTGGATTTAATTCTTTTAAAATGAAAAGAATAAAAATGTCTCTATTCTAATAACTTCTTTTTAGATTTTGGTGTAGAAATTGTTTTTAAGGCTACGCGTCTCGGTGTTTTGTTACCTACCGGTGTCTGAGGCTTTGAAGTTTCTGCAGTAGTTGTCTCTGACGGTTTTCTCTTGCATTCCTCAACATCCGAAAGTTTTGGTAATGATTCTTTAATTGGAGCTTCTTCATTAGTTTCTTCATATACCAGACGAATATCTTCGGTACGTTCGCAAGTGGTTTCACTTAGCGGCAGTGGTGTTATACCCTCTTCTTTGATAACTTTAGGAAAATTTTCTATTTGTGATTCAGTGGCAGCTTTTTCATCTACCGGCCAGGCATCCATTGCTTCCTCTACCACAGAGGTTGTATTAACAACAGAATGTGTTGAAATAATTGCCCTTGGAGTTCTTCTAATGGCTATGGGTTTAGCTTTATTATCTTGTGAAAGCGTAACATTGGCCTTTGTTAGCGATGGTAATGGTGATGGTGATGGACTGTTAGGACTTATGGGGGCCTTTAAAATGTTGGTCATTGATGTGGGTGTTTGCGGCAGACTACTTGGTGTACGCGGATGTCTTCGAACAGTTATGGGTGTAGCGGGTCGACTTTTCTTTTCTGGCGATTCGAATTTTTCATCCGAACCTAAAATTTCTTTATCAATGATAATTTCACTACCTATTACTTTGGCGGGAAGAATAGCTGCCATTTTAGGGGGTGTTGTCTCTTCTTTCGATTTTGTGCAAATTAAATTTTCTTCACAAGTGCTTGTCATAGGTTCAAGCTTACGTTTAATAACTATAGATTTAGTTGTTGATTTATCCGAAAACTGAGGTTTGGGCTCACTTTCATTCATTACAGTCTCAGTTTTTCCCACAGGCATATTAATTATCTTTTCTTCCTTTGACTGCTTTTCGTTCTGCACATTTTCCCGTTCAACTACTTTTTGTTTAATTTCTATAATTGTTGCATTCTTCTGCTGCCCACTTGTTTTTAGTTCTTTTGCAGCGGGATTTACTTTTTCTGTTCTGTTGTTTTTACAAATCTCATTTAGTTTCACAAGGTCGTTTGTTTGATTTTCATTAGCAGATGTCGTTTTTACTTCGTTTTCTTCCTCAACAACCTTTTCCAATTGTAATTCTTTTTGATCATTTATATTATCCTTTTGCAAAACACTGCAATCTTCCACAGATGGCTTTCTGGATTTCACTTCATTATCTTTTTGTTTTTTCGATTTCTTTTCAACTTGTGCTAAAGCAGCTTCTAGCGCAGCCTCTGAATTTTCATATTCTTCCCCAAGTTCATCCTTCTCAAAGGTTATAAGAGAACAGAAACCATCTGTACTAGAAACGACAACAATGCGACCATCATTTGACCACGAGATATCAGTCAAACGTGTGTAATGTATATTTGATATTAAAGCAAATGGTTGTTTCTGTTGAGTATCATAAAAATATACCGAGCTCTTGGTTGCGACTGCGAAAATCATACGGTAAGGTAATGGTACAACAGGTGGATTTTTCTCTTTATTAAAAGGACGTAGTTTGTACAATAAAGGACAACATTTAACCGCAATTGTATATTGATCAGGACATGGTAGAACTATAGCTGGCTGCCGAAAGCCGTAGCGACTAAATACGTATGTAGTATTTAGTGGCCTTGTACAACCATCATAATCTGTGACACCAGCTGGAGTTAATAAAAGTTTGCCATCGGGTGTAAATGTTAAACGTCTGAAGAAAGTCTGCAAGGTGTCATCATGAAATAAACGCATACGCTTGCCATGCAAACTATTATCTTCTGACACTGGTAAAGTTCCTTTGCTTACGCGGTGCACTACTTTTTTGGTTTGTATATCAAAAATTCGCATATATCTAAAAAAAAATTTTTAATAGAAAAATATAAATCTTCAAAACTTTCAAACACAAGGAACTTTTTGGCTTTACCTGTCGGTACTTAAAGTAGCAATGTATTGATTTTTTGGATCCCAGGCCACACCTTGAACAAATCCTTTGTGGTCATTTAAAATTGATAAGGATTTACCTTTCTGTACATCCCATATTATGGCAGAATTATCAACTGACCCTGTTACCAAATACAATGAATTAGGAGCCCAGCTTAAATCATAAATATCTTCCATATGACCGCGTAACACTTTTAAAGTAATCCACACTTCCTTATCTTGTTCATTTGTAGAATCCACAATGTTTAAAGGCTCACTATCGGATTTCTGTTTCCATATAAAAACCACACTTTCATCATCGCCAGATGCCAAAAGTTCGCCACTGGGCGACCACTTCACCACATTAACAGCCCTTTGATGACGTGTTAGATCAGCAGCTAAGTCTAATTCAATGTCACCGTATTCTCCAGACGAGGTTAATTTCATAAACCAAATTAAAACATGGGCATCAGTACCACCAGAAGCTAGGCGATAGTAATTATTACTAGCATTTGTTTTTGGTTGAATATCAATACTCAGAACTGGATCACGATTGTGCCATGATATTTCAGGAATTTTACATTTCATTTTTCTATTGGTTTTAAGTTTAACAATATATTTAATGAGAGTTTACTACAATATATCCCCGCCAAATTAATACAAACTTTTTTCTACAGAATGCAAGTCGATCACTTTAAAGTCGTTGCAGGCAACTGCTTGTGCTGCTCTTTAATGCAAATGTAGCCGCCGCTGGTAGTCTTACTTCCCTTCAAGAATAGTAACGCCCAATTAATCTGTCATTTGATTGACATTGTTGATAGAAATATTTATCACGGCATAGAATAAAGTTTCTGTCAAGTTCTTAAGTGTTTTATGAAAAATGTGATAGAAACTTTGTGTACGTGTGATTTGTACAGATTAGCCAAAAATGTACATCTCTGTGAAAAATTTTACCTGGTGTTTGTGTGTTAGAAAACAGGCTTGTTTTTGAAAAACAGTACAAATATTATCACGTTGCCATTGAAAACAATTAAATCCCGCCAAAGTTTCTCCCAAAAATTATATATATGTACATATCTAATAATTTGTTATAAACATAGTATATTAAGAACTGTTTAAGAAATAATCCTGGAGGTTAAAAAAATGTAGAATTATATAAAAATTTATTTTTTTCTGTTGTCGTCTACTTACATTTTCTCACCAGTTTAAAAAAAAGAAATAAATGCATCATTGCAAATGTTTTTTTCCCGTTTCTTTATTAATTTTAATTTTTATTATATAATATATAATTTTATATTAATTCAAGATGTTTTCTCTAACACTGGGAGAATTTTTGTTTTAGTTTTACATACAAATATGGTTTTGAAAGGACTCTTGTTTTCTGCTTTTTTTATTATTATTTTGAAAATGTTTTTTTTTTTTTTTTTTTTATTAAGATGTAATCAGTAGTTCTTTGTTTGCTACTTATTTTGAATTTAATTAAATTTAAAGTTTTCTTTTATTATATACTTTTTTCAATTTTAATAATAAAAGCAAAAAAGTAAATAAAAAATCAAAAAATATTTGCATAAAAACTGATGGAAAAATAAAATAATTAAATTATAATTTGCAAAATACTTTAGTATAAAATGTTTAACTTAAACCAATTTGTATCATAATCAACAATTTCCTCTTTTTTTTTTAAATCGCGTATTTTTAAGATAATAAATGTTTAATATATTAAATAATTTTGTTTTTTAAGTTTTTTTGTGTTATTTAATTTTTATTTTTACTTGATTTTAACAACTAAAGCAATTTAGTTTTTGTTTATTTGTGTGTTTATTGTTAATAAGCTAACATATACATATTTTATTAAAGATCTTTTAATAAATTTAATACCAAAATTCTAAAATAATTTTAAATTATTAAGTATTTGTTTGTTGTTTGATAATATATATATATTTTTTTTTAATTTGTCAAAAAGAAAAACTAAACTGCTTTAACATCTAAAGTTTCTTTTTTTACTAACTATTTGTATATTTTTTGTTTTTTTTTTCTTCTGTTTTTCGCTTAATTAATTTGAGAGAGGTCCTTCGGAGAGAAAAGAAACATGACTAGACATTTTATCCTTGAAAAAAAGGACGTATATAAAGTAATTCATTATAGTTGTTTTCAACACAAAACATCAAGCTTAATAAAATTTAAGATGTTTGTAAGAAAAAGGGTTATACCCTTTAGCATTTAAATTTCTTTTATTAAACTTTTTTTGTTTAATAGCTGTTCACAGCAAGATATATTTGTTCATCAGTTAACCTTAATTGGGGAGGGTAATGAATTGATATTTTTTTATATGATAGTGAAAAGTTTAAAGATTTTTTTGTTCCAACAATTAAAATTTATTATTAGAAACATTTTATGAAGAAAAAGTTAGCCCCAGTAATTGGGTTCAGTAATTGATTTTTTGGATTTAATGTTGTTTTTTTTGTAGTTCCTAAAATTTCTTAAAGCTTGATATTTTAAGTTTTTGTTTTGCTGCCATTTTTGTATTTAGATGAGTGTTTTTGAGCTTAGAAATGAAATATAATATATGAATTTTTTATGTTAAAAAATATTTTACTTTTAGTTTAGTTAATTAAGAGATGTATTTTACAAGTTATTATTTTTTTCATTGAGAGAACTTTATTTTTTAATAGAAATTAGTTCTGTAGCTTCCTCCAATTGCAACTAGAAATTGAATAATTAGAATACAATAGTTTCATAGGCTACACAGAGGTGTCAAATTTGATAGCTAATTTTTAAAAAATCAGATATTTTTAAGTTGGGCTCTCGTGGAAGAATGCAACAGATATATATAGCTGTGTCTGTCTATAATAAAACACGCATTTAGAATGAAAGAAAAACGTTAATTTTTATGTTTTAAACAAAAAACTAAGATGTAAATTAAAGAAAAAAAAGTTTTAAAACAAGAAAAGTTTTTTGTTTGTGTGTGAATTTATTTAAATTTTAATTAAAATATTTATGTGTTGTTTTTATAATTTGTCTAAAAAATTTTTATGAAAACACTCAATATTTTGAGAACTTTTCATATAAAATTAAACAAAATTAAAAAGAGAAATTTATATACATATACTTTGTGCTTTTCATCAGTTTTCTTTTTGAAAAGTTCTTCAAGTTTTGTAGCGCCACAAAATAAGAATTGAATTAAAACAATATTATAAATTGGTCTCTTCTAAATAAATGCAACACCTCTGTGTGACCTTGTCACTTCAACAACCGTAATAAGGCAGATTTATTGCAAACACTGCAAATCTTAGTTCCTTCTAGGTAGACTAAAAAATAAGTCATAATATGAGCTATTATATTTGAAAGTGGTATATGTTCACAGTTTAAAAAATGAGTTAGCTTATAAGATACTAAAATTACTGTTGATTAATATTTAAAAAAAGTGGACCTAAACCATTTTCAAAAATAACATCTCAGAAATATTAGTTGTTGAAATGAAAATTCCGTTTGCAACTAAAGTTGCACCATTCACAAAATGCTTACAATTTTCTTATAAACATATTTTTAGTTTATGCAAGTTTTCTCATTTTTGTTTTTAATTTAATAAAATTTTATAGGGAAAAAAAGAAAAGAAAAAAAAAAAGATGTTTAGTTGAAATAATTTAAGTTTTTTTTGTTCTTCAATTAAGTGAAACGATTGTTTGTTTTTGTTTAATAACATTCGTAATTACATTTTGTTTAATCAATTATGTTATTTAATCCTTTTATTTTATTTTATTATTAATTCTATTTTGTTTTAATATTTAATGATTTCATTTCATGGTATTTCTTCTTTTCATTTTCCTTTTTGGATGATTATAATTACAAATAATTTTTGTTTTAAGTGATTTATTTTAATTATATTTCATCATCATTATTAATATGTTTTTTGTTTTGTTTTGTAAAAATGGTCACTTTGAAGTTTTATTTATTATTCTAAGAGTTTTTTTTTTTAATTTTTAGTTATTTTTCATTTAATTTATTAAATGTTTGTTTTTATAGATTTAAAAGAGATGTTGTTGAATTAATGCTGAAAATATTATCACTGGTCTATTATACTGATCTAAGAAATTTAAATTAAAAATGGAAATTGAAAAATATGTACTAACCCTGTTTAATTATTTAATTTATTTTTTTTTAATAAAAACGTTAGCAATTAAATTCAAATACAAAAAATATGTTTAATAACAGTTTAGTTATGTTGACCTAAAAATAGGGAATATTCTGTGAGTATTCTTCTTGAAGAAGATGAATTCAGTTTATTCAAATTATGCGATTCAATTTCTTTTAAATTAAAAAATTATTAAAAAAAATTTGAATCGCTCGCCTGTGTTAAAATAAATTTTTATATGAAAAATTTTTTAATGCACTTTCACAATTTTTTTTTTTTTACTTTTTAATTTTTTTCTCAATTAACCCAATTTCATTTATTCTCTTTCTCAATATTTTTTTTTAGAAAAAAATTAAACAGTGGTTTTCTTAAGAAGTTATAATAAAGTTATTTATTATTATTTTTTTCTTTGAATGAAAAAAAAAAAAAAAAAAAAACATTTTCTTCACACAAACATCTCTTTTTAAACATAATTTTTATTCATGATAACATTTTCCTTTTTAAGTTTTGTTTCTCTTTTGTAAAAATTCTGAATTAGTAGTAAAGGAAAAAATAATATTATAAATAATGTTATTTTTCTTTGTTATTAAATTTAGATTTTTTGTATGTTTTTGTGTTCCTTTTTTTTTTCTTTTTTTTCAATACAATATTTTATCTTATAAGTAGAATTTGTTATTTATTATTTTGAGGAGAAAAAACTTTTGAGTTTTAATTATGCGCTTTTTTGTTTTGTTATTTAATTATGTATAGTTTTAAATTTGTTTAAAAAAATGGAATTTGCGTTGTGCGAAAATAAAATATTTTATTTTGTTTTTAATTTTAAGTAAAATGAGCTTTAGTAGTATTTAAAAAAATTGTTAAATGCTTTTAGTTTGTTATTTGGAAAATATACTTATGTATTCATGAATGTATGTAAAAGTGAATATATATTGCATGTAATTGTTGCTTAAGTTTGTGTGTTTAAATTTCCAAGTAATTCCTTCCCTCTTCTCAGCACAGGAAATAAACTTAAAGTAAAGATCCGCGCATGCACGTTAATTTCTTTTAAACAAAATTCATTTTTATGAATTTTTAAATACTAAAAAAAAATATTACAGAAATCATTAAATCAAGCTATTTTTTTAGTTTTTATTTACGTATTTAATTGTTACACTATAGTTTAAAATAAATATGCATTATTTATATTTAAAGTTTAAAGATGCTTTTTAGAAAATTTTTGGTTTTTTTGGAGTTAAATTTTTTAACATAATAAATACTTTATTTTACATTAATAAGTTTTTAGAGAAACTTAATTAAAACAGCAATCTCTTAAATAAATAGACTTACTGGAAAAGAACAAAAAAGAAGTTTGTATTTTATTTATTTTATAATTAAAATACACAGTACAAATATTGTTTTAAATTGAAACTTTCATTAATAAAACATTTTTGTTATTATTTATAAATACTCATATGTGTATATGTATATATAGGATTTTAAGATTTAAATCTTATAAATCTTGTGCATTTTTATTTTAATAATAATTAAACTTAAAAGTATTACAAAAATAATACAAAAAATAAAGGAAAAATAAATAAATTCCGTACAAAATATATTTAAGAACATTTATAAAATATTATTTTGATTTATTAAAAAAAATATATATTATATTTGCCTTCCTCACCGATTTTATAAAAAAGATGTACATTTTAAATACAATTATTTTCATATATAAATTTTGGCGTTTGCTCAGTTGTAAGCCATTCTTTTCGTAAAAGTAAAAAAAAAGGCAAAAAAAAAATTAAAATGAATTTCAAACACATTTTCTATATAAAAATGTTCAAATCAATTTTTTTTTGCTTATGAATACAGCGTCAAGTATAGGGAGCTCATTTTATAAAATTTTAATGGTCTGTTCAGCGATGTCACAAGAAAACCAAAGCGAACGGAAGCAAAGCACATTTGTATTGAAAACAAAAACAAATTGTCGTACATGGTTCTTGCTTTTAATATAAATTTGCTTTGGTTTACTTGTGACATCGCTGAACAGGCCATAAAAAAACTGCAGCACACAAACCATTTAAATATTTTAACTATCGACTAAAAAGGTCACAGGCTCCCAAATTAATAATGAATTAAAACGTTTTTCCAAATTTCGAACCTCAACTAAAAAAATTCAAAAGCGTTTTTTTGCACACAAAAACAAGAAAAATTTGTTACTTAGTGTGTGACAGCAAATGTGTAATAATGTGGATTAGCTTGGATCTTCATAATCCTTCTAAGTGATAGGAAAACAAATGTACAACTAAATACTAGAGCTGCACAAACATAGTTTCAATAGCTTACTTACATCCATATGTATATCTATGATGTGTGATTTTCAACATCTTTTGTGCAGTCCTTTAATAAAAACATAAAAAAAATGTATTTTTTTTAACTTATTCTAATTGTACATTTCTGATTTATATTTTTTGCTTTTGCTGTTGTTTTTATTTTATAAACTTTTAATCTTATACTTAATGACAATATGTATGTATATTTAGCGTTAAATGCCACTTTGATTAACAAATATATTAGAAAAAAAAATTAAAAAAAAACTTAAACAAATAAACAAAAGTTACATGTACATACACAAAAATGCTACTTTAATTACAACATACAACTGTGTTGTGCGTTTATATTATATAAAAAAAAAAATAAAAAATTTTATATTTCATTTCATTAAACCATTTACTTAATATTATATAAATAGATTGTAAATAAAAGTATATTAAAAAAAAAAAAATAAAATTTGTAAGCATAAAAAATTTGGAAATCTATACAGTATTGGCAGAAAAAAAAACTAAAGATATTTCAGCGTTTTCAGCTAACACAATTAATTGTACTTAAATTTAATTTGTTCGCGTTTGTTGTAAAATCTCTTTAAAAGTAATAAAAACAAAACAAAGTTCCTAACAAAAAAAAATCGCGTTTTACGAGTGTTGTCATATATTTTCACCCACAATCTGCCTTATATAGGAACTGTTTTGTAAATAATAAATGCATAAGGAAAAATGTTCATTGAATTATTTAATTTTAAATTATGTTCATGTAGAACCAGAAATCAATGGTATACGTGAGGTGTCACATTTTAAAAAACAAATGCGAAACTAAAATTCTCTATTCTTTTGTCAAAAACAGAAGTACAATTTTTAAAAGGTGTAAGAGATTTTAGATTTTGTGTTTGTGCGTGTGTTTTTTTAATTGTATCAAATGTTATATAAACAAATTAAATTTATCTTCCAATATAAGCAATATGTTAACTTGAGCTTTTGTTATTGCAATAAAATTAAGCATTTTTTTTAAAGGAAATAATAATAAATGTTTCTAACTGATAAAAATATGGCAAGTTTTAAGGAGTTTAATATTAAATTATGTTTAGAGTTTAAGAAAAAATAAAATACAAAATTCAATTAAAACTTGTTTAACATTCTAGTAATAATAAAACAAATTTTGAATTTAATAGGTAATAATAAAAAGCTACTAACTTTATATTGAATAATTTAATGAATTAATGAGATTTTTTCTTCAAATAATTGATAATACAAAAGCTGCAAAAATTGTTGTCATATTGTTTTAAAATTTTTAAGTCTTGTGGGGTGAAGGACTTGCAAATACTTAGAAGTATTTGCTGGTTGTAATGAAATGTAGCATAAAACACTTTAAAATTAAATTAGAACCGGCAAACTACAACAAATATGTGTTGTTTGCGTAACACAAACAATCAACTCAATTTCTAGAAAACTTTTCACACAAAAATTTCTAGACGAGTGGATTACAGAAATAGCACAATAAAATCTACTGAGCTGTGGCAAACAAATGATTTTATATAATTTACTTTAAAAGATTTTCTGAAAAAATAACAAAAAATTATTAGAACAAAATATTAATTTAAAAGAATTAAAATTTTTTTAAAGTATTTCATGATTAAAAACTACATTAGTTTTCATGTTACGAGTACATTGCCGTGCAATTTTCCATTTCACTTTTGTTGCATTTGTCGGCAATCGAAATTGAAATGATGGTAACACTGTTGTTAATCTTTTCATTTTTTTCTATTTTTTTTTTTTTGTTTAACAAACAAAGACTGTCTACAATTTTTCTCAGTAGTAAACAACAAATGAGATTAAGGGATTAAAAAAAAAAAATAAATAAGCTAATTCTTAAAGGAACAGAAAAAAGAAATTAGCGGAATAAATGCTTCAGTGTAAAGTTTTTGGTATCCCGTGGAAAATTATAAAAATAATTTTTTTTTTACACACAATAATAAAATGTAATATCCTACTAATTTCTTCAACATTTCAGAAATACAATATGAAAACCCATAGTAAATACGTTTTACAATTTTGTAAGTATGTAAGCAAGTATGAAGACAATTGCTCACATTTGATTAATTTACAATTATCTGAAAAAATTCGATCACGTTTTTAGTTAAACTGTTTGGTAAATATACATTAATTGTAAAAACTTTTTCCTGGTTTTCCTGAAGCAGCCAATTCTCTTGTTCTTTGTTTCATTTACATGTAAAAACTATTACCACTATTGTGTAAAAAGAAGATGTTAAGAATGTACAAGGTCAAGTAGTAATAATATGTAAAACATAACTTCTCTCCGGTTAATAAAAATATACAAAGAAAATAAAGGAAGCTTAATATTAAATATAGCTATAATAATATTAATTGTAATAATGATAAAACAATTATTAACGTTGCTTGAGTTTGACTAAGAATGTTTACGTTTTGTTTGCGGTAGTTTGTTTTGTTATTATAAGGACTTTATTATTATATTTAAAGACAAAAAAAGTCCTTCAGATTATACATACACACACACACACACATGCAAATATACATATTATGTAAATATTTTAAGCAGCAAATTATGATTAATAGATTTAAATTTAAAAAAATTATAAGTATAAAATATGTAAGTATATAGAAATTGCAACTAATTAAATGCTAAATAAAACAAGAATTATGGAAAAATTCTCGTCTTATTAAAAAAAATAACCAGAAAAAGTATTCACTCTTGAACGCACATAAAAATGTCTGCAGTTGCAGATTAAAGAAGAAAGAAAGGAAGGAAGGAAGTAGAGAATTAATTATTTATCTTGCAGGATATTTTCTATTGATGGATGATGTCTGAATCAACAATGATCGTCAGATATTCCTTTTCAGTTTTTTTTTTAATTTTTTTCTTTTTAAATTTTCAATAATAAGAGATGATATTTTATATTTTTCGCTTTCAGTTTTTGTTTCATTTGTTTTGTTTGCTAATATTTTGGTTTTTTGTTTTTGTTTTCTTGAAGATGGTGGGTTTTGTTTGTTTTTTTTTTAACTTATTTTCTCAAAAATGTTCATCATTTCATTACTTTTCTTCTCTTGTTTGTTTAGTTTTACTTTAAATAAAAACTTTTTTTTTTTTAATAAATTAGGTTTGTTTGAATATTCGGGTCTGCTGATGGATGCTATTTCGAATAAAAAATATGTTTTTTGCTTGTTTGATTTATGTAAATAATTTGTTTGCTGAAAAATGACTGTGATTTGTGTGTGTATGTGAGTGCTTAGTATAGACCGCAACCTCTGAGATTGTTAGCAATGATGACATCAGTGACAGCATCGAATACAAATTGTATGTTGTTTGTGTCTGTAGCACACGTCATGTGGCAGTAAATTTCTTTTGAGGTTGATTTGTTTTTCGCTTCAAATTGAGCTTGAATATACGCAGCTGCCTCACCATATTCCTGGCCACCTATACAGAATTTTAATAATTAAATTAAAAACGCTAACTAGGATGCTTTAATAAATCTAAATATTGTTTGATTTCTTACCTGTATATTCTGGGAAACAAATTGTTAATGGACTCTTGCGTATTTTCTCTTCGAATAAATCCTTTTTATTTAAGAATAAAATTATCGAAGTATCTGTAAACCATTTGTTATTGCAAATGGAGTCAAATAATTTCAGTGATTCTTGCATTCGGTTCTAGAAGTAAAAACAAAATTAACAAATTTTTTTTATTTATATTGATTACACAGGACAATAAATGTCCACTTTATAAAATTTTCCGAAAATATTATTTCAAAAATCAAACTGATATTTTTGTTGCAACTCTAGACGGTACAAATATCGTAAATCAATCACCGAATTCCTCAAATCTGAGTACTTTAACTACTTTCCAGTAAATATTTGTATCTGAAGAAGTCATGGGTGTCAAATTATATATGACAAAATTACATGGTCTCTGTGCGACAATGCACAGTGAAAAAATATTTGCTTTTAAGTTCAGGACACCCATTATTTGGCGGGAGGCTCGTAATCTTCTTGATAAAAAATTATTATTTATGTATGTTATTATGGTCTTGTATAACTTGAGTTTGAACACCAAACCTAGGAATGTTGCGTTTCAGTGAACCATAAATCAGGATATGCTGTCTAATTTAAAACACTTAGGCTAACATGAGCATCAAAGTACAATATTTAAATTCTTATTTGGAGTGATTTCTTGAAAACATTGGGCCATAATCATAGTCACAAAAAAGTATGCTTTTATTAAGAGCTGACTTTTGTACATAAGAATTATATGAAGTTAAAGTCGTTTTTAAAAAGATACCGACTTTAGTGTGACTATGATTATGGCCCATTGAAGATAGGCGAAAGGTTTCACCAAAATATTTTTCTTGATAAAACTTTATTTAAATTTTTATACTTGCAAATAATATTTAATTTTAAAAATATTTGTTAATTTTTTTAGTTGAAAATATTAAATAAGTTTTTTGATGTAAAAAATTACAATTAAATTTTACTTGAGAATATTTAATTACATTTTTTATTTAAAAATTATAATTATATTTTTTTATATGTAATAATTTCTATTTGGAATTTAAAAGTTTAACAAAATATTAATCTTTATTTGTGCTTAATTCCAGAAATTGTGTTGGTTTTAAAATTTATTCTTTTACTCATGATGATTCAGTACAGTACAGAGATGAGAAGAATAAAAATAGAATATATAGTTTTCAATATTAAAATGTTGGTTGGGAAATTTATTTATTTATTCAGTTCAATGCTTACTGAGTTTTTTGTTTGAATATTTGAATCTTTTTGTAACTATTAATTAATAATTCTTATTTAGTCAATTGCTTTTACAATATAAAAGTTCTAATGTTTGCAAGAAACGTTCGGAGTAATCTACTAAGGATTCAGAGTAGCGTCTGATTAAATGGTCCATATTTAATTAAAATGGCTATTTTGTTAAGCTTGAGGTCTTATTTTTCAAAAATTTATTTTTATATCTACAAAAATTGGAGCGAAATATCAAAAACACATACATTTTTATAACAATTGTTTTATATATACATTTTTAACATATTACTTTTAAATATTTTTCAAATTTTGTTTGGGATAACCTTATTATTGAACACCCTAATTTAATTTTGTCAAGAAAATTTTTGAAATATGTATTTTTAATAATTTGATTAATTTATAATTATATCCTGAAGAAGCTACAAAAATTGGAGCGAAATATCAAAGAGATATAAAAATAAATTTTTGAAAAATAAGACCTCAAGCTTAACAAAATAGCCATTTTAATTGAAAAGAAAAAGGTCAAATAAAACTAATAAATTTTTTATTTAAGAAATTTTAAATAAATTATTTAACTCAAAAACATTTTAATTAACTTTTTCACTCAGGAAAATGCTAGTTAATGTGCAGTTTTGATAGCACAAGCGATAAACTCGTCTGGAAATTTTCTATGAAAAGTACTCAAAATATTCAGTGTTTTTCATACAAAATTTTTTTAGACACATAAATTTATTTATTATAAAATTAATTAATTTTTTTCAATTAATATCATTTTTAATTAAAAAAAAAAAATTGGTTAAATAATTTAAAATTTTTTTTGTTTAAAAACAACTTACTGTAGTTTCATCTTCATGCAAAACCTGATCATACTCGGACATGGCAACACAAAATATGATCGCAGTTACATCTTCAAAGCAATGAATCCATTTCTTTCGCTCCGAACGCTGACCACCAACATCAAAAAGTCTAGAGTTTACAAGTGTTGATTAAATAAAAATGTTGAAAAAAAAAATAATAGGAATTAATTAAAGAATTGGTATTTCAATCAAAAAACTTACTTAAAATTGAGATTTTTAAAGGAAAAGTGCACTTCAACAATACCAGTTGTTTTGACACGTGTACGTAAAATATCCTGTTCGGTTGGTTGATAATCTTTGGCGCCTAACCGATCCAAATCGTCCAGGAAACTAAAAAAAAAAATTATAATAAATAAAATATTTAAAAGTATTTCAAGTAAAATTGAATACGTAAAATTATTTTAAGCATTAAAATAGTCCAGAGTTAAATGGTACTGCGTCGTTGTGCACCCAACATTATATATTTTTAACAACGATATGAAAATCTAGGTAATTTTGTAAGTATATACTCGTACACTTTTATATATTAAACACGCTTTTACTGGGATAATTAAAAAATATTTTAAGGTTTTGATTATAAATTTGCTGCAGTTTTTTGAACTGTACACGCAAAGAAAAAATATGGTAAAAAGCATCCATAATCTAGGAGAAGCATAGTATGGTTAGATTTCTGATTGCATCGAACCATATACGTTCTTTAATCATACATATTAAAAATGCTTCTCAACTGCAGATAACCAGGTTCAAATCCCGTTCAGGAACTAATTTTTTTTTTAATTTTTTATACACCATTTTTATATACCTTTACGATATAACTTTTTCAAAATAAAGTTTTTATAAAAAATCTAATTTATGTCGATGTGCAAAATGCATTATTTTCCATGATATTCTCATGGCAAGTCTCAGAAAATGGTTTACTTAGCACAATAAGTACCAAGAGGGGCATGTTTATGTTGTACAAATTTTTTTTTTTTTTTAAATAAAAATTTTTTTCTACTAAGTTTTTCGTTTGTGTTGATTTATATTTATTTATTTATTATATTGTACGGCTCATGACAGAATTATACACCGTAAAGCATTTAAGACAGCTGTATTTTTTGGCTTCGTTATATTCTGTTTTTATGCTCAAAATACATAAAGAAGTATGAGTGTATGACCGGATCTGTATTGAATTTCCTTCTTTTTATTGGGAATGCTTTACCGTGTATAATTCTGCTTTGGTTTGATCCAAATTTATTTGAGTCAGGATTCGAACTAGGGCATATGCAATTAAGAATCATTAACTCGACACTCAGCCACTGCAGCCACAAAGCTCAGTTGAGTTTGAACTTACTTTTTTATATGATTGCGAAGGAGAAAAAATAGCAAACAATTTATTTTCAACCATAATTTTCTTATTTAATTAAACAATTTTGCCCATAGTCATACTAAAGTCGGTATTTTTTTAAAAACGATTTTAAATGTAATTAGCATACAAAAGTCTGCTCTTAATAAAAGCATACTTTTTTCTGACTATGATGTTTATTGTAATAAACATCAGTTAAAAATTTTATCGAACATGATATGATAAATTCAACCATATCTATGACGGTATGCATAACTAGAAAAATGTTTGTTCGTGATCATAATAATGATTAATAACAATATTTTTGCGGAGAAGAAACTATGTTTGCGATAATCATATTCAACCATATTTTTTCTTTGCTTGTGGACTTGTCTTTAGCTAGTTAAGTTGGTTGAGATCTTTTATTTTTTGTTTTTATTATTTTACAAAAAAATTTAAATCAGTTTGTAATTTAATTTGTTTTCTTTTTATTCTAATTCAAATACATAATTTCACTTTTAATTTCAAAAGAAAACTTCAAATTTTACGAATAAAAATATTAAATAATAATTCACACTAGAGTGTTAAAATAATTCCCAGAGAGAAGAAGGCAAGAGAGGTAAAAATTTTTTTTTGATTCATATTGACGATCATCATCTTGCCCCTTTTATTTGGAACAAAAATAATAATATTACCGGCCATTGCGTAAACATGTTAATTGAAAGTGTACATCAATACAAACACGAGAATGTGTTTAGCAAAAATCTGCCAAAATTTAGAGATTGTCTTGCAATAATCATGTTGATTTGCATTAATTGCATGTGAAAGATACCAGTGGCTGTTGTCTGACCTATAAGTAAGTTTGCATCATTTCTTTTTATTTAACTGTTTAAAATAAACAAGATCTGGCTGATCTGTTGCCATGACCTTGAATATGCCGTGAATATTTGATTTGATTTTCTTTAATTTCATTAATGGTCTTTTGTTGCAGGAATTTTTTATTTTTTTTGGATGAGACCACAAACAAAACAAAAATTATATTTAAAAAAGGGCTTAAATAGCTATTTTGTAACAATAGAAAACAATCACGTCATTTTCTCATTCGTTCTCTCTTAAGCCCTTAATCACGTAATTGAGTGTATTAATGGTTACGTGCTTCAGATATGATTCCCCCATAATCACGTTAATCACGTAAGAAATGCACCAACCAACAACACATTACAAGAAGAAGCATCAAATAAAAATAAGTATTGCATGTGAAAAAAATATGGTTTTTTTTTAATTTTCATTAAAATTTACCACAATAGCAGTAGTAGCGCTGGCGTCAGTAGCAAACCAGTAGCAGCTGCATTAAATTGTTTTATTTTTATTGCTTTGACGCCTCCCGCCTTAAATGTGGTTATTAATAGTAAATTGGGATGAATTATTTGTGGTCACTTGAAGCTTTTAAATAAATTGAAGTAAATGAACAAAATCTGGAATAACACTGCAACTGAATATTAAAAAAAAAAAATTGATTAAAAAAAAAAAAATTAAAAACGTGACAAGATTATTAATTGCAGGAAAAATTGTGTGGAACACAATAAATTAATATAAAATTATATAAAAGAAAAAGACGTAATTTATTAAGAAACTAAAGAAAAATTAAATAATTGGGTGCTGCAAAAGACATTTTGAATATTTTTAATTTCAATTTAATTGAAGAAAATTAAACTCAAATTAATAATCAATTTTTTATAACCCGATGTCCCAAAGAAAATTTTCATCCGAATAAAATTTTTATAGAAACAAAATTTTCATCCGAATAAAACTTTTATCTAAACAATATTTTTGTCCGAACAAAATTTTTATCCAAATAAAATTTTTGACCGAACAAAAATTGTTTGTTTTTAATTTTTGTCACAACAAAATAGTTGTCGACACAAATTTTTTTTATTAGTAGTTCGAGCTCTCTCTTTGTGTTACCCCCCGTTTCCACATGCAAGTAATTGCTTGCAAGTTGAGTATACGTATAAACTACGAAAAAGCCGAAAAAATAGTCGAAAGTCTTGCAAATTGTATAAGTGTCTATACAGAACAGTGCAAGTTCATTTTTAAAATATCGGCAACGGCTTCGCTTCTAATGAAAAAATGGCTGCGCCATTGATATAGAGAATAAAAATATATGAATGAAGTGTTGCCGCGTTGCAAACACCGTGAATACCAACTAAAAATTTTGTTGTTAGTATTTTTTAAGTCAAAAATATGAAATTGATAATTAAATTTAACTTTCAAATGTGTTGGTGGATCATTATATTCTATTAAATATGCTAAATATCAACTACTAACGTAACTTCTATTTTTCCACAAACTAATACATTGATTTAAAACTCATACGCGGTAGCACTGTTTCTCATTTGTCAATTTACTTGCTGCAAGTGTCAAAAATTTACTTGCAAAAGAATTTGGTTGCCAGTTCAGCTGCAATTTCGAAAAATATGAGTGTGTTAGTGAAAAAGTGAGAGTGTATTGAGTTTTTCGAACTTGCACTTGCATGTGGAAACGGGGGGTTAGGAAGAAACAATTTATTAATCTTAAAAATAAATCTAGTTGCAAAATTTATAATTGCAACAAAAAGAAATTAAATAAAAAAATGTTTAAATATTAACCAAACTCTTGTGTGAAACTTAAGTTAGTTAACTCAAGCTTTCTTCAAATTGAAGAAATAATTTTAATTCAATCCATCTAATCCCAGCTAAATGCAGCCAACCATTACAATTACAAATCACAATTAATTCTCTCATTTTTGTTTTTCTTTTTTTGTACAACAAAACTTTTGTGTTGTAGGAAATCAGTGGAAAATGTATTAAGAAATATGAAAGAGAAAATTAGTAAACAAGCTCTAACTTGTTTTTAATGTTTGTTTATTTTTCGCAATCTTACTAATTGTAGCAACCAATTAAATTTATGCAAAAAAAAAAAAAAAAAAAAAAAACTAAAGAGAGGGAAGGGATCCATACATCACTACAATTGATTGATCGATTTCTGTGTAGTTACTAAAATAGCCTAACTAAACATTAAATGAAGATTTTGAAATTAATTAAAAAAAAATAAATCAAGTTATAAATAAATAAGTTAATAAATATTAGAGCTTGCTTACGAATACATACAAAGGAAACATATTCAATTGAAATGTTTGCTTTTGTTTACTGAAACAAACAGAGACAGTTTCAACTGTTTTTTTTGTGTTTGGAGTCATTTGTCATCACAGAAGACAAGAACAGACATTACAAATATCAATTACTGTCATATTTAACGAAACTGAATAGCGTACAAATTCATTAAAGCAACAGCGCTGCTGTAAAATTATTAAAAATGACAACAAAAAAAGCTAGACATAAAACTTAAAACGGATATACACTATTTGGGGAATGCAGGTTTGTGGGCAAACAAAACAAAAAAAAAAAAAAACAAGTTAAATTCAGCTGGGCCGAGTCTTACCAAAAACCTTACGAAATAAATCTTAAATCACACTTATTGACTTTTATTCGTATAACACCAAGAAATAAATGGATTTTTTTTTTGCTGAATAACCATTCTGTTTCCATGATCGCCTAACTGTAAAAATCATAAGTATTTCAAATTTTATGGATAAGTTTTTTTCTTGAATTGTTTTTCTAAAATATAAATTATTTGAAGAGGTTGCTTCACACATCTTATCATAACTCTTAAACGATTTATCAGATTTTAATACGAAATGTCTCAAAAAATTCTAAATTATATTGGCTTTTATTTGTTTTTATAAAAATTTTTTTTAGTGCAACTATTATTTTTCGTGCTATTGAGAAAAATGTTATAAAAAAATATTTTTTTTTAATTATGAAATTTATAATTTTTAAAAATTCACAAAAAATATAAAGCGCCCAATACTAACCAGTTTTATTATTTAAGATTAAAATTACACATAATAGAAAAACATTTTTAGAGTTATTGAAAAAAATTTTTTTTATACATTTTGAAATTTTCAATTTTTAAAAATGCACTAAAAATAGAAGGCAGCCAATACTATCCGGTTTTATTACCACTACATAGTATAAAACAAAGTCGCTTTCTCTGTCCCTTTATCCCTATGTATGCTTAAATCTTTAAAACTACGCCACGGATTTTGATGCGGTTTTTTAAATAAGTAGAGTGATTGATATGTATAGTCTTGGAAGGTTTAACGTCACAAATCCGCCCGGCAGGTAGCGCTATAGTCGGTATCTGGCTTATTTGCCTACTAGCTGTTTTAACCCGGTCTCGCATGGTTTTTTACTCTATGAGTACGATTTCTTAGTGTAAGAAGATCGAATATAAAAAAATATTAAGGCAAGACAACGTTTGCCGGGTCAACTAGTTTAATTATAAAATTAAATGTTATCAACATTAAAATAAATCATAAAACATCAAAATCTAGTAGTAAATACTAATTTTATTCCCGTTAAAGTGGAAGTACCCAGGTTTGAAAAAAAATTGGGTGTTTTTCGAAAACTCCAGCAACAGTTCACGTGTGTGATGCGTTTAATTAACAATTTAACAAATTATTACAAATGAAATGATGATAAATTAATTCATTCTAAAAATTTCATATCAATGCATGATTTTTATGGGGCTCAGAGCCCGCAACTTTTAGTATGAACTTTCGTATGAGGATATTTTATCAAATTCGGTATTCAGTAATTTTCCCACAAAAATATTCCAAGTTTGCGAAGATTTTTATCACAGCGAATATTTTTGTCGGAAAGTTACTGAATACTGAATTCGATCACATATCATTATACTTGTTTTTTCGATACGAATGTTCGTAATAAAAGGTACTGAATCGCACAACAATTTTTAAATTTATAAATTAAAATATATTTAATTTAAAAGGTTTACAAAAATTTTTTAAGCCAAACATAATACCGAAATAAATATTTAATTTCAGATAAAGAATTTCACAAAATCAAAACTTCTCTTTAGCATTCCTCTCACAATAAGATTTATTTTTCGTAGTTCTATTACACACGTTTGTATAAGACCGATTGCCTGGTTTCTAGCGTTCGTAAACACACATTACGCACATGTATGCTTGTTTTCGTTAATATAAGGGTGCGCACATACATTACGCTAAAAATTTCCATAAAAACAAATGAATGAAATTTTTAATTTCGATCTGCCATTTGTGGACCGATTGTTTTGATTTTTTCCACAGACATTAAAATTGACATTTTTTTGCGGTTTTGTATTTTAGAGCAAATATTCGAAAATGCTAAGACGACTATGCTATTTATAAGAATCCAGAATATATATATTTTATAGGGTGACACTTGTATGGTGTAGATATTACAACGGAATCTCCAACTTACAGTTGCGGTAAAAAAATAGCACTGAAGTCAAGGCTTCCCTTTTTATTATGTATCGGCAAATAAGCCGATACAAATTTCCAACAACAACTAAAATAAGTATAAGGCTAGAAAAAATTTTTTTTTTTAATTAATTGGCTTTTATGGAAATAGTTTAACAGTCAAAATTTGATAAAACATTTTAAACTGGACAAAATTTCAAATTTTTAATACAAAAATTGTCGCAGGTATTTACATCCTGTTTTGGGAATCCTTTCGCAAGGCTTCTTAACTACAGCCTAAAGTTATTCCTCTTTGGTTGGTTCATACACAAGCTTCAACTTAAAAATTAGCGACTCCGCAAGCCAATCTATTTATCGCTTTAAAATCGTTAGCTAAAAACTGCCAACTGTCAACTGACGAACCTCTTTGTCAGTTAAAAATCTGTAAAATCTCAATTTTTACAAATGAAGTACATAAATTTGCAACAAGTAGGCTTTTGAAAATGCAAAAGTAATTCTTGGGAAGCCTGAAGGTTCAATATGTTCAATGCGAGATAAGTTGACAATTAAATTTTACTAAAAAGAAACGTCATTGCAGTTCCTGGTAGTGGACATCTCTTTGAAATTATTTTTCATTTAAAACTGTCAAAATTTGTTTTTTCATCCAATAAAAAGTTGCTTGATTTTCATATAAATTCTTGGTTTTATTTTGTCTCCGAAAACAAAGTTCTCATTGAAAAACACTGTATTTGGCGACCCTAAGTTTAAAAAAAAAAAAATTCATAGAAACTATATTTTAACAAATAAAAAAATTTGTTCGAATTCAATTGTTGCGCCAGATAATTAATTCGAACACTTCTCGTACGGTAGTTGATTGAAAACTTTAAGTTAAAAAAAATTATTATTATGCAACAATTAATTTAAATTTTAAAAATGTAAGTTCAAATTTAAGCAAACAATTTGAAACAGTTTCACAAGAAAATGTAAAATATTGACGACACACTAGCCTCGAAACACTGATAACATCACCAGATGTACAAAAGTTTTATGCAGACTGTCAATAGATCAATGGAAAAAAGCCCGTAAAATTTTAATAAAATTTTGTCATAACACACAATAAGTAAAAGAGAAAAAATTTTAATAAATCAGCAAAAGTTTATTAAGAAAAAAAAAAACAGATTTTACATGCTGGTATTGTTTCAATGGTGTGATTTTTTTTCAGATGCCAGACACTTTGTTTGTTAAACTGACATCATATTTACTCATTTTTAGTTTTATTTTTTTATTTTTTTTAGTATAAGAGAGTATTTTTTTATGTTCAAATTTTCAAGTCTTTGTGTTTGCTTAAAGTGAGAGACCGAATCACAAATCAAAACTAAGTCATGAAATACATATGCTCGTAGCCATTTACTACAAAATACGCTCCAACCAACACAAATGCGTAGCTCAACTTCTATCATTTTAGGCTATAAGTTAAAACCTCTAACTTTTTAAAACTTTAGTTTAATGTTAAATCGATGATAGAGCGAGCACATTATGATCTTAACGTTTGCTTAAACTTTGTAAGTAAAGAAAGTTAACAGTGAGTGCTGGTTGTGGAGAAAAACGGTCTAAACTTGCCAGTGATTTTGATGATTTAACAAGGATTTGAAAATTTGATTTTCGTCCATTGTTTGATCATTTGAAATAGTTAACAAACAATTGTGGAAAAATGTTTTGGCGGAAAAGTAAAAGAAAAGAAAAATAATTGCTGCCCAGCAGTACTAAAATTTATATATTTTTTTTTAATTTTCGCTGTTCACATTAAGCATTGAAAACATCACGAAAAAGCTTTAAAAGGAAGTAAAACAATTTGTGTAGCGCTAGCTGGATTTGATCAAAACTATTGCTGGCGATTTTTATTTAATTGAATTGAATATAAGAAAACAACATATAAGTTTTCAAATATAGTAAAATTATTAGATTTAAAAATTGAACGTATTCCCCTACATTACCTGCATAGCATTTTGAAATATTTTTGGTAAATTAAAATTTTTTACAGTTTGGTTGTAACAACAGAAATTCTGCAATACCACTTTATCTTAAAAACAAAATTTTGGACTGATACCAAATTTAATTCTCACAACCGAACTTGTTTTCTTTAAGTAGAATTTATTTCACAAACTTTTTTATTTCCGACAAAAAAAATTTGCTTAATGTAAACTCGAGCTCATTCTTCAAAAATTAAAAAATATTAAATCAAATTTAAGCTGAAAAAAAAAGAAAGCAAACGTTGAAAACAATTTTATGTTTGTTTTTTCAATGGAAATTTGTTCAAATATGAAAGTGCAAGTTGGCGTGTTAAAAAAGAAACATCAACAGAAAAATAATTAAAATAAGAAAATAAAAAAAATTATTATTGTTAAATAAAAAAAAAAAACTGTAAATTGGTGTCTTTGTATTTATATAAATTTCAAAAGCAAAACAAGAAATAAAAAAGGAAACAAGTCAAATTAATATATTCCAAAAAACCGCTCCTAAATTGTTGGACAATCTGAAGCAGCAACCAAGCAAAGCAACACAAAATACAGGTACGATAATAACTATTATAGCTACGAGTACATATGCATGTACTTATATTTTTTTTATATAAAAAATAAATATTAAAATTGTTGACACTATCCCATATAAGGAACTATCAACACAGGGTACACCACAATTCACATAACATGGTATTTTCTAAAAAAAAAAAATATATATATCCAAAATATATCAAATATATACATTTTTTAGGTCGAAAACCTCTGTCGTTATGACCTATTTTAAATCATTCACAATTCAAAATTTATTATGTTTGTAAACTTTAATAAATAAATAAATATCTTTTTTTGTTTGTTTTTTATATAAAATGCTAGGTACAGACTATGCAACATGTTTACACAACGCGTTTTTCGTACACGTTGCATATTAAACCACAAAAATATCAAAATATTTTAATATTTTTGAAATCTCGAATGCAACACGAATTCAAACTATAAACACTACGCAATCAAAAATGAAACATGACCGGTGGCATAAATACCATGCAAAGTGTGTACGAATACATAACAAGTGATTTAGTCATTTTTATAATAAAAAAAAAAAAACCGAAAATCGAATGTGATGTTGGCTCGATTTAGTTTACTTGGGGGTCACACGATCAAGTTTTCATTCAATTTTTAAAATTTCTCGTTCAATTGAGTGTTTCAAATTACAGTCAAGAAAACAGCTGACTGCAGTTTTTTTATTCCAAATTTGAATTCTTATTCTGCCGCCAGTATTGTTTTGTTTTTTTTTTTTTAAATATGTTTGTGAACAAATTAAACAAATATAACGACGTTTTGCAGTTCATAGAGATATACAGAAGGCATGAAGTTCTGTGGAACATGAATATTCCTGCATATAGACGGAATAATTTAAAAATTAAGGCATATAACTCTATTGCCGCCGAAACAAAACTGCCGGGGGAAGAGGTTAAAAAAAAAACATCTTGTTGAAAAACTTGCTTTGAAATTGCGTGCAGCCTACGTCACAGCTTTCAATTTTTGTGAATTTTGACAAGCAGTATATGTAAATTTCTTGAAAGAGAATTGTAAAAAAACTTGATCGTGTGACTGCAGTGTTAACAACTGGAGAGCCTCGGCAATACTAAACAACAATAATCTATATACCGTGGCAGAATTATACAAGCTAACGGCATTTCTATAACAAACATTAAAATGCAAAAATAACAGGCGTTTCTTTTTCATATGTATCAAACAGATCTTCTGCAGAAAGAGAAAAAATTTAAGTGTAAGTCTAAGGAAAAGGAAATTCAATGCAGATCCGGTCATACAATCACACTTCTCTATGTATTTTGAGTAGGAAACAAATGGTGCTCACACAATTACATTAAATATTATATTATTTCAATTAATTTTATGTATTCCAAGTCATGTTAGACTATAAAAATATTTGCCAAAAGTAGTGGTTCCGCTTATTTCGACAAATATTTTTGTAGTGTGACCGTAGCTTTAGACTCTTTGTGCCTACGTGTTGCCTTGCTTGCTCCATTAAGGAACAAAAGTAGCAATTAATGTATTCAGTATATATTAGCCCTTTAGGGACCATAGGGAAACCGCTATACCAAGCCAAAAATTTGATAAAACGTAAATTGTGTAAGATTTTTCTGGATTTTATGTTTTTATATTGAAGTAATGGGTACATGTGTATAACTATTTACCAATTGGGGTCACATGTGTTCAATATTTTATTTTTTAGAAAAAAATTTTTTTTTAGACTCCTAAATTAGCTATCCACATATAGAACTAAATTAACTGTTTTCTAGTCAGTACTTTTATGGTACTGAAAGGATTAAATTAAAAAAAAAATATTTTTTTAAGCTTTAGTGGATCTGAATAAGAAATTTTACAGTGCGAGCAAATTTTTTAAAACCCGGCAGATTGAAAAATAAATATTTTTGGGGAAATTAATATTCAATGATTTAAAACAATTCATTACAGAAAGTAAAAACATATTAATTTATGCAAAATTTTAGCTCATAAGGTGTTACATTTTTTTTCTCTCTCTCAATTTCATTTTATCTTGCTCTTTTATCAAATGAATAAATCCAAAAAATAAATAAAAAATTTAGATTTTTATTTAAATTTATAAGTCAGCCTGCGATTATGAGTGTGTGTGTGTGTGGTCGCGTAAATAAATTAGTTTCACATTAAATGTTTGTTTGTATTTACTGTATTGAGTTTTATGTTGTTATTGTATGAGTAAATATTTGAGTTTTATGAAACAAAAAAGTTATTTACTAAAAGCTAAATTTAGCTGTTTTTTTTGTTATTTGTTTAACAATTTTGTAATAAATTTGTTTTATAAGCTTTTAATAAATTAAAAATACTTTTTTTTTTAACAATTCGTCTGTAATTCTCCGGTAGTTTTATATTTCATTGTTTCTTTTCTGTTCGGTTATTTATTTTTATAAATAAAATTAATTTTCTGTATGATTTTATCGCTACACAAATTTGGGTTTTCCAACGGATTTGTGTGAAATTTGGTACATATGGCTTTATTCGCCATATGTACCAAACCTTGAAACTTTCATTCTCCTCGAAAGGAAAATTGCTAACGCGAACCTCACGTGAAAATTTGTTCACGCTATCAGTGCAGAGTGAATGTATAATACAGAAGAATTTTTTAAATTTTCTAAGTTTTCAAGAGACAAACAATAAATTTTTTTAATTTACGAATGGTTCTTGTGGTAAAGGTTTCAATTTTTGTTGTTAAGACGCTTTCAGTGTCCAGTAATTTTATATATTTTTTTTACTGGATCAGTTTATGAATGATTCTTATATATAGTAAAGGTGTCAACTATTGTGGATAAACGATTTTATCAGGCAATAATTGAATTTTTTATTTTTTGTTAAAAAATTGCTAAATTCTGCTTGATAAATTAAATTTTAATAAAAAAACAAAGTGAACAGATTAAAGCAAAAAAGTGAACAAAACAAAAAAAAAAAATTATTTACGATAAGGGGAATTTGCAGGGAATTCATTCATGATTGATATCCCAGTGAAAGTGAACAAAATTCGAGGGTAATGATATTCATGATAGGGGTGATAGTCTCTATACTCCAAGGAAAGTCACCATGTACTTTTGGACCAGGCACGCCTATTTACGCCCACTTTTCAACGATTTTCACTTGCCACTTAATTTAAGCCTTAAATTATGCTTTGAAATATTTTTTTACCAAATTGGTTCACTCCTCTGATAAAACTGATAGCCAAAACATGAGCCACTTTATAACAATTAAGAAAATTCTATTTGCAAACGGATTTCGCTGAAAATTGGTACATACACTCTCTAAGGATACCGACTCAGTAATTAAGGGCCGGGCAAACACATCGAGTTATGAATAAAATTTCTTCCTTTTTTATTACAGCGAATTTTCTAATTTGTGCTTTTTTATGATACCAAAATTTTCCCTTGAAAAAAATTCCTAAGGAATATTTATGATTGGGCTGATTTCATTAAACACTTAACAACATTCTTTCAACTACGCGTGACTAATGCGAAGACACACTCGTACTGTAATTGATTGAAATTTTATTTTAATGCTAGCAAAAAAGAAAAAGAAAAAACTACAATGAATGATGTCCTTGATTGAAACATACAATAAATATGTTAATAAACATTTTATAAAAACTAATTCATTTTTGTTGTTTATGAAGCGTTAATTATTTTAAATACACCTTCATATACGCTGTAAGTAAATTTAATATGCATTAAATTTATTTAAAACCAAGAGAAAATAAATCCGCCAATGACATGCCATGCAGTTGTTTTTTTTTTATTTTTATTCATTTTTAAAATGTTAGTGCTTTTTTTATATAAATGAAAAACATATTTTTGCTGTGGCTACGATTACGATCCTTTATTTATAGATTGTGTTATTTAAAACAAAATAAATGAAAAAAAAAATTGTATTTTTTAATAAAAGTTTAATAAACTGGAAAATCGTTGTTGAAGGAAAAAAATATAAATGAAATAAATTTCTGAAAAAATAATTCGGCTTTATTAAAGTGTCGTTCTCGTAATCGTATTTACGACAAACTAATATAAAACATATAACCGGCATTGCCTCTTGACATTAAATTATTTAAACCAAACGAATTTACGAAGCAATTTCTAAAAATTGAGGCTCTAGGCGGTATTGAAAAGGCTAATTTTCATAAAATTAAAATTTTTTATTGAAAACTAAACATAAACTGTTTTTTTTCTTCATTGTAGTGTCGCATTCATGTAACGCAAATTTTGAATTCTACTGTACGTGTGTTTGACATTGTATTCCTCTTAAACGGGTGAACCGATTTAATTGAATTTCACTGTATTCCTTTGGGTTACGCCTTGGAAGGCTTAGCGTCACAAATCCGAGCGGCAGGTAACGCTGCAGTCGGTATCTGGGTTATTTATTTACTTCCTGTTTTTATTAGTACGATTTCTTAGAGCAAGAAGATGTTCCGCATAACCCAAGTTATATTTTAATGAAAAGAAAAATTTGCCACGCCCATTACTACACCTACTTTTAAAATTTTTCTTGAATCGGAGAACGGCTGCGCCAATTTGACTAATTTTTTTTGTTATATGTTCGGCATAACCGAATTTTTAATTATTTTTCAATATAAATAAAATTTGAAGGCAAAAAAACGTTTGACGGATCAGCTAGTTTTTTTTTATAAAAACAAAACCAGTGAATATATTGAACCCATTTTTACAGTGTTCAATAACAACTAAGTTAATTGCCTTTAAATAGAAATAAAATGTAAGCTCGTAGCATTTGAAAAAATGGTGTTAGGGTGTCCTATTAATGTGCCAAGAAGTGTATGTAACTACACGTTTTAATGTTGATTTGCTTTATTTTATATTTATTTATTGGATTGATTTAATTGAGAACACAAAACACAGGATAAATTACAGTTTATTATTTTTTTTTTGGTGACATCTGTCAAATCTTTAATTTCAACTGAAATTATTTGTAATACAGAATACCAAAAAATGTTGGTACGTTTTGTTTTTAACTCAACTGAGTTAAGTTGTAAACCGTAATTAACTGTCATTTTTGTAGTCGATTTCGCGACAAGATAAAGTAGAAAATATGGCCTGGTTTCCACATATTGCTGTTGCCGTTACAACAACGACACTCGTAATCAGGGTTATTAAGTCTCATTATGAGTGTCGTTGTTAGGTGGCCATATATTTTATATTATATATTTATTTAATATTAGAAATTAATTCTAAGATTAATTTGGCTTTCATGGGCTAGGCAGGAATCGAACCTTTGACCCTAGATTGATAGGTTAGTACACTACCCACCAGAGAGCTGAAGCCGCTGTTTTATTTATGCAAGGCTTAAAAAATTGTGCACAACATTTGATGAAATCATGTTCAAGGCACAATTACTGATTTTTTATGATATTCGACAAGATTGAAATAAAAGAGCAAAATGAAAAAATCCAAAATCAAAAATATGCAAAAAGGCATGAAATCAACGATCACGCATACACCTTAATTCTCTTTTAACACGATAGATATGTTCCAAGAAAATTCGTATACAAAAAAATTCGTGTAAAAAGAGAATTATTAAAAAATTCTTGTTAGAGTTCACTTGGTTTGTTTAGTGCTTACGCATTATAAAAACTAAATAAAATTTGTAAAAAAAGAATATCAGTGCCATCACCAGGATAATTTTGTTCATCGTCTTGTGAAATTATTTCTGAATTATCATTTCTAAATTGCGTAAAAACCGTATTAAAACAAAACAGATTTTTTTTCTTTTTAATTCGTGTTAAATCAAATTCGTGATAAAAAATTCAGTGTGCTGCCAATTTTGTTTGTTTTTTGTGGATTTGTATTGGGTATTCTTGAATGCTTTAATCAGGGCATACGCATGCTAATGCCTGTGTTTGAATTTTGCTTTTTAGATTCAATCGCGTCTAACAGCATAAAAACAATCAGTTTCTAATCGTGTCTCGAACATGATTTAATCAAGTGTTGTGCACGAATTTTATTCAAATTGGTTTTTGCTACCCACCAATCAACAGGGTACAACATGTTTTAAAGAGTGATTTTTTTGCTATTATCTTTTTGGCAACACTAGTTTTGACAGCTCACTCACGTTTTGTATCTTGTGTCACTGTCAAACATCTTCAGTTTGGTCTATAATTTAATCATGAATCGTCTTACAAACGAACAACGCTTGCAAATTATTGAATTTTATTACCAAAATGCGTGCTCTGTTAAGAAAGTTCATCGCGCGCTTCTTCCATTTTATGGTCAGTTTAATCGACCTACTGAGGCTTCTATTCGGGCTATTGTAACAAAATTTCGCACCAAATTTACATTGTTGGACATTAAACCACCAACACGCTTACGTAGAGTGCGAACTGAAGAAAATATCGCAGCCGTATCGGCCAGTGTTGGTGATGACCGTGAATTATCGATTCGGCGCCGTTCGCAGCAATTGGGCCTCTGTTACTCCACTACGTGGAAAATTTTGCGGAAGGATTTAAGTGTGAAGCCTTATAAGATACAACTGGTGCAAGAATTGAAGCCAAACGACCTACCACAACGCCAAATTTTTGGTGAATGGGCTCTTGAAAAGTTAGATGAAGATCCACTTTTTTATCGAAGAATTGTGTTCAGCGACGAGGCTCATTTCTGGTTGAATGGATACGTGAACAAGCAAAACTGCCGTATTTGGAGTGAAGAGCAGCCAGAAGCATTGCAAGAGCTACCAATGCATCCACAAAAAACAACCGTTTGGTGCGGATTATGGGCTGGCGGCATCATTGGGCCGTATTTCTTCAAAGATGATGCGAATCACAACGTTACTGTGAATGGTGAGCGCTACCGTGCGATGATAACAAACTTTTTTTGCCCAAAATGGAAGAGCTTGACTTGCATGACATGTGGTTTCAACAAGACAGTGCCACATGCCACACAGCACGCGAAACAATGGACCAATTGAGAGGCGAGTTCGGTGAACAGTTTATTTCACGCTTGGGACCAGTCAATTGGCCGCCCAGATCGTGCGATTTAACGCCTCTAGACTATTTTTTGTGGGGCTATGTTAAGGCTAATGTCTATAGGGACAAGCCCGCTTCGATTGACGCACTGGAAGCCAACATTGCCAACATTATTCGTGAGATACCGGCCGAAATGTTGGAAAGAGTATGCCAAAATTGGACTAAGCGGATGGACCATTTGAGGCGCAGCCGCGGCCAACATTTGCATGAAATAATCTTCAAACATTAAATTATATCGACTCAACTATCGATCCAAATAAATATTTCATGCATTTTTCTGAATTTTATGTGTTTTTTTTTTTTTTTTAATTTCCGATAGTTCTTATAAAATCACCTTTTATATTAATTTGGCGAAAATTCAACTACTAGATCAACACACGTAATAAATCTGACTGTTTAATAAATATATTCACTCAACATTTTTACATACAGTTAAACCTCGATTATGCTGCTATCGTGGGACCGGCACCAGCGCGGATAATCGAAATACACGGTTAATAGAGCTTATATTAAAAGATACAGAAATTTATTTCTTCTGACGAAATATTTGTTTATTTAAAATATTACTTTGCCTCTTTGCTTTTAATTTTTCTCTCAATAATTGGTTTTGAATACGATGCATCTGGATTATATCTGGTTCTGATATATCTGGAGAATTTTCTACAAACTTTAACAGAACATTACAGGCCTTTATCGCTTGTACTTTCGGATTTTCGAAATTTTTGAGTGTATACCGTCGATTGAATCACTTTCAGAACCATATAGCAAAATTTGTTCTTTGTTTTTCAGCAAATCGCGTACAGTTTGCTTACCAACTCCATATTTTTCAGACAGCAACTACACAGATAGGTTTTTGTCGTAGTCATGAATCAAAGTAATTTTGTCTTTAATTGAAAGAACTTTTCTTGCTCTTTTTGGTAATTTACTATTTGAAGGAGCCATCATTCTAAAACAGGTGTTAGCAGATCAAATTTCACTTACTACTCGTAAATGAATAAAAACGCAAATATGTTCTTATGAGTGGGTACATGAACTTAAAAAGGGGAACCACCGGATTTAAATTTACATAATAAAAGAACATATGAATGCTGCACGGAGAATAGATGTAAAGCACGGTTAATAGGGGTAAACCACGGATAATAGAGGGAAAAAATAAAAAGAACCGCATGCCGGTTAATAGATGTAACCGATTAATCGAGGTTTAACTTTACGGTCATGCAAAGGCAAGTGCCTTTGTTGAACATGAAAGCACTTGCGTAATTAAATATTTGTAAATTAATACCTAAAGCATATTCGTTTGTTAATTGCTTTAGATATTTCATCCCTAAAAGGACATACACATACACCTCGCGTGTCGTATGCATACGAATGTCTGTTTAAAGGATATTTTTTTTATTTTTTTATTCCATTATCGTTACATGAACGAGACAATGTTTACAAAGCTTACTATAGACATGATGCTATTTAATAATAAACATTTTCAGAAAGAATGCTATTTCTGTTTGGCACATAACTTTATGGAGGGAGGGAGAGTTAAGTTATTTGATAAGACATTCAATTTAGTTTCCAAATGGCAAACATGTAATTTGAAAATATAGACGTTTATGTACAAAAAAAAAAAAACAAACAAACAAACAAAAACAATATAATATTAATTATTTGTAGTAAATTATTCGATCTTATAAATTTATTATTAGTTAATATCATTCAAGCTTAAGATCTCAATAAAAAATTGTTTTCCAATATTTCGAACTTCAATCTTATTCAGGGAAATTATATTAAAAATTAAAATTAAAAAACAAATTAAAATTATTATAAAAATAAATTTCCTTATAAGAAGACCTTCAAAAGAAAGTCAAAATATTGGAAAATTAAAATAAAAACAATTTTTTTTATTGAGATCTTAAGCTTGAATAATATTAACTAATTACAATAATAATAATTTCAATCAAAGCAGAGTTTCTTAAAACGTAGCAATTTAGGGAGCCTATATTTTTTTTTCTAGGAATACTGCCTTTTAATTTATATAATACATTTATTAAAGTATTTATTTTTTAATAAAAAATATTATTCGGGTCTTTTGCATTTGTATATTTTATTCGAATAATGTTTTTCTTAATGCAAAATTTTGTATTCGAAGAATCTTATTATTCCGTGCTTTCATTTCAATACATTTTTTATTCGAGTACATTCCATTCGACTATTTTTTAATAGTAAAATATTTTTTATTCGAGTATTTTCCATTGAATATATATTTTTATTCCAGCGTTTTCTGCGGCCATTTTTTATTAGAGTTTTTTATTTCAATAATATAATTTTTATAAGTTTCATTCTTAAGGATAAGCTGATATAAAGTGTGTTTTTTATAGACGTATAGAACTTTAAGTTGGCATTACTGTTCAAGATGGCGACCGATTTAACAGCTGTCAAGTGATTTATTCTCAGTTTGGTTTGGCAATTCATCATGAATAGACTCACGCCTGAAAAACGCTTGCAAATAGTGCGAATGGGCCCAAAACGAGATTGCCGTTGTTCCCGATTTTCATAAGCAAATTTTGTTTAGCGATGAAGCGCACTTCTGGTTGAATGGCTACGTCAACAAACAAAACTCAAGTGTATGTCAAAACACCGTTACATCCAGAAAAACTGACTGTTTGGTGCGCTTTATGGGCTGGTGGAATCATTGGTTCGTACTTCTTCAAAAACGATGATGGCCATAACGTTACAGTCAATGGTGATCGGTATAGAGCCATGATTACTAACTTTTTCATTCCTGAATTGAACAACCATGATGTCCAGGAGCTGTGGTTCCAACAAGACGGCGCAACATGTCACACAGCTCGTGCCACAATCGATTTATTGAAAGACACGTTTGGTGACCGCCTAATTTCACGTTTTGGACCTGTGAATTGGCCTCCAAGATTTTGTGATTTAACACCGCTAGACTACTTTCTGTGGGGCTATGTAAAGTCATTGGTCTATGCGGATAAGCCACAAACGCTTGACTATTTGGAAGACAACATTCGCCGTGTTATTGCCGATATACGGCCACAAATGTTGGAAAAAGTCATCGAAAATTGGACGTCCAGATTGGACTACATCCAAGCCAGCCGTGGCGGTCACATGCCAGAAATCATATTCAAAATGTAATGCCACAAGATTATCTTTCTTATAAATAAAATTCATGTCAATCGAATAATCCATCGTTGTTTTATTGCAATTTGAAGTTATATACGTCTATAAAAACACCCTTTACAAAATAACGTCGTTTTTGCTATTGGCGTATGTTTTATTCGAATTACATTATTTATTTCATTTGTTTTCTATTCAAAAATAGATTTTTTTAAATTTTTTTATTGAATTATATTCTTCAAATTATATTGTTTTTTTTAACCGAATAGATTTTTCAACACTTTGTATTCAGGTATTTTTCTTTGAAATTATGTTTTTAAGAGGCTAATATTTTCCACTCGAAAAATATTTGTTAATCAAATGTTTGGGGTTGGCTCGCTCGAAAGGTTTACGCTTCCGGTAAGCAGTACGATAAAGACTGCTTGGTCTTCAATTTCCCTCGATTATTTGAAATCCTTATACGACTCCATTCCAAATCGTATTTACGAAGTAATTCTTAAAAAACATTTAGAATTTAATAAAATGTAAATAAAAATGTTTAAATTTGTTCAAAATTGTGAAAAAATCTTTTTTTCTATGGGGTGTTCTATTTAAATGGCGCAAAATCTTAATAATTTTTTTTTTTATATTTAATAACAAAAATAATTTTTGGCTCGGTACGAGGCAAGAAAAAAATTATGATTGATACATTTTACAGGGTATCAAATGTGCTTTCAATAATTAAAAAAAATAAGTTTCTATCTTTTTTAGTTTAGAAGTTATTAACGCATAAATAAATAGAAAAAGGGGATGTATTATTCATGTGGCCAGGAGTGTATGTTAAATTAATTCTTTTAATGTTTATTTAGCTGTAAGGTAACAATTAAATTGTAGCTGAGAAACGTGAGAAATTGAGAGACGAGATAACTGGATTTAAAGAAAATATAAAAAATGTAGCTCCTCAATTTCTCACAAAGTTTTATTATTAATCTTACATTATTATTAAACACTTAAAGAGCCATTGAGGCACCCTTTTTTCTTTTCTTTTTTTTTTATAAAATTAAAATTTAATTAATTTCAATTTTTTAAAACCAACCAATTGGTAAACACTATTTTAAATAAAAGGAAATCACTTTTATTCAATAGCTATCTGACACCTTATAAGTAAGTTGTAATACTCGTAACGGCCCT
This sequence comes from Thelaira solivaga, assembly GCA_947397855.1. NCBI lineage: Eukaryota > Metazoa > Arthropoda > Insecta > Diptera > Tachinidae > Thelaira > Thelaira solivaga. The sequence goes on from OX377614.1 coordinate 27,865,586, forward strand.
AAGAATTAAATTCTGTTAGACTATTTGTTTTTATTCGAAAATCAATTATTATTGAACATCATTTATTGGAAATTGTATTTTTTATTCAATTTTTTTTTTATTAGAATAAAATTTGTTGTGCAAATAATCACTTGCATTCGAAAATTCTCTTTCATTCGACCATTTTTTTTTCTTTTATATAAAAAAGAAAAAAATTTTTTTCTTTAATTAGCAGGCTTTAAATTTCAATACAGCCTACAAATAATTTTAAAGAAAATTTAAACTAAAATTATAAAATATGTAATAATTTCTATTTGGAATTTAAAAGTTTAACAAAATATTAATCTTTATTTGTGCTTAATTCCAGAAATTGTGTTGGTTTTAAAATTTATTCTTTTACTCATGATATTCTCATGAGTTATTTATTCAGTACAATAAGTACTGAAGGGGAGAGCATACCTATATGGACCATTTCATCAGAAGCTACTCTGAATCCTCAGTAGGTTACTCCCAACGTTTCTTGCAAACATTAGAACCTTTATATTGTAAAAGCAATTGACTAAATAAGAATTATTAATTAATAGTTACAAAAAGATTCAAATATTCAAACAAAAAACTCAGTAAGCATTGAACTGAATAAATAAATAAATTTCCCAACCAACATTTTAATATTGAAAACTATATATTCTATTTTTATTCTTCTCTTCTCTTTTACATTTGAATGCCAGGTGGGTATTACTGAATGTTACTGAATACCGAATTCGACAAAAAAATCATTATACTTGTTTTTTCGATACGAATGTTCGTAATAAAAGTTACTGAATCGCACTACAGGAATTCTATAAATATTTAATACTCATGTAGCGTGATAAAAAATATTAAAATTTCAAGGGAATTTCTATTGTCGAATACAACACAAGAACAATTCGTTCATTCCTGCTTGTGTTTAGTTTAACTAGTTTAAATGCAAAATGTTTGCATTTTTTTTGGCAACCACTATAAAATTTTATCTTTTACATTCAAGCAGACATAAAGTGAACTACAGAAAGCAAATATGAAAGAAAGAAAGAAAGTAATAATAATAATAATAATAATAAACTAAATTAAAGAGCAAAAAAAGAGAAAGACACAAGTTCAAGGACAAGTCTTAAAAATATATAAAAGAAAAAAGAAAAGATTTGTTATAGTAAATCGCAATTTTCCAGAGGAATGAATTTCGTTTGGTCTCTGTTGAATTGTTTGGCATGAAAACAATAAAGACTAATGATTTTCATTTAGTTAAAAGATAAAAATAAAAGAAACTGTTTTTCATTAATAAACAGCTCACAAATGCTGTTTGCTGTTGCTGTTGTCAATGAGAATGAAAGGAAGAAAAATTCCACGTTATCAATAATGAAAATAAATTATGCAAGTGATAGCACAACATTTTATGAAAAGAAAAATAATCCAATGAAAGGTAGAAATTAAAAAAAATATCAAAGCGCTAGAGGCAAGACTGCAGTTTTAGTTATAAAAAATATTAATTTTTTTTTTATTTCAGTTTTCATTCTATAAAAATTTTATAATTACCAACAACAACAGCAGACAACATGTCAAAATTAACTCACACTACAGCCTGTTTGGTAAAACGAACTTCATTTTCGGCTGCTGTTACCCCAACAATTATACCGCAAACTGTTAGTCAGCAACAACAAACACATGAAAAAGAAACCAACACAACAACACAGCCTGAACTAAATCACGAGTAAGTGAATAGAGAATTTATTGCATTTGTTCTGTTCAGTCACTACCTGACATTTTCTAATTAATCCCTTGTCAGCAACTCCAAATCAAATAATGCCAATAATATACGTTCGTACAATGAAGTACCTGGACCCTGGGGCATGCCATTTATTGGTAACTCTTGGCGTTTTGCACCGTTAATAGGTAAGTCTTTGTTTTATTTTATTTTATATTCGTGCACTTAATATGATTGTGTTTTGCAATGGAAGACAATAAGAATGCCGTGTTGTCCCAAACCATGTTACAATCAGTTATGGTATTAGCAAGAAATTTTATTAATAAACTTAATGGTTGGTTGGCTGCATTTTGCCACACACAAATTAAAATTTCATATTATTAGAGCGTATAAAAATAATTTTTTTTTCTTTTTTAATTTTCAATTTTAAATTGCATAACAAATAAAATAACTCTTTTCAATTGTTTTAATGAAATTTAATTTTCTTTAAATTCTTTGAAATAGGCCAATATAAAATCAGCGATCTCGATAAAGTTATGAAAGAACTGCACATTAATTATGGTAAAATTGCCAAAGTTGGTGGTTTAATTGGTCATCCAGATTTGCTATTCATATTCGATGGCGATGAAATACGAAATATTTTTAAAAAGGAAGAAACTATGCCCCACAGGTAAGAGTGAGCTTAACACACACACCCACATACACATAAACATACTGCAAACACAAACATTTAAATTGTGCTAAATGTCATAATTGTTTTTATTATGTTCTGCGAACAGTTGAAATAAAGTGGATTTCGATTGATAACCGAAATTTCCATTTAAATTGTATTGAAATTTCCATCGTTATCGTATTCTGCTAAACGTATTCTGGGAAAAAAAAAATACTTTAAAATTAAATATTAAAAAAGGTAAATTTTCATTAAGTTCCACAATTTTTTCTGTATTTTTATTTTTTGTTTTTAATTAAAACAAACAAATTTTAAAAATTAATATCCGAGGTGGGAATTCCCTCAGCAGCTGTTATATTAGAAAATGTCAAAATTTATTTCAATTTACAATTTGAGTTGGAAAAATTAATTCATTTTAAAAGAATTAATGGCCTGTTCAGCGATTTCACAAGAAAACTAAAGCGAACGAGAGCAAAAGCAAATTTGTATTGAAAACAAAAACAAATTTTCGTTCATTGTTTTTGCTTTTAATACAAATGTGCTTTGCTTTCTTTCATTTAAGTTTTTTATGACATCGCTGAACAGGCTATAACTCTTAAGAATCACAAATCCTGCATAAAAATTAGCTTTAGAAATTTTGACAATTTGAAACAAAATGATGAGCGAATTGCTAATGCAGCCACCTTCTACAGATTTGCCTTATTAATTATTTTAATAATTATAAATGCTTGAATTTGCTTTTAAAATTTAATTTCGAAAAATTCGGTTTAATTGCAAAAATTTTTATTAATTTCGGAAATTGATGTTTGAAAATCAGGATTTAATACCAAAATTAATATTAGTTCCGAAAATTCCCACACAATTTCAAACATTTACCCCGTTGTCCAAAAAAAATTAACGTAGACTTTAAAGTCAACATTATCGAAATTTTTCATATAATTTTTTCATAAATTTTACTTTAAAGTCTAAGTCAACTTTTTTTTTTGGATAAGAGCATTAATATTAATTTAATTTAATTTCAAAAACTTAGTTTTTTTATAAAAATTTAAAAAGTTAAATTTTAAATTGATTTGTAAAATTCAGCTTTACTTTTTGAAAATTAATTTCTAAAATTATTTAGAAAATTTAAAATTAAATTGGGCCTGGGCTGTTCATGTATGTAAATGCTAACGATAGTTCTTTCGTACTTATACAAGTTGGTTTTGTTGTACGAGCAAATATGCTATAAGAAGCTATCGCTCGCATTCACTCGTCCTTAATTTTAAAATTTCAAAATTAATTTTAGACTTTTATTTAACATATAGTGACTGCACTAGCTACATATGTAGGCAGCTCATCAGTAAACCTTTAAAAATTTCTGGGCTGTTTGGGCAATTCTTGATTTTGTAGGAGAGGGAGGTAAGAAGAATCGAATAGAGTACAAGCTCGCTCGTACCCCGCAATTCCCTTTTGCATCTTTTATCCGAAACAAAATTGCTGTGTATAGATACAGTGGCAATTTTAAAAGAGAATTAATAAAGAATTGCTCAAATAAAATTGTTGTGTGTGGTCCTGAACTTTAGTAAGGTCTTTTAACCATTTTTGATAGCTTTCTTTCACACTTCATTTCTTGTTATTCAAAGCGGAATTATGGCGGAACTTATAATACTGACTCTTGATTAATTAATGATAATAACACTGCCGTTACTTAATTAAGGATTGTAAATTCGGTTTTAGAAACATAAGTAACCCTCTTGATGATAAGTATTTAGTTCATCATATTTTACACAGTTTAGCTTCTTCTGAAAATTTTAATGTATTGATTTGTCTACGCAAAACTTAGCCATCAATCCAAACTAACCTTTTTGATTAATTTGGTGGAACAAAAAAAAAAATGGCCAATAAAAGTCTAATAAATTTTAAAGGATGTTTTCAAAGTTTTATTTTTAATAAATGAATTTTAGGTTTTTAACCATAAAAATCGAAATAAATTTTTAAATTTTTGTTGTCTCAGCAAGAGAGCCCTTTTTAAATTTATTGTAATTTTTTTTTTTTTTGGAGTAAGTGGCAGCTCTGAAATTTGGAAGCTGTCACATGTGTTTAGTTCGATTATTAGAAAAGGAGGGCTTTATAATTGTAATGGAGCAAAGAAAAGTGAATGAAAGATCTTTTGTAAAAAAAATCATCTTTTTCAATGAAGCGCATTTCCATCTGAATGGCTTTGGGTCAATGGAGATTTTGTGGCCTCAACTGAACGACATGTGGTTTCAGCAAAACGGTTTGTGAAACAATCGATTTAGTGAATCACTCTTACTGAGACACACTCTTTATAAAAGGTAACTGAAGGATAACTATAGAATTTTTAAACTTCTTACAACATAAAGTGAACAAACCGCTTTTAATAGAAGATTTGAATGCCAAAAAATTAATTTTCGTTACACTCAAAAAGAAGAAGAATAAAAACTAGAAATAGACTTCTCAAACAACTAATTCTTTTATAAGAAACTATTCTTCTTTTAATTTCCATATTAAAGCAGTTAAGAAAGCAAAAGCAGTTTTTTGTTTTAATGACTGGCAGAATACAAGCTGGAAATGTATGGAGCTGGTGTTGCTTTTGTTTACTCGTATTTCAAGGTTGAGGCGAATACTTCTTTCAGCTTAATTTGTTTTCATGTTTTTTTTTTTTTAGCAAAAAAAGCTCTCACTCACATTATTTGTTAAAAAAAAAAACAAAAGCCACCAATAAATTAGCATCTTTGCACACATTAATCAATTAATAAATTTGCTTTAGAGGCACTAAAAAACATTTTTTTATCATTTAAATTTGTATTTGTCATGCAAATCAAAATAAAATTAGCGAACCAACAAATAAATTCTTTTTATTATTTTTAATGATTTAATTTTGTTTGTTGTTTTCGCTAAATAAAAAATTTAAATTACAAGCGACATCATTAGCATTTTCCTATTATAATAAGCAGATTACTTTTAAATGGTTAAAATTATTTAAGACCCCACTTTGCGGTGATATGGTACTGGCCTCCTCCAGAACAGTGAGGGGCAAATGACAAATAGAAAACAGACTCAATATGCTGTTAAATTCAGTATCAGTGTGGTAGGTTAGTAGCCCTGATTACACAAATATACACGGTTTTGAACTGTTGTCTAGCTATTTTGGAGCAATGATTTCAAGCCCGCTCAAGCCGTAATTTCCTAAACCAACATATCTGAGATTTACTTAAAACTGGTTTGGTTTTATGTGTTTATAAAGAATTCGAAATTCTTTTAAGTCGTACCTTCATGGTTTTTAACGTGGTTGACTAGTTTAAAGGATATCGTAGAAGTTGTACAAGTAAAGAAAAAAAAATTTTTTTATGTGCAAATTTTAGGAATTTTTAATAAAAAAAAAAATCATTTAAAATAGACAAAGACAAAAACATAATAAGCCTTATTCGTAGTCGAATTTACGACAAGCCAATGTAAATTATATGGCCGGCGTTGTCACTTATTACTTATCAAGTCTGATATTTTTTTCAAGCCAAATGAGGTACATTTTAGTGAAATCAATACACAACTTTTGATTTTATTTCCCGTTAAAGAAGCACTAGTGAGCGAAGTGGCTTTTACATCAAAAGTTGTACACCGATTTCTGTAAAGTCTGTCTTGTTTTGCTTGGAGCTTACGAAAAAGAAAAGTAATGGCCTTTTGTCTTGGCCTCTTTTAAATAACTTTTTGAAAATTAAAAATTTTGTAATTTTGCATGAAAAACGTCTTCCTTCGTCACAACTTTTTTCGATATTATTAAAACTACTAAGCAGATTTATAAGAGATCTGGGTACGACTTAAAGGAAATTTTGTGACGGAATTTCAGATTTTCTTTTTTAATAAATAGAAGCCACCCTTTTCAGGTAATGCTCATATGTGTCATGTCACCTCTTGAATTTAGCAGATTACAGCTTATCTCGAACACTCCAACTAATTTGAAAACACCAAGTTGCTCTGTAGTGCGATTTAGTAACTTTTATTACAAACATTCGTATCGAAAAAACAAGTATAACGATATTTTATCGAATTAGGTATTCAAAAACTTTCCGACAAAAATATTCGCTGCGATAGAAATCGTTAATTGCGACGATTATTTATGTGCTGTTAACTTGGTCGCAAAACTGTATCGTGTGTCGAAGTTAATAATCATTGCAAATAACGTTTTATATCGTACCGAAGTTACAGAATACGGAATTAGATAAAATATCGTTATAATTGTTTTTTCGATACGAATGTTCGTAATGAAAGTTATTGAATCGCACTACTGGTGTAAAAGTTGACATTCGTAATCGAATATTGAACAAAATAATGTAAAGCATATGGTCGGTGTTGCCACACATACACTCCTAATCAGGCCTAATATAAAACATATCGCCGATGTTGCCACCTGTCATGGTTTTCGTTAGAATAACGACACCAGTAAAAAGACCGAACAGAATGAAAAAGCTTTTATATATTCGTTATTTGTTTCTTAAATTGTCTAACATTTGCTGATTTAGAGAACGGGTTTATGTTTTACGAACCTAAATCATAAAGCATTTACCAATTCTGTATTAATTTCAAATAGTGTCAAAGTACCATATTTCCCAGCACCCTTTTTAGTCTAGTTAATTTAACAAGAAGCAACAAAAACAGTTTTTGTTCAATTAAGCAATTTTGTTCTAGGCTAACAATTTAAAATGTTTGTGAGAAAACTTTTCCTCTTTTTTTTTTGGCAAATTAGGGTCAGCTGATGGATGATGTGTGTACATGAAGCTACACAAAAGTATGAAAGTGAGTAGTGTGTGTTCTTTTTTTTCGCAAATAATTGGACAAAAAAAACCTCGTTAGCATATTAAAAACAAAAAAAAGAAAACGATAAAAATATGAAAAATAATTTAGCAGGGCATGCAAAAGGGAAAATCTGTATGTGAGTGTGTGTGTGTGTGTGTGTATAAGCTGTCATTAATTTGATGTCAACTACATTTGTGTTTGTATAAAGACAAAGCACTGGGATACTACCGACTGATTTTTACTATAACGAATAGCGAGTGCATTATTTGTTTTATTAATTTAAAGCCTCCAAAGAAAAACAAAGAAAAAAAAGTACTAAACCAAAAGCATTTATTAAAATGATTGCGTGCAGACAAAGTGGCGTCCCAAACAACAACAATAACATGATGAGAAAAACTAGCAAATTTCCATAAGCAAGACAAGAAAACGAAAAATCACGTTCTACCTCTTTAGCAAAATTATTTTTCAAATAAAACGAAAATTTAAATAAAACAAATTGTCTGTTGCAAAGCAAAAAATAATTGTACGAGATAGTCAAAAATACGAGGCTGGTTTTAGAATTGTAGTGCTAAGCAAAAAATTTAGAAAAAACCCAATATGATCTCGAACTTAATAAAGCTGATGCAATAAAAACAAAATAATAAACAGTTAGTCTTACAGAAGTGACCATTTTCAAAGTTACACTACTGTACCATCAATCATATAGTTTATGTATCTGTCGTTTATTGTAAAAGTGGTGTAACTCCTCATTTTTCATAAATACATATTTTTGTAGAATTGTATCACATTTAGTCATATCTTTTGTAGTAACAGTTCATCAAAACCCCATAAATAGCGATACTTGTTTACTCGCAGGAGTAAAATTGCAAAATATTCACTATAAGAGTGAAGTAAGTCTGTGTTTATGGGGTCATTTGTGTCCAAAGTTAAATTTTTAAAACGAAAACAATTTTCTTAAGGTTGTTCTTCAAAATCCTTTTTTAGACTAATAAATTAGCTATACTCGTATACATATATATATATCTAAATTAACTGTTTTGTACTCGTATTTAGTACACTTATAGTTCTGAAAGGGTTAAAGTAGTTGAATCTTTCATTAAAATAGATTAGGAAATCATTCTCAAAATTATTGAATAGAAGTCATACTAGACTATATAAATATTTGCCAAATTTCGACAAATATTTGTCTAATGTGACCGTAGCTGAAGGCTCGTTCCAGAGGAAAGTTTTGTCTGAACAGTATTTTTCATACGTATGCCCCTATTATGGTTCACATATCAATTGTGTTGAGTTGTAATTGAAACAACTGCTGTCATTTTAGTATGTGGACACAGAGTTGTAATCAGTAATAACACAAATAGGTTGTAATATCCTGTTATTGTGAGACTTCAAACTAAAGGGTGTTTTTTATAGACGTATAGAACTTTAAGTTGGCATTACTGTTCAAGATGGCGACCGATATAACAGCTGTCAAGTGATTTATTCTCAGTTTGGTTTGGCAATTCATCATGAATAGACTCACGCCTGAACAACGCTTGCAAATAGTGCAATTTTATTTCGAAAATAATGGTTCTGTGCGGAATACGTATCCCGATTTTCATAAACGAATTTTGTTTAGCGATGAAGCCCACTTCTGGTTGAATGGCTACGTCAACAAACAAAACTCAAGTGTATGTCGAAACACCGGTACATCCAGAAAACCTGACTGTTTTGTGCGCTTTATGGGCTGGTGGAATCATTGGTCCGTACTTCTTCAAAAGCGATGATGGCCAGAACGTTACAGTCAATGGTGATCGGTATAGAGCCATGATTACTAACTTTTTTCATTCCTGAATTGAACAACCATGATGTCCAAAAAGACGGCACAACATGGCACACAGCTCGTGCCACAATCGATTTATTGAAAGACACGTTTGGTGACCGCCTAATTTCACGTTTTGGACCTGTGAATTGGCCTCCAAGATCTTGTGATTTAACACTGCTAGACTACTTTCTGTGGGGCTATGTAAAGTCATTGGTCTATGCGGATAAGCCACAAACGCTTGACCATTTGGAAGACAACATTCGCCGTGTTATTGCCGATATACGGCCACAAATGTTGGAAAAAGTCATCGAAAATTGGACGTCCAGATTGGACTACATCCGAGCCAGCCGTGGCGGTCATATGCCAGAAATCATATTTAAAATTTAATGCCACAAGATTATCTTTCTGATAAATAAAATTCATATCAATCGAATAATCCATTGTTGTTTTATTGCAATTTAAAGTTCTATACGTCTATAAAAAAACACCCTTTATTATACATATACACAATGTTCGAACAAAAATTTTATGCCTACAAAATCTTTGTTGAAAAAAAATAATTTTTTTTTGGAATTAATATTTTAAAACTTCTGTTATTTCACTTGAATTTCCTTTGTTTTAATACCGGTTTTGTTATAATAATTTGCCTTTAAATTATGTCATGTTCGATTAGCTTTTTTGTTGTAAAGTCTCTAAAAATATTAAAAGAAAAAAAAACTTTTTTCCTCATGTGAATTTAATTAACGTGCTTGCGTGCCATGCCAGCCCTAACTGACATTAATTATGAATGAAAGAAGTGGGTTTCTTTGTGTTATTGAAATTCTAAAAAAAAATTTACGATCTATCGTATCTAGGTATATGTATTCTATACAAAAATAACTTTTTTTTTTAATTTATGTATGTAACTTATAAAGAAATTTTAATAACAAGATTATTTTATTTAGGGGATAACCCTAAATTAACAAAATATTTTATTATTCTAATAAAAATGCTGCATTCTACTATCCAAGAATGTTTACTTTCTATCACGGTCTGTTCTCAACATGTTGCATATAAAAGATGCTAAAATGTTTTACAGTGAGAGTGAGATACTGCCCTTTTTTACAACTGTGTCAACTACTTGTTTATATTTACAATTAAGTAAATTATTTAATTTGTATTTATATGAAAAAGGAGATTCAACATTTTCTGCGTCAAGATATTCTTCATAAAAATCCATTATTGCTCACTTTTGAAGCAAAAATTAATTTTTATTTTATTTTAGGTGCAAAGTTGTTTTGTGTCAGCTGTTTATCAATTGTGTTAACGTAATCGTATTTTGCGGTAAACATATAAAATTGTTGCTAAACTTATTTTTGTTCTATTGAAACCCTAAAAAAGGCATCACTTTGTACAGTTTTAGGCAACCTGTTTAAAATATTACATAATTTAGAAGCAGAACGTTTTTTGAGAAAAGAAAACGCCATAAAATTAAAAAAAAAAGACAAGAAACAAATTTTGTTTACCTACAATTACACTAGTTTACAAAATTTTTCCAAATTGAAAAGAGCTGCCAAAGTGCTTTTGGGCGCTGATTTTAAATTTATATTTACTAAATACGAATAAGAGACGACATACAGGAATACATACTACTTGAAAACGGTTTATAATATTTAATTAAATACGAAATCTGAAATTCTGCCATAAAATTTGCTCACTAGTTGTAAAGATATTGTAAAAGATGTGTCAGAAAAAATATCTATCTACGAGTATATAAATAAAATTCATTTTCTGTGTGTTTTTTCTTTAGATAAATACAGTCAAAGCTCGGTATAACAAATATTCACTTTAACGAATTCGGGATATAATGAATGAGTAAATCACCCTTATCATGAATATAATTTCCCTCGAATTTTGTTCACTTTCACTGGGATAGCAATCATGAATGAATTCCCTGCAAATTCCCCTTATCGTAAATAATTTTTTTCCTTGTTTTGTTCACTTTTTTGCTTTAATCTGTTCACTTTGTTTTTTTTTTTTTTTATTAAAATTTAATTTATCAAGCAGAATTTAGCAATTTTTTAACAAAAAATAAAAAATTCAATTATTGCCTGATAAAATCGTTTATCCACAATAGTTGATACCTTTACTATATATAAGAATCATTCATAAACTGATCCAGTAAAAAAAAATATATAAAATTACTGGACACTGAAAGCGTCTTAACAACAAAAATTGAAACCTTTACCACAAGAACCATTCGTAAATTAAAAAAATTTATTGTTTGTCTCTTGAAAACTTAGAAAATTTAATAAATTCTTCTGTATTATACATTCACTCTGCACTGATAGCGTGAACAAAATTTCACGTGAGATTCGCGTTAGCAATTTTGCCTTCGAGGGGAATGAAAATTTCAAGGGAATAAGAATTTCACTTTTATTCGCAGCAGGTATTAAGTTAAGAGATTCCCTGTTTTTGTCATAGACAATTATATGTTACCTGCTTCAGAGTTGGGAGTCGGTACAATAGGTTCGGTTATGCATTAGAAGCAAAATCTGAACTGTTGATTATTCAAAGCCTTCAGAATAAATCTAAGTCTCTAAATCTATTGTCTATCTATCAGGTTTGTTCTGATAAATAACGCGATTTGAATCACAAGAAGTTTTGAAATCACAAGTGGCACTTTGTGCTCTTTTATAAACCGCTTTCGATTTTTAAAAATGAAGTTATTGCGGTGTAAACCAAATTACAAATAAAATATATAGATGCCTAACGACGGCATAAGGACCCGTTAGGTTAGGTTGGGTTGCACAGGGCCCCCCAAATAAAGAAAAACAGAGAGGGATTCACTTGGGTTCTTTGAAGTCGATCTTTGTGATGTCAGTAACAAGGATGCAATAGAGGTTAATGAGTTATGGGAAAAAGGAAATAGTAGGGGGAATAATAAAAAGAAGAAAACGACAAATTCGTCACCTAAACCAGCTGCTTTTAATGAAGCCATAGGGCATGCCGACCCTTATAGTCAACAGAGCAGTAAGGCCCTGCAGATAGCGCTCCCTGAAAAAAAAAGCTCCCGTTGATCCACCAGGGCAGAGGCAGAGAAGGTGTTCCACAGTCTCCTTTCTCTATCTCGTCTTTACAACTTCCACAGTAGTTATTCGATAGTAAACTCATTCTGCTTGCAGTGACTGCTACGATTACTGTCCAGCTTAGGCCAGATCATCCTTAGTTTTTTATTAATTAAATTCAATTAATTAAATTTAAAAAAAAAAAAAAAAAAAAAACAAAACCAAAACCTCTGCATTTTTATAAATAGGCTCTCCTTTACTCATGTAGCAAAGAACCGTGCGAGACCGGTGAAAAACATCTAGTTTGTATATAAATCTACTACAATTTGAAAAAAATTATTTCAATCGTATCGAAATGTCATACGATATGACAGTGTATTAGACCCACTAGGGCCATGCTGAGTTACTGCAACTGCTTGCCGTTAATAGTTTTGCAATATTTTAGATGAAAGATAATTCGCATCAAACACTGAATAACAACTAACGTAACTAACTTGCATAACATTTATTTCTCTCTCTTTCTCTTTTTTTTGTTCATTTTTTTTTTGTTGCTTGAAATGCTTTTGATTTAATTTGTTGGCTAGACCTGCATTTCGATTGAAAATTTTGTAAATATTTATGAACTTCAACTAAAATGGTTGTGTGAAGCAAGAAAAAACCGAAAATATGTGGAATAACTGTCATGTTTTACAACGCAATAGCATTCGTACGATTAATTTTAATAAATATAAAATAAAAAATTAAAAATACATAAAAAAATTAAGTGTAAAAGATTGTTTACAAAGTATTTCAAGATTTCAAACGTGTTAATAGGAAAATATGTAAGTTTGACATTGAAACTGATGAATACGCAAGAGTGATTTATGTAATATGAAGAGGAGTGGAGCAAAAAAAAAAAATTTACAGCCAGAGTGACCCATTTACAATTAAATGTGGGATATTTTTTTTAATGGTTTGATATTGTGGTTTACATTTTTCTTAATTTTTTATTTTTTTTTGTAATGGAATTATACATGCATGTTCGATTACAAGTTGAACGATTTTTCTTAAAAAAAAAATCGCTGCATCATATGAAATTTGATTAAAATCTCATTGCGCAATTAATTAAAATTAAAAATTTGTGTGTATGTATGTTAATTGCAAAATAACAACCATTTGGCTGGCACGGACGCATAATTTATTTAGCCAGAATGGAAAAAGTTTTCAATAAAACCAAAAACTGATAAAATTGTTTTATTAAAATGGGTGTTCTGTGGGAATAAGGTTCATCTTTATCATATTGTAGCAATGAAATGAAGTGAAATTGAGCAATTTAAGACGATACTTATTAACATGAATCCACCAAAAGCATTGGCGACGTCATCGGGGTGCATATTTTCTTGAAAACGACATTACATGGCTAACGTTATAGGACAATATATGTCATACAGTTCATTCCGCATTACCGAGTTTAGAGCATGATGGAGGTGATATGTTGAGATTTTACCACGTAAAAGTTGTTTCTCTTAAGTGAACCTCTATGCGAATGAGCCATAAATTGCAAAAGCCCGTCGATCAAATTCGACGCCCGCACATTTCGGATGCTCATCACTCAAAGAAGCCCCGCAGTGTAAATTATTGCTTTGCATAGGGATTCCGAATTGTTTCTAGTTCAACTGCCAATCGTAATTTTGCTACGAGTAATTTTGTTCTCTAACCGGAGTCTAAATTCTGGTACCATGGTTGTTAGGAAGCCCACAGAATCTAGATTCTCTTTTAACAATGGTGAGGCAATCAGCAGCAATGGGTTGGCTTTGGTTTATACCCAAGCGGGGAGTAATTTGGTTCGGTGTGGAATTGCATTGCAACCAGGGTCCGTGATCTATAGATTGGAAGGGGTTTAAATGGGATCCGCTCCTAACCAAGGGGAAAGTCATGACCAAATACATGCTTTGCAATTGATACTCATGTCTGTTGCATGTGAGGGTGTTGTTAGACGCTTTGCATTCAGCCGAGCTCAGGCCGCTAAAAAATATCACATTAGATTTTCGGTTTCTTATAAAAATCACAAGAATGTGAAATACCGTTTGAATTTTATAGCAAAAACAATTTCAGCTTGTTTGTTTACAGCAAAGAAACAAACAAAAAACACCTTCTGCAAAATTTTATAATTTTTGGTTAAGCTTTCTGGGCGCTTATGGCTCGATATTTTGTTATTCATTGCACTGCCACTTTAAATGTGGCTTCAGTTGCCTTTATTTGCAATTTAGTTGCTAAAAATTTTGCTTTTGGAATGACACAAACGTTTAAGACGGCAGCCACTTTGTTCACATATCCTTTGAATTTTTTCATGAATAAAATAAAAAATTCATTATATTTCAAGCAATAACACGTTTCATTGGACTAATGAATTTTTAACATTGCAATGAAATATTCATTCATTTAATTCAATAATTAATATAATTTATGAAATATTTCGTAACATCAATGAATTGTTTCATTGATCTAACAAAATCATCGGTTGAATTTCTTTCGGTGAATGACATCTCTCAGACACTTTACTTCATTTAGATTCAACCACAACTGCCGCTTATTAAATGTTTAGCAAAAATAAAAACAGAAAATTGCCAGCAATTTTATAAATTACAGCGTGACATGACATTTAACCTTTTGGAAAATAAGCATTTATTATTAAAAGAAAAAAGGTCAACAATAAATGCTCCCACAACTTTATTTGAAATGGTAATAAATTTTTAATGTATCAATTAATTCTCTGTTTGTGTTTTTTTGTTCTTTCTTTTACTTTTAATAGACCCTCAATGCCTTCACTGAAAAACTATAAAGGAAAATTGCGTAAGGATTTCTTTGGCGATACAGCTGGTTTAATAGGGATGTAAGTAAACCTTTTTACCCATCACAAGCTATTAATTGATATAAATTTTGTTTTGTTTTCTTAAAGACATGGCAAAAATTGGGAGCTGTTTCGTCAAGAAGTGCAACAAATTTTATTGCAACCCCAAACGGCTAAAAAGTATATTCCACCCTTAAATGAGATTGCCACAGAGTTTATGCAACGTATACATGAGATGCGTAATGAAAATGATGAATTGCCAGATAATTTTTTACATGAATTGTATAAATGGGCTTTAGAATGTGGGTTCTTATCTTTAGTTAACTAAGCATTAGCAAATAACTGTTTTGTTTCTATAACACAAGCGATCAACTCGTCTAGAAAATTATTATGAAAAATATTAAATGTTTAGACCAGTTGATTGCATCTATTATGGCAACAGCACATTATTTAGTCTGATTAGGAATGTCGTTGTGGTAATTCAATTTACGACTGGTTTTTTTTTTTTTTTTTTTTTTTTTTTGTCACGACGACACTCATAATAAGGCCCATTAATTACACAGGTATAGACGGTTCAAAGCAACTGAAAATTAATTCCAAAGTCTTTTAGAGCGCTGACTTCAAATCTGAACTTAATTTGTTTTTTTAATTGACATGGGATATGTGGGATTTACTTGTGATTATAAACAAAATCCGAAATTCCTAGACAAAAACAAAACCCAAGCCATATTTTATTGAAATCGAATTAAAGCTTCACGGTCAGCCTCCCTATGAAGAAAACTAACGTTCGCTTCTACTTCACACGACAAACAGCTGACTTGCGGCTCCCTAAAACATTTTTACAAGAAAATTCTTAGCAATGGAAAATCGAACAATAAGTCCCCATTTAAATTATAGATATTTCTTGCCGCATATTTTTTCAATTCTCTTTTGTTCTTTCCTAAGCCGTTTACATTTCGGAAATTGATGTCCAGATAGAAATTTTTTCCATTTATTTTCGTGACGTTCTTAATTGATTTGTATGAAAATTAATTGAAAAGAACTTTTGAAGCAAAATTGATTTCTATAAAAATATGGGCAAATTAATAGAGTGTACAAAAATGAAATGAAGCAACAAGACGATTATTACGAAAAGTCGAAAAGAGAGACAAAAAAATGTCTGGTACAGACGGTCGTGTACTACACACCTTGCGTATTTGTCCCTTCGCTAACAAACTTCGTCTGTCCGGACAGAAATGTTTATAATGTAAATGGGGACTAACGTAAGCATTTCTATATGAAATTTCGGCTCACTAAAAAATATTTCTTCTCTTGGTACGAATACAAATCACTCTCTTGTTTGCTTGTTGTCACTTGCTTATTTCTTCTTATATAATTAAAAGAAAACGCGCAGAAACCACAAAAATTATCTTCTAATATTGATTTCTTAACAATCAATATATAATAAAATTTTCTTTTTAATTAAAAAATTATATTTGAAGCTTTTTAGTTTACATTTTGTGTGTGTGTTCTTTATATTTTTCTTTTTGCTCTCTTTCGGTGAGAGTTTAATGCGTCATGTTGTTTTTTTTTTTTAAATACATTTCTGGTTTACTGGCGTTTAATTTATTAAACAATTGTGTGACAACAGAAGGCCAAGTGAACGATAAGTCAAAAGTTAGTGAGCGCCGTTTTCAATCGAAAGTGAGTGACTGGTTTTCTTTCGCTTTCGTTTTGCATCGAAATAGGGAGCCTCGTAGTTAGATTTTACGCCTATTTTTTGCCATATGCATACAGCAGTATGCCAAAGCAACAGTAGCGAACGCATATGGCCACATTTGTTTCTAACCAAACAGTTGGATAGATTGATTTAATTGTGAATAAAATCAAAAGTTGTGCATCGGCTTCAATTACACACATACGAGTACACATAGCACGTTTTGCATGGAACTTATGAGGTTACATGCTAGAATAAAAACTCTGCGATAAATGCTAGACCAAGTATTACCATGTCCCATGACTAACCGAAAGCATAATTGTGCTGAAAGCCATATACCGTGACATAAGAAAAGGAACTTATCAGGGAAAGTACACAAGAACATGAATTACTTTATACGTTTTTTCTGTTTATGAAAAACTAAATTGATAAAATAAGAATTAAAAATTTAAAATTATATTTAATAAAAACAAGGCCAAAACCACCAACTTTCATTAAAAAAACGCATTCGTTTAGGGCGAATACCAGGAGTTTTACTTTTGGGACTGGTAAATTAATTAGTCTTGAATTATGTGATTGCAATGTTAAAGTGACTAGTCTTTTGCATGAAATAATCAAAACCTTAATAACTAGTACAGTGACATGTTTTGTGAGTAGTTTCTTTTCCCCTAGGGAAGGCTGTCGATTTTTATCTTGCTTTATTTTAAATAATTTTTTTAAAATTAAAAATGTCTTACGATATTTTTAAAATGATTGAGCAGATCTAAAAATAAAAAGGAATCCATCACTTTCAACTAATGAGCCTCTTCTTTAATTTAGAAAATAATGAAATATCTCGATTGAAAAAAAAAACCAAATACAGATTCGAAATCAGAGCAACAAAATACTTTGAAAGAAGTGTTGAGTTGCTCTGGTCCAAAAGTTGACCTATCAATGCTTTAGTCATAGTCACCCAGTAGTTAACTAAAGCTGGTGTATTCGTTTTTCAATTCAGTTTAATATTTTTTTCAGCTGTGGGTAGAGTTTCTTTGGACACCAGATTGGGCTGCTTGTCACCCGAGGGTAATGAAGATTCCAGAAAAATTATAAATTGTATAAACACATTCTTTTGGGCGGTGCCTGAACTGGAATTGAGAATGCCTTTATGGAGATTTTATCCAACAAAAGCCTATAGAAGCTTTAATAAAGCTTTAGACGACTTTACAGAGTAAGTTTCAGTTTCAAAAGTGATAAATTTACCAGGTCATTAAAAAAAAAAAAAAAAAAAAAAAAAAAAAAAAAAAAAAAAAAAAAAAAAAAAAGTTCAAAAGAGAGGCTTAATTCACCCAAACAAAACTTTTTTTTCTTTTAGTGATAAAGACATTGAACTAAAGAATATTCACACAAAATGGAATCCTTTTCTAAAAGCATAAAAGAATAAGCTAGTGGAGTCACTTGAATTTAAAAAAAGAATTTTGTTTTTCTATAAATATTCACCGTTATTTTGTATTTAGTCACTACTAGCTTATTTGTAAGCTTGGTTAGCTATTGAAAATCAAAAGAGAAATAATATTGTGCCCAAATGTGTTGAATCAGCTGCAATGATTGCAAAAAAAAACTGCAATTTCCAAAAGGACTGTAAATAAAATTTTGAAATGATATAATCATACCTTAAGGACAGATTTTAAGCAAAAAGAACAGAAAAAAAGGTGCTAAAAGAAACCCAGACCATATAAAATGAATAATACGCTCAATGTCACAAAATTCGGGTGTCTTCGACAATGGTAGTGCAAAATATACAAAAACACCAGTGTAAGTAACGCAAGAAGAAGAATGTATGCTGGCTACAGAAGCTTTCGTGCAGTAAAATGTCTGCTATTGCAATAGCAGACGATGAAACCTCTTCAAAATGGACTTAAACAGCTGCCAAATCAAATATTTTATGCTCCAGTGCACCGTGGAGATGCCCATTCAAAATTCAAATACACAAAAATAGATAAATTTGGTAAAAAGAGTATGATTTGGCAAGCAATTTGTAGTTGTGGTCTAAAAAGCATGTCGTTTATTGTCTCTTCGACAATAACATCAGACATTTATATCAAAGAATGCCTGCCTTCACTCTTGTCAAAGCACAATTAAAGTGTTACTGTTATTCGTAACGCCAAAAATATGCTAAAAAGCGGCGCAGGTAGATTAGAATGTTGCGCAGAAGGCAGGAAATTTGTATTTCTTTTTAAATATTATCTGAAAATGCAATAAATACGAGTTTATATAAAATTAATTGATAATAGTTTTTTAACAGCTTTTTCTTCTAAGTGTATATCAAATTGCTTCTGTGGCTCCATTTTGTGTGAACAATGCGTTATACAGGGTGGCGCAAAAGGAGCTATATGGTTTGAATTCTTTATAACTTTTTTTATTATTATTTTTTTCAGCATTGTAGGAAGAAGACTTGGAGAATTAATAATGAATTATTACACGATCGAACAACGTACAAAAATAATTTAATTTTTATTTGTGTTGACACAGCAGCGACCGCCGTGATAGTCCAAGTTGTGTCGAACGCCTCCTTGTTGATGTTGATGGACTATGCTGCAGGCTCTCCCGTACACGTTCAATATTTTGAGCAGTGTGTACGGTAGGTGTTCTTCCGGCACCAGGAAAAGTTCTCACAGACCCATGTTGACGAAAATTTCCAATCAAATGGTTAATACTGACGCTGTAAGTGCAATGCGCACATTAAAATGACGATGATATGCACGCTGTGTCCACACGATAGACTGTTGGTTTGAAAAATAAAATTCAATTATTTTTGTACGTTGTTCGATCGTGTAATAATTCATAATTAATTCTCCAAGTCTTCTTCACAAAATGCTGAAAAAAAACTAACAAAAAATAATATTTAAAAAAGTTATAAAGAATTCAAATCATAATTTAAGGCCTTAAATTATGATTTGATGTAAATCATTTCATAATTCGCTCTTGAAGCGCAACGGGTGATACCGTAACTATAACACCAATCCTCGTGCAATTGAGATTCTGACATTATTCAACTTTAGTTGAATAATAGATGAAAATTAATTGCGCCTCCCCCTTTTCTATATCCCTACAATAGTAAAGCAATAACAAGGTATTCTTGACCGTTTACAACAAGTACTAGCAATAATCTATAAAGAATTCAAACCATATAGCTCATCTGCGCCACCCTATATTATAAAAAAATCTTCTTTCTATTTTTCTCAATTAAATAAGAAGTTAAGGAAGAGAGAGAGAGAGAGAGAGAGAGAGAGAGAGAGAGAGAGAGAGAGAAAAAACAGAGTGTAATAGTTTGATTATATTTATTTCTAATTGCAGGAATTTATAGTCATCGTTAATAAGATTTTTTTCTTTTATTTTATTCTCATTTACAAACCAAATTAGAATTTGTATGAGAAATATAAGCCGCACTATGGATGCTGCTGATAATTGTACCATTAACAAGGCGGAAGCGGACATAAGTATTGTGGAGCGAATTGTACGTAAAACGGGTAATCGCAAGTTGGCAGCCATACTGGCATTGGATTTATTTTTAGTGGGTGTTGATACGGTGAGATACAATTTTTTCTATTTCTGCTTGTGTTTTTTCTTTACGTTTTCTACATTCATAAATCACAATCTTTTTTTGTTCTATTTTTTTTTTATGTACACAAAACAGACTTCGGTGGCCGCTTCTTCTACCATTTATCAATTGGCAAAAAATCCCCAAAAACAACAAAAACTATTTGAAGAATTGCAAAATGTTTTTCCAACATGTGAAGCGGATATTAATCAAAATGCCCTTGAGAAAATTCCTTATTTAAGGGCTTGTGTCAAGGAAACTTTAAGGTATTCAAGTTTTTTCACTGCCTGCTACAAACGCGCAAAGCGGGTGTTGGGGGGTACTAAGAATAAAATTCTATTTTAATGTATGCGGTTTCTTTTCCCACTGTAGAATGTATCCGGTGGTCATTGCTAATGGTCGTAGTTTGCAATCAGATGCTGTAATTAATGGTTATCACATACCAAAAGGTGTAAGTAAAAGTATAACACAAAAACTGTTTATACGGGAGCAATTAATAAGTTCATAAGCCAACGCAAGATGAGGGCCATAGAACGTTTTTGTGTTTTTGTAATAAAAGAAAAATTATTAAACATCTACGCATATGCTGAGCAAAATAAAAAGTATTGCCAATTTAAATGATGGACTAGTAGCGTTTATTTGTGTTAAGCGCCTGTTAGACGATCACGCTCCGCATGTCAACACGGTATGATGAAATGCTATCCTGCTTATGTATGCCGCGCATGCTGGCTTTCAAAATTTTTAAAAATTTTCTGACATGCAGCGCATGAGCGTCTAATAGGCGCTGTAAATTTAGCAAAGTTTGCATAGTTGCATTTAAGAACCTGCAATATTGAGTCACTGCAAAGCAACAGACGTTTAAGAACAACTTTATCAACTTTTGAATTTCAAAAAGGGTTGAATTAAAATTTAAAAGTTAGGGCTTTTTTGCCTAACGGTGACACTAAATTTTTATGCTTTTTGAAATTTCAAACTTAAACGGAGAGAGAGAAACAATAATTCCTATTACAAAAACAAAAACCATCTCTTATAACGTTACTTTAAAATTGAAATTAAATATTTTAATGAAAACCCAAATCAAGTGTTTGGTTTAACAAAAGTAAATTGAAAATTTAATCTTTTTTTCTTCTTTACATTTTGTGTGTTGCCTTCCACAGACTCATGTCATTTTTCCACATTTAGTGGTATCAAATGATCCAACATATTTTCCTGAGCCAAAAAGATTCTTACCCGAACGATGGCTTAAACAAAATGGTAAGTGTATTACAGGGTTTTCCATTAGCCGCTTTTTATTCTTGAATTTAAATAAAAACAAATAGCATCATGACAAACTTGCGTACATACGTTTGCGAGGCATGAAATATAGAAAAGTTTAAATGTCCGCCGTGATGGCCATTTGAAGTAACTAATTTTCCATAAGTGTGGCGAATAAATTAGAGTGATTGTGAATAAACAAAACAAAAAAGTCTAACGGAGTGAAAAGTTCACATTACCTGCCCTTAAAACGGTTGTATAGAACGTGTAATGTTGCAAGAGCTGTGTGACACATAGCGCCGTTCTGCAGTTGGCCTGCCAACTATTTAATTCTTAAAGAAATGCATCAGATGGGGTTTAATCGCCCCTAGTGCTGAACGTGATTAAGGCTGCCCGAACAGAACTCCCACTTTAATAAAACAATTCTATTATTTGCTTCGTGTTGTTAAACGATTTTGGCGAGTATCGTTCTGGCAATTGAATTTGCAAGAAGTTCACATAAAATGTATGGCCGACATTCATAATAAAGCCTTAAATTTCTCCATATTGATTTGGCAAAACGCATTAAATAAATGACAGTCAATGTGACTGTTAAACCTTTAAAAGGGTGTCTTAGTAAGGGACAGCATTTATTTATTCTGGTCGCAGCGACCACGCCACTCGTTCGCGCTCATAATTATATTTCCAATAGCAAAACCTAAATTAAAGCGACAAGTTGAGCGCTTTTTAGCACCCACCATTTATGTTAAAGTGTCTGGGTGTGGGTATTCTCTACAGTAGTGTCAATCATTTTGTTAAATAAAACCAAAAGAGATTTGAAAACGCTAGATTAAACAAAACTAGCTAAAATGTCATTACTGGTCAACAATAACAAAACAAAATTAAAAAAAAACAATTGTTTGCAGCCAACTTCTCTAGAAAACGCGCTGCCGTCGGGTTATTTCGGTATGCTTCATACACTTTGTATGGGCATGAGAATTTTTGATAGATAAAAAGCGCTTGCCGTGCTAATTTAGGTATGGCTGTAAGATTGTAAAATTATAACACATATTTTTTGAGACATTTGTGATTTTTTTTAATGGATTGTAAAGAAGACATGTTCCGATTAATTCGTTCGATGAGTAATGGAGCAAAAAAAAAATCATCTTCTCCGATTAAGCGCATTTCCAATTGAATGGCTTTGTGAATGCACAAAATTGTCGCATTTGAGACTTAGAAAATCAGTGAATCCTCAACGAGCAATGAAAGTTTGGTACAAACTTGGTCAGGCCTTACTTTTTTGAAGATGAGCCCGAAATTGCGATGACTGTGAACGGCATTCGTTACAGAAACATGATAACGGAGTTGTTGTGGCCTCAACTGGATGATGCCACCTGCCACACAGTGTCTGAAACAATCGATTTATTGCAGCATGAAATGAAAAAATGCACTCTTACTGCGACATCCTTAAGAACCGCTATCAACTGTTCAAGTTCAATATTCCCCTATTGGCAGAACCATATTTAATATTTACAAGCATACATATGAATAACGTATATTGCTTTTGAATTTACTACATCTGTACACACGTAAATATTAATTACTCATGTAAAACCATGGCAATCATGAGAAGCCATCATCAAAATCACCAACAGCAACGTAATTAAAAAAAAAAAAAAAAAACTCATGCATGATGTTGTTTTGTTTCAAAAATAATAATTAACTAGAATTCGTACAACATTCTTCAAGCATACAAGTGCAACTATGCCTGTGACGGTACTTATCACTGTGACTGAGACTGTGACTGTTCTGTGAGACTGTCTAAATGTTTTCTCTTATTCGTTTAATTTGTTTTTTTTTTTTTTTACTTTTTATAGAACGTACACAAACAGAAAGAAATAGTACAAATAATGTGGAATCAGCATGTCCCCATGCTGGTCACAAAATACATCCCTTTGTCAGTTTACCATTTGGCTTTGGGCGTCGCATGTGTGTTGGACGACGTTTTGCGGAAATTGAATTACATACGCTGTTGGCCAAGGTAAATAATGTCAACTGATTCACACACTCACACATACAAACACAACACCAGCGCACTTACTCATTCACTCACTCAGTCTGGGCTTGTTGGCCCATAAATAATTGAATACTTCAGTGCACTTTTTCAATTTAAAAAATTCTTATGAATTTGGAAAAGTGAAAAAGAAAAATTAATTAAAAAAAAAATTTCTTTTGTTGTTGGTTTTTTAATTGCAGATCTTTCGCAAATATAGAGTGGAATACAATCACGGCGAATTGGTTTACAAAGTCAACTCAACCTACATACCAGAGTCGCCTTTAAATTTTAAATTGACTTTAAGGGAGAGTTAAATTCTTTCTAACACTATTGGGACAAGCGAGAGCTACGGAGGCAGCAACTCTAATAACACAATTTTATTTTATAAATAAATTTTATATTTTTTTTATATTTAACTGTAGAATATGTATTAAGTAAATTCTTTCAAACAAAATTTTATTAATAAAAAGTTGTTTATGGAAATAGCACGAATATCAATCAATTCAGATACGCGAATAATTCTAATTTTAAGAAATAAAAGAAAATATTTGTTAGTTTTTTATTTTTTATTAAAATGGCTATTTTATTAAGCTTGAGATCGTATTTTTTTTAATTATAGGCTGAAGAAGCTACGCAAGTTGAAGCGAAATATCGATATAAAAGTAAATTTATACAATACGACCTTAAGCTTAATAAAAATAGCCATTTTAAATAAAAGAAAATAACTAGAAGTTACAAAACTTTTTAATGATTTTTTTAGCCCACTTTATGTGCCCTTGAAAGTTTTTGAAGAGAAGCAGCTATATCACAGTAATGCAAAGACTGAAATGCAAATACCTGGCAAGCAACTTTGTTTTTCTGGTAGATGCTGTCGAGTACAACAAGAATCTGCTTTTGAAATTTTCCCAACACCTCCAAAATCTTGAGTTATGGGTAAAAAAACCGGTTTTTCGTACCTTTATGCACTTATAAACCAGGAACTTAGTTGAATATCAACCGATTTTAAGTTTCTCAGCGGATTTAGAAAGAAACCTTTCAGGTCGTTTGAGTGGTGTATATACATATTATTTAAGTAAATTTGAGAAACCTGTACGTAATTCTCCACCAAGCACATTTTTGTACATTTTTTGGCATTTTTTTTTTTTTTGCTTTCAAAATACGTTTATTTATGAGTAAATTTCAAGTTTTTTTTCTAAATCCGTTAAAAATTTACTCAGTTATTAAATTTTTTGGCCATTTCACTAAAAAATGTTTGCTTGGCAGAATTTTTACGAGCGTATGGTGAAATGGGCTGCAACATTTCCATAAATATACATTTCTTGCATTAAAAAAAAATTATTTTAGAATATTATTGGTCAGCTAAAAAAAAACTGACAAGCAAACACTTTTTAGTGAAATGGCCAAACATTTTATAACTAAAGGGTGTTTTTTATAGACGTATAGAACTTTAAGTTGGCATTACTGTTAAAGATGGCAACCGATTTAACAGCTGTCAAGTGATTTATTTTCAGTTTGGTTTGGCAATTCATCATGAATAGACTCACGCCTGAACAACGCTTGCAAATAGTGCCCAAATGGGCCCAAAACGAGATTGCCGTTGTTCCCGATTTTCATAAGCGAATTTTGTTTAGCGATGAAGCGCACTTCTGGTTGAATGGCTACGTCAACAAACAAAACTGCCGCATTTGGAGTGAAGCTAATCCTCAAGTGTATGTCGAAACACCATTACATCCAGAAAAACTGACTGTTTGGTGCGCTTTATGGGCTGGTGGAATCATTGGTCCGTACTTCTTCAATGGTGATCAGTATAGAGCCATGATTAATAACTTTTTCATTCCTGAATTGAACAACCATGATGTCCAGGAGCTGTGGTTCCAACAAGACGGCGCAACATGTCACACAGCTCGTGCCACAATCGATTTATTGAAAGACACGTTTGGTGACCGCCTAATTTCACGTTTTGGACCTGTGAATTGGCCTCCAAGATCTTGTGATTTAACACCGCTAGACCACTTTCTGTGGGGCTATGTAAAATCATTGGTCTATGCGGATAAGCCACAAACGCTTGACCATTTGGAAGACAACATTCGCCTTGTTATTGCCGATATACGGCGACATATGTTGGAAAAAGTCATCGAAAAATAGACGTCCAGATTGGACTACATCCGAGCCAGCCGTGGCGGTTATATGCCAGAAATCATATTTA
Organism: Thelaira solivaga; assembly: GCA_947397855.1. NCBI lineage: Eukaryota > Metazoa > Arthropoda > Insecta > Diptera > Tachinidae > Thelaira > Thelaira solivaga. Next base: position 27,891,216 of record OX377614.1, read on the forward strand.
AAATGTAATGCCACAAGATTATCTTTCGGATAAATAAAATTCATGTCAATCGAATAATCCATCGTTGTTTTATTGCAATTTAAAGTTCTATACGTCTATAAAAAACACCCTTTATTTCAGGAGACCATAGCACTTATCGCCAAACTTCATACAACCTTTTTTCCAGTATAAAGTTTGCAAATTTTCTTCTTCGTAAAGAATGTAGGGAAATAAAAATTCTTAATATAAAAACTTTTTGAGATTTATTAGCAAAAATTTATGTTGGAATTGTTAAAATACTCCATATTTATTACTATAGAACGTATAAGCTTGTACTAAACTTGTATAAAGTGTACAAAAGAAAACATGCCCATAAAAAAAACGAAAACAAATTTAGAAAAAATTCTCAAAATCTACTTTCTACAGATTAATCCGCAACAGCAGAGAACAAAACAGAAAAACTAAATACATACTAGTTTTACATTAACCAGAATTGAATCAGCTGATTCTTAATAGAACCGAACGCAAAAACGAATTCTGCCTTTAATCTCCATTGCAAAATATTTTCACGTAAATTCAAATTATTTCCCCAGATTGGCTATGGACTATATACGAGTATTAATGAACTTAGGTACCAGAATGTTGTTAAGGCAGCAAGTTTTGACGGCAGTTTGGGGACTTTAACAATTTTTCAATGAGGGAGCAAAAGCCTTGGTTGTACCGTTACTAAATAAATGTGTGGTGCAGGCTCATATCTAAATAAAAAAAATTAATTTGAAGCTTTTCCCAAATGCCGTAATTCTTTGAATTTTTGGCACTGATTCTTTCTCAAGTTTCTTGTCTCTTCCGAGAGATTCTAAAAGTCTCGTGAAGAGTTTGAGGTCCTTACTGCCTCTATCTTAATACGTTTGTGGATCAGGATTGCTATCAATTGCTATGGGAAACAAGATTATTTCCTACAACTTTAACTTTTCTCAACAGCCCAGCTAACTACCATATACCGACTAACAAGCAACTCAACAAAACAAACATCAATTTCTTTTTAAAATATTGCAATTTTTAATACAAAACAAATCGGGCAAGCTTCCAAATGGTCTCCTTTAAAATAGTTTTGGGAAGGAAACGGATCTGTAGCGCTCAGACAGTCTACAGACACTGCCAGAAAATAAAATGAATTTCTTTTTTAGGGTCTTCAAGCATCTTCCCACCAAGTGTGTTCATTTAGAAATATTTTTTGGAATAAAACTGTGAGATAAGTGTAGTGAAATCTACAGAAGATTGAAGTTGGGATTGATGCCTATAACTTAAGAACTAGTCTGGTGACATGTTCTCTGCATAGAGTCTCTTCCCCTACCAGAATTTACTAAGCCAGTAATTAAAAAATTATTAAAAAACTTTTAAAATCATTTAAATTTCTGCTTAATGCATTTTTTTTAACTTTTGTTCATAAAAATGTTTCTGAAAATGAAAATAAATAAATATTCTTTATGCGTTTGCACACATTCCAAATAAATAAACTCCTTCAGATAAAAATATATAAACAAAAAGATAAAAGAGAAAAATATAATAAAACAAAAGTATTTTGCACTTACTATTTAGCGGAATCATTTAGTTGATATTCGTTGCTACGTGAGAAGCACTCTTGAACACCAGCATCCTGCCATAAGCGTTTCATGGCAGCTAAAAGTTCCTCTGAAAAAGGTTCAGTGTCATGCATACGTGAACACACATCAAAAACCATTTTAGAATCATTCTAGATATGAGAGAGAAAGAGAGAGAGAGAGGTAATATAAAAATAAACAAAAAATAATCAATATTAGTAAGTACAAAGGGTCTTTCAATAGGGACTTACTATTTCTAAAATTTAAAACTTAATAAAAAAGCGTGTGTAACTAAGAATGCTTTTATGTAGGGACTATAGGGACATCGTAACAATGTCAGTGGAGGTTTCAGTGGACGATGCTCATCTTACAAGTCAAATTTTGTATGGCTGTAGCCCATTAAATAGGCTGAATTTGGCTGAAGGCATGGCCCTGAGGGTAATTGCAGTTTAAGACTTCTTTATATTGATCGAGGACTGAAAAAACCCTACAAAAAGAGCTCTAACGGAGTTCACTTCACTTCCATCTTACTGAAACCACAAGTCGTTGCTGTCACTGTCATTAAATTCAGACCATAAGAAGCTGGTATCATTGAGCATTTTGATAAAACAATTTTACATTGTAAACCGTCGATTTGTAAACCGATGATTTGGAGAAACAAACTGAAAAAATGATAGTTAATGCGACAGTTGCGGCTTCAACTGCCAAAGTTAGGAAGTCACTATTGAAAGACCCTTTAAAATAAATTTTATTACTTTTTTGTAACAAGAAAATAACAAAAGTCACGGTTACAGTGAAGGTTTTCTTACTTTAACATTAAAATTTTCTAAAAGAGGCCAAATTATTTCTTTTTTATTTACACTACGCAATTATTATTACAGCAATTCTGTCCAGCTTTTTCTAGTCTATAGAAACTGAAGTTCAATATTAAAGTGTGACTGACAACTAGAAAAAACTAAATAAAATCAAAATGATTTTGATTTTTGTCAAATAATAGATCAATTAACAAAAACATTTCCATCCAATACCCAAGCTCCTTTTGCACTAAAATTGCATTGGACTTGAGTGTTTACACACACGCAATTTTTGTTGCTGCAATTTAACATTGTGGCTGACTTCCAAAACGTTTGCATACAATTCTAATGCGGTATTTACTTTTTTTATATAATAAATACAAAGTTGCGAAACAATGCAACACTTTGTATTGTTAATTTTTACAACATGAAACATAAGTGATGCACAAGTAAACGCCCGTATTATGTTGTGTTTATTAGTTGCAGAAAGCAAAAGCAGCAACTTGTCTACGACGTTTTGAAAATTGATGCAACGTCAATGTTTTCTACTTCGGCGGTATGAATACGATGAGTTAAAATACAAAGCAAATTGACGTTTTGGAAGTCAGCCTGTTTCTACACATTTAAGTATCGAACGAAGTAAAGAACTAATGAGCAACAAAAGAAAATTGCAGAGCACGAGCAAGCAGGTATTCCTTTTCCCTTTCTTTTTTTCTTTTTCTTACTCTCTCTCACTCGCTCATACCTGCAAATTATGAATTGCAGTTATAAAAATTGCGTAGTGTAAATCATCAAATAGAGTGTTTTTTTATTATATGAAATTTTAATTGAGTTTGAAACATTTGATTTGAGGCCGTTTTTAAAAAGTTTGTTAAAGCAACCCTCGCATATTGTCATCTCATGTGAACTCAAATGTATGTGAATGAAAAAAAAAAAAAAAACTTATATATTTTTTGACATTTACTTACCTCTCTTTCGTTATTGCTAAACTGAATACTAAGATTTGGCATTGCTCTAAGGATTGCAACTAATGATTGTATTGTGTTGCTGTAAACAACCGGTCTATATTGTTTGAAATCTTCAGGAGTGAACCCACTTTCGTGTATAATTTTCATTTGTTTAACAATTGTACTTTTGCCCGATTCACCAGCACCTGAAAGTTTAAAGAAAAACAAAAATATTTTTAAATCATTTTATATGAAAATAAAATTTGAAAAAGATATAGAAGAATTCTTTTATTTCCGTAAAACAAATTTTAATTTTTATCAAATTTATTTACTTAAATCTTGTGTTTGTCTAAGAATTAATTTAATAAACTTTTATTATTAGAATCTGTATGTCGGCGTCAAGTGTATTTGTTTGTTTATTTGTTTTTGTTTAAGTTTTTTTTTCTTTGCAGCCTAAACAATACCATTTTCCATGTGTTTAGTATCCTAATGGTTTTTTAAAGTGTAAAATACTTAATACAAGTAGTATTTGCATACGGATGTGTGTGTATGCATGCGTCTACATGTGCATAAGAGATTTTTTTTTTTGAATGTGTACAAAAACACACACTTATGCATTAATGCAGGAGTGTGTTGCAAGACATAGAAAAAAATTGTTCAACAGCAGAAATTTATAAAAAAAAAAAAAAAAAAAAATTAATCTTAAGTTGAAATCAGTGTTGTGAAAAATAAACAGTGAAAAGTTAAAAGAAAAACAGAAACACACTTGCATACAGAAACACATATGCACGTATCATCCTGCAGTTTGTGTATAAACGCTATCAATCGTGGTAGAGAAATTGCAGATACACACTAGAGCACTGCACAAGTATACCTGAAAGTCACACATCACTACAATCATGTGTAATATTTTATAATAAAAAGTGCTTGTAAGCCTTTTCAAGTATGCTTGTGCAGGCATTTAGTACATCATTACTCTAGATACGCATCACACTCAACAGCTGACTTTTGTAAACTTGCCACAGGCATAAGCTTGTTTTCTATTATACTTGATAACACAATATAAAAACCAATACACACATAGCCATTTCTCACTCACTCCCTCCCTCCTTTTCTCTCTCCTATCGTTCCAGCCAAGTATGTGTTGAAAAATGCCACGAAGCAACTCACGAATATTAAATAAACAAATCAAAAAAACCAAAATTTTGTGGCAGATCATTAAGAAATATTTTTATTTAAATTTGTCTTTTTACAAACAAGTTTTCAAATTGAAGAAAACCGAATTTTAAGTCATTAAATGTAAAGAAAACCACATACAATGAATGAGTAGGTAGATGATGTAATTAAATAAATGTTGCATGTATGTTTATCTGTATGTATGTACTAAAGGGCTGCACAAGCATACTTGAAAGCCACACATCACTACAAACATGTGTAATATTTTTTTTTTTTAAAAGTGCTTGTGCAGCCCTTTCGTATCTATGTAACGTACAAGTATGAATAACTTAAGGGATTTAAAACTGCTTTCAGTTGTCTAGTCTAGACAAAAGGATTTTCCTTTTCTTTTCCCTCTTATTTACTCGTTACTAGTGTGATTATTATGCAATATTCCTTTATAAAATTTAATGTTGGTTTAATAAATAGAGCAAACTTTTGACAAAGAGTTTGAATTTTCTACAAAAGAAATTTTATTTCAAAGTTTTGCTGTTGCTTTTGTAGCTAAAGAGTTTTGATGTGATAATGATATCGATAACTAAACTTCTTTTCAAACACTCTTCTTGCTAATTTGTACTAAAAGTCCTCACTTATATTAATTCCTGAACTGCGTTTCTGTGTTTACACAAATTTGGAACAGTTGTCTCCTTAAATGAAATTAAGAAATACCTTTTAAAACTGTAAACATCTTGAATTATTTTCAAAAACCCGTACTGAAAAAGATGTTCTCCTAAAGCCTATTTGTTATTGACGTGATAATAATATGCCTAAGTCGTTGCGTTCGATATCTAATGAAAACGTTCAAAATGTTGGCGTTTTGTAACGAATAATTTTAATAGAAATTGCTCGATATCAAGAGCTGGGGTTTGGCTTAAAGGTGGGATTCCCCTATCAACCCAATGCAGAATGTGTAACGATTTTTATCGTTCTAGATCTCCACACATTTTTAGGGTTAGGCCTGTTCAGATAAATGCAAACGAAAGCTTCTTTCGCATAATTGTACTGAAAACAAAAACATTACACGAATATTTGTTTTTGTTTTCAATACAGTTATGCTAAAGACGCTGAACAGGCTCTTGATCTTACCACGAATTATTTTTGAATATTCAAATTATCGCCGCTTATTTTTCGGTTCGTATCGGCCTAAACAAAAACTCTACAATAATCGGTACTATATGTGCACACTATCTTGCTTTATTGTTAAATTTCTCTCAATTTAAAAAGTACTGCATACTTTTCGGTAGAGATAAAGAAGCAACAAATTAAGGGTGTCCCAACAAGAACGCAAGGTTTAAATTTTAAATAAATGACTGATGCAGCAATTGAATTGTTTCTCTGGCTGTATGGCATGTGGCGCCGTCTTGTTGAAACCACAAACCCTCCACATTCATTTCTTCAATTCTAGGCAAGAAAAAACTGGTTATCATTTCACGATACCGAACACCATTGACTGTTTGCGCTTGACCTGCCTCATTTTCATAAAAAAAAGGTCCAATGATTCCTCCAGCCCAAAAACCACACCACACAGTGACACGTTGAGAATGCATTTGCTTCTCGTGAATCACTCGAGGATTTTCCTCACCCCAAATGCGACAATTCTGTCTATTGACGAAGCCATCAAGATGGAAATGGGTCTCGTCACTGAAAATGATTTTATCGGCAAAATCAGCATTTTCATGTTGACTCTCCAATACCCAATTAACGAACTCCCTTCGCTGTCCATGGTCATTTTTTACTAACATCGTACCTTCTACTTGCAAACAATAACAATTGTTCAACTGTCAGACAATGACACTTCGAATGGCGCCAAATTTAAATCTTGCGTTCTTGTTGTGACACCCTTTACATAAAATAAAAAATTAAAAAAAAAAAAAAGTAAAAGAAAAAAACCTGCGTCAGTATATCGATATCAGATCAAAACGGAGTCTTACGACTCTAATTGAAGGCCGTTTAGGCCGTCACGTAAACCATATCGATATCAATTATGAATATTGGTCGTGCTTGAAACTACCGACAAAATTTGGGGCTTTTTCCATACTTGTATTGGCCAGAAGAGCGCGCACATTATCGGAGCTTGCGATAAAATGTTTGTCCGGCATAGTGCTGATAATGGAGCTTTATATTCAGTGCTCAACCCTTAACATGCATTGAATCTTCTGCAGGCAAAAGCGCGGAATAAGACAGTTTTTTTTTGTTTTTTTTTTTTTTTTTGGGAGTATGATGTTTAAAGGTTTGCGTTGCATCTCCCAGAAAATAATTTGCATTCAAGTATAAAAAAAACCTTGCTAAGCCTTCCTCCAATTCATTTATTCATCAAGAAAGAAGCTTTGCAATTTAAGGCAAAGCTCATCTTGGGGATGCGGAGGACTCTTTTCGCGCACTCAGCTCTCTTTCTAAAGAAATTGCTGAATTGCTAAGCGATCGCTGTCGAACCAAATACAACTTCACTCGTAATTTCAGGGTCACATTCCCAAATAGGGTTAATTGGGAACAGAACAGACTCCAACCCGGTGTCGGGTCACATGTATGGTACACAGATGGCTCGAAAACGGTTGAAGGTGTTGGAGCAGGGGTATTTGGTCTGAACCACAGAAGAAGCTTATTTGTTAGTATGGGTCGAGAAAACTCAGTTTTTCAGGCCGAAATACATGTGATAGAGCTCTGCCTAAGAGAAGAACTAGAAAGAGACACAAGTAACAGTCACATCTATATTCACTCGGACGGTAGAGCGACATTACTGGCACTCAGTGCCTTTGAGATCAGATCGAAACTGGTCTGGGATTGCCTAGAACTTCTAAAAAGACTAGCATCCAATAACTAGTATGGGTATGGGTGCCAGGTCATAGCGGGCAATGAGAAGGCAGGCGAACTCGCAAGAAAATGGGCGGCTAATGGATTCTGCGGTCTGTCTTGGAGCTCTATTGGGCTCATTTTTAGGCAGTGGCTGGAAAGAGAATTGCATCAATACTGGCTGGACACAACAGGTATCAGGATAGCGAAAACATGCATGCCATTCAGATCTCGAAAGAGAACAAGGGAATTACTTGGATTGACCCGGTCAGGAATTCCTGACTGTACATTGCAGAGTATTGAAACACTTGGCGAATATGAGGATCAGTCAAAATGACCTCTGCAGGTTATGTAACGAAGATGAAGAAACAGCAGAACACATATTGTGTCACTGTAATGGTCTTATGTGGACCCGTTTTCGCTACTTAGGACAACATTACCTACAACCGTCAGACATAGCGGACAAATCACCCAAAGAAGTTTCTGAATTCTTAATGAATACTAGACTCTGGGAGGATTTGTAACTTGAGAGTAGTGTCACAATAGGTCTATTTTGGCCGCAGTGACCAGGTGACTTGTTCTCGCTCCTTATTGTAATTCTACTTCAAATCAGTCTTTTAAATATCAGCAGTGCTTTACTTTTCTTATATTCCGTACAATTATTTCAATGAAACGTGAATTTATTTAAAATTTAAATTTTGTTTTATTTTATCGTTGTAAACATTTTTGAGTTCATAATATGATTTGTTTATAATTAAATATTAAAACATTTTTTTTTTGTAAGTAAGAAATGAAATAATTTGTGCTGATTTTCATTTAATACAATTTTGATTTATTTTATAAACAAAATTTTCATTGAATTGGCACATATTTTTTGTTTTGCAGAAATTAACACGCTTAAATTAAATCAAAATTATTTACATAAAATTTTTTTTAATTATTTGTATTTAATGTAAGTGGCATGCCAATCAAATAAAAAATAAACAAGTTAAACTTAGCTGTGCCGAGTCACTGTTATAGCCATTCATACTTTCATACTCTTCTTAAATATAAAAAAGATGTTTAATGAAATCTCAAATATTAATTAAAAAAATTTTCTTTTAATAAATAAAATAAATAATTAATTTTGATTAAAGAAATTCAAATTAACGGCAAAAGTCATAAAATTCTCCTTCAATAAAAATTTCAGTATTCGTAGTTCTATTACACAAAATAGATTTAAAAGATACATACACACATACAAATGTTTCTTTACGAGCGATTGCCTGGTTTCGTGTTTGTGTGTGCACAAACATTACGCACATGTACAGCTTAAAAATTTCCATAATAAAAAACAAAGAAATAATTAATGAAAATCTAAAATTTCAGTTGTATTTTTGATTTTTCTCCGCCGTTTGTGAACCGATCGTTATGACTGTCATTTCTGACAAAACTGCATACCACGTTTTTTGTCCATTTTGTAGTTAAGACAAAATACGCAATAAACCATTTCAGAAAATCGTTGTCACAGTTTTGACTCATAGTTCCACCATTTATAGACCGATCCGGCTGAGCAGACGGAAGCAACTGACAGATTGCTCAACTTTTTTTTGTATGTTGCCTAGAGACTTTGGAAAGTTTATTTCAACTACTATGCAGACATTGCTAAATCGACCCTGCTGTCCAGAATATATATACTTTATAGGGTGCCATATGTACGGTGCAGAAAATACAAGCGGAATCACAAACTTGTATAAACCCTTCGTACTTACAGTGAAGAGTATCAAAAAAAAATTAGTAAATTGAATTGAAAGTAATTTTTTTAATTTTATTTTTTTAAAGCCTCATAGTTCTCTGCCTAAGACAGTGATTTTTATGTTATTCACTATTATGGCATTTGTTGTTACTTATTTAAAGCAAAATCATTAAAACAAAGACTGTCTATTGTTAACACAAAATCATAAACGAATGATATCAGTAGGCATTGATCTGTTAAAATTTCAAAATGTTTTGCAAGAGTTGCTCTCAAACACACAAAATTAAACAAACATCATTATCATCATCATGATTTGTATTCATCTGTGAAAGATTCCATCTAAAAACAATTTTTTTTACATATTTCGCATCTTAAGGAAGAAAGACTTCTTTTTGTAACATTTTACAGTATGAAAAACCTCAGTTTTTTTTATCCTAAAATGAACTGAACTTTGACGGTTGCAAAAGACGATGGCATTTGCTTTGAATGTAAAATTAAGAAACTAAATAGCGTTACAAAGAGGGTTGGAAAATTTATTTCTTTATTCGTTTATATTCTGCGCGCCCCAACATAGAAAAGTGTGAGTACATGACCCCATCCGCATTGACACATACGATAGTGTTGATTTTGTAATTCTGTGTTTGTTGTAGGGAATACCTTACCGCGTATAATTCTGCCATGATAAAATCATTTTTGGAAAATTCAATACTGCTGTAGTTTTTAAATATTTTTTTCATAAATTGAAAAAAAGAAACGAATTAGCATTTGGTAAGTCAGTTACAAGTTTCTTTTGTGTTTGCTACTTTCTCAGTATAAACTTGCTCGTACGTGGCTGTTCGTTTTGTTCCTTCACTCTGTGAGTGAGTGAGTGATACAAAATATAAGAAATGTTGAAAAAAAAAAATTGGGAAATTTTAAGCAAAAGAAAAGGAAAAGTAAACATTTGTATTGTGAACAGTAAGGCAAATTCAAAAGAAAATATAGAAAAATCTACTTGTGCATAATTATATTCTTTGAATTAATTTTATGTCTTATAATAACTGGTGGCGCAAAAATCCCGCCTCTATTTTGATTGCCTATAAGTTTGGTTAATTTGGTCTTTACATTTTTTTTCGTTACGATTTTAAAATTATATCGTCTTTCGTCTCTTTTTAAGGCATTTTTCATAACATCCTGCAACATCTCAGGCTGAATTTCTTCAATTTCGTGAAAAATATTGTCTTTAAGATATTGAATTGTTTGGGGCTTATTCACATAAGCTTTGGCGCTATTAAATCCGGAGATCTGGCTGGCCATGGTAAGTCGCCATTAGTCTTTGGAAAAACATCATACAATAATTGAACTTTTGAACGAGCTGTGTGTGCTGTGGCCCCATTTTGTTCAAACCACATGTCCCCTAGTCGTTGCTCTTCAATTTCAGGCACAAGAAAATTTCGAATCATGTCTGGATGCCGTTCAGCAGTAACAATAAATCCCACACCTTGATCATTTTCAAAAAAAAAAAAAAAAAAAGTCGTTGCTCTTCAATTTCAGGCACAAGAAAATTTCGAATCATGTCTGGATGCCGTTCAGCAGTAAAAAAAAAAAAAAAAGTAGAACCAATGTTGGTTTTGGTGGATGCAATGAAGTTCCATGGATTAATTGAGGATTCTGTGTTCCCCAAAAGCGGCATTGAACGATTAGGATATTTTTGATGCAATTTCCGCTGAGTGGCAATAATGGAACGATTACTTTCAATAAATATTGTCACTATTTCTGCTTCTACATAACAGAACGGTTGAAGCGAAACTGAGCTAAACGTCACATAATTAAGATTTTGCCCAATCAAAATGGTAGCGGGACTTTTGTCCCACCCGTTACAAGCCAAGTTAGACTATAAACGTATTTGCTAAAAAGTAGTGGTTACGCTTATTTGTGTTATGTGGCTGTAGCTTAAGAAAGGTCAGTAATTTGGCAGCTAAAATGAATGTGGGAACCAGCCCTCATGTCAGTGATGATGATTTTTTTCCCTCACTCTTATTAATTATTCCAAAAAAAAAGAGATAAAATATATATTTGACAAATAAAATTAATATCATAGACTCTGCCACGCCCACTAGCGACTTTTTTCATATTGTACGGCGGAAAGGTCTTTAAATAAATTTTTTTCTTCTTTATAAAACACAAAAAATATAAAAACTTTTAAAGTAATCATTTTCTTTAAATTTCATTTGGGAAAAAAGTTTCCTTTCCAAAATCAAACCAAATTCAAAGCTACAAACTAAAATTAACTCTTGCCACTTGAAAAAATCTTTTAAATAAAATGTTGCAGAAAAGTGTAAATAGATTTACTTGTTACAAAAAAAAAAAAAAAAAAAAAAAAAACTTTTAATTTAATGGGACATAAAAGTAAAAGTTTGCCAAGAATTACAAAAACTTTTTAATTTAATTAGATAAAATAACTAGAAAAATGTACAAGTTTTGGTTTACCTCAAGTTAAAAAATTAAAAGTTAAAAAAAATAAAAGTTACTGACATGCAGCCAATTAAGTATTTTTTTAAAGTTATTTATTGTCAAGTACTTTAAAATAATAAAGATAAATAAAAACGGTTAGTTTATTAAGCTTGAGTTCGTATTATATAAATTTTTAAATATAATATAAAAAATTATATCATGCAGAAGCTACACAAGTTGGAGCGAAATATTGATATAAAAATAAATTTATATAATACGACTTTAAAAGCTTGCTAAACTAGCCGTTTCAATTAAAAAGAAAAAGGTGAAATAAACTTACAAATAAAATAAAAAAATAATAGTCACGGCTTTTATAACAGAAATGGTAGTTTTCAGTCACAGGATGAATTCACAAAAAAAAATTATAATTATAAAGTGAGGTTTTACGCGTTGACCTCAAAACATGCCTTCTGAAATATTTATTTCTATTTTGTAAATTTTCACTTAATTAGTAAGAAATTTTAGATATGTGATAAGTATGTAATAATAACAATAACCATGAAATAATAACATCTTGTTTGTATTATTACTTTGAATGTTTCTTTATTAATTTGAATGTTTCTTTATTAATTTGAATGTTTCTTTATTAATTTGAATGTTTCTTTATTAATTTGAATGGCCGCTTGTGCGACCACTCTTGTTCGTTTGCTTTTTATTATTGAATTTTTACATATTTCTTAAACCTAACTTATGCTACACACAAAATACTTACACTAATACTTAAACACTAAAAGTGTGGGATAATGCACATTCAGCAGTATACATGCTGGAATGTTTTAAGTGTGGACTGTGGATTCATAAACAATGTATGAATCTCGTGTTACATACAGAAGGTATGGTAACGACGACTAGTCAAACACACTACACCTCCCTTTTCACTAAAAGGAATGATCAATGGTTACAATAGTTTGATCATTCCTTTGTTTATTTTTATAAAAACAATGCAAATTAATTAAGATTAATTTTACAAACTAATTTCACAAATGAAATTTTCCTTATATATACCTTTCTCTATTTCAAGCACAATCACAAAATTGTACAGGTTAATCCTTCAAAACAAAATCAATTAAGTTCACAAAACCTTCCTTTATTACAATTACAACACATGAATGGCGAAAGGCTCGGTCACTCCCATTGGGTTACTCAAAGGTAGGACAATCAAAATGTATCACCCCCTTCCCTTTACGGAGAGGATTGAACGAGAGAATTGAGGATTGAGAGGATTGAAGGAGACTAATCTATATAAATTATATTTGACCTTTCCTGCATCATCCCTCAAGGATTCGCACTACCCTGGTCGCAGTTAAACTACAACAAGGAGGCCAGTTTTATGTGCATTACAGTGGAATTGGTTCACCTGTCCCTCAAACAACTGAGGGAGCATTCCACAAAAGAACCTTAAATAAGGTCAAGCAGCCACCCCAATATAGGAGCTTATAAGGAGACTCCAAGCAATTTAGGCGACACATGAAATCGTCCGGGTCAGATCAGCGACCCAAAATCAATTCGTACGCTCTAGTACTACCGGGCGGCGACAAGCAATGAAGATTGTCAAACGCGTGTGGGAGGACAGAAAGGGTTGACGCAACTCCAAGGGTTCCACCGCTCCCAGTCGGCCATCTTGAATCACCATCAATGATATGCCGATATGTAGAAGGGATACCACCCAATACCAACAAACAAGTGCACGCGCAGCAATGAACACAAAAATGAGGAGGGAATAACCCCCGAAATTATGACAGCCAAGTGTCAATTGGACAGAGACCGCACCATCGGTCACAGAATATGCATCCCCTCATACCCCAATTATAGGAGTCCATCACAATAGATCTCCCGTTTATGACCAAAACCAACACCAACAAAATGTCCAAGAAAAGTCCTATCTCCATTTTTAACCTTAATTTTAGAGATATAAAAATAAAAATAATAAAAATATTCATACAACTATGAATTATTTAGGGATTACTCTAAAAAGGAATTCATACAACAATGAATTATTTAAGATATAAAAAAAAACGATAATTAAAAGTTAATTCTCTATGTCTCTAACAAAAGAGTTATTAATAAGCATAATCATATATAAAAAACTTATTACATCAAGTCAGTGAAAATCCTTTAGAAAACAATAAGGTTTCACTACTGATACATATTTAAAAAAACAAGTTCAAAAAAAAAAAAAAAAAATAATCAAATAAATTCTTCACCATGCGAACAAAAAAATAATGTTTAGGTTATATTTGGCTGTTGAATTTCTTGATTCTGTCTCTATGAACAGAGAAGGATTTATTATTTTCATCAATCAATTCAACGTTATTTCTATTATCTGTCGCAACTACGCGGTAGGGGCCTTTGTAGACAGCGTCCAATTTGTGTCCGGCCTCATTTTGAACAAGAACGTAATCATTAATGGCTATAGTTTGAGGTCTAGCGTTTTCGCCTGAGTTAAGTTGTCTTTTCAACTTGGCTTTTTCTATCAAATTAGCTGCTCTACGCAATGCAACCTGGAGCCTAAACTTCACTTCTTTTTCATAGGAATCAACGCTGTATAGTGGTTCAACTTCAGAGTTTTTCATAAAATCAAGAGTAGGTGGTATTTTTCCATAAATTAGCTCGAACGGGCAATATCCGTGGGCAGTGGATGGAGTGGTATTATAACAATACGTGAAATATTTTAACCACATGTCCCAATCGGATTTATCAGCAGAAATGTATGTTCTGAGATATTCATTAAATGTTCTGTGTGAGCGTTCCACCGTACCTAAGGTTTCGTGGTGATAAGGAGTAGAATTAAGTTTCTCTATACTCATCAGTGAACACAATTCTTGCAACGTTTGATTCATATATTCTGTGCCCATGTCTGTCACTATTTTAGTCATGGGGCCGTAATTTAAAATGAAGCCTTCCAAAATTGCTCTGGCAACAATCCGGGCTGATTTGTTTGGTATAGGTATGGCGACCAAATATTTAGTTAAATCGCACATAATTGTAACAGCGTACTCATTTTGGGAGTCGGATTTTGGTAGAGGTCCAATAGTGTCTATTATGACAGTTTCAAAAGCCTTAAGAGGGGTTGGTGTTATAACAAAGGGTTCTTTACCTTTGACACCAGTCTTGTTCTTCTGACACGCCTGGCAGTTTTTCACGTATTTTGCTATGTCTCTGGTCATTCCCTTCCAATAATAACGAAGTCTAATTTTATTTTTCATTCTGGTAATGCCAGAATGACCACCAGTCAATGGATTATCATGATATTCCTTAATGATTTTTAATTTTTCTTCACTGGTATTAATTTTTTCCAGTTTTGGGGTGAGCACTATATTTAAATTTGAATCTTGCAAGATTTCATTACCTTTTTCTTTAAAGGTTTCCATATTAGTTCCTAGGTAATTAAGCTGACTATCATCTAGTGATAGACGCAATGTTGTCAGACCCATGTTATCAGCTATTTTTTCAAGCTTAAGAAAGAGGTGACCTAAGTCTACGTTTCTATTAATAACTGCATCATGCAACTTAAATTGGGAAATAATTTTCTTCCCTTTTAAAATATTACAATTGTTTCTTGTAAAATGCATCGTCGGCATTTTACGGTGCTCATGGGCATTAATGGCCTCATATACTTTTGGAATATCAGATTTATTCATACTGCAGTCTTGTTGATCTTTAACATCAGTTTTATGACTTGCATTTCTAGCCTGAAGTCTAGTTGTTACCTTCAGTACATTATTTACTTCGATATTTTTTATGTCTTGGAAGTCTATACGTGACAGAGCGTCTGCTGCGCTGTTTTGTTTACCCCTTATGTACTCGACCGTAAAGTCGTATTCTTCCAGGTCTAACCTTATACGAGTCAATTTTGACGAGGGATTTTTAAGAGAAAAAAGATAGGTTAGAGGCCTGTGATCACTTTTAACTAGGAATTTTCTACCATACACATATGGTCTAAAGTAGTTTATTGCCCAATGGATTGCAGTTAGTTCCTGCTCTATTGTGGATTTATTGCTTTCGCCCTTTGTGAAGGATCGAGAAGCATAGGATATTGGCATTTGAATGCCGCCTTTTTCTTGGCTTAAGACTGCGCCACAAGCATTCTTGCTTGCGTCTGTTGTAATACAAAATTCTTTAGAAAAATCAGGATATTGAAGAATTTTTGGACTGAGTAATTGTTTTTTAAGGTACTGAAAAGCTTTTTCGCAATCTTCAGTCCATTCAAAAGAAACATTTTTTCTGGACAACCTGGTAATATGACGTGACGTTTCAGCAAAATTAGGGATAAATCTTCTGTAATAATTACAAAAGGCTATGAAGCGTTTGGCTTCGTCACCATTTTTAGGTGTAGGATAATTTTTTATTATAGAGAATTTGCTGTCGTCAGGTAAAATACCTTTGTCTGTACACTTGTGTCCTAAAAATGTAACTTCTTGACAACAGAATGTGCATTTGTCTGGGTGCAGTTTAAGATTATACTTTCTGCACAACTCAAATACATCTGTTAAATTTTTAATCATATGTTCTAGGGAACATCCAATTACTACTAAATCGTCCATGTATACAAAGGCTTGTGTGGGGGACAGTCCAGAAAAAGCTAATAACATCATTCGTTGAAAGGAGTTAGGGGCAATTTTAATTCCATATGGCAATCTTTTAAACCGAAAAGAACCTTTTTCAGTAGAAAAGGAGGTTACATCTCTAGAATTTTTATCCAATTCTATTTGGTGGAATCCTGACATTAAGTCAAGGCATGAAAAGTATTTGGCTCTACCTAGTTGATCTAGAATATCGTCTATACGAGGTAATGGAAATTTGTCAGCAATCAATTTTTTATTCAGTCCTCTATAGTCAACTACCAGTCTCCATCTTTTTTGTGTTGTACCAGGTAAACTTTTTTTCGGTACAAGTAGTATGGGACTGTTGTAGTCTGAGGTAGATGGTTCTATAATATCATCCTTAATAAGTTTGTCAATTTGTTTATTTACTTCCTCTTTCTGAGTGTGAGGAATTCTATAATTTTTTATGTAAACGGGTTGTCGATCATTGAGTCTCAGTTTTTGTTTGTAAAAATTATTTGTTGTGATTTTCTCACTTTCTAGGCCAAAAACATCAATATATTCAGTGCATAGTTTCTTTAGACTTTTTTCTGCTATTTTGGGAAAATTTATAGCTAATCTTTCAAGTTTTTCTTTCTTCCCGGATGACTCTTTTGTTGGTTTAATGACCTTGTAGTCATCCAAATTTTCAACTTGAACCCGAGCAGATTGTATAGTTACATCTTGGTCTGTAGTATTAATAATTTTCACCAAAGGCTTGGAAACAGAAGTTATAGTATTTGCGATGTATACTCCGTTTGATAGTGCTTGCTGGGGAACTAATATATCGTTCACCCTGGTATTTAACGGAATTGATCTGACAACTTCAGATCTTGCGGGGATAGTAAAGGAATTTATGCTTGGACCACTCATCAATGGTATGCTTATATCATAAGGGACATCGTTCGATCTTATGATAATGAAATCCTTATCATCTTGATAATCCAAGATACATCTATATTTTTTAATGAAATCCATTCCTATGATTCCATCAACCATAATGGGGAAATCATCTTTAACCACGTGGAAGTCATGAGGAATCAAAAGGTCTTCCACTTTTAGGTCTGTATGCACTTTGCCTAGTGTCAAGACACATCCTTGACCAATACCATTTATTTTTGTTCTTTTACGAACGTCTATAGACTCGTTGAGGACTTGACTATGCTTTACGACTGAGATGTCTGCACCCGTGTCTATCAAAAACGTACATTTATTATTATTTAAAGAGGTTCTAGCTTTTAGGTAGCTATAGAGGCTTAAATTTATATTAAAAATATGGCTGTTTGACGAATACAAAAGGGGGTCTATTCGTTTCCCGAATTATCTTCGGTAGCATGTCGTATGTGGCCATTGTTTCTACCCGTATTACCATGATTACGGTTGAAACCATTATTATTTGGCCTTCCATTACCACGATTATTGCGACCATTATTGTAGTTGCGGTAATGATTATTAGGATTAAAATCGTTATTAAAGTTATTGCGGAAATTGTTCCGGTTGCGACCATTGGGGTTATTGGTGGCATTGCCGCCACGTGAGTTTCTATTAAAAGAGGAATTATTACCTCTCTGGCCAAATGCTAAGATTGCATTGGGTTGGTTGTAGGCATCGGTGCAGCTACTTATGAATTTGGACAATACGTCGTTCATATTGGAGAAGGTTCCTGATTCCATTATTAGTTTTACCCTCTCGTTTGTTGTGTTTTTCACCATGGCGGTGACTGCTGAGGTGGTGGCGTATTTCCTAGCTGTATCCGTCGGGAGTCCATCTGCTATATATGCGGTTTCCAGCTTCTTTGCTAGGTCGTCCACCTCATTGGCGTAAGAATTTGCGTTTTTGCCAGATTGCCTGATGTTCATCAGTCTGGCTTTAATCACATCCACTGATTCTCCTTTTACAGTAGAGGTCAAACGGGCTATCACTTGTTGCACCGTGCTCTCTGTGGATATCAGGTTTCTAGCTGTGCCCTTCAACTTTGTCTTTATTAAAGTAATGGCTACAGCTTCGTGATTTTCTTTTATAGAGTCTAATAGGTTAAGGGCGTCTAAAAAGCTTTGCAAATTTGTAGGGGTGCCGTCAAAATCAGGCAGGATTCTTGAGGCTATGCCCAGAAATTCAACAATTGTCTGTGGCATTTTGTCTGCTTCAATAGCTTCGGGAAAAAGAGGAATTTGGATATGTATTGAATCCGGAATAGGAACTTCAATACCTTTTTTTTAGGCACACCGACAGGGCTTTATTTCGCAAGTCTAAGAAAAATGCTTCTGCCGCTGTCTTGTGTTCAGGTTTTAATTTGGTAAAATTTACGTTAAAAAGAACTCTAATCCTTTCCAAGTTTTGTAAAAGGACATTTACATGCTTATGGATTGTTTCTGGTTTAGTGTCTCTTTCCTGGCTGAGACACTTGTGGGATTTCAAAAATATTTCCTTATATGATCTTGCTTTGGTCAAGATATACTCCCACTCCATAGGCACGCGAAAATCTTTAAACTTTGTCAAGGTTGTCAATAGAAGCCAACCTTCTCGTATAGGTCTTTTTTAAGGACCTTTTATGTAACTGGTAGATATTAATAAGTATCTGAACAACCAGTAATGTAATCAATATTATTAGGTATATATCGGGTGACTCCAATTGAATTACTATGTCGTTCTGGACATTAGCATTAGGCTTTTCAATTTTGGAGTTAGTCTTACCCATGTTGGATAAGTACCAAAAGGACGAAAGTGTAAGAGAAGAGAACACAATTCAGAAAAACTAAGGAGTTCGTTGTGGAACGTTTACAAACCGTAGAAATTTAATTTGCTCAAATGCAATTGAGACTGGAGATGTCAGAGCAAAGACTTTATTACAGGGTTTGATCCCTTAAAGTACGATCAAGAATACAAAGGGGCCCATAAGGAAGCGGATTCGGAACAGGATTCTAAAAACGCATGTAGCATTCTATTAAAGAAGTGAGAAAAAGACAATTAGAGACAGAGACGCATTACTAATTTCAAAAGGTTAAAATGTCCAGTTCTTAACAGAATTTCACAAGTAAATAGACGAACCTTCGTTTTCCCCTTTTTAGATGGGAAAAAAAAAAAATTCCAAGATAAAAACCTACCGGCACAGTTTATTGCAGGATTTCAAAAACGCATGTAGAATTTCCTTTTTTTTCTCCTTAGATGGCAAGAAAAAAAATTCTAAGTTAAAAGAACCATCAATAAAGTTTATTGTAATTAAATAGAACTCAATGGTAAATTAAATGGAATCTTGAATGATTCTGCAAAGACAAAGAAAAAAAAATTTCGATATGGAAAAATCAACAATTAAATCAATAAAAAAATTTCTGTATTATTTATCCTTTTTCTATTTTTTTTCTTTCAAGGTTCATTAAAAAAAATCTCTTTAACAAAAAAACTTACGGCTTCCGCCAGTAAAGGGAGATCTGTGACATTTGCCGCATTAGAGAATTTTCTTTTTCTTTTTCAAAATATCATACTTGAATCATTATCAAAGAAACAATTTCTGTATTTTCCTTATTTTTTCAAGTTTTCCATCTTTTCTATAATAAACTCAAAACATGAATTGAACATGTCCTGCAAAACCTTTAAGCTCTCAACTAATTAATCATTTTATTATGCACATTAGAAGTAGCCTCACAAATAAACCTAAGTATTTCATTAAATAAGTTATAAGTATACAATGATAATAATTCACCCATCGATCGCTTCTCTCGCTCTTCCCTCTCTGAACACAGCTTTTTCTTCTGTTTTGTGGTAGTAGATGGTAGATGATTCATATTTTCAATTTCTGATCCGGGCTTATCAATCCTGTTAATCACTCGTAACACTTTATCTTCTCCATTGTGCAACTCAATTTAGCCAATGCTTATTTGGATTTTTCAAATATATATATATAGTTCATTTTCACCTTGCGGGAATAAAATGTCTTTAAACATTTTTGTCCTTTTACTTTTCACTGTATTTTTATTATTTTCCCTTTGCTTTCCTTGTTTTTATTGTAATGTTATTTCATTTTGCATGCAGTTTTCTGCTTCTGTTAATTTAAGTTATTTAAGTTATTAAGTTAATTTAAGTCAACTTTAAGCACTTATCTATATTTAATTTTAAATTTTTTTTTTTTTGTGTTTTTGGTTTTTTTTTTTTTTTTCATTCATGCTCTTGCATGTTTAATGCTCCTGGCAGGATCGCCATGTAATAATAACAATAACCATGAAATAATAACATCTTGTTTGTATTATTACTTTGAATGTTTCTTTATTAATTTGAATGTTTCTTTATTAATTTGAATGGCCGCTTGTGCGACCACTCTTGTTCGTTTGCTTTTTATTATTGAATTTTTACATATTTCTTAAACCTAACTTATGCTACACACAAAATACTTACACTAATACTTAAACACTAAAAGTGTGGGATAATGCACATTCAGCAGTATACATGCTGGAATGTTTTAAGTGTGGACTGTGGATTCATAAACAATGTATGAATCTCGTGTTACATACAGAAGGTATGGTAACGACGACTAGTCAAACACACTACAAGTAAAAACCCTTATTTATCAGGCATGTTCTGAAATCACGGTGATTTTAAACCACGAACGATTTTAAAATCACGTTAGTGGTTTTTTGGTGTTCTGGAAATCACGAGATTTTAACTTTTAAGTAGTGATTTTTACTGTTCTCAATCACGAGCTTAAAGCTCTTTTGTTTTGTTTACTATAAAATTTGCTCATAAAAAGAAGAACAAGAACTAAAAATCACGAAAAAATATAAACAAAAGATAAAAAAATTTCCACACAAAATAAAGCGTATTTTAAAATGAATAAATTTACGGTTCCGTTGTGAAAAATAATTAATTTTTTGACAAAAAATTAATAAAAAACAATTCAAATTAAATGTATTTAATCATTTTGTTAAGGAATTCTAAAAAAAAAATGCTTAAAGTGCTGCAAGTGATTTGATATCGTAGTTTCTGGCCGGTTTTAAATCACGAGATGTCAAATGATTTTTTATGCAGAACACCTTCTTCGTGAATTTAAATCACTTTGAGAGAAAGTGATTTTCAGAACATGCCTGTATAAGTCGTATGAATCCTGTGAAAGGTATTACTTTTAATTAGGTGTGGGGGTCATGTACACAATATATGAAATATGTAAAATTTACATTGTAAATACAAAGAAAATTCTCAATTTTACACAAAAAAAAATCAAAAATATTAAAAGAAGTTTGCCACAGCTAGTGTTGTGGAAAAATAAATTAAAATTTCGAATATTCACAAAAAAAAAAAAATACAGAAAAATATTACACTTTTAAATAAAAAAAAAAAATTAAAAATAAATTCCTAAACCTAAAATAAAGAGGAAAATGTTTCGATTTTAGAAATCCAAGCAAATGTTTTTTGATTTTGCACAGAGCGTTGCTTTTAAAGCCACTATACCCAGAGTAAAATGACACCATCCGTTGTCAAAATGACCACAAACGGTGTCAATAATTTGTGCTCCCTTGTGTGTACTCCTTACAGCATAGTGTTGCAGAATTGACAACGAATGTTGTCAAATTGATACCATACCGGTGATAAATCGACTTCATCTGGTGCAACGAGATTTTTCGCACAGTGTAAGAAACCAGAGGCCGTGTTTTCTTTCTGTTTTCATATATAATAACTTGCAATTTGAGTCGGATTCAAGGACGCAAGGTAAAACTACAATAACTCTAACACGTACATTTAACACCTCTGGGTACTTTCTTTGGTCAGTGTAAATTTTTCTTAATAAAAAAAACTGAAATTGAACGATAAGTTATTACAGTTTCTGATTAAAATGACCGGACTACTTTTTAAATTAAAATTTCTACTGGGTATTATTATTATCATCATGAGCTATAATCGCACCGCAACCTTTAAGATCTATTGTGCAGCCCAGTTCCTAATTACAATCCGAGACTCCTTACGAATCTCGAGATCGCTGTAGGACTAATCTTGCTTACATCTTCTGGGATCAATGCCCCACTACCCAAGCAGCTTGTTCTGGGTCTTGCCACCGCTGGGCACTTGCAGAGAATGTGTTCCGTGACTACTGGGTATGTAAGATTAATTAAAATTATTATCAGCTGATATATAACAACTACATTACGTGTGAGTAATTTTGATTTTTAGTCACACACTCTTTCATATTAACGAGGTGTAATTCAATATTCACACACACACATACATACCACCCGAAAAGAGAACTCATCCAAATAGCAAAGAGCAAATAAATAAATAACAACAACAAAAATTACAACACTCACCAAGCAAAAGAAGTTTTATGTCCTTTGCTGCTTGAATGCCGTCTTCTTTTAGATTTCGTTCAATTAAACGACTTCTAGCGGCTGCTGCCCTCTCCTCAGCACTCTGTGCGCAGCCCATAGTGCGTATTGCTTCAACACAAAACGTTGTGAAGGTCGTTTATATCGGCCGCAAATGGCCGAATACCGTAACACACAAAAAAAAATTTATAGAAATTTTAGGGAAAAAGGAATTCTTTTGTGTTTCCTTTTAAGTAGTTTTTATGTTGTTTATTTTATTTTTTTTTTGTGCTTCTTTTCTCTATTCTTTTTTCTAAGAAACGCCAAACGTGGGTGGAATGTTGAGATTTATAAACACTTTTTAAATACAAACAAAACTGTTGTTGTCATATAAAAGTTGTTTTTAAGAATTTTCGTCACCATTAAAATATCACACACTAAAGCTTAAAAATTAGATTCATGTGTTCTAATTGTTTTATATTTCGTAATAATAAATTAAAAGTTATTTTCGTTAGTTGTTTTTTTATTTAAAAAATTCGTTTTAATATAAAATAAAGCGATTTCTAATTTGATATTTATATATTTTCATTTGGTATTTTTATTCCAATTTTTTTAAATGTTCTTTTCTTAATGATTAATTCAAATGAGGTTTCAATAACTCGAATTATGCTGTTAAAAATACATATTGAAAGAATTAGCTTTTTTTTTTAAATAAACTTAATAGATAAATGCAATTGTTTTTTTTTACAACTGTAGTGCGATTCAGATAAACATTCGTATTGAAAAACCATTATAACGATATTTTAGCGAATTCGGTATTCAGTACCTTTACGATAAAAATATTTGGTACAATAGAAATCGTTATTTGCGATGATTATTTAAATGCTGTTAACTTGGTCGCAAACTTTGAATATTTTTGTCGGAAAGTTACTGAATACCGGATTCGATAAAATATCGTTATACTTGTTTTTTTTTTTCGATACGAATTGTATAATAAAATTCACTGAATCACACTCACTACTTCAAATTTTTAAATTAACGCTGAAAATTAAATACTTAAGGAAAGTAATGATGGTACTTTGACCGAAATTAAAAATTTTTTTTGGTTCCTACATACAGATTTATACAATATCAGAAATTCTGGTAAGTGGCAACTACTAAGGAGTAGCTATGTACAGTAGTTGCTGTACTAAAAATATGGGAGAAATAAAAAAACAAACTTTCGTGTATTTTTTTTTTTTGTTTGTTTTCAATACAAGCGCAAAATTGCAAATAAATATTTACTTAACATCTCCGATCTGGTACTTTTTTTGATAAAGTTTGGGCAAAAGAGAGTAAAGAGAAATAACTCTCGATTAAATCAGCAATAAAAATTTTTAAATTTACAAACAGGTTTAGTGAGGCTAAAATCGCTATTTTCTGTTTATGAATATAATTTTAAGGAAATTCCTCTATTTTGAGCATATGGCTGTAGAATTTTTAAAAGTACGGCCATAAAAAAATTAATATCATTTGAAATGTAAAATTTGGCTTTACTTATATTTTCCATTATTTTTTAATAATATTATTTTTATTTAAACTCTTAAAAATGTGATTTTTTTTTTGTATATTTTAAATGTTTACTTTCTGCAACAGCTGATTGTTTTGTAATCTTTTTTTGGGCAGGGAGAAGAAGAATATTACTCTCTCAAATTCTCTCGTAACAGTTTTGGGTACATTTGAGCACCCGCGAGCTCCCAAAGTATAATACGGCTACGCAGTTAATGTAAAATATGGCTCATTTTGTTTGAAACAAAAAGTTTGGTTTTTTTAAATATATTTTTAATAATTTTTTTTTAAATTTTTGTTTTTTAATTTTGCATAAAAATTTTTTTTGTGTGTCACACCTTTTACAATTTCTTTGAAACTACTGAGCTCATTTAAAAACGAAAGGAAATTTCAATATGGAATTTGGAATTCTCTTTTTTTTTTTTTTTATTAAATTAAACCGCTGTCAAGTCACTTTCTGCATTTAAGAGAACCTCGAAACCGAGCCAGTTTGAAAAAAAAAATTAAGTCCAGCACTTTAAAAATAGTTTGCAGTTGCTGTGTTAAAAAACCTTCTCATATTTCTGTTATTACTGCAGATTTAAATAATTAAAAAATTTTCATTCGGTTTTCCACATAAAAAAATGGTATCTTAAAAAAAAAATTTTTTTTGGAAGAATCCTGAAAGTATTGGAATGTTGCAGGAACACAAACCACTACCAATCTATCTAATTCAAAATGAAAAGAATCTCCATTTTTTTGTTCATAATTTTTTTTTTAATTCTAATTTAAGTAAATTTTAAATATTCTCTTTTGGAATTGAAGAAAAAAAAAACATTTTACACTCTTTCACAAGGTCATTTTATTGTTTTGTTTTTCTTTTCCCCGCATGCACCAACAAGCAGCACCATATGGCTGTTGTGATAAATTCATGATAAATAATTAAAAATTGTTTTTGTTTTAAATTTTAATTACTTTAATGTATCTTTTGTTTTCTATTGTTTACACTATTTTCTGAACGTAAGTATTTTTTGTTTCTTTTTTTTTATTTGTTACAAATTCATTTTCAACATTTTCAACTCTCTTGTTTAATAAAAAGAGATAAAAACACAAATAAAATAAACAACAGTTTCTAACTGTGTAGCCCCTGGTATGAAAGAGAGCAAAAGAATTTTGGGAGATTTTTATTAAAACACTCGTAATTGCAGGCACTCGTTTAATGATTTGATGTTATATATTGTTGTTGTTGTTGTCGATTAAAGCTAAAAAAAAGGGAACCGAGTAAAAACAGCCACAACAAACAGCAAATGGGATGAAAACGGTTTTTTTACACTTAAAACACACAGGAGAAAATTTAATTGTGAAAAAAAAAATTATTGTATACACAAGTCAGTTTCATAAAGTAAATTCCAACAGAATTATGAATCATTCAGCGAAAAAAAAAACCATGAGGAAAGAAATCAAGAATATGAACATGAAATACTTTTAAACAATTGTTTTATCAGATACACATAATTTTTTTTTGCTTTTCGTGTAACACAATTTGCAAAAAAAATAATATTGGTTTTCATTCTAAAGCACATTTTATTAAAGTCTTTTCTTTCATTTTTTTCTGTGCAGACATCCATTTGAAAAAGGAAACGGATATATAGGTACATACATATATTTTTTTTTTCACTACAAGCTTTTATTTATTACCATTTTTAACACTTATTTATTTTATAAAAAAAAAAACACAAATTCTTTCCAAGTTTTCTGTAAAACTTGAATTGTTTAAAGCAAGAAGTAGTTTGACAAAAATGTAATTAATTATATTTTTAATGAATTTTTCTTGGTGCCGCCCTTTGCAAACTTTCACTTAACTGCCAGTTTGACAGCATACTCAATATTTTATCAACAGTCAAACAGTGCGTATGAATATTTTGTTGCTCTTAGGAAAACACATTTACTGACAGACAAAACCCATGGAAAACTAACAAACTCTGTACAACAGACATTAAATACAACACGAATATCAAAATCACAGAGTTTACGAAGTCCAAAAAACGACTTGAAACGAAAAGCCTCGTAAATATATACAGTGTTGTGTGAGTATGTGTGTATCCGTTTGCATGTTTGATTAAAAAAAAAAAAAATAGTACGGAGGAGTACAAAAATGTATCAACAAAGTAAAAGAGCGTAAATAATTGAGAGCGAGAGTATTAATTATTTCTTATGTATGTATATCCTTCACCACAGGTGGGATTATGATGTGTATGTAAAAGGTGATTTTATAAGAACTATCGGAAATTTAAAAAAAAAAAAACACATAAAATTCAGAAAAATGCATGAAATATTTATTTGGATCGATAGTTGGGTCGATATAATTTAATGTTTGAAGATTATTTCATGCAAATGTTGGCCGCGGCTGCGCCTCAAATGGTCCATCCGCTTAGTCCAATTTTGGCATACTCTTTCCAACATTTCGGCCGGTATCTCACGAATAATGTTGGCAATGTTGGCTTCCAGTGCGTCAATCGAAGCGGGCTTGTCCCTATAGACATTAGCCTTAACATAGCCCCACAAAAAATAGTCTAGAGGCGTTAAATCGCACGATCTGGGCGGCCAATTGACTGGTCCCAAGCGTGAAATAAACTGTTCACCGAACTCGCCTCTCAATTGGTCCATTGTTTCGCGTGCTGTGTGGCATGTGGCACCGTCTTGTTGAAACCACATGTCATGCAAGTCAAGCTCTTCCATTTTGGGCAAAAAAAAGTTTGTTATCATCGCACGGTAGCGCTCACCATTCACAGTAACGTTGTGATTCGCATCATCTTTGAAGAAATACGGCCCAATGATGCCGCCAGCCCATAATCCGCACCAAACGGTTGTTTTTTGTGGATGCATTGGTAGCTCTTGCAATGCTTCTGGCTGCTCTTCACTCCAAATACGGCAGTTTTGCTTGTTCACGTATCCATTCAACCAGAAATGAGCCTCGTCGCTGAACACAATTCTTCGATAAAAAAGTGGATCTTCATCTAACTTTTCAAGAGCCCATTCACCAAAAATTTGGCGTTGTGGTAGGTCGTTTGGCTTCAATTCTTGCACCAGTTGTATCTTATAAGGCTTCACACCCAAATCCTTCCGCAAAATTTTCCACGTAGTGGAGTAACAGAGGCCCAATTGCTGCGAACGGCGCCGAATCGATAATTCACGGTCATCACCAACACTGGCCGATACGGCTGCGATATTTTCTTCAGTTCGCACTCTACGTAAGCGTGTTGGTGGTTTAATGTCCAATAATGTAAATTTGGTGCGAAATTTTGTTACAATAGCCCGAATAGAAGCCTCAGTAGGTCGATTAAACTGACCATAAAATGGAAGAAGCGCGCGATGAACTTTCTTAACAGAGCACGCATTTTGGTAATAAAATTCAATAATTTGCAAGCGTTGTTCGTTTGTAAGACGATTCATGATTAAATTATAGACCAAACTGAAGATGTTTGACAGTGACACAAGATACAAAACGTGCGTGAGCTGTCAAAACTAGTGTTGCCAAAAAGATAATAGCAAAAAAATCACTCTTTATGTACATAGGTAAGTGCAGAAAAATAGTACGTAATTGCGACAATATTAAATTGTAACTTCATATAAACTAATACTGAAGAGACGGTTTTGATGCTACTAGTGTGAGGAGTAGAGGACTTATGGTCAAGTACATAATTTTTATCAACTACGACACTGTCATAGCCATATTAAAAAAAATATATACATATGATTAAAACGGTTAGTTTATTAAGCTTGAGGTCGGATTATAAATATTTATTTTTATATCGATAGTTTGCTTCAACTTTGCGCAGCTTCTTCAGGATATAATTATAAATTTATAATAATAATAAGCTTATTAAACTAGCAACTTCAATTATAATAATACCTGCCTAGAACCTGGGAGGAAATGGTCAAAGTCACCCGTGCTAGCTAAAAAATATAATTTTAGAATTATTTTCTAATATCAAATAATAAATAATAAAAATAAATAAAATTTTCAATCAAACGCGAATATTGATTAAAATAATTTTCTTTGAATAAAAATAAATAATTAATTGTGAGGTTGAAATTAGAATGACAGTTGACACATGACAGAAGATGGCGCGTGAAAAGTATGAAAAGAGGTGTTGACGATAAGACGTGAGATGAGAAAGACGTACGACGGATCCAATATAAACGTGTTCAATTAATTAACTAATTTTTTTATGTTAAAGAAAAATCAAATTTTATACAAACTAAACTTTTATTCTAAAAATTTATTTATTATTAGTTTATTTCTTACTAAAATAAAGTAAAGTAAACTAAATAAATACCATATAATTTTCGCTAAATAAATCCAAATTAACGAAATTCACGTTATAGTACGTTCTGGGATCCTGCTATAAATATTAAAAAAGTTCAATTCGACTGTGCCGAGTTTTCACTTCACTTTCCACATTCTTCTAAAATATTCATCTTTAGGTCTGAAAATAATATAATACCATAATACTATTTATGCATTCCCTTACACGACTGCGGAAAGCATTTTTTGTGCGGAAGCAAAATTTGCAATTATTGATTCCGTAATATAGATAAATTACCATACTTTGCTTACGCTTAACATTTCTCACGAAAATTTAAGAAAAATACAAAATTTCACAAAAATAAAATGATGTTTTACTTAATTTGTTTTATTTTCAAAAATAATTTCGTTTTATTTATTGAAAATTAATTTTATTTTTGTTTATTTTGATGTTCAAAAAATGCAAGATTTTTCTTATTCAGAATAGACAAATTTTTAATTCACAATTAAATGAAAAAAAAAATCAAAATAATAAGATTATTCCACAGGAATGAAAAATAGCTTTTTGGATATCGATATTTCTTTTTGCCACATTGATTAAATATTATAATTAACTGATTCAACTACAAATTTTATTGATTCAATTAAAAATTAAAAATTTTTTTTAATTAAAATAGAACGTATTTATTTTTTTCATTAAAAAATTTTTTTTGTCAAAATGGACTTATGACAATCTATTTAATGAAATCTTGAATGCAATTCGGAATATAATTGTGAGAATCGTGGTCTAAGCAAAACCAGTGATATCAGTCTTGGATGGGATGCTCCCATAGACTGGCGGGTAGTGGGCTATCCTATCAATCTAGGTGTTGTAAAATTAGCGCTTTTAGCACTAATTTTAGTGCTTTTTAATATTATCTATGTATTTCAATTCTGTAGTTGTGGTCGAACTTAAAATTGAATGCTATTGTGTACAATTTTCACCTCCAACAATTTTTAATTGAACCAAAATGTTCGAGAGTATTCGGTATGAAATATTTCTGTTTCAGCCTGTTGAGAAAACTTTCAAAATATGTAAATAAATTAGTGTCCAAATAAGAAATTTTATCAAAAAAAAATTATGTTAATACGTAACGAAAACTGTGCAAATTGGATTTATGGTTCTTCTAGAGCTTTTAAAAACATTTTCCCTCTATTTTAGTTTCTTTTTATCGTAATTAAAATTACTAACGACAATTTTCGCCGTTCTTGATAGAGAAATTTGCTAAACATGATACGGTTCTAACGGCTCGTCAGTAATAGATTTTAAAACTGTTGTATTTTTTGTAAGGTTTGTTAAAATAGAAAATAGAAAAAAATTAAAATTCCCACTCTTTTAAATCTGAACACAGTTATGTTACGCACGAAGCGTAAAAGTGTATAATTTGTTGGAGAAAAATCATGATTAAAAAAATTATTAGTATAATGAATAGTGAGCGGTAAGCAACAGAATAGAAATGATGAAAGAAACTACAAAATAGTATTGGTGAAAGTTTCACTGGATATTAAGAATCATTGAACAGGAAAATAACTCACAAACAGGCAAGAGTCAGTAGTGTAAGAACACTTGTTAAACTGTATGAAATCTAGGCGAAAGAAAAATGATAAAATGCTCTTTCTCGCCTTCTCTCTTTGGTGCTCTTCCGTTAATGCGCATGATCTACAGAAGTCACAGATATAAAAAAGTGCATGACTTTTCTTATAAACAAATTAAATATCTCTATAATTGTTGGTACATTCTATAAAATAACACAATAACAATTAACTTATAATTAATGTATGACGTACTCGTACATACATATGCAGCGGGTCCTTCATAGGGATTTTCGACGTATTTGCAAATAGCAAAATTTCGCCGTATTAAACGGTAAGTTAATTTCTTATTAACTAATTCACGAAAATAATACCTGATTAAAAACACTATTTGCAAATAAGGTGTTAGACGTTGTCACTTAAATTTTTCCTGTTTTTGGCGATTATTTAAATGTTTTTTGTTAAGAACTTTAATTAAAATGGCAAATTTTATTAAGCTTCTTATAATCTATTTATAATTAAGGCTTAGTAAAATAGCCATTTCAATTAAAAAGAATTGTGGGCGGAACGTGCCACCGAAATATATTATTTCACAGCTGCTTACTAAATGCAGAAAGTGTCGTCTGTCAGGGTAAAATTTTAATTTTCATTAATGAGATTTTAATGCAAATTAACGCCGTTGAGTTGGGTAGTTGTGAACAAATTTTATTTGAAAACAGCTTGCGATTTTAATCTGTTAGACTTTTTGTGGGTATTTTTAAAGTCGCAGATCGCAGCCCGGCCCGTTATGAGCTAATGCCATGGAAAATATCATATCTAGCAAACCCGGCACACATTTGCCTGATGTTACAGTCCATAGGCCTTTCAAGCGTTCGTATCTCTCACACACTTTATGTTATTTCAATTCTAAATTAGGAAGCTCTTATTGAAAGACCCTTTCTTATATAAGTATGTACATGCATGTACTTATAATAAATACTTTGCTGGAGCATGTTTACATTAAATGTACTCACAAAACAGAAAACCAACAATTATTTCAATATTGGACGAACAATATGTACAAGCATTATTATCAACAACAAAATTTTAAATTAATAAAAAATTATTGTTAATTAAGAGATTTTTTTCTGATACAGAAATTTAATTAAAAAAAAGTAGAACCATTCCCAATCGAGAGTTAAAAATCATTTTACTTTTATATATGTTTTATTGTTATTAACTCAAGAAGTCAATTTTTTAAATATGACTTCTTTAAAGAAAATGGCCCATAATCATAATCACAAAAAAGCGACTTTTGTTTATAAGAATTTAATGAATTTAAATTGTCAATAACGATTGCTCTTTGATATTATCTTTTTAAGGGGAGTTATCGAAATCTTTACTTAAGTTTTATCACACCATAAGAATTCTTTTATAAAGTTATTGAAAACATTTTCGAACCTGAACAAATCGATAAATAACTTTTTCGTTGATATCGATAGTTTATTTATTCTATCGATAACTTATTAATAAAATTTTTAATAAAAAAATAATAAAAAAAAATACCGACTAATTTCGTATTTTTTTAAAATAAAACAATTGTGTCAAACAATTTTATTTTAAATTTTATGTGAAAAGTGCAAAAAACGATAAATAACTTTTTCGTCGATATCGATAAATTATTTATTCTGTCGATAACTTATTAATAAAATTTTTAATAAAAAAATAATAAAAAAAAAATACCGACTAATTTCGTATTTTTTTAAAATAAAACAATTGTGTCAAACAATTTTATTTTAAATTTTATGTCAAAAGTGTATAAAAACTTTTACACGAAAAATGCAACCTTATTTCCACTTAAATGCATATAACTCTGACTTGTATTACACCATTTATTCCTCCTTTTTTGTGTGAACAACCCATTTAGTAAATGAATTAATTAAATTGACTTTCATCATTATTTTGGTTAAATTAGAGATCAACCCAGTAAATCTCAATTGGAACAGAAAGCTTCACAACTTTGTTAAAGTTTTCGATTAATTTTTGATAACTTACAAAAGGTATTTAACTACTCTATTTTAATTTTAAAGTTGAGTCAAAAATCTGTTTTTTGCCCTACAAAATCTTCGCCGCTACCGGTAACTTGTAATAATGGCTTTAAGTAGTTTTTAACCTAAGTAATAAATTATCAGCAGCATTTAAAGAAAAATTTCGTTTGTGATAAATTTCATTAAAAATAATAATTTCCTTTAACTTACGTTTTAATTTCATTAAATTAAAGAAACTAAATTATTTCATAACCGTACGAATACTTTGTAAATGTAATAGCATGCACTTAAAAGGCTTCCAGGAAAAAGGATATAAAAAATGTGTTTTAAATAACAAAAAAACTTCTGTGCTTCCACACGTACTCACAAATGTACTGGCACATGCACAAATACAAACAAAAAATAATTAAAAGCTTCACATCAACTAAAATACATTTATTCTTGACAATATTTTTTTTATTCTTTTCAATTTCTAAGCATGTCATCAACAAAATTTTTGTTCAGATAAAAAAAAACGTAGGATATGTACTGTATGTATAAACGAACGAATAAGATGACAAATTTGCATTTATAAGAAAATTGACATCAAAGTCAATTAGTTTTATTTAGTCATTTAAAAGTTCGAATTCGAATACAATTATTATAGAAAGTCAAGTGGTTGGTTGATCATTATTTTTTTTTTTTTTCATTTATTTTTTTAACGCTACTGGCGGTGTATGAGAATTTTTGTTTTTCTTGTGTAGCAAACATTTTTTTAAATCTGTAGGAAACTACGCTTTTCAAGAAATCTGAATATCATACTACTATAGCACATAATTTTTCTGTAAAAATTTATTTAGAACAAACAATTTCTTTTAATTTAATTTCTATAGCTGAAAATGGTTATTCTGGACAACAAAAAACAAGAAATTTTTCCTGCGTAATAGCAAACAATTTTTTCAAGAAATATAAACCTACCACTGTTCCGCAGAATAATTTTCTCAGTAGCAGTGAAATTTTTCTATAAAACAAATAATCTGCAGCAAACATTTTATTTAAAGAACAATTACTCCATAGCAGAAAATTATTTTATAGAAAAAAAAAATTCAGAAAAAGTGAGGACTTTTTAAAAATAAAGCTCTGCACAAGGTTTTATAGACAATTTAGCATAGAAATAAACAAGCTTTTTTGGAATTTTTTTTTCTATGTAAAGTTACTTTCTATAACAAAAGAGTTTTATAGAAAAAAATTTATCTGTAGCAGACAACTTTGGCATATTTTCTAAAAAAAAGTGTTTTAGTTTAAAAAAATTTTTTTTTTAGAAAATGATATGAATTTTGCTACAAAAAATTTCTTCTGTAGCAAAAATTTTTTAATCGGAAAAACATATTTTCTAGCAAAAAAATTTATTTCAAATTATTACTACTGAAAAAGTACTTTCTCGGCTCTTGGCTGAAGATATATGAATAAAGTCTTGGGTAGTTCACGAACGAACTATTCACATTGTACTATTCACATATTTGAACTGAGCGAACTAGTCCGCATTTTGAATTCCTATAGTTCATTTCCTTGCTCTTTATTTTAAATGAAGAACCTATAAATGAACGAACGAACTAAACTTAAACGAAAACAATGACGAAGGAACGAAAGTTGCAAACTATTTTCTTTTACAAAAATGGTATTTAAAACAAATAAACTGAAGAAGAGAAAATGTATTATGCGTGCTAAAAAGCTTAATTTTAAGATTTTAAAATTAAAACTTAATTTTTTTTTTTAGCCATATTGACTAAAGTACTTTTTGAATTACATTATAAAAAAAGAAATCGAAAACTAAATTTAAAAATTTTTCGAAATTTTTGTTGTTGTTGTTTTGCTTTCTATTTTCGTAAAAAATTCCTTTCAACCCCTATTCGATACCATTTTACATAATAAAGAAAGTTCAATGACAATCAAAAGTATAAGTGATAAAGATACAAAAGATCAAATGAACTAAATGAACGAACTATTCCTGTTTAATTTTTGAACTAAGAAGAGCGCTCACTACGGAGCACAAGTCTAGAATAAAGTATTCCGTCGATTTAAATGTTTCGGCCTCGATTAACTAATTATCATTCAATAAAAATAAATTTAAACAATTAAAGACGAACGCAAGTGAATGCTTCGTTCTCCAAATAGCTACCACGATCAAATTTAGAGGAACAAATTTCGTGTGATAGCTAAAACTCTGCTCCCCGACTTGTTAAATTCGATGCTTTATATATTCACTGATTTGTACTTAATGAGAATTATAAGTTTTAGCTGTTCGCTATATATTTCAGGTTGGTCTGTTAAGTTACAAGCAAATAAATATGTATTATTGATTTCTGATGTTTTGCTACCTATATGTGCTTACAATAAAACCGAGATATAGTTTATTATTTATTTACAAGTCACTTTACAACTATACATGTCAAGATGATGAACATATTCACATTCATATTTTATGTGCATAAATCTTTGTAAATTAAACGTGAATAAATGATAGAATGAGTGAGTGAGTGAACGAATAATTAATTGTAAGCAAAAGATGCTCGAAATAAAATTCCATTAAATTGCTTGTTAACCTTTTAATCTTTTATCACGTTATTAAACTAAATAAGGAACAACAGCTTTGTTCGTCTACATGCATACTCGTACATAGATAAATATTGTCTGACAATATGTGAAAAGAATCTCTGAACGAGGTACAATTCATATTTTGTTTGAATGTCAGAATATGCTTGTTTAGTCATAAATTGTTGTTCCTTATTGTATTGGTTCCATTCATTCCTTCATTCCTTCATTCATTCATTCTTGATGAAAGTGATGCATGTAAGTAATTGTTCTGCAGTAGCTATTGGTGATTTCTTTGACTAATTACTTCCATGTTTAAACTTAATTAAGAGCTTGTTTGATTATTTTTTTCTGTTTTAGATGTTGATATTTGATATTTTCTTTTGTAATTGATATGAAATATTTCCAGTTTCTGTAGGTTTGGAAGCCAGAGAGGTATTTAGTTTAACACTATATAAAAATTATAAATTATTATCGGAAGACTAATATTATTTGAAATTTTCAAGCTAAAATGTTTATTTATTTTAAATTTTATAAAACCGTTTAACACAATTTGTTGTGTTTATTTGTTCAATGAATTGAACACAAAAATCTTCGGAGATATACAAACGAATGTTTTGCTAATAATCTGTACGATTTCATTCACATATAATATTATTTGTACCAGCTAAAAGGTTATCCATCTTTAGTATATGTAAATTACAAGAGCTTTAAAAATCAAATAAACAAATAAAAGGAAATACTGTAGACTCATGGGAATAATGTATTATTTTTAGTTTTTTTTTTTTAATTTCGAATCCAAAATAGAACCGGAAATGAAACAAAAAAAGTACGCTAAACGCACATTTTTCCCAAAAGAATTTTTGTGCTATTGTTAAAATTGTCTTGTGCTTTATAGAAGTTTTGTGTTATGTAAGAATTTCTTTTATAAAGAAGTTGCTTATATGTCAAAACGCAAAGAAAAAATATGGTTGAGGCAACCACAATATAGAGGAATTTTTGCTACACAAGGACTTTCTGTTTCTATAGAAAAGTTATCTGCTATTATCTGCTACAGAAAATTTTTGCCTAAAAAGGACTTTTATCATTAAAAAAAAAAAAAAAAAAAAAAAAAAAAAAAAAAAAAAAAAAAAAAAAAAAAAAAAAAAAAAAAAAAAAAAAATTCCACTACTCAAAACTGTTTCTATAGAAAAGTTGTTTCATACCCAAGAATTTTTTTACAAAAATGTTGGCTAATACACAAAAGATTTTGCTACAAAAAAAAGTTTGCTACTTACAAATATTTTCTATAGAAAGATTGTCTGTTGCACAAATGTTGTATTTACTATACAACAAGAAAAAACTATTTACTAAGCAAAGATTTTTTTTCATAGAAAAGTTATTTGCTACACAATATATGTACCTGTTGTAGATCTAAATCGACTGTACGTGTGTTTGACATTGTAATCTTACTAAACGTCTGGACCGATGTAATTGAATTTCTGTGTATGCGTTTGGAAGGTTTAGCGTCACAAAACCGCCGCTGCTGTCAGTATATAGAGCTTTACATTGCAATAAAACAACGATGGATTATTCGATTGACATGAATTTTATTTATCAGAAAGATAATCTTGTGGCATTACATTTTAAATATGATTTCTGGCATATGACCGGCACGGCTGGCTCGGATGTAGTCTAATCTGGACGTTCAATTTTCGATGACTTTTTCCAACATTTGTGGCCGTATATCGGCAATAACACGGCGAATGTTGTCTTCCAAATGGTCAAGCGTTTGTGGCTTATCCGCATAGACCAATGACTTTACATAGCCCCACAGAAAGTAGTCTAGCAGTGTTAAATCACAAGATCTTGGAGGCCAATTCACAGGTCCAAAACGTGAAATTAGGCGGTCACCAAACGTGTCTTTCAATAAATCGATTGTGGCACGAGCTGTGTGACATGTTGCGCCGTCTTTTTGGACATCATGGTTGTTCAATTCAGGAATGAAAAAAGTTAGTAATCATGGCTCTATACCGATCACCATTGACTGTAACGTTCTGGCCATCAACGCTTTTGAAGAAGTACGAACCAATGATTCCACCAGCCCATAAAGCGCACCAAGCAGTCAGTTTTTCTGGACGTAATGGTGTTTCGACATACACTTGAGGATTAGCTTCACTCCAAATGCGGCAGTTTTGTTTGTTGACGTAGCCATTCAACCAGAAGTGCGCTTCATCGCTAAACAAAATTCGCTTATGAAAATCGGGAACAACGGCAATCTCGTTTTGTGCCCATTTGCAAGCCTTGTTCAGGCGTGAGTCTATTCATGATGAATTGCCAAACCACTATCACTATCTTGAACAGGTATACCAACTAAAAGTTCTATACGTCTATAAAAACACCCTTTACATAACTGTTTCTACCCGGTTTTGAACGGTCCTTTACTCTATGAGCACGATTTTTTAGAGGAAGAAGATCGAATATACAAAAATTTTAAGGCAAAACAACGTTTGTAGGGGTAAGCTAGTTCATTTATAAAAAAACAGTTTGCTACAGAGCATATTTTTTATAGAAAACTTGTTTGCTACACAGCAAAAAAACAGAGAGTAATTTTTATCTTATGAAAAGTTTTCTACAAGAAAGAATTTTTTATAGAAAATTGTTCGCTACAAAATAAAATTTTCTTTACATGTTACAGAGCAATTTTTTCCTAATAAAGAAAATCTGATATGGAGATTTTTTTTTTTATAAAAATAAGTTGAGTGCTACTGAGCAGTTTTTTGTAAAAAATTTTATGCTACCAAACAATTTTTTATTTTATAAAATAAATAACTGCTGTCGAAAATGAACTACTACAGAATAAAATCTGTGGCGGAGCTTTTTTCTATAAAAACGTTTTGTGCTACAGAACACGATTTTTTATACTAAAACTATATGCTGTTAGACAACTTATAGACCGTTTTAAAGTGCAAAACAATTTGCTATGGCACAGCCTTTTCTTTAATATCTTCTTTAAAAAATATTTGCTATAAAGAATCTTTGCTTACTAAAGACGAGATTTTAATTTAATGCGTTTGCTATAGAAAATTTATTGTCACAAAAAATCTTTTAAAACACTAGAATTTTTTTTTAATTTAATATTTTCTTTTCATTTTCACATAATTTTTTAAATTGATGTTTGTTGAATTTTATTTTCCGTAACTTAATTGGTTGTCAATTTTATTAAAGAAAATCACAATCTTACCAAAATAAATGAAACCAAAATTAAAATATAAAATTACAACGTACAAAGAAGCACAGAGACTACATGACTAAAAACAGTTGTTTATACGAGTAACTTATTTTCTTTTTTGTTTCTCATTCTGTTTATAAACTTTAACGTCCAAGAGGCAACAAATGAAAAATTTACGAAAAGCTGTCAGACAGCCAGGCAGTCCAGTTTGCTGTACAATTATTCAAAATGGCCAAAAGACTTCCGTTTTTTGCATATTGAATTGTATTTGTTTTCAACTTGTATTTTAGTTTTCTTGTATTCTTTGCTTTTTCGTTTTACAGGCACACACATTCACAAGCATAAGCAAGTCTTGTTGCTTGTTTCCGTTTCCAAATAAAACGATCAAATAAACCACTTCAATTGTACTGTATCAACGATAACCTCGTCTTTTTGGAGCAAGAAAAGGAAGAATTGCACTTCATGCTAGAGTGGTCAAAGGCACAACATTTACAATAACAACAACAATGGTAATAGTAGTGACAACAGCAACAAACAAAGTTGTTGTGCAATTCCAAACTAAAGGAAAAACATGCAGCACATTTTGTAAGCATATGGATGGCATACAAAATGCTAGCAAACAGTGGAACAAATTCTGTAAATAGTAGACAGATAAATTTGAAATTTTAATTTTTGACATTAGAAAGTTTCTATAAAGAGGCGGAGTCATAAATTGATTTTGGTCTTTTTAAATTTGATTTCTTTTTCCAAAAGATTTAAATTAAATGTTAAAAAATTTAAAAAGAAAAATAATGAGCACTTTTTTATACAAAGTTTTACTTTAATTAAATACTGTTGGCTATCACTAGTATATTGTGTTGTGTTGTCCTGTGCTTTTTAACTTCAAGTTTTAATATTCTCATTATCGAGTTACTCTTCAATGACAAGCAGGCCATGTAAAAATTCATAAAAGCTGCCAGTTAATTTTGTTTATTATGACTCTACGTATGTGTGTGTATAAGTATTCTCATATGTGTGGTAGTACATATTTAAAAAAACACACCCCGAATACATTTGGTTTTATGGTGCTTTTAAGGGTCGATGATTGCCAACTTTTTATGTTAATAATGGGATGACATGGACTTTAATGGCATGTGGTTTCAATTAGGCGCTCCTAAGTAGCATACAACCCATTCAACAATAGCCATTGAGCAGGAGTGAATTGAAGGCGTGGTTGTTTTACATGGCACCAAGATCCTGAGAATTAAATCTATTTGACTTTCCTTATCAGTCATGTTTTGAAAATCACTTTTTCTCAAAATGATTTCAAGCCACGAAAATGATGTTCTGCGCACAAAATCGTAAGCATTTTGCTTGGAATTCGTTAACAAACTGATTAAGTCATGTAATTTAATTTAATTAAAATATTAAAAATATCCTGTATTTTTTCTGGACAATTTTTTTCTTTTGTTTATATTTTTTGTGATTTTTATTTCTTGTTCTCTTTTTCTGAGCAAAATTGTATTGTAAACAAAGTAAAAGCTTTAAGCTCGTGATTAAAAATCTATACATATAGGGTCCGCCAAATAACTTTTTTTTTTTTAAATGCTATAAAAACATCGAGTGTAGCTTCGGCTGTGTGGCACGTAGCGCCGTCCTGTTGAAACCAAATGTTGCCAATATCCTCTTCTTCAATTTTTGTGAACAAAAATTCGTTCAACATGGCCCGATAACGATCGCCATTGACTAACGGCCACTCCTTGCTCATTTTCAAAGAAAAATGGCCCAATTATGCCTCTGGACCAAAATCCGCTCCAAACAGTGACTCGTTTTGGGTGCGTCGGCTTTTCAATGTATGCGTGCGGGTTTTCTGTGCCCCAAATGCGACAATTTTGCTTGTTTACATACCCGCCAAGATCAAAATGAGCTTCATCTGAAAAGCTGATTGTTTTGGCCCACTTAGCGAAGCGAAAACACAACCATATTCTTTCAGCGGAAGGATAAAACTAATTATCTGTCAAATCAGACATGAGCTAAGTGTTACCATTCACGAAATAAGCACTAGTTGAAAAAAAAAACGTTCGATGGCGGACTCTTTATAAAAGATTAACGTTACTGACTGACTGACTAACTTATCATCATCATCTCACAATGTGTAGGACGAATAACAAGGGATTTTTGGAAATTCGAATATTAAGGGGGTAAAAAAGGGTATAATCGGACTTCTTATATATTCGGTACTACTACAGATAGAGCCAAAATTCAAACTATAAAATATTCTACTAAAAAAATAAGCGAATGGGTATTTGGTACTTTTTTGATATTTTTACATTTGTGGAATAAAAAGAGTAAAATACTAACGTTGGTACGTTTTCAAAAGCAGTTGTCTTTCAAAATAACAATCACAGCAACAAAAACTAAATTTGTATTCGCATTTTCTTAAAAAATCTCCAATATATTGGTACTTTTTTTAAATTCGGGCAAATAAGGGTTAAAATGTGAACCCCTTTTTACTACTATTTACGTAAATTGATGAAGCATATAATTATTTCATAATTAATTTGTAACATCCAATAAAAATCAATTTAAAAAAATGTTTGCAAGGGAGAAAAAAGTACCAAAATGGAGAAATATGATTGGTACTTTAGTTTAGTGGTATTTTTATGTTATTTGCAAACGTAGAACTATGACAGTAGAGTTAAACAGTACTGAATGAAATAAGGAATCGTAAACGGGGCATTATAGTACTTTTTATTGATTTCAATAGTTTACTTTTTGATTTTTTAGTACGAGACTGGGCTCAAACTTTCAGTTCAAAGTGAAAAATAATTAAGACAGAAAATGGTACTTGTTAATGGTACTTTTTGATATTTTTTTATTAACGAACCTAGAACCATGAGATTGGGCTCAAACGATCTGAAGCAAAATGAGAAACCATAATTTATTTAATGTAAACGAATTTAGAAGTACGAGATTGGGCTCAATCAGTCCTAAGCAAAGTGAAAAATCATTAAGGGGCAAATGATATTTTTTTATTATTTTCTTTTGCTACCTTTTGAAATTTTATTATTAAGGAATTTAAACAATAGATTTTTCTCAAATGGTCTGAAGCAAGGTGGAAAACCATAAAAAGGACAAAACGGTACTTTTTAATGTTTTACTTTTTTTTTTTTTTTTTTTTTTTTTAATGAGAGAACTGAGATTGGGTCAAACGCTCTGGAGCACAGTAAAAAATCATTAAGAATCACAACCATACTTTTTACAGATTTGAATGTCACTTTTTGATTTGTTTATATTTATTAACGAACTTAAAACATAACGAATCTAAAACTATAAGACCGGCCTCAAGCAGTGCTCAGTAAATAGAAAAATCAATAAACTGACAAAATGTTAATTTTTATATGTGGTAATGATAACTTTTAATTTCATTTGTATTAAAAACTTAGAACTGAGATTAAATGATCTACAATGAAATAAGAAATTATGGTCCTTCGCTGGCAAAGTAGCGAATTAAATGCTAGTCAATCATAAAAGCTAAAAATCTCGTGATTTTCACAACACTAAAAAATCACTTATGATTTTAAAAATTTTAAATGTAGTTTAAAATCACGGTAATTTCAGAACATGTGGTATATTCATAGATCTACACGAATATAGTCAGACACTTCGTCAGAGTCATTCAAAACATTTATAATGCGAGCCACCTTTCCAACACTTTGGTAAAGGCAATTTCAATATTTTTCTTTTCTTTCATGATCCAAATTTGTAGATGAACAATTGTTTTCAAGATAATATCGGTTTCAACTAGAATCAAATAGGCGGGTTGAGGCGTTTGGCTAAATATGAATAGTTCCAGGGAAAATTTTGCTGGGCCGCAAAAAACACAAATTTTTATTAATAATATGAGAAAAGAAAAAAACTCCCGATTGAATTTTTGATTAAAGCTGCGCTTAATGTTGCAATCGTAATTTCTAGTTTGTTTGAGGAAAAAATCGTCTTTAATTTTGTTTCTGTGTAATTTTTCATTTATTTTTATTATTAC
Source organism: Thelaira solivaga (assembly GCA_947397855.1). NCBI lineage: Eukaryota > Metazoa > Arthropoda > Insecta > Diptera > Tachinidae > Thelaira > Thelaira solivaga. The sequence continues at coordinate 27,932,878 of OX377614.1, forward strand.
GAAGACACTAAAGACATGCACAGTTACACTCAAATGTACCAGTTTCTATAGCGGTACTCAGTGTTTGATGCAAATGGTCTTGCGTCATTGCAAGTGCAAAATATCGTAGCTTTTACTTTGCTACCCAACAACAATATACCCACAGTTGCACTTGCTACATTATTGCGTTTGTGCAATACTCAAAATGGTATAGCTCTTTATGTTGCGTGTATTGCAATATCATTACCACGATATTGATTTGCACAATTTACAAAGTAGCTTGTTGACAGAGTCTCAAAAAGCGATTTTTTTATAACTAAATTTATTACTCGTAACTAAATTGTACTCAAGTTCCATTAAAATCGCTAAATTCATTTAAAGTTCGCATCGTGTTGTCATCACTAACACCAGCTGACACTTGTAAGCAAAAAAAAAAAAAAAATACATCAAATCTAAAATTCAAATAATGGAATCTGGTTGTGCCAAACTAAAGAGATAATAAAAAGTGGACCAGAGAAGAAATCCACTGAATTAAAAAAATGTTAACTGGTGTCAGCTGTTTTATATGTTGCAATAAATGTTGCACTGAATTTTGCCACGTTTGGTTAAACAGCACTCACAATTTTAGTCGAAAACAATGCAATTGCAATGGGTGCAATTTTTAAACGCACCAAACACTGAATACCGCTTATGTTTTTCTGCTTTCAGTGCGTATTGTAAAGTATAGTATGAGTTTGTAATTGCTAAATTGGATGTGAGTGAGTAGAAAAAATGTGCCAATAGTCGACAGTTTATCATGGTATTACTCTGATAGCACTCTGTAATGGTACAGGCTATATATCTTGCTATTTTGAAAGAGGTATAAGTCCACTTTTTTTTATAAAATGAGTCGGTGATAATTTTAGTAAGATGGTGCTACGAAATTGCTAAAATGACTACCTTTTTCAAAAATGAATGAATATATAGACAAATAAAATTCAACAAAAAATCAACAAAAATGTCTCAGTGTATAACATAATTGTGTGTGTGTGTTTCTACAGTGTAAAAATTTGGTTCATTAATCTAATGAAAAAAATTCATTATATTCCAGTCAATGACGTCTTATTAGACTAATGAAATATTTCATTCATTTCTTTCAGTGTAGTTATTGCAAAGTCTTTGCTTGCGGCTTTTGTGTGAGTTTAATTACATCACGTGTATCAGCTTTTTTGTATTCTTTTATTATTTATAAAGTTGGATGTCTTCCAAGTATTGTTAAAGAATTTTAGAAAATGCAATACACACACACACACAATTATAAAAAGGATTCTTTGAATAAATAATTTTATTTAAATTTAGTAATACAAACTTGTTGCATAATTAAAACACATTGAAAGCAACAAAAAAAAACATAAACAATTTTACACTTTAAATGGTTTTTAACTAAATTTTAAGTTTCAAATATGAAAAAGTTACTTTTTAAAATTTTATTTTTTAATAAAACTGATAAATTTTACATATAAAAAAAATTGATTTTATTCGACGCTCAAAGGAAATTCGACAATAGTCTTTAAATTCTCTCTGGGTATTAACACTGAATAAAAAAAAACCATAAATTACACAGCAAGCCAGCCAGCTTGCGTCACACTCCTTTCAAGCCTTGTTGTTACTTTAGATTTTTTCTCTTTTTTTATGATGTTTTGGTAAATAATCAAGGTTGGTTTGCTTGCCATTGACAACGGCAAGAGACAATTAAATTGTTTTCGTGTTTTTTTGCAATTTCTTCGTAGGAAAGGGATATGCTGTGTGTGTATATATTTTCTCTAGATTCAGTCAGTCATTTGATTTCCAAACAAATAAAAATACATATTTTTAAAAATATATGGCCTTTAAGCTGTTATTGTTGTTGTACTTTTTAATGTCACTAACTTTTGTTCTCAGAATACAAAATTTATTTTCTACTAACTGCAAATCACAAGCAATAAATAAATGAATTGATTAAGATATAAAATTTAGGCTGCAAATGGATGACAAAAAATGGTTGCAAAAATAAAATAAAAATGATTTCAGTGCTGAGTTAAAAAAAAAACGGCCAAGCAAACATTTTTGAGTGGAACGACCAAAAATTTTATGTCTGGAAAAATTTTGTTTTAATAAAAGGTTTACTAACTCAGTAAATTTTTAAAGAATTTAGAAAAAAAAAAGTTGGGTTTCACTCATAAATAAACATATTTTGAAAATAAATTCAAAAATTGTACGGTTCCTTTATAAAATAATGTTGAAAAATGAAAAAAAAAAAAAAAATTTTAGTCTAGAAATTTCCACAGATTTCTAAAGTTTACTTTAAAAATATATATACCACTCAAACGGCCTCAAGGGTTTCTTTCTAAGTCCGCTGAAAAACTTAAATTCGTTAGATATGTAACTAAGTTCCATATCTAACAAAGGTACGAAAAACCGGTTTTTTTACCCATAACTCAAGACTTTGGGGCTGCTTGGCAAATTTCAAATTTCAGATTCTTGTTGTACTCAACAGCACCTACCAGAAAAATAATATCACTTGACATGTATTTTACCCTTTTTTGTTTCACTGTGTAATTTAATGCGGATAATATTTTTTTAAATACAAATAACGATACAAACGTACTGTAAATTTTCAACCAATAGCAACAAGCTTATGAAATTTTTTTTTAATAAATTTATGTATGTATGTATGTGTATGTATCAGTCGTATCCTTGCATATGAAATTTAACAGACAGCTCAAATTTCTAAGTAGTTGCCCGGTGCTGACTGTATTTAACCCATAATTCAATTCTTTACAAAAAGGATATGTGACCCTGGCTATGAAAAGGTGGCTTATGACTCAAAAAAAAATTTTTCCACTTTTTTTTTGGTTTCGATAGTTTTCGAGACACTCTTTCACTTGGTGAAAACTAGAAAGTCTTAACTTGCTTAGAAGTGTACTAAAAATGTAGAGAATGTAGAGAAGAGCACAAATGAAAGAAAAACTGAATTTTATTGAAAACGGAATTGAAAAATTTAAAAACAGGATCGCTCTTTATATACACACACGAACTTATCTCATTTATGCTCTTTTCCTTTTTTGGTTGCCTTTTGGGCATGACTGTTCATAATGCAAAAGAAAAACTACTAAGAAACTGACGAAATGCATTGTTTATCTTTAACAGCTGTTTCTCGTAATTTCTTTTTTGAGCCATAAGCCACCTTTTCTTAGCCAGGGTCACATATATGGAAAGCAGGCATATCCTTGATGTGAAATTGCTCGGTTTTCACTGTATTTAATCCATAATTCAATTTTAAAAAATACATATGGCAAAAGGCATGTCCTTGTACCGCTTGACATGCACTCTTTAAGGCAGATTAACACCTTATGGTGTTAACCACCCTATTATTATATGATTTTCCAATTATTTTAAAAATGTATGTAATAATTAGAGTTAAACTTAATATTTTAAATAAAGGATATATGGGAAGCAGTCATATCCTTGGACCGACTGGCTTAAAATTTAACAGAGAGGTTAACAGCTTAAATCTCAAAGTAGTTACCCAGTTTTTACTGTATTTAAGTCTTAATTGAATTGAAGTACAGTTAAAATTAAATATTTTAAATAAAGAATATGTGGAAATCAGATATATGCTTTCCAGAAAGGAAATATTTGCCCAGTTTTTAATATATTTTAGCCATAATTAAATTATTTATAAAAAATATATTGCGGAAGAAAACATATATATCCTTAAACGAATTGTTGTGATATTTAAGAGTTAGTTTAACAGCTTAAATCTCACAATATTTCCCGGTTTTGACTATATTCAAGCCATAATTGAATTCTTTCTAAAAAAAAGGGATATATGAGAAGCTATCATATCCTTGCACCGATTGATGTGAATTTTTTTAGGGAGACTCACACTACATTATCACAATTATCTTCCAAACTCCACTGCATTTTGATATAAATTATTTTACACCTCAATGTTTTTAAATAAAGAATACGAGTATATGGAAGGCAGTCACATTTTTGCATCGATTAATGTGAAAGTGTTAGGGAGATTAATACCGCACCAATATTTTAAAGCTCATTACGATAAAAATCCAATTTTTGTATAATAAAATACATATCCTTAAACTGATCGTTATGAAATTTACTGTTAAGTATACATTTTTATGAAATTAATTACACATTTTCACTAAACTAGTATCAAAAATGTTAATAAAACTAAATTTTTTTTAATTAAAGGATACGGGAGACAAGCATATCACTGCAGCAATAGGCCCAAAACTTTCATAAAATATTGGTGGCACAATTTTACAACTATTTAACAATTTACAAAGGATTTTTCATAATAAATGGTTTTAGAACTTTAATGCTGCAAACTTAAATTCTGTAAATAATTCTTTGAACAAAAAACTGCAAAATATTCTCTGAAAAAATTTCATTTGAAAAAATCCTTATTTTAAATAAAAAAAAATATTTTCTATAAATTTTGTAGGAACATTTTGGCTAGATGTCAGAAAACCTTAAAAAAATATTTTGCCAAAAATAAAGCAAGATGGCAGAGTGCCAATCAAGTTTACTGAATTAATTTGTGTGTCTTTATGTTGAGTCTGTGGCCAAAGACAACATTGCTGGAAATAAATTTTCTTCTGCGACTGAATGAGTCTTTAATTATAGACACACTCAACTTAACAGCTGTAAAACAAAATACTACAGGCATGCCTTCACACACATAACTTTATAAAGTCTTTTTCATGCAGCGCTTTTTATAAATTTTAAAATTAAAAAAAAACAGAGTGGTGTGTGTGAAATATAGTATCCTCGAAGTTTCTTATTCGTTTGAAAGGCCTATGGACGCCCGAGGGCCCCTGATTTGAGAAAACACATTAAGCCAATGCTGCACTTGTAGCTGCAACAATATGCTCACTATCAACTGTCAAAGCACGAAATTTTTTACAGGAAGAACAGTTACTTTTGTACTTCTTTTTTTTTTTTTTTTTTTTTTGCGCGGTTTTTTCATTGACGACGCAGTGTCGTGATTTCATATAACGACTGACCATAAATAAAAAGAGTTATTGTAAAGAGTTCAAATTTGGCATACACATTATCAAACACAAAATTTCAAAAGTTTCGGAACAAAGATTCGTGTCCTTCCCATATATCCTTAAAATAAAAATTGCCATAAACGTATGAAAACAAGTTCAAGCTTCAGGAAACTTTGTACAATCGTTGGATATGATATTCTTAACGGTTTGATCAATTTTGATCCAAATCAGATTATTTACACGTCCCACTTAAAAATGTCCTTTTTCGAAAAATTAAAAAAAAAGTAAGTTTTCTTAAACTAATTTTGTACACAAAACACTTGTAGTAAACTCAACTTCCAATTCGGTGCAAGGATACGCTCACCTCACATATATCCTTTACGTTAAAAACGGTATAAAAGCTAAAAATTATTTTAAAATTGGCTAAGAAAGAGTTCATATTTTATATAGTTGACAATAAATACGTGAGAAAACTTTAAGGTCTCATATTCCATAGTTTCGTGACTCCATATATCGAGTGGTGAAAAATATTTCGGTATCTAGCCAGTTACACAATTTTGTTTAGAACCTACTTTTAATACGAAAGCATGAATTTTAATTTTCCTTTTTTATGTCTGAACACGATTTTCTATAACTTGTATAACAACTTTTTCTTAAGGTGCATTCACTGCTGAAAAACATCCCGATACGAGTAGGTAATGATGTTGACTCTGAAAAATAGTTATAAAACCCAAAATAGCACTTATTAGCAGCTAAAATTTATATTCGTTAAAATACAAACTTGTAGCTATAAAATATCAAAAAATTACAAAAGTGTTATCGAATGTTACTTTTTAATTTACCACCAAAGTTGGGTTATATATAAAGAAAATCTGGTTTTACTAAAGAGTTGTCTTTGCGCGAACGGTATGTCGCATATGATTGATATATGTAAATAAAAACAGGGTTGCATTTTAACGTATATATTTCGCTTTCAATTTTACTACAAATATATCAGAAGTTTCGAAAATTTATTTAAATGTAGATTTTTCTACTAAATTTATTTTGGTGCACAGAAACAATAACTTTGAGCTACAATAACTAAAACACTACTAATATTTTTGCATAATATTTGTTATATATGTATTTTAATAGAATTTGTTATATATGTATTTTAAAGAATACATTTCCAACATCGGTTTTACCCATATGACCAAGCTCGTAACAGTGTGCGACGTCTTAAATCTAAATATGGGCTCTCGTATTTACCAGAACTTATGAAAAGCTGGTATGACGTAACTAATTTTTTTTTGTTCAATCTTATTGTTTTTTTTTTTTCAGCAAGATTTTCGTATTGTATGCGGTTAGCCAAGAACAATAGAAATGACTGATATTGTGCATGTAGGTGTCTACATTCTACCTACTATTCTTGGCATTTACCAACTCAATCTAACTAAGAACAACCAACCACCACTTGCTTTTGTCTTTCAATTGCATGCATCATTCAAAATGACTTAGTTGTCAGGGTTTCAACACTCGCAACATTCATTAACTACCCTGCCACCGACTTGGGTATTCATCCACTTACTTAGTCACTCTAAGCTTATGCAGTAAAGGTTGGTCTCTTTCTCCCTCTCTCTCTCTCTCTCTCTCAAGTAAAGTGACAAACGAAAGCTTTGACATTTTTTTGTTTTGTTGCGATTTTGTAATTTTCACATTGCATTGCATTCAATGGTTTTGTTGTTGTTTTACAATCTACTTTACCACTTTAGGAAAAAAAAAAATTAAAAACAAAAAAAGGAAACAATTCAAAAAATTGTTGATTTTTATCTTGTCGTGTTGTTTGTTTATGTGTTTAGTTATAAAGTTGTTGATATTGCAACAGCAGCAGTTGTTGCTGCCACGTTTATTTACGAGTATTCTTGAAGCGACTGCAATGCCTTCAGTTGGGTTGGATTATGAAAAGCAGCACAGTACTTTACTCACACATGCAGATTTGAATACACACACACACACACGTACATAAATGCACTATAGCAATAATAAAGCAATCATCAACATGATTGTTGTCGCCATCATACAAGTTGTTTTAAGTATGACTTAAAATTGCAGCACTATTAAAACTAAAACAATAAAACAAAACAAATATTTAATGGTTAAATAAAGTCTCAGTATACAAGCATTACACTGTTGCCATTTTAATAAAAAAAGGAAAAAGAAAAGAAAGGACAGATATGACAAGTGATAAAAAAATTTTAAAAAAGAGATGATTTAATCCCTTTCAATGGAGGGAAGAAACTAAATGAGTAATACGAAAGTGTTTCCTAAGCATTTATAGCAACTAAAAACCGTTACTTGTTAATCTGTAAGCGCTTAGTTTGCTTCTTGTCTTCTAAACGGTGTTTCAGGATAAGAATTTACTCTATAAAATTCCAGCCTTTTATACCTTAGGTTAGGTTAGGTTACATGGGCTTCCAAATAAGAAAAACAGAAGCTGGACTTACTTGGGTCTTCCCATGGGGTCCCTTTGTGATACTTGCATAAGAGGAAGTGAAGAAGGATAGCACTAGAGATAGAAAAGTGAAAGGAAATAAATAGGAAGACGGATAGAAGAAGATGAGTCCGTCACTTAAGCCGATTGCTACTCCTAACGAAGCCATATAGCATGTGAACCCTTATAGCCAACAGCGCAGCTACAATCACCACAGATCTTTATCGGGTAATGCTGCGTGGAAAAATATATACATTTTTTGTGCTTCAAAAAATGTTAATTCCATGATCAATCTGAATAAACATATTTTTTTTTTTTGATCAAGTTTTTGTCTTATTTTTTACAATTTAAAATTCCATCTGGCTTCAAACCCACCCTATACCGTTTTTAACTAAAATACGTGTTGTTCGTGTTACAGAAACTTTACATAATTTTCACGCTTTGGGTATTTTTTTCGACACGTAGGTAAAAGTCACTAGAAAAATTAAAAAAAATTCTAGAATTTTTTTTTCGTATTTTTTCTTTAGTGTAACGTTAGAAGTACTCACGACAGTGCTTGCAAATAGTGCAAACGATCCAAATGAGTGCAAAAGTGCTTAGTTTTGCTCAACACTATAACAAAATTTGCTGTTTGCTTAATTTTTCTCCATTTGCACTAAAAATAGCTTCAGCAAATATCGTTTCAATGTAAGTAAATCAGAAACAACAAACACATCTACACTTGATACATAAAGTTAAAGTTACCACATTTTTTAGGTGAGTTTCGTTAATTTGAGAAATTAAAAAACAACAAATTTGCATCAATAGCGTCGTGAATGCCCCTAGTAATTGCTTAGCAGCATTTATTTTTTAACTTTAACACAATAAAATTGTCAACTTTTAACGAGATTTTATACTTCATCACACAATTGTTGTTGTCATTCACTCACCCACATACATACATACACAAGCACACACACATGTAAATAAAATAATAAACTATTTCTTGTTGCGCCTGCTGTTGCTGTTGATATTGCAATTTGCAGTTGTTGTTCTAGTTGCTGTTGTTGCATGCACGAATATAAAGTGGGATTATATTTATGAGCAAATGTGTGCTTGTGTGTGCGTGTGTCTGTAGTGTTAAATAATTTTAACTATTGCAGATGATGGCTTAGAAAACAATAAGCACAATGGGGTCAAAATTATACAGGTTAATTTATTGTGCAAATACACATTCACACACACACACACAAACACAACCTGCTGTAAATATTTATTAGTGATGAAAGCAAAACACATACAATGTGACAATTTACATATTATTTGTGACAGATTAGGTAGTTGTTGTTGTTGTTGTTATTACAAAAAAAATTAAAAAAAAATGAAAACAAAAGGGGAAAGTAATCGCGTCATTATTTGTGCAAATTTGCATTTTGCAAATATGCTTAGCATACTGAACTGGATCGTGAGTGTCCTTTTTAACTTTTCAATAATCAATGCTACCAGATCACAAAGCCCTGGAAAAAATCTTGCAATCGTGCATTTGTTTGTTGCAGTCGGTTTATTGACATTCGAGCAAAAATGTGCACAGCGATGTTTACTCGAGGTATTTTTAGTGCAAATGAAGCAAAGCGCTTCATGTGGTTGTTGTTTTGACTAAATCGAAGCATTTTGTATTTATGGAGAGTACCACCCCCGGGGTGTGTCTTCTCGGTGAAATGTCCCACCTTGATGTATCACTATCCGGGGAAAATAGGTGCGCCAGTACCTGGAACTGCCATGGGTTTGAATCTGGCAGAAGGAAACCTCAGGATACCTTCGGGGTCCGACCAGTGACTCTCAACACTGGTACCACGGGAGCCGGTAGCCCCACAGAGGAAGCACAAACGTCCGAGCAATGGGTTAAGAGCTAATGCTCACTGAAAGGTTGAACAACGAGTGCTTGGAGTCTGTGGACCGAACTTCGTTTCAACCCCACGGGGTTTAATGGATGATGTTCTGGGGACAACATCCCTGGTTCGTTGTTCGGTCTGTGGTTGAGACCAAAAGGTACGCTAGTAACGGAGTTCTTGTCACTTTTGGCAGGGTGGCATGTTCTTCGATGTGCTGTTTCATAGAAACAGAATGTTACTCGACACGGGTTTTGGATAGGCCCAACTCCCTTAACAAGGGTGGTGTGTGTGACATGGCAGAAACACACATAATTTGCTACCTGTGTCCTTTATTGGTTACAGGGGCTATAGTGGTAAGCATGAATACCTTGGTGCTCACCTAAATCATCCACATTCATTATCGAGAGTACCTCACCCGTGATATATTAAATCATAAATACTTTATTGACAAATTGTTTGTTACCTAAAAAATTTTGTTAAGAACATCGATTTTTATGTTCAAAAACTCTTTTAAATGAAATTTAAGACTTTAATTTGGTCAAGTGACCCAGTTTAAATGAGCTTTGTTTAACTGTGATTTAATTAAGAACTTATGTGCTGTTTATGTAACACAAGCGTTGCTCGCTCGTCTAAAAAATTTGTATGAAAAACACTCAATATTTTGAGCACTTTCCATATAAAATTTCTAGATTAAGCTGGTGTTATAAAAACAGCACATAAATTAACTCAGTTATATTAAATTGAAAGTTTCGTTCGCATAATTGTTTTTAAAACAAACAAAAACAAACTTTCGTTCCCATTAAGCTGAATATTAACGGCCATATTAATGCAAAAAAAGCACATTTTTGTTTAATAAAGGCTTAGGAAGCAAATTTCTCATAAATCTTTTGTGCAGACCATGCCTTAATTGTTCCAGCTCTAGCCCTGAAATGTAGCCAATTACTTTATTCCCTTTTCTGGAAGTAGACAAGAAGTCTTAGTGTACGGGATCCTAAGGCGATTTGTTTGACAAGGCTCAGTGAGCCCAGTGTTTTGAAAATTGCGATTCGACCCTGAAACCTGGTTTTTCCAAAATGTATTCCTGAGAGATGTCAAAGTATGATTTTAGTCCTATGAACATTCGAAGGGCGTTGCTATCGATTCCAAGTTCGTCCAGAGATGACAGACAATCCATTACAATGGCAGTGTAGCTTGGCTGTCTTAAATTAAATATAAAGACAGGAAACGTTGGAACATGTTCTCTGCGACTCCCCAGAGGTGGTAAGACGCAGAACAAGCTGACTAGGCAGTGGGGCATTAGTCCCAAAGAATCTATTCACGATTAATCCTACAGCAATTACGTGATTCATAAGGAGTTTCGCAATGTAGTTGGGAGCTGGGCTGCACAATAGATATTTAAAGGTCACGGTCCGATTATAGCCCTTGGTGATGATATTGATATGATAAAGTATCTTGCTTGTAACTATAATTCGTACAATGTCGGTTATTGTTCTTACCGTTTGCTACCAAGCCTTGTCTACTTAAGTAACTTCTTACATTTACTGTCTGAGAATTATAACACAGGCACGCTACACACATTGTGCATGTGACTATTAAAGTTTGGTAAGTTTTTGGCGACGAGGATGGTAAATAAATATAACCGTGTTTTTATATACAAGTATGCAAAAGGTTGTTTTGTTAGGGTTTGGTGGCTTGTTTGGGGTTACTTGTGGTTAAAGTGTAAATTTTTATAGGGTAGAGCAAATAAAGGTGTAACATTTAAATGGCGTTTTAGACGTTTTAAGAAAACGAGTGTCTTGTTGGCTTAAAATTAACTATTATATAAAGAAATGATTTTAGCACTTACCCAATAGCAATAATTTAATATCCTTTGCCGCCTGTATGCCATCTTCTTTGAGATTTTTCTCAATTTGCTTGGAACGTTGAATGGCAGCGCGTTCTTCAGCTGATGTTGTGCAACCCATTTTTGTTTTTCTGCTTTGTTTGTTTGGTTGTTCTTAGTTTTATGTATTTAAATAAATTAGAGTGTTTCTTTTTTATTTATTGTACAAAACACAATTTTTACACTTGTTGTTTTAATTTTTAAAATAGGGGGATGATGTGGGAAAATTTTTTGTATTATTTTTCAGGACGTTCTCTTTTGATATTTATTGTTTTTTTTTTAAGTCTATTAGTGCTTTATTATTTTTAATTAATTAGGGTTATCGACACTTGTTATTCATTTAATATTATAAATTTCGTTTTGATTTTATTTTATTTTTTTAAATTAAATAGCTACTGAAATAAAAAGAAATCAAATCAATTTATTATTATAATTTTTTGTTTGCTTTTATTTCTGTGTGGGAAATCAAAAGACCCCAAAAGGGGACAGTACTCTACTACTTGATATTTATAGTTCCCTATTCAAGTACAGAAGAACACAGAGGGCTTTTCATTAAACTTTTGTGATTCATCAGCATCAGCGTCATTCATCAACAACTGTATTGTTTGTGCATTAAGCGCACATAATAAAAAATAAATAAAAATAAAAACTTTCAACAGTTTTTATGTAGATGAATATAAATCTCCTTTTTGTTTTATTTTGTTTTGTTTATAAATATTAACATTAATAGTTTTGTTTAATTTATTGATGAAAAATTGCGCAAAATAAATAAAACATAAATACAGCATTTAACAATAATAATCATAATGAATGAGTGAAAAATACACTCGCTCAATGGAAGGAATGAATATTTGCAGTGAATAATTTCATAATACGGATATAATACTTTTTAAAACCAATAAATTATTTATTTATAACATTTTATCTTCAATTTGTGCCACCCAATAAATATCAATCTAAGCTGGGATACCAAGAGAGAAAAAGACGACTGATACTTTTAGATGGTTTTAATATTAACGAACTTATAACTGTAAAACTAATATCAAGCATGAACAATTTTAAAAGAAAATGGTACTTTTTGTTTGTTTCCATGATACGTTTTTTTAAATTTTAATATTAACCAACCGGGAATTATGCAACTGAGATTAAACAATCCCCAACAAACTGACACATCATAAAAGAGCGAATATGCTACTCTGTTAGCAAACTATAGTAAACTAATTTGCTTTAAATAAAATAAATTTTAATATCAACTAAAAAAAAAAATTCTTTTGCAAAGCCACTCCTTTCAGCCTAATAATCAAAAGAATTATTTACCTTTAAGAGAAAGAAAATAAACGCGCAAAAAGTATTAAACTCTATTTGAGCATTAAATATTAATAGGAAAAGGAAGAAAATCATAAATTGCTTTTCTTTGGCTTTGATTGTTCATATGCTTTCAATAAAATATAAAATAAAATAAAAAGCTTTATAAAATTTATTGTAAAGGGAGTTCTAATAAAGGCATAGAATTGAAAGCTAAAGCTAAATAATAAATGAATTTTAAGTGTATTTGCGAAAAAGCTTTTGAAAAGCTTTATGACAAATGTTCTTTCAAACTCTAAACTGAATTCTTGCTAAACGAAGGTTTCATATTTTTAATTATTATGGAGCAGGTGACCGTGAAGCCGGTGTTATATTCCATCAAAGAGGTGACCTTTCATATACAAGAATAAAGCACGATTATTAGAGATGGAAAATAGGCATCACCCATTAAAGGCATTTTAATAAACGAGATTCGGCAGTGTGCAATAAAGCTGTAAGGACATTGTAGCACTGAAAATCAATTGCATTGTCACTTTAAATGATGCTAAAAATATAAGTTTAGGAATGCTATACTTTGGCAAAGTTTGTACAGTTATGTTTAGAAACATATGACGTTATTGCACAGTAAAGCACCAGACTTTTTTTTTGTTATCAAATTAAATTTCTTTTCTAAAAAAAAATAAAAAAATCGGATGAACAAAGTTTGTTAACTAAATTATTTTATTATTTGGCGTATTTAAATCGTTTTTAAATTAATAAAAAAAAAAATTCAAACTTTTCCAGAATATTAAAATTTTATGATTTTGGGACACCCTTTAATTTTGGTGTTGATGGTTGTGCACAAGCCTTCCTTTACATAAAAAAAATAAATCATACAAATTGAATAACATAATTCAAATAGAATTTTCTACACTATAAATTTCCTTTTCAAGGAGACAAGTGCTGCAAAAGGTGAACTGAAATAAGTGGAGGGAGGGGTTGTTTGGTGGTAGAGTACGAGCCAACAACAGAAACTAAATTCATTGAATCATTTTGTTAACAGTTCATAAACGATACAGCACACACCAATAGCTAATACCCATTCCTGTTTTTTAAAAACACTCTTACTCCTAGAAGTGAACAGAAATGCCTGTAACACTAAATCAGTAGGAGGTATTCAAACACATTTTTTTCTTCTTTAAATTAAAGTGTAAAATTATTGCTGTTGGAGTAGTATCATGGATGTAAGTAAGTAAGTTACTTGTTGAAAGCTGTCTGCAATATGATGGCAACAACGTCACTAAACAACAAATGGCCAGTAAAGTTGGCATCAATGGGAAAAAATGTTGAATAGAAGTTAAGATTAGGAGTAGGAGTAGTACAAAAAATAATAAAATTAAAGGAGAAAGAAGAAAAATCCCAACAACTAATTTATAACATGAATAAAATGAACCTGTTCCCATATTTTGAAATTTATAAATTTTTACATGCATGGCCAAAAGGCCTTTACGAGTATATATATGCTATGGCTAAGATGCTTCATAAGGAGCTGGAACATGATCTTATAACCATAAGTTTAAGAAATAAGTGAAAACGAAGAAGAAGGGGAGCGAATACGTAACGTAATTGCAAATGAATTAAAAGCTAGTAAAGGTGCCCAGTCAAAGGAATATCAAAAAGAAAATTATCTGAATATCATTGGAACATAAGGAAAATTAATTATTAGAAAAATTAAAAAAAAAAAAACAAAGTCACTTTAACAAACTAATTTGTATGAAAAATTTGTCATAATTTATACAATTGTATAAGAAAACCAGGTGACACTGAGACGCCAGCTGAATCCTGCATGATTGATGCTCGTTCTGTCAAAAACTAAGAGATATCAATGTGTTGAAGAGTGATTAAAAGCGGAAATAAATTTTTTGACAGGAGGAGACTCAAAAGCAATAACAAAATATATGGGCTTTTTGTAATGTTGTTATTTTTGTATTTTTTAAGTTACCTGGTTTTATTGTACTATGATTTATAAAGGGTGTTTTTTTTATAGACGTATAGAACTTCAAATTGCAATAAAACAACGATGGATTATTCGATTGACATGAATTTTATTTATCCGAAAGATAATCTTGTGGCATTAAATTTTAAATATGATTTCTGGCATATGACCGCCACGGCTGGCTCGGATGTAGTCCAATCTGGACGTCCAATTTTCGATGACTTTTTCCAACATTTGTGGCCGTATATCGGCAATAACACGGCGAATGTTGTCTTCCAAATGGTCAAGCGTTTGTGGCTTATCCGCATAGACCAATGACTTTACATAGCCCCACAGAAAGTAGTCTAGCGGTGTTAAATCACAAGATCTTGGAGGCCAATTCACAGGTCCAAAACGTGAAATTAAGCGTGTCTTTCAATAAATCGATTGTGGCTCTATACCGATCGCCATTGACTGTAACGTTCTGGCCATCATCGTTTTTGAAGAAGTACGGACCAATGATTCCATAAAGCCCATAAAGCGCACCAAACAGTCAGTTTTTCTGGATGTAACGGTGTTTCGACATACACTTGAAGATTAGCTTCACTCCAAATGCGGCAGTTTTGTTTGTTGACGTAGCCATTCAACCAGAAGTGCGCTTCATCGCTAAACAAAATTCGCTTATGAAATCGGGAACAACGGCAATCTCGTTTTCGAAATAAAATTGCACTATTTGCAAGCGTTGTTCAGGCGTGAGTCTATTCATGATGAATTGCCAAACCAAACTGAGAATAAATCACTTGACAGCTGTTAAATCGGTCGCCATCTTGAACAGTAATGTCAACTTAAAGTTCTATACGTCTATAAAAAAAACACCCTTTACTTGCAGTCGTTATTAGTCTCTTTGAATACTAGCCCAAATCTTTATGACTGGGTTTCTTAAATAAATCCAATCTTTTTTAACTTGGTCTTCTTTTCGAAATTTTTTCTGTAACAAAATTTAATTTTTTTAAGCTTTTAAATTTTGTAAAGCTGTAGACTGTCTCACTTTGTGAATCTAATTTTCAAGAACCAGGACTCGAATTACCGCACTCGCGATCGAGTAAAATTAGTAGTAAGTTCTATCGAAATTTGGAATGACAGCTTACGATAACGAATGTACAATCGAGTGTCAGCAGTTGAAATTTCACTGGTTAACTCCAAGGTTTGTTGTACTGGGAAGTGTCAGACTTTTTTTCTTTACTCAACAAACCATGTAACAATCAAACTACAATAAAGCATGAGAATATTAAAAATTCTTATTTATTCATGTTATAAAGGGTGGTTAAATTTTAAGGGCCTAAACGTCAATTTTTTCCGCATTTCATTTGACACTTCTCAATTTCAGACTAACTCAATTTGAACCACGAAAGATACACAATCGAGCAACACGTTAAAGTTATTATTTTATTAAAGTTATAAATTTGGACCATCGGATGGAGGTGTGCCGCCGAAGTCGCGACGACCATTTGGCCGATATTTGGTTCCACACATAATTGAAATGTACCATATTATCATAATGAAAAGAAATTACAATAATTTCCTAAATAATTTGTGTTTTATTAAAAATCAACATCGGTCCTTAAAATTTAACCACCCTTTTTAAATACAAGGTGGTCTAAAAGAAATCACCCTATTGAAAGATGCTCTTATTTTTGCAAATGGCGGCCAATGTCAAATCTGTTTTGACATTTGTGAACTAGACAGATGTAGAATACAAGTGAACAAGCCATGGAGCGATACACTCCCCAAGAACGCGGAATAATCGAAATGGACGATTTTTCGATCAAAATCATAACCGAGTTTTTTCTGCCGCAATTAAACGAATTATTACTGGAGGACATGTGGTTCCAACAGGACGGAGCAACGGCACACATTCCATTTTCATTTAGAAAAAAAAATAAAAAATGAGAGCCAAACAATATCGGATGACTTCTTTTGGCCCATCTTGTATAATAGTTTTTTTATATCACGCATTGATTGTGCATAGACGAGAAACTGCTTTTCTTTTATTGATTTCTAAAGGTAATAATTAATAGGTTGAATTTATGGACAAAATGAAATAATGAGAAATGAATAAAAAATCATATACATACATTTAAAATAGAAAAAACTAACACTGGCTATTAAAAATAAAGTGAATAGAAGTATCTAACAAAGCAATAACGGAAAATATCAATAAAAAGTTATTGATGAATAAAATTGCTGTTCAATAAGAATAATTTCTTTAATTTATATTTATTGAACTGAATTTACGCATGTGAATAGTTTATATTATAATACCTCTAGCATCGATATCGGAAGATTGATATTATTAAGTTCTAAACATTAATATTAAGTAAACATACTCGTACATGCATACGAGTACATAGATTGTAATTATTAAAAATATGTTTAAGTACTTAATACAAAAGCCACGGTCACATTAAACAAATATTTGTCCGAATAAGCGCGGCCACTAATTTTTGGAAAATATTTTTTTAGTCTAACATTAATGCAACTAATAAATAACACAGCGATAAAAAAAATAAAATAAAGTGCAAATACCTGGGAATTGATATTATTTTTGTGGTAGCTGCCGTCGAGTACAACAAAAATCTGTCTTGAGTTATGGGTAAAAAAACGGGTTTTTTGTACCTTTATGCACTTATAAACCAGGAACTTAGTTGAATATCTAACGATTTTAAGTTTTTCAGCGGATTTGGAAACAAACCATTGAGGCCGTTTGAATGGTATGTACACCTAATTCTCTTTTTATACGAATTGTTTTGTTTTAACACGATTTTGGCACAATTTAGAAATGATAATTCCGATATAATGATGATATTCCTTTTTTCCAAATTTAGTTTAATATTTTATAATATATAATATAGTGCTAAACTATCTATTGTCAAATGAAACAAAGTATTTTATTTTATCAAACACTCCAAGGCAGCTCTACTGGCCAAAAACATTTCAAAAAAAACGCCAATAAAACTCAATAGCGATGCAATGGAAGCATTTGACAAAATAAAAACAGCACTCACGGAGGAAGTAATGCTTCACTACCCAGATTTTACCAAGGAATTCCAGTTGACAACGGACGCATCGGAGTACGCCATAGGAGCTGTACTGTCCCAAAATGACCGGTGTCATCAATTTTTATGTTAAAAATTTGGAATTTTGTTTAATATGTTTTATCAACAATATTATTATTGTTTTTACCGGTCAAAATTTTGAGTGTTAATCATTAAGCCCAATAAATTTTAAAATTATTTCTGTGCAGAGCAGAAACACGTCTAAAAATTATTTTAATTATTATCGAAGTTTATACCGACAAGTAAACAAAGATAATTAATATAGATAAAACAGGGAAGCCTTGACTTCGGTGCTATTTTTTTTACCGCAGCTGTATCTTATCAGATTTTATTAATGGAAAGATAAAATAACTTGCGACAAGTTAATTATCTTATTATTTAGTAGATAACCTAATAAAGTTATTTATATAAAAAATTATTAGCACTAAATAAATAAAAGTGAATTGATATTCAATCAGGATTTCGTAAAAAGATATGTGGGTGCATAAAGCTTTTGATGAAAATCATAAAGATGCAAACAAATAAATGTTTTCAGTAAAATATAACACAAATTTATACCCTCTTAAATCTAGACTAATTTCATAAAGCACATTAATAAATTGAGCTAAACTGATACCTCATCCGGAATATTTTCCAGTTTTAGCCCCCTTAATGGCTACTGAAACAAAGAAAATTCTCAAGCTATGGATTAAGATATGCTGATGATTTTCGCATTCAGTGAGTAACACCAACATTAATTTAAAGTTTATCTTACAAAGGTTTACAATTAGTTAATATTATGCCAAATAATATTTAAAACGAAGATGATAAAAATATATTTAAAAAGGGGTAAATTGTGTAAGATTTGATTTAAGTTTAATAGACTTGTAAATATCCACGTAAATACAAAATATTGTACAACATGTGAAATTTTAAAGTATGTTATGGCGTTTTCTATTCCCAAAAAACCTTCTGCCTTTAAATTATGTAATATTATAAACAGGTTGCCTAAAACTGCACAAAGTGATGGAGTTCATTTTATCACGATAAAACCAATTTTGTTTCTTTAATAACATGCGAAACTTATTTAAAACAAATTAATGCACTGATATTTTACTGTGTTCAACTTATTATTAAACTTTTATGAATACTTTGCATAAAAATAAAAAGCAGTAGTAATTTTTGATTTGTTACTGCTAACGGCATATTTAAAAGAGAGTAAACAAAAGACAAGCAGTTGTGAGGAAGCAAACACTGCACATGTTGATGATTGAAAACAAAACAAAAGCAGTGAGTAGATTCATAGAAGAAACAGGGAATCAACTCTTGTACATCTCTGTTGCATATGCAATACTGTAGTGTGTTTGACTAGTCGTCGTTACCATACCTTCTGTATGTAACACGAGATTCATACATTGTTTATGAATCCACAGTCCACACTTAAAACATTCCAGCATGTATACTGCTGAATGTGCATTATCCCACACTTTTAGTGTTTAAGTATTAGTGTAAGTATTTTGTGTGTAGCATAAGTTAGGTTTAAGAAATATGTAAACATTCAATAATAAAAAGCAAACGAACAAGAGTGGTCGCACAAGCGGCCATTCAAATTAATACAGAAACATTCAAATTAATACAGAAACATTCAAATTAATACAGAAACATTCAAATTAATAAAGAAACATTCAAATTAATAAAGAAACATTCAAAGTAATAATAAAAACAAGATGTTATTATTTCATGGTTATTGTTATTATTACATGGCGATCCTGCCAGCGCGCATTAAACATGCAAGAGCATGAATGAAAAAAAAAAAAAGCCAAAAACACAAAAAAAAAAAAAAAATTAAAATTAAATATAGATAAGTGCTTAAAGTTGACTTAAATTAACTTAATAACTTAAATAACTTAAATTAACAGAAGCAGAAAACTGCATGCAAAATGAAATAACATTACAATAAAAACAAGGAAAGCAAAGGGAAAATAATAAAAATACAGTGAAAAGTAAAAGGACAAAAATGTTTAAAGACATTTTATTCCCGCAAGGTGAAAATGAACTATATATATATATTTGAAAAATCCAAATAAGCATTGGCTAAATTGAGTTGCACAATGGAGAAGATAAAGTGTTACGAGTGATTAACAGGATTGATAAGCCCGGATCAGAAATTGAAAATATGAATCATCTACCATCTACTACCACAAAACAGAAGAAAAAGCTGTGTTCAGAGAGGGAAGAGCGAGAGAAGCGATCGATGGGTGAATTATTATCATTGTATACTTATAACTTATTTAATGAAATACTTAGGTTTATTTGTGAGGCTACTTCTAATGTGCATAATAAAATGATTAATTAGTTGAGAGCTTAAAGGTTTTGCAGGACATGTTCAATTCATGTTTTGAGTTTATTATAGAAAAGATGGAAAACTTGAAAAAATAAGGAAAATACAGAAATTGTTTCTTTGATAATGATTCAAGTATGATATTTTGAAAAAGAAAAAGAAAATTCTCTAATGCGGCAAATGTCACAGATCTCCCTTTACTGGCGGAAGCCGTAAGTTTTTTTGTTAAAGAGATTTTTTTTAATGAACCTTGAAAGAAAAAAATAGAAAAGGGATAAATAATACAGAATTTTTTTATTGATTTAATTGTTGATTTTTCCATATCGAAATTTTAATGGTTTTGAATTTGGTTAGAATTTTTATTGAAGATATTTTTTTTTTCTTTGTCTTTGCAGAATCATTCAAGATTCCATTTAATTTACCATTGAGTTCTGTTTAATTACAATAAACTTTATTGATGGTTCTTTTAACTTAGAATTTTTTTTCTTGCCATCTAAGGAGAAAAAAAAAGGAAATTCTACATGCGTTTTTGAAATCCTGCAATAAACTGTGCCGGTAGGTTTTTATCTTGGAATTTTTTTTTTTCCCATCTAAAAAGGGGAAAACGAAGGTTCGTCTATTTACTTGTGAAATTCTGTTAAGAACTGGACATTTTAACCTTTTGAAATTAGTAATGCGTCTCTGTCTCTAATTGTCTTTTTCTCACTTCTTTAATAGAATGCTACATGCGTCTTTAGAATCCTGTTCCGAATCCGCTTCCTTATGGGCCCCTTTGTATTCTTGATCGTACTTTAAGGGATCAAACCCTGTAATAAAGTCTTTGCTCTGACATCTCCAGTCTCAATTGCATTTGAGCAAATTAAATTTCTACGGTTTGTAAACGTTCCACAACGAACTCCTTAGTTTTTCTGAATTGTGTTCTCTTCTCTTACACTTTCGTCCTTTTGGTACTTATCCAACATGGGTAAGACTAACTCCAAAATTGAAAAGCCTAATGCTAATGTCCAGAACGACATAGTAATTCAATTGGAGTCACCCGATATATACCTAATAATATTGATTACATTACTGGTTGTTCAGATACTTATTAATATCTACCAGTTACATAAAAGGTCCTTAAAAAAGACCTATACGAGAAGGTTGGCTTCTATTGACAACCTTGACAAAGTTTAAAGATTTTCGCGTGCCTATGGAGTGGGAGTATATCTTGACCAAAGCAAGAAACATTCAAATTAATACAGAAACATTCAAATTAATACAGAAACATTCAAATTAATAAAGAAACATTCAAATTAATAATAAAAACAAGATGTTATTATTTCATGGTTATTGTTATTATTACAATACATACAAACATAATTAGAAACAATCGACGTTTAAGAAGTCAAAGTTTTGTTAGAAATAGAAAAATAAAATTAAAACAAAAATGACTCAAAAAAGTTAATCCTTTACTGCGCTGTGTTGCATTTCTGCAACATTCTCTAAAATAAATGTAAAAATTTAGCAAATGCTTACATTTAGATTTTGATCGTTGTTATAGATTGGCAACAAAGTGGTGTAACAGGTCAGTAGCTGATTAGTTTGCTAAATGGCAATGCTTGCTTATTTATCTCATTCAATCGGCACTGGCCGAATTGGACGGATAAAAGGATGGCACGTAAATTTTCGATTGCAAGGGATATGCTCAAATATACTAAGAAAAATGTTGGCTTATGCTGCAATAAGCAAAAAGTTTTCATATGCTAATGGAATATCGTACTTCTGCAACACAGTTTTTTGTTAAAAAATAAACTTAATTAAAAAAAAATTAAATTCATTTTTTTATTTAATACTGAGCAATTTGCCACCTAATATTAGTAAAACTAATAAAATTAGAGTTCTCGCGCCGCAAAGACTTTACTTTTTAGAGCAAATAAAAACTGTAACTCTTTTCCCTATGCTTAACTTTAGCATGTCCGAACTTTTACTGCCTCTACTGTAATGATTTAAAAACAAAACGTTTTAGTATTTTTTTCAAAACAAAGGGAATCACTTGGAATTTAATTATTATTCAATACGTTTTGATTTGAAATAAATGTATAAATAAAAATAGTTTCTAAGAGCAATCTCGCTTAGCCTGAGTCAATTTATAGAGTTAAAGGTTACTTGCTTTTTGTCCCTGTTGTTGTTGCTTTAACCTATTCGGCACCAAACTCTTTTTTTTTAATAATTGTTACTGTCCAAATTGCACAAAAAACCTCCCATTTGATATCACTATGAAAATGACACACACACACGCAGACACTATGTAATATTTTCCAGTATACGACTGCGTTTGTATGACGTTGCACAAGCGAACTAAAACAGCAACAACAACAAATAACTACACCGCCTAGTGATGACTGCAACAACAATTTATACAGTAAAGTGTAACAAAAGTTTAACAATATTATCGAATAATAATTAAAGTTTTTATAATTACATACCGAAAGTCATCATATAAATATTTGGAATGCAGCACTATTGCTGAGAAACCGATGGTAGCAACACATATGCTGTTGCGAGTAAATTACGATTATACACATTATTACAAACATACATAATATGTTCATACAATATGCAAGTTTGTACATACAATTTGCAAAACCTTTTAATGTTAACCCGGAATAAATAGTATTTTACAAAAAAATGTTTAAAGATTTACCTACATACATACATTCCATGTGAAAACTTTCATGCGCTCCCTTTTTAATTCATGTCCTTAGCACACAACTCCCTAATGCTGCTCCTTTTTTTGCTCTTATTCCTTATACTTTTTTCACTCCCCACCCAACAGAACACATTTCAATAGTGACACACACTAAAATTTTATATTTTTCACTATTAATTTTTTTCTTATTCACTTTATACTTTTCCTTCCATTAAGGGTGTAGTAAAGACTCTCCGAGAAAATGTTAAATTTTCCTCCAGAAAAGTAGTATTTTTTTAGGTAGATTTTTCCTCGCTTTTTTCACACAACTTTACTGTTTTTCATTTTCATACTTTTTTTACTATGTATACATTCAGTGGGGACCCTTGCTCCTTTTTTTATATTCTATACTTTGCAGTATGCAAAAAAAAACACCGTTTTTTCTTCTTTATAAATTAACCCTTCAGCAAGAGATTTATATACTGTAAAAAAGGAATTAATCACTATAGTTTACCGCTTTATAAATATTGCACTTAAGGGAATTTGTCGGTAATTCTCTGTTAATATTTTTTATTTAATTTATGTTATTTTGTGCGAATTTTTCGATTCTATACAAATTTCCTTCTCAGTTTGTGCGGCCCGCAAACTTTTTTCTTGCTCTGCCACAAATGCCAGTGTTATTTGAAGTTAGAACAATTTGTTTGACACCCAACAGCGCTGCATTTGCAAAGTATTTTAAATAGTGCTGGAAAACGAAGCGATTTCTTTACAGAATTGTTAAAAAAGTCATTGTTAATACAAAAATGTATTGTAAAAGGTAATGTACTTTTTAATTATAAGTATAATATAAATTATTTATAAAAATCTTTAACATATGTAAGGTTGTGAAAATCATTTATCTGAATATTACACGTCTACGAGCACTGGTAAAGAAAACGTAAAGTTGCCATACGTAACTTAATTTAATCTAGTAAGGGTGATGTGCTACCACATTTATTTTTCAAATCAAAAAATTTAACGTTGTCTGAGTTTAAACAACTTTAAATTAATTTTATTGTAAAATATGGTAAAAACCATTAGAACAGAAGTTAAGAAAAATTTGTTAATAATCACGATTACTTTCCTATATTATTTATAAAAAACTTTTTTGTTTAATAAAACTATATTAAACAAAAAATTTCTTTAAAAATATTTTTTTTTTTAATATTGAAAACATTTTTTTTATAAAAACCTTATTTTATTGCATTTTAAAGTTTTTTTTTGCTGTAAGGAAGTTAAACTAAAAATGAATTAACCTTATTACTTTTATCTTAATTTATTTTAATAGACATTTTTTAATAAAATAACAGAAAAGTAAATTAAACATTTGACTCATGTATGAACTGTTTTCGTTAGTTGATTTACTTGTAAATTTTACATTTTTAAATTTACACTAAAAATTGGTTAATAAAATCTGGTGTTTTTTTTAATAATTCAAGATGGTTTTTTTTTTTTTTTTTTTTTTTTTTGTTGCACGTAAGAATATTGTTTTAAAATAATTAATGCACCTTAAGACAAAGGAAAAGCTTCAACTAATTTATTATTGTTCGTATTTTATTAAGAATTAATTTATTACTTTTATAATATATATGTATTTATCTATTGATTAAATGATCAACACACTTTGATTAAATAGAGTTTTTCTGGTATTATTTTTTGTATGTTAATTAAATTAAAAAGTTTTCTTTTTGAATCTTTCTTTTTAATTCAATTTGTTTGTATTTTTTTATAATAGTATATATATATTTTGTATATGCTAATGATTTCGTACTTACAACTTAATATTTTTCTTAATTATTATTAAATATGTTTTGTTTTTTGTATATTAATTCTTTTTTTTCTACCTTTCTTTTATTTACCTTTTTCTTTCAAAATATGTATACGTATCTATGTATGTATGTATAGCCTAAATATTTATTACAACTATTTATTTCTGGTTTTGTTTTTTGTAGTACAATGTATTGCGATGCGAAAGCTAAATGGTTTGCATTTGATCTTTGCTTATCGCAAGATTTTTGTGTGTATAAAACGGTGTTGACATGCACTTACGCTTTACAGACCGTTTTTTTTCGCATCGCAATACAGAGTAACCCCCCCGCTTTATGTTATAAACACAACTGAGAAGAACGCCGAATTTTTTTTGTTGCGAACGATGACGTTGAAAATGCTCACAACCAGTGCATTGTACGAAATTCGTCATGCATAACGAACTATGCGATAGGTTTATTTATATTTCTAACGTCGACGAACGAATAATAAATTGACATACTGACTGTGTTTTTCAGTCTTGTCAATAATTTAGTAAATAAATATTTTTTTTTATTGTAACAAATGTCTTCTTTTTAATTTAATACGAATAATATTAAATAATTATTCAATTAAATAATAAAATTTTTTTAATTTTTCTCTTTAAATTCTGACTATTTTTTAAAATATATACGGTCACCCTATCACATGTTAGCCAAAAAATTTAATTAAAAAATAATTTATTATTTTAAATTGTAAATTGAAAGAAATTATTCAAAAAAAAAAAAAATAAATAAATAAAAAATAAAATAAAAATGTAGAGGACAATAGAAATTCAGAAATGAATTGCAGTTCATTAAATTTATATGGTAAGTGAAAATGAAAGAAATTAAATTGCATTTATTTTTACGTATAGCGGGTGGCGGTAAAGTAATCAGGTGGCGCAAAAGTAATCCTCCTATCAGAAAATGCTATAAATTTTGCGATTGGCCCCTAATGTCAACATTGTTTATTAACGTGCATTTCGCATGTGTTTACTACACAAATTTCAAAACAGAACTGACATTAGGGGCCAATCGCAAAATTTATAGCATTTTCTGATAGGAGGATTACTTTTGCGTCACCCGTTATTAAAATTGGCAACTACTTTTTCGTCGTAACAGAATTTCATTGAATGAATTTATGCAACGAATTCGTCGTTCATCCTCGTTGGGTTTATAACATTCAATAAAATATTTCCATTTTTAGCTCCAACATTTTAATTCTAGAATGCTTATAATAAGAAGTACGTCAGATACTTAATTAACTAGTGCAGTCAGGTGTTCTTCTCTCTTTAACTTTTTTTAAATTCTCCATATTAGGTTAAGAGAGAAATTGGTTTTTAATTGCTGCTTGTGTCTACCGCAGTGTTCGCAAAGAAACGAAACGAATGCAAACGTTTCGTGTTGTAGTTTTCCATAATAGTACTCTACAAAACGAAACGTTTGAATTTGTTTCGTTTCGTTTCTTTTTAGAACTCTGGGCTACCGTTCCTTTTTTTTTATTATTGTATAAACTTTTAAAGAAAGAGAAAAAAAATAACTTTGAAATACACCGATAAATTAAATGTCTTACAAAGGCGTAACTTCATGGAAAAAAATCCTGAAAATGAAATTTATTTGTGCAGTTTTATGTTCAATTTATACCATGTTTTTGTATTGTGCAGCTATGCACAATTTATATTTTATTAAAATCCGGTTAGTATTATAACGTCACGTGTATGTTTACGCAGAGAAGGCAACTAACGGTTTTCTTGCACTGGTAATTGGGTAGAAGAAACACATATATGTAGCGTAGAAGATGCTTTTCAGAATAAAACTCCCAAGAAGATTTTGAATGTCAAACACAAATGTGGAACATGGAGTTTGTAACGCAAATGCCTTCCAGCAGCAACGCATTCACACTCGAAGAAATATTGATACTCCCCTTTCAGCCATTCATTGACATGATCTTTATGATGTGTAATTCTTTTTTTTTTTAATTAAATAAAAATTCACATTTTTATGAATAAAAAATCTTATTGGTTTTGTTTTTTTATAATTATTTTAAATCGATTAATAAAACCAACACAAAGGAAAGCATAAAATTGTAATAACTATAATATTATATATAAAACGTCGAACTAGAGCTTGTTGGTTTTTTTTTTGTTTGTTTGATTACTTTCTTGCTTTTAAAAGGCTTGAGGAGTTGTTGACGAATTAGGGGAAATAGAACAATAAGATGTTGATGAAACTAACGTAGTGTTTAAAGGGGCCAAAGATGTTTTACGTAATAAACAGTTGTTTGTGTGGAACATGGATCGTTGATTTACCTTGACACCAAAAAATGGATAGCGTTCAAACATCTTAAGCTAAGGCTGAGAATGAGAAGGTCAATTTTTTGGGAACACATCACTAATATTGACGAAAGCAGAAGCGCCTATATTTGCCTGACCCATAACCTTTAGTAAACCATTGGCATGGGCAACACAATACTCCAAGGGTGATAATTTTGGAGAGTTCATTGATTCTATGAAAAAAAAGTTTAAAGTCAAGAATATTAGAAATTTTTTTTTTTTTTTTTTTGTAATGGCTTACCTAATATGGCCGAATTTAAAGCTCTACAAACAGTCTCTCTTTTTGATGGGCATAATTGCCCGCCTAAAGGACTTGCCCAGGGATTTGAATAGGCAATTAAACTAAATGCATCCTTAAAATAATAGTTAAAAATAAAACAATTAATTTACGAGCCACATAAATAGAAGCATTCTAGTTTCTTTATAAAATGAATTTGCTGGTGTACGTTTTTATTAAGTAATTTCACACATACGAGTACATACCTCCAACATTTGCCTTTCGTCAACAGTCATTTTATTTTCTTTCTCCAGCTGTTGACCCATTTGCGAGAGTTCTTTACCAAAATCTAAGATACGTTCAATACCATGACTGTATTTTCTTACAGAGGGTGCAACATCCACATCTAAAATAATGAAAATAAACAGTTAATATTTAACACACATAAGTATAAAACAAAAACAACAACTCACCCATTTCTTCATCAGCATCTGCGTCTATAGAATCATTAAAATTATTTGTATTGCCGTTTTTACAAACACTTCCTGGAAATAGGATAAAAGAAGAAAAAAATAGATTTTTAATTTACAGAATATGCAAACTCTTCAAATTCAGAAGACCATTTTCTGTATTAAAAACTGTCTCTTCTGCAATATTTTCTAAACAAATATATTCCTGATGCAGATCTATCAGGCATGTTCTGAAAATCTCTTTTTCTCAAAGTGATTTCAAATTACGAAAGATCATTCGACATCTCGTGATTTCAAATCTCTTGGATCATTTTCAGCATTTTGCTTTTATTTCGTTAACAAAATGATTAAATGCACTTAATTTGAATTGTATTTTATTAGATTTTATCAAAAAATTATTTATTTTTTACAACGGAACCGTAAATTTATTAATTTAAAAATACCCTTTATTTTGTGTGGACAATTTTTTTCTTTTGTTTATATATCACTAACGTAATCGTTCGTGGTTTAAAATCACCGTGATTTCAGAACATGCTTGTATGTATGTATGTATATTCTAAATATTTTTAAATTAAATTTCCAAAAGAACCAATCCTATTCTTACCATTGGTATGACCGTTATTCTCCATTTCTACATCATTTAAATAATCATTATCGTTATTGCATTTACTTATTGTTATGGGAGCATCATTGGAGGATGAACAATGCTCAACTAAATTACTGAAAATAAAAACAAAATAAAAATTATCAATAACAATTTTCTATGTTCGTTTTTTTTCTCTTCACTGTAAGCAAGATTCTGTTTGTAATTGTTACACCGCAAATGGGCCTCCATAAGCTATATATACAGGGTGGCCCAAATAAGACCAGCTGATGTGAAACACAAATAACTTTTTTATTTTTTAACATAATTAATTTTTTCTTTTTGCAGATTATAACTGAACTCTTGGAAATTTAAAATGAATATGTACAGTCCACAACAACGCATTAAAATTATCGATTTTTATTATTCATCTCAACGATCAATTGTTCTGACGCAGCGAAATTATAGCCGTTTTTTTAACGTAAGATCAGCGCCCACATCTTCCATGATTACAAGTTTAGTGCGCCGTTTTGAGGAACTGGGTTCTGTTGCCGAACGTCCAGGAAGAGGTGTTCATCGAAATATTCGTACTGAAGACAACGTGGAAGCTGTGCAGCAGAGTGTTGCAAATGATTCATCTGTCTCAGCTCGTCGCCGTTCCGGCCAATTGGGTATACCCAGAACAACATTACAAAGAATTTTAAAGCTGGATCTTAAGATGTATCCATACAAAGTTCAAATTCTGCAACAGCTTCTACCGCAAGACCCCCAACAACGACTACAATACGCTCACTAGGTCTCATTTGGGCCACCCGTTACATATATGCTGAATCCTTATAAATAGCGAGGTCGTTTTAGCGATATCCGTCTGTTTGTCCATCCTTAGGCAACCGATCTGTCAGTTTTCGCTTTCTTCAGGTTACTATTGAAATTCAGCCTGATTGGACCATAAATTGCGAAGCTATGAGCCAAATACCAAAAAAATATTTTTTTGTGTATTTTTTCATAATGTCTGTGCAAAAAAGAACGGTCGGTAAACATATTGCCTAGAAAAATCGAAAATACCACCGAAATGATAGTTTTTCATTAATTTCTGTTTTGCTTTTCTTTTTTATGGAAAGTTTTAAGCTGTGCATGTGCTTAATGTGTGTAACACGAAACCAGGCAGTCGGTTTAAAAACAAACATGTTTATGTATGTATATTATTTTAAATACCTTGTGTGGAATAGAACTACAAATTCAGAAATCTTATTCGAAGATAGTTTTTGATGTGAATTTCTTTATTGATGCTAAATATTTATTTAAGTATTCTTTGGTTTGAAAAATATTTGCAAACATTTTAAATTCAATTTAAATAAATTTATTTTATATTCTCATTGGATATCTTTCTTAAAATTTATTTTTTATATATTTCAAAAATGTTTCTAGGTACATTTATTGTTTAAAAAAAAAAACAATCACATGACGAATTTTTGCTTAGATCTCGTTAGTTTGAATTTCTTTCACTGAAATTAATTATTTATTTTAGGATTAACAAAAAATGGGTATAAATTATGTGAATGAATATTTCATTAAAAATCTTTTTTTTACTTATTATTTGGCTACTACAGTGAAGGATATATAAGGCTCGGCTCAGCCGAATTTAAAAAAATTTTTTTTTTTTTTTGTATGTTTACTTACGATTGAGTTTTTAAATCTTTATCTGTATTTATCACAGTTATCTGGCTTGAGTTCTGTGCATTATTTATTGTTGTTATTGTTGCTGCTGCTGCTGTTGATGTTGTTGTTGTCGCTGGTGTTGTGGCAATTGTTAATGTATTTGTTGTATTACTTGTACAATTGGTGGTGGTGTTGCTGGTAGTTGTAGCTGTAATTTCTATTAAAGTTGTTGCTGTATTGGCATCAGCTGTTGTGCCACCAGTGCCATTAACGTTACTATTTGCAGCATTACCATTCTGATACAATTTTGTTGATTGTATGACCGAAGTTTGATTGAGTGCAGAAGTTTGTGTTGTTGAATTACAAGTTTTGTTTGCATTTATTTTTGTACAAGACAAAAGAGAAGAGGGGCAGTACTATTGTTAAGTACATAATCGTTGAAAGTATTTATTAATATTATAAATTATTTGTACAAAACCAGAACAGTTTAATGCAATTTTAAGTTCGTTACAGATGAAAACATAACAATAGAGAGTAAACAAAACATTAATTTAGAATTCAAATTGAATGAATGAATTTAAAGTAAAAATACCTCAACATCCGAGCCATTGATCATTTCTATAAATTGTCTACATTTAAGCATAAACCATAGATTCTTGTTATTTTCTAAAAGGCCAGGATACAAACGCATTGTTTGATCAATTGCCTGACCCATTTTTCCAGTCATAACTAATTTTAAGATTTCTGTAAATTACAATTAAAATTTATATTAAATTAATTAATAAACTTAAAGTCGTAGGTAAACTTTACTTTGACGATTACACATAGATGTTATATCTTCCTTTTGATTTGGAGCTGTTCTTTGCCTAGCAAATGTATCAGCTGTTTGACTATAACCATTATGCACCAAATATGAATGTACCATTCTGTTGTATAAATTATTAAAAAAAATTCTTTTAATTTCAATTTAAACTAATAAATATTGAGACTAACTTTTGTAAAAGTGCTGTGGGATCTCCTTGCTCTGCAGGCATTGGAAAATCGTATATGGTGGCTTTTATATCGCCTCTCATTTGCTTCATCATTTCTTCGATTTGATCAAATTTAAAGGGTTCTTGGCCAAAATTTGCATCAACTTCTTCACCGGGTGTTTGCAAGCCTACAGTGGGATATAATTTTGTCTGAAAACCAAATAAAAGACAAAAATTCTATAAGGCCATTTGTTATATAAAATTTTAATTTTTCACATTTTACTTGATAGTTTATTTTCCTTTTTAGATATCGTTAAGCAAATTAAGTTGCACTATCAACTGTTTCAGTATTTACATCTAAATTATTTTACAATTAATAAAATAAAACAAAACAAAACGTTCCTACAATTCAAAACAAAAACGTACATCAGCAGTGTTGGCACTATGGAACATTTTTATAAAGCTAACAAAAACAGGCCTCTTCTATTTTTACTTTATTTTACACCATGTTGACACTAAAGGGCTTCACAAGCCCATTTGCAATACAAGTTTTGACAGTATTTCAAATAAGGGATAAAAATGTTTTTTGCTCTTACGTAAATAAATATTTTTTGTTTTTTTTTTTTTATTCAATTAAACATTAATTTATAAATCTTTAAAAAAAAAATTAAACAATGCCAGTGTGATATTGCTTACTTTTATATAACGTAAGTAAAACTGTTGCCAAAGTATTTTGTTGCGCTAATTTCAAATCTCCGCTTTATTCTTTTAACTTGACTCTAATCTGTGAGATATTGGGCTCATTCCTAAATTCAAAATGTGACATGATGCATGTGAGGCTTACTGAAAAACGAGGTATTTTTTTCTCACAGTGCAATTGCTGTTTTATTAAAAACCACAAAACATCAATACGGGTTTGTTTAACAAGCTATTCGGCAGCTGACTGTTGCTTTTTGCCATAACATAACAAAAACAGCCTCAGATACTCTATTCTCTCAAACTTTTTCAATTATAAAATTCACTTTTACTAAATATCTAATTTGCATATTAAGACTAAAATAGAATATATACTAATTGGCTGGCCTAGCGTATTTTAGCTCATCATAGCCAGCTGATTATTGCTCTGTTGTCCAATTTTATAAATAAAATATACCGAAATATGTTTCAAGAAAACTCACAAAAACTCACGATACAATAATCTTATTTATTGATGAAAAGCGGTTGCAATTATTCCTAAAAGGAAATTATTTGCCCTGTTCTTCTTTCTCATGTATGAAACTAGGAATTACAGTA
Source organism: Thelaira solivaga (assembly GCA_947397855.1). Taxonomy (NCBI): domain Eukaryota; kingdom Metazoa; phylum Arthropoda; class Insecta; order Diptera; family Tachinidae; genus Thelaira; species Thelaira solivaga. The sequence continues at coordinate 27,964,834 of OX377614.1, forward strand.
AAAAAACTTATTTACTGTGGGTTAGGGCTTTACACTGCACATTATATTTTTTCATTCTTTTGCCAAAGAAAGAAAACACATATTTCAAAGTTGAAGAATGCTTACTAATCGCTGTTATAGAATAAATATTTTCCATTTGTTTTCAGCTTACCGGTAACTCTCTAAAAGCTATGCCCAGATCAACGCCATTCTTTGTATAGAAACAAGTATTATTCACAAAATTAACACAACACCCAATAATATCGCCAGTAGTGAATGTGGGTCCATATGATTGACCATGTCCAGATGAAGAAAATGAATTTCCATCGTCACCATGATATCCGTACGATTGTTTGTCCCATCCTTAAAATGAAAAATAAATAAAATTAGTAACAAATTTTAATATAATCATTTTTCTGTATGTATTTATGAACCTACATATAAACAAAATATGAACAAATCAATAATCACGAAAAATCTTAATTGATTAGTCTTACCTGGCAAACGATTCATACGAAAATGTTGAGCTGTTAAACCGATGCCCATGTAACCATTTTTGCCTTGCGATATAATTTTCACTTCAAAATAATAGATTCCACAAGCTGGTGGTATGGGATATGCAGTACGTACTGAAGCTGCATCATTACTTTGTTTGCCTACTCCTAGTTAAAACGCAAAAAAGCATAAAAGAAAAAAAATCAAAACAAAACTCATAAGATGCAATTCAAAACTGTCATTGTACAGAACTTTTTTATGCATATATTTCATTTAAGAGAGCTTTTGTTAAAAGAGCAACTAAATTTTAAGGGAAAAAAGTTTATTCCATTTTTTAGCAGTTTGTTTCCTTTTTTCAAAACATATGTTTCATTTGATTTAAAAAAATCACGCGAATGTGAGTAACAAAGTGAAATGACTTAAAAACAAAAATAATTTTTTTTGCTTGTTTTATTTTACAGGGGAAATGTTTGATAAACAAGCCCAAACACAATGCAAAAGCAAAAACAAACTGTTGTCACTTTGTTATCAACTTCATAAAGATAGAAAGAGATAGCCAAATAAAACCAATAGGAAATAGGTACGAAGACAAAAAACTTTTTCTTTAATTGCATTTTAGCATTGTGTTTTGAAAAATAGGTAGCATATACATAAATAAAAACTGTAAATAAAACACATTAACAAATTATGTATATTAAAAAAATGTTATGCAAATATTAAGAGCATTTTTCACTGCCAAATAAATTTCGACTTGGCTAGAAGTAATTTTAAGGCCTGATACTGATATATGAACTAAGTTAACAATAATAGCTGCGCTCTCGTACTCTCCAAAACTGTTCCCGTACATAAAATTTGAGAGAATATTATTCTTCTTCCTACCCGAAACAGCCCACAACATTTTCTCGGGCTGATTTGGTAATTTTTGTTGCAAAAAGTAAGCAATTAAAATGTAGAAAAAATTTTTTAAAAGTTTAAATAAAAATATTTTTATTGAAAAATGTTTAAAAACGCTACATTTTCATTTTTAAATAATAAAAATTTAAATTTTGTTGCCAACTTTTATGCTGTTTTGTATTAAAATATCAAAACACTTTGAATTTTTGGTATTTGCTGTTCCCGTATTTTTAAACATTTAGTATCTTTTTTTTACTCTGTTTTGCCTGAACTTTACACAAAAAGTACGGGATCGGAGATAATATAATTAACACCTAGTCTCTTTTATCAAGAATGACATACCGCATCTTCTCTTTGGTCTACTTTTGTAAGTACAAAATTAAAAATTTCGCAGGAAAAAATTTCATCTTTTTTTACTTGCGGTTTTAAATAATTATTTATCTGAACAGCCTTTCTCGGAAATGACTCTTTTTAAAATTAATTTCATATTTTATATGGATTAATGAGGCTAGTGTTTTGAGCACAACTGTGCATTAAAGAACATTTGTTACATGTATGTACATACATACTATCTACATGTTTTTCTTAATTTTCATTTATGTGTATAGGTAGGTACAATATTTCTTTGCCCTGTGTGTCTTGTATTTTATTCGAGGGCGGGTTGGTTAAATTTTCCTGTTTAGTGCTGACTGGGTTACGAGTAGAATAATGTAGGTACTTTATGCGTTTCACTTTTTTCTCGGAAAAGCAAATACGTACAACAAATGTGGTAGGTTTGTCGTATGTATACGAAGTACATAAGTATACATATGTACATATATATGTATGTTTGTGTTTATTCCTGCATGATTCCTTTTTTTCAAGTTACAACGCACTTTTCATTGAAGTTCATTGCTCTCAGTTTGCTCTTGTTGATTGATTCAATATTTGTTGTTACTTTTAATTTAAAAATGGGGAAGTTTAAGAACTATAAATATCTATCGATGCCATTACTACTGTTTATTGTTAAGAGTACTGTTTCATTACAAAAAAACAGTACATTTTTGTTCTATTTTTTTTTTGCACATTTTCTTAAGTGCACTGGCTCTTTTCCTGAAAAACAGTAAATTTACGGTTTTTTTTTATGAAACAGAACTCTTAACAATAAGCAGTAGTAATGATATCGATAGATATGTATAGTTTTTGAACCTCTTAAATTTACTATTTTTCTAATTTCAAATCAATTGTTACTGGTACATATTTTAAAAATTTTGAATTAGCCACCACGAAATTTGTTAGGAATATTTTATATAAAATTAATATTTCTCTCTCAGTAACTGAAAGAAAGTCTGTACTCGTGATTTACATAAGCCAAATAATATCATGGGACGCCAAATTGATCAGAGTTTAAAAATAAAACAAAAATTATATAAAAATATTTACTCACCCTTAAACTGGACACGCAAATTATTTTGTGATAAGCCAATGGAAAGACATTTATCCTGTGTACTCCAGCAACGTGGCAATGGTGTCTCATTCTCATTTACATTCGGATACAACAACTTTAGGCGATCAACAGGTGAGGCATTGGTAGTTGTGGCATTGCCATCACCAGCACCTGATGTGGAATTATGATTACGATTCGATGACATTGTGTTACCAAACATATTATTGTTGCTGGTGTTATTATGGGCACCGTTTGAGTTTTGATTTTGGATCAGTTCTGATCTGTATGGGAAAACACAAGGGTGATGGGAGTGTAAATGAAATTCTGTTGGATTATGATAATGATGATCGTAGGACGGTAAATGTTTAGATTCTTCCGTTTGTTGTTCTTCTTCTTCTTCTTCTAGATGTTGCTGTTCCTCTTGTTGTTGTTGTTGCTGTTGTAGCAATAACGGCAGTGTTGCTGGTGGCTGTAGAGTTTGTTGCTGATGCCCCGATGATGACGGACCAGCCGAACCTGAAGCGGAAGTATCTAATGAACCAGATTGTTGCTGAACCTGATGATGATTTGTTGCTGTTGCATTTGCCAAAGCATCGTTATTTCTCAAATTTAAGTCCACATCGAAATCATTATTATCGTTGTCGTCCAAATGTATATCGTTTTGTTGCTGTTCTATTTCTCCAACACTAGCTGCCTCCTGCGGATAAAGATGGGGATTGTGTTGATGTTCAGCGTTCACTTCTAATGGTTGTACAATGACGGCCGAAGCATCAATTGTATCAGCAATATCACTACGATTAACTTGAGCAGTCAGCTGATGCTCTTGATTTTGCTGGGGTGAGGATGAATACGCCGTCAATTGTTGTAGCAAAGTTACAGATGATGATGATGATGGTAGTGATATTGATTGTGTTGATTCTATGTTAGATGTTTGTTGTTGCTGTTGTGTTGTTGATTGTGCTTGTGGCGGTATTGAAGGTGAAGCTTGATTTTGTTGCTGTTGAGAGGGAATAGAAAACAAAGAGTTGGGAATAGGATCTTGTTCATGAGATGTCTGTAAGGATGGTGCTATATTAGAATAAGTTTCATTATGAGATGTCTGTAATGATGACAATGACGACGAAGATGGCGAGCGCATGGTCAACGGTGTTGTGTTATTGTCATAAATCGGGGAATTATAAGAATCGAGCAGAAGTGGTGGCTCAGACAGTAAACGGGAGGAAAATGAAGGTGCCGGGGAGGGTGGAGTAGTTTCATGGTCAACATTTACAGGAGGTAGAGGATTATTAAATAAATAGGGCGCAAAAATTACTTGTGCAGGATTGGCTGATGGCAATAGTGCTGAAGTTGGCAAAAAGGCAAATGAATTGGATAATGATGATGCGTATGAGGATGATAGAGGCAATGAAGAAGCTGACGATGATAACGACGACGACGAAGTTGTCATTACAGCTAACTGCTCAGCACCTACCATTCGCTCCTCTCTACCAACCATTGACGATGAGGCAATCGTTGCTACTGTAGTTGTTACTGCTGCCATTGCATTAGCGGAAGTTGATGCAGTAGTGTTAATTGGAGTAAAGGTTGGTTGTGGCATTGACGCTGACGCTGATGTCGTCATTGCTACTGCCACTGTTACCGGTGATTGTAACGGCATCGGTTCTTCATTTAAATCATTATTATCATTTCCATCCGTCTCGCCATCTACATCTTGTTCATCATCGTCCGTTGATCTCATAAACGGTAACATTGGCAAATGTCCTAAGAGATTGCTACTACTGCTATTATTACTACTACTTGATGATGCCGAAGCTGATGACGAATTCGGGTGATCGTTATCATTTTCAGCATCCATTTTTATCCCTTTATTATTATTTTAATACTGTGCTACTTATTTCTGTTTGCTTTTACTTTTGCAATCGTTGTCAATTGTTGTCTTGGCGTACGCAAATTATAACTGCTTCTCTTGCTTTCTGTTTTTTAATGAAATATCTATAACAAATGGTGGTAAAGAGACCCTCTATAATTTCGTTTTTATATATGTATATATATATATATATATTTTTTTTTACATTATTAAAAAGTTGGATTGCTTTTTTACTGGTCGCTTTGAAATCAATTTATTTTAAATTTTCTTATGTTACAATATTTCTTTTTACACAAACGACGATGTAAAAGAATATAAAACGCACGAAATGTATAATAAGGGGCTATATTGAAATTTTAATTTTTATTTTTAATTTTTATTTTATTTTTTATTTGCTATAAATTAAAACATTTGCAATAATAATATGACATCATCACAACCAATTGCTTTCTTCCAAATTTTACTCAATATCACGATTCTTAACTACAAATGATGGTACGGAAATAGATATGCAACGGCGTAAATTTTATCAGATGTAAGAAAAATAATTATTTAACTATTTAAAAACATAAACATTCATGTGTTAAAAAATTAAATTCATTTAAAAAGTGTTTGTGAATAAAATTCTTAATAAATTTCCAATTAGACTTATTATTTAGAGGTTTTCATTGGATATGTAATTAAGAGACGTTAAAAAATAATTTCAAACTTTCTTAACTATAATTTTCTTATACACTCGATTCCTGCTCAAAAGTAGCTAATTGAAATCTTAAACTGGCCTTTTAGTTAAGTAAGATTGTTTTTGATTAATTTTGCATGGTTTGGTACGCAGCAATTAGAATGTTGTTCAAGTTTTTACATTTTTGGGCAACACTGTGTTTTTTTTGTAAGATTGCTCCTGAGCAACTTATAGCTTCCAAAATATTTCTGCTATTTACAGAAAACAATACTGAATAAGATTTTAGCCCTGATTTTTACAACACTACAAACAGATATATGTCTATGGAAACTTTAAATAAGAAACACTATTACCAGACATACACACGAAGTCTGCCTGTATGCTCTTTCTAAGTAATCATCAAAATGTATTTTTACAGCACGGATCATAGAAAAACATATTACGTAGGTATGTATTTACAACAAATATATCTACAACTAGTAGTGAATTTTTCTGCCATGATCCAAGAAAAAGAAAATAAAGAAAACATCCACCAAAATTAGGTACAATGACATCTATCTATCTACCTATGAAAATAAAAATGATATCTACCTACCAATAAACAAAAATATTTACACATCTTTGTAAGCTTTGTCAGGACCTTCTGTTTATTATTATATTTAGGTAGATATTAGGAAAATAATTTTTATTTATCTTTTACCTACAAAGTATAAAGAAAAAAGTGGTTATTTATTTAAATTATAATAAAAATATTGAAAAGAAATATGGTGCGCAGTAAATGTGGTCAAGGCTACAATGACCTAAATTTCCTATTCAAACATTTAAGTCTCAATTTCATTAGCAAAACATTAATTACAACTGAATTTTCAATTTTCATTTAATCTAAAGTAAATTTATGTAAATGTAGGAAACAATTCGAAAGAGTGAAATTATGAAACTAATTGTAGGTACTTACTAAATATAATTTTCTTTGTTTTCAATTTCGTCGTTTTTACCTAAAAGTTTTTCCTGTGGGGAAATTTTTTGCAACTTTCGACACTGTAATTATCAATTCTTTATATGTTCCACCATTTTAATAATTATTTAATTTAAACTTTTAACTACAATATTGAAAAGTATTGTAAATTTATAAAATATTTTATTTCTTTGTTTCCTTCCTCTTAACAAAATTGTTCCAGTCTCTTTGAACTCTACACTAAACTACACACAAAAAGAAACACAAAATACCAACAACAACATTAAACAAACATCTCTCATTAAGTAAAGTTACCAGATGTTTTTGAGTTGCACAATAGTTCCAAATTACAGGGCATTTATGGCCAGTTAATTAATTCTTAATAAGTTATATATTATATTACCCTATTAAAAGAAAATATATGTAATCAAACAAAACAAAAATAATAATTTATTTTAACCATAATAGTTTAGTAAAAAGTAATAAAAATGTTAGCCTAAAATTTATGCTATCTAAATTTTAATGGTCTGGCTTCATTACCTAGCCACAAAAAAAGAAAACATATGCAACAAAACAACACAACAATAACAACTTCCTACACACTTTATTTTTGTTCGTATTTTTTATCATTTCTCTTTCCATCTCATTTCAACGTTGTTTTGCTTAATTTTATCTGTTAATACTGAAATTCTCCATTTCCCAAAATTCGAAAAAATTCTCATTACTTTTACTCAATCAAATTGTTATTAATATACTATAATAATTTTCAAGTCCTTTTAAGTTATAGCCTACCAAAAAGAAAAAGAAACCAAATGTAAAATTCAACAAGAATAAGGAATCATCATCGTCAGCACTACACCAATGAAAAAAAAACTTCCATAATGAAACTTTTTCTTCCTCTTTTTAACACTTTGTCTAATTCTGCACAGTAATTAAAGGTTACTATTACCGTTTGTTATTTTAATGCAAATAAATAAATGTTGATAATTTATTTATTCTACTTTTAGGTTTTTCTTCATTTACAATAGGCCAAAAATTAATTGATTATCAATATTATTCATCTGATTTTTTTCTTTATTCACTTTTTTTTTGTATTCACCTTGATTTTCCTATTTGTTTTATAACTCAATAATTTCTCTTTTTAAGTTGCACAATTGACCTTTTATTTTAAGTTTCGTAATATATTTCAATGTTTTATATTCAAATTTAATATAATTTTCAATAGTTTTTATTTCTTTTAAATTTATTTTTATAAATAAAATATTTTCTTTCTTTGGACAAATTGCTTTCTGTCTCAACACTTGTCACGACGACGAATGACAACGATTGCACAAATAAGGTGCTGCCACGCTTCAACAATAAGTTACACATATGTTCTAAATTACACAAATTTTATTATTTATACCTCAATAGTGTTAGTTTATTGTTATTTTATCTAAAACTCTATATTGAACCAAATTTTATTTACGTTTAGTCGCATTTTCGAAACGTTTAACAATTTTCATTCCGTTCTTGATTCCGTTACTTATACAAAATAACACCTGGACAACGAATAAATCATTTTGTGTAATCCCATGGCAGAATTAACACGGTAAGGTATTTACTACATAAAGAACTGAATTACAAAAACAACCTTATCTTATATGTCAAATAAAGAAAGGAAATTCAATGCAGATCCGCTCATACAATCACACGCACTCTATGTATTTTAAAAGCAAAAATAATGGTGAACACAGAATGTGAGCAAATGCAGACAAAACGATGGAGAGCAAGAAATGTAGTTACTTTATTTGGTTGATCCATGGTGTAAGAAAACCAGGCGACACTGAGACGCCATCTGAATCCTGCATGATTGAAACTCGTTCTGTCAAAAACTAAGAGATATCAATGTGTTAAAGAGAAATTAAAAGCGGAAACATATTTTTTGTTTCACTCTAGCACATTTCATAATATCAATCACCGGAAATAATTTTTGACAGGGGGAGCCTCAAAAGCAATAACAAAATATATGGGCTTTTTGTAATGTTGTTATTTTTGTATTTTTGAAGTTACCTGGTTTTATTGTACCATGGGTTGATCCTAATAACTCAAAGCAGAAGAATATATGTATTATATACAACTGCTACAAAATTATACAAAAATATATTTACAATAATATATTCTTACAGCTACAATTTCTGTGTTCTGAGTATAAAAACAGTGGCCGCAGAGAATGTAAGTAAGCTTTTCCATACAGGCATTTTCTGAAATCACTGTTATTTTAAGCCACGAACAATTTTGAAATTACGTAAGTGATTTTTTAGTATTCTGAAAATTATAAGATTTTTTTCTTTTAATAGTGCTTTTTACCGCTCTCAATCACAAGCTTAAAGCTCTTTTGTTTTGTTTACAATAAAATTTACTCAGAAAAAAAAAGAATTAGAAAAAAAAATTATCAACACAAAATAAAGGGTATTTCTAAATTAATAAATTTACGGTTCTGTTATGAAAAGTAATTAATTTTTTAGACGGAAATGAATAAAAAAAACAATTAGAATTAAGTGTATTTAATCATTTTATTAAGGATTTCAAAGCAAAATGCTTAATATGCTCCAAGTGATTTGATATCGTAAGGCATTTAGCTGGCCGGTTTTAAATCAAGAGGTGTCAAATGATTTTGTGCGTAGAGCACCTTTTTCGTGAACATGCCTGATATACTAGAGGAGCACAATTTGTACAGCTGGTTGGCTGTCGCTATCTAGTATTTCTCTGCCACATGACGACTAGTAGATGATAATACAGGTTTCTTAAGTTGCCAGATGAGTTAATTATGATATGACAATAATTAGTTTGAACTCACTAGCTGTTAATTTCAAAAATATAATTTAAATATTCTTTAAAGGGTTAAATGTCAGTGTAAAATATAATATAATAAAAACAAAATTTAGTATGGAATAAAAACTGAAATAACATGTAAATTTATTAAATAAATATTAATAAGTAGAAATCTTAAGTTAAATTTTTTTCGTCTTTTCATTAATTTTATATATGCTAAATATTATATTGCCCTTTAGAATAACTTTATCAGGAAAATTAATAATTATTAAATACATAATAATTATGTATTATTAATACCACAATTTTTTTTTAAAAAGTGAGTGAACCATGATAAAAAAAGTAATTAAAGTTAAAATTATATCATATATGATTTACGGCCAGTTTTCAACTTTATATGTGCAAGAAGCTAATTTTGTTTAAAATTAAAATTGAATATTAACGGTTTAAGTTTCTCAGCAATTTAGTTAATACATAATTGTTTGTATGTAAGAAATATGTGGCAGCATTATAAAATTGGAAATTTCTAAAGAAACAGCTGTTTCGTAAAGGAAAATAATTAATTAAAAAACAGCAAATTTTAGAGTTATGCACGTTGTCATAAATTTAAAAGAAATCGTTATATATAAGAATATAAAGTTACAATAATTTTGTCACAATATTTATATATACATATTAGCAATAAATTTACTGAATTTTCTGTGCGTGTGTGCTAAAAATTTGTTTTGTTAATTATGACGTACCAACTTCAACTTATAAATATAAATCAAATTGTAACTTAAAATTAATTTAAATAACCAAGATTGGTGTCCTTTAATGTTATATTAGTACAGTTTTAAAATAAAACGCTGAATTATAGAGGACTTGGAGTTAAGATCTAGATAATAAACTAAAGAGTAACGTGACTGAAAATGTTTTAGGCCAAAATGGTAACAAGTTAAATTAAGTGATGAATTTTGATAAATTCATATTGAATTGAACAAAATACTTGAAAAAAGCTCAACTGAAATAATTTATAAAATGGATTCATTCTTATGGCATTAAATAAAGTAAAGCGTATTAATCAAAAAATAAAGTGAAATTGGCAGATACTAAATCGGTGCATTCTATATTGAACAACTTCTATCGAATTCAAACTACTTACCTATTTGGTACGGAAAGACTACAATTTTGATATGTTGAATGTGTCGATGTAAACTGCTATGAGTACAAACAATTTAATGAAAAAAATATCTAGTAAAAATTTCTAAAATAAAAAAAGTGCGTTTAAAATGTAATTGAAATTAAATAAAATAATTTGAGTTGAAGGCCTAAGATGCCATTGCTCCCTCCCTTATTTTTCCTCTTACATTATAATTTAAGAAAATTAATAAATAAAAATAAATAAATAAAATAACTTAAAAGTGAAGTTATTTAAAATCAAAAAAGTGATAAAAATAAAAGTAAATAAGTGAAAACTTACCCATTACACCTGTTACCTCTGTTCCGTAATAAAGTTCATTTTGTGTTTTATGGCTACAGATTACTGAACAGTCCTACAAAATCATTAGTAATAGTCATGTTAGTTTAAAGAATAGGTAAAACTGCAGTAAAATAACTGCAATTTCTTAAAGGAATGTTAATTTTTTAAATTTTTTACTTAATTTGGGAAAGCTAAAGGCTTAATTTATTGGCTGTTCAGCGATGTCGCACGAAAGCATAAACAAACGAAGGCAAAACACATTTGTACTGAGAACAAAAACAAATTTTCGTATATTGTTTTTGTTTTTAATACAAATGTGCTTTGTTTTCGTTTGCTTAGGTTTTCTTGTGACATCGGTGAATAGGCCATTAATGTACATATCGTCATATGATTTCAATAAAACCTTAAGTTACATTTAAATAAAAAAAGTCGATAATATGAAAAATTTAAAAATATTAGCTGGAGGTCATGCATATATCATCAAACTTTTTATTAATGTGAACCTCCTTTCAGACTTATGTAGTGCTGGAGAAATAAAAAATCCTAATTCTCTTAAAATATTAACACCAATCGCTCGAAATATAGAATAGCGACGTGATTAAAATAAAAGTGAAAGTGAAAAAAGCCGCAGATAAAATAATATAAAAAATGATTTAATTGAAATAAATTAATCTTTAATATATAGTAAAAAAATTAATAAAATATAATATTATAAATTAAATATAAATAAAAAATATACTTATAAGAAAATTTCTTAAAAAAAAAAATCAAATTAAATATAAATAATTAAAATAAATTTTTAATTATTAATAATAATATTTAAAAGCAACTCAAAGTACAAAAGAAGTAAGAAAATATTGTAAGTACATGCCTATCAATTTATACTTATTAAAATAAATAATTTTTCTTAAATTTTTATCGTTTTTTTTTGAAAATGTAACAAAAGCTTAAACGTTTTTTTTAGAAAACTCCAATTTATTTGTTAAAAGAAACTCGGTGTATATGCTAAAAAACATTTTGAAACTACAATGTATGTACATATGTAATTTTTTATATAATTATTCCTAACTGCAATCCGAGACTTCTAACGAATCTCGTAATTGTTGTAGGATTAATCATGCTTAGGTCTCCTGGGACCAGTGGCCCACTGCCTAAGCAGCACATTCTATGTCTTGCCATCGCTGGGCACTCACACAGAACATGCTTCAAAGTTTTCCGTCCTTCCTGACAGAAACAACAGGTGTCATCTTGTACCACACCAATTTTACTCACGTGGTAGTTAAGTCTAAAATGGCCCGTAAGTTGCTCAACGTAGAGTGTTATGTCGTTTCTCCTGAAGTTTAAAACAACCTCTGCAATAATGCGATCATCTCGCTATGAAATAAATTAAAAGTTTATTTGTTCTTACAAATACAAGTTTAGAAAAAAAACTTTAAAAATAGAGCAAAAATATGAAAAAGCAATAAAAAAAGATAAAATTTTTAAGTTTGTTTTGCTTTTTTTTAGCATATTTGAGAGATACGCGTATGTTTAGTTTAGTAAAAAAATTATTATGAAAAAAATAGAATAGAGTGTGCTTGCTTGTTCGCTAAAAAAAAATTTATTTTTGTATGGATTTCTTTAAAATTTCTTCAGAGAAAGTCGTAATACGATTTTGTATCGCCCACATACTTCTATGCTCCTTGATTATAATATGACCTATTTTTTTCCACTTTTTTTTTTTGGTTCCGATAGTTTTTGAGACGCTCTTTCACGTGGTGAAAACTAGAAAGTCCTAACTTGCTTGGAAGTATAGTAAAAATGTAGAGAAAGAAGAGCACAAATGAAAGAAAAACAGAATTTTATTGAAAATCCAGAATCAAGATAATAAATGGAATTGAAAAATTTTTAAAACAGGATCGCTATTTATACACACACACGAACTTATCTCATTTATGCTCTTTTCCTTTTTTGGTTGCCTTTTGGGCATGACTGTTCATAATGCAAAAGAAAAACTACTAAGAAACTGACGAAATGCATTGTTTATCTTTAACAGCTGTTTCTCGCAATTTCTTTTTTGAGTCATAAGCCACCTTTTCATAGGCCGGGTCACATATAAAGAATTGAATTCGTTCTTTAATGATGATTAAATTTTATTTTTCAATACATTTATAACAAATTTGGTGAAAAAGGAATTTGCATTACGCGCAAAACAAGGTAGCAACTGCTAGTGAAAAGTATTTGAAAACGAGTATTAAGTAGGGTCAAGGAGGGGGTAAGCGTTGCTTTAATTTCTTGTAATAAAGATTAAAATTTTTAAAATTAATTTTTATACGCTTTGCTGATTTTTTTTTTGGTAATTTTTGCGTCGAACATGTGAACATATTCTGGAGCATTATAAATAGCGATGTCCCTCTGTCTGTGTTGTCGTTGAATTAACTTTCTGACGTCCCTAAGCAACTCACAGAAAAGTTTAGTATAGCAAACTGTCGCTTGCTACACGCAAAGAAAAAAGATGGTTGATTATGGTCACCTCAAACATAGTGTGTTCTTCATAAAAATATTATTATTAATTTGAGGGATCTAAACATTATTCTGATCACGATAAACATGTTTCTAGTTACTTTTTATTTATCAGTACTGAAAAAATAACTCATGAGAATATCACGAGAATTAAGTACAAATAACCATTAATATAATTTAAAATTAAATTAAATTTAATTTATTGTACATCCTTAGGTGCTGTTTATACGAAACGAACCATTTAATCGTTCAAAATTTTTTTATGAAAAACACTTTAAACGATTTTAAAAATTGTGCGTTTCCTGCAAAGAGCATATTAAAATTTTGTAGAACTTCCTTTTGTTATACGAGTATATAAAAATTGAGTCATTTTATGGGTTTAACAAAACTGAAAGTATAATTATTTTTGGCTATAACAGTGAAGTGTATATAAGAATCGTCACAGCCGAATTTAATTTGTTTTTTTTTAACAGATTGTGGATCTGCTATCAGTTTAACTTTTTCGTTGCTTAAAAAAAATATTGTTTTCCCTTACCTTTTAGTTCAGTAAATGTAAAAGAATAACAAGTAAATAAATTTAATAGATTTTAAAAATGTATTTGATCATTCTTTTCAATTAAGTCATGAAAATAAAAAGATCAAAATTAATGTAGCCTTTTGTAACATAATAAATCAAATCGTCTAGAAATTTTGTATGAAAGTTAAGCTACGGTCACATTACACAAGTATTAGTCGAGATAAGTGTAACCACTACTTTTTGGCAAATATTTTTATAGTCTAACATGACTTGGAATACAATTACTCGTATTTGTTTAATGTGACCGTAGCTTTGCTCAAACATTTTTTAAAGAGAATAAGCGAACAAACAAGCAGAAACTTAATTTTATATCAAAACTTTTAATAAATTCTTTATCAAAGCGAGAGTGTATTAAGACAGATTTTTTATGTGTTTAATTTCAGTTGATGTGTTTTACTTTTGTTGTACGTTTGATGGAGCTACAGCAAATATAAAAAAAAAATATATTTTTTTCATTTTTGTTTTGGAATACATTGAAAACATGGAAAATCGCTCACTGGACTTAACAGGTGCTTTATCGTTTTATCAAGCGTCTTAGAAACCACCATTTTAAGATAGGAAATATATATATATATAGGTGTCTTCATAGATTAGTAGATAGCGTACTTACCTTACTTATCTGGAGGTCACAGGTTCGATTCTTGTCTCTTCTCGTTATCACATTATTGCCCGAAATATTTACAAAATGCTATGGCATAACCTAATAGAAAATTCTTTTTGCACAATTATAGCTTAAATTCTTTTTTATTTACTTGCATTTGACAAACATTTGTGTATAAATCTATTATAATACGCTATGAACAAAATATACAATTCGATAGATATCGTATGAGATGATTTGTTAATCGACACGTATCGAAATATTATTCGATACGATTGTCTACTCGCTATCAAATCCAGCTATTTTGTGACTGTCTGGCCTGGGAGACTTCTTGTTGACTCCTAGAAAAACCTAAGTCTTGAACATTAAAATTATGTTCTGTACAAAAAATGCTTGGGTGGCGCAATACATAATAAAATCAATTAGCAAAAACTATCACGCCATTTTTTGTTATTAAAGATTTGCACAAATTTTTTAATAAAAATGAAACAGGAATTTCCTAAGACACCACGGTGAATATTGGCCACTCAGGAGACTCAATTCTATGCTGCTTGAAGGTGGTGGTGGGATGTTTAATCAATCATCATGTTGGACAATATTCAGTCTGATATATATAATTTACTTTTCTTCTTTCAACACTCTAGAAACAGTTCAGTGACATATCCAAACTTAATCTATGATTTAAGATCGACTAGTTTATTTTACAAACACTCAGGGACTTAGCAAACTTGAAAGGCGAACATAAAGTCGATAACAAGGCGATATACCAAACATTTAGTGTAAAAAAATAAACACATTTTATAAACTTTTCAAAAAATTTTTAAAATTTATTCAAATCAATTAAAATCAATTAAATAAAACAGATACAAAAAACAAACAATAAAAAATCCACTGCCTTTTCTAATAATTCTCAGTTGTTCGAACATAATTAACACCAGAAGGCATGGTTACCTTGTCAAAACCCTTGGGGAATAATTTTTGAGCCTCCTCATCAGTAACAGTGGGAACAATCATGACCTTAGTGCCAGGCTAAAATTCAAAAGAAGAAAATGAATTAAATTTAAAGTCTAAATTAGAAAAAACGACTTACAGTCCAATTGGCAGGGGTAGCTACAACTTGAAGGCGATCGGTCAATTGCAAAGAATCTATGCAACGTAAGATTTCACTGATAAAGAAAACAAAAGTTTAAAAAAATTGAAACAAGTATGAACTAAGAAAACTCACTCCACATTACGACCACAGGACATGGGATAAAACATTGACAAGCGCAACTTATGATTGGGATCAATAATAAATAAAGCCCGAATAGTTTTACCAATTTCAGGATCTTTTCTCTGATCCTCACTTAACATACCAAATTGTACAGCCAATTCACGACTGGGATCAGCAATAATTGGATAGGGAAAATCACCGGGTATATCCAAACAGTAGGATTTAATATCATTAACCCAGTCAACATGGGAATTCAATGCATCAACCGAATGGGCCAAACATTTTGTATTGCGCTTAGCAAATTCGGGGGCATGAACAGCAATACGACCCAATTCAGTGGTGCAAACAGGAGTGAAATCAGCTGGATGAGAGAATAAAACTACCCAACTGCAAAAGAACGTCAAATAAAAAACAAAACAATATTTTTTATTAAAAGCAAGTTTGTTTTGCGTTTTGCAAACAGCAACATTGTATCTAAATAAATAAATAAATTTTATGTTTTAAATTTGCTTAAACGCGATTAGTAGGACAAGGATTTTCATGCAATTGCAGGTTTTTACTCAGTAACTTAAAATCGATTCTAATCAAGTACTTTTCCGAATTAGAGAATTTATTGCAAAATGGCATCAATTTGTTATTGCATATTTTTGCATATTTTGTTATAAATGCATATTTTTTGTGCATAATTTGTATTAATTTTTATATTATTATTAACATTCAAATAAAAAAGTCACTCTTTTAGCAGCATTTAAGAGTCCACATTCTTCTTTTTTTCTTTGTATGTCCTTGACGTACGTATGTACATATGTTTGTATGAATGCATTTTATCATTCTAATTCAGATGAATATTACTGAAGAATTTTCAAGTTTTGAATTCATCAAAGCAGCCAACACTTTTGTAATTAATTTTGTGGCTGTTTTAATGTTGAAAGCGATGAAACCGTCTGGAAAATTTTTATTAAAAGCACTTGTTTTCTTATTTATTTCAACGAAATAATTATTTTACAGAATAATTACTTGATGATGTTGTAAACGTAAGCATTGTCAGGCATCATAGACTTGTAACGTGTGGCAACATATGACATTTACTTTTCAGAGTTTACTCGATTTATTTAAAAAATATTTAGGAAAGAGTAGTTTTCCGATTATTTATGTAACTGAACTAAAACTTTTAATAAATATTTATGTCTTAAGAATATCTGATAAGAAAAATAACGATTTTTTTTTTATTTTCCATAAGAGCATTAGCTCATATTATTATGCATATTTTGTATTTTTAAGTGCATGAAATTCCTAGCCCTGGTGTTTACTAAAGTGGCCACTAAATAATTTAGCCAAATATTAAAACTTTATTACATATAGAAAATTCGACTGTACGTGTGTTTGACATTGTACTCGTATTAAACGGCTGGACCGATTTAATTGCATTTCTGTGTATGCCTTTGCGTTACGCCTTGAAAGGCTTAGTGCCACAAATCTGTCCGGCAGGTGGCACTGCAGTCGGTATCTGGCTTATTTATGTACCACCTGTTTTTACCCGGTACTATTTCTTACAATAAGAAAATTCAATATACAAAAATTTTATATTTTAATGAAAACGCATTTAAAATATTTTATGAAAATTAAAATAGACCACGCCTATTACCATGCCTACTTTTTTACTTTTTTCTCAAATCGGAGAACTTCTAGACGGATTTGGCTAATTTTTTATTATATGTTCGGCATAACCCAACTTATATTTTTCTTCTCTTTTTAATAATTTTTCAATATAAATAAAATTTGATGGCAAAAAAAAGTTTTGCCGGGTCAGCTAGTATACATATTTATATAAATTTTACAGTTCAGGGAGTCAATTCTTGTTTGTCATTTTACTTTTCACAAGCATTTTTTGTAAATGTATAATTTCAGGAAGTGAAAAGTGTTGCCTTCCACATGTACCTGTAAAACTTTTATTTTATTATTTTTTTATTTACAAATGCCGATTTGAAAAACAAAATTATTTAAATTAACGGAGTCCGTGACAATAAAGGGTCACTTTGTGAATAATCATAAAAGTTTCGTATAGAATTTTGTTCAAATTAAGAAGCATAAGTTTTTAAGTCGCTTGCGATGTCAACATTTGCCTCCAAATAATTAAATAAATATTTTTTTTGACTTCGCTGGTGCATTTTCCTCTTGAAACCTGTTCCATTTTTTCTTTTCACGAATGAATTTTAAATGAAAACAATTTTTTCACATGAAAAGCTTTTGACGGTTGTTTTCACTACTACACAAAACAAGAATCACCAGTGTTTCACTCCACTTGTTTTTGACACATTTTTGCATATGAAAAAATTTTGACAATTCTTTTCACCTTTTTAACTGAACAAGATCAAAATGAAACACTTTTCATTTTACTTTATCACAAAAGCAGAATTAACCCCAAGTTCACACTTTTTTTATGCAAAAAGGTTTAACGGCTGCAGTGATTTTTCATTTTTAAATTAAAAAAGAACATAAGTGGGACCAGTTGTTAAAAAATTATTTAATCTTCCAATCCATTGCAGAATAGATCTTACAGGTCGCGGTTAAATTATGGGCCATAATAGTATTCAAACCACTTATAACGATTTTTTTTACTAAAAACAAAAAAAACACTTTGAGCTGCGTTGACAGAATATCACACTTAGAAAGCCCCACCCTTTTTTCTACATTTAAAAATTACTGCTGTTCGTCATTGAATTATCAAGCAATTATTTGTTGTGTGTGTGTGTAATTAAATTCATCTTGTCTACAAATAATTCAGTTTTGTATTACAAATCTTAACCAAACAAATTTTATAATTATTCTAGAAATCTGTTATTTTATACATAATGATTGTATGCAATGTAATTTATAGGGCAACTTTGTTTTTATGATTATTTAGGGTGACCAGTAAAAAAAATTCTCACCAAGAAATACAAGTTGAAATTGGTTTTATCAGGTTAAAGCAATTTTTGCTTTGTTTATGGTACATTTTGAAAAAAATGTTTTTGAAGTAGTTTTTTTATATTATAAAACCGTAAACTTTTGGAAGAAGACCTCAGAATGTCAATATCAGTGAATGGGGATCTGGATGGATTTCACAATTAGGTTAGGTTAGGTTGCATAAGCTGCCCTTCCTTTGACGTAATCTTTTAACGAAAATAGAAAGAATACAGGAGGCCAAAGAGAAAATGGAGTCGAGAAGTTAAGATTAGCGAAATAAAAAGTAAAAAAAAAGAAGAAAATGAAGAAAAGAGAGGAAGGCCAAGAAAAAAATTAAAGAAAAGGAGAAAATTAAGAAATAGAAGAATAATGAAGAAGGAAAAGAAGAATCGAGAAGAAAAAAGGGATATAAAGAAAAAAAGAATGGAGAAGGAAAATAAGAAAACAGAAGATGTCGATAAAAATAAAGAAGAAGAAGAAAAAAAGATAAGGAAAAGAATCCAGGAGAAAAAGAAGAATCGAAGAGAAAAAGAAGAAAGAGAAAAAGAAGAAGGAGAAGAATCAGGGAGAAAAAAAAGAAAGAGAGAGGAAGTAAAAACAAAGAAAATAAGAATCTGAAAGGAAAAGAATAAAAAGAAGAAGGAGAAACAAGGAAGATACAAAAAGAAAAAATAAAGAAGAGAAAAAGAAAGATAAAGAAGAAAAAAAGAGAGATAGAGAAGAAAAAAAAGAAAGATAAAGAAAAAAAAAAGAAAGAATAACGAAAACGAAAAGAAAAAAAAGAATGGAACTAGAAAACGCACCAGGAAAATTAAGAGTTCAGACTCCACTTGCAATGTCGACTTCTTTAATTGACAGTACAAAGAGAGTCTTTAGACAATGATCATCTAAGAGGAATTCACGACGACTTTCTAGTTCCTTGCACTGACACATAAAATGTTGCATGGATTCCTCCTCGTTCACTTCTTGACAATTCCTACCATAATCGTTTGCTGACAAACCAATTCTCCCACCCAGATTCCCACATTTACAGCAGAGACCTGATTGCTTTTTGAACCTCTCTTCACTTTTTTAAGTAAATATATTTTTTAAATTAGCAGGCAGCTCTACGAAGAGTGATACACATGTGTGAATGTAGCACTTGTAACTACTTTTAGAAATTCTATATGTGTGTGATGACAAATTAAATAATTTTCATTTAACAAATTGCATCTGCATTTTAATTTTGTTGCCAGAGAAATTACAAACATACAAGTTTAGAATACAATTTATAGTTAATGATCATTAACACGAAACTCATGTCATTCAAATTCTAATTGAATAAATAAACTAGACTTGGCTTTTTCGTAATTTATAAAATATTTTGTACTTTTTAAACGAATTTGTATTGAAAAAAATTTATTTACACACACACACAGCAAACTTTTCAGATAAGTATTTATGGTAAAAAAAAAATTATAAAAAAATATGGGGCTGTTCACGTAAATTCGAACGATAGCTTCTTTTGCACAATTTGTGTTTAAGACAAAAATAAATTTTCGCATATTTGTTTTTGTTTTCTATTAATATTGAACACCCTATGACTTCAAGTTTTTGGGCAAATGCTTTAAAGAAAACGAAGAAAATTTTTTTAATGGAAATTATGTTTATTGAAATGCACAGCCTTAAAAGTTATGCATTGAACTAACCTAAGCAATTAAATACGTTTGCATTTACAGCACGAAACTGCCAAATAAAGCCATGACTATCAATAACTTTTAATGGTGAACATTTGCCAACAATATAATAAGTATTTACAACATAACTAATTTTTTAGACGCAATTAAATAAGCACACGCACTCGTTTGTTGTTCTTTTAAAAATTAAATTTTTTTTCAACATTTTAGTTCTCTCTGATTTAAAAAATTTTGTGGTACTCACGAACTTCCTTGCCACTCATAAAAGCTAATGGGGCCTTTAGTAGTTTCAGCTTTAAAATTTGGCACAATCGATTCCAAACGCATTTTTGTATGTACAAAAAAAAAAACACTTGCAAAAAATACTAAACTTGTTTCAGCTGTAGTCACTGTCAGAATGTTTTAGATTCTAGCAAACAGCCTGAGTTTTATAATATTTGCTGCTGATTACACTCATATCTCTTTTAAACTAAAATTTATAAACTTTTAAATGTGTTCGTAGTTGAAACAAATTATAGAGCATATCATATATAGAGTGACCAGTTTTCTATAAATAAGTGCTAAATTGTGTTTAAAGAAACTATATTAAACAGTAATATTGTGCAATATATTACGGTTGTATCATATATTGGTGAATATCACTTCACTACATAGTATAGAGCAAAGTCGCTTCCCGCGTCTGTCCCAATGTCTGTATATATGCTTAGATCTTTAAAACTACGCAACGGATTTTGATGCGGTTTTCTTTAATAGATAGAGTGATTGAAGAGGAAGGTTTATATGTAAAGGGTGTCCCAACAAGAACGCAAGATTTAAATTTGGCGCCATTCGAAGTGTCATTGTTTGACATTTGAACCAGTTTTTTCTTGCCTAGAATTGAAGAAATGAATGTGGAGGGCTTGTGGTTTCAACAAGATGGCGCCACATGTCATACCGCCAGAGAAACAATTCAATTGCTGCATAAGTCATTTCCCGGTCGTGTTATTTCGCGTTTTGGAGACCAGAATTGGGCGCCTAGATCGTGCAATTTAACACCATTAGACTTTTTTCTTTGGGGTTTTTTGAAGTCGATGGTTTACGCGAATAAGCCGACGACGACTCAAGCCTTAAAAGAGGAAATTGAACGCTGCATTAATGAAATACCGCAGCATTTATGCAAAACGGTCATTGAAAATTTCATTAAAAGATCGCGTGTCTGCCAGCAAAACCGCGGCGGCTATCTGCCCGATATGTTGTTCCATACATAACCTCATTTTGTCTACTTTACGTTATAATAAAGTTTCACGATTTTTTTTTTTTAAATATCTGTGTTTTATTTAAAATTTAAATCTTGCGTTCTTGTTGTGACACCCTTTATAATCTTGGAAGGTTTAATGTCACAAATCCGCCCGGCAGGTAGCGCTATAGTCGGTATCTAGCTTATTTGCCTACTACCAGTTTTTACCCGGTCTCGCACGGTTCTTTACTCTATGAGTACGATTTCTTAGTGTAAGAAGATCGAATATATAAAAATTTTAAGGCAAGACAACGTTTGCCGGGTCAACTAGTTTAACTATAAAATAATGTTAAAAAATTTTAAAATTCATTTAAATTTGTAAAAAAGAATTTATTGAATAGTAGTATTGTGCAATATATTAAATTGGTCAATATTTAACTGTTATATAAAATAATGTTGAAATCATTTTCAAATTAATTTAAATTTGTGGAAAAATAAAGTGTTGAACAATAATATTGTGCAATATATTACGGTTGTATCATATTTTGGTCAATATTTAACCATAAAATAATGCTAAAAGCCTTTTCAAATTTATTTAAATTTGTGAAAAAAAATTTATTAAACAATAATATTGTGCAATATATTGAGCAATATTTTATTGTAAAATAATATTGAATGCATTTTAAAGTTAATTTAAGCTTTAACAGTATTTTTGCGCAATATATTATGGTTATATAAATATTTTATTGTAAAGGGTGTTTTTTATAGACATAGAACTTTAAATTGCAATAAAACAACGATGGATTATTCGATTGACATGAATTTTATTTATCAGAAAGATAATCTTGTGGCATTACATTTTAAATATGATTTCTGGCATATGACCGCCACGGCTGGCTCGGATGTAGTCCGGCCGTATATCGGCAATAACACGGCGAATGTTGTCTTCCAAATGGTCAAGCGTTTGTGGTTTATCCGCATAGACCAATGACTTTACATAGCCCCACAGAAAGTAGTCTAGCGGTGTTAAATCACAAGATCTTGGAGGCCTATTCACAGGTCCAAAATGTAAAATTAGGCGGTCACCAAACGTGTCTTTCAATAAATCGATTATGGCACGAGCTGTGTGACATGTTGCGCCGTCTTGTTGGAACCACAGCTCCTGGACCTCATGGTTGTTCAATTCAGGAATGAAAATGTTAGTAATCATGGCTCTATACCGATCACCATTGACTGTAACGTTCTGGCCATCATCGTTTTTGAAGAAGTACGGACCAATGATTCCACCAGCCCATAAAGCGCACCAAACAGTCAGTTTTTCTGGATGTAACGGTGTTTCGACATACACTTGAGGATTAGCTTCACTCCAAATGCGGCAGTTTTGTTTGTTGACGTAGCCATTCAACCAGAAGTGCGCTTCATCGCTAAACAAAATTCGCTTATGAAAATCGGGAACAACGGCAATCTCGTTTTGTGCCCATTTGCAAGCGTTGTTCAGGCGTGAGTCTATTCATGATGAATTGCCAAACCAAACTGAAAATAAATCACTTGACAGCTGTTAAATCGGTCACCATCTTGAACAGTAATGCCAACTTAAAGTTATATACGTCTATAAAAAACACCTTTTATAAGGTGCTTTTTAAGCTTGCCAGAACTTTGAATTGTAAAAATAAAACAAATCTTCAATTTAGGAGAACAACATTTTAATTTAAATATCAATTGGGCTTATGCCATTTATCTAACGTGGCTGTTCTTACAGACTATTTTTTTAACGTGGTAATACAGTTATCTTATCTTAACTCTTCTCTTTCTGCTCTAAATTTTTTGTCGAACTAAGTAAGTAATTGTTAGTGACTTTGAAATAATTGCGACCAGATGGCATTGATACGTTTTTATAGCCCTGGGGGAATAATGTTTCGGCCTGTGTGTCAGAGATTGTTGGTATTATAACAACTTCAGAGCCAAGCTGAAAATTATTAAAAAAAGGGAAAATTAAAATAATTTTCAAACATCAATTAAAAAAGATAAACAACTTACAGACCAATTGGCGGGGGTGGCTATAGTACCCTTAAGACAATCCGTCAATTGCAAGGAATCTATGCAACGCAAGATCTCACTAGTGTTAATAAAAAAATTAAAAAATAATAATAAAATTGGGTTTTTAAAATTAAAACTAGAAAAACTTACTCCACACTACGACCACAGGACATAGGATAATAGGTGGACAAGCGCAACTTGTTATGCGGATCAATAATAAACAAGGCCCTTATTGATTTATCTATTTCATCATCTTGTGCTTGTTCCTCATCTATCATACCAAATTTTACAGCCAACTCACGATTCTTATCAGCTATAATGGGGTAGGGAAAAGGAGTTTCCTTTTCCATGTAATAAAATTTGATATCCTTAATCCAGTTTTCATGTTCATTCAAATCATCAATAGAATAAGCCAAACATTTGGTATTACGAGTAGTGAAATCTCGAGCACGAGCAGCAAAATTGCCCAATTCAGTGGTGTACATAGGAGAGAAATCAGTTGGATACGAGAATAAAACTACCCAACTGTAAAAGTGACAACATAAAAAAATTACTATTCTTTTTAATTGTAATGAAATTAAATTTTGTTTTATACTAGCAGTGTCATATTATATTTAACCGAGGGATCAAATTTTGACTTTCCATTTAAAAAAATGGAAGTCACATGTATACGTTTTGTGTGAATTTGCCGAAAATCCCTTTCAGGGATATTTTTAGCAGTACATGTACTTCTTTTAGTTAAAAGCACTGTTTCCTTAATTTAGAAAAATCAGTACATTTCTGTACAATTTTTGTAAAAACAGTAAATTTTTTTTCTTTTTTTGTTTATTTTCTTACAGTCCAACTTAAATTGGAGCGGCAAGCGGTTTTTAGCGCCCAGGATGTATGTTAAAGCGTCATACCTAAATAAAAGTGCTGCCAATGTGTATTTCCTACAGTAGTGTTAATCACCGTGTTTAATAAAACTTACTAACAACGAGCAAACATAGAGTTCAAAACCGTAGATTAAAAAATTAGTACTAGTCAACAATAACAAAACTAAAATAAAAAAATAAACAATTGTTTTGCAGCCAACTTCACTACAAAACGTGCTGTCAAAATTCGCTTTTCCAAGCACTGCAGTCGGGTTATTTCGGGATGCTCCATACATTTTATATGCTCATAAGAATTTTTGACAGATTCAAAACGCTTGCCGTCCCAATTTGAATATGTCTGTTAAGCGTACTGTTTTTTTCTTAAAAAACATTTAAATGTTTCAAATCCGGCAAAACATATCGCGTAATTACTTGATTAGTCTCATAGTTTAAAATACTTGATTTTACATTGAAGCCATTTAACACCTTTTTTTAATTTTTACAGAATATAAAATGCGATATTAAGAAAATATTTGCTGTGAATAAAAAAAAATAATGTTTTTGAGTTATGACACTATTGAAGCAAATTGCCGGTATGTTTATAAATTTTTTTTCGGCCATGAGGAATACAGTTTGCTGTAATTTTGTTCAAGTAGAATTAGATTTTCATGTGATAATGTGTGGCTGCCTTCATAAACGTCAGTTGCATTGCAGGGCAACAGCATTATATTTTCTAAAGAGAAATTGTGAAGGCTTTGACAATGTATGGCATTTCTAAATTTATAAATATTTTTGGCAATACAATTGCTGTAGCTTCATAAAATGTCAATGCATTTTGGGACAATGCATCAGTGCAGCTTTGCTAAAATTCAAAGACTAGCGTGTGTCTATACAATAGCAAGTCTTGCAAAAAATAAGCATTGCAGTTCAATGCAAAGCTCATCTTGAGAGATGCGGCTCTTCTCGTGCACATGTTCGAAATTTGTAACTTTAAACATACACTGTTAAGCCAAACACAACTTCACGTCAAATTTAATGGTGAAGTTCCCAAATAGGGTTAATTGGGAATAGAACAGACCCAAACCTGATGGTACACAGATGGCTCGAAAATGTTTCAGGGTGTTGGAGCAGTTGTATTTGGTCATAACCTCAGAAGAAACTTATTTGTCAGTATGGGTCAGGCCGAAATACATGTCATAGAGCTCTACCTAAGAGAAAAACTAGAAACAGACACAAATAACAGTTACATCTATATTCACTTGCACAGTAGAGCGGCATTACTTGCACTCAGTGCCTATGAGATAAGATCCAAACTGATCTGGAATAGCCTTGATATGGATGCCAGGTCATAGTAGATATGAGAAAGCAAGAACTCGCAAGAAAAGGCTCGGGTAATATATTCATTGCTCCAGAACCATTCTACGGACTGTCTTGGAGCTCTATTTAGAAAGTGGCTGGAAAGAGAATCGCAACTACACTAGCTGGAAACAAAGGGTATGAGGCTAGCGAAAACATGCATGCTATTCCGATTTTGGAAGAGAACAAGAGAACAAATGAATTACTTAACTTGACCCGATCAGGAATTTGCATTGTCACATTGCAGAGTATTGAAACACTTGAAGATCAGTCAGAATGATCTCTGCAGGTTATGTAACGAAAATGAAGAATATATTGTGTCACTGTAATGGTCTACTTAGGGCATTATTACCTCAACCTTCGGACATGGCGGTCAAGTCACCCAAGAGAGTCTTTAAATTCTTAATTCTTAGTGTCAGAATAATTCTATTTTGGGCAGGTGACTTGCTCCGCTCCTCATTCTAATTCTAATTCTAATTCAAGACAAAAAACACTGCTTTGACCTTGCATATTGACACTTAGGAAAGCAGCCTGTTCAAAGTCAAATAGGGTTTATAAAGTGAGTTAAAAAAAATGATTTTAAAACTGCCATGTTTAGCTAGGTTTTACTGTACATTTTTGTTAAATTTTGATTTTATTTTATTCATGTTTGTTTATGCATCAACGTAATGATGCATAAAATTATTAAAATTGAAAATAATAAAATTTTAAAACGTTAAATTAATTTCCATTTATAAATTGATATGCCTGAGAAATGAAAGTAACTATTTTCAATTATATTTAGCACTGTGCGTGCAACATAAAAAAAGTTCTGAATAATGATTACGGTAGATGGAATTAAACAAATGTAAACGTCTATTGCCATTTTGAAAGGTTACATCTGGCCTAATGGAGTTTAAAGTTTCCCTCTTTTTTCAAATTTCAATTTTGAATCGGCGTAGGTAACCGTACGAAACCTCCATTTTAGATACATAAAATGTTAAGCAAAGTTATGTAAAACCTTATGAGGTTAATTTTTCAACTTTCTAACTTTTGAATTAGTTTGACTTTTTTGATTCCTCATTAAAAAAGAATAATAAAGACCCATAAGTTGAAGAGTTAGAAGGTTTATAAAGAAGAATTCCACAAAAATATTTGTCTCTGAACGAGTCAAAACTCAAAGCATGTCAATTCGTTCTTATTGAAAAATAGGACAAAAACCTTGCATAAAATTGAATTGAAGAAATATTTTTTTATTTAAAGGACTTTGATTTTATGCATCTTCCATCTTCTCCTTTTCAATCCAACCCAGTCTAAGTCAATGGTAACGGGATACGGCTTACTATTCAATATTTTTAAGATTTTTTAAATTTAGTTTTATTACACAAATGAAATGATACTTTTTTTTTAAAGACTTGAAAGCTGGGCTTGCTGCATTTTTTAAGTACCCGTCCTTATTGAAAACCCCTTTAAAACTAGAGTAGAAAACTCTTGTAGGCTTTTTAAATATAAAATACAAAATGTATGTTCTGCATTGGTAAACCGTTTTAGCGGTACATGTGTCTTAATTGTTAACTCAAGCAGATGCGTATCCAGCTTAAACTTTTGGGGAGGAAAAATCTCTAAATAAAATGTTTATTTTTTAAATGAAAAATACATTATTTTTAATAATTTGAATTGAGCTAATTTTTTTTCTTGTCTCCGCCCCTAGATGGCGTGCCTGGTCTAAAGGCTTAAATTATAAACCAGTTACACTTATAAATAACAAAATACGTTGGATGATGTTCCACAGCCTATACACAAGAAAAAAAAGGTCTGGTCTGTTAGTTTCAATTTTGCGTACAGAAAATTATAAAAAAAAAATCCCCAAATCACTTTTTTTTTAATGAAAAACAACTATTTAATTATTAATTCTATTAAATTAACTTGTGGCCTTAAACCAAAAACATAATTTGTGTGTTGTGAAAAACCCCCATAATAACCGGTTGTCACTGAAATAAATATATGCAAGCTTTAAAGTTTAAACCCTGCCTACGCCTTTGCTCTCTCAACAACAAAACCAAACAAATAAAACTGTAAAAAACTTATATATAAAAAAAAAAAAAACAAGAAACTTCCGTTTGTATCCAGTACTTACGAAGATCTCTTCCAATTATAAAAATCAATGTAGCCCTGGGTAGTATGGGCTTCAAAATTAGGAAATATCGATTCTAAACGCATTTTGTTTTATTACTGTTATTTTTGTTTCGAATATTACAAAAAGAAAATTTAAAATTAAAATAAAATTTACACAACTAAATTTGTTTGAATTGTATACGCCGCGCCGCCGTTTACAAAAATAATATAATTATCACAATCGTTAACACAGTTGCAAAAATAAGTACGTAAAATGTTTTCATACAAATTAGTGTAACCATTTGCGACAGTCAATGCATTAAAATTTATAAAAATGGCAGATAAAACTACCAACTCAATATTAAAGTTAGTTTTAAATCGTGACTCATTTTTAGTCACCACTGAAAAACTAAAATTATTCAAACAGAATAAATCAAATAATTAAGTAAAAAAATTTAAAATTAAATTGATTTTAGATATCAAAATCAGCATTTTTGACAATCACTTCATAATTTTGGGAAGGTACACAAGAGCTGAAAATTTTGTAGAAAATATTATTAATGAATGTTTTGCATTATATTGCAAGTGGTAAGATTTTTATTGGACTTTGTATTTCTACAATACAGCCCTGATTCTATGAAAAGCTTAGAAACACTTAGGAAAAGTTCTAAACATGATGTCAAATTAATATTCCTATTTTTTTCTTGCATTTAGCCTTGAATTTTTTTAATTTAGCCTCTAGCTTTTTTTCCTAGCCTTTTTTCATTTTCAAAATAGCCTTTTCTCTTTTTAACAATTTTTTTTTTGTTGCAAATAGTGCGAAAAAAATATTTGTAAAAAAATTTTTTTTTGCTCTATCTGCAAAAAAAACTTGCGAATCAAAGCCAATACGTTTATCTATTATCAAAAAGTTAACCAGGTCTACTACTGCCTCTTCCTGGCCACTCTTTAGTAGAACTGGTTGCCTTTTTGGTCATAATTTGCTTAGTTTTCAAGATATCGACTTCATTTTTATTGCGTTGTATAGATAAGCGTATTGGCTTTAATTTGAATTTTTTTTTTGCGGATAGTGTGAAAAATTTATCTTACTTCTAATACATTTACAAAATAATTATTTTATGTGTTAAAAATTATTTGCTTTGCACTCAATTGGGTGTGTAACACGCAAAAGTGTGTCACTCAAATAATTGCCTCATCACCAATACACCGTGCATAGAACAAGTAGTAATTGATGCCTCTTTGAATGTTTGTTCTATCTACTGGGTATGCAGTATAGACAAACGGCTGCATTGGTCGTCATAACATAATTTAGGCTTTTGACCACTCCCACTTTTTTGTAATATATCTAAAATCTTAGAATAACTCGAACTACTCATCATCATGTTTGTAATAATTCACTGTTGTGGGCCAAAAGCCATAGAAAGCAAAATTACACCTTCATCAAGTTGTTTCTCTGTTTACAAAATTCAGCACTCTGGATTCACATCTAAAGCAAAAACAATAGAGAAAATTTTTGTTCTCAATTTAATCGCACATAGATGTGACATGTTTTTATGTGATATTTAGAAATTTTTACTTTTACAATTAAGGAAGACAAAACTCTACCACCTTTTTATCCAGACATATCCTAATTAGTTCCAAACAAAGCGGGCCATATGTTATTAAAATTGATGCTCAATTGTGGATTTTATTCGCAATTAAGTCCCCATTTACATAATGGACATTTCTTGCCGGATATTTTTTCAATTCTCTTTTGTTCTTTCCTTAACCATTTACATTTCGGAAATTAATCCCTATATATATAATTTTTAAATTCTTCTTTTCATTTATTTTTCTGACGTTCTTAATTGATTTGTATGAAAATTAATTGAAAAGAACTTTTGAAGCAAACCAAATTAAATTAATAAAAAATAAATACATTTAAAAAATTGATTTCTATAAAAATATGGGCAAATTAATACAGTGTACAAAAATGAAATGAAGCAACAAGACGATTATTACGAAAAATTGTAAAGAGAGATAATAAAATGTCTAGGACAGACGGTCGTATACTACACACCTTGTGTAGTTGCCCCCTCGCCTACCAATTTCGTCTGTGCGGACAGAAATGTCCATAATGTAAATGGGGACTTAAGGCCGAGTTAAGGCCGAGTTATGCGAACGTTGAAATGTAGAAATGTAAAAATGTAGAAGTCAGCTGATCGTTTCTGGTATATGGAAAGCAATGCAAATGCTTAGCTGACTGAAATGTAATGCACATGTAACGTAGCAATCTGTTGAATTTAGAATTTTACGTAACAAAATGTAGCCAGTGATGGGATGTATGCGTATTGATGGAAGTGTGGCACATTTTAGCCCTTTTATATGGTACATTTTTTATATAAGAACTATTTGAAATGTTTAATTTCTATATATAAATAGAAAATTAAAGAAGAATTTAATGCTAATATATATAAAACATATATATTTACCAACATTTGTAGTAAAAATAATAAAAGAACCACATATTTTGAACGCATGTGCATACGTACATACAAGTGTTCAAAAAATTATTTTAGATATTAATAATAAGAATAACAAATATACCATACTACATATATTTATACATATAAAATATTTTTTAGCACTTCTATATATGTATATATGTACGTAAAGTACACATATGCAGTCATTTTGTACATTTTAATACAAATGTAATGCATGTATATATGTATGTAGTATGTATATATGAAATTGACATAAGACAAATTCATACTACTAAAACTTTAAAATAATTTAATTTAATTTTAATATATTAAGCAGATATTAAGTTATTGTTTATAAATATAAATCAAATTGTTGGTACCAACAGAAGCATTTTGGTAATTTTTCCAAAAAAAAAAATACAGATAATGTGGACATAATACCCCCATCAATGTTTCAAACGGCAGTTTTGTTGTTTATTTGAAATTTTTTTTAATTCTTTAAATGAAATTATAAAAAGTAACTGTGCAAAAAAAGAAAAGAATTATTACATTTTGCACAATTTCAGAAAGTTTAAGCAAATAAATAATTCTTCTGTATTCATTTATAATATTATTTTTTCATACACTCACTCTAAATACAAATCAGAATCGCAATATGTATTGTTTTTTCTTCTTCTTTAGTCAGTTTATCACACCCTAACAGATGCTATTTTGTTAGAAACAAATATGAGTCCCTAGTATTACTTTCACTACTACTTTCGATACTGCTTCTTCTTCTCCTTTTTTAATATTGCTGTTACTATGGCACTACTATAGTCCCATTTATATTACTTTTTCTACTACTATTCTATCTTTGGAGATGTACATAAATAGTAAAGGGCTGCACAAGCATACTTGAAATGCCTTACAAGCACTTTTTATTATAAAATATTACACATATTTGTAGTAATGTGTGGCTTTTAAGTAGGCTGGTGCAGCCCTTTAATACATAGGTGTTTCCCATCAAAAAAAAAAAAGCAAATTGTTTAAAAGGCATCCAAGTACTATCGAAAGTAGTGAGAGCCTCTGATTGAAATTTGTTGATTACTTTTGCTATTATACGAGTATCGCCCTGTTAAACACAATAGTGGATTATAAAATCAAAATATTTAGTGCATTTTAAGGCTGTTTACTAAACTAATTAAGTCAGCAATAACATTTTACAATTTTTAGCATTAGAGTTGCCAAGTGTAGCTGCTTTCTAAAAATGATGGGATTTAAAAAAATGTATCAGCATTATAATTTTAGTTTCCATGAAATCATTGTGAGCCAAAAAAAAGTTTTTATGGTGAATTTATTAAGAAGAGTTGCAATCCAATATATTCGATTGCAACAGTTTCACTTAAACAATTCTAAAATTATTTCCTTTAATAAAAAAGTGAATTTAATCTTGATTTTATTTTATATTTTCCTATCTTAATATATAAAAATCGACTGTACGTGTTTGACATTGTACTCCTCCTAAACGGCTAGAACGATTTAAATGAATTTTTGTGTATGTTTTTTGGAAGGCTTAGAGACACAAATCCGTTCAGCAGGCTTCGCTACAGTCGGTATCCGGCTTATTAATGTACTATCTGCTTTTACCCGCTCCTTTACTCTATCGGTACGATTTCTTAGAGTAAGAAAATCGAATATACAAAAATTTTATATTTTAATCAAAACCTAACTTAATTTTTATGAAATTTAAAACATACCACGCCCATTATCATGCCAACTTTTAAAATTTTTCTTAAATTGGAGAACTTCTAGACCGATTTGACCAATTTTTTTTATTAAATGTTCGGCATAACCCAATTTATATTTTAATGAAAAGAAAAACTTGCCACACCTGTTACAGCGCCTACTTTTTACATTTTTCTCAAATTGGAAAACGGCTGGACCTATTTGGCTAATTTATTTTTTTCTTTTCTTTTTAATTATTTTTCAATATAAATACAATTTAAAGGCAAAAAAAATTTTGCCTTTATATATATTTTGCTGCTACAGGGTTCGACTGTACTCGATGTAAAGCGAAATTCTTAGCTTCATTCCACCATAGTTGCTGCTTTCATGTATGACTGGTCTTCATCTTTTTTGCGGCTGCCTTGCGAATTCCAGTCGATGGCTTATTTCGTTATATTTTCCGGCTGTTATGCCAATAAATTTCAATTTTCGTTTACGGATCTTGATATTAATGGATGCTTGATGAGTTTCATACCAAAGCTGCGCGTTAAATATCGTGTAAAGTTAGTGCTCCTAAGGTATTTGTTGGTAAAAACTTGGTGACATCCTACGCCTCGTATGCATGGATTTCACACATTGGTTTTGAAAATTTTTAATTTCGCTCGTCTTGATATATAAATACCGGCTTAAGTCGGCCGAATTCTTGCCGGGCTTTATTTCAGTTTTGAAGCCTGCAGTTTCCTCCAATATGCTTCCCAAATAACAGAAACATTCCACTTGCTGTATTGGGTCACCTCGTCTGACTAGTGTCTGTTAAGTGTTAGCTATTAGGCATATTACTTTTGTTTTTCCGATGTTTATTTTGAAGCCAAATGTGCTGCTGTTTGCTGAACTACAGGCAACTTTGCTTGCATGTCCAAGAAAGTGTAAGAGAGCAAGCATATAAAGGGTGTTTTTTATAGACGTATAGAACTTTAAGTTGGCATTACTGTTCAAGATGGCGACCGATTTAACAGTGATTTATTCTCAGTTTGGCTTAGCAATTCATCATGAATAGACTCACGCCTGAACAACGCTTGCAAATAGTGCAATTTTATTTCGAACGAGATTATCGTTGTTCCCGATTTTCATAAGCGAATTTTGTTTAGCGATGAAGCGCACTTCTGGTTGAATGGCTACGTCAACAAACAAAACTGCCGCATTTGGAGTGAAGCTAATCCTCAAGTGTATATCGAAACACCGTTACATACAGAAAAACTGACTGTTTGGTGCGCTTTATGGGCTGGTGGAATCATTGGTCCGTACTTCTTCAAAAACGATGATGGCCAGAACGTTACAGTCAATGGTGATCGGTATAGAGCCATGATTACTAACATTTTCATTCCTGAATTGAACAACCATGAGGTCCAGGAGCTGTGGTTCCAACAAGACGGCGCAACATGTCACACAGCTCGTGCCACAATCGATTTATTGAAAGACAGGTTTGGTGACCGCCTAATTTTACATTTTGGACCTGTGAATTGGCCTCCAAGATCTTGTGATTTAACACCCACCGCTGTACGGCTATGTAAAGTCATTGGTCTATGCGGATAAGCCACAAACGCTTGACCATTTGGAAGACAATATTCGCCGTGTTATTGCCGATATACGGCCACAAATGTTGGAAAAAGTCATCGAAAATTGGACGTCCAGATTGGACTACATCCGAGCCTGCCGTGGCGGTCATATGCCAGAAATCATATTTAAAATGTAATGCCACAAGATTATCTTTCTGATAAATAAAATTCATGTCAATCGAATAATCCATCGTTGTTTAATTGCAATTTAAAGTTCTATACATCTATAAAAAACACCCTTTATTATCTGTGTAGGGGAAACCCTCCACTTTGTCATGTAATACTTTACTCACTACAAAATCGAATACCCAATTGAGCAGAATGGTTGAGAGTAAGCAGCCTTGACGTACTCCTGAGCGGTTTCTAATTGTTTTGCTAAGCTCTTTCGTATAATATTCTGTATGTGGCATTTATTTATAGGCCTTGGCTTAGGATACGGTCACATTAAACAAATATTTGTCGCAATAAGAAATGCCGGCTTAGAATACTTTAATTTTTTATTAAATAGAACGTACTTGAATGATTTTATATAATGCAAGTCAAGTTAGACTATAAAAATACTTGCCAAAAAGTAGTCGTTACACTTATTTCAACAAATATTTGTGTAATGTGACTGCTATTTTTTTAGATACACTCTGTCCTATAGCTTCTTCAAAAAATATTTAATAAATTAATGCCAGCATTATTCTTATTCTTCTTTCAAAAGGAGAGCACAGGTAGTGTAGTAGGCTTTCGTAGGCAAGCAAAATTGAATGAGTATTAAATTTCAGTGAATTTCTTAGACTTCTTCATGTTAGGCTTCTATATTTCTCATTACATTTCTTTTTGTTCAAGGTCCTAAGTGCCCAACTATGTTTTTAAATAAGCATTAACTATACTAAGGTTCTGATGTTGCTTTTCATTGTTTTAAAAGAAACCGCATTGATTTTAAAAATATTTTTCTTTGGTTTATTTTAATTTTAAAAAAAGTATCTTTTCGCAGGAATGCTTACAGACGTGCTTGTTATTTGCTGTATTAATAAAGCAATCTGCTAAACTATTTTCAGAAATTTATAATCAAGTAACGTGTTGCTTATAAATTATAATTCTAACTAAGCGTAAAACAAATTTACTAAATATAAAATGTAAAAACTAGAAGTAATTTCTTGGCCA
The DNA here is from genome assembly GCA_947397855.1 of Thelaira solivaga. Taxonomy (NCBI): domain Eukaryota; kingdom Metazoa; phylum Arthropoda; class Insecta; order Diptera; family Tachinidae; genus Thelaira; species Thelaira solivaga. The sequence goes on from OX377614.1 coordinate 27,999,414, forward strand.
CTGGTTCTTTGGAAAAGAACAAAATTAAAGTAGTCACAATCCTTAGTTAACTACTGACTATAAATTAATTAATGCTAATTCCTGCCGCTAAAGATCAGGACTTTAGGGGCATTCCTTAGTTAAAACGTTTTGTGTTTTATTTTATTAAAATTAAACTAAACTAATGTTGAGACTCTACAAAAGTAGAGTTACGTTTTTTTGAGAGGGACGGTTCGGTTTCAGGATCATTCCAAGGTTGCTTCTCAAATTTTCCCAGCAAGAGGAAAGATAAATTGCCAACGAAATATAACCCAGCAGCAATGAAGAATATAATACGCCATTGATTTGGATCTTTCTGCAAAAATAAAACAAAAGGAAATAAATTGCTACTCAATAATTGTTTATTGCTAAGCCCTTACCTCATTTTTAACAATTAAACCCACTATAAGAGGCGCTGTAATGCTCATGATGTTGGCAACACAGTTCGTTATGCCCATGAGTATACCAGCAAAGTTGGGTGATAAGTCTATGTGATTAACCTGGAAGCCCAAGTAGGTGGCACTGTTCATGCCCACCGTAATTGAGAGTAAAGCAATTGCCAAATTGGTATTATTTGCCGTCATGTAAGCCAAAGCAATTAAGGAAAGCATGGGCACCCATTGTCCTATGGTGTTAAATAATTTACGGCTGACGGATAAAGGCATGCAATTGCGTTTGCTGAGCATGCCCTGTATACCTGTGCACACAAAACTTAACACAAACATTGTGGCATAGGGCAAAGCAGATAGCAAGGCATTTCTTTTGATGTCCAAATTTAGAATATTTTTCATGTACGAAGGTATTTCCGTCAACAGAGTCCAAAAGCCAAAATTATTGGAACAGTGCGTTAGCATAAGCACCCAAAAGGGCATAGATGTGAAAATTTTAACCCAAGGTGTTTTGTATTTGGGTTTGTCAGCCTCCTTCTCCGCTTCAAAGCCTAAAGAGTTTTCAATGTATTTTTTTTCCTCAATGCTAATGTTTGTGTATTCACTGGGTGAACTGGCACCCCAAATAAACCAAACAACAGCCCACAGCAAACCCACACTGCCAGATATGTAAAATATGCTTGGCCAGCCCATTGGCGATGAAGCCATTACACCACTAGTAGCCAACATTAACACAGTACCAAATTGTGAACCCACGTAAGAGTAGGTGGTTAAGCTGCCTCTTTCCTCTACAGGAGCCCATTTCGAAATTATTGTGTGTGTGGAGGGAAATACGAAACCTTGACTTAAACCCTGCATAACTCTCACGGCGCACACTAATTTCCAGCCTCCTAATCTGGCGCAAGTGGGTATTAATATAGTCAAAAAAGAGCACATAAATACACCTGAGAGTAACATTATCTTGCCACCAAATCTATGGGCCAAGTGGCCGGCAGGCACTTGAGTACACACATACCCCCAGAAAAAACTACTCAAAAGTAAAGACTTTGTCTTTTCATTCCAATTGAATTCCTGTAAAGACAAATTATTGTTAGGCAAAACACATTTTGATTTTAAAACGCCAGGCGAATAAAACTTACATCAAAGCTTGGATTTGTTGCCTGCCTATCAGTCATGGCCACTATGGCCACTGATAGATTTACACGCAAAGCATATGCCGCCGATAAGCCACAGAAAATTAAAAAGCATTGAAAATGTCTAATGCCAAATTTTGGTCCTGCAAAGAATAAATTTACCCACTTAATTGCCATTTATTGTAAAATCAGACAAAATTATTTACCTGTTTTACTGCACGTTTCATTCGCTAAAGCCACATCTTTTGAGTTGAGAGTATTTGCTGCCACTGAACTTTTCGTACTGCAAAGTTTTGGTAGTTTCATTTTTAATTTTGTTCTCTTTTAAAAATTAATATCTTAATGTGAATTAAAATTATTTAACTTTTTTTTTCTGAAATTATAAAAAATGGAAATGAAACTGTGAATTTTTCTCATTTCTATAGGTCATATAAAAAATCGTCATATGGTTTTAATTAAATTTTAATTGATTCAATTAAATACTTAATTAAAACTATCATTTCTTTAGTTCATTTAAAAAACTTTCAGTTTGATTACATTTTTATTTCTCTAGTTCAATGAAAAAATTAGCCATTTGGATTAAGTATTTAAGTGTATCAATTAAAGTTTTAATTGTATCAATTAAAGTTTTAATTGAAACAATTAAAATTTTTATGCGTTCAACTTATCATTGAGCTTTTATGAATACTTTGCATAAAAATAGAAAAGAAAACAGTAATAATTTCTGATGTGTTATTGCTGACGGTATATTTAAATAAGGTTCAACAAATGTGGGAGAACAAGCACTGCAAGCAAAAGACAAAAGCTGTGATATGATTCATATAAGAAAGAAGCGAATCACCTTCTATACATCACTGCATCAAATTCGTAAAATCTGCATATTTTATTACTAGTACTACTATTTTTTTGGCGGAAATATTTGCAATCAACAGAAGTCATGGGTGCCAAAATGTTTGCTATCTAGTGGGCAAGTAGAATAGGATGTGCTCTTAAATTCAGAGCGCTTAACAAAAAATTAATATAAACAAAAAAAAAAAACAAACTGTCCTTTTTTAGTTAACCAAGATCGAATTATATTGCCATCACTTTATATAAAACTTGGTATTATGAAGAAATTTGTTAAAACTCTTAAAAATATGCTAAGTGTTTTGCTTATCTTTCGAAAAAGTTTTCTGAGCGGAGCAATGAAAAGTTGGAAACAGATATTTTGGATGGACCACAAATTAGGCAGCTCATACAAAACCCAAATTTTGTCAAATCTATGAATCAATTTGGACAGCAAACCTTTAAATGTTTCATTTCATCATTTCTCATTCGCATCAATTTCCTGAAAAGCTTGAAGATTACAGGAAGAGCAAGGCCAAGATATTTGTAGAATAGAAGAACCTTAGCAAATATGGTGGGACATAAATATTGCTGAAATTTTAAAAAAATACTTATTTTCCCTCAAGAGAGTCATAATTTTTAATCTGCTTGTAAGTTAAAGACTAGAACTGCTAGAAAAAACACAAGCATTATTTTCTTCATCAGCACACTTTTATTAATTGTAAACGAATGCAAACACTCTGGAAAATTTTTTCAATGTTGGCCCGTGTTTCACGTAAGAATGTTTTCATATGAAAAAAAAATTGGTGATAGTTTACACTTTTAAACAGAACGTAATTCATCAATTTTGCGTAAATGTAAAAAAATTTCGTTTCGTTCCATTTTTAAAATTTTATTGTTAATTTTCAATGAACGTGAATCGAAAAAGTTTTGTAAATGTGGCATTAAAAATTTAATTTCACGTTAGCACAAAATGAGAATCGATCCCCAGAAGATTAAAATTTTTCGTAAAATTTTCAAAAAAAAAAACTAAAATTTCTAAAACGAACATTTAAAAAGATTTAGAGAATTTTAAGTTTTTTCTTTCATTAGCAGGCTAAATTTTTTAAATTACTTTTTGTAGGATTTCATATGTTTCAATTAAAAAAAATATTTTTGTAACACGAGAGTATTTTCTTGCTTAAAAAATCGCTATGATATGAAATTTTCCAACTATCGAGTGCTTCATATTGAGCTTTGAAACGGATGTCTAAAGCTACAGAAAATGCATCGTTCGAAATTTGCAAAAGACACCACGAATTGTAGGGATACAGCAAATATGTGAATAAAACTATTTCGCTCTGAAATTGTTTTAAATGTTTGATTTAAAATTTAAAAATTTTCACTTAATTAACCTTTTTTCTTTGCGATTTTAAAAATTTATTTTTTCTAAAAGACTAGAAAAAGTTTCGGTTTATACAAAAACTTGCTTAATTTTTTTTTAACGATTTCTATCTTAAATTATTTCCGTTGTTATGTTAACATGGTGGGGTTATTAATTTTTTATTTTTATTTTTATTTTTGTGTGTAAATTTATTTAATTTTTTGTTTTAAATAACGTTTGCCGTGCTTCTCGTGACAATTTCAACTTGACTGAACGTTTGTTAAGCGTTACAATTTAATTTATATTTTTGTCCTCAGCTTTGACATTTCTTTTAGTTTCCACTCACATATTTATCGTTATTTTGTACGGCAGTATTTTATTTAACTTAAACACACACGCACTCGCATTTAAAAAGAGAGTGCAGTGCGTTTGCTACTCATATCCCAGCCAGCATTTTTGGACTTTTTAATCAAATTCGAGTTTCTTTTGACTCTTATGCGCGATTTTTGTGATCATAAAAGATACTTTTGTCGGGAGAATATGATATTCTACCCGCGACTCTTTTTGATGAGTCATTTTTGATTACTTTTTTTGTTAGTTCAGAGTGTTTTTCGTATCGTTTTCTAGTGATTTATCAGCCATATTTAACGTCATTTGTGAGTCTTTTTTGAGTCATTTCTAATTCTAAAATACGAATATTTTTCGAGTCATATATCAGTTTGTTTTTCTTATTGTTTCGGATTTATCAGTCGTATTGTTTATGGTATTTCAATCATTATTTTCCAAGAGTTGCTTTAATAAAAATAAAAGCAAGATCTGTTTGAGACCAAGCACGTTTTTTCCATCTTCCACATGTACGAAATACGATAAAAAAACAACGCTGACATATTCACATTTTAAACGCCTAAATGACGAATTTGCGATTGCTAAACACTTTTAAATTCGAGTGTTCTTCTAAACATTTAAGTGAATATTTAACTAATCATTTTTTGATCAAGAAAAGCTCTCGAATAGGACTCATAAAGGTGTTTTTTTGTGTTGCTGATGTTTGGTGTGTTGCTGATATCATTGTGATCTGCAACGTCAAAGTAGTGTTCTGATTGAAGCGATTTGATTGCCTTTTTTTTAATCTCTTTGATTAATTTATATTACCAGTTTTTGAATTTATTGCTTATTAGCGACAATATCAAAATACGCGTACCCTACAACGGGCGAATGTGAATAGATTTAGGTTAACAAAACAAGTCTCTTGAAAAACTAAAAACCTTTAAGCTTTATAAGTAAAAAAAAGGGATAAACTCATTTTTCAAAACTAAAAAAAATATGCAACAAAAGTTTCTCTTTAGGCAACTGATAAGCAAAAGAGTACTTTTTGGCACAAGGACTATAGTAGCTAAAAAGTACGCGTACGTAATATATGGGTACTTCTGGTATACTCTTTGCTTTTTGTTTGTGTCTCAGTACCACATTCGAGAGAGCAGACTACCAACTACACGACTGCAAATGACGTTGGCTACAACTGTCGCTGAGTACTCAGCTACTTAATTATTTTGAAAACGGCAGCAGCAAACTTAGCAGCTGTTCTATAATTTAGACGTTTTGATATAGAATAAAATTACTTTTTGTTAAAATATGTGTGAAAAAGATGTCGGAAGAAAATGAAGTGAAAAATAAATTTCATAAAAGAAATAACCGAAGATGGTGGGTCCGACCGGTAAATATAATTCGCGATGAGTATGACAGCTGAAAGACAAGAATGAAGAACACTTTTTTGACCGTAGTCAAACTGGGAATTTCAACTGTTAGAAAATCATTATTTTGGGACGAGTTGCATGTTGTTTATTTATCACCTCCAAACATTAAGAAGTTGTTAACCATACGTGACAAGTTTTGTATGAAGTCTGGAATCCCAAATTGCTTAGGAGGCTTTGATGGTAAACATATTCGTATAGTTTGCCCTAGAAAAACCGGCTCTTTGTATTTTAATTATAAAAAAAAACATTTAGCATTATATTACTGGGAACTTGTGATGCTAACGACGACTTTGCATACGAAGATGTCGCTGCTTTAGATAGTTAAAGTAATGGTGGCCGGAAGTAGTTTTCTTTTACAAAAAAAGGTACTTTATTCCTTTAGAAAATATATAATTACGCATTCTATTACACATATCCTAAATAAATTTCCTTCAACCCTTTTCCCAATTACTTCAATCACACAAAAAAGGATTTTCATAGGGAACAGTCGCTCCCTGTGGGTATCTTAAGAACTTCCAGAATTTACTTATTACATTATTAATTTTATATGTATGGAGCATATGGCATCGAGATATCTGCTGAATGTGATTCTATTTTGCACAAACGCATTCAACGTCTTAACCTCTCGCTAAGATTTTGACAATCTGTATTATTTCCGCTTCAATTTGTTTCTGCTCTTACTTATTTAGCATTCCCCGCAATATCTTCTTTTGGAGGGTGTACAAGCCAAAGCCACTTTTCTCTCTTACAAGAGAAAGCAAAATCAAATGGTATTTGATACGACTGTCGAAAATTCATGCGGGGGTCTTACACTATAATACAGGTGTTAAGATTTTCATTGAGTTTTGCCAGCTGCTTCTGTTATTTCTGTGTTCGTATGCAAAAATGCAGCTCTGATACAATGAAAAATTTAGACGACTGTCGAAATTCTATTCGTATATTTTCATGTTTTGTTTTCACGCTATTATACTTTTTCATTCGATTTAAATTTTTGACATGTTGTTTTTTAAGTTACTGATTGTATATGTTCCAAACATTGCCGTTTTAAATGACCCTCTATCAAATCCTACGAAGACAATAATTAATGAATAATTGGATTCTTTGCATTTTCCGGGGGCAGCGTTTCACTTTCCACATCCATAAGTCAAGGGGATTTTACATTATTGTTGAAAATTCTAAGCTTAGCACGCTGCGAGAATGGTGTTGCCGTTCATACAGGTCTCAATCAGCCCTATCATCCAGTTTTGCAGATTATGCTTTCAAGTGAAAAAAATTGGCTAACAATAGCTATTTGGCAGCCGCTTATGAATAAGTCTTTCATTGACTTTTAGACCTAAGTGTGTCTGTTGCGTCATATAGCTTACGAAGATTTCATTACATGTCCGAGAAGCTATGTGCTAAAAGACATATATAATCGTTTAAACGTTCCTACAATCATCAAGTTATTTTTCTGCCATCGTAAAGTGCTGTCTCAATAATCGTATTCAGTACTATGTTTAATTAGAGGGGAGATACAACACAACCTTGTCGAACTCCTGTTTCTACACTTATTTTGTTAGCTTAAAAGCTCTGTCATACTTGAGCACGCCAGTTGTAGATTCTGGTAAAGACACCACAATTTATTTCATCAAAGTCTGTCCATGATAATACGTAACATTAAATAAGTTGAGGCCGCTGTCTACCAAAAAAAAAAAAACTAAAATTTAAATATTTCTGCTTTATTACTAACCAATTTAGAACGTATTAGTTAATTAGTGAATATTAAATTTACATTCACTAAATAAAATAAAACGAAAACCGATTCAAAGTAGATATTATTTATGAAGCTGTTTTTTTGCATAAAGAACGCTATTACCAAAACATTCCTATGCATTCAAGCGTAGCTATTTTTTTCTTTCAAAAATTTACATTTTTAAAATGAGTTGCTCTGTATTTGAACAGCTACCGGCGGCAACTGTAGCAGCACCCGCAACTTTTCGAACAGTTAACAAAGTAAACTATAAGAAAATTCAAGCTCAACATGATTCATAATTTAAAAACCATTTTCCATGATATTTTCATTGCAAATGTATTACTGTCTGTCATCAGAGGCATGGGGGCCATTTGATGGATATTCTGTTCCATATTTAATCGTTACATGTCTTTTTCATAATCCAAAAAAAAAGAAAAAAAAATAAATAAAAATCAAAACCAACTGACTAAATGAGAATTGCGTCAGTAGGTAAGCAAAAACATTTCAAACAATCAAACAAGAAACTAAGAAACTACAATCAAATTAGGTAGTGAACTAAATGAACAAAAATATTTAAATTTTATTTCTCTCTTCTCTTTTACATACGAATGCGCTTTCGGTATCACTGAAATGTTATTGAAGAGTACAAGAAAACAAAAACAAAAGGTTTGGCTTTTAACTAAAGTTGTTTTTTTTAGGAGATCTCGATTTTAATTTTTATAAATTTTATTTCATACAGTTACTGTTATTGAGGACAAAATTTTATAGGATTTTCTTGGCTAGAAACCTGTTTTAGTTCTTTTTTAACCATCAGACCATAGTCATCTTTGATATTAGTGATATCTTGGTGAGACTTTTGAACTTGCTCTTCACTATAATCTAAAAGGTTTTCAGGAAGAGAATGTCAATTGTGTAGTTGGATGTTCATATTAAAGCCTAGAAGTTTTAAATTAGACAACCTTTCATTAACTAATTGTAAATAGTGTCCTGATTTATAATTAAGAGAGGAAAATATTGAATCACTAAAACGAAACATTTCCTTTCTTGCTGTTCAAGTTGGCTCATAATCAGAGTGCAACAGGTCTGTGAGCAGAAAATAACGTTGGATATGACCACTTGTCTTGGGGCTTACATAGTTTATGCTCATAACCCAACAGTAATAGCAATTAGCATGATGATTACGAATCCTGAACATGAGAGCAGATCTTTTTCCACTGGTCCATTAGCACAAAGAAACAACATAATTCGGGTATACATTATTTGCCACTCATAACGTTTGTAGATTTTCAAATGTTGATTCTAAATTGAATAGTTAACGTACACAGATTTTACAAATTCGGTGATCGTTTGCGATATTTTGCCACAAATAATACAAAAATTTTTTGGATCATTTTAACACGACTTCTTTACCATTTTAAAATGACTTTATACGCACCGTCGCTTTAGGTGTAGGTGCTTTGAAAAATCTCAAAAACTAGAGTTGCTACACAAATACCTGTGTAGTTTTTGAAATCATCACACCAAACTACATCACATGTAAAAGTAATATTTTTATAAAATTTTGTAAAGTGAACATTTGTTGCTCTGTGTAATAATTGTACTAAGAAAACAATAAATGCATTTTTCATGAGAATACCATGAAAACTAATGCGTTAAGCAACCCCCTACACAAAGCACCAGTAATGCAGATTCAGTAACTTTTATTACGAAAATCTCGTATTTAAGAAACCAAGTATAACGATATTTTATCGACCTCGGTATTCAGTAACTTTCCGACAAAAGTAGCCGAAGTTTGCTACAAAGTTAACAGCACATAAATAATCATTGCAAATAACGATTTCTATCATTTTGAATATTTTTGTCGGAAGGTTTCTGAATACCGAATTCGATAAAATATCGTTATACTTGTTTTTTCAATACGAATGTTCGTAATAGAAGTTACTGAATCGCACTACAGAAAAGTTTGATATTATTTGTTAAACTTTTTGATTTCAAATAATTCATTATGTAATAAATTTATATTTTCAAGCTTGAGAAATATTAATGTGCTGTTTTTATAACACAAGCGATCAACTCGTCTAAAAAATTTGTATGACAAACACTCAATATTTTGATTACTTTTCATATAAAAGTTCCAGACGAGTTGATCGCTTGTGTTATAAAGACAGCACATAAAAGTTGCTTTTATGTTTATGTGCTACAAGGACTCTAAGAAATTTTTTGAGAGTCTCTGTGGTTTGCGGCTTTAGACCAAAATGTCTAAGCTCGATAAGCAGGATCCTAGAGGGTACCTCACATCATTTGTATTTGAGGTAACCCACACCTTTAAATCACTTACACAGAATGTACATTATTGCCATGAACGCGGCTTTTTTTGGCATTTCAATTTGAAAATCTAAAAACAAGAAAGAGAATATGAAAGTCCCATGTGTACCGTCCAGTTACGGTAGACGACTTTGGTTTGTTATAGTTAAGATAGTTAATAAACAACACAAGTACTTAAGATTTTGCCTTGTGCCTTATCCGTTAAGTGGCTATTTACGAACAATCAACAACATAACAGCAGTAATAAAGAAAAAAACTCACTTTCAAGAGAATTAAGAAAGAAAACAGCAGCACTTGAAAAGCTTGTTGGCGGTCACACAACAATTCGATCTGTTCTACAGATAAAAAAATTATAAACGTTTCTGTTAAATGTATTCATTCAGCAAGAAAAAGTTAAATTCGGCTGTGCCGAGTCTTATGTACCCTTCACTGTAGTAGCGAACTAGTAATATTTTTAAGTTCTTAAATATTAACCCACTAAGTACAGGGTGTCCGCCGGGAAGGTATACTACTTTGTTTTGCCGCCATTTTGGTAAACATTAGCCTTGACAGTTCATATTTGGCAGTCGTGAAGTAGATACGTGGCAAATTTATTATGGAAAAATATTCGATAAGCCAACGTGTTTTAATCGTTAAACATTTTACCAAAATCAATCATCGATTACTGTGACGATGAGAAAGTTACGTGAAATTTTTGGCAGAAACAACGTGCCAACAAAACGCACTATTTATCGTGTAGTGAATGATTTCGAAGAAAGAAGGTCTGTAGGTGATAGGCCTAAGCATGGACCACAACGTAGTGCAAGATCGGCTGAAAACATTACCGCTATTCAAGATAGTGTTCAAAACAATCCATCAACCTCAAGTCGATGCCGTGCTCAGGAGCTTGGTCTTCAAAGAACAACTTTGGCCACAATTTTGTGCAAGGATTTGCATTTGTTTCCATATAAGATTCAGTTGACCCAAGAGCTTCTTCCACAAGACCAAACAAAGTAGTATAACTTCCCAGCGGACACCCTGTACTTCATCGCATCAACGTCCTTACCATATATCCTTAAAATAAAAAATGCCATAAAAATAAGAAAACGAGTTTAAGCTTCAGGAAATTTTGTACAATCGTTGGATATGATATTCTTAAGGGCTTGACCCAGTTTGATCCAAATCAGATTAATTACACGTCCAATTCAAAAATGTCCTGTTTCGAAAAATTAAAAAAAATCACTTTCTTAAGCTACTTTCGTACACAAAACACTTGTAGTAAACTCAACTTCCAATTCGGTGCAAGGATACGCTCACCTCACATATATCCTTTACGTTAAAAACGGTATAAAAGCTAAAAATTATTTTAAAATTGGCTAAGAAAGAGTTCATATTTTATATAGTTGACAATAAATACGTGAGAAAACTTTAAGGTCTCATATTCCATAGTTTCGTGACTCCATATATCGAGTGGTGAAAAATATTTCGGTATCTAGCCAGTTACACAATTTTATTTAGAACCTACTTTTAATACGAAAGCATGAATTTTAATTTTTCTTTTTCTATGTCTGAACACGATTTCTATAACTTTTATAACAACTTTTTCTTAAGGTGCATTCACTGCTGAAAAACATCACGATACGAGTAGGTAATGATGTTGACTCTGAAAAATAGTTATAAAACCCAAAATAGCACTTATTAGCAGCTAAAATTTATATTTGTTAAAATACACATTTGGAGCTATAAAATATCAAAAAATTACAAAAGTGTTATCGAATGTTACTTTTTAATTTACCACCAAAGTTGGGTTATGTATAAAAAAAATCTGGTTTTACTAAAGAGTTGTCTTTGCGCTAACGGTTTGTAGTATATGATTGATATATGTAAATAAAAACAGGGTTGCATTTAAACGTATATATTTCGCTTTCAAGTTTACTACAAAAAATATATCAGAACTTTCGAAAATTTATTTAAATTTAGATTTTTCTACTAAATTTATTTTAGTGCACAGAAACCTTAACTTTGAGCTATAATAACTAAATTACTACTTAAAAATTTTGCATCATTTCTTATATATATTTTAATAAAAGTGTTTTCTATAGAAATATTAACCTTTAACTACGGAGGTGAAATTATATAGCATCGTCACTTGGTTGTAAATTTGACCCCTTTTACTTTTATAAGAAATTTTTGATAAAAACCATATTTGGTTTTTTTTTTAATAAGACACGATATTTTTAACTTAAAATAACTAAAAATAAATATAAAAATTTTGATTATATTAAAAAAAAGATACTGTATTTCAAAACACCAAATACTGAAGTCTGAAAAACAAAAACATTTCAACTGAAAAATATATATTTTTGTTTTAAACTAAAAATGATTTTTTCCACACTATATAAATATCAAAAAAGAAATGAAAAAATAAAGAATACAAAAATAAGATGTAGTAAAAAAAATACGGATCAGCCTTTTAGGACAAATTTTATTCACCATAATGCGCAATCAACGCATATGCGTTTGCTGCACAGTTTTATGCATTTATAGAATTGAATTCATTGGAGCTGGAGCTATGAAGTCTTGTCCTACTATCTTTCCAATTGTTGTTTGTAGTGCCCGAAAAATTCTTTGATTTTGTTGTCGTTTTGCATATGGGGTAGAAATAAGTCTTCTTATCTTTTTAGAAAGTCTCCTTTAGACTTTTTATCAAAATTTATTGAAGATTGATGTAGAATATATTCCAAGATAATGAAACGCGAATGCCGACGAGTAATAAATTTTACCCCAGCAGAAAAATTGTCCTACGGACAGCAGCCAAAACTCACCTAAATACGAGTACTAACAATAACAACAAGAACGAACTTTGTAAGTCGCAAGAAAAAGGGCAAACCAAAAAACTTTAAAGAAGGTGTCAAAATTTTTGGCCAAGCTCGTGGCAGTGTACTACATTCTGCACACAGAGAACAACTTCGGTTGTGAGAACTAAATTTGTTTTCAATCAAAAATTAATTTTTGATAATTTTTCAGTTATAGCAACTAGCATTCGATAGTACAGGCCAAAAATTAGTTCTGTTAAAAATATTTCGAGCTGTAAGAACGAATTTCTATAGTCAAGATTAAAAAATTCGAATATCACAACTGAATTTTTGATGGGAAATAAATTTAGTTCTCACAACCGAATTTATTTTCTGTTTGTGGGATCTTTATTTTTGAAAGCAATAAATGTCTGCCGCTACTCAATTTTTAAATGTAAAAAAATATTAAAAATGTCAAATAAATTAAACTAAATTTAATTTGAAATATTTGCAAACATTTGCTGAAATAAATATTTAACTTCAGATAACGGATTTCAAATTAACAGCAAAGTCAAAAACTATCTTTCAATAAGATTTCTGTATTCGTAGTTCTATTACACGCAAGCCATTTAAAAGACATATAAGACCGTTTAGTTGAAAATGTTGTTTTAAGTTATCTTTTGCAAATATTTATTTTGACGTATCTATAATTTGGTTATCTTACATGGCTTAAGCATTAATTTATTTTATATTAGTTAAAAAAACCTAAGAAAACTTTGAAAACTTGATTTGCTACTTCCCTTGAAGTGGTTATTTTAACAGAAAATAGTAGTGAATCTTTGTCACGTGCATGACACTGGTGTACAATAAAAAAATTTCGCGTCAATATACACACAAAGTTCAATGTTAAAGTCCGGCAACGCACAGTGGCTCTTTAAAAAAAAAAAAAAAAACCGTTGCAAAAATCAAAAATTTTAGTACAAAATTTTGAGAAAGGCATTATAAGGACATCTTACTGATCAATTATCAAAAACCCATTCTTAAATCAGATGAAAATTTTGAGTGTTTAGAACCGCTTAAAGTTGTTAGACTGTAGAAAAAAAAATCAATTTTAAGCGCTTAACAATTGGCGAGGTCTCAAAAGAAGTCCAGGAGTGCAGAAATAGAGATTATAACAGATTTAGGCACACACATACTTGCAAGATTTCACGCATTAGAGAGAGTGAAGATTTCTTTAACATGTTGTTTCCACTTATTTCATCACGAAGACATGTCACATCACTGAAGGATTTGCTAAAAAATAATTTTAGTCCCAATACTTTGTAAATAATTAACTAGTAAAATAATGGAAGAGACAGTTTTTTATAAAACACTATAAAAATATTTAAAGCGAAGTTTCTAGCGTTAAGAATATGAATCTTTGATACAAATAAAAAGTCGAAGTAAGTTAAACATATTTGCCCATAATCATACACCTAAAACAGTGGTCTTTTATTAAGACTATGATTATGGGCCATTAAATTTAAATCAAAAAAAAAAAAATTCTTTTAATTTGACTGCCATTTTTTGAGCATCCTGTAGTTATTTAAACTTACATGATACATCATTTCAAAGTTAAAAACTTTTTCTTTCAACACCTTTTTAAATTTTGAAAACATCTTCTTTACTTCAAAAGTTTTGATTTTTGCAACGAAAAAATATGAAAAACAGCCACTGTGCAACATTAAAAATTCAAGCAATATTATTTTGATTTTGTCCATAATTCACTACACAAAGACACCAGACGCTGCCGTGCACTAAATTTGCATTGAACTTGAGTGTGTATGGGCAGCATTTGTATATAGAATGAATTGAAAAAAAAAGAAAGTTCACAAATATAAAATTAATAAATAAATACCTGTTCCCTAGTGTAATTCTTATTCTTAATCTTCAGGGAATGTGACGTTATTTTTAAGCATACTCGTATACCATTTTCTTACGTTTGGAGAATTTACCTATAAAAATCAAAAAGGGTTGATTTTTTCCTTTTTTCTATTTCAATGAAATCACTAAACAAAAAATGTTTTTCAGTTTTTAATCGTCTTAAGAAAATCTTATCAAATCACAAATACCTTACGTCAAACCATAGTATTTTAATCACAAAAATAAAAAAAAAACAAATAAACGAAATCTCGCTAAATAATTTGATTTGCAAAAAATTTTATCAAGTAAAGGAATCGTAATACTACAAATTAAACAAATTGAACAGCATTAATTTCAATATTTCAAATTTTAAAATTTGAGTTTTAAACGTACATAAAAACAAATATCAAGTTCATGCCTGCCGTTTAATTTTCATGGCAATAAAACTATTTATGTACGAGTATAAGTATTAGTGCTAGTGTGCTTGTCTGTCTGTCTCTTAAATACAACGAATTTGTGCAACGTGTAAAACTAAATTTTGTGTTTTGCATACAAAATATTATTTAGCAAAATAATTTGATGTTTGTTGATTTTCCTTTATTGGCGGAACTAAACTTAATACCGGGTTCACAAGTACTAGTACAAACGTAGAATACAAAATTTGGCTTAAAATAATTTAATTGTTTATTATCAATAGATTTATAACTCATAATCATTGAAGTTTGTCATATCTTTGATCACGTTTATTATTTTTAAAATAGAGTTCATTTGCCAGCTTATAATTAAAATTAAATGCATTCATGTATATTCTGGATCGTTACGGCCCTTAAACTCAAACCTTGCAATTTAACATTTTCAAAAAAAAAAAAACTTTCGAATACTCTATTTAAATGCACATGTACAGAAAAAAACTAACCGCCAATTAAAAATTTTATTTAAGAAAACTTTTATATTTATTAAATTTTGAAATGATTTTTAATTTTTTTAATTAAATAAAATTTTAAATTGTCTTATTTAAATTTTTAATTGATTCAATTAAATTTTTAATGGCTTTAATTGAATTTGTAATTGATTGAATTAAATTTTTAATTAATTTTAATTAAATTTGTAATTGATTAAATTTTTAAATGCTTTAATTAAATTTTAATTGGTTCAATTAAATTTTAATTGGTTCAATTAAATTTTTATTTTATTAAATTAAGTTTTTAATTGATTTTAATTAAATTTGTAACTGATTCAATTAAAATTTTAATTGATTTTAATTAAATTTGTAATTGATTCAATTGAATTTTTAATTGAGTTAAATAAAATTTTAATTGAATACAATTTTTAATTTCTTTAATTAAAATTGTAATTGATTCAATTTTATTTTTAATTGAGTTAAATAAATTTTAAATCGATTGAAGTTTTTAAATGATTCCATTTTAATTGATTCAATTAAAATTTAATTGAATTAATTAAAAAATTATTCAAAGCCATAAATAATGTAATTGAATCAATGAAAACTTTAATTGAATCAATAAAAAATTTAATTTTTAATTGATTAAATTACATTTTTAATTAATTAAATTAGATTTTTAATTGAGTTAAATAAATTTTTAATCACCTAATTTAATTTTTAAAAACTTAATTTAAATGATTCAATTTTAATTGATGCAATTAAAATTTAATTCTATTAAATAAAAATTTATTTAAAGCAATTAAAAATGTAATTGAGTTAACTAAGAATGTAATTGAATCAATTACAAATTTAATTGAATCAATTAAAAAAACTAATTGAATAAATTAAAAATTTAATTCAATCAATTAAAAATTTAATTGAATCATTAAAAAATGTTATTCAATTAAAAATTTATTTAACTCAGTTAAATATGTAGTTTAATCAATTAAAAACTAAATTTTTTAATGATTCATTGATTCAGTTAAATAAATTTTCAACTGAATAAAATTTTTAATTAATTTAATTTAATTTTAAGTTGAATCAAAAGCTTAGGTATTCTCGAATTTTATTACTCATATTCAGAATCAGCATCGAAATCGATTTATTTCGAAATTTAACATAGTGGCCAATTCTTAAAGTCACTATATAAATTTGTAAAAAAAAAACTATATAGAAATGAAAAAAAAAAAAACGGAATAAACTGTCAATTCTCCACTAGACTTTTTTCACATTAAATTAAAGAACAATATTAAGTTTTTAACTCATACTTTCAAGATTAAAAAATACAGTCACTCTACTGCAATTTATTCACAGCTTGTCGACGTTAGAAATAGAAAAAAACGTGTCGCATAGTCTGTTACACATGACGAATTCAACGGCGAATATTCCCTACGAAAAATTCGCCATTGTGTTTATGGCATTTGTCAATTACAACTACTCATAAATATAAAATTATTGCTCCATTAATTTAATTTAATTTTAAGTGTTATAAATTCTGTCAATTAGCTTTGCGGTCAATAACATAAATTTGTTTTCCATAATTATTAAACAATTAAATAAAGCGCAAAAAAATTTTTTATTACTGTTGACCAAACTAAATAGTTGTGTGTTATCTAAACAATAATTCACTCCTTGATTTTTTTATTCAGCTTGATAATAATTTTTTTGTCAAATAAAAAAAATACAAAAATAATTGAATATAGAACGTTCCACTTAAGGCGTGACAAAGCTTTAACTAGTGTTAAAATTGAAGGAAAATCTATTAATTGCTTAAGGATATTTAGAGAATATTGGCACTTTCCAGAAATATAAAATTTCTTTTTATTTTTTAAATAAACGCAAATTTTACACAATATGTTATTTAATGATCACTATTGGTATGTATCATACCATAAATAAATAAAAATCTATTATAATTTTTAATTATTTAAAGAAAATTATGGTGTAAAACCACCAACGAATGTAAAATAAATTCAATTTAAATTGTTTTGCAAACATTTTTTAAGCCACACATATATTTAATGTCAAATAAAAAAACTCAAATTAACGGCGAAAATCCAAAAATCCTCTTTCAGCTCTGTTTAGCTTAAAAATTTCCATTAAAAAAAATATAAATTTTCATTTCTTTTCATATCCTGAATAAAAGTGATTGATTAATTCTTTTTCAATCTATATAAATATTTTTATATATAAAACAAAGAAAAGAAAGTAAATAAAGCCGTAAAAGAGAGAATTAAATAAAAATAAAAATATGTACTGTTGTATTTATCGAGGGCGTACTGTCTATGCCCATACATACGTATGAGCATAAAATATTAGATAATAGCTCTTTAGTAATTTTAATTTAATAATAAATAAACCATCAAATCTTTAATTAAAATCAAAAACTTTATCTTGACAGCCCCTGTCACAGCAAACAAATTTTTTTTTTTAAATTCAATTTAATAACGTTTTACGTAAAACAGTTTCAAGTTTTTTTCCTTATTTTTTGTTCTCAAAATAGGTATTAAAAATGCAAAACCAAAATTAAAAAAAAGTACCAGGACCACACACGGCAAGTTTATTTGGGCAATTCTTGATTGTATAGGAGAGAGAGGAGAGAGGAAAGGAAACTTGCTCATACTCGTCAATTCCTTTTTGTTCTCTAGTCATATTTCTTTTATAAAGATGTAAAAAAAGAAGACAGGTAGCTTGAGGCTGAATGAATGACTGAATAAGAATGCTAAAATTGCCGAAACAAAATTGCTGTGTGTATACACAGCAGCAACTTTTAAAAGAGAATAGAGAAACTTGCTGTTTGTGGTCCTAGTCTAAATATATGTAGTATCGCCTATGATGGGAAAGGTACTAACTCTTCGACACGTTCCGGGGGAAAATTCTTACCCGCTCAATATATTTTGTGTACGTAGTTTATGTGAAAAATATTTAAATAACAGTGGTCATCCAAAAGTACGTACTTTCGGTTCCACAACTGTCCAATAGTACGAAAGACAAATTAGGTGTTCTGTAGTACGAATAAATATATTTTTGCTATAAAGAAAGCGTATATACTTTTATTTTTATGTTTGAATGAAATTTTAGTTTTGCTTTGAAGGTTTTTTTTACTTGATTTTTACTGCAACCAATTAATTTTAAAATACTCAATATTATTCTGTTGCATGTATTATACTTGAGTCATAAAAATGTTTTTAGTCCCATTATTACAAGTTAGCGATAATTAAAGTTAAGATTTTATAAGTCAAATATTAAGTAAGCTTGGACATTAAATTAAAAATATCAATGAGTTAAATATCGGATAGTGTGTCCTTAACTATCCACCCAAATTTAGTTCCAAAATTTTAGACTAAAACTCGTTATTTTTCCCACAAAATCCTGTCTTTAACTGTCGATAGTTGTAAAGAGTGATTTTTTTGCTATTATCTTTTTGGCAACACTAGTTTTGACAGCTCACGCACGTTTTGTATCTTGTGTCACTGTCAAACATCTTCAGTTTGGTCTATAATTTAATCATGAATCGTCTTACAAACGAACAACGCTTGCAAATTATTGAATTTATTACCAAAATGCGTGCTCTGTTAAGAAAGTTCATCGCGCGCTTCTTCCATTTTATGGTCAGTTTAATCGACCTACTGAGGCTTTTATTCGGGCTATTGTAACAAAATTTGGAGTGAACAGCAGCCAGAAGCATTGCAAGAGCTACCAATGCATCCACAAAAAATAACCGTTTGGTGCGGATTATGGGCTGGCGGCATCATTGGGCCGTATTTCTTCAAAGATGATGCGAATCACAACGTTACTGTGAATGGTGAGCGCTACCGTGCGATGATAACAAACTTTTTTTTGCCCAAAATGGAAGAGCTTGACTTGCATGACATGTGGTTTCAACAAGACGGTGCCACATGCCACACAGCACGCGAAACAATGGACCAATTGAGAGGCGAGTTCAGTGAACAGTTTATTTCACGCTTGGGACCAGTCAATTGGCCGCCCAGATCGTGCGATTTAACGCCTCTAGACTATTTTTTGTGGGGCTATGTTAAGGCTAATGTCTATAGGGACAAGCCCGCTTCGATTGACGCACTGGAAGCCAACATTGCCAACATTATTCGTGAGATACCGGCCGAAATGTTGGAAAGAGTATGCCAAAATTGGACTAAGCGGATGGACCATTTGAGGCGCAGCCGCGGCCAACATTTGCATGAAATAATCTTCAAACATTAAATTATATCGACCCAACTATCGATCCAAATAAATATTTCATGCATTTTTCTGAATTTTATGTGTTTTTTTTTTTTTAAATTTCCGATAGTTCATATAAAATCACCTTTTAATAACACATTTCTGTTTGCATCTATTTTATTTTATATATCTATTATAAGAGGAAAAAACTGAATAGTAACATAATACGAATTTAGCAACATTACCAAAAACCTGTCATTATATAATTCGTACTATTGGACGTCCACTGTATATAAACATTATTTTTGCAGAACAAGTGGATTCAATCTCAACCTACTCCTCAAAATTTTTTAAACATTCAATAAAAAAACCTCTTTATTCACTTTACGAGTACATACGCTGAAGTTTTGGTAACTGAACTTTTTCTTCTTAAAAAAAATATTCGGAATAAATTGTTGAATTCAGCTTAAATGAATTAACTTAAAAAATCATTAAAAAAAACTTGGGAATTTTGTAAATGAAATATACACTAGCCCTGATTTGGGGCTGGCTTTGTTGTGACAAAAACAGTGAAATGTGGCCATATGTTTTGTATTGACTACGAGAATGACTCTAAGTAACAAGCCAATTTGAATATGTTAGTGAAGTTAATTTTAAAACAGTTAATTTTTGTTTTGGTTTTTATGCCAAAAAACACCGTAACCCCAGCAAATTTAAAATTTCCAGGTACTCTAACGTGGCATCCCTGTTAATCATTAAATAATTTTGTTTGTTAGTTCAGCAATCAAGAAACACTACTTTAAGGCGTTTATGTTTATTTAGGTTTGTGTATGTTTCACAGCAATTTAACGAACGATAAATAATCCAATAATACTTGAGTTAATTAAATTAAAATTCACTTGCTTCTGTGGATTGATTTAGTCCAGCTAAATGTAGAAGAGAAGAAGTTAGTATAAAAATAATTAAAAAAAAAATATTTGTATTCTTGAGCGATCCACATCCACTAATTTTTAATAATTTCAAAATTCCTAAGCGATCGCTGTCAGACCAAATATAACTTGATGCTAATTTTAGGATCACATTCTCAAATTAGGTTAACTGGGAACACAAAAGACCCAAATCCGGTGCCGGGTCATATGTATGATACAGAGATAACTCGAAAACAGTTGAGGGTATTTTAGTAGGGGTATTTGGTCAAAACATCAGAAGAAACTTATTTGCCGGTATGGGTCGAGAGAACTCAATTTTTCAGGCCGGAATACATGCCATAAAGCTCTGACTAAGAGGAGAACTAGAAAAAGACATAAATAACAGTCATATTTATATTCACTCAAACAGTAGAGTGGCCTTTGAAATAAGTTCAAAACTGGTTTGGAATTTCCTAATACTTCTAAAAAAAACCAGCATCTAAGAGCAGGGTTCCCTTGATATGAATGCCGGGTCATAATGTAAACAAAAGGTATCAGGGTAGAGAAAACATTCATGTCATTCCGTTCTCGGGAGAGATCAAATGACCATTCAAGACTAGACATTGCAGATTATTGAAATACTTGGCAAAATTTGAAGATCAGCCAAAAGGACCTCTGCCGGTTATATAACGAAGATGAAGAGATAACAGAGCACATGCAATGTCACTGTAATAGTCTAATCTGAACCCCTTTTATCTATTTAGGGCATCATTACGTACAACCGTTAGACATGACAGACAAATCACCCCAGCAAGTCTTTGAATTCCTATTGAATACTAGACTCAGGGAGAATTTGTAACTTGAGAGTAGTGTCACAATTTTGGTCTATTTTGGCCGCAGTAACCAGGTGATTTATTCCCGCTCGTCATTTCAGTTCTAATTCTACACCACAAACCAAAAATGCTTCCGTTTTGCACACTGTTACTGCGAAATTTTCAAAATTTTTTTTTAGGGAATTTTCATAGTTTCAAATCAATTTTGAATTGTAGTTCCAGCTTGAATTACGACAATTTTAAAAATTGCGCGCTATTAAAAATAGTTCCTGGATTTAGGGCAAAAATCAAGACTAATTTTTGTTGACTTTGAATGTGCTATGACGATTCCACTATGCCATAGAAATCATGGCTTGGTCTGTATGATTTTTGACTCACTGTCAAACAATACAAGACTCTGATTCATGACTCAATAATAAGCTTAAAGCGTCTGGCAAAATTTCTATAAAAATGTCGAAATTAACACACACAGACTTAAACTTTTTTTCCACAATTCATTATTTTTCAACCAATGGCAATGAAATATTTCATAGACAAATTATGAATTATTGTCATTAGTCTAATGAACCGTTGTCATTGGTTGAAAACTAATGAATTATTCTTTCAGTGGAATGAAAGAAAAAATATAAAACAATTTCTGAAATGAATTCAAAAAAATGATTGTACTGAATAAATATTTAATTGAATTAATTACAAACTGAATTGACTCATTATCGTATTGATTAAATATTAAATTGATTCAATTGACAACTGCATTTTATACACTCTTGTCGTGTTAAGTTTATTTTTCATTATTTTTTTTTTCACTCTCTTTAATTTAAACTTAATTATTTATATTTGCATTTACTATTCAGGTAAACACATATGTATTAATTGAATTAATTAATTACAGCTAACTAATCTAAAAGATATTTGTTTAAATAAAAGTATGTTACAGGCTAAAGACTAATTGAATGGATACAGCAATATTAATAAAAATTAATTAAACAAGAATAATTTCAGTAACAATGAAAGTCATTAGAGAAACACAAAATTAAAATTAAATTTAAAAAATAAACATTTAAAAAATAGTTATGACCTGATTAGTAACTAACAGAAGCACTTGGTTAGAATTAAAACTAAACTAAACTAGTGTTGAGACTCGACAAAAGTAGAGTTACGTTTTTGTGCTAAGTTTGGTGGGCTATCAGGATCATTCCACGTTTGTACTTCCGTTTTGCCAAACAAAATGAAACATAAATTGCCAATGAAATAAAAACCAGCAGCAATAAAGAATATAATACGCCACTGATCAGGATTTTTCTAAAAAAAAAAACAACAAACAAACCAAAAATTAAATCAATTAACAAATAATTTTTTTTAATTAAAAAATTAATTAACACTTACCTCATCTCTAACAATGAAACCCACAATAAGGGGCGCCATAATGCTCATGATATTGGCGGCACAATTTGTTATGCCCATGAGTATACCAGCAAAGTTGGGTGATAAGTCTATATGATTGACCTGGAAGCCCAAATAGGTGGCACCATTAATGCCTACCGTTATGGTGAGCAAAGCTATGGCTAAAGTAGTTTTATCGGCAGTCATATAACCCAAGCCGACTAAGGTAATCATGGGAATCCAATGACCTACAGTGTTAAATAGTTTACGGCTGACTGACAGAGGTATGCATTTGCGTCTGCTGAGCAGGGCTTGTATGGCAGAGAACACAAAACTTAGCAGAAACATGGCGGTATAGGGTAAAGCTGACAGCAGGGCATTACTTTTGATATCCATGTTTAGAATATTTTTCATGTACGAAGGTATTTCCGTCAACAAAGTCCAAAAGCCCCAATTGTGAGTGCAATGGGTGAGTGTAAGCACTAAGAATGGCACGGAGGTGAAGAATTTAAGCCAAGGTGTTTTGGGGGTAGGTTTTGCTGTTTCGTCTTCATTTTGAGAGCCCAAAGAAGTTTCAATGAGCTTCTTTTCCTCAGCGCTAATGTTTTTATAGTCACTGGGCGCACTGGCACCCCAAATAAGCCATGCAACAGCCCAGAGCAAACCCACACTGCCCGATATGTAAAATATGCTTGGCCAGCCCATTGACGATGAAGCCATTACACCACTAGTAGCCAACATTAGCACGGTACCAAATTGTGCCCCCGCATAGGCGTAGGTTCCCAAGGTACCTCTTTCCTCCACTGGAGCCCATTTCGACAGTATTGTATGTGTGGAGGGAAATAGGAAACCTTGACTCAAACCCTGCATTACCCTCAAGGCACACACCAATTGCCAATCTCCCAATCTAGCACAAATGGGTGTTAACACAGTCAAAAATGAACAGAAAAATATGCCAGAAAGTAACATAAGCTTGCCTCCAAATTTACGGGCCAATTGGCCGGCAGGTACCTGAGTGACCACATAACCCCAGAAAAAACTACTCAAAAGTAAAGATTTCGTCTTTTCATTCCAATTGAATTCCTGTAAAGACAAATTGTTGTTAGACAAAAACATTTTGATTTTAAAACGTCAGGCGAGTGAAACTTACATCAAAGTTTGGATTTGTTGCCTGGCTATCAGTCATGGCCACTATGGCCACTGATAGATTTACACGCAAAGCATAGGCCACTGACAAACCACAAAAAAGTAGAAAACATTGCAAGTGTCTAATGCCAAACACTGATCCTGCAAAAAAAAAAAAAACAAAAATTAATTGTGAAAAAGTTTAATTGAAAACTAAAATATTTCTACGATTAAAAATAAAACTAAGAAGTTGAGAGACACAAAGAGAGAGGGAGAAAGATAATGAGAGGCTGAAGTGGAATCTTTTAATATAAACAAGAAAAGACGGTTTTGGACCAGAGCAGCTGAAAAGCATTTTTTCAAAACGGTTTGTGGAAAATTAAAATTTTTTTTATTAAATTTCTTTTAAAGCTAATCTGCATCATTTTCAAATTTTGCTACTGGAGTTTAAGGAAATCGCAGAAGTTGTGACGAAGAGAAACATTTTTTATGCCAAAATTTTAAATTTTAATATCATTTTCATTTATTACTATACAGGCTTACCTCGCTTAGCGCTTATATTGCCTTCTTGAAAATTGAGGGTTAACAAAAACACTAAAGATTGTCGTTCACCGTTCTCAATTCGCTTAATAACATTCATTTTCATCTCTAACATCAAGCTTTTTCTAGAGTGCTTAGCAACATGTACGAGCATCTGCGGTTCAATTTATTTTTTTAATTAATAAATTTTATTTATTTAATCTGAGTTCATATCAGCATTTCGAATGATAAATTTGAAACAAAATTTCACATTTTGGGATTCCCCGAATTATTTTTGATATTTTTTTCTTTTCAAAAACAAGGATTCCAAGAACTGCAAATTAAGTTTTACCAATTTTCATAGGAAATTAGAAAAAGAAAACCTTCTAAAAAATAATTTATATTTAAAATAATTTTTTTTTCAAGAATTCAAAAGAGCGCTAAAGAAATAGAGTTAACAGAGGTATAAATATATTCTTTTTCTTTACATTTTACTCATGTAAAAATGTTTTTCTGGTAACAACAAAATGAGAGTAAAACATTAATACGTCGGGCAATGACATGAAATTAAACCAAAACAGCTTGGAATTAAAATTTTCCAATTCTACAGCATTCTGTGACCCTTTAACGTTTCAATTCCATTTTGTTCAGGTTCGTTTTCACTTAGTTCCCCAACTCCTTAAAGTTTCAATTCCATTCGTTCTGGTTTCAAATACAACAGTTGAATTTGTAAATTGGCGTTGTTTGAACTTAAAAAAAATTAAGTTCAGACTTTATTTCCTAAATATTTTCTTTTTTGTGTAAATGTTGTGTGTATGTATTTACTTGTAAATTATTGCTCGAATATTTTTATTATGTGACAACTCTTAACCAAGTTTTATCTTGTCCGCAGAAAACTCCCAGGGTCACGGGTTAGCATACTACCCACCAGAATATGGGTGGTACCGGATTAATGCCTTAATTTAAGTTGTTTTATTGGATGTTCATTAATTTTGATTAACTTTTACCCCTATGTTTTCTTGATAGTTATAAATACTTATTTGATCTCTTACTGATCATACGTGGTATACCAAACGTGAAGGATCTTTTGATTGCTAAAAATAAAATGTCATGGTAATAAACGTAATAGCCAGTGAGTGGCCTACTTTACTATGCTTATTATGAGTTTGTGTGTAAATTTACTTTACAATTACATTTTTAATAAAATTTGTTTTTGTTTTATTGGTAAGAATCTTCCGTAACTTAATAATTTTTTTTACAATTTTATTTGATTTATTTTTAGTACGTCTCCGATCTCAAGTGCAAAGTCTGTAGTTCATAGCGCAATTTAAGTGTAAAAAAATAAGTAAATTAATGTATTAATCATTCACTGATAAGGCAAGATTTCACTAATTTTCTCATCTACAACGTGTATTTATTTATGAAATAACCACGTAAAATTTATTATTCTCGATTATGTTAATCTAAAGTCTGTATCAAGTTAATTATTTCGCTTGTATATTGGAAAAATAATGAACTTTAGCTTGATTTCAGGTTGAATTTTTAGGGGAAAGGGATTCAATAGGAAATCGGGTAATATGAAGATAATTTTCCTTATTTTCCTCCTCTATAAATTCGCGCCTGAACTCATTTTAAAGCTTTCATTGCATTAACGCCTTTGTCAGAGATAACATTTGAAGAAAAAAAAAAAAAAAAAAACAAAATAAGTTAAATTCAGTTGTGCCGACTCTTAGCTTCTTAATTTTGGGCATTCTACTTAAACAATATAATTTTCTTTCAATCCTCAATTGAAGAAATTCAAATTAACGAAATGCATGAAAAATTCCGCTCTGGGGTCTTTACTTTCAAAAACAATTTTTAAATAAAAAAAATTATAGAGAGATATCTAATACTAATGAAAAATAAATTAAATTAAATTTAAAATGTTTCTTAACATTTTTTTTAGCCAAAACTTTTTAAAGTCAAAAATATCTTTTAATAAGATTTCTGCATTTGCAGTTCTATTTCACATTGCATTAATACACACATTTGTATAAGACCGATTGCTTGGTTTTGCATGTATGCTTGCTTTCGTTAATACGAGTATGTGCACACACATCATGCACATGAACATCTTCAAAACTTCCATAAAAAAATAAAACAGAAATTAATATTTAACTGACATTTCGGTTGTATAATTGAGTTTACTCGGCCATTAGTACACCTGATTTTAATCTAAAATCTTACCACTGTTATTTCTGACAAAACCTCATACCGTTATATTTTATCTAGTGCATAGTTGTCAGAAAAGTGATCAAAAAAACCACGACTGCTCAAGCATTTATTTGAATTTCAATAGCAACCTGAAGGCGGCAACAGCTAAGAGTTTAGTGTGTTAAAGTTTTCTGTTCGTTGGCTAGGAAACTTAAAAAGTTGATTTCAACATCTATACAGAAAGACGAGTATCGCTAGATCGACTCAGCCAGATGTCATCATACTAAGATTTAGCGAGAATCTCACTTTGTTAAAAAAAGTGGACTTAAAGCACTTTCAAAAATAGCAGCTCTATTATTAATTTTACTTCATTTGCTAACAAAATGTGTACCAGAAACCCACCAAAATCGACTTTCACCCGCAGCAGGATGCTTTATATTATAATTTTCTCTGTCATAGTTCGCGTTTTAAACCGCATAATTTATTTATTTATTAATTGCCAGTTTCTTAGAATGTGATCAAGAGCAAAATTTTCCAAGAATCTGTTCATAATTTTTAATTTAGTTTTAAGTTGATTTAAACCGCAGCCAGAATTCTTATTAACTTTAATTTGTTGATACAATTGTTTCCCTATACCCTTCATCTCTGGTGCAAAGTTAGTCTGTCAAGTGTAAATCAATATTCTGCATTTTTTTATTTTCATTATTTTTCTTTTTAAAGTTAAAACTGATAAAACAAAACAAAATAATACTTTTTTCCTATCCCTTCGCTACCTTTATCAATAATTCAATAAAATTAATCCATTTGCAAGATAGGGCTAAGGCTGTTCATGGATTATTGTCAACATCTCTGTAAGTCTTTTAGAAACTGAAAAAATGACACCTTTTGCACAGCAGAAAAATAATTGTTAAAATAATCACACAGTTAATTGAAAATCATCATAACAATTATAACAACAACAAATACATTTTAAATAGTTTAAATAACTTATTTAAAAATTTACAATTTGTCTAATGCATTTGCAAATAACACTGTGCTGCGGTAATAATAATAAAAAAAAATTTAATGAGTGGTTTGATATATTACAGTATTGCCTAAATTCTAAGAACTCGTGATCGAGCAATTTCAATCGAAATTTTTTTAAATTATATTATACAAAAAGACTAAAAATTAAAGCGTTCTTGTTGGCTATCGAGTGTGATGAATTGGACTTAGCTCTCTTTAGCACATCTTCCTTTCAGCTTACGAGTATTATGTGCACACTTTTGTTTTCGATCACGAACATGATATGAATTTGTATTCATGTTATTTACATGAAAATGCCTGATGCGAATATTCTTGATGTATTTTGTAAACAGAAAAAAACTCTAAGCACCAAAGAAATATTTTCATAAAAATAAATAATCTGATTAAATATTTAGTCGAATCAATTAAACTTTTAATAAAATTATATTTTTTTTAATTGAGTCTAAAAAACTTATACTATTGATTAACAATCAATTAAACTTTTTAGTTAAAATGACACTATTGATTAATGGCTAAATTCGTAAAAAAACATTTTTGTTTAATAAGGCGTATTACGCAAATTTACTTTAAAAAGTCTGTTTAATAAACCCTTAATAGAAAAATATAATAAATTTGTCCCTTAATATTTACTTTAATCAGTTGAAACTGTTTTAGTGAAAGTGTATTTACGTTTGATTAAATATTTCATTAAATCAATTAAAATTTTTACTCAAAGGACGTTTTTGATTAAATATTTCATTAAATCAATTAAAATGTTTACTCAAATGACGTTTTTGATTAAATATTTCATTAAATCAATTAAAAGTTTTACTCAAATGACATTTTTGATTAAATATTTCATTAAATCAGTAAAATTGTTTACTAAAATGATGTTTTTGATTAAATATTTCATTAAATCAATTAAAAGTTTTACGCAAATGATGATCAACAACATCATATTTCATTAAATCAATTAAAAAATTTATTCTAAAGCATACTTTTGATTATTTATTTAATTCAATAAATTAAAAAATTTAGTCAAAATCATAGTTTTGATTAAATATTTAATTAAATCAATTAAAATTTTTACTCAAATGACGTTTTTGATAAAATATTTTATTAAATCAATTAAAATTTTTACTCAAATGATGCTTTTGATTAAATATTTCATTAAATCAATTAAAAAATTTAGACAAATGATATTATTAATTAAATATTTAATTAAAGATATAACTCAAATGATGTTATTTATTAAATATTTATTTGAATCAATTAAGATTTTTAATCAAAATGGCAGTTGACAAATGATAATTAAATGATTCACTAAAAGCTTTTAATCAATATTAATATTTTTAAATTAAACTATTTAATTGGCATTTAATTTTTTTTCCAAACAAGTTGCAAGTTCACAGTAGCACAGTGTAAATAACTAATCATGTAATATTTGTTAAAGCTGCATTATATTTGTTTTAAATATTGAATTTTGTTTTCTAAATAATTTAATTGTGGGCACAGCACCTACACAATATTTACCTTCATCATCGAATCGCCTATTCTTAGGCATTTTTAAAGCAATAATTTAATTATTTATTTTAAATAAATTTTTTTAAATTAAAGTTTTTAATTCGCTTCTTGTTAATGTTAAATTTTATTTTGGTTTTGTATGATTTAATCCGTTACAATTAACTATTTCCCTTAAAGTGCCATACAACGACTGACTTTGGCAAAGTTAATTTAATAACTGATTGATTATTTTCTATTTCTTTAAGTTAAAAATACAATGGAAATTGTTGTAAAAAATTACATCTTATAGTTAAAGTGTTTTATAATTTATTTTTTCCCTTTAAACAGTTTTAAATAATTGAACACACATTAGCACGTACACTTTCAACGTTTAAATAGTATCAATCGAAAGAAAAATAAATTAACAAATAAAATTATTTGTAATCATAATTAAATAAAAAATATTTACTGTAAAAAAAACATTTTTTTTTTAAATTAATTTTTTTTATTATTTCTCTTAGGGTATTGTTTTTGTTTGTTCGTTTTTAAATGCAATTGATAAACATTCATTGACAATGAAACGCATTTCCCTGTAAAATTCAAAAAGTTAACTGACACACTTAAAAATAAAATTGCACCCATAAACTTAAAATTATTTCATTTCAAGGTGACAGTCAACAGGCGGTATGTGATTGATTAAGTTTGATTTGATTATATAATTTTTGGTTTGTTTTTTAAATCAAAATATTATATTTTGAGATAAGAATTTAATTAGTATCGTTCCAAAATTTATGCAGAAAATCAGGGTCGTTATTAATGGAAACTCTTAAGTAGCGCAAGAAAAATAACAAGTGAAGTGTGTAGGTCGTTTTTAAAATAAATTGCACGTTTTTAAATATATTTTTTTAAAATAACGATGATTGAAGAAGATAAAAGGGGGCTAATCTCATGTTTGTGTCTTTGTGATAACGATGCTACTCGCCCGTATCGTTTCTTAAGAAAATTATTTAAATTGTGTTCGGCTAAGGTAATCGCCCAGCCAACATTTGGAAAACTGTTTCCCCAAAGACTCTTTGGGATTTAAGTTTACACACAGACTTTAAATGCAGTTTTTTTGTAAAATCAATATTTTTAACTTATAACGCTTTTAAAGAAAATCAGCGATATAATAAATACACGTACAAAGTATGGCCGATAAAGAAGAATAATAATAAAAGTTGTGATATTGTAATTTTCCAAAAAAAAAAATTAGGAAATGCAATTCGGCTAGCCTTAAAAGCGAACGACTTTTTTACAATTATTTTTTGAGCACAGTGCTAAATGCAAATCAAGCAATCATTTATTTCATTTTTCTAAATAAACTTAAAATTCAATTTCTTTAACTAAATTAATTATTAAATAAATAAATATTGTTTAAGCTTTTAGGTCTCTTTTTTATATATTTAAATTATTATGTGTAATAATTTCTATTTGGAATTTAAAAGTTTAACAAGAGAAGAGAAGAATAAAAATAGAATATATAGTTTTCAATATTAAAATGTTGATTTGGAAATTTATTTATTTATTCAGTTCAATGCTTATTGAGTTGTTTGTTTGAATATTGACAAATAAGCACAAATAAAGATTAATATTTTGTTATATAAATTATTGTTAATAATTTTGATACTGCTTCGTGTGTCTTTCTCAAAGAAAATAATTTTATAAACTATTTATTATTTATTATTTTAAACGCATATATAAAAAAGATACAATATTTATTTACTTTTTTATTTTCAGATAAAAAGGTAAAAAAATCAAGTTTAAAATTTAAATTAATTATTTACTTTAGGATTAACAAAAAAAAAATATGAAAAAAATATGTATTTTAATCAATATTTGCCATTTCATTGAAAATCTATTTTATAATTTTTTTTGTTTAACAAGAATGCGTGAATTTAAAAAAATTAAATTTTTAACTTCCTCATTTAATTTTTTATATTATTGTTTGCTGGGTTATTAACTATTAAAATGTAGAGGAGGTAAGTCGAAGGTACCTATTTCTTGAAACGTAATTCAACTGCTGTTAATTAAGTTTTATTTTACTGTTTTTTTTTTTTTGTTCATCGGAAATCTATTTTATTAACTGATGCCTATTTTACAAACACTTTGTAGCCGTTCTTATCATTTTAATAAAATAAAAACAATAATAAAAGAAAAGAATGAGTGTCATTATTATTATTTATATACATACTGACCTGTCAATCATTTTGAGTCTCAAGTCTATGGAAAAATTTGTTTTATAATTAAATATCAATTTATAGATCTTCAAAAAGAAAAAAAAAACCACAACAAATAATAATAAAAACCACACAACGAACTTTTAAACTTGCAGTTACACGCATACTTTTTCGTATTTTATATTTCTATTTTAGTTTTCCTATTGCAAAATTTTATTTTATTTTTATTTAGTTGATCTTTAAATGAAAAATATTTATTACTGTTATAATTTTATTGTTTTGAATAACTTTTTAAAATAACTTACAAAAGCTTTAAATTAAAACTTTGTTAAGTTCACTTTTTGAACGGGACATAAGCTTCAAAAAGCTATTCTGTAAAAAAAAAGCTTTTTCATTAAGGCTTTAAAATATTAGGTTGATTCATGTTATTTTTAGTGCGAATTTTGCAAATTTACTGAGCAAAAGAAAACTGAAAAAATCGTGCCTACAGCATGATTTAATTCATTTCAAATTTTTAATCATGCACAATCAACTGAAAATGCGATTTTTACAGTTCTCAAATTTTTGCTTCTATTCCATTAGATGACAAAACCGCTCAAAAAAATCTGGCAAACATGCGTTTTCTGTTTTTGTTTTCTCTTCATGTGAGCAATGTGTAGTCACTGAGGAACATAAGTCAAAATACAAAATTTGTACATTTCGTAGTCATTGCGAATGCCCCTATTATTTAAACAACTCAATGAGATATTTTAAACAAAATAAAATTATTATTTAAATAAGGCGCTTTCTATCCATCACTTTCTCTTCAGCTACAGTTGACACATAAATTTTTTGGGTTATTTAACAAAACAAAATAAAAAAATGGGTGAAAAGCATGCAAAATGTTGCAAATGCGAAACATTTTCTTACAGAACGATTATTAAACAAACCCAGTTCGGCTTTAAAATCTTAAATTTTATTCTTGCAGATTAAAATTAAAAAAAAACAAGTTAAATTCGGTTTTTTGTTTTTTTTAATAAAAATTTTTTTTTCTTTTAGCAAATGCTTAATTTTTGTTTCTATAAAATTATAATTATTCCTTATACTGGGTGATTTTTTAATAACTTTGATTTGATTAAAAAAAACACTCGTAATTTAGAGAAATGTTTGAAATCTTCAGTTGAGTCGATAGAACGATCTATATAATTCAAATGTTTCAAACACTTGGTCCAATTTTCGTATACATTCTGCAACATATCGGCCGGTATCTCACGAATAAATTCTTTAATATTAGCTTCCCGTTGCGGGCTTGTCAATATAAACATAAGCCTTAATATAGTCCCACAAAAAATAGTCAATTGATCGGCCCCAAACATGAAATAAGGTAATCAGTGAACTCGCTACTCAACTGGGCCATTGTTTTGCGTGCTGTGAGGCAGGATTCAAATTCCTGTTGAAACCACATGTCCAGCTTTAAAATTTTTGGCAAAATACGTTTGTAATCAGAAGCCTAACTGCTGCGATCGATAATTCACGGTCATCATTCATGTTTAATGATTCAATGTCCAATTCCGCATATCTGCCTCAGAAGCTCGCCCAAACGAATTTTCTTAGCCAAGCAGAAATTTTGATAATAAAATTCAATAATTTGCAAGCGTTGCTCGTTTGTAAGTCGATTCATGGTTAAATTGTAGACCAAACTGAACGTATTTAATAACATGTTGTACGAAAATAGCTGAGCTTATAAAAAGAGTGTTGCCAAAAAGAAAGTTGCTAAAATGTCACCCTTTATTACACTTTTCCATAAACAATTAACGATTTTTGGTTAAAATATTATTTCCGTCAAGGAAGTTTGTGTGAGAGTATGAGCAACAGGTTTGTACGCGTAATACCCCTACATTAAAATAAGCAATTCTACTGGCCAAAGACAACGTTTGTGTTAGAAATCGAATTTGTTAGTATTTTGTATTTCGGTTTTTAACGCAGATGGCAGAAATTTCGTATTGAAGTTGAAAATATTGTTAAGAAAACTTGAGGTTTTTAGTGCAAGAAAATTGCAACTTAATTTTTGTGTGGTAACAAAAAACCACTTCGATTGTGAGCACAATTTAGAAATTCGGTAACAATAATCGAAGTTTTTAGTTGTAATGACGAAAACTTAGTATTGAAGTCAAATTTATAAAGAAACTAAATTATTTAACAGTAACATTGATACAACTAATAACTTAGGAAGTTTCAATTGAATTTTTGTCTAGTAACAAATTTTGTTCACACAACCGATATTGTTTTCCAAATGTAGGTTGGTATTATTTTGTCGAAATTATTCAACTCTTAATGATACAATAAGAAAGCCATTTCGGTTGGGAGAATCTAATTTTTATAAATAAAAATTCAGTTGCGTTAATTAAATTTTTTTTAAATATAAAGACCCAAATTCAGGCAAAAATATTGTTAAAACCAATGCTATATCACATATCGGTCATTACAACTAAAATGAATTAAAAAGCATATTCAATTCTTACAACCAAATCTTGTTTTCTTGCCACGAAAATACTTATTTTTATTAGACGGCTGAGAAAAAAACCATAACAAAATTTAAATAGTTTTTGCACTGGAAAAACCCTTTTGGTTACAACAATCGAATTTTTTAAAATTAAAAATTCTGTTGCGTTAATTAAATTCTTTTTAGTTGCACAGACTGAAATTTGGTAATTATTTGGCAAATAAATTTGTTTGAGTTATTACAACTAAGAGAAATATTTTTCCACATGAGCGGGTTAGACAGTGAAATTGAGTAAAAAGTATTTGTTTTTAACGCAGAGCCAGAGCAATTTTTGTTTTTGCTTAATTAATTAAATATTTAATTTTTAAATTTATTATAATAGAGTGTTAATATCTTCTATTAACTCAAATGTTTCCTCAACTTATTTTTATTTTTTTTTTGTTTTTTCTTTTTAGCTGTCACATTAAAATCATGTTTAAATACCCGCTTTTTGTTTTGAGGTGTATGTTCTACATTTCAGGATTTTTATTGTCTGTCTGTCTGTTTATTTGTTAGTGCAACTTGTTAGATTTATTAAAGCCATAAAGAGATTTTAAATTTTAAATACTTAATACGATTTTATTTAATTTTTTTTTTTGTTAAAGTTAATGGCTTTTTAAGTGTGAAACTTTTATTTAGAAACGAGGGTAGCAGCATTTACAGTTGATGTAAAGTCATGTTTACGCTATGATCGCATCATGACTTTTAAGATCTATTGTGCAGAACACGTAAAGACGGGACTTCGCAATTGACTCAATTCCACAATTAACGACATATCAATGAACCCAACACTATTTCGACACAATATGCATTCATTTTAATTCCAGATGGTGTTGATTTATCACCGGTATGGTATCATTTCGACACCAGTATATTGTATGTACATTTGACACCATTCGTTGTCAATTCTGCAACGCTATGTTGTCAATCAAACATGGTTGATGGGTGTAGTCCTCTAAAATGACTTGATAAACATGATTGGTTTCTTCATATTGACAAAGATTTATGGCCTGTTCAGCGATGTCAGAAAAAAAACGAATGCAAGCAAAAACAATGTACTCGTACGAAAATTTGTTATTGTTTTCTATACAAATGCGCTTTGCTTTCATTCGCTTTGGTTTTATTGTGACATTGCTGAGCAGGCCATATTTGGTATTCAAAGTCATGCAGGCTTAATTTTTTTTGTGCCATAGTAGCAACGTCACGAGAAAAAAATTCTTTTTGAGCTACACATATTCGCAAAGCGTTTTGCTTTGTCTGAATAAAATATCCACGGTCTAGCTAGGAATTGAAAGTAGGGGCTTTTAGATTGATCTACCCAATACAACCCATTGCCGAACTAAAACAATCCTAGATGTCTGATGTTTTTCATAAGCGTTGCGAGCTTAATGTTGCTTGAATTTTCCTATGGCTTAGGCCTGCCATTTTTAATGTCATAACTGATCCAACAACATGTTCTAATATTTCCTGTCTCTCTTGATAGATTCGTCAGAATCCATTCTGTACCACACCGATTTAGCTCATGTGCCAATCAAGTCTACAGTGTCCTGTCAACAGTTCACTGTGAAAATTAAAGTGATTCTTATCAAAGTTAAGACTAATTGCTGTTTCAAAACGTTGTGGCTAAATGAGTTTATGTTTTTGCCATATACCCATTTGAGCTCTTCAGTAATCCTATATATCTCGTGTTTTCTTCTTTAAGCAGTAAAGCATAAATGAAGCTGTTATTTACCCCGGACAAAGGTTAAGGCCTTATGAAAGGGTAACTATTTCCCTTCAGAACTCTGCTTTTACTTGATTTCATGTTAGTTTTTAAACATTTCAATTCAAAACTCTTCTTTTACTTGATTTTATTTTAGTTTTTAATTTAATTTTATTTTAAGTATTTTTATTTATTTCTTTTATTTAAATATATTTAATATTTTTTCTTTTCTACCATATTTTATTTATTTTTTATTTCTTATTATTTTGAAACTACCCTCGTTTTGATTAAACGGTTTATCTCCAACATAAACTCCCGTTTTGGCGCCAAGCCATTTGTTTGCTTGTTAAAGCATTTTTTTTGTCTATAACTTGTCAAGATGCATAAATTTCATTAATCTTAAATAATAATTTACACATTTATTGTACCACACAAAGTGTTTGTTTCTTTCTTTTCTGTTTGTTTTTATTTATAGTCAGCCGTTTTCATTAAATAGTTTTTTTTTTTATAAACAGGAAATTAAATCAATTAATAAATTAGCGCATTTGTAAGATTAAGTCATTATTGCAACAGATTTTGTTGCATTTCTTGTTTACATAACAAAAAAAAAAAAAAAAAAAAAAAAAAAAAAAAATGAAAAAGAAAAAGAAAACGAAAGCCTTAAGAAGCAAGAAAAAACTTTTGTTTCTTCTTTTAAATTTCTTTCAGAATGAGTTTACAAAAAATGGCGTTGAAGTTGTGCGAGTTATTTGTTGGTTTACTGGCTACTTAGGATCGAAACTGCGACCCCCAGATTGATAGGTTAGTACGCTACCTACCCCTAATTTTAAGACCTAGAATTAAATTAATTTGAAGTACCACCAAGCCTACCACGAGTAGTACTACTATCGCAGCCCATACACGCTCCAGTTCAATACAATATGACAAATTAAAGCCATATGAAATTGATTTTGATATTTCTGAAATAGTTGATCAGTAACAAAAATAACTCCATTAAATACACAAACATAATAAAGGTTAAAGTACTTTTGCACTAAAATTGCATTGAACTTAGCAGACTATATCGGTCGTACTTAAATTGCTGCGTCAACCATTTTTTATCTGTCAAAAATCTTCTACGTTTCTTTTGTTTTGAAGTTGGCTGCAAAACAACTGTTTTTTTATTTTTGTTTTGTTTGTGGTATAAGAAAACTAGGTTACTTCAAAAAGCCCACACATTTTGTTATAGCTTTTGAGACTGCTCCTGTCAAAAATTATTTCCGGTGGTTGATAGCCAGAAGTGTGCTAGAGCGAAACAAACAATTTGTTTCCGTTTTTGATCTCTCTTTAACATATTGATGTCTTTGCACTGGGCTTCAATCATGCAGGATTCAGCTAAAGTCTCAGTGTCATGTGGTTTTCTTACACCATAGTCTTGTTATTTTTAGCCACACACAAAGAAAACAGATTTTTGAATATGGTCACCGCAAACATAGTTTGTAAAAGGTGATTTTATAAGAACTATCGGAAATTAAAAAAAAAAAACACATAAAATTCAGAAAAATGCATGAAATATTTATTTGGATCGATAGTTGGGTCGATATAATTTAATGTTTGAAGATTATTTCATGCAAATGTTGGCCGCGGCTGCGCCTCAAATGGTCCATCCGCTTAGTCCAATTTTGGCATACTCTTTCCAACATTTCGGCCGGTATCTCACGAATAATGTTGGCAATGTTGGCTTCCAGTGCGTCAATCGAAGCGGGCTTGTCCCTATAGACATTAGCCTTAACATAGCCCCACAAAAAATAGTTTAGAGGCGTTAAATCGCACGATCTGGGCGGCCAATTGACTGGTCCCAAGCGTGAAATAAACTGTTCACCGAACTCGCCTCTCAATTGGTCCATTGTTTCGCGTGCTGTGTGGCATGTGGCACCGTCTTGTTGAAACCACATGTCATGCAAGTCAAGCTCTTCCATTTTGGGCAAAAAAAAGTTTGTTATCATCGCACGGTAGCGCTCACCATTCACAGTAACGTTGTGATTCGCATCATCTTTGAAGAAATACGGCCCAATGATGCCGCCAGCCCATAATCCGCACCAAACGGTTGTTTTTTGTGGATGCATTGGTAGCTCTTGCAATGCTTCTGGCTGCTCTTCACTCCAAATACGGCAGTTTTGCTTGTTCACGTATCCATTCAACCAGAAATGAGCCTCGTCGTTGAACACAATTCTTCGATAAAAAAGTGGATCTTCATCTAACTTTTCAAGAGCCCATTCACCAAAAATTTGGCGTTGTGGTAGGTCGTTTGGCTTCAATTCTTGCACCAGTTGTATCTTATAAGGCTTCACACCCAAATCCTTCCGCAAAATTTTCCACGTAGTGGAGTAACAGAGGCCCAATTGCTGCGAACGGCGCCGAATCGATAATTCACGGTCATCACCAACACTGGCCGATACGGCTGCGATATTTTCTTCAGTTCGCACTCTACGTAAGCGTATTGGTGGTTTAATGTCCAACAATGTAAATTTGGTGCGAAATTTTGTTACAATAGCCCGAATAGAAGCCTCAGTAGGTCGATTAAACTGACCATAAAATGGAAGAAGCGCGCGATGAACTTTCTTAACAGAGCACGCATTTTGGTAATAAAATTCAATAATTTGCAAGCGTTGTTCGTTTGTAAGACGATTCATGATTAAATTATAGACCAAACTGAAGATGTTTGACAGTGACACAAGATACAAAACGTGCGTGAGCTGTCAAAACTAGTGTTGCCAAAAAGATAATAGCAAAAAAATCACTCTTTACTTCACAAAAATATTATTATTAATTTGAAGCATCTAAACGTTATTATGATCACGATAAACATATCTCTAGTTAAATTTAACCATATTATGTTTAGCGTCTTAGATCAACCATATCATTATCATATTATTTTTGATAAAATTTTACCTGAAACCATAAATATGTTCATAGCAAACATAATAATGATATAAATATGGTTGAATGTAAATTGCTTTCTATTTTGTCCTAGTATAAAACAAAAACATATTCCTTCAAACTCAACTGAGTTTTGTGGCTGAGGTGGTTGAGTAGCGAGTTAATGCTTCCAAAGTTCGAATCCTAGTAGAGTCAAAAAAAAAAAATAAATTTAAGCCCGCTGTAATAAGTAAATATAAATTAATAGAAACGAAATGGAATAAAAAAATTGTATTTGTACAAAAAATTTATATTAATTTTTTTTAAATTCATATTAATTTTTTTTTTAAATATATATATAAAATATGTATGTGTTTATAAAAATAAAAAAATTTTTTCTTAGCCCTGACTGGTGGTTTAACCGCAACATCGGCAGTTGAAAGGTATTTTTAATATATTAGATGCAATCATAAATCTAACAATGTTTCCACCAGAATATGGTTGCCTCAGCCATATTTTTTCTTCGTGTGCAGTAATGATACTTTAGCTAATTTTTGAATTCATAATTTTTAACTCTAGTTTTGTTTGTCTTTAGTGGGTTTTATTAAACAAGATGATTAATACTGCTGTAAAGAATACGCTATTATTTTAAGAAGACGCTTTAATATAAATATTTAGACAAGACTGTTTAGCGACCTTTACATGTTATATGCTTGTCATGTGCCAGCGAGCTGTACTAAGTGACTTGCTACCAATAAATTTCTAGCTCGGTAAAAATCTCCTTAACAAAATTCAGCCAAAAGTTCTTTTGTAGAGAAAAAAATATGCACCGTCATTCACCTAGTTTTGTCATACTCTCACTCATTAACTAAATACTTGACAACTTCGCCATATTTTGTTAAATTGGCTTCTTTACATTTAAAAAATTTTATATGACATGTAAACTATTGCAGTTATTTAAATTGAAATAAAATTAAGCAAAACGAATTACATTTCAATTCCAAAACAAACTCTTTTTTAATTGTTGTGTTTCTTTTTTTTTCTGAAATACAAATTAGCATTATGCAAATTTTTAGTGCAAGTATTTGCTATACCGGTATAATTAAATTTATTAATTCAACTTTTAAACGCAAATTTAAAATTAAAGGTGGGATAAAGAAAACCAGACAGACAGTGACAGAGACAGAGTTAAAAACAACTTGTTGTATTGAAATTGAATGTTAAATTTAAAATTAAATTAGATTTTTCGGTCAATGACAAAACCATGGCAAGCAAAAAATAACTAAAAAAACAAAATTATAAAAAAAAACATTAAATGGAAACTTTTGAAATAAAATTATAAGATTTTATCTAAGGAAAGATTTAATTGAATTAAAAAAAATGCTGCCTATAAAAGTCTAGACAACAAAATCCTTGTAGTAAAAAAAAAGAACTTTAAAAGGCTGTTCTAAACAGGAAAACGTAAGCTTAAAGGGAAATTTTTAACAATAAAAAAAGCAAACGAAAAATACCCCAACTTAGCAATTTATTGATTACACTTTTAATAAAATCAATTGAAAATCATTTAATTGATTTTACTACTCAAACTCAAAAATTAATTTTATATTTTTTTAAGAAAAATTGTTGTTCTATAGAAATTTACTGTAAAAACAATAAATAAATTGATTTAATGCAATTATTAATAGTAGAAAGTCTTGGTAAATGAATGCAGCTGCTTTCAAATTGTAATTATTTTTGTGAACCTCTCTCCCACTCTAACAATTGTACTGGGAGGCACACGTTTGAAGTTTTCATTTCAATTTCAAATGATAATTAGCTTAATTAAAATTTTATTTTATTAAAAATCACTCCATACAATCAGAGAAATTATTTTGTGTACTATAAATCGTTTTATAAATACGAGTATGCCTAAGAGTGTTACACGGTCAATCTGCAAAATGAATAGTTTTGAATGGCACTAGTGTGTTCACACATTTTTAGCCATGTTTTATTACTATTTATAAAGGGTGGCCCAACCATAATGAACGATGGTAATTGTGGGTCACACCTTAACATTTGATTTAATTTAACATTTCAAGCATGGTGGGGCACTCAATTGAGCAGTGCATTAAGATTGTTGAAGCCTTTTATGAAAATGGGCGTTTAAATTAAAATGTGTTTCGTGCACCCAGTTCGTTCTGCGGAAAACACTGCTGATGTTCGGGATAGTGTGGCAGAGGTCGGTGTTGTTGTGGTCAAAAATTGAGGATATGGCCACTTGCCACACAGCCAACGAAGCAGTGGCTTGTTTGAGCGAGAAAGTTAATGACCGTGTTATCTCATGTTGTGCCGATGTTAATTGGCCGCCCCAATCATGTATTTTTACACCGTTGGACTTCTGTTTTTGGGGATATTTAAAAGAAAAAGTGGGCTTCAATAAACCAAGAAAAAATCAAGAGCTAAAGGATGAAGCAATTCGGCACATTAACAATATTGAGCCTCATTTATATCTCAGAGTCAGTGAATATATAGGCCATCGGATAGAGGTATGCCACCGAAGCCGTGGCAAGCATATGCTCGATATTTTGTTGCACACATAATTGTCAAAGATCCTTCTGTCATAATAAAAAATATTATTAATCAAGCTTAAGATCTCAAAAAATTTTTTTTATTTAAATTTTCCAATATTTCGACTTTCTTTTGAAAGTTTTCTTCAGGGAAATTTATTTTTATAAAATAATAAATAAATTTATTAATTTCTATTTGGAATTTAAAAG
Source organism: Thelaira solivaga (assembly GCA_947397855.1). Taxonomy (NCBI): domain Eukaryota; kingdom Metazoa; phylum Arthropoda; class Insecta; order Diptera; family Tachinidae; genus Thelaira; species Thelaira solivaga. The sequence goes on from OX377614.1 coordinate 28,040,310, forward strand.
TTTAACAAAATATTAATCTTTATTTGTGCTTAATTCCAGAAATTGTGTTGGTTTTAAAATTTATTCCTTTACTCATGATATTCTCATAAGTTATTTATTCAGTACAATGGTCTATATGGACCATTTCATCAGACGCTACTCTGAATGTTCAGTAGATTACTCCCAACATTTCTTGCAAAACATTAGAACCTTTATATTGTAAAAGCTATTGACTAAATAAGAATTATTAATCAATAGTTACAAAAAGATTCAAAAATAAATAAATAATATAATAAATAAATTTTTATAAAAATAAATTTCCCTGAAGAAGACTTTCAAAAGAAAGTCGAAATATTGGAAAATTTAAATAAAACAATTTTTTGAGATCTTAAGCTTGATTAATATTAAATAATAATAAAACTATAAGATCGAATAATTTACTAAAATTATTATAATAAAGTTTTCAAAAACTTTTTGTTTTATTTATAATTGACATCGTGCGTTTTGATAGGACCTGCCTTCAGTGCTATTTCTTTTTCCGCAATTGTATGTAAATATACAAATATCGTTTATTACTGAGTAACCCTGGACTACATTGCAGTATATCTTATTGATCATTTATTTCTCATCAAATGAGGACATTACTCCCATAAAAAATTTTGTTTAATAAATTTTTATATCACTAAAATATTTTTGTAAAAATAATGTGAAATAAATTCCGATTTATAGATTATTTTTAAAAGAATTTAGCGCTGTTTATCACAGCTGTTATTTGCTCCCGTTTGCTATTACAGAAACTTTCCACGAACAAATAATTGAACTATTTCGAGTTAAAAAAGTCAATTATTTGCTTAAATGATTACAGTAATTATTATTTCACCATAAACTTTAAAGTGTGTAAAGGGTAAAAAACATCTTGCGAAAAGGTTAACGTTCGCCAATATTTTCCAATTAAATCAAACACTAATCCTTAAATATCTCAAAAGATGAAAAGTAGAACTTATGCCACTATCAAATAAAAGAGTACAATTATTTGTCAAAAAACTAAACAAATATTTGCACTTGAGTGGTCACACTGTGGTTACATTTGTTTGCCCAAAATCAGCTGGTTTTTCTGTTTGGCCTTTTTTTGTGGGGTCTTTTGGCCTTTATTTTGTCCTGCATAGTTTCAGTATAAATAATTGTATTTAATTTCAGTCAGGCTTTAAGAGAATCATTCGGCCCTGTGCTGCAAACCGAATTCGAATTAATTTTTCATTCTCAAACGAATTCACATTTTTTGGTGTTCTCTTCACCGAATTTGCATTATTTTATTTGTTTTAAAACCGAATACTCAAACTTATTCGACAGCAAATAGACAAATAAAATTTGGAAACTTTTTTATGGATTTTAGTAAAATTATTTGGATTTTATGTACATAATACATTTAACTTGAAAAAATAATTGATTTAACCCAACACGCACTTTCTTCGTCCAATTGACGAACATCGTTTTCTTGTTTTGAAATTACCAAAAACATTTTAAGTATATATTTTTATTAAATAATAAAAATTAAATTAAATTTGGCTTTGTCGAAGTGATGAAGAAAGTGCTTTTAGGATTAAAAATCACTGTGGTTGGTTGGTTGGTTTAGGTGGTGGCCTGACGGCCTTTAAATAGAATCGCAACATTCCGTTTTGAGCCATCTACTCGCCCAGACGATGGAGTAGTAAAGTGACCTAGATCCACCTTGTGACATTAAGATGGCTGAGAAGGTCCCCCAATCCTGCTCCCGAACTCTGAATTTTTTATTTTTAGCAACACAAGTTCGGAAAGCAAATTTGTTTGCTTGTCTGTAGAAAACACCTACAGTCTAGGCAAGAATTGAAATTGCAACCCCCAGATTGGCAGATTAGTACACCAGCCAGCAGTCTAGTTCGCTGAATATAAGCAACTTTTCAGACAAATTTTTATAAACATCACAACAAGAACTTTATAACACAAGTCCTTGACTTTGAGCTTCGCACTTCACTTTGAATGATATCAAAACTAATAACACTGTGTCACAAGAAGAAAAACACCTAACAAATGATTTTATTTTTTTTTAGGTGCTGTCAAGTACAATAAGAAGCTGTGCTTGGAATTTGCTAAATACGTCCAAAATCTTGAGTTACAGGTAAAAAACCAGTTTTTCGTATTTTCAAGCACTTATAAACCAATAACTTAGTTGAATATCAACCGATTTTAAGTTTCTCGGCGGATTTCAGGCCGCTTGAATGGTATATATGTTGTCACATTTAAAAGTGTCTACTTTTTTTTTTTAATTAGTCAGCTTGTTGTCCTTATCTTGGTAAAATTATCGCTAACTCATTATTTTTTTTAACTGGACTTGTACCACTTTCAAATCTGTGCGTTATTCTCCATCAAACAATTTTTTTGCATAAATTTTCCAGTTCGAAAAAGTTTTTACACAGTATTTTATAAAGAAACCGTAAACTTTTTGAATTTATTTTGAAAATATGTTTATTTATAAAGCTACGGTCACATTACACAAACATTTGTCGAAATAAGCGTAACCACTACTTTTTGGCAAATATTTTTATAGTCTAACATAAATTGTATTACATGAAATTAATTAAAATAATAAAATAATGCAAGCATGTTTTACTTTAATATAAAATTAAATTAATCTTAGCCAATATTTCTTTAAAATATATAAACTTCTAAATAGATGACTTATTGGTCACGCTTATTTCGACAAATATTTGTTTAATGTGACCGTACCTTAAGTACAACCCAACTTTTTTTTTTCAAAATTTACTAAATTATTATACTTTTTATGAAAACAAAATTTTTTTAGAAATGCCTGTACAATATTTTGCGCTTTCTGTTTAGTGAAGCTTCTAAAATGTTGCAACAAATCGGTCATAATAGAAAATTGTTAGAAAACCTACCAACAAAATAATATGACTTCCTTCTTTTTTGTTTCACTGTGTAATTTACAGAAGACAAAAAAAAAACGAAGGTCCGGTTATTTTTGTTCTAAAATGAACTAAAGCAAAATCCCTTTAAACAGTTTCCGAAATGAAAGTTAATTTTTTTACTGTTGGGATTATCCTATATATACAACGAAAAAGCCTGCTATTTGTTGGTGCTTTTGTTATTGTAATATATTTGCGTAAATCATTTTATTAAAATTTTTTTGTAAATTTAAATTTCATCAATTTTATTTAATTCTAGGGCTGGTTGGATACAAGTTCATGTAATAACAGGTTCCATTTAATACTAACTTATATGTGTGTCTGTAAGCGTGCTTATAAAATTAGAGAAAAAAATTGCTGACAAACCTCTTTTACTGGTTCCATCATCCGTAACAGCAACATCTTTATTATTCGTTGTCGTATTCAATGCCAGGGAACCATTTGCATTCCAAAGTTTTGGTAGTTTCATTTTAATTTGTTTTTATTGTTGAAATATTTATGGGAAATATAATTTCTAATACAATTCTTAATAATTTTTCTTAAGTTTATTTATTAAAAAAAAAAGATACAAATTGCACATAAATTATTTATTTTTATTTTAACAACAAAGCAACAGCTTGTAGTTTTTTTTTTTTTTTATCAAAAGCAATTATTTTATGTGTTCTTTTTTTAAATTTATTTTTATTTTTACAACTCTTTTTTTTAACAAAACAATAAACAACCATAAAATATTTTTATTTAAAACTTTTGTGTTCTAAAATTAATTTTCTTTACACAAAAAAAGCTTAACGAAATACATTTGTGAAGTTTTTTTTAAGCTTTAAATATTTTTTTTATAAAACTTCTTTTTTATCTAAATTAATTAGTTTTTTTTTTTAAAGAAAATTTTTAAAATTTTAAGGAATTTTTTTAACGTTTAATGTTTTACTAATTCTCTGTTTTTTAATTAACATTGTTGGGCTTATTATTATTTTCTAATTTTTTTTTATTGTTGTTGGTGGTTAAATTTTTGTTTAAATACGTTCGCCGTGCTTCTCGCGACAATTTCAAGTAGACTGAACATTTGTTAAACGTTACAATTTAATTTATATTTTTTCTCCTCGGCTGTAATATTTTTATTTTAATTTCAATTTATTTTTAATCTATTTACAGTTCAACCTGGCTATAACAACTGCACATACAAGCTGTGTAGCAAAAAGTGAGTTTTTAATATTTTCATTACTTTCCGATATACTGATATTTTACCAAAAATTTGTTTAGCATTTTATCAATTCATCAGCAGCCTTAGCTACAGCTGCATTCTATAAAATTTTTTTTAAATATTTAATCAGTTAAGTCGCAATAATCATTAAAAACTTTGAACCAAATTTTTTTAATCATTTTAATGTAATTTTGCTATAAAGTTTGACCATTCTGTGCGTAATTTTTCTACACACTGAAAGAATTTTTTTCTATTAATATATATTACAGAATTCTGAAGTTTGTCATTAATTCATTAATTCGTTAAAGTTATGACATAGATTTTATTTAATTAATAAAACAGAATTTTATTAAATTAATGAAACAAACTTAATTTTAATAATAAAAACGTTCATAAAATATATAAAACGTGTTTCATTAAAAATATAAACTTTTTTCATTTATTTAATGAATATTTTTTTCATTAATTTAATGAATATTTTTTTCATTAATTTAATGAATTTTTTTTTCATTAATTTAATGAATATTTTTTTCATTTATTTCATGAATATTTTTTTCATTAATTTAATGAGTTTTTTTTTCATATATTTTTCGAATCTTTTCATACATCTAGTGAACAATTTCATTTAATTTAAATTTTTTGAAATAATGAAATAAAGTTCATTAGATTAAATATATGTAGTTCGTTAATGCTATGAAGAAATTCATTATTTTTTAGGAATTCACTTAATTAATTAAATAGATTTCTTAAGGTTAATCACATAAGCTTTATTAAAAATATATGAAAAAAGCTTTCATAAGATATATGAAATGGAGTTTATTTTTCATTCATTTAATGAATATTTTTATTTTAATTTATTCAAAATCTTTTTATTCATCTAGTGATCAATTTTATTTAATTTCCAGCAATAAAACTATTTATTGAATTAATGTAATAGAATTCATTATGTTAAATATGGTTCATTAATGCTGTCGAAAAATTCATTATTTTTTTAAATATTTATTTAATTACTGAATTATACGAATTTCAATAAAAAAATATATATTTCATTAAAAATATGAATTTTTTCATTAATTTAATGAATTTTATTTTTGAATATTAAATTATTAAAGCGTGAATTATGTAAACTACTCATATAGGTTTTTGAATATTTTCATTAATTTAGTGAATAATTTCATTAAATTTCAAGCAATTAAACTGTATATTGAATTCTTCAAGTGTATGAAAAATATTTCATTGATTAATTTTAGTGATATCGGTTTTAGGGCTTATGAACCACAATTCTTCACAAATTTTCATTCACAAAATCCTTAAGAAACTGTAACTTTTTCTGGTTACACCATGGTCACCCAGTACGCTATCCTGTGAGTTTCTATCAACACGTGCTCAGCAAATTACCCGTCGCTAATGGTGAGTTTCTAGACTGCTCTTCCAAATACTTCGAAATATAACTCGCTTTGCTAAAATAATATCTTTTAGGTATAATAATTCTTGGTTTGAGTCCTTATAGGTAGAGTAGTCGTTTTTAACCCTGTCAATCTCTCTGTCTCTCAGTTTGAAATGCCAGAAATTAAATATTACAGGCTCCACAAAAGCAAACGACAGCTTCATTCGTGCATTTACATTGAAAACTAAAACAAATTTTCGTATATTATTTTTGTTTTCAATACTCGTACAAAATGTATGAATGAAGTTATCCTTCGCTTTAATGGATGTAAGAAGCTTTTCACTAAAAAATAATCTCGTCATTTTATTCATTATTCTGAGCTGTAACTGTATTTTACTTTTAAAAAAAACATACACACGCGACTTTGTTTGCTGATGTCTGATAGTGTTGGTATGCGATTGTGAACATTTAATTTAGTTAGAGTTGTTGTGAGTTGGTGGTATCACTGTGTGTATGTGAGCTGTAACTTTAAAATTATATTCTGATCGAAGCCATTGATTGAATAATTTTTTTTTTGTATTTTTCATGAATTTGTTTAACCAAGAAACGAGTCTACGTACTTAAAAAAAAAATATTAGCGTTAAAATCCTAATATTTTGCTTAACATTTTAAAAATATTTAAAATTAATAATTTTGCCAGAGTACAAAATAAAAGTGATTGCAAAGGAAAGCAGAAAATTAAAAAAAAGAAGGTTTTGTCACATAATGAAAATACAAAAAAGCATTTTTGTGATTTGGTTTGAAATTTTGTACACCGTATATGTGACACCCTAAAAATATTTTGAATCTTTATATGTGGCAAATTCTATTTGTCTCCCTCTGTGTAGTCATTGAAATCAACTTTGTGAAGTGTTTAGGCAACGTATATAAAAGTTTAGCATACAATTCTGTTAGTTGTTGCTGTCTTCGGGTTACTAAATATTAAAAATCAACCTAATTTAGAGACCGACTACCTCTATTTTTGAACCATTTTCTGTGCGAAGTTTTTTGCGTTAAATACAAAATAGTGGCCTGCACTTTAGTCAGAAATGACAGCCATAATGTCTGTGCAAAAAATTATAACAATCGGTCCACAAATGTCAGAGAAAGTTCAAAAAAATACAACCGATTTTTCAATTTTTCATGAATTTCTGTGTTGTTTTTTTTAAGGAAATTTGTAAGTTGTATGTGCGCATACACGAAAGCCGGCAATTATGCTTAAACATACATATGTGTGTATGTGTGTTTGTTAATTAACTTATTTGTTAAATTGTTTTTATTTTCCATTATTTTGTACAGCTCAATTCCCAACTAGCAAAAACCCAACATTCCTGAATAATCTTTTTAATTGTTGTGGGATGCATGTTGGCTGATCTTCTGTGGCCAATATCACACTGACTTTCTTATCCTTCTTAATAGAAAAAGCAAAAATCATCATGAGTCTGCAATGTCCTGTCAAGAGTTGAGTTGGATGTAGAGATAATAATATCGAATATCATTTCTGCTGAGCTTCAAGATAACTTTTGCTCTAATGCTTTAGAGAAATCTGGCAGACACCGTTTTTTGCCATAATCGGTACCAAAATCCTTTTTGCCTTCATACAAAGACAATTAAAAGAGATAACTAGTAGCTAGATGCTTCTTTAGCCGCCTGTGGATTCTGCCCTTGATTCTGATCTTAAATTTCGAATATCAGATCAGTTCAGACACATCTTTGTTATCAAATAGGAAATCCCAACTAAAACAATCCAAAACTCCTCACGAAGCTCGTGATTGTTGTGGGATTTTATTTTGCCTAGGTCTTCGGGAGCCAGCATCCCACTGCCTAAGTAGCTGATTCTGCGTCCCATGTTTGTGATCCTTACTGACACCAATTTTATTCATGTGGTTACGTGCTTTAGTTAAAGCAATAATAATAACTTTGACTAAGCCTCAGTGATTGTAAAATAAAGATCATAAATTCAAGACTTAATGCTACTAGAGATGTCATCGGTAGCGTGTTTAATTCAATTTGTTGAAGTAGAAATTTACTTGTTATTGAACAACTACATGACAAGAAAAAAATATTGAAAGCACATGCAAAGTTAATTTTTTTTTTTTTTAGATTTACGTTAGAGCTTGTTTTGTGATGTTTTAAAGAACAGCAAAAACTGTAAGACATTCATTGAAGTCTAAGGTTGTATCTTCGGTTTGATATTGAGCACCCTCTAGTGCTGTGCGTAAGGCATAGGCTTAAGAGTAATCGCAGTAGGGGTTTACTCCCACTCAAGAGATCCCAGTTGAGAAAAGTGGTGATGCTAATAAAAGGTTACTGTAGTTTTGGTAGCCCTGGGTTTACTGTCGAAGAGGAGGAAACTGTGCCTCTGCCTCTACCTTGACGGATCAGTGCAAGCTCTATTTTGAGGAGCACTACTTGTAGAGTCTTAAGCTAGAATTAACCGAACGTCCTGTAAGATTTCGTTACCAGCTGATCCGTTTTGTTATATGAAAAGCAACGAAAGTGCTTATCGAAAACAAATATCACGCTGACCTTACGGCAAGATTTGTATAAAATAGAATTTAGTAACGTTTTTACGTGACGTTTATGCAGAGCTGAGACAGAGTAGTTTTTTATTGAAAAAAAAAGGAAGCGCGTATAAACGAAAGTTTAAATAATTAAAGTGCTTAAAACTTTTCTAAAAATAACAAAAACCAACTAAAAACAACAATATTTAATAATTAAACACTTTAACAAATAAATGCGATACAGTTTTTTGTAAAAATTTTTTTTAATTTGTTTTCTTATGTGAAATGCATATGATACGTCGTCGGACGTTTTCAACAACGTTCAGCTAAATAAGCCTTTACTGCACTTTCTACTATAGGGGTCGGCATGCTTTATGGCTTCATTAGGAGTAGCAACTGGTTTAGGTGACAGATTCGTTTTTTTTTCTTACTCTTTCCTCTACTAACTTCCTACTTACTTTCACTCTTCTTTCTCTATTGCTATTCGTGTCCCTTCTTATACCACAAAGGTACCGCCTTTGTTTTTCTTTATTCGGGATGCCCTGTGTAACATAGCCTAGCCTACTGCAACTTTAAATTGTTTATGCCTTTATTATGGTTCACAACTTTCAAAAAAGCTTGGTCGTGTTTGAAAAAATGGCATTGCCAGTCTTAACTAAATGAACTTTTTGGCTGTGCTCTTTTTTTTTATAAAGAAGTGAGTATAACCAAAAAATTATTTTAGCTGAGAACGGCAATGACGATATTTTAAAAAATTGTCTACCATAATAGGGCTATTAATGAAAATTTATAATTTCTATCGAAAGTGATCAAGAAAATGTCTCCACTATACGTTTGAACTAAAAATTTTGTGATGTTGATTAAAAATTTATTTGAATGAAATAAATTCCATTAGTTGAATGCATTAAATATTTAATCAAATTGACAATCTTTTTAAATGAACCAACAAAATTATTTTATTAAAATGCATAAAAACATTTTTGTTTAATTAGCGCTTATTAAGCAAACTTTCCATAGAAAAACCCTTAATAAACAAAAATATTTTTTGTGAATTTAGCAAGATATCGTTACTTGCCACACACTATATAGTGTGGCCATCTAGCATGAAGGTGCCCTAAACTGGCCATCGAAATCTTACGAATTGACGCACTTAGTCTTTTTCTTCTGAGATTTTCTTAAGTAGCAGGTCTCTGCCAATATGTCCAAACCATGGAGAATTGATTTATTTATTTTTTTTTTTGAATGCGAGTATTTTAAATAAAATTATTAAGACCAGAATAATAGAACTGATTATGAGTAGTAGCTGCCAGATACGGCAGCGCTGCCTCATGTTTTCTATTAGTTTGACGTTAATTCGCAATATGGCAGAATATAGAAAAAATTCACTTTAAGGAAATTATTAATAATTTCTTCATAGTGAACTTTAGCTTAATAAATATTTTCATTAATTAATTCACGTCAATTTTAAATTTCCTAATATTTTTTCTTTTTTTAAAAGTTTTTTGTTTGTGTTTTTCGATTTGGCTCGTTACAGTACACAAAAAACATCAACAACAAGTCTTAATACGAAATATTCACATTCACACTGAGTTAATAATAAATATTTCTGCAGCATGTTAATAAAAGTGTTACGAAAATGATAATAAAAACGTAAACTAAACGTTCAACACCTTAAATTTTACGTTTAAGCTGTAATACGACAAGTAGCAAATAATAATAATAAAAATGAAAAAAACAATCCTTAAAAAGGCAATGTCGTAATGATAACAATAACATTGTAAATATAAAATATCAGAGATGAAAATTTTGTTAAAAAAATCAGTCTTGAAAATAACTAATTTGTACAGACTTCAAAAAATAGAGAAATTTTTAGAATCTGTCAGCTATTGCACTGTGTAGCGCAAAAAAAAAAAAACTTCAGAGAAATATAAAAGGCAACGTTCGTATCTTATTGGGTCACTTTATCAGTTACTTTAACTAAAGTTAATTATAGCTATCTGAGACCTTATAAGTAAGTTGTAATAATGGCCCTAAGAAAGAAAAACGAAACGTAAGCACTTTAAGTCCCGAATGGTGGAATTTTTAAAAATTTAATAACTACATTTTTATAATACGACCTCAAGCTTAATAAACTAGCCGTTACAATTATATAATTTTTTTTTTTTTTTTATATAAATAGTATGAGGAAAGTGAAAAATATTAATATTTGGCTAACACAGTGAAGGAGATACGTAATATTATTTATAAACAACAAAATATTTAAAGCATTCAAAGTACTGTCACATATATTTTTCCATCTCTGTACAAAATATTTATAGTTTTTGTTAAAAGAAAACAAGAAGCAAAGAAATTGAATGCTATAAATAATAACGATAAAGTGTAATTAAAATAGCATATGTTGTACGTGTTAATCGATATCTGCTTGCTGCGTATCTATTATTATCTTAAAGTAAACAAACAATAAAAGTCTTGTTTGCACAATAAAACTTTTATACAATTTAAGTATAAAATCAATAAATACTTAAAAGCTACTTAAAGGCTTAAGGCTAAAAGAAAACAAATTTCTTACTGCAGTAAATAAAATTACACACTAAAAACAAAAATAAAAAATAAAATTAAAAATAAAAATTATTTATCACAAAATTTATTGGAATTTAATTTAAACAAGGTTGAAATGTGATTTATTTATTGCTGATTTGCTATTTTGTCTAACAAGACACTGTAAATTAAGCACAAAACTTGGGAAAAAAAATGTTATCAAATAAAAATATTGACAGGCTTAAAGGAAGAAAAAATATTGAAAAAAGAAAAATTCGTGAGGTGAAGTACATTTGATTTATTTTCAACGGCAACAACAATCTAGAATAGTAAATACTGAATTCAAGGTCTTTAGTTGGTATGACGAAACCTCAGAATATACGTTTTTTGTTTGGCTGGCCTTAGGCTTTCTTAGCACAAGGCTCTTTGAAAACTCTTTGTTAACTATCAATAATTTCTTATTCGAAACCTGAATTAAATGTACAAAAACTAGTCTGAGTCCCAGTGTGAGGGGCCTAGTGTTGGCGCGGATACTTTAGTATGCTAATGATAAAAAACAAAGGTTTGTTGATAGACTTTTGGACAGAATATTCCTAAAAATTGCAGTGACTAAATCTATGTTGAAAATCGAATGCGTGTCTGAAAGGGTTACTGGCAGCTCCAGGAACCAGAATCGGATGCTTTACAGTTATTCTCCCTAAATAATTCTTTTGTTTATTAAAAGAAAAAGAATAAAAACTGTTTTTTTAAAATCAACGCGATGATTTCTTCAAAATTTTGTATCAATGATTCTAAGAAATATTTCATAAATTCTGTGAATAGAACTATTATATTTGAAAGTGATATAAGTCCACTTAAAAAAAAAATAATAATAATTTTGATTATAATAATTAATTTTATTAAAATACAGATACCATCGAACTAGAATTACCACTGACTCATTAAAAAAAATTTTACTTACTTACCATTTTCAAATATAACAACTCAATTAATGAAATATCTTTTTTAATGTTATAATAACCCCAAAGTCGAGATATTTTATTTTTATTTTTTATTTGAATTTATTCGTATTTTTCTATTTATAGAACAACTTTGGCAGTAAGATAATTCGTGAAGTACCATGATTTTATTATTTTATAAATAAAATTTAGTTTTTGTAATTTTCATTAAATTCCCAACTGGGGAAAATAAGTAGTTAGAATAAAGACTCTCGACAACATTCCACAACGCGTCCACAAATGATCCACAAAGCTACAAATTATACAGTGCGACAGACACAATAAAATTAGAAGCGGGAAGTTTTTAACATCAGCTTGTCACGAATCAAGAGCTACTAAGCTTCTTGTGTGCATGATGAGAACTCATAAGAGGAGCTTAGTAAGCAGACAGAATTACTTTGAATATTATTGGTAGGTAGAGCCGACCTCGTTTACCGTACGCTACGATTAGTTTTACAACGCTTTAAAAGCAACTGTTTTGTTTTTCTTTATGCCTTCTCACTGTCATACATTAAGCAGCAGTATATGGTTTTGTAGATACGACCCTGACCATCACTGATCTACCCCAGCTACCAGCGGAAACATATCGTTAAAATGTATTAATTAAAGGGCTGCACAAGGATACTTAAAAGCCAATTATTATATACAAATAAGTGTAATATTTTATATTAAAAATGCTTGTAAGCCATTTCGAGTATGCTTGTGCAGCCCTTTAGTATTAATGAAATTCCATTAATTTAATGAATTATGTCATAAGAACGTTTCATTACACTATTGAAATATTTCATTTAATTAAATGAAATAATAACATATTTGAAACTTTTAACGAAATTATTTCATTGAATTAATGAAATATTTCTTTAAAAAGTTCGTTGGACTAATGAAATATTTCATTAATTTTATGAAATACTTTCATATTTTCATTGTATAAATGAAATAATTTCATTAAATTAATGAATTTTACATTTTAGTGAAAAGTAACGTTGACTGAAAAATTGTGAATTTTTCATTGAATAACAAAATGACGAGAGTATCTAATGATGGCTGCTAAAATTATTTTTCTTTACTAAAACTTTGCAGCATTAGCATTAAAACTAATTTAGATCGTTTTAGTGAATTCATTATTAAAAATTGACATTCGCTAAATAAAGTATAATTTATTTGATATTATTATTCTTTTTCATTATTTATTCAGATGTTACTTTCATTAAAGAACCTCATTACCAAAGCATTCCTATGCATTCAAGCGTAACTATTATTTTACAATTAGTTTTTTGTGTTTTTTTTTTTTTTGCTTTTCAGAAATTCATATTTTAAATATTAATTACTGTATTTTAGTTAAATTATTCAACAATTACTACCAGCAGCTACAGCTGTAGCAACAGCAACAGTTCCAATAATTAACAAAAAGCAATTGTAGGGAAAACAAAGCTTAACATGCAAACTTAACAAGTTGAAATTTTGTTAAAGCGTTAAGTGACAAGTTTAGAGAAAAAAAATATATAAATAAATTTTGCAAACACACTCACACAATGTCATAAACATAAGTAGCCAGCTGATTTTTTAGTACCGAATCTTGTATGCGCTTCACTGCTAAAGCCAAATAATTGTAATTTTTAAATTCGCATTTTTTTGTTAAATATTTAAAAAAATTTAAAAAAGTTTTTCCGTGAATTTTTTTTAATTCTGAAATAAAAATATTAAATTTATTGAGCCAAATTGAAAATTGACGAAAAAAATAACCACAAAATCCGCTCTAGCATCCCTCTTTCCTATAGTAATACCATTTCTGTACTTTTGTGGGCTTGCTTGAAAAAAGTAAGCTCCGAAGTGCCTGAATAAATAACTTTATTTTCATACGAGGGCGGATCAATAACTCCGTAACTTTTTTTGCAAAATAAAAATATATTTTTCAGCATAATCTCCATTTAACTCAATACACTTAGTCCAACGTTGCTCCAGTTTTTGTATCCCTTTCAAAAAATAGCGTTTTTCGAGGTCCTTAAAATAGGCATTTGTTTGGTCAATAATTTCATCGTTGGAGCCATTTCTTTAGGTTTGGAAATAGGAATATGATGGATGAGGTACCAATTCGTAACCCAATTCATAGACTTTTGCCATTAAGACTGCACACGTCACACGTTTACGTTTATGGTCAATAGAGAGCAAATGCGGCACACATCTTGCAGACAACTTTCTTAAACCCAGCTGATCATTTAAAATCGAAACCACACTGCCATATAAAATGCCTATGGCATCAACAATCTCACGCACTTTTACTTTTCGATCGGCCATATCGACCATATCGTGGATTTTTTCGACATTTTCGGGTGTACTGACCTCAATTGGCCGTTCAGAACGTTCAGCGTCATTTGTACTTGTGCGATCACAAGGAAAGTCAGTAAACCTTTTTTTTACCATTGAAATCAATGGTGCAGAGTCCCCATAGTATTTATCAAGCTCTTCCTTGGTTTGATTCACTTTTTTCCATTTTTAGAAAAATACACGAGGTTGTATGTTTTGAACAGCTGTTAAACGCAAAGTAAATGACGACACTTGCTCAAAATTTGACAGTAGTCTATTAACAGATGGTACTTGATGGGAACAGTGTTGCATTTCCTATAACTACGAAGGAAGTTCGAAAAGTCATCCGCCCTCGTAATTTCGCAAGCAAGCGTGGAATGTAGTATATTTGATCTTCTTTAGAAGCAAATAATTGACTGAAAAGTTACATAAAATTTTTAAGGTTTTCAATATATCTGTGCTAAGTCGACTTAAGAAAAATTTAACTTGTTGTCTAAATAACTCAATTTAACAATTAACGAGATGGCAATAGAATTATTTTTATGGCTTCTAAAGTTATACCCCCGTAGACTTTAAAGTCAACGTTATCGAAATTTTTCATATAAATTTTTCATAAATTTTACTTTAAAGTCTACGTTAATTTTTTTTGGATAAAAGCAATAGTCTTCTAAAATTACTTGGAAGACAAAACTGGTTTTTTCTTATTAGCAAAAATATATTGGAGGACATATAATATTTTCCATATCTCTGTCCGGCGCTCTTCAGGCACTAACACACGTTATGTTTTTTAAGGTGCAGATTTACATGTTTTCGCTTTACGTCTGCCACAGATTGTAGCATAACAGAAGTTTTATCACTTTTGGTCACAAACGACAGCAGACCCTGCTTGTTTATAACATGTGATTGGACATAACGAAGTATATCCAATTTTTGCTTAGGTTTTTTCCACAAAAGCCGCACGACATGTAGGTCTTTAACAATTTAAAAGTGTGAAAAACATGTCGTGTATTGAAAACTTTACTTGTTTCCAGTTGTGTGTAAGTGTGTGTGTTTTTTCAAGAACAAAAATGTTTCTGTTCTCCTTTATGTGGTTCTATTGAAATCAAGTTTTTCTTCTTTCCTGTTTTATAGAATTTTTAAATAAAACTGTAAAGAAACAGGCCTAATAAAGGCAAATGCAAACAAATAATTACTTTTACATAAACAGAAAGAAATTGGTAGGAAAGTAATTGGAATGAGTGTCTCAATAAGAGTACACTTTTTTATTTCAAAATAAAAACTGCTTTTTTTTTGAGAGAGTTGTAATTTTTTTTATTGGATTGTAAAGTAGACATGTAGCGATTAAGTATGGAATAAAATAAAAAAAATTGCATCCACTTCTCTAATGACAGACTATTACTCTTCTCATGATTTCCAGAACGAATATGCGATTTACCGTCTTGTCTTGGGATTTTATGAGATCTAGGCCTCCAATCCTAGCTTCAACCTGTCATCAGTGAGATCGATGAGAAGCAGCTACATAACTGTGAAAAAGTAATTGAAAATTTCACGCAGAGAGCCTCGCATGAAAGTCATTTTATTTCATAAAGGGTGTTTTTTATAGACGTATAGAACTTTAAATTGCAATAAAACAACGATGGATTATTCGATTGACATGAATTTTATTTATCCGAAAGATAATCTTGTGGCATTACATTTTAAATATGATTTCTGGCATATGACCTCCACGGCTGGCTCGGATGTAGTCCAATCTGGACGTCCAATTTTCGATGACTTTTTCCAACATTTGTGGCCGTATATCGGCAATAACACGACGAATATTGTCTTATAAATGGTCAAGCGTTTGTGGCTTATCCGCATAGACCAATGATTTTACATAGCCCCACAGAAAGTAGTCTAGCGGTGTTAAAACACAAGATCTTGGAGGCCAATTCACAGGTCCAAAATGTGAAATTAGGCGGTCACCAAAAGTGTCTTTCAATAAATCGATTGTGGCACGAGCTGTGTGACATGTTGCACCGTCTTGTTGGTACCACAGCTCCTGGACATCATGGTTGTTCAATTCAGGAATGAAAAAGTTAGTAATCATGGCTCTATACCGATCACCATTGACTGTAAAGTTCTGGCCATCATCGTTTTTGAAGAAGTACGGACCAATGATTCCACCAGCTCATAAAGCGCACCAAACAGTCGATTTTTCTGGATGTAACGGTGTTTCGACATACACTTGAGGATTAGCTTCACTCCAAATGTTGACGTAGCCATTCAACCAGAAGTGCGCTTCATCGCTAAACAAAATTCGCTTATGAAAATCGGAAACAACGGCAATCTCGTTTTCGAAATAAAATTGCACTATTTGCAAGCGTTGTTCAGGCGTGAGTCTATTCATGATGAATTGCCAAACCAAACTGAGAATAAATCACTTGACAGCTGTTAAATCGGTCGCCATCTTGAACAGTAATGCCAGCTTAAAGTTCTATAAAAAAACACCCTTTACTTAATCGGAACCTGCCTCCTTTAACATACAATAAAAAAAATCAGAACTCTTATTTTAAAATGAAAAAGTGCACTGTTACTGAGACACTCTTTATTTAAGTAGTTTAATTTTTTGTTTATTCTTTCTTCTATTTAAAAGAAATTATTTGCAATAAATTAATTTGTTAATAACTTGTTGTTTTTACTCTTTTTTAATAAGAATCTTACAATCTCCCATAATGGAATTCCCACAAATGAAAGTCAATTTCAAGTGAAATATTTCTTTATGAAATAAACTCCCAGTAAGCATAAATTACAATAGAATCAGTAAGCATTTCATACTTAATTATAATAATCTTGTGCACACACACACACACACACACACACACACACACAAATTTAATATGTCAATTTAATAATTTATTTGTCACTCACATAGATGTCCGTTACTGCTGGCTAATTAATTTTGTTTTTTTTTATTTTTTATTTAATTTAGTTTTTTCTTCCCGCTTCACTTTATTAAAATATTTAAGTAGCAACCAGTAGCAAAGAGAAAACTATTAAGAAAATGTTTAAATCAAATTGTTTCATTACGAGTAATAATAGTAATTAAATTGATATTGAGATGAAAAATATTCAACAAGATTTTTTAAATATTTAAACGAAATTTCTTTTTTTTTTTTTTTAAACACTAGACTGATTTAATTAATTTAAGCGCACTTGTTTTCATATAATGAATTTTTTTTAAAAGGGTGTGCCAAATATTAAGTCAACATAAAGCATTCAAGTTTTTACAAAGATTTAACAAAACAAATTCTAAACTAAGCTGTAAATTTCTAAATTTAAAAAGAATTTAAATTTTTAACCAATTAAATATTTTAATTAAAGAGTATTTAAATTGATTACAATTTTAATGTCTCTATATTATGGCTTACAACTCACCTCAATTGAGTTGTAATTGAAACAAATGCTGTTGACGAGTTTTCATTTCTCAACTACACGAACACAGAGTTGTAATCAGTAATAACACAATCAGGTTGTAATATCAAAATTACAACTAAAGTAGAGTTGAGTTATGAACCATAATAGGGGCATAAATCTTAATTTCATTGAATCAAATAAATTTTTATTTGATTGAATTAAATTTTTAATGAAACCGATTATGTAACAATATCCAAAGGCCACAAAATTATTTGACAGCGACTAGTCTATATACAGTGGTAGACATATAATTAAAACATAAGTAAATATGATCTCTCAGTTGCTCGGCTTTTTGTATCATCTCTTGATATTTAAACGGGGCTTTTCCACTGGATAGATAAGTTTAATCTCTTTTACACTTGATTCCTTTTTTAATTTGCTTTTCTATTCAGTTTTCTTGCAAAATAAGTCATTACTTAGCGTAAGTGCTGTTTTTAAAGTGGATACGTAATTAAAACATTTTTAGTTTTGCTATATTAATAACTTAATTTTAATATCTAATTTTTGTTTAATATTTGTAAAGTTATTGGTAAGTAGATATTAAGTGGTATCAGTAGAAATGTATAAAAAAACTAATCATCAGGTATGAAAAAAGGATCAAGAAGTCCCGAAAGAGAAAGAGGCTACGGGTAGACGGTAAATGATATTTCCCGTCTGGAGGAAACATTTGATACACTTGGAACCTCAAAAGCATAGCAAGAGAAGATGAAATAGTAGTAAGAGCCTCAAAGCTGACCTATTTACGAGTAAATGCTAAAAGCAGCTGAAAATTGAGTTAGAGTCATCATATGGCATTAATATACCATCTAAAGCTATCAGACGATGGCTTAATAAAGTCTCTTTATTTTGCTGCATCGCACAGCGGAAACATTTCGTATCAAGAAAAAAAAAAGTTTAAATCCAAATTGGATTTTGCCAAAGAAAAATATTTTATGGAACGATGAATCCAAATTTTGTCGATGGAGGTCAGATGGATTCGTCGCTTGTATATAAAAATATAATGAGAGCAACTGAACTGATTTGACTAACTTTTTTTGTTATATGTTCATCATAGCCCAACTTGGGTTTTTACTTAAAAAAAATTATCACGCCTATGATTACGCCCACTTTTTAAGTTTATCTAAACTCAGAGAACGGATGAACCAATTTGGTTATTTTTTTTTTGTATTTGTAAGTATTTATGACAAGAAAAATTGCCCCACTTTTTAAGTTTATCTTAGACTTGACTAATTTTTTTCAATATTTGTCACAACGTTGGGTTTTTAAGAAAAGAAAATTGTACCATATCCATTTGCACGCTTGAACCGATTTGGTAAAATTTTTTTTAATGAAATATTAATCTTTATTTGTGCTTAATTCCAAAAATTGTGTTGGTTTTAAAATTTATTCTTTTACTCATGATATTCTCATGAGTTATTTATTCAGTACAATAAGTACTAAAGGGGATAGCATACCTATATGGACCATTTCATCAGATGCTACTCTGAATCCTCAGTAGGTTACTCCCAACGTTTCTTGCAAAACATTAGAACCTTTATATTGTAAAAGCAATTGACTAAATTATTCAATTATTATTAGTTCAGTACAATTACTCATGAGAATATCATGAGTAAAAGAATAAATTTTAAAACCAAGGAAAATAATTTTATAATGAAATATTTTATACGAAATAATTTAAATTAATTTAATAATAATTAAAATATATAAAAAGACGTAAAAGCTTAAAAAATATTTATTTATTTATTTTCATATAGAAAAAGGTCAACTAATCAAGATTTGTGCTCTTATCCAAAAAAAAGTTGACGTAGACTTTAAAGTAAAATTTATGAAAAATGTCGATAAAGTTGACTTTAAAGTCTACGTTAGTTTTTTTTTGGATAAGGGGGTTAGTTTGGGAATAAAATAAAAATGGTTTTAAAGTTATTTTTAAAAATTTCCAAAACATTTTATCTACATGCGTAATAAATACTTTTTAATTAACACACTTAAGTAACCATAATAATTCTTAATAATGCTGAATTTTTCGATCGTATTTTCTTATCGTATTTTCATTCCACAATCTCTGATAATCATCATGCTCGTGGCTTATGACACTCAGGTTGTCTAGAAAAAATTCCAAATGCGAGTGTAAGAAATGTATTATTTATTAGTAAAAATGAACTGCACTTCACAATAGATCTTAAAAGTCGGGTGGGGATTATAGCCCATACTGATAATAATAATAATAAAGATTGTAGTTTCTAAATAAAAATCATTTTTAGATTTGAAATGGTTTAAACTGTTACAATTTGTAAGACACCCTTTAAAAGACATGCTAAAACGAACTTTTTAAATATTCATTGTCAATCAAAGAACAGAATTGAGGCACCGTTAGCACGCAACACCCACTGGAAGAAAAATATCTACAGCCCAACTTTTTAATTAACTTTTTCTCAATTTCATTTCAATGCCAAAAATATTTTTTAACAAATATTTCCTTCTGAGATTTTGATTACTAAAATAAAATAAATAGGTTTCATGTGTGCTCATAACTCAGCTATTTATAGATCAATTGGGCTGAATTCAAATGCAAAACTTAAAACAGGAACTTCAAACAAATTGACATGCAAAAATTTGCTGTAGATCTTCTAGGGACATCAGAAAGTTGCTTTAAACATACACAAGGACAGACGGACAGATAGCTAAACGTATTGGCCTTAATTAGAAATTTTTTTCTGGTGTATAGTGCAAAAAAATTTTTTTTAATAATTAAAAAAAAAAAAAAAGCAAAGGGGGTAGGTAGTCCATGGTTTTTTTTTTTGGCGAAAAATATAGGCAAAATTGAAATGGCTTACAAACACTTTCAATTACACATGCTTGTAATGATGTGTGTTGTTTCAAGTATGCTTGTGCATTGCTTTAGTAGACACATATGTTGTGTGTTCGTGTTAATTATTTTTTGTTGTTTAACTTGTTGTCTAGCATTTCCACTGCTGGCATTTATTTTGACGTACCTGCGAGCGCTTGAACAAACATAAGTTTTTTAGCTTCAAGTGACCATTTCAACAGAACACCTAATGAGTGGGATTAATTATGATTCTTGATTGAAACACAAAGAATAAAAAAATTAAAAATAAAAAAGTAGCAGCATTTAAGTAATTTTTTTTTGTAAAAATTTTATTAATCGCTTTCTTTATCATAACTTTTGTTTCATTAAAAATCACTTTAAATAAAGTTGTTATTTGTAAATTTTAATCAGTTTAATCAAATCTAATCACAATTAGCATTAAAATAAATTATTTACAAAAACTACTTAAGCCAGACGTGAGACAAAAGAGAATTTCGTTCAAAACAAAACCCACTTAAATCATGATTAACAGTGTGAAAACCCCAATTTCAAGACTTAATGAATCATAAGAAATATTAAAACAAATTAAACAGCCTTAATTTCAATATGTATTCCAAATTTTAAAATTTTTGTGTCTGTCTGTAAAGCACATTAAGCAAAAGACATAAAAAGTGTTTTTAAAAGCACATGAAAACAAGCAGCAAGTAGCTGCCAGCAATAAAACTATTTATGTACCCTGCAGGCAACTACGGTAACTTTCTATACACTTTAAACTAACTAGAAGTCTTGGGTAGTGCACGAACGAACAATTACCATTGTACTATTCATTTATTTAAACTGAACGAACTAGTTCGTGTTTTGAATTCCTATAGGTCATTTGCTTGCTCTTCATTGTAAATGAACGACCTAAAAATGAACGATCGAATTAAACTTAAACGAAAACAAAAACGAAGGAACGAAAGCTGCCAATTATTTTCTTTTACAAAAATGATATTTAAAACAAATAAACTGAAAAAGAGAAAATGTATGTTAAAAAGTCAATTTCAAGCTATTTTTAAATTAAAAATTAAGATTTTTTTTATTTAATCGGACTAAAGTACTTTTTGAATTAAATTATTAAAACAGCAAACGAAAACTAAATCAAAAAATTTTTCGAATTTTATTTTACTTTCTATTATCGTAAAAAACTCCTTTCAACCGATATTCGATATCATGAAAAAAGTACAAAAGATCAAATGAACGAACTATTCCTTTTTAATTTTTAAACTAAGAAGAGCGCTCACTAAAATTAACTACAGAGCACAAGTCTACTAACTAGTTCTTCAACTAGTTTCGCTTGAAGCTTAGGTTGCTTTTAATCCAGCCAATTAACTATTTCACCCAGTAAACAGTCGCTACTGTTCGATTCTGTTTGACATTTTCAAAAGTTTAGCTTAAAGCTAACTGATTCCCTGCCAGGTTGTAACGACAAGAATTTGTTCAACAACAATTTGACTCGTACTCGTTGTCGACGTAAAACTAAATTATGTGTTTTGCATAAAAAATGTTATTTATCACAGTACGTATGTATTGATGTTTTACTAATTTTGTTTTATTGACGGAACTAAACTTAATACCGGTTTCACATGTGCTACCAGAATAGAATATAAATGTGGCTTAAAATAAATGGCGAAATTTATGGTATTCAGTGGTTGATTGTATGTAAATGAGGTTGCAAATGCAGAGAAAATGCATAAGAAAACTAAGCTACAGCTGTTTTCATCAAAAACTGAATACTTTTACTAAAATGTGGACCAACCATAATACACGATATTAATTGTAAGTCACACCTTAACGTCAAGTTTTTTGCCCAACTTAATGTGTTTTTTTTATTTCGGTGCTTGACAAATTCAACCATGGAGGGGTACAAAATTGAGCACAATTTGGTAAGCATAATTGAGCAAATGTGTCTACAAGTGGGAGAATTAGAAGCAAATTTCAGGAAACCGGGTGAAATGTAAAAACACCTGTGCATGCTCACCCAGTTCGTTCTGCAAAAAAACATTGCTGCTGCTGCCCTCAACCTCGACTCGTCGTTGTGACCAACAATCGCGAGGTGATATATAGGATATGGACTTGGACGATATGTGGCCACTTGCCACATAGCTAACGAAACAATGGCTCTTAAAAAAAAAATTAATGTTTAATGGAAATAATTAAATCATCAATTTAACAATTTTTTAATGAATTAAATAAAATTGATTAAATTTTTGTTTCATGCAATTAAAAAGTTAATCAAAATGATAAGTTTTATAACTATGCAAATGTCATGTTAACGGAGCACTTAACTGTATTCCAGCAAAATTATTCAAAAAATACAAAACAAAAGTTTTTCCATAAAATTTTTTCAGTGAATTCTTTTTTCTATTTTTACAAACTCAATTGTTTAACAGTTTCATTTAAGGGGATATTATTTTTATTAATTGAAAACGAACTGATTAAATCATATTTTATCTTTTTATTTGTTTGTTCGATTAATGTTGTGTTTTCAGTTGTCGTGTCATTTTCTAATTTAACTTTGAATGAAATTTTCAATTAGTTACGGTCAACAACATAAATTTAATTTTCATAATTAAATCAGGCAAACAAAAAATAAATATTTTTTTTTATTATTGTTGATTAAACTAATTTTTAAATCAGATTAAAGTTATTCTAACGATAATTTATTATATTTTTTTGTAAACGAAATATTCGTTACTCAAAAACCATTTAAAATAAACTATGTATCATAGCAAGTATTTATAATGCGTAAGTCTAAATGTACCGATTCATTCCATAACAAAATTTTTGTAGTAAATGTGGAAAGAGAGAATGATTTTTTTTTTTGGTGCAGCTCTCAAACTTTTTTCTCCTTTCTGAAGTTATTTTCCTGTCATCACAGTGACTAATAAATAAATAAAAAAATATAATTACGAACGTCATAATTCAAAAACTCTGACATATATGATATATCTATACTCTCACAGATCACATAGTCCAGAAATTTAACATGAAAATTAGTAAAAAAATTTATAAAAATTCTTTGTTTTTCATTTAAATTTTTTGGACGAAATGATTGCTTCTTTTACAGAAACAAGCATAATTGAATCGTTTGATTTTCCTGCAAAGCGTACTTTCACAGTTGTCAGATACCCCATAGGAAAGACACATTTTTTCATCTTCTCTTTGAATGGCCGTTTCTTTAGCAGCGTAGACAGACGATGGCGTTAATTTGCATTAAAATTTTATTAATGCAAATTTAAATTTTACCCTGACAGACAAGTTTCTGCCTTTAGTAAACAGCTGTTTAAATGGCAGAATTATACACGGTAAGGTGTTCCTTACAACAAACATCGTATTACTAAAACAACCCTATCGTATGTGTGAAATAAAAAGGAAAAAAATTCAATGCAGATCCCGTCTTATACTCACACTTTTCTATGTATTTTAAGCACAAAAACAATAACGCGCACAGAATGTAAACAAATGTTGACAGCTACGAAGCCAAAACAAGGAGAACAAAAAGTTTACAAAATGTATCTCTTTCGAACCACACACTTCTCTTATTTCCCTTGAAAATCTAAAGTGTTAGGAAATGCGTTGTGATTGTAATATTTTTTTACAAAAACAATAAAAATAACTCACTTTTGCTAACTTAAATACAAATACAAATTTAATTTAACAAATACCAAACAGTTTGACAACAAATGATTGTTTGTCGACTTTGTCGCCATATTAAAAAAGCTAAATAGAGTACAGAATTCAATTCCTATCTGAAGTGGCTTCAATTCAATTTTTTTCGGAATAAAACCTCTTTCATTTTTCTAAGTGGAATTGAATTTTTTAAAGACTTAAAGCTTAGAACTGCTTTAAACATATAAATTATAATATTTAATTAATTTATTATTCAGAAATTCCATGTATTAAACATGTATTTCATTAATAATTACACATTTCTCTAACTACATATTTTTTTCTGTATTATAAATCTTTTTTTCAGAATTGTTGACACACAATTTTTTAAGTTTATTAAACTAAAAATTAAATTAATTAAATTAAAAAGTATCAACACTTCTTTAAAACTTTTTTTTATTATTTAAAGGGAAAGCATAGAAATTCAGCACAAGATAAAATCTGTTTTGATATTATTATGTAAAGCTACCATAATTATCTAAATTTGGGATTTCGGAATCTATAGAAGGTAAAATGAATTCAATCGGAATTGTAGCTACGGAATTTAAACCATTCCTGTCGGAATTGTGACATTACTGATAAATTAAGTTTGATTTCACATTAAAGTGGAGATAATTCACAAGTTAATTTGACTGCTAATGCAAATTAACACTATAAGGCACATATCTTTCGATGTATATAAATATTTAAGTTATAGAGGACTAGGTTAAGGAAGCTTCATAAAATCACAAAGTTATATAGAAGATCTAGATCTATACATCTTATTTCTGCGGCCCAGTCTTGACAATTATGTGATGTTAAAACAAAATCATATGTAAATTTGTATAGATCTAATTGACGTTCAATGCTCGACATGCAAGCCAATTAAACAACAAAGCTTTTGAAATTTACAAAGACAGATCATTCTCTTTGCTTTTTTATACAAACAAAAAATCAAATTTTATTTCCCTGATATGTTTAAAACTTGAAAATTTTAAATGTAAAATAAAATTAAAATTAAAAGTTATGACGGTCTTGTAATAAACGAGTGTTATATGTTTGTATATTTTAATTAAAACTAACTGTTTGGCTTAAAAAGCTAGTATAGAAAGAGTATAGAATACAAACAAGCAGAAAATATCTTTTAAAATAACAAAAAATAATCTTGACAAACTGTCATTGCAAACTAAATTTAAAATTTTTATTAACTTTTTATGCAAAGTAAGCTTTAGATATTTTCTGTTCGCACATACACACACACATACATTTCTGTCAAACCAGGGACGGTAACGTTTTCATCATTGTAGTTTATTTTTTGATACTATTCAAATCTTAATATGAAATTTGAATGGAGAACAAGATAAAGCTGGAGATGGACCGGGAGATAAAGATGAACTTAGAGACAGAGACAGAGATAGAGATAGAGATAGAGATAGAGATAGAGATAGAGATAGAGATAGAGATAGAGATAGAGATAGAGACAGAGACAGAGACAGAGACAGAGACAGAGACAGAGACAGAGACAGAGACAGAGACAGAGACAGAGACAGAGATAGGGATAGGGATAGGGATAGGGATAGGGATAGGGATAGGGATAGGGATAGGGATAGGGTTAGGGATAGGGATAGGGATAGGGATAGGGATAGGGATAGGGATAGGGATAGGGATAGGGATAGGGATAGGGATAGGGATAGGGATAGGGATAGGGATAGGGATAGGGATAGGGATAGGGATAGGGATAGGGATAGGGATAGGGATAGGGATAGGGATAGGGATAGGGATAGGGATAGGGATAGGAATAGGGATAGAAATAGATATAGAAAGAGAGAGATAGATATATGATAGAAGCACACCCGGTAAAATATTGCACAAGGCTGAATATTTTGTGCTCTTCTCGCTGTGAGTCAAAAATTTATTTGCTTCCAATGCGCGACATTGGTCTTATGGTCAAAATACATACGCGTATAATTTGAAATACTTTTAAAATCCTCTTTTTTCAGCAGCTGTATTTGATACATACTAAAAAGCTGTAATTTGGGTAAAGCTGTGCTTGTTGGTTTTCTTCTTTCATGACGAGAAGTGAGAGAAGAAATCGACTACTGAAAAATGTGTAAGCCACCGAAAAAAAGTAAAATTTGTACAACTTCAAATTGAATTTCGTCATCTCTGTTCCAAACAATTAATTGTTTTAATTAGACGAGTATGAGTATCAAATACCGGCTTTTGTACTCAACTGAAAGGTGTTAAAACTATCTCGCATAACGTAAAACTTATGCGTAACATTATAACAATAACAAAAATAATAATAATAATAATAATAATAATAATAATAATAAAGGGTCTTTATAGGAAATTTATGATGTATTTCGCGTATTTATTGTTTATAAATTCGTACATCGTAGTTTCTCATTTTTTCTTAAATAAATTTTTATTTTCTTAGTTATTGAATTTATAATTTTTTTTTTTTTTTTTTTTTTTTTTGTAGAGGAGAGAGTGATTGAAATGCTTGAAATTTAATAAAAATTATTATTTAATTACTAAACGTGGATTTTTTATTTGTTTGCTTATTGTTGTTTGACTTCAAATTACAGTTCGAAAATCGTTTTGCTATTCAGGTTGTGAATTTATCAGCGTTTTTTTTAATCAATTTTTTCAGATGAAGTGATTTTGTTGAATTTTAAATGGCCAATAAAATTACTACAAAGTGTTGCAAATTGGAATAATTTTTTTTTAGGTAAACAATTATTGAATATTTATTTATCAAAAGCTGAATATAAGCCGCCTATTCTATAAGTCTGAAGCGATTACGTTATTTGATTCACATAAAGTTAGCTAGTGGTAAAAAGAAGAAGGCCTGCTAAGGCAGCTCAAACTGTATGAAGCATCACATCTAATTTAATACCTCAGAAGGCTTTTAAAAAAGCCTGGTTATGAGTTTTTTAAAAATGAAAAACTATAGAGAAAGCGAAAGAGATAAAAAAAAATAGAGACAGAGACAAAATTAGATGTTGAAACAGAGACACAAATAGAGGCAGAGGTAGCAATAGCGCTAGAAATAAAGATAAATACAGAAATAAGGGGAATAAATTAATTGAAATAAAGATAGAGATAGAGATATAGATAAATGAAGATATTTTTGGAATATTTATTAGAACCAGCCAATGCATGTCTTGGAATTTACTTAGCGAAACCTCACGAGATGTGCTTTTTAGCTGTCCGGCCTTAGGGTCTCGTAGGGCAAGACTACTGGGAGACTTATTGTTGATTCTTAGAAAGGTACGAAAGTTCTCACCGAATAAAGTAATTAGATTAATTCGATTCATAGAACTGGAAAATTGAACGCTCCTTGTGGTCGCGGTAGATATGGCCTGGTGATAAATAATAATTATCTATACATTTAAAACAGTAACGTAACTAGCTTACTGTATTATCGTTATCGTCTACCACAAACAGCTAAAGCTACTAACTTGAAATCGATACCTTTTGATTTTATTTGTATTAAAGAACATTAAGTGGTCTACAACGAAATAAGAAATTATAACAGTGACAGTATGACACTTCGCTGGCAAAGTAGTAAATTAAATGCTAGTAATAAATGACTGAAAATTGAGAAACAGTGATAGAAATACAAATAGAGATAGAGATAAAAATGGAGATTAAGATAGAGATAAAGGTAAAGACAAAGATAGAGAAAGAGAAAGTGAAGGAAATAGAGAAAAAAACGGAAACTGAAATGGAGATCGAGATAAGGATGGCGTCAAAAGTAGAGATAGAGCCAGAAATAGTGATAGAAATAGAAGACAGATATATCCAGCCAATTGCTGTTCTTTACTGTCAGTAGGGCAGAGAGACACCGCAGGTGGCGCTTGAATAAGTAAGGACTACGTTGATTCTACAGACCTCAAGAAAATAGTGTTGCCAAATTTTGAGTTTAAAAAAGAATTGAAACCAAGAAAAAAGTCGTACAAAAAAAAAAGAACCTAAGAAAGGCAGCTTACATGCCACCAACGAAGAAAAAAATCACTTACTCGAAAATTTTGCTAGTCTAAATCATTAAAAATCACTAAAAACAAAACTAAAGGCTAGATGCCGAATCCATTTTTCGACCACTAATATCGCTGTTTTAACTTTTAGACCTCCAAAGATTACTGACGATGCGTGAGTGATTCACTTTAAGCCAAATTAACCAAGCTGTTTCACCCGCACATTTTCTTTTATAAAAGATATTTTGTAATACATGTAAAAATCTTTAAATTATGAACATTGTCTTGTTTAACAATCGATTTGACAGTTGATAAATTTTGTTTATGAGATTCTACTGATGCCAAAATAATGTTGCAATAATTTGTTTCAAATTCTATTTAACAAGTTTCTTTATTTTTATTTTTTATATCTATTCGTTGTAGGCACTTTTGACATCAGGAAATTTTCAAATTATTTCGTACAAAAACACTAAAATTTAGATTTTTTTAAATTGAATATTGAAAGTGACATTTGGCCTCTATATTAATTCGCCTTGATTCAGTGAGTCATGTACACGGATGATTATTACCTGGCAGCCTCCTAAATTTCTGTTTCACTTTTTACTGTGAAAACAGTTTTTTTTCTACTTGACTTGTATAATGAGACAATCAGTGTTAAGGGAATTTTATAAAATGTAGGCGACTATTAGGCACCATTTTATTTGCTTTAATGTAGTTTAGTAAAGACAATAACCGTTTAATGAATAATTGCAAGTTCGTAGGTGTAAACATTAGAATAAGCAGCGAAAGGCGAATTAAGTTAACTAGTTAAGGCGGTTGTCTCTATTTAAGATAACCATGTAAAAGGGCTTATTACCCTCCCTTAATAGGATATTTAAAAAAAAGGAGTTTCCATACTAGCTGCAAAGTCAAGGCATCATCATAATGATAATAATTATTAAAACAAAGTGAGCTGACACTAATATAAGTGACACTAAAAGCAAAATTTTAGAGAATTTTGTTTAAATAGAAACAAAAACATTTTTTAAATTAATCATTGAAATATAAATAACAGGGTTTTATGTGCTGTTTACAGAAAACGAACAATCCAAATCTCTTAAAAACTTGTAAAAAAAAAACACTCAAAAATATTTAAAAAATTTAACTTTTTTATTTAAAATAATTTGGAAATTTCAATAGCATTTTCTCAGTATCGAAGACGGGGGACTTGGTCTCAGGCTTAATTTTTTTTAATTTATTTCTTGTACTCTTTCCACACGGTACATGTGCAACCCTTTATATATTCTGGATCTTTGTAAATATTGAAGTCGATTTAGCGATGTCCGTCTGTCTGTTCGTCCGGTCGTTGAAAAGGCTCGGCACAGCCGAATTTAACTGGTTTTTTAATTTTTTATTAAATTATCAAATTATTATCTATTTTAATTGAAGCTTCAGAATTTTTATTGGAGTAACTTGCATTTTGTTTTGATACTAAAAAATCTGCAGCATCCCAGGGCTGTACTTCTGCAGTACCCCAAATAATATAAATTAAATTTCCAATAAAGAAAATGACTGCAGTAATGATAAAAACAAGTTGCCATTGAGAGCGATTTGACTGAAAATAAAGATTTTTTTAATTAAATTTAGTTTTGCTTAAACTAAAATAACTTACCGTATCTGAAACTATCACACCCACTACCAGAGGAGCTATCAGAGGCATAAAATTTGCTATACAGTTAACAATTCCCATTAGAATGCCGGCGTGATTCGGTGACAAATCAATATTGTTTAAGGTGCTGCCTATTGTGGCACCACTATTAACACCCACCAGCACAGTCATCAATACAACGGCCCAGGTTTGATTATTTGCATCCAAAAAGCCAATGGCTATCAAACCAGCTGCTGGTATCCAAAATGCTATGGAGTTACATAATCTACGTGTGGCTGTGACACTGAGTAACTCTTTGCGCCATAGCAATTCTGCCAAAATAACATAAACATACGACATGACCCACATGGCCAGAAAAGGTAAAGCCGAATAAAGAGCGCTACCCTTAATGTGCATACCCATGATGCCGCTCATATAGGAGGGTATTTGAGTTTGCAAAATATTCAAACCAAAACCTTCAGCACAACGCGCAATCAGTAAAGCTATAAATGGTACAGACAGCCAGATAGATTTCCAGGGTACAGGTATTTTCTTATTATGGAAATCGTCTGCATGATCAAGAGATTTTTCTATATAGTATTTCTCTTTTTTGGTTATAAACTTTGATTCTGTGGCATTGTTGGAGGAAAAAATTGTCCAAAGCAAACACCACACAAAACACATGCCAGCCGAGACATAAGAAATGCCCGGCCAGCCTAAAGGACCTTCAGCTATGATGCCACTGATAGCCAAAGCAAAAACGGTACCACATTCAATACCCGTTTGGCTTAAGGCACCCAACCGATTACGTTCCGCCAAAGGCAGCCACTTTGCCAAATGTTCGTGTATACAGGGAAACAAGCTGCCTTGAAATAAACCCTGACATATGCGTATACCACAAAATGCTTGCCAACCGCCCCAACTCACGCACCAAGGCGTTAAAGCGCTAAGAATACCAGATGAAACAGTAGAAATATTCATAACAATTTTGGCTCCAAAATGTTTGCTTAATAATCCACCAGGAAACTGTGTAATTACATAACCCCAATAGAAACTGGATAGTATATACGAGGTTTGCTTTTCATTCCATTTAAATTCCTGTAAAGATATTAAAATGAAAGAGAACACAAAACAAATAAACAAAGTTCGTTGAAAATTACCGGAAAATTGGGATTTGCATGAGCAGCATTGGTCATGGCCACCAAGGCCACACCAATATTTAGGCGGCTGGTATAAATTACAACAATATTTAAGAAAATAAGGAGGCTCTGCATATGACGCATTCCTAGAGCCGGTCCTAAAAATTAAAGGAAAAATCAACATTATCTTCAAATTGCTTAATTAAATAATATGAACTGCTTAGGGAGCAGGATATTGGTCCCATCAATTATGAGATTCGTAAGGAGTCTAAGATTGTAGTTGACGACTGGGTTGCACAATATATCTTAAAGTGATCTTTACGATTATAAAGAGTGATTTTTTTGCTATTATCTTTTTGGCAACACTAGTTTTGACAGCTCACGCACGTTTTTTATCTTGTGTCACTGTCAAACATCTTCAGTTTGGTCTATAATTTAATCATGAATCGTCTTACAAACGAACAACGCTTGCAAATTATTGAATTTTATTACCAAAATGCGTGCTCTGTTAAGAAAGTTCATCGCGCGCTTCTTCCATTTTGTGGTCAGTTTAATCTACCTACTGAGGCTTCTATTCGGGCTATTGTAACAAAATTTGGAGTGAACAGCAGCCAGAAGCATTGCAAGAGCTACCAATGCATCCACAAAAAACAACCGTTTGGTGCGGATTATGGGCTGGCGGCATCATTGGGCCGTATTTCTTCAAAGATGATGCGAATCACAACGTTACTGTGAATGGTGAGCGGTACCGTGCGATGATAACAAACTTTTTTTTGCCCAAAATGGAAGAGCTTGACTTGCATGACATGTGGTTTCAACAAGACGGTGCCACATGCCACACAGCACGCGAAACAATGGACCAATTGAGAGGCGAGTTCGGTGAACAGTTTATTTCACGCTTGGGACCAGTCAATTGGCCGCCCAGATCGTGCGATTTAACGCCTCTAGACTATTTTTTGTGGGGCTATGTTAAGGCTAATGTCTATAGGGACAAGCCCGCTTCGATTGACGCACTGGAAGCCAACATTGCCAACATTATTCGTTGGAAAGAGTATGCCAAAATTGGACTAAGCGGATGGACCATTTGAGGCGCAGCCGCGGCCAACATTTGCATGAAATAATCTTCAAACATTAAATTATATCGACCCAACTATCGATCCAAATAAATATTTCATGCATTTTTCTGAATTTTATGTGTTTTTTTTTTTTTAAATTTCCGATAGTTCTTATAAAATCACCTTTTAATATAATAATAAATAAGTTAAAAATTTATTTGCTTCATTAAAAATGTAAATGATTGAATTCATAATCTAATTGTTTTAATTTGACAATAAATTGATTCAACTAAATATTTAACTGATTCAATTAAACACTTAATTGATTCAATTAAAAATTAAAATAATCTAATTCACAACTTAATTGATTCAATTAAACAATTAATGGATTCAATTAAATATTTAATTGATTCAATTAAATATTTAGTTGAACACTTAATTGATTCAGCTAAAAATTTAAATGATTGAATTCACAACATAATTGTTACAATTAAATATTAATTTGAATCCATTAATTGTTTAATTGAATCAATCAATTAAATCAATAAATCAATTTAGTTGATTCAATTAAAAGTTTAATCAATATGATAATTTTTTTAGTTCAGTAAAAATTTAATGTAATTAACACAATTAAAAATGTAATTGTTTTAAGTAACAACTTAATTGATTCCATTAAAAATTTAATTGATTCAAATAAAACTTTTGCTATTTTAATCAGTTATAACAATTTTTTGAAATTAAAAATGTTTAATTGTCACTAAAAATTTTTGCCATGTACAGACAGACAAATTTATAGTGTTTTCAGACTGAAAGTTAAATACTGAACTTAAGATTAAATTCACCAACAGATGATTTTGCGTTCACACTGCAAATTTTTTAAATTCAGTATTTAACATACAGTGTGTCAAATAAATTTCTACAAAACAAAAAAAAAAAATTTCCTATAGAAATAAGTGTATTTGATGCGTTACTTTGTACTAAACTTATTTAACCAACTGTACAGTAGCCACACCATGTGTGACCTTTGCTAAATACACTTGCGAGACATATATTTTCTATGTCTTTCGTCGAAAAACTTTGTTTTCTTCGAATGGTTTTTATTTTATTATTTCATTTAGTAACATTAGCAGCTGTTGCTTTATTTACAGAACTTTTTAGCAACGGACAAAAACAGTGTTGTATTTCATAAATCCAACTTAAATTTAATTCTAAAATAGCATTTATGAGTTGGACTTACCGTTAAAACCGCATTTATTTTAAATTCACTCAGTCTGAAAACACTATTAGCTACAAAGAAATATGAACAAAAAACAAATTGAATTTATGGAAACTTTACGATAACCTGATAGTTTTGTGAAAGTGCACCAAACTTGTAAAATCGTTTCCACAGAGAACCCTTTAACAAATTGACTTGAAATTTAGCAGTGACAAGGGATAATAAATATTTTGCAACAATTTTTTACGAGAAGTTATAGTGAAAAGCCATACTTAGAACTACATGCTCATAACTTTTTATAAATAAAATGTTTATTATAGGAAAAGCTGTTTTGTAAGCGAAACATTTTAATATTTTTTGTCCCAAATAGAATCTAAATAAATAAAATATTGGTTATTGATTATAGTTAGAAAAAGTAGGTTTTCAATACGAGTTTATTTTTTTTTTTATAAGAATTTGGGGATTTGAAAGGTATCCCAGTAAGAGTGCACTTTTTCATTTCAAGCCACAATAAATCGATTGTTTCAAGCGCTGTGCCACAGGTGGAGCCGTGTTGCTGAAACCATATATCTTTCAGTTGAGACCACAAGAACTGTTTTGCTAAGTTCTTCACAGTCACCACAATTTTTAACTCATCTTGAAAAAAGTAAGGCCTGGCCAAAAACCTTACCAGACAGTTGCTAGTTGTGGCTGCATTTGTTGCTCATGGAGTGCATGAGAATATTTTGACAACCAAATTCAACAATTTTATGTATTTACGAGGCATTCAAATGGAAAATTAGCAGTGACCATGGAGTGAAAACACAGTTATAAAGAGTTGTTCTTTCGTAAAGCGCTCAATACTCGTAATAAGCATATGTGACAGCTGTTAAGTTCCAGAGTTGTCACTTGCACAACAACAAAAAAAAAAATGCCAATAAATTTAACAAATGCACTCTTACTGAGACACCCACTATTATTATTATTTTTTATTGACGTTAAAATTAAATTTATTCATTATTTTGAACCCTTTTTTTATTATTTTTTCTGTACCTTTTTCTACCACAGCAGTCATTTTTGGTGATTTACAGCAAATAATTAATTGTATAATTTAGCCCTTAATGATGTTACCAGTTTTTTTCTAATTTAATTCAATTTAATATTCCAAAATTAAAATTTTTTTTGTAGAATTTTAAATTAACCGCGACGCAACAAGCACGTTGTATACGCTACCAATAAACTAAATTTGTAGACGAGGTTGCGTGTTTTATTTTTTTTTTTTTTTTTCTAAAAAATATTTTATTTTATTACGACTATTATAATTTTTGTTTGATTATTTTAACTCTGCCAATATTTATTCCTCCAGCGAGCTAGTAAGTCACATACTAGTTGACTAGGTGACTGACTGCATTTTATCTAGAAAATAATAAACAGTTAAATAAATTAGACGACTACGGAGGAAGGTGATAACGAATCTGTGCAATAATTTTATTAAACGGCGTGTTTTTTTGTAATCGAGTTATTAGATTAACTGGAGACCGTAACAGCTTAGCCTTAGACACATAGACAACAGCATGCCACCCGCCACAGTCGGCTAAAATTAAAATATAAAAATCAACTCAACTTAAATTAATTTTCCAAAAAAGTATCATTCTGTTGCTGATTGCTTTTGCCATTAACTCTAGTCCTTAGAAAATTTTCATTATCCCAGGGCTGGAAATCAGTCGAACCGAAAAGTATATAAATTAAATTGCCAACAGCAAAAAATAAGGCAGATGTGGCAAACACAATTTGCCATTGACTGCGATCGCTCTAAAGAAAAAAGGAAAAAATTAAAGAAAAAAAGCAAATTTTTTTTCATTAAAAAATACAAACTTCATCCTTGACAATAAGACCCACATAAAGCGGTGTTAGTATGGGTATGATGGGACCCAGAGTATTCGTTATACCCGTTAAAATGCCAGCATGATTGGGTGACAAATCAATGGCATTAAGCGTTATGCCAATAGTGTTGCCAGCGTTAATACCCACACTGGCTGTCATCAATACAATGGCAAAGATTTTCTGCTTTTCAGTAATAAAACCCAAAATTATAAGACCCACAGCCGGTAACCACAAAGCCAAGGAACTATATGTCTTTCTTAAACCATTCAAAGACAAAATATTACGTTGCAGCAAAATATCAGAGGCAATGAGATACACATATGACATGCACAACATGGCCAAATAAGGTAGGGTAGAATACAAAGCATTTTCTTGCATGTTCATGCCTAAAACGCCATTCATATAAGTGGGAATTTCAGCCTGTAACGTAAAAAAGCCCCAGGCTTGGCAGCAAATGGCCACCAGTAATGCCAAAAAGGGTTTTGAAGTAAATATAGCACGCCAGGGTATAATTACAGATTTTGTTGTTGAGCCATCGCCTTCTTCTTTCATTAAGATATTCTGGGAGGCTGTAATAAAAGTTTTTTCAGCTGCTGTTATAAATCTTGATTCATTTGGGGTGTTGGCTGCAAACATTAGCCATAATACGCTCCAAGTAACACCCAAGGCGAAGGTTACATATGAAATGCCTGGCCATCCTATTGAGGAGGTTGCTATCATTCCGCTTACAAACATGGAAAACATGGTGCCCCACTCAATGCCCATAATAACCAAACCGCCTAAACGATTGCGTTCACTAACCGGGCACCAGACCGCTAAATGGGCAAAAACACAGGGAAAAAGTAAACCTTGAAATAGACCCTGCAACACACGTATACCGCAATATGCTTGCCAACCGCCATACTTAACAGACCAGGGAATAGTTAAGGCCAGCACAGCAGAGCCAAATGTGGATACAAACATTAAGGCTTTGCTACCAAAACGACGACACATGTAACCGCCAGGAAATTGTGTCACAAAATAGCCCCAAAAGAAACTCGAAATTATTAAAGATTTTTGCATTTCCGACCAATCGTACTCCTAGAGGAAAAAACCAGATAAAGAAATAAATAGAGAGATATTAAAGTATCAGCATATAATAATAACCATAATATGGAGAGTTCCATGGAACATTCAACTTCCATTGATCTCGGATGCGCCATTTATATGTTTTAGCTAAAGGCAAATAATCCAAGCAGATTATTTGGCTATAAACGAAGGAAAGTAGCAGTCTGTCGGAACAAAATATTACTTTTCTATGGCATGACAAAAGGCTTACTTGCTTACCATGCTTCAAATCTGTACCTCTAAGTTCTTTACCGCATAAGTGGGCTAGGTGGATGCATTGCATTCATCCGTGTACAAAGAGCGCCGTGAGCTTCACCCTTCAGTCAGGCATCATTCATATAAACCATCAACATATTAAGCCTGCTTATGAGTGTCATTATTGTTACAAAAGTAGGGCTATGTGGCAATACCGGTTCTATGTTTTATATTGCCCTTTATTAAGGCAATCTAAATTCGACAACTTCAATGTAAAACACATAGTAAGCGTTGTCACATTCGATTTTTCCTGCGACAATAGCACTCGTAATAAGGCTGATTAGGGCCCTAACCCACAAGGATAAAAAAAGTTGTAGAATGAAATTTATACTTACCGGAAAATCTGGATTTGTTGTTGCCGCATTTGTCATGGCTACAACTGCTACACTCACATTGAGTTTCGCATTGAAATTGATTACTGTAGCCAGGAATAACAAAAGTGTTTGAAGATGCCTTTGGCCCAATAAGGGACCTGTAGAATATAAAAATACACTTTTAAATATTATTTATTGCTGATTTTATATATCAGACAGTGGGGGAATTTGGAAAAAAAAAATAGAAAATGAAACTTTGGAATTTAAATGAAAGCTCTTCGTTTACAGAAGCAACTTTTAGCATTTTAAATTATTCATTCACTGCAGGAACTGGTCTTCTATAAATATAAAATTTTCATTCTTAAGTTGTTCACAGTTGTGTACAAAGTTTTTTTCACTGGGATTAAATGCCATTTTGTTTTAGTTTTTTATTCTCCGGGTACTAAAAGCTTTCAAATTAAAATTTTAAAAAACTCTACTTATATATTTAATTGAACTGTAAATTTTATTTGATAGACTTTCAAAAAAAAGAATTGTTATGGGATTATTGAATATGTCGAAAATGAACTATAGCGCAAACAATAAATTACTAATTTGAATCACTTGTATCTTAGAGATCCAGTTTAAAAAAACTCACAGCAAATATGTTTCTTATCACTCATTTACTTTAATACTGTTATAACTCAATAAACATGATTATAAAAAAAAGCACTTTCATGGAAAAAATTTCGAATATTCTGACAAGAGTGTGTAAAATATCTTTTTTTTTAACTTTTACAGAATTTAAATAAGATTTTAAGAAAATATTAATAAAAAAAAAAAAAACTTTTTTTTTGAGTTATGACACTACTGAAATAAATGAGAGTTGTGTTATTTTTTTGAAGAAAATTTCTGAACAATTTTTACCCTTATCTATTACGCTGCTCATTAACACTTCACAATTATCACAAATTTTTTTATTTTAAACTAAAAAACAACCATTCAACTGAGTGTCTTCAATCAAACTCTGAACGTTAACACAGTCTGCAAACAACAGAACCTTCAAACTCTGGCAATAAAATACAAAATTGACATAAACAAATAATAAATAAAAAAAAGTATTTTAAACATAAACAAATTTTTTAGCAGATGTGACGAAAATAAATTTAATCTTAAAAAATTAACAATAAAAAAATTTAAATTAAAAAAAAAATGTTATCAAGTCAAAAAGTGAATCAATTTATTTAAAAATGTTGTTCTCTTTTAATTCAAAAAGAGAAGCACAGTGAGACATCGTTAATCACTTCCATATGTAGTCAATCATTAAATCACTCACCCCTATCGTGAATAATTTTTTCCATTTCACATATTTTCAGTCATAAGTAGCTGTAGGTAAGAAAATAAATTTGGGTACCATCAATACATGAAACAACAGCAAGTATTTCAAATTTATGATCAGCCGAATCAAGAATATTCCCTATTTTTTTTTTTTTTTTTTTTTTTTTGCTAAAGAGAAATTTTGTTTCTTGAGAAAAAATTCCCTAAATCAGAGAAATTTCTATGTTAAAAAGGCAAAAATTTTGTTAATGATGAGAGGAAAGGGAAAAGTAAAAAACTCTCCTCGAATTTTTATTTTCAATTGGGTTGAATAAGTCGGACGGTTACGTTATCCATTAGTGACAAAGACTTTCCTCTAAGACATTCAATATAAATATTTGAGAATACATTGCAGAATGTTAATTGTTCCATACCAACTTCCTAATCTCTTGGTACTCTTTTTTGGTATCCACCCTGTTGAAAAAATTTCAAGCTTGACTATCGTTGGAATACTAAATGATTTTTTAGCAGACATCACAGCAGTAAATAAGAAAACACTTCTTTATCTAATAACACTATAATGTTGTTTAAGTCTAATAAAGCAACTTTATTTATTAAATTTGTCACTTACAGGTCAACAGGCAACTCCCTGGGGTTAGATGAATCGCGCAAACGTCGGCGCCTAATTTCTTGCTGCCGCTGCAATTCTAAGCAATATTTTACTGAATTTGTTTGTTTTAAATTTTTTTACACTCATGTGAGCTGACAGCTTATAAAAATTCCAGGGGATAGCATTTTTTACTTTGATGGGAAAAAATATTTCAAATGGTATTGGCGATAGGGGTGACTGTTTTATTTTAACTTCTCATAAGAATAATTAGACGGATATCGTTAACTAATCTGATGATCATTTACTCTAATTTATTGTGATGTTTTGCTGCTTATACCTTGCGCTGTAAGTAAGAAGACAAAGTTTATGATTCCGTTTGTAATTTCTACACAGTACATGTGCCTGGATCCTTATATTTTAAACCCCATTTACCTTTCGTAACAATCACAGCAACAAAAACTAAATTGTATTCGCCTCTTCTTAAAATAAGCAAATAAGGGATAAAATCTGTACCCCTTTTTACTACTATTTCTAAATACTCGTATGTACCTTTATGCAAATTGATGCAACATTTAAACATTTTATTATTAATTTGTAACAGACATAAAAATCAAAATTTTTCAAAGTAGAAAAAGTACCAAAAGGGGGTACTTTATATTTATGGCTTGTTTTATTTTATGTGCAAGCATAGAACTGTGACAGTAGAGTCAAATTATAAAAGTAGCATTATGGTACTTTTTGGTTTCTTAATATTAAAAATTGGGAACGGTTCATTTCAAAGTGAAAAATCTTTAAATAAAAAAAATTTATTTTTTATAAATTTTAATGGTACTTTTTAATATTTTATCATTAACTAACCTAGAAGTGGAAAACCCTAGCTAAGACAAAATGGTACTTTTTATTCATTTTTAATGGTACTTTTTCTAATTTTAATACCAATTACCTTTAAACTTTGAGATTTAACTCAAACGCTCCTGAGTAAAGTAAAAATCATTAAGGAAACAAAATGGTGTTTTTGATTGATTTTAACGGTACTTTTTGAATTTTTCATATGACCAAGCCTAGAACTATGAGATTGAGGTCAAACGTTCTGCACAAAATCATAAATTTAAAATTTTTTTTATAACATTAAAACGAACTTAGATCTCAAGCGGTGCTCGTAAGTTGAAATTCTTCGAAAATTAGAACCAACGTTTTTAATCATTGATTGCTCTGAAATTAGAACCTACAACTCCCAGACTGATAGATTAATATACTACCCACTCATAAAGTCTAATTTTTTTTTGTATAAACCGCCAAATAAGCGCAAAAAGAATACTCTGCTCTTAGCAACAAAGGTAAAGATATTTAAAAAGATTGATAAAGATACACTTTTATATTTCTTTTTTTTTTTTTTAAAAAAACCTTTGAAAATGATAACATTTCAAAAATTAGAATTATCCCAGGAACAAAGTGGCTCTAATTTACGAGCGTCTTCTGTATATATACCAGCTACAAATTATTTTACCCTTATAACTACACTTCCATCATATTTACCGAATTATATATTAATTGTTTAACCATAAATCTGTCATCTATAGCTGGAATATCAATACCAATACAGAATATATATTGAATTCATTATAAAATCGCCCATATACTACTAGTTTCACTAAGCTGACTCTCTTGTTTCCCTTTTCTCTTCTCCAGCCATAAACCCATACTTAATTATAATTGCTCCATCGCACTAGTTTTTATAATTAAGTTATTCCTATAGCTGGTAATCATTTCCCGCCAAGCTGTAGGAATTTAGAAAAAAAATCAACTTTTTTCAATAACTTTCAATTTTAATTATATAATTACAGATTAAATGGTCTACAATGACGTAAGAAATAGCGACAGTGTGGTATTTCGCTGAAGAAATAGCAAGATAAAGTCAGTTGTAAGATAAGCATGTCTGAATTAATCAAGGCTGTCATAGAATTCAAGTCGGTTTTGCAAATCAATATTGGTTTCATTTGGTGTCCTGAAACCAAATCGTTTTTGTTATTTTCGCAGACATAAAACTGATGCTCGAATTAGATATTCTGTACTTTAGTTTATTTGTATGAAATTGTTTATGTAAATGTTTGATAACAATTTTGATAAATCGTAGTGTTTTTGTTGAAATAAAAATAAAAACCTGTTTTTTTTTTTAATATAAAATATATAATTGGTGTCGGTGAAATAAGTCGAATAAAATGACTTTTGCCGTTGTAGGATTTTTATTATATTTATTAGAAGAAGAACGCCTGCAGAAAGTAAAAAGAAGATTCATAAATTACCGGTTAAATAAAGAAGCTTTCCGTTTAAATCTTTTTGAACCTGCGCTTTTTATTGATTAAGCCAACTGTTGTCAAAGAGATCATACAGTTGGCTTATCACGTTTTGTAAATCCCTTCGGAATGTCAGGATATTTTTCTATAAAAAACATAATTGTTAAGTTTTAAGTGCTATTTTTTTTTTTTTTTTTTGTTAGAGAACAAAAATAAGTATGAGTAAGAATTTATTTTTGTAGAATTAATATTAATTTACTTAAATTTTTACTAAATATCAAACTGCAGGTTTTAGTTACTTGCTTTATTTGAAATTAAACAAGCCAACAATTGTCAACTGATTGGTTTCAATCCAATAGTAAACCGATAACATTGGTTTCTGTGGCACCTAAAGCCGACATTAATTCTAGTTCGAAAATGAAACCGAAAACATTGGATTTCATGACACCAAAGTAATTTTATTGTCGGTTTCAAATCCAATACCCACAACATTGGATTCTATGACAGCCCTGATTGTTGTAGAAACAAATTAAAACCCATTCACACTGAATAAAAATACACATATATATATATTTTTCCTCTTATTTGTTTCATGT
The DNA here is from genome assembly GCA_947397855.1 of Thelaira solivaga. Lineage (NCBI taxonomy): Eukaryota > Metazoa > Arthropoda > Insecta > Diptera > Tachinidae > Thelaira > Thelaira solivaga. The sequence goes on from OX377614.1 coordinate 28,081,548, forward strand.
GAGTTTTTTTTATTTTAAAATTCTAATTTTTTATTTAGTCACTTTGACAAAAATACATACAAACATTGAAAAATTTACTTAATCCAATAAACTCTATTCAATTAAATAAATAAAAAAAAAAATTCTAAAGTTTAATATTAAGTGCACTTGCGGGTGGCATTCATTTTGCGTTGAGCAACAACTTTGGTTATGGGAATAACAATTTTGAAATCAACTAAAACATTATTATAATTATGGTAAACGATTTTTTTTTCTGACAAAAAAGAAAAATTTAAAATATATATAAAAAAATTAATGAAATTTTAGTTGCTACAACTGAAAAATTTGTTACTCATTACAGAACTTTTAAGTAATAACAGATTTGATTCTCACAACTAAAGTTGCTTACTGTGTGCAGTTATGTTTTCTTACATCTAAATAATATTTGACACTCTCTCTACATTTTGTATTGAATAAATACGTACTAAGGAGCTGCGCAAAATATTTTGAAGTCACACGTCCCACATGCAAGCTATGTTTGTGCAGCAGGCCTCTAATACGCACTTTAGTTATTAAATTAATTTTATAGCTACAAAATACTCGTACAATTTAATATTAAATTTAAATAAATTTAGAATTTACTTGAATCTTGTACAACTTTCTGCTTACAGGGAAGCAAGCCTATTCAAGTTGATGGTATCCTTTTTTCGTTTCATTTACAAATTAAATTTTTTCTTTTTTCTTGAATTTAACGACTTTCATCCTCTTCCTCTTGCAAACGCAAAATATCTGCTTTATTCATAAAATAGTAACTGGGTTGACGACCTTTTAAATCTTTATACGTACGCTTGGCACCATTTTGTATTAACACACGACTTATGCTTTCAATAATATTTGTACCCATGGCATAGTGCAAGGGAGTGCGTTCCAACTAAAACAAAATTTAATTGAAAGGAATAACAACTTTACTAAAACAAAAAAAAAAAAAAGAAGTCTTACATTATCGCCAATTTTTAAGACTTGCGGGCAGAGATTAACAAAATGTTCCACAAGTTCTTCAGATTCTTTTAAAATAGCGATGTGCAAAGCAGTGCGTCCTTTAAATTATATAAAATTTCATATAATTAGTAAATTTGTGTGTAATTTTATTATAGAAACAATGTTGAGCACCAATTAAAATTTTTAACTAAAACTATTGTTATTTTTATTACTGCCTTGAGAAAAAAAAACTTTGGTTGCGAGAACTGAACTTATCACCAGTCAAAAATTCAGTTGTGATAAACAATTTTGTTTAGTAGCAGTTCAAAATTTAGTTTTCTTAATAAAATTTTGAGCTTTATTACAGAATTTGCCCCAACGAAAACATTCAACTCTCACAACAGAGTTTTCGTCTGGTAACTAATTCAGCTTTCACAACCAAAGTTGTGTTCTCAGTGCAGCAATACAGAAAATATCATTCTAAATAAATTTTTAATCAATTTAATTAAAAATTTAATAAATTTTGCTGATCAATTCAATTGTTTCCCTTAAAATTTCAATCAATGGGTTAATTTTTTTTGTAATTAAAATTTTTTTGCTTAAATTACCATAATAATTCTTTGCTTTTATCAACCATTTGCCATTAGGGCCATTGGTGATTTCCTTGACACGTCCCACATTGTTATCACGTATCATCTGATGCATTTCTTCACGTAATTCCTAAAAAAAAAATTAATCAAAAGGATTTGTTTCACTATCGTTTCCATTTAATGTTTCTATTACATACAAACATTTAAAAAAAATTTTTAAATTGTGTCTTCAAAGCTTCTTCTTTTTTTTGTGCTATTAAGCACCAATTAAACATTTTAATTTAATAAAAATTGTGAATCTTGAGTGAATATTGAATTCAAGTAATTAAATATTTCTCAATATGACAATATTTTGATTGACCGAAAGATGAATAAATTTTAGTAAAAAACAGTGATTAATTTTGTAGTAAATAAGCATCTCACCATCTGCTGACTTATCGTTCGCTTGCCTTTACCATGTTCCCACAACAACAGTTTTATAGTCATTAATCGCCAATTTCAAAGAGAAAGTGGAAATGTACTTTGAAAAAGACAACTTGCTGCACAACTCAACTGTCATTGAATGCCAGTAGAAAGAAAAAAAAACAAAAAGCAAATTGCAAACAAAAATATTTCAAATAAAATTTTTTTATTAAAAACAAAACTTTCTGGTGGCTGTTAAAAATACAAGTTACTGATTTTGACATTTCTCTTCATATAAGGAGAAAAAAAAGTTTGACAGTAAAGCTCAATATTGCACTGAAATTCTTATCTTGTCGTTTGAAATTTTTTTAATAACAACTTTCGTCTAAATTTTTTTTAATGAGATGCAAGTCAGCTGTTTGTCGTTTTAAGTTGTAGAGCCTGATTTTTTAAATTAAATATTCCATCAGTTTAATACTTTTTTTGTTTGATTGCCATATTGATTAAATTTTTAATTGAATTAATTAAATTGAAAATTTAATCACTACAAAAATTTTTTGTTTCATTAACGCCAATGTTTTTCTAGATCCGACTTACCTCTAGAGGTCTAATTGCCTTAAGATACGCGCTCAATTCATAAAGTCCTCTGCCCTCAACCACTTTTATAATGGGTGTGTCGTTCTCGTCTAAGACATCAATTATGTGGTCATAGCCAGAAAGAGCAAAGTGTTCAAAGGGCTTAATCTCACCTTAAAAAATTAAAATATTTTATTTTGAAATGAAAGTGCTGACAGATTTTAAATTGTTCACTTGAAACAAAAGGAAGGTTGTGATAATCGAATTTGACTAAATTTGGTAAAATAAACCAAATTTTTGGCTATCCTGATAATTCTAATTTTTCTTTTTGGATTATCAAATTTTTGTTATCACAACTAAATAAATTCGGTTATCACTACCAAATGTTTGCAAGTAAACAAATTTTAGATTAAAAAATTTCACTCACCCACAATTGCCAACGACATAACATAACGATCAATTTCTTTGGCATTACCAATTTGGTTTGCCTGTAAGGCCACATCTCTGGCGGTGCGATACAATTCATCTCTGTGCGTTATATCTGCTTTGGCATCTTCAATTAAATGTATCAGACCACCTTTGCGATGAGAACGTGCACAGGCGAAATGTAACATACTCTGACCATGATCATCACGTTCTTCCAATTTCTTGGACATGGCCGCATCCGAGTCATTACTGCCTTCATCATCATCACCATCGTAACCCTCTAATTGTTGTATGGAATCCTCTTCAATATTGTCGGCATTATTATACTTAAGTTGACCATTCATGCGTGTGGCGTTGTTTTGTAGTTGTGTGGACGGCGGTGTTTCATGTTTGGAGGAGGCCAAAGCTGTGGAACTTGTGTGACTACTGCCCGAGTGTATAGCAACTTGTGTAATTGTTCTACCATTTTTATTGTGTGTTGTCATATAGTTTTGCAAATAATTTGTTAGATATTGTAAAGGGTCATTGGGGCGCTTGTGTGCAATTTGCCGTAAAGCTTTTATTAAGGGATCGACAAAGTCTGTTAAACGAAACCACAAAAATCGTAAAAATTCCTTTTTTTAATTAAAGTTTCTTAATACTTACTGTCTGCTAAGTATTTACTCTGTTCGGTTTTGAAAATGGGATTCTCCTGAGCACTTTGATTCTCAATTTGACCTAAAATTTAAAATTTTAATACAAAAAATAAAAATTCTTTAAAATTATTATCTTTACAAATTCAATGTCACAACACTCTACTCGTTTTATATTTTACATTCATTAACTGAATATTTAAAAATAAAAAATAAATATATTTAATTAATTAGAGAATTACGAAAGAAATCTTCCTCCCTAATCGAATTTAATTAATTAAAAATATTTTTTTTAGCTAAAATAAGCTGCAGAAATATTTTTTAGGTGTCTTGCTTGAAGGCTGTTAGAAAAATTTACAAAGCAAAACAAACTTAAAACCAAGACTGCCTTGTTAAACATTTCGTGCTCTACAGGGTTCAAATACTGGCATTCAATAGCAAATGAAAACGGTCGAAAATTTAGTTTTTTTCTACAAAATAATTTGAAAATTTTGATAGAAGTTGCTCGACATTGAACGGGCCCATTTAAGTTCAAACCCTTTAGCAGAAGGGAAAGATGCGATTTATGGAAGGTCTAGATCTATGATTCAGTAGCTGTTAAAAAAATCAACAGGAGACAAAACTCACTGATTAAGCATTACAATTCACTCAATCTATGTTTAAAGAAATCTAAAGAGGGTGCATTTTAAGGCGTGGCAAACCATTTTTCTTCAGTTTTACAATCGTTACTGAAATATTTTTTATCAAAGGGGGCCAATTTTTTTTAGTGTTTTCAGAGAAGAAATTATTCACTTTTACCTCTTCTCTGAACCCATTTTCCTTGAAACTAAATTTGTATTTTAAATTTCAAACCAACAATCCGCAAAAGTTTCTGGACTTGCCTACGGAAAGTAGCCAAGATCTAGTTAAAAATCGAACACATAACCCCTCACATTAATAGAAAAATTGTTTTGAAATAAGACATCGGCTGCAGGCATTAAATATAAAAAAATGGGTTTATTAATTTGCTCCGTTTTATATGCGATGTCTGTGCTTGAAGTCATTATGCTACTTGATCAACAAATTGGCCTATTGCATGTTAAAATAACCATAATCCTTCTCTAGCTTTAGCGAATAGCTGAATTGACCCCTATACGCTTTATTAAAATTCTCAGTAAGAGTGTACTTTTTCATTATAAATAAAAATACGTTTTGCAAACAAGACATGTTCCGATTAACTACAATGTAAATAAAATATCCTGAAAATGGGCCTTAAGACTCTGATGGTAAGTCAATACTTTCTTCATGAAATTTTTAATTTTTTTTTTCACAGAAATGTAGCTGCATCTCAGCGATGACGTTTAGGATCTTGAATTTGAACATTTTGTTTGTGTTTTATTCGTATAAACCCGAGTTTTTAAAAATCCCAAAGAAAAAAAATCATACGGAGCCAGTTTGATGGCCAGTTGACATCAGAATTGTTTGAGATAATTTGTTCTGCAATCAATGTCACTTTGACAACGCATGGTGTCATTTTAATAATAATTATTAACAGCATAGTGTTGCAGAATTCACAACGAATGGTATCAAATGACACCATATCAGTGGTAAACCGACAACATCTGGAATTAAAATGACAACATTTGCTATGGAAATGATACCATACGGCTGCTAACATTTATTTAATAAGTTGTAAATTTGACAACACATTGTTGTCAATTCCACAATATTTGTTAACAAGATGACAACGTGTATCATCAAAAAATAAAATTGTAGTAAGATAGTGTTTTCTAAGCTGACAACCAACGGTTGTCGATTTGATTACGCTTGTTAACAAATTTAAAATACATGTTGTCAATAAAATAGACAACGGGATGGTACCACATACGTTGTTGATTTTGCAACACGATTTTGGCTCAGTGCGGAAATCGTAACTGCAATAAATTGATTGTTTCGTGGGGCTCTGTGTTGTTAAAACCACATGTCGTCAAGATCCATATCGTTAAGTTGAGTCCACAAGAACTCCGTTTATAATGTTGCTTTAATTGCATCTTCAAAAATGTAAATCCTAACCAAAATCCAACCAAACACTTGCACGCTATTCATAAATATATCCTGAGCTTCAGTGTATTCACTTAGCCTTTTGGATGGAAATGCGCTTCATGGGAGAAGATGACTTTTTCTCTTAGCTGCATCACAATTATAAAGTGTTGTTCTTTTGTAAAGCGTTTAATTTTTAATAATTGGAGTAAACATATGTGACAGCTCCCATATTTCAGAGTTGCCACTTGTACAAAGAAAAAAATTACACTTAATTCAGAAAGTGCACTCTTACTGCGATACCCTTTACTTTCACGATGTGCCTCCGTGAAGGGGGGTGTATTAAAGTATGTAGCCGATTCCTCAATGTACTGGGTATTCAATAAGACCACAAGGCATAAAAAAGCCCAAAGCTTCTAAAGGGATTATTTAGCGGATTTTGGAGTGTGTAAGATGGAAAATATTGGAATCAACTAATATAAGTGCTGAGTCTTGCAAGACGAAGCAAACAGTGGGCACTATGATGTTAGATATCATCGGGACAGAAATTATTAAGATCAACTAATTCAAGTTCTGTAGTCTAAGAAGCTGGGCTTTGGGACTGTTTTCCCTTATTACTCCATTAGCTTAATCGTACAAAACTTTTCGCAAAGCTTTAATTTAGCTTTAGGTTAACAAAAGTATACCACCGCAAGCATGTCTGCTGTTTTTTTACGTTGTTAACGTAAAAATTTATATTCTGAAGAACGCTACTGAAGTTGCTAATACGATTTGTGTTAGCTTAAATGACAGCTTTTTGTCAGCTGATTCGCAACTTCTCGTTACGATTTTGTTAATTGTATCATTACGTTGTCATATAAAACAAAAATTCTAGGAGCTTTTTTTGTCAAGTCCCAGGGTGGTAAGCTGCTAACTTTCACAGGTTTAAATGAATATTTTATATGTCCTATTTCTCAGATCCAAACGTTATCGTTCGCTTACCTTTGAAACAATAAAGGGCTATTGTTAGAGTAAATTTACTTTCCTTGTTTTTTGTGTTCTGAAATGATGGTTGATGTGCTTACATAAGAGCCTAATGGCCATCAATTAGAAACGCAAGATGACGCTAGTCAACACAATGGAATAATGAAGAGATCTAGATCCTAGGAAACGAACTTAATTAATTAATTGGGACCTGTAAAATCTCTTCTGTAACTGATTTCTCATGAACAGCCCATACAACTACTCAAGCTTTTGATAGAAAATAAGATTTAAGCTAAGAAAGGAAATCAAAAAAGCATTTAGCAACTCAAAAATTAGAGACAGGACAGCAAAAAAAAAAAAAAAAGTAAAAGAAAAAATAAAACACTGAAACTCAGGTGAAACAATTTGATACTACGAAAGTGAACAAATTTAAGTTTCTGTCTTCAAATTAAAAAAAAATAAAAAAATTAATAAAAATGTTTACAATAACGATAAGGAAAAGGAAAAAAAAACGAAACTTACGAGCCCCAAATTGTATTTGACAGTCAGCACAAGCGTACGAATTGTGTTTTAAGTTTTTATTTTTTAAATTCTGTTTTGCTTTAAAATTAAATTGTATAATACAGGTGATTTTGATAAATTTTTGATTTTGATTTGTTTTTATTTTTCTCATGACGAATATTTGTTTATTTGTATTTACAAGTCTTGTATCTAGTGATTTAAATGAAGTGAAGTGAAGGGAGTTTGAATTTGAATTGAAAAAAAGAGCGCTGCGAGCTAGCAAAACAAAGTATAAAAATTTTTTTAGTCGCAATTCACGATACTAGTTTTTTTGCGACGAAATATCTTAACCAACATTGAGGCAATATGCTTGGAGTTCGTTAGCGACATATCCTTTTCCAAGGAGAGTATATTCGTGACAGCGGTACAATAGTTTTGAAACAGTACATGCTCAAAAGCACCCATTGACTGCATGTTAATCAAACGTACTCCCAGCTTAGCGTTCAAATGGGTGGTTAAATGTAAATCTCTCACCAAGCAAAGATGCCTTAAGTTATCCATTTCACGCATAAGATTGGGCAAACGCAAAGTGGTAAACATTTTGAGACCAGTGCCCAAATAGGAGGGTCTAGCTTGTAGGTAACCCAATAAATAACTTTCTTTAAAGTGTATTTCTTGTTCCAAAAATGCAACAACTCTACCCAAACGTGTGTAGGCAGCCCCAATATCGGCAGCTTCTTTTGGGGAGGAAGTGCTTATAATGCGCAAATGTTCCTGGCAATTTAACCATAAGGCCAGATTGTTGGAGGCATTTACATAGACACCACGTCCATAAGGCCATAGATTACCATTTAAAGCTTTCGATTCGGCCAATTGGGTACTGTTGCTTATATCCAGCAAAGGTATTAGGAGGCCCCACTCATTTAGCTGCTCGTTGATTTTTGAATTCTCTTCCAATATCTCCGTTAAGGTATAATAACTGCCCAATTCGAGCTCATTTACTACCTGCAGAAAGGCCGTACTAAATATGGTGGACATCATTATGCGTTCAGCCAATTCCAGCTGGCCCACCGTAAGATTTAGTGGCAGTTCAAATTTATCCAAATTCCTCGAGCACTCCACCCTTGTGCGTGCTATTAAATTGGCTTCATCATCAAATACAAAGTAGGCCGTATTTAATCTTTCACCATTTTCCATGGGAAAATAGGCCAAACGTGGATGAGGCTTAAAATCAGCACTCACATTTAGACAGTGCATGTCCTTAATCAAGGGCACCAGAAACTCTTGAAACACTACATACACATCAAAATCTGGTGCTACAATGCCATAATCAATATCTTCTTCTAAATTGCGCTCCTTTGAAGTTTTCCGCATGGCTGGCCAAATGACATCAAATAAGTTGTGATCCATTCTAGTTTGACGCTTTTTAATCTTCTCATACACCGAGGCCTTTAAAAAACGGCTTAAATAACTTGTCACTATTAACTGTATGGAGTTCTTTGATGAAAGCGGCTTTCTTTGGGCCAAAGCTGAGGCTGTTTGGCCACTCCACACTTTGCTGGAATCCCTGATGACACTGAAACAACGATCCAAAGTTGTATCATCAGCTATAAGCCTGCGAGAACTATGCAAATCATCTGGTACTATTTTTTTTTTATTATTTTTTGGTTTGTGTGTAAAAAAAGGAATGCAGAGAAGTGCAGAGAAGGCAGTTGGTTAGGAATTTGGTTTTTATTTATTTTGAATTTTTATCTTTAAAATTTTGTGTTTTTTTTTACATCAACTGCTGCTTAAGTAACAGTTTACCCCAACAATAAAACCACAAATATAAAAACAACAACAAAAGCACACTTATTGAAATCCTATTTAAAAGAAAATTAAAAAAAAACATTCAGAAAAATTAAATATTTTTAAATTTTAATTAAAAAAAATTTATGTCAAATTAAAAAAAATGTGAGTAGCCAATTTCAAATAAGGAACTTTTTCTTGTGGCTAACAAGCGGTGGCTAGGCAAAAGTAAGTACAAGAAAACCAACTAACAGCCTGTTTCACAATTTCGAACCACTTTGGGCTTCACAACGTTACTGTCTTTCATCTTCTTTGCTCTTTTGAGCCAAAATCAAAATGAATTTTGTTTCGCTTAGCATGTGAAAGAAAATATTTTTCCTTCATTGTGAAACAGGCCATTAAGATTTCCAAACAAAAAAAAAAATTAAGAAGAATAAAAATCAAATGAAAAGATTTCTACCAAAAAATAAGAAATCCACCGTTTCTTAAGCGGAGATACTGGCCATTATGGAGGCATGTCTGTCTCTATGCAATAGTGCGATTAGAAAATAGCCAAGCGGCTCTTTTGGCACTTCAATTGGATGTTTCGGTTAGCTTGTGGCTGTAATTACCGGTTAGTGGGCAATGGGTATGTATACTCGCCAACAAACTGCCACACAGACACGAGAGTGAGGAGACAGTTTTTTAGCTTGTCGGTGACTATTTGGCTTTTCTGGCATCGCGATACAAATTTTTTTATTCACGAATTATAGGGAATTCTGTTAAACGTCTTTTCAGATACCTCATTGATACTGGATGAGTCTAGATCCCGTCACTACTCTTTGAAATTTTAATTGGTGCCCTAAGCAAGTAAATGAGTCGTCGTATATGGGTGCTACTCTCAATCAAGAATGATAGAAATACGAGATTACGGTATTTCTTACATAAAATTTGAAGTTTGTGCGCATGTAGCACAAACGACGTCACGCAATGTGTTCCTACTGGCTAACAATAAACAGTAAAGAAATTTATTATTTTTTTTTCTTCAAAATCATGGCGTAATCTTGTATTTATATCATTCTAGCACTCAACTATCAAACGATGGCTAAGACCTTAGGTGTGTTCTGCAGCAGTTACTCTTCTGTATGTCGCTGTAGTCTTGAGTTACATCGACTTGGACAATTTTTTTAATTAATAGAAAATGCATCTTGAGCTAAATCGTGAGGGTTTTGGTATGGAAAATACTTCATTTTCCCAATACTTTTCATACAAAAGTTCTAAAGGATTTGATCTTCTAGGTTACAGAAACAGCACATAAAAATCGTACTGACGTGAACTTAATAATCATATTTGATTAAAAATGACCCTTAAGATAATGCAAACCGGGGGTAAACGTTGTGTCAAGTTATTAGAAGGTTTTCTTATTACGCTTATCGAAATTCGACAGCAAAGAAAAGGTACTTCATACGGGATGCGCTGAATAAAATCAAAAGCTGTGAATTGATTTAAATACCCGCCAAATATGGCTCGTTTTGCTTGTTGAAACAAACAATAAATTCTTGTTCGTTTCTTTTTTAAATAATTAAAATTTTTTAAATTTTATTGGAATTTTTTCTTTCCGTCACATTTGAGCAAAATTTAGAAACACTTCAAGTACTAAAGACCAAGCTTCATTCGATTTGTCAAAAATTGGATGTGTGCACAAAAAGGAGGGTGATAAGTAGATACCTACTACGAATATTTGTTACCGATATTTTGACAGGTCTGCATGATCATCTCATTTCATAAAATAATAGTTTATCTGCAATCACAGTAGCCTTTTTTATGGTTGATGAGAAAAAGCAAAGTGTTTTTCTTGATCGTGCGATGGTGTGGAACAGTCAATCACTACCTTAAATTTAGTTGCAGATACCCGTGTTTTTTTAACTATAAAATTCACATGTTTTCTTTATGTCTGTCAGGAGTTGTTACTTTACAGAGAAGGCTTATAATGTTTGGTCACAAACAACATGCATAATTACGTCTGACATAGACATTTTTAACTAGAGTGTAAATAATAAAACTGAACACATACTAAATGAAAGTTTGTGAGAGATTTTTGTTCGTTTCCCATGCGACATATTGCTATTGCACAATCAAAAGGAATTGAAAAAAGAGAGTTACTGTGGCTCAAACGTTCACTTCAATTTATAAGCTTGTGTTGTTATTATAATAATAATTTTAGCCTTATTTACCGCCACTCAGCTTACAAGTTCACTACTGCAGATACAGGCTACGAAATGTCATTTAAAATTCTGCCAAAAATTTTAATGCAGAATATTTTAAAGCTGGCATTGAGAAAACAACTTTGGTTGTGAGAACTGATTTTGTCACTAGACAAAAATTCAAGATAAAATCATCTTGGACTGTGTCATCGAATATCGATAATAATTATGACCACTACTGAATTTTTGACGGTGGACAACCAACTGTTCTCACAACCAAAGTCGTTTTATGTGTATGACACTCACCAAGTTTCTTTGCCTGCCTGCCCTTTATTTAACTCTTTACTTTCTTATTAAACACTTACCAAATATATCATCAATATTGTGAATTATATTATTGACAAAATTACGATTTTCCATTTTTGTTATTTTTGGTTAAGATTTATAGAATTGATTTGCTTAAAAACATTTGAAAAAATATCGATTTAATTGAACAGAAATTTTTTAATTTTAAACAAACAAATGACGCATCACAATCCTCATTAAGTTCATTTAATAAAAAAGCTTTTAGTCGTCTTTTTTTCTTCTAACGAAATTTCCTATTTTTTCTATTTCTATACACAACCGTTTAATAAGACCTTAAAACAATGACTGACTGACTGTATGTAAAAATAAAAAACTTCAGGCTCTCACCAGTTTTTATATTCTTCACCACTGCTATTTTCTTCATTATCGGTTGGTAATTTCTAAAGGGTGGTGCAAAATATTTTTTTTTAATATGATTTTCACACGGTAACATTAAATTGGTTTTCTCACTCTACAAACGAGTACTATCAGCGGTGGTATGAGGACGGTGTGTATGGGGAGTGGCCAGTTAACAGGATAAAACAATAAAAAAAATGGTTTTAACAAGGTGAAGGTTTAAAACAACAACCAACCAACTCAACTGTTTGTTCTAAAAAACCAAACAAGTACAAATCAAACAAAATTATTTATTTAAAACGTAAAAACTTATGCACGCACGTTAATAAAATTTTAAATTAAAAATAAAAAATGTTAAATTTTATATTGAATCAAATATAAAATAAAATGAAGTACACGGGGCGAGAAACCAAATATTCTGTAAATATGTAGGTCAAAAGCTGAACAGTTTCATTGACATTTTACTAAAATGGAGCACCAAAGAAATGTGAATTTTTTTTAATAAAATCAGCTTAAAGCTGAGTATTATACTGCTTGAAGCCACAAATTTCTTGTTGGACATTCAGTAGCCACCAAAATATTTACAAAATAATTCAGTTTCAGTTTAACTTTAAAGCACAATAAACGTAAACACATAAAGCAATGCTGACGTAACTATATTGTCGTTGCTCTGGCTATACACGATTTATATCAAACAAAAATAACTTAATTAATTTTAAAATTATTTAAAAAATTATTAAAAAACAGTTTGGTTATGGAAACCGATGCTTTGAACATGAGAAAATTTAGTTGTGAAAATCTAATAGCGTTTACACACTGAAAGTTAGATTCTGAATTTAGCATTAAATCCACTAATTGCTGCTTTTGCGTTCACACAGGAAAATTTAATAAATTGAGTATTTAACATACAGGGTGTTAAATCAATTTGTACCAAACAATAATAATTTAAATTTTCTATAGTATTTGATACGTTACTTTATACAATTACGAGACACATATTTTTTTCTGTCTTTCGTTCAAAAACTATGTTTTTCTACGTAATTCTTTTATTGCCGCCGCCGTTGAACACATTTTCTTTACAAAATATTCGAAATGGTTTTTATTTTTTTTACTCGCCTGGCCCGTTCCTTTATTACGTGAATCGGCATCCTAAGGGAGCGTTTGTGACAATTTTTTTACAAATAGAATTTTAATTGTTAAAAAATCCATTCTAATAAATACACCCATTCACTACTTTATAAAATAAATCATGTTTTTGCTGGCATTATCAGAGATGCTAACCAAAATGGTAAATAAAAGCCTATTTTTAGTGTTGTATTTCATAAATCCAACTTAAATTCAATTCCAAAATAGTATTTAGTGTGGATTTATCAAAGTTACTTTGTATGGTAAATACAGAATTTATGATCAGTCTGAAAACACTATAATTTTTTAATTGTCACAACTGATATTTTAAGATTGTTGGAAAAAATATTATAATTTTTTGTAACTTAATTTTGTTCAGTTTTATCAAATTTCAGTAGTTACAACTTAAAAATTTTGATTGTAACAACAAAACTTTAATTTTCGCAATCAAAATTAGTTTTCTGTATATTGTTACGCCTTGTAGAAGTTTTGCAGCTACAACTAAAAATTTCTATTAGTACAATTGCATTTTTTAGCTGCAATCGACTTAATTCTTACAGATAAAAATGTTTGCTGTGCCCTTTTTTTTTTTTTTTGTTGATTTTTATTATAGAAATTTGTTCACTACAATTAAAAAAATTTTATTTTCACAGCAAAACTTTTTAGTAATAACAATTTTATGCTCACAACCGATTATATAATTTGTTGCTCGACAGCAACTTCCATTCTTATAACCAGGGCCTAAATCACCACATTCGATAGCGAGCAACTTGTATAGAAATTTAAACATTTTGTTCATACAAAAACATGAAATTTACGATTTTTTCCTTTCGATATCGAATGTGCTGTTTTGGTTGACACCACTGAATTTTTTCTTGGCAGCAAATTAAATTCTTTTAGATGAAGTTATTTTTTTTTAATTTTTACCAACAAATTGAATTCTTGCAACCCATGACATTTTCTGGGTATAACTAAAATACAACTAAAGAGTTTGATTGTTACAACAGAATTTTTGCTTGATAACAACTTGCATTCTAACAAGCAATGTTGTTTTCTCATACAACTAAAAAATTCTATTGTCACAACTGAACACTTGATTTTCATAACCAAATTTTTTTTCTGTGCACATTTGTATTTTATTAATCAGTAAAACTTCAATTATTACAGCAAAATGTTTGCCAAAATTATTTTCACGGTTTTTTTTTTCAAAATTCTGCTTTCCAAAAGCAACAACAATATGTGTGAAAAGAAAACATTTTGAGAAATAAAGAAATTTTTACGAAATTTATTACAAAAAAGCTATAATATAAAAATATTTAAGAAATTAATAAAAAAAAAACACACACACACATAAATACAGATTTAATTTAAGCAGCCTATGGCAACAAATAATTTCTTCTCTCCCACTTTCTTTTTTAATATTTTTAAAACATTTACCTTGATCACTTAAAAGTTGTTCTTCCAAATCTTCAGCTCCAAATCGTTTCAATAATTGGCCGTAATTTAAAATGTCATTCAATTCCTCGTTGGCTAAATAGTCTTCGGGTGTATAACCCATCTTTGAACGAATTAAAGAAAATAAAAATAGAACGAATTTTTTTTTTATAATAATTTTTTGAAATAATTTTTTTTAAGAAACTCATTCCCACAATAAAAAAAATTTCAGAAATTAACAGCTTTTCAAATACAAAGTACTCGTAATTGCCTTTTTCAAATTCCAAAAAAAAAAAAAAAATTATTCAATCGCAAGTTGACGAATATTTCAATATTTTATTTCTACTTTACGAATTTTAATTTTTTTTGTAGACAAATAAGTCTAAAGTTAAAATTATTTAAAGTTTAATTCCTGTTTACTTAAAGTTGATACAGAAATGTTCTACAAACTGCAGGTTTTCGTCTTCTGGTTTGTTTGGTTTTTGAATTCATTTTAGGTTTATTTATTTATTTGGGGATATCAAGGACTTATAGTAGTATTTTACGGAAAATATTTTTTCTTTGAAACATTTTAATCGTTTGACTCTTCAACTCTTATACGCCTTTTTTCTCTTTCTTAAATTAGGGGTCAGGAAAGTTCCACTAATTGAAGAGTTAAGGGATTAAAAGGTTTCACAAAAATATTCTCCGTAGTGTTTGCCGAGCATTTGCAAGTACCTAAAATAAAGGCTTCACAATCAAAATGTGAAACAAGGGGAAACTTTTAACGCCATTTTGAAATAGCTCTAGATACACGTGTACGTGTATCATAATCAGTTGTCAAAACCTTGTTATTTTTGCTTGTGTTGTAGAGTGTAAATTAAAAGAAGCTTTTCAAACTTCTTTGTTTTTAGTTTTCTAGTTTTCAAGTCAAACCTACCTTATCGACTGTCTTGGGATTTGCACCCAACTGCAGTAGCACATTATAGAAATGACCATTATCATTCACAACAGCAGCATAATGCAACGCAGTGCGACCATCGTTATCTGTTATTATCATAGTTTCGGAAAAACGGGCAGATAAATAACGTACAATGTCTGCAAGAAAAAAAAGTTTAATATAAAATTAATTGTATTTGTCAGGGTATGAAAAGAAACGAAAAGTTTCATGAATGTTTGCTGCAAAGTCACAAATTTTTAAAAACTTTTAAATCGTGTGTGCATGTATAAAACAACAAAATTAAATTATTTCAGGAACAATTATTTCATTTTTGGAGTGAATAGGATACTAGCACGAGCATGCCACAATCCTTCAAGCAAAAAATTATTTATTGGGTAGTTATTTTGAAAATAAAAATGATAAGCAAGATTCCTGTTAACAAAAGCAAATATACATGTGCATAGCGTATGTGTGCGCACACAAGAAAACAGTCAGTCGTGTTTATGCACTTGTGTATCTCGGCACTGTTGAATTTAGCTTGTTTTTATTTTCATTCATTTGTTTTCTGACAGCCTACATTTACATGAGCAAAATCAAATAGAAAATAAATCCAGCCATATGTGTGTGCTAATTTTTATTTGTTTTTGTTCTCTAAAACAAATGCAAACGTTTTGGTTTGTTTATTATCCAACTCTGGTATTTATGTATGTTTGCCTATCAATCGTTCAACTCGTATAGAAATTTTATATGAAAAGTGCTCGAAAAATTTAATGATTTTCATACAAATTGATCGCTTGTACATATTATGGAAACCGCACATAAATATCAGTTTCAATTCATTTTTCGTAATCCTCTCAGTGTGACGAAGCAGCAAAACACAACAAACACTTTTTAAATATTAATGAATTGGTAGTTCAAACAATTTCAAACTACTCAACTCAAAACATGTTGAAGAGAGAATGTAGGAAAAAAAATAACACGACTTGTTTCTCTCCACAGCAGCTTTGCATTTATAATGAATAGCGAGTTAGGCAACTTACCACTATTACCAAATAAAACAGCCACATGTAAGGGAGAAGCACCTTGTGGAGAGCTTTCATCTTTGGCAATTGCAAACTTTCGTCGATCCAAAGATTGCTGTAAGTTTAGCAAACTACCGTTGCGGGCGGCTTCATGAACACGTCGAATTTTATTCTAAATACAAAAAAAGGTATAAAAGAAAATAAAATTTTAAATAAAAATAAAAGCTTATATACGAAATGATTATGAATAAAAATTCCCAGCCAGTTTTCACTTTTCTGACTTGACTGGGGGATTGTTCAGCTAAATGTGAACGAAAGTTTTTTTTTTTGTTTTCAATACAATTATGCCAACGAAGCTTTCGTTTGTATTTAGCTCAACAGGCTTTAAATTTTTTCTGAAAAAAAACCCGAGAAATATTCATGATTAGAATTAAAAAAAAAAGACTGAAAGCCTGGTCAGCTAAATGCGAAATTCGGTAATTTTTCATTTATTTCTTTTAAATTAAATGACCTTGAAGCCATTTTATATTATTCAATTCCATTTATTCCTTCGATTCCATGTATGCATTCCGTTTCGTATATCTTGGACTGCATCAAAATGGAATTAGAACATTAACAAGTGGAAAATGCTGTGGAATTATACTAAAAAAGTTAAAAGAAAACGTTTTGAAATTAAATTGCAAAAACATTGAATTAAGACGCTGCTTGATGGAGGAACGTTGTGGAACTAAAACGTTTCTATTCTACTCTGGACCTTGACCTTTTAACGTTACATTTAATTTCGCCGACGGTACGATTTCGGACGGTTCCACATATGTCTTAACAATCCAATGCCATTTTGTTCCATTTTATTAATTGGCCCATTTTTGTTTCAATGCCACTTTGTGCCAATTAAAAAGCCATCTTCTCATTGATGCATTACCGTTTCATTCCGGATCATTACTATGCCTATTCCATTTTGTTCTCATTAAACTGACTCAGTTTATTGACACATTAATGTTCAATTTCATTTTACGCTATACTAATTTCCTAATGTTCCCCCACCCATTACTGTTCCCTTTAAAGGAAATTGCGCATATGGAATGAAATTAAGAACATGCAGTGAAAGAAAATAAAATGGAATAGAATTTAAGGTCAATAAATGTGTGAAACATGAAAGATATATTAGTGCAAATTTACATTTTGCAAATATGCTGAGAATATCGACCCAAGTCAGTAGTGTTCTTTTCTAATTTCTCAAATTTTTGCTTAGCAGACACCAAAATCAAAGCTAACAGGTCACAGAACCGGAATAATTTTGTCAACTTTAACTATTTATTTCTATTAATCGTATAAATGTTTGTTGTTATAAAAGAAACAAGCCGTGGTTACAAAATCGGCTGCGGCAGCTTAGCCAAACTATTTTCGGCGGCTGCTAAGCCAAACGATGTGAGGCGGTGGCTAAAATCGGCTGGAACTCCTACACCGTCATATGACTTCCTTCAATTAAAAATAACCTTCTTGAAATTAAAATCGGCTTGGACATAAATCTGCCGATAAGCCGATGGCTTCGACGATGGCGCCGCTTGAAATAAAAATCTGCGGAGTGGCTGCCAGCCGGCTAAGCCTAGCAAATATGCAAACGGAAGATAATGAAATGAAGCAAAAATTTACATTTTATTGTTGTGTTGAGCAAACCGAGGCTGGTTTGCACTGTGTCAAAAAAATAAATAAATAAAACACTGGATTCAGTGGAATTAAAAGAAGGAAATGATTTGGAATTGGAATGTAAATAAAATAAGGGAATCGAATAGAAAAGAAATAAATTTTAAATTAAAAATTCGAATTCTTAAAAATCCCTTTTCAATTTGATTTGATTTAGAACAAACAATAATTGAATTAATTTTTTTATTATAAAAAAAAATTACTAACCATGTAGTTTGGAACATTTTTCAGAAACGCTTGTATCTCCGGGTCGGTTGACTGAACATTCATAAGCTTTTGGCCATCACCATTCAAAACAATTTGTGCCAGTTGCTCCATGTCACCAGATGCAATGACATTTTGTAGGCGTGTTTCCTTTTATTTTAATTTTTTTATTTTTTTTTTGTTTGTTTTATCGTTGTTGTTGTTGATGATAAGATATGGTTTTAAATAATTTGAAATTAAATTTTAATCAATTGGATCTCGAGCCAAAATCAAACAAACCAAAAAAAAACAAAACGTTTCACACAACAAAAGTGTCATATACGAAACCGAAAACCAATTCAAAACGTTAAAAATGAAAGAACAACAACAAAGTGTAGGAAAATGTGCCCAAAAATATTTAATACAGAAAAAAAGGGAAATAAACGTCAAACAAAATGAAAAGAAAGAAAACATTGGGACTGTGAAAATCGAGTTTTAAGTTTGTGTGTGACAAATACTTGATTTCAACTTGTTTTTTTTTTTTATTGATTAACCAAATATTTAATTGATTTATCACACATTTTTGTTTTTAAATTTCTTTTATCTAAATTAAAAAAAAAAAGTTAAATAAAATTAGTAAAAAATTTAAGAAACAAAATTTTAAAATTAAAATTAAAATTCATAAGAAATGAAAATGTTAAAAATTGTAACTGCATCGTTATTTGTTTGCTAAGAGAATATGACAAAAAAAAGAAACACAAGAAACAAACGGGACAACAAATAATTTTTATACTTCATCGTCTTGATTATAAGCAGCTGTTTGTGACTGAACTGTATTATCTTCGGCATCGCCTTGTACAAAACCCTCTATGGCCAGCGAAGAACTGGGTGAACCTTCAGCATTATGGCCTTCATTACTGTCGAGTTTTAGATCACTGTCTCCTTTGTTGTGATGCAGCACTTCATCAGCATTTTCTGGGGAATGTGGTTCTTCAGCAGGTTCAGGTTCAGGTTCAGATTCATTTTCTATTAACTCTTCATCACCTGTTTCCTTATTTTCTTCAATTATATTGTTATTTTCTTCATTATCTGCTTCTGTTTGTGGTTCCTAAGAAAATAATTGGAAATATTTTTTTTCTTTTGCTTGCATTGTGTGAATAAAATACTTTTCGATCTCTTGCTAGAGGCTTGCATTTAACTAATCTAGCAGATTCATGCACTACTCTACAGCTACAGTTTTCTTTATTCTTTATTATTTTTTTTAATTAGATTTTCCAAAAAGAAAAACAATTGTTATAATCCCTTGAATAGCATTACAAGTTTTATTTTTTCAGTTTTACTGAAAAATTTTTCAAATCAACTAGAGTTTTTTTTTTTCTATAATATCAAAAAGACTAGTTAAAGTCCACTTTAATTTAAAAAAAACTAGCCTTTTTAATAAAATATCTTTTTACTTTTTATTAAAATAAAAATAAAAATAAAAATAAACTCTGACTTCTGTTCTTCGCTACTGGCGTAGCTGCAGTTTAGAAAACTGCATCCATTTTTTAAAGTAGGGACTTACGTGTGTGCTGGGGAGTATTTAGGTAGAGGCAAAAGCTTTACCACAATAAACAGTTTTCTGTAAAAGAATTAGAAAACTTCTCTTTCCAATCAAGGTTGGTGTGGAATTACTATTAGTTACTTGATGCTTTGGCAGAGAGCAATAGGACTACTTTAATTTCATTGCCGATACATAAAAAGGCATAAAGAAGTACGAGTATCGTTATCGTGATGAAAGCAGTAATATGTGGCAATCCGGGCTGTATGTTTTATAGTCTAGCTTATGACAGTTCTCCAAGTCTTGATGAACGCGTAGAAATATGGGAATGGCTCTCATATGTTTTATGGAATTTCGGCAGCCATAACAAGCGTCATTAGCAGGGCAAAAGATTTTATGCAAATGCATGTTAGTTGTCGTTATTATGAGACCCATTAGAAATATTTTTGTTTAATAAGCGCTTATTAAATAAATTTCTCATAGAAAATGTGCTTAATAAGCCCCTATTAAACAAATATATTTTTTATGAGTTTGGCTGAATATCTTTGAGAATCACAATGTTTTGCAGTAAAATGGCATTAATTTGTTGGTAAATATTTTTGCATATTTCGCCTTAAATGCATGTTTTTGCATATTTGATCTTTTCTTAATTTTTTGTTTAGAAATATCTGTCTGTTGGAAGGCGAATTCATTATAAGGTGTAGTCAGTTTATCAGCTCGTTATAGTTTTTTGAACCATGAAGCTGTTAAACAATCAAAATAATATAGGATAATCTGTTTCTAGGAGCAAAAGCAACAACATTTTGGTGTTTGGTATAGAACAGAGAAAGGAATGAAAACATTATTTTTTTTGTCATACATATATTCATTGCTTTTGTCATGTATTCATTTAAAAATAATAATGAATGTTGCTGCTTGCCATACATTCATAATATTTATTAATTGACTTTTATATGCTTGTAAAAAAATCAAAAACATTCAAACCATTCGTTCAGTATTCGTTGTCATTTTTATAATTTAATTTATTTTTTTTTTTTAAATGAAGCCTGAGGAAATTTCAGAAAAAAATTTCGATATTTGGAAAGTCTTAATTCAAAATGGCAACAAATAACAAACACCAAATTTAGCAAATTGTTTCCTCATCTTCCGGACAAAAATTTTGTTTGTAGAAAATTTTTTAAAGAGAGTATTCTGCAGCATCCATTTTAATTTAAGACGTATCAACATCAAAAAAAAAATACTAAAGTTACGAAAAATAGTGGATAAATTGTTATCAAAATTTTCTTCAGAGCATTTTCTATTTTCATATATGTTTGAAGGAAAAAAATTTGAGTTCAAACAACATTATAACTATTCATACTATTCGTTTTATATTCGTTGCCTTTTGTTAGTGCTTTGAGTGTTTTGAACAATTTAATAGAAAATAGGCAATGTATTCATTTATATTCATTACATTCAGTTTTTTAAATGTTGTCATGTATTGCTTTTATATATATTCGTTTTTTATGATTTGATTCAAAAGCACTTATTCCGTTCTCTGGTATAGAATTATGTACACTTTATAATAAATTCGCCTTGTTTCTGTTGCTGGTTTTACGGAGTTGTATTTTGTAGTAAATATTTTTTTGTTTGGCTAAAACTATAAAATGTTTTTGTTTCAATAATTCAATTTCACTTTTAGGACAAAACTTTAACAAAACTAAAGTTTTGCTTTACTTGACTGATACAGGGCGATCCATGATTAAGTCTGAACATTTTTAAAGGGACTTATACCCAAAGTATTACGTGCATCGTGTGGCCACAGAAATTAAAAATCAATTTTATAGAATAGATTTGTTGATATCATGTTTTTAAAGTCACCTTTGCATGATGGGGTACCCGGTTGGAGGCAGCTGAGTAGTATGCCAAAATTTAAATGTGGTAAACAATATAACGAAAAGGATGCAGCCTCTATAAAAAACTAAACAGTATTTTACATTTAGCTAATATAAAGGTTCAATTAGTATTTATACATTCAAAGTATGCGTTTGTAGTCAAGATAGGGATTTAAATTATTGAGCAGCTCGGCTAAGCTCGTTGATGACGCCGGCATTAAAATAAGAAAAGAAGAAGTTGAAATCGGCGAAAAAATAAAAATCAAACTAGATGCGGTTTTAAAAATGGATGTTGGATTTAAAAAATTTAAAGAATCTTCTAGGATAGAAAATATTGCAGAAAATTAATATTCTACACATGACTTGACCACTTTTAAATACGCACCTATTACATCCGTTGATGTCGAACGAACATGTTCATGTTTTAGGACAGATTAAAATGAGTTTTACATTTGATAACTTAAAAATAAAACTTATTTATTAATTGAAATAATTCTGTATCTACAACTACTTTTTAAAAGTTTTAAGTTTTTACGTTTTTATGAATTAATAAATGGTTAACTAAATAAATTTGTAATGCATATTTTTTATTACATTTTTGCATATTTTGCAATTTTTAGTGCATGTTTTAAAGTGCATGAACTTCCTCCAATTCTTCGCGGTCTCTTGTAAAGACTGAGTAGCAACCTGTTGTACACTAAGCATTTTAAACCAACTTGGTTGGTTTATTGAATCGTAGTGTTTTACACAAAAAAATAATTTTTTTGTACTTCTGAGTACCAGGACTCTACTTGTATTGCCATAAATATTGATAAGGGGCAAACACGTATTTATACGTTTAAAACGTTGCTTTAAAAGTTATTGAAATGCAATTTGTTATAAATTTGTCAGCGTGCCATAACATCAAACGTTTGCACAAATATTTTGATATTCCAAAAAAATGCTTTTTTTCATTTGTATTATGCAAATATTTTTCTGCATTTTTGTGTTGTAAGTTTTATCTAATTGCATGCCAAACTGCCATTTCAGTTTGATGGTTGTTCAAGCAACAAAAAGGAAGAAAAATAAAAGTTAAAAGGCAAGTGTTTTGACAATCATAAAAAAAATATTAAATGAAAATTTCATTCTTATTTTACAGTTAATAATTGTGTAAAGTTTCTATTTCTGGGTTAAAAGTTATTGAAACTTTTAATTTTATTTACTGATGAAAAAATAGTAAAAACTATTTAAAAGTTGTCTGATGAAAATGAAAGTTATTTAGAAGTTTTAATTTAAATTTGAATTAAAACAAATAGCAGTTTGGGAAAAGGGCTTATGTCTTACTTATTAAGTTCTTTTATAAGACTATTTAGCACAAAAAGTTTTTATTAAAAAATTATTTCGATACTCGCTAATTGTGGAATATATCGCCTCTCCATTTAAGAAGATGAATAATAAAGTTATTGAGACAATGATTGACTTAAGCGATTTTTACTTATTAGCACAGAATTATGTATTTAACAGAGATGGGAAAATGATAACAAAAATAAATAAAATTACAAACTAATAAACAAAATTATCCTTTTCAATACCAAACTGCGATCTTTACAGTTAAAATAAATCGATTATCACAACTTAAACTTCCGACTGGCCACAAATTCCATGTTCACCGCAAAAGTTGTTTGCTTAGGAAAAGTGAATTTCTTACGAAGGATTTGTTTTATATATTTTCGATCGAACCTTAATAAATGTTGACAAGAACTAATAGCTTGATTTGATCTAGTTATGAAAGGGTGTTTCAGTAAGAGTGCACTTTTTCATTTCATGCTGCAATGAATCGATTGTTGCACGTGTTAAATAGCTGACAGCAGATATGATTTTTTTTATTTGATTATAAAAAAGACATAAGCCGATTAAGTATGAAATAAAATATTCATCCAATGGCCCCCTGGCTCTGATGCCAAATTATTTCTCTCTTCATGAAATTTCTAATGACTTTTTCACAGAGATGTGGTTGGATCTCTAAAATGAGCTTACAAATTGTTTGCGCTTCATTCGGAATTTCACAAGTCAGTTGACATCAGAATTTCTTGGATTAATTTGTTCTGGAAATCGTTACTCCAATGAGTCGATTGTTTCACGCGGCGTCTTGCTGAAGCAACTTGTCGTGCAGACTATATCGTTCAGTTGTCATGTTCCTGTAACAAATGCCGTTCACAGTCACCGCATCAGACAGTTGCTCTCCATAAGTTGCTTGCGGATTTTCTGAGCCCCCAAATTCCACAATTTTGTGTATTCACAAAAGCATTCAGATAAAAATGCGCTTCATAGCAGAAGATGACTTTTTTTTTAAAGTTACCTTGACTTCACTTTGCTCCAACACAATTAAAAAGCTTTATAAAGCGCTCCACTTGTCTTAATCGGAATAAGCATGTGTGACAGCTGCGAAATTTCAGAGTTGCCATGCGCACACAAATTTAAAAAGTGCACTCTTAGCCAATATTTTGCTACTGCAGCACAAAAAATTTTTACAAAATAATTTGGACAACTTGCCAGCTTCCCATGGAATGGATTATTCAATTCACTAGTAACCAATAGAACTAATTAAAAAAAAAAAAAATAAAGAAATTACAAAATGTGGCGCACACATTTGTTACAATTTTATTAAATTCTTTTTAATTTTTTATGTTTCATTTGTCTTATTTCTTTCTTTTGAATAAAATAAAAGCTACAGGTGCTGCAAATCACACAGATACGTTTACAACTACAAGTACTAATTAGTTAGACAAACTACATGATGTAAAAGAATTTTGTTATCGTTAATTTATTCTTCATTTTTTTTTTTCTCTAGATGTGTGCAGTTGATTGTGCTAATAAAACATATCCAATCGTTTCAGAGAGAGAGAAAGAGACAGAGAGTCATATAAGTTAGAGGGTGCCAAATTGTACCTCATCTTCATCGGCTGTATCATCACTACTCTCGTCATTTTTAACCAATTTACCCTTTCCACTCACTTGCTTTTGTTTACGCTCACCATAAACTACCACATCATTATCTTCTTGATCTAGTTCTTCTAAATTATCTACTCTTGGGACCTTCTTTATTTTATTGTTCATTTCTTGAACATTCTCTTTTAGATTGTCTTGAATTTTCTCTTTGTCTTCGTTTTCTTTGGAATTTTTAAAATTTTCTAAAGACATTTCCAGCTCTTTAAACTGTTCATCGGTAATTGCTTCTGTGGTCTTGACTTTGGTTAAGTTATGTGTTGCATCGCTGCTATTTTTCTCGCTCAGTTTGCTAGTGCTGCTGTTGCTGTTATTATTTTCATCTTCATGTTGCTCTTCAGTCTTATCTTTTTCGGTCTGGGGAGTTACTTTTGTTGGAGATGCTTCAGGCGTTACATTTTGTGTTATAGAGTTTGTACTTGTATTTTCATTTAAAATACTGAATGTTAGTTTAGTTGTTATGGGAGTAGCTGAAGTGTTTAAAGTACTGGAATCTGCGTTTTTAGTATCGCCAAATTCGGCTGCTGTTGACTGGGTTTTTTCATTCTGTTTTAGTAAAATTTCTGGATTTTCATTAGTATTTTCACTGATTTTATTGGAACTGCTGTTTAATTTATTTCCATTGGCTTGTTCTTGATCCTTAATGTGTGTTGTTGTTGTTGTTGTATTAATTTTTAGTTCTGGAGTGGATTGTATTTCGTTTTCTTGAATTTCTTTCTTAACTTCTAGTTTCATATTAATTTTTTCTTCTTCGTCAGCGGCTTTTTTCTGTTCATGTTCGCTAGCTGGTACATTCTGCTCACGATCACCATTGACTTTCACTTGCTCATGTTCGCCAGTGGCTTTCGTCTGCTCATGTTCTCTATTAACTTTCTCCTGTTTATCTTCGCCAGTGGCTTTTTTCTGCTCATGTTCAGCATTGACGTTCGCTTGCTCATGTTCGCCAGTGGCTTTCTTTTGCTTATGCGCGCCACTGATTTTTTCCTCTTCTTGTAGGCCGCTGACTTTGTCCTTTTCTTGCTCTTCAGAGACTTTTTCCTTCTCTTTTTTTGCAAAGGCTTTTTCTTTGTCATGCTCCGCACTGATTTTCTGTTGTTCATGTTTATCATTAGCTTGCTCCTGCTCATGTTGTTCAGAGGATTTATTCTGTTCATGTTCGCCATTGACTTTCTCTTGCTTAAGTTCTCCACTATCTATTTCCTTCTCTTGTTCTTTGGTGACATTTTCCTGCCCATTTTCCTCTTTTTTGTCATCATTATCGCTAAAAACATTTTTAATTTGATTTGCCAAAAACTCTACGTTCTCTTTTACTTCCTCCTTAATGGTTACCAAAGCATTTTCTATTGCTTTAATATTACTTTGATCTTCTTTTTCAGGACTCTCTGTTTCCTGCTCTTTATTTGTGGTCTCTTGATTATTTTCACTACTTTCCTGAGCAGGTTCTAAGTTCTTTTCAATTTCCTCTTTATCCTGTATCTCTTTTTCCATTTCTGATTCATGTGTCTCACTTGTTTCATTGGTACTTGGGTCTTCAATGGGTTTATGCTCCTTTAAATTTTTATCATTCTCTTGTTTTTTTGGTTCCTTTTCATGAGCCATTTCCTCTTTATCTTTATTAGCTTGTTTCTTATTTAAATCATCTAACACACTTGCAGCTTTTGATTGCTCTTCTGCTATTTTAATTTCTTCGTTCCTAACTTGAAGCTCCTCTGTAAGATCATCAGTATTTTTGCCGTCCGTTTCCTTTTCATTATTATCTTCTATTTCTTGTTCATTATTTATTTCATTTGCCTCTATCACTTCTGATTCCTTTATTAAATTTTCAGTGGCAGTTCGTTCGTTATGATTTTCAGTTGGTTGCTTCTGCAAAAGTAAACAATTGTCGACTGATTTTTTTCTAAATTCTCAAAAATTTTATTAAAATTTTAATTTTCTATTTAAAAGTCACAAATTTTTTGTTATAAAATGAAAGTATAAGAGAGAGAGAGAGAGATAGATAGAGAGTTTTTCAAGCAGATAAAAATTAAAATTGAAAACAAAAAATTATCAACACAAGAAGTACTTGCGAAAAGTTAAGTTTTTTTTTTTTTTGTTCAAAATTTTAAAGGAAAATTTGTTTTTTTTTTCATTTGTATCAAGGCCGACAATGGCTTACTTTTAACAGAACTTTTTGTTGTTGTTTTTATTAATGTTATTTATTTACAAAACTTAAAAGATTTTATTTTGCGTCTAGTAAGTGTAAGCAAATGCAAAGTTGGCATTTGAGTTTAGTTAGAAAAGCTAAAGCAGCAAAAGCTTTTTAAGTTTCAAGTTAATTGGTTTTTTGTACAACTTGTTTGGCTTTTTTACAATCCCAATTGTTTCTTTCAATAAAAAACTTAAAATTTTGTTTAAAGGAACCTCATCAAATTAAGAAAACAAAAGCTTTAGTAGTAGGCTTTAAGTTTGTTGTATTTACAATCCTATTCAGTTACAAAAAGGTGCTTTCTTTGCTAATTTTGATTAAGTTGGAATGAAACAATTACTTACTTCAGTTTGTTCCTCATCATCAGCTGCTTTTTCAGTATCTAGCATTTCTACTTCTTCTGCTTCCTCATCATCTGCTTCCTCATCCTTGGCATCAGTAATATCTGTTTCTGGTTTCTCTTCTTCTTGTTTTGCAACTTGTTCTTCTTCTTCTTCTTCTTTGTCTGACTGTTGCTCAGAGTGTTCAACAGTTTCAGTCTCCGCTTCCTGCTCCTCAGGTTTTTCCTCTGCTGGCTCTTCAGTAGCAGGTACAACTTCTACATCTTCATGGGCCCTAAACAAAAAGTTAAAAAAAATTTTTTGCTTAAATTTACTTTAGCCCCATACCCCATTAAAAGAGAAATCATTACAGATGCTAGAGAATTCAGTTCTAAGAAAAAAAAAATTAAGCAAGATTTTTCTTGAAAACCAATTTTGGCGAGTTATAAGCCGGAAAACATTTGCAAATGAAGCCGGTGTTTGTTATCCCAAGAAGGATTAAATCCTTCTTAGAAGTAAATTTCTTATTACCTTCATTACCCACAAGGACAAATCACCCAAGTAAATCTTTGAATTCTAGACTCAAGTAGAATTTGTAACTTGAGAGTAGTATCACAGTAGGTCTATTTTGGCCGCATAGGCCAGTGGACCAAGTTCCCGCTCCTCTCTCAAATTCTAGCTAAATTTTGAATTAAACCTCTGAGAATTTAGGAGGCCTATAACTCGAGAAAATTTACCTAATATTTTCTTGTTAGAACTAATTTCTTTTTTTAATTAGTCGTTCTTGCATAAACTAAATTTTTTTCAATTAAAAATCAAAAAAAGTATTTAATTTTAAAAGTTTTCTTACTGTAAATGAATTTATTAAAAGCTTACGTGTCTGTGGTATCGGCCTCTGAAGTATTTTCATTGCTTTCCGCAATTGAATGCCTGCCAAAGCCATTCATTTCGGGTATTTTTATATCCAGCTTCTGCAAGAGCAAGAAACCCCACCACACACGTCAACAGAAAAGTTAAAAAATAAAATAAAATAAATAAAAAGGCTGTTAAACACCCACCTTGCCATCACCACTATTATCACTAAGAGCATCCCAATCAGTGGTAACATCCGGTGACACACGCGGTGCTTCTGGTACGTACGTCAGAAAAGCACGTTCAATTTCATTAGGCTTATGGCGGTAATATGAAGGTGTTTTCATTTTCTGTTTTTCAATGTCATACAAAATAAATTAAATATTTTTTTAAATATGAAATTGTGTGAGTGTGTGTTTGTGTGTGCGTGTAAGCAGCACCTGATTTACAGTTTATAGATTTCATTTCAAGTGACTTACATAGTCAACGGCCTCTTCATCACAACCAGCTTGCGTGAGCAAGGTATAACAGCGCATATTATTTTTGGCACTGGCAGCCCAATGCAAGGGGGTTTTACCCGTGATATCAATCTCATGCACACCATCGGGCCAGGTGGCTATTAAATATTCCAAAATTGTGGCGTGTCCCAAACCAGCCGCCTTGTGTATTAAATTTAAGCCATTGGCATCGCGACATGTTACCAAAGCCGGTGGTACAGGTGCTTCCAATTTGGCCTGCAAAGTCTCCAAGCTGTTATCAATCACCGCCTGATGAACCTCTTTAATAGAGTTCTGTAATAGAGTAACACATTCAATGATTTTGGAATATTTTTTCAAACTTGACTCTTCAATTTACCATCACATAGGGCACAGCTGCTAGAAATCTTTTCACTTTACCATTTGTGCTGGCCTGTTGACGTAACCGATTGCCTTGTCCTGCCCACAAAACTCTGGTCAGCTTGCCAATATCCTTTTCATGCATCCAAATGCGTATGGTGGACAGTTTAACTGAAAGATCTAAACAAAATTTTCATTTCAAGTGTTAAAACCTTTTCACACAAGACGAGTATAAAGTTTCTTCTTTTGTGTGTGAAATTATTTTTCGTGTAAAGTTTTTCAATTTTTCTTCAAGTTTAACTGCAAATTGCATGTTTGCATGCCAGTCAATTACAAAATCACAAAAAGGAAAAACAAAAAAAAATTTTTTGTTTCCATTAAATTATTCAAAATAACGTTTTCGTTTTTCCTATTCAATTTGAAATTGTGTGCACTCAAGTTTAACTTAATATTTTTTTAAAGAAAAACTAAAGAAGCAAAACTTTTACTGCTGCACAGTGACAATGACACAGTGGCACAGTTAATAGTTTTAAGTCATGTTCATAAACAGGGTTTGTTAAGCAAGTTTTTTCATAAAATATGTAGATTATAACAGGCTGGGAAGGCAGTTTAAGAGGGTTAGAATAGTTTTTACTTGTGGTTTCTTTGAAATACTCAAGGAGCTTCCATTTCAGATTAAAAAATGTCTCTAAAACATAATGAAGAATATTTTTGTAGAACATTCTAGCTCTTCAATTAAGGGAAGTTGTTGGAATCCTACTTAAAAAAAGTCAAAAAAGACTTAAAAGTAGAGGAGGTTAATGGAATGTTAAGTTTAAGGCCAAAAATAGCTCAATTCTTAATATGTGTTTGAAGAAGAGCAAAAATGTCTTATAATTAAATTGTATGAAAAATATTTTTCTCTCTGAAATCCAGTTTATTGCAACAGTTTTGCTTAAACTCTTAATAAGTAGAGGGCGGTCCTACCATAATGCACGATGAGTCACATTTTTCGCCTTTTTAACAAATTCCACCATGAAGAGGTACATAATTGAACAGAGCGTTAAGATCGTTAAAGCCTTTTAAGAAAATGGGCGTTCAAATCAAAATGTATTTCGTGCACTTCGGGATTTTTTTAGTCAGCATAATCGACCAAATGTCTATACTATTGGGAGGATTGTGCGGAAATTTAAGCAAACCGTTTCTGCGTATGCTCGCCCACTTCATTGTGCGAAAAACAATGATGATGTTCGGGATAGTGTGGCAGAGATCGGCCAAGTACCTACCGTGAATGGTGTTATTGTGGCCAGAAATTGAGAATATGGACCTAAACGATATGTTGTTCATACAGGATGCTGCTATTTGCCAAGCAGCCTTCGAAACAATGGCTCTCATAACGTTTTGGCTTCTGTTTTTGGGAATATTTAAAAGAAAAAGTGGTCTTCAATAAACCAAGAACAATTCAAGATGTAAAAGAAACAATTCGGCACATTAACGACATTGAGCCCCAATTATGTCTCCGAGTCAGTGAAAATATGAACCATTCGATAGAAATATGGCACCAAAGACATGGCGAGCACTTGGCCGATATTTAGTTTCACAGTTAATTGCTAAAGATCCTTCTATCATAATAAAAAATATTATTATGATTCTCTGAAAACTTTTTGTTTTATTTAAATTTAACGTCCTGCATTTTTTGTTGAACCACCCTTAACCCTTAACACACATTTTAAGCTTTGACTTATTTTTGGCATTAAACTTAAATTTCCATTGTATCTTCAAGACTCGTAGTAGAATTTCAGCTGGAAAACTTCTGTAAAATATTTTAACCCTCTAGTTCTGTTACTTGTAGCTCGTGTTAGTGCTTTCTTAAAGAACAGACAAAAAATACCATTAAAAGGTTAAGTGTTCCACAAAAATATTCCTCATAGTGTTTTGCATAAAGAAAAGTATAATAAAAAAAGAAGGAAACTTTAAAAACTGCCATACAAGTGTGCTTTTTATTGGTTCCCTCTACCCCTATTAGTGGTTAGAATTTTTTTTTTTTTTTTGGTGTACATTTGATTCACCCCCAGGTAACAATACCAGCTACGACTTGATTTAAATACAAACAGAAAACAATTATCCACCAATTATATATTTTAAATTTGTTTCATTGAATTTTTATTTCCATCAATTAAATATATTACACTGGTCAACACTGAATAATTTTCCAGAGGGTTCGTATAAGTTTTTGATTAATTAAAGTCTACTATACTGGGTTCTTTCTAGCAGGTCTAGTTTTTAGCTTTCGGGCAGGTTACTGTGGTTGAGGAAAAAATGTTCTTTTATAAGATTTTCTTTAAAGAAATTTTTGTTTTAGATCAAGACAAAGATTCCAGCAATAAAATTTGCTAATGTTTTTCCATTGTACAAATATCTTGATCTTGCTCTTTCTGTAATCCCTCAGGTTTTCAGGAAATCGTTCCAAATAAAAATGCAAATAGTATAGTTTGACGCTCATGTCACAAAATAGGTGTTTTAAGTTAATGATTGAATTATGATTCCCAAGAAAACACAAATTTTTTAAGACGAGATTCCAAAATTTCTGAACACCCTTTTGATAGATTCAAATACCTTACTACGACCCGTTATTAAAACTTTTTATATTAAAGTAAAGATTTTTGGCTAAAACTTTTCAACCATATTAACCGATATTTAACTTATCGATATTTCTAATTTATTGTACTGGCAAAAGCTTGATATTTGACTAATAAAACTATCGGTAATTTGTAATAATAACCCTAAGTCGCGTTTAACTAAGTTTGATTGCATGGTTGAGGAGAGTCTTTATTCTAACCTTTTCATGTTGTCCGATTCAGAACTGGATGATGATGTCGATAGTACTGGCACAGGTAACTGGTGAGAGCATGTAACAGGCCTCAGAACAGAAGACAACGTTCTATATGACCACTTATCTTGGTTTAGAAGAGCTTATGCTCGTAATATTTACCATTCAAAAATAACAATTATCATGATGACTACGAGTCTCTGGCCAATTCATGAGTATCCTGAATATAAAAACAGATCTTTTTCCACTTGGCTATTAGCGCAAAAGGTCAACACAATTTTTGCTGAAATTATTTCGCACTCAAGACTTCTGCAAATGGCAAATAATTACCCCCAAGTAGTTCGATTTACAATATTTTTCAAAAGTATATTCGCCGCGAATAACAGAAAAACTATTTGGATCATTTAAGCAGATAAATCTCTGCTTAGCCATTTTATAAATTTACCGTGAGCTTAAGCAGCTGATAGACACGTCAATACTTAACATCAATCTGTGCATTTGCGTTGGTGAAAATACTAATGCTTTTGTATGACACACTATATCATTTTAACCCATCAAACTCATTTTACGTGACTGTTTAATTTGTAAAGTGTCGTATAACATTACTATTCTGATTCCACATCAAAGATAATCTAGTAACATTAAAAATATTAAAAATTATGTAAAATAAAAGCCAAGATATTTAAAAAAATACACAAGTCATCATATGTTCATCTCTAATCTGTAGTTCGATTCAGTAACATTTATTCGAAACGATAGAAATCGTTATTTGGGATGATTATTTTATTTGCTGTTAACTTCGTCTTAAACTTCGAATATTTTTGTCGGACAGTTACTGAATACCGAATTCGATAAAATATCTTTATACTTCTTTTTTCGATACGAATGTTCGTAATGAAAGTTACTGAATCGCACTACTGGAGTCCCACGAATGTTCTGGAATCTCTTTGACATGGTTGCTATTTCTTGGGCCAACCCTGGAGATGGCAGCAATACCATGGTGGACCGACTAACTGTCATCCATACCCCAATAGGTGTACAAAATTTCAATTTCCCTACTGTTAACCGTTAAGAAGTTCCCTCGTCTGGAGCCAATACTGGCAACAGCATCAGGATATGCTTATCAAACACATGCAATGTCATTGGTACTGTACCAGTATGTAAAGTTTCAGCTCAATCGGACACCGGTAAGTGAGTCAAATTTAATTTGCAAGATTCCACCTTCACATAATTTTAAATTGTTCGATGTTAGTGGTTGTTATATTCTTTAAAATGCAATACGAACAAGGCTTTAGAGAATACCATTTTAGTGACCGTGGCAATAAAGTTAAAAGAAAGCCCTCAGCGATTTACCTTTTTTTTAACTTATGGCTGCTTCAGCCATATTTATTCTTTGTGGGTACATGACTTGATTGGTTCTATTACAAAACGAAATATAAAGCAAGTTAAATAAAAGCTTTTAAAAATAAGTTGATATCTTTAAAAAAAATTGTTGTATTGATATTGAATTGTTAGAAGAAAAATGAAAAAGAAAAAATAACGACTTTGAATGAAGGACTGGTTAAGTTTACGCACAAAATATTGCTAAAGGAGCTCAAATTGAGTTCTCCTAATGATTTTCGTAATTTTTTCGTGATGTGTATTTTTTGTGTTTTTACCGCTATATATGCCATAAGGCTGGCAATGAGCTGTACACTTCTTATAATTCTATTATAAAATTGTTTTCCTCCATTTTCATTGTAACAACTTTCGCCTGGTGACAGGTGATATCAAACTACCTTCAATACAAAAATCAAACTCATTTAGATTTTCGTCCATATCAAGCACAACGTATACATGTGACTCTTTTTGTTAAACAAACACACACAAATGCATAGTTGGATGTTGAATATTGACGTGTCTATCAGCCACTTTAAGTGCGGGTAGTTGGCAAAATCTTTGAGGTCTAATCACCACATGCGATAGCGGGTAGGCAGACTATCGTATCGAGTAATACTTCAATACATGTCGAGTAAGCAAATCACAGCATCATATTTTTTTTCAAATTGTAATAGATTGATACACAATTTTTGTCAAACGCTAGTAAATGAAAGAGAACTGTAGCATGATTTTAGGCAAAAAGAGTGGAAAAATAATTTTTGATAATTTGACAGAAAAATTGCTTCTTCTGGTATCTTTTTCTTCAAATTCCAAAGATGAAATTTATTAAAAATTGCAATAACTAATTGTTTTAAACTAAAATTAAATAAAACTTTAATTTTTTTTAAACTTTGTGTTAGTAACGCTTGTTAAAAAAGTAATTTGTTTTGGTTACGTTAGCTAGTTTGCTAACGAATGATATTTGGTATCATTTCAAACTATGTACGATATCGAGTGCCATGATACCAAAATGAAAAATTGCAAGCAATTTTACTCGATATCGAATGCGGTAATTAGACCTGTGGGTTCTTTCTAGCATATGGGCATGTTAAAAACTTTGACTCCTTTTATACATTTTATTTCAGAGTTACTATGGCTCTCTTATTTTAGATCCCCATGAGGATTCTAGCAGTAATCTAGACGTATATTGAATATTGACGTGTCTATCAGCCGCTTTAAGTGCGGGAAGTTTGCAAAATCTCAATAACTAGAGACGGTTGCTGAAAACCAGTATCATTTTCGTAACCAACACACTTTAATTAATCGAAAATGAATACAAACACTCTGGAACATTTTATAAAGTGAACTTTTGTTACTCTGTGTGATAATTTTTGTAGTTCAGTAGAACTTTTGTGGTGCCCCCTACTACAGTGAAAGTAGTCAGAAACTTTTTATTAAAAAAAAAAAAATAATAAGTCACTCCGTTCTATTTAGTATTATGAAATTAAAAATACAAAACAAATAAAACATTTTTAATATTCAAAGACTGCATTTGAAATTTTCCAGGACCTGTTCATGTAAAAAAAAATCCATATCCACTACTACGATAGTGTGTGTGTAGGCGGTTTTTCTTATGTACCTACAGACGTTTCTCTCTACACATGTTTCTGTCTACACACTCATGCTCTCGTATGCATGTAGATGCATATATATGTAGGTCAAATTAATACTCGTGTATTGTCAATCATTTGTGTATGTGTGTGGGTGTGTGTGTTATCATTTATACTTGTGATAGCCAACAACATCAACTCACAAATAAAAAATTCATTAAATTTCGTAGAAATATTGATTGGAAACAAGTTTTCATTCTACAATTGTTTAATTATTTAATTTATAATGCACGCACACACATGCATACATTACGGCCGTGAAATAAAAAGGAACAAACAAACATCAGGAGTAGCCCACCTACGACCGTTCTATTAAAGAAAGTTGTACAATTCTTAAAGAGTTTTTAAGAAAAATCAAAAAAAAAAAAAAAAAACAAATTAAAAAAATTTCTTAAGCCAAAACACTAACAAAAAAATATGCGCTTCTCATTAGATTTCTGATTTTTTTTTTTTTTTCAAAATTTAATAATTAATATTTCGTTTTGTAACAGAACTAATCAAGTCACGTACTCACAAGGAAAAAATATGGCTGAATCAGCCATAAGCTAAATAAAACGTAGTCACACCTGAGGGCTTTCTTTTGACTTTATTGTCACGGTCGCTAAAATGGTATTCTCTAAAGCCAGCCATACACATGTGACTTGTTCGTACTGCATTTTAAAGAATATAACAACCACTAACATCGAACAAATCAAAATTAGAAAAACGCCGACGAGTAAACATGATTTGCGAAGCGAACGACCCCATCTCCAAGACACACACTCTCACGTCTCGTTACACACTAAAATGAAAAAAATGAGGAATGTTCGCCTACCAGCCCATTAACATCCAACAAATCCATTATAATTGAAAATTTGCAAACTCATTCTGCTACGTTCGCAAACAGTTTCACCAGCACAAATCATATGTGTATTGATAGCTTAAGAGAGATGTGCTGCCGTCGACATATAATCGATGATTTAAAAGAGATAATTCTCATCTCTATACACCGTTCCTCTATATTTTGGGAAAATTTTCTAATCTTGTATTGAATTAAGAAAAAGTGAAAAGAATATTAGACTGCAAAGAAAAGTCTTAAGGAAAAGGTCGGACATTTTTTTTGCAGAATAGCTAATGCTTATAGAATACCGTATAATTTTCATTAAAGTTTCTTTTTGCAAGCCATTAACATCCCTTATTGAAGAACAACTCAAATTTAATTTTGTAGTGATTTTCTTTCAGTCGGCTTTAAAATTTTTAGAGCTTTTGCGGCTGTATAAAACTGTCTTGCTAAAATTTGCTTGCTTTCTTGTTCAGCAATCAGTTCAAATTGCTTTACATTTGCTATTCTCATTTTGTTCTCAATTTTATTTGCTATTCACTTTTATATTTTAGAATTTTTCATTTTTAATCTTTTTAATCACAGTAATGTTTAGATGCTTCAAATTAAAAATAATATTTTTAAGCAGAACAAACTATGTTTGTATTGATCATATTTTATCTTTGCGTGTAGATACCTTTTTTGTTAGAAATTTTTCTAGACAATTCTAGACAGTATCAGTTTAGCCGAAAATATTTTTAATAAAAACTCTCAATTTATCACAAGGCAAGAAATTTGTAAATTATTATTTATTGGTAAAGGATTTGTAGTTTTAAAAAATACAATTTTTTAAATTTAATAATTTTTTCTAATTCAATATGTAACTGAAATAAATTTTGGCAGTTTGAAATATAACAGCTGCTGAGAAAATTCTTTAATATTCATAGATTTGCCTTGATTTCTCAAATTGTCTAAAAATTTTAAATGAAAATCATGTTCTTTCAAAAAGTGTTGAGTTTTTCATAAAAATTTCTAGACAACTTTTGTCTGAAAATAAATCAAAAATATGAGAATATCATGAGTAAAAGAATAAATTTTAAAACCAACACAATTTCTGGAATTAAGCACAAATAAAGATTAATATTTTGTTAAGCTTTTAAATTCCAAATAGAAATTATTACATATAAATTAAAAATATTTAAAAAATTGGTCATTTTCTGAACGAAATTTTCTAGACGAACTGACTTCACTTGACCGTCTTACAATAACTCTCGAGTCAAGCAATTTTATACTTTTGTTAACTTACCATCAGTATCACGCTTTCTGCGTCCATTACTATTAGCTATTTGATCATTCATGGGTAAGACTGTAATTAAATTAAACAAAATGAATTGAATTTTTAATTAAATAATTTGATGCTTTATGAAATTTTTTAAGTCAAAAATAAAATTTTTATTTTGTAAAAGTTTTTTTGTGAGTTTTCTAAAATTAATATTTACAGATAGGCAGGGGTCATGCTATTATTTGGTTGTGTTGGTCATTAGATGGTTTAAAATGGAATTTTGTAATTCTTCTTTGGTTTAGAAAACTTTTCTTAATTACTTGATAAAATCTCAATAATAAAAGCACTCGGTATGACCAAGTTGACTCATGATCAAGGCAAAGGACTTCATGAGAATTAATGTTGCTGTCGTTACTCTAAAACAGACTTAAAGTTAATGGGCCATTAACATAGTCACAAAAAAGTACACTTTTATTAAAAGCTGACTTTTGTTAATAAGACTTTCATGAATTTAAAATCGTATTAAAAAAAATACCGACTTTAGTGTGACTATGATTATGGGCCAATATCTTTGCGAAACTTAGTAAAATGAGATTAATTTTTTTAGTGCATGTTTAGCCTTAAGTGCATGTTTTTGCATATTTTTCGTCTTAGATATCATCATTAATATAATGAATTTCTTTAAGGTCATATGTAGCTCGACCCAAAGGATCCTTTATACAGCTAAACACCCAGGGCCTAGTCAGGAATCTAACCGGCTACCCTACTAGTGAATCAATGAAATTATTTTATTAAATGACTAAAAAATTTCATAGCATTAATAAACTATTTTATTAATGATTAATTACAAAATTTAGAATAAATTTTAATAAAATTCTATCAGTGCAAGTTTTTTAAACATTTTTTTATATGAAAAAGCACCCAAAGCTTACAAATTTCCACTTATTTTTTCTTGGATTAAAAGATCAAAGAAGTTTCTTAGTAGATTGAAAGTTCTAAAAGACTTTTTATTGACTGCCAGAGGGATCATAAATAAGGCTAGAGGTTACATGTGCAACCGGATTCTTATACAGTGAACTTTTTAAATGTCAGTTTACGGGTCTAGAACTGTAAACGGGTCTAGAATAGTAAACCGTGGAGCAGTGTTTTGGAATGCCAGGCTTTGGTAAAAATTGCATTGTTTCATTAAGCAATAAACCAAAGATTTTATTAAGCACTTTTGTTAGTTAATTTTTTTTATTTTCTCAAAAAATTTTATAGCAAAAAGTTTGTAGTTCCTAGTGGGTGCTTGCTGTAATCTTCGATCCATATTTAATTTTATTTACGCTATATTCTTAAGAACATTTTGAATTTCTCAAAAACTGAAACATTTTTTATGGAAAATTTCCATGCAAGCGATGGATGGCATGCGCCAGAAATGATTTTTTAAAGACACGTAGCCAGTAAATTTCTTTTCATACGTAAATGAACCTGACTGTGCTTAAAATAAATGACCAGCAGTATTTTCTTTTGGAGAACCCTTTAAAAAATCAATAAAAAAATACACTAAAAAGACAAAAATAAAACCCAATTTTTTAAATTTTGTTTTTATTTTTTAAATATCGATTTAAGTTTTTCTTTTTTATTACTTTTTTTATGAATAAATAATAAATTAGGTTTTTATTAATTTTTTTTTCCAGCAACAAACGTGTGTAATAAGTTAGAAAGCCGGCTAACAACTAAATCAAAAGCGAAGTTCATAAACTATTTAAAAAAAAAAAAGTTATATGAATGTGGTTGAGTGTGTGTTTGTGTGCTTTTAATTGGCTACCTGTGTAGAACAAATTTTCTTGTAAAAGAAATTTATAAAAAGGACATTCAATGAAACCAACCATTAACCAGAAGCTTCTGGCAGGTTATCAACTAAATAAATTAAAAAAGGAAATCAGTTTATGATTTAGTAGTTTTGAAAATGTTTTTTTAGCTTTATAAGCTTTTAGACCTAAAGGCCAATGTGGGCAACAAATTGGTGCCAACACTCCTTTTAAGTAAAACTTTTCTGTGGTCTAAGCAATACCGTCAGCCATGCTTTACAAGGCGAAAAAAACAAGTCTCCACAATAGCTGGAGACTATTCTGAGCCTTAACAAAACTGGCTTTAAGCTCTACTTTGAACGAAAAAAGTGAGTCAATTACCATGATTTCTGTCATCTCTATTAAAGAAGAGCAGCTAGTGTTAGAACACATTGTGTGCATTTGCCTAGTGGGTGACGACACTAAATGACCTATTTAAGCAGAAAAACT
This sequence comes from Thelaira solivaga, assembly GCA_947397855.1. Classification (NCBI taxonomy): domain Eukaryota; kingdom Metazoa; phylum Arthropoda; class Insecta; order Diptera; family Tachinidae; genus Thelaira; species Thelaira solivaga. Next base: position 28,120,467 of record OX377614.1, read on the forward strand.
AAGTAAGAGGTTAGAGTGAAAAGCTGTCATTACCTCTATTTGTTTATAATAATTTTTTAAAAATGCCTGTCAGAGAAAACAGACCCATAATTGAAACAACGGCTGTAGCCTCACGAACTGTTATTTCATGTTTTTACATTTCCACAAGTCATGCTAATATACTTTTTCAATTAATTTTTCCACAATATCAACCATTTTTTTTACAAATTTATTTACAAAATTATTAATTTAATTGAATTTTCAAATATTCTTTTGAATTTCTTTTGTTTTTTTTTTGTGCTTGTTTACAAAATTTAATAAAAGTGTGGCAATATTGTTGAGAACATAAACAGGATTCTATTTCACGACTGCTTTCAGCAGCGAGTTTTATATGTCAATTTGAATGGCTCCTGTTCTGTTTCATTATTATGACAGTAATACCCGTCTCAACATAGTCGGACAACAACTTTCGCAATTTTAATTCTACATTAGTTTGTTGCTGATTTGAAATGCATCAAACTAAATGACTTGGGCTATAGGTCTTATTATTGATGTTGTTGGCGAGACGAACACAATAACAAATGACAACGCTGGCCATTAACGCATCACAAATTCCATTACAAAAATTTAGGTTTTTGGGGCTTACTTGGTGAAACCTCAAAACATATTCTTTGTGAGTATCTCATACTGTCTTTTAGCGCAAGATTTCTTGTTGACTCCTGTCTAGAAAGGTAGAAAAGCTTTCACTGAATAAAGTAATTTACTTCATTCAAAGCCTAGAGCTGAAATAGTGAATGCAAGGACTGTATAATAGATTATTTATGTAGCGGTACAATACGACCTACTAATAATAAACATGGTTTTAGGTGAGATATTTGTTATCATAAAAATGTTACCTTGCAAAATAAATACGGGCTTAAAACCTGGCAAATGTAGAAGGCTAGTATGTGACAAATCACTCTTATGTCCCTTTTTTTTCTCTTAAAAATGTTCCATATATTATGCCATTCAAGAATGCTTGCCTTCTATTGCCAAAAAATTTAATAAATAAAATCAAAATCGCTTTCTGTTCTCAGCATGTTACATATAAAAGATGCAAATATGCTACATTTTTTGCACTCTATTTATAAGTAAGGGTGTGATAAGGCAATTTTTTTACAACTTTATCAACTATTTGCTTATACTAAGAAACAAATTATTTTATTTTTGCAAGTAAATATTGAAACTAATAAAAATATGAAAAATTTACTTGTGAAGAAGTCGAGGCGTTCTTCATAAAAATCACTTTTGAAGAAAAATTTATTTTAATTTTATTTTAGTCGCAAGGTTTTTTATGTCATTAAGTATATTAATGCTAAATGTTACATGAAAAACTTATTTTTGTTGTATTGAAACTATAAAGAAGTCGTCACTTTGTACAATTTTAGGTAACCTTTTTTAAAATATCACACAATTTAAAGGCAGAATGTTTCTAAGAATAAACAACGTCATTAGAGTACAGATTTTTAAGCTGTAAAAAATTAATTAACGGCAGCTGAATTCCAAACTTCTGGGTGGCGGCTTAGAGCTAGGTGAAGCATCGATTTTTAAAACATCCTCTGTCGCATTTAAAAAAATATATCTGCTAGGCCAACCCTTATTAAGCAAGTCTTCTAAATATAGGAGATAGAGTTTTTAATTTGTTTTTTAGTTTACAGTACAGAATTCCGACACACCTTGTGGCATCCCCCTCTCGATCTGCAAACAGCAGAGCGAGAGTATGTTTTTACGTAAGGCACAGCTCAGATGAAGAAACGAACGGACGTGCAATACAGCGAGGATTATCTGGCCTTGGCTGAACAGTAAAGATTTACTAGAACTCTAGACAGCCCAATTGAGAAATGTGGTGCCGGCAATAACAGACTACTGCAGTTTTGGCAGTCATGCAAGGAGAATGACTACTATAGAAGTTGTCAACACGAACAAGGAAAATGTGGAACACCTTCTCTACCCTTGCCCTGCCCTGGCGGATCAGTGCAAGCTGTATTACGGAGAGCGCTACCTGCAGGGTCTTAGTATACTGTCGACTATAGGCGTCGGCATGTTATATGGCTTCATTAAGAGTAGTAACTAGTTTAGGTGACGGACTCTTCTTGTTCTTATTCTTTCTCCTACTATCTGCCTGCTTCTTTTCATTATCTATTGCTATCGGTCTTTACTCTTATACAAGTACGTCAGAGGACCCAAGTGAGTCTCTCTTTATTTTTCTCTTTACCTAACCTAAGCTTACTCGTATATTATAACACTAGTAGTTTTATATACATCCAATAGTTTAGCTGTCACGCTAATTAATAATATCCCAGCAATTTTCCTTAAAATAAATTAGAGAATTTTCTGTGACTAAAAAAATTTCAGACCTCCACCAACTCAAATTTTAAAATTATAATTAAATATTTAATGAGAAAAAAAGTAAATGAAAAGTTTAATCAATATGGCAGTTTTCCTAATTAAAAATACAGACGGATGTGTTCTAACAACAAGCTGAGCCGTATGAGTGTTTAAAAAAATAATCATTAAAAATAACTCATACGTTGCGTAAGCCAACACTACAAATTAAATTGTCCAACATTCAAGTAAATTAATTTCTCACACATTAACAATTACAGCTACAGCTGATGGGGGCTTTACACTGTAAGATTTTTCGACAGTTTTATCAAATATTATTTGATTTTGCTCTACGATAAACCCATGAAAATCTTAGTACTTGTATTACAATCAGAACACAAAATTGGATAAATTAAAATTAAAAAAAAAATTTATGAGCTTAAAAAAACTTACAAAACAACAAGTTAAATTCGGCAATGCCTAATCTTTTATATCCTTCACTGCTAAACCAAAAAATTCAAATTTATATTTTTAAATTCGCACAATTTTTTCAATGAAATGGCAAATATTGATTGAAAAATTTTTATTTATTTCTTATTAAAAAACACAATGCAAAAATAAGAGATAGTCAAATTAATGAACTCCTCAGAGGAAAGAGCATCTGCTTATTTGTATAAGCAATAAATGTCTCTACTCACGCTAAGAGCTCACATACCTCAAATATTAAAAAAGAAATTTCTGGAAAGGATATTCAACGAACATGTAAAATAAATTTAATTTTATTTAAATATTTTGGCAAATATTTAATTTTAGATAAAGAAATTTAAATTAAGGGCAAAAATCCAAAAATGCCAAAAAAAAATCCTTTCTTTGAGATTTTTGTATTCTTAGTAGAAATTTAAAAGACACATAAACATGCACTCGTATTTATAATGCTGACTAATATTTTAGTACAAAATTTCCTTTAACCTCTGGCACGTTTGTGTAGCGCATGCATATCGGTTTTATTGGTTGATCGATTTTATATAAATAAAATAAATTTTCTGTTTGTTTTTTGCGGCTTTGCTTGAAATTTGGTACATATAGTCTCTATACTCTAAGAAAAGTCGCCATATACTTTTGGACTGACCACGCCCATTTTCACACATACTTTTTAACGATTTTCACTAGCCACTGTTCAAAAAGCTGTGTGCCCGTAGTTAATTTAAGCCTGAAATTATGCTTTGAAATATTTTATTTACCATTTTGGTTGGCGCCTCTGATAATAATTGTAGTAAAAATATGAGCCGCTTTATAAAGTCGTAAATGGATTTGTTTGGGTGGGTTTTTTGACAATTAAAATTCTGTTTGTTGAGCGAATTTCTCTAAAAGAGGATACATACACTCTATAAGGATACCGACTCACTTAATTAATGACCAGTCCGGACGAGACCGGGCAAAAACATCTAGTTAATTAAATAAAATCAAAAGCATTTGTATACTTGCACTTAACTTGCATTGAACTTGACTGTGTGTAGCTACATAAACACGAGTGCCTGCGTTTATGTATGCACGCATAAAAACAGAAACTAATTAAAAACCAAAATGTCTTTTGTATTTTTTACTTTTTCGGCCATTTCTAATCCGAGTGCTTCGATTTTTTATGACTGTCATTTCTAACAAAACTGTGAACCATAAGTTTGTTGTCCGTTTTTCATTCAAGACAGAAAAAGCAAGGAAAAATAGAATCAATCGCCGCTTTTAATTCATAGATCTGCTATTTAATAAGCGAATGAGCTGAATTTCAAAAGAAACCTGACGACGGCAACAAGTGACAGATTGATATATTAAACTTTTCTGTATGTTGGCCAGGGACTCTAGAAAATTGATTTCAACGACTACACGTACACACAGACAGACAGTTAGACAAGCGGGCATTGCTTATTCGACTCCGTTATTTAAAAGAACCAAGAATATATATATTTTATAGGGTGTCCCATGACAAACTAAGTCGCAAACTTTTTGTTTACAGTGAAGGGTATGAAAAGACTGCAATTTTTACAAAATTAATGTTTATGAGACTTGAAGTTGGGCAGAAAAAGCTAAAAAAAATTTATTTCAGTAATCACTTGTTGCCTTGTAGCAATACACTAGTCGTCATAACGAACCTGTTATAACGTGTAAATGTTTGTTATCAAAAATGCTACTCGTAATAATTGTGTTTTTATTTTTACATTTCAGCCCTACAAAATTCTTATTTGAAACACGCAACGCACGCTTTTTTCCATCCATTAAAAACACTGGGTAAGTTTTTTTTGTTGTGTAATTTTTTTTACATTTTTTACGTTACAACTAAATTAACATTGAACATTTCAGCTGTTGTATTGAAAATGGTATAAGTCCACTTTTTTAAAAAATGAGTCAGCGGTAATTCTAGTAAGATGGTATCTTATCTATATCTTACTCATTATTTTTTTTTAAGTGGACTTATACCAGTTGTAAATATAACAGTTTATTTATTAGTAAATTTGTAGTTTGTATGAAAAAAAGTGTTTGTAGCTTTTGTATGATTTGGCTGACTGACTGCATAGAATAACAAATAAATAATATGTGTCAATTAAAAAAAAAAATAAATAAAAAAATTGTCATATTAATGAAATTTTTAATTGAATCAATTAAACGTTTATGTGAATCAATGAAATATTTAATTAATATTTTTTTTTTAACTGAACTAAAGCAATATTCATTAAATAGTTAATTTATTCAATAAAAAATGTAATCAATATTGCAATTTTTTTATTAAAATGTTTAGTTGGCTTTTAATTTACACCGAGTTTGTAGCTGAGCGATTGTCATACTTCTTTCCTTATAAATTGAATTATCAAAGCTAGATGGTGTATTATTAGAATATTAAGTTATCAATTCCTGGATTCAAATAATTTCAATTAATTCTAAGCATTTCTGGAGTGGAGTGCGGCTAAAGAAAACGATATTCCTTCTATAGTTTCATAAATTAATTGCAAATTGCACTTTGAAAAACGTAACCTGATGCTTTACTTATCTATTAATGAATACCAATAGAATGAAAATAAAAAAAAGCTACACACACATTTACAAAAACATATTGTGACTCTTGAAAAATTAATTTTGAAAGCTCAAAGAAATTTTTAATTGCAAATGTAAGTGGTTTCTGTGCAAGTGATTGATTTTGACATTTCTATTCGCACAAAAAGAAAAACTGTTTCAAAGTGGGCCACAATTTTTTTCTGAAACTCAATTTTTTTAATTAGAATTTTCATGTAAAATATTTTTAGAGAGTTTTTTATTTAAATTCGAAACGAGCAAGGATTTTCTATATAGAGAGCATTAAGGTCAGTGTAGAGTTTATTTCAATTATATCTAATTCAAGTGTACTGCTTTCATTTCAACATTATTAATTTTCCAGGTTAATTCCCTGTTGAAGTCCCTGCAGAGATATTTAAATTGCCTATTGCCCGTGATATCATTTGCCCATTAATCAGTTTGGGTAAGTAAGACTTCTCTCCTTGGAGAGTAAATATTATAAGAAAACAGAAAAGAACTCACTTGGGTCTCCTGATGTGGTCACTTTGTGATACCTGTATATGAAGAAAATGAAGAAGAACAGCGATAGATATATATGGTCTGCCAAATAACTTTTTTTTTGAAAATGCTATAAAAACATCGAGTGTAGCTTCGGCTGTGTGGCACGTAGCGCCGTCCTGTTGAAACCAAATGTTGCCAATATCCTCCTCTTCAATTTTTGTGAACAAAAATTCGTTCAACATGGCCCGATAACGATCGCCATTGACTAACGGCCACTCCTTGCTCATTTTCGAAGAAAAATGGCCCAATTATACCTCTGGACCAAAATCCGCATCAAACAGTGACTCGTTTTGGGTGCGTCGGCTTTTCAATGTATGCGTGCGGGTTTTCTGTACCCCAAATGCGCCAAGATCAAAAGGAGCTTCATCTGAAAAGATGATTTTTTTGGCAAAATCGGCATCTTCTGTACGTCGATCGCAGGCCCACTTAGCGAAGCGAAAAACTTAGCGAAGCGAAAACACAACCATATTCTTTCAGCGGAAGGATAAAACTAATTATCTGTCAAATCAGACATGAGCTAAGTGTTACCATTCACAAAATAAGCACTAGTTGAAAAAAAAACGTTCGATGGCGGACCCTATATAAGAGTGAAAATACCCACAACTTATTTTTTAGTAAGAAAAGAAAAAAAAAGACTTCTTCAGCGGCGCTCTCTGAGGTAGAGAATGTGTTCCACAGCTTTCTTTTCTTTCCCGTCATTTGATGGCAACCTAATTATCTTAGCATGTTTGCCAAAAATGCAGGGACCTGTTACTACTGCCAGCACATTTCTCAACTGGGCTCTACGGAGTCCCTGTACAAGCTCCGCTGCATCCAGTCTATACCAGATCATTCTCCGTCCTTTCATTCGTCCTTTCATGTAAACCAAAGGACAACTTATACGTCCGAAGAAGAATGTAAACTTACAGCCCAAGACTTATTACGAATAAAAATTCGCCGGAGTCCTTTAAATTTTCCCTTTTCTCTTATCATAAATAAAATGTTTGCCTTTTTCAACATAGAAAGTTTTCTGATTTAGGGAATTTGTTCTTAAAGGCCAAAATTTTCCTAGGAAAGAAATAACTGCGGAATATTCATGATTCGGCTGATCGTAAATTTGAAATACCTGCTGTTGTGGGATGTATTAATGGTACCCTTATCAATATTGTATCTCCAAGGCAAAACAATTCCCCAGCAAAAATTAAAAAAGGAGAATTTTTCGAAGTAAATATTTTTCTATGTTATCAATCTCAACTGAATAACTTAAAAATTTATTTTTCATAGGAGTCATTCATGATGGCAAATATGTGAAATACGAAAAAATTACAAAGGAAAAATTATGCATGATAGAGGTGGTTATCGCTTCCAAAAATAAGGATCCTAGAATGTTTTTTTTTTGTAAAGGTCGTTAATTTGAATTAAAATTATTTTAATCAATATTTACCGTTTCCTTTTTATATAATTTTTTTTTTAATTAAAAATATGAATATTTGCTTACTACAGTGCAGGGTATATGAGAATCATAGCCGGATTTAACTTAATTTGTACAAAATTGTTTTCTTTGTGGGTGAGTGGATTTTTTTTCTTAAAACTGAAACGTAAAAAAAAAGTTTTCTATATTCAAGTCAACAACAAAGTGTCCTTAAACTATTAAGAAACTCAAAAGGGAACAACTTTAATTTAACAAAAAAAATATCACACCCATAGAAAGATTTTTCCATATTTTTTTTGTTTAGTTTTCTGTTTAGTTTGCATGTCTGGGGAACATAAAAAGTAACAAAACACTTTGTAAATTAAGTTGACAATTAAATGAAATATTTTCTCCTTCTTCGTTTTCTCTTCTTTTTGTGTATTAAAAGCTAAAAAATTAATGTGCGCAAGTGTTTGAAATTTTATTAAGACAATTATTTTGTAGTTACGTGTTATTGTTCTTGTGTTGTTGAAATATTTTTTTTCAAATTCCTTAACAACATAAAAAAATAAATTTTATATTCACTCGTAGTTTGAAGTACTTGGCCAACTAAAAGTGACAAAGCAAGGTTATTAAACAATTTGATTTCAAGTCATTTATGTTAAGTTTTGAATAACACTGTGCTACAGTTATTGTTAGTGAAGTTTGAAAAGAAAAAAAATTTGTTTTTGGTAACTGCTCGTCAGTTAGTTTGAAAGATGTTAAAAAAATGTAAACAAAGGGGTTCTGAATTGTGACAATTGATAGTGTCTGTAATTTAATTAGTTGGTTTAGCCAAATCACTGAAGGAATGAAGCAGCACTTTTAAATGGCTTTGTGCCCTCTTCTTTGTTTAAAAAAATGAAAAAGGGAATAGTTCATTCATTTAGTTCAATTCTGTGAATGGTAATAATGTAAATGAATATTTTTCTTTCGTTCGCTTAAGTCACCTGCTAATTTAGTTCGTTCGCTCGTTGATATGAGGGCCAGCAAAAGTGCACTGTGTCATATTACATACAAATTCGTTTACTTCAAGTGAAGGAATAATACAAGGAGACTAGTTCGTTCACAAATTATCCAAGCCAAATGATGAAATTGCTTTCTCAAATTAGTTGAGAAAGACTGTTAACGATACGCGCTATAGATCAATGATTGTCAATTTCTTCTGTAGGTCCAGATGACAGCAAGGGTATTTCATGTGAAGCGGACAGCGAAAAAAATGAGGTCGTAGAATTTGTTTATATTTGGGGGCATGAAAGCAAATACATAATTTTTTGTAATCATGTTTATTTTTCAAGTTATGTACCTTTGAAATATAGTAATAATTGACATTTAGAGTTTTTTTAAGTATATTTTGCAATAGGAAAAACTTTTTTTAAAATATCACGCTTTCGATAGAAAAAAAATTAATTTTAAAAAATTAAAAAATTTTTAATTCCAAAACCGGAAGTAAAAATTTCAAATAAGATTTTTAAACACATCAAGCATTTTTTTTAATTTTTTTATTTCAAAAAATAGATCTAAATATACTAAAAGTTTCATAGTTACATGTATGTCACTAGTGTATGTCAGCTGGTAAGCAACAATTTCGATTAGTTATTATAATTTAGATAACCATACATTTGAACAGAACTGTTAGTACGTAGTAAGAAGTAAAAAAGTTATGGGAAAATCTATTATCACCAAATAAAACTTATACTTCTGCCAGAAAGAGATAGAAGCATGATGCCGCGCCATTTTGTTTTTCCGGTTTTGTTTTATTTATTTCTCTGACTTTGTAACGACTTGTGCTCATTTTTCGCAGGTAACAATTTTTAATGCCTCCGTACAGTGATAGCTTTTTGTTTTATTTATTTTGAAAAATTAAAACTTTAAGAAAAATTTCTACAAATTTAATGCAAAAGTGGAAATGTCCAGCAAATGTTTATGTGTGTGCATCCTGCAGCAAACGAATTATAAATGAAATGCCTCCAGTAGCTAGTGGAAATATTGTGCATCATCAAGTGAACCTTTACAGAATACCCTAGACGAACCATTCATTCCCGCACAAACATTCAAACATCAGCTGCCATAAACTAGTTTGTAACATCACACTCAGTGCGACATGCATGTACATTAATTTACCTATCTTCCGGACTAGTAACTATCCCACTATGAAACTAGTATATTTAAAGTATACTTTGACCTATTTTTTGCATTAAAAATATTTAAAAAAAAACTTGTCGAACTTTTTCAAAAGGTATTAGAAATTTTTACCTACAGTTTTGGAGTTAAATTAAAAAGGGTAAAAGAAAGATTGTGAAGCTTAAAGTTAAAAAAAAAATTTTCCTATTAGAAAATCTACTCCAAAATGGAATTTCATTTAGGATTAATTTTAAAGGCTAATCAATCAATAGGCAAACACGAAAAAACCTGCTGTTTTGTTTTGATTTTGTTTTTCATACTCTTTAATTACATTTATGTTTATACCCGATAGGTGTTCATATGTGAAAGAGAAAAGAGAATTAAAAATATAATATTTCTATTTGCTTTGTATAGTGTTGGTTGAAAAATTTTGTTTATTTGGTTCAAAGTCTACTTTTTTAGTCTTTTTATTTGCCTATTGACTAAAATACTCATTTGGTCGATTTATATTCAAGAATTTAGCAAGACTTGGGAGTAATCTACTGAAGATTCACAGTTGTGTGTGATGATACAGCTTTCCCTCGTAGTACTTGTTGTAATAAGTAAACAAGTTTTTCTAAACTTTCCATGGGAATATTATTTAGCAAACCAACATAATTGGAATTAAGCACGAATAAAGATTACATTTTGTTAAAAAATATTAATGATTTGATTTTAGAAAAAATTAATCGTAAAATAATCTTCACATTTTTTCCGCTCTCCGCTTCAAGTGAAATGATCCACCAGCTTTCCATATAAAATCTGTGGAACAAAAACTCAACTTCTTTAAAAGATGTTCGTATTAAACTTTGTTTCATTTAACAAATTGTTATTATTTTAGTTTCATCACTAGAAAATTAACAAACAGCTTCGCTTACACCATGCAACAAATTAAAAAACAAAAATAAAATCTGACACTTAATAACCAAAATTTTTTCTTTAATCTGCTATGATCGCCAAACTGTAAAAATGATTTGTATTTCAAATTCTATGACTAAGGGCCTTTTCAGCTCAATGCATAACTGTATTGAGAAAAAGAACAATATACGAAAATTTGGCAAAATTAGCTTTCCTTCGCCTTTAGCTGAACAGTAGCACGATTCAGTACCTTTATTGCATCGAAAAAAATAAATATAACGATATTTTATCGAATTTGGTATTCGGTGACTTTCCGAAAAATATTTGATACAATGGAAAAATTCTGAATACCGAATTCGATAAAATATGGTTAAGCTTGTTAAAATTACTGAATCGCACTACAAGTCCTGGAAAAAAAATTTTCTTTTTTTGGAAAATATGCGAGTTATCCGATTTTGTAGCAAAATATGGCATACGAGTATAATCCTCATACTTTTTTGGCTTTAATTTGTTTTGTGCTGATATGAGTTACCGAGTTATCGAGAAAAGTGAACATACAAAATGGGTTTTAAAAACAATTATGAAATTTTTGACATTTGAAAATTCATTAAATAATATAACGTACCCAATACTAGCCAGCTTTGCTATTTAATACTAAAGCCGCTTTAAATAGAAATAATTTTAACAAAAAAACACTACAAGCTGATTTTTTTATCATTAAAGTCTAGATACTCAGTTTGGGAAAAATATTAAAATTTCAATAATTCCGTTGTGTCAGCAATTAATTCTTATTTAAAAAAAACTGCCAGAGAATTTGGCGGCCATTGAAATATTGTTAGATGATGTATTTCAAACATCTTTCACTCGTTCCAGCAAAATGTGCCCAAGTAGAAAAATACTATTAGCTTGAACTGAACGACATGTGGTTTTGATAGGACGGCGCTATGTGCTACACTGATTATGTCACCTGGGATATGCGTAATCGTCTCACATGACGATCAATTTGGGGGTCGCAGGTTTGAGTCCTGCCATAGCCCTTGGTGTTTTCTGCAGACATGCAAAAAACTAACAGAATCTTTCGCTTTTAATTTTGCTAAATCTTATGTTGTGTGTGTGTGTGTTTTTTTTTTTTCAAAGCCAAATTTGTAATATGAACTTCTTCCTCTAGTCTCTTTTATTACTAATTTTGCTTGTATAAATGAAATTCCAACATCACAACTGAATATTTAAATTGTAAAAAAATTTCACTCTCGCAAAGTGTCAATTGAAAAAGAATGGGTCATAATCATAGTCACACTAAAGTCGATATTTTTTTAAAAACGACTTTAAATTCATATAATTCTTATGAACAAATGTCAGTTCTTAGTAAAACCCTACTTTTTTGTGACTATGATTATGGCCCATTTTTTTTTAATTTTATTTCGATAGTTTTTTTTTACAAAAACAAATTAAAAAAAAATTTTTTTTGTATTTAACTTTTAAAAAAATAAAATTTGTAGCTCTATTTTTAAATTTAAAAAACAAAACTTACCTTTTGGTGGCGATGAATGATAATATAATCCTTGAAATCTGCGCCTACGTTTTGGTGGCATGATATGTGTGTGTGTTGAAATTTAGCGGACTCTTTATTAAAAAAAAAAACTGTAAGCCCAATGAAAATTAGTAAAATCCTTTCTATTTTAAATACTCATCACAAAAATTCCGTTTTATTTAAATGAGGAAGTTTGACATTTTTCCTTTTTATAGATTTTATTTTCACAATATCAAACTAACAACTGCCACTTTTTTTTTAATTTTATATTCTTTGTATTTTTTATATAAAAATCGTGCTCGAGGATAATTTGTCACTCACCCACTTATTCATTTGCAATGCCTAAAGTATAATTTAAATTGATTTTTTTTTTAGGTTTTTAAAAATTTATGTTTTATTTCATTTTGTTGTTTGTTTTTGCTGTGTTTTAGAAAACTTTGCTATATATTTTATAATGTATATAATTATGTTTAAATGGTCACATACACATGACCAAACACGCATACACTCGTCTGCTGCTTTTACACTAGTTTAAGTAAAATGGGCCACCAAAACAATGCACCCAATTAAGCCATAAAAATTAGAGTCACTAAATCAAAAAAAAAAAACAAAACAGATAAAATCGCAGCCAGCAAATTATTATTATTTATCAACATTAAAATTATTTGTTTTATTTTACTAGGAATTTCCCCCATTTAGGGGTCTTTCAATTTTACTAATTTTATATTTTTTTATTCCCTTTTATTTAATTTGTTGGCGTTTACATTTCCTCGAACCGTGGGCATTGAAAGTCTAAAACAAAATGACAGTTATTTGCCTTAAAAAAATAATCATTATTAACTTGCGTTTAGTTCGAAAGCTAAAGCTTTTGAATAATCATTCTTTATTTTATATAAAAAGTACGACAACACCAACATACTGCTGACATTTACATCTTTTTCTTCCTTTGCTGGTGGTCATTTGAATGCGATAGTGTAACAGCAAAAGGAAACGAATGTTCTTGTGAAAAATTTCAATGCACATTGAACTACTTACTGCTCTCGTTTGTGTCTTATGTGTGTATGCGGGAGTATCTTCTAGAGGTTGTGCTCTTTTCTCTCTTTAATATTTTTCATAAATTATTTTCACTTAATTTTTTATCAATTTTTGTTTGTTGTTATAGCCAGCATATTGCATTCGTACGAGTATGTAATTAGCCTTAATGACAGTCATATAGGAGTGAATAAGAACCACAAAAACCATAATAAAAAAAAGCAAATAAAATGTGATTCATTAAATGAAAAAGTTACCAAAAATAAAACTTGAAAAAGAAAATTTCTAATAAAAATAACTGGCTGCTTAAATGTCGTATCAAAGATTTCACTAAGAAATACAATTAATTTGAATTAAAAGTCAATGCGCTAACCGCTAAGATAATTTATTCAATATGCTAAATTATATTTGGGCGGTCCTCAGAGAGCGTATGTAAAAATTTTTAAAGAAATCTGTGTGCAAATAAAATTTTAATTGTTAAAAAAAACTTCTTTATAAACCACCACAACCAAAGTGGTAAATAAAATATTTCAAAGCACAATTTCAGGCTTAAATTAAGTACAGACACAGTGTCTAGTGAAAATGATTGAAAAGTGAACGTAAAAATAGGCGTGGCAGGTCCAAAAGTCATTAGAGTATAGAGACTATTTGTACCAAATTTTAGACAATTCCGTTGGACAATAAAAATTTGTATAGCGAACAAACACTCCAACGTCTGCAAAGTAAAACAAAAATCCATTGCCATACACACAGAAAACAACTTTGGTTGTGAGAACTGAATTTGTTAGCAGCCAAAAATTCATCTGTGATAAACGAACTTTTTTAATTACCAAAATTTAAATTCTATAACGCAATACAAAAGTGGGTTTATTACAATTTTAATTAACGCAACTATCACAACGGAATTTGTAAGTGGTAGCAAATTTAGTTCTTAAAACCGAAGTTATTTTCTCAATGTAGATCGCTTTTTTTAGTAGAAATTAAATCACCATTAGCTTCATTGTCAAACACATGATTTAAGGAAGCAAAGCTTACAAAATTTCCTGTGTACAGCAAAGTGGAAAAGTCAGACCATAAAATTATAAAAATATTATTGTTCGAAACAACATTGGCATGTTAGCACACAGCACAGAAAACAACTTCGGTTGTGATAACTGAATATATCACTAATTTAAAATAAATCACTTAATAAATCTTTGTAGTTGTAATAACCGAAATTCGATAATACAGCTTAGTTGTTTTGATTGCATATCCTAATTTTCTTTGTCACAACTAAAAAATTGGATTAACCCAATTGAATTTTTAAATTCATACAACCGAAATTGTTTTCTCAGTATAAAAACACATAAAGTTGTAAAAATCTTTTCTTTTTTATCCACTAAACATTGAATTTGAATTAAGCTCTTTCCTGAAATGCTGACGCTTTCTACCTTCTAAAGGTTCATACAAAATGCAATCAATGAGCTTGACTAGATTCAACTTGACTTTTTCCATTTAGTAACTTGTTGCTAAGTGCCTCGATGTTGGCTAAGATCAGCCATAAACATCAACGGTTTGCCCCTCACTAAATGATCTCAACATCCATAATAATCTTACATTGTATTAAGTACTAAAAACAATTAGGCAGACTTAGAGACCATTGCACTTTAGGTTTATGTTAAAAGGAGCAGACAGACTGCAAAGCTAACAAGGGGGTTCATAGCATGTTCTTAACATCACAATCCTTATTTGGCGAGTCTCTTTCTTGTACTATGAGAGAGAAAAAAACTGGGGCCAAATGTATTTCAAATGGAAATTTCTCTCGATTTCTTTCTCATTGTGTATGTCTAACTGGACTTGATAAACGTTACGCCTTTACTACGGCATAGCATAACATTCCATAAGGTTGAACTGAGTTCTACAAGAAAAGCTACCTAAGACTCTTCGAGAAAGTTTGGCTAACTGCACAATTTATCAGTTTGGAATAGGAAATTTGCAAATCAGCCTCTACAGGTTTTATGGTTTGTCTGATGGAAACTCAGAACATAAGCTTTGCAACTGGCCGTCCTCACCTTAGAGACTTTTAGAAAATTTTTTGTCCTTTCGCAAGAGAAGTAAGTCAACTCTCATTCAATAAATAAGGGTCTCGTGATACCATACTATTTTATTAATTATAACAAGAATAAAGCTCACCTCTCCTTACCTTATCTCAATCGAAATCTAAAAATCTTATCAAGTGACCTTTTGCTATGACTTTCTTACATGTTAAAGCGATTAGTTCATGTCATACAAAAAGTCTCAAACTGAGATGGCAGCCTATAGCCTGTCGACTGTATTAAAAAACTTCATAATTATTAATTCAGTTGTGTGTTTGTGTTTAATTTTCTTAAATTATCTTTTATAGGTTACAGCGCTAAGAAAAGAAAATAAAATGAGGACTTTTGTTGGCATTTTAAGTACTCAAAATGCCAATTGATTTTAATTCAATAGTGTGAGCTATATGCTAACATTTGTGTGTATGTTTATGGTGACCTGTAAAAGTGGGTTAATTAATAAATTTTTATAATCCTTTGAATCCTTTGTTGTATCGTTTTTCTTATTTCAAAAAACACGCAAAATCTATTAAGTTTGTGTGTTGTTGGTGTGTTTGTTTTTCACACACACACAGACACACATGCATATACCTTCCACACACATACCCACTGCCGTTAATTGTGTCACTCAATTTGAATTTGAAATTTTTCTATTCTTTATTAAGTTTCAGGCACAGGATGAGAGAGAGAAAAAAAAAGAAAAGAAGGAAATATTAAATCAACTTTACCTTGAAATTATTGAAAATTCATTCATTTACTTAAAGTAAAAATTTTTATTAAAATTCCTTAAGGATGTTGTTGTTAATTATGATGGAATTTTATAGAAAACAAATTAAAAATTTTTTTTTATTGAAAAACACAAAACTTGTCCAGAGGCCAAATTGCCATGATTGCAATATAATTTTCGAATTTGTTTAATACAAATTGATAAATTTGAAAAAATTTCATTCAAAAAGCAACATTTAAAAAATAAGTTCCTGCTCACTCACTTTTGACTCAGTTCAACCTAAATTTCTTAAAATAATTTCTGTTATTTTATAAAAACATTCATAAACTAACCGCACTATAACAGAATTAAATTTTGTTTGCTATAACCGAAATCCGGTGGCCACAACTACCAAATTTTATTGTCACAGTTATAATGTTTTTAATTATAACAAAATTTAGTCTCAAAACTGACGTCTGTTTTGTTAATGAAATTCGCTTGTAACAACTCAAAACTTCTAATTATCACAACTGAATTTTTAAATAGTAATAAATTTAATTAACAAAAGTGAAGTTTTTTTATATATTTTTATATATATACTGAAGTTGTTCAAGTACCTGCAAGAAGCCCAAAGAACTCCAAATTAGTAAAGGTCTAGGCTATGAGCTTAGATCTGCTAACTACTAATTTAAATTAACATTAACTCACACAAATATTGATTCAAATTATTCAATTTTTATTACCGAAAATTGGTGACTACAACTAAAAAAATTCATTTTGCACAACTCATCTTTTGAACGATAACAAACACAATTCTCATAAACGAAGTTTTTTCCTTGCAAGTTCTCTTCGAAATTCACTAGCTACAAGGTGGGCCAAAAGAAGTCATCCAATGTTGTTTGGCTCTCATTTTTTTCTAAATGAAAATAAAATGTGTGCCGTTGCTCCGTCTTCCAGTCCTAATTCATTCAATTGCGTCAGAAAAAACTCGGTTAACATGACCCTATAGCGCGCATCGTCCACTGTTGTCGTTTGACCAGCCCGATGACTCCTCCAGCGCGAACAGCGCACCATTCAGTCACTTTGAGCGGGTGTAATGGGTGCTCGTGCATCACTCGTGGATTTTCGGTGCCCCAGAAACGATAGTTTTGCTGGTCCCTCCATGGCTTGTCCACTTGTATTCTACATCAGTCTAGTTTACAAATTTTAAAACAGATTTGACATTGGCCGCCATTTGCAAAAATAAGAGCATCTTCCAATAGGGTGATTTCTTTTAGCCCACCTTGTACAATTAAAATAATTTGATTTTCACAACTGATATTTTTAATTTGATTTTTTTTTTTGGTTTGTTTTAATTAGCGAAATTCGGTTGCTACAAGTAAAAAAATTCGATAATCCCAACTGAATTTTTGAACGGTAAGAAATTTATTTAACAAAAGTGAATTTTATTTTATATATTTTTTTGCTTTTATTACCAAAGTTCGGTGAATACAACTTAAAAATTTTTATCACAACTGATATTTTTAATAGTATTTTTCACAATAGAATTTTCTTTTTTGTTAATTTTTTTTTTAAAATCTCAGGTTTTAACGAAAGATTAAGGCCCCCAAAATGCTATTGTTTTTGTCTGTATATTAAATTAACCGGTGGTACTTGAAGAAGTCAGTTAAAAAAAATCAAAATTTTTTAAAGTGATTTTTTGTTTTAAACCGGATAAATAGACTTAATTGTTTCGTTTACTATTTCCTTAATTTAAAAATGTAATTTAACGAAATTGTTCCTCACGCATAATAGATTTTCATTACACGTATGACCCATCTTCAGTTTAGACTTTTAAAATTTTCAAAATAATTAAACACTTTTTTAGTCTTATTGATTTATGTGACCATTTTCGTTTTTGTTGTTACTCTACTTTAGAAATTTAACCAAGTGAAATATTCTCTTACACTATTTTCTTGCTTGCAATTATTCGTTTTAAATTTACACAATGACCCTGGCCATTTTAACATGGTCAATGTCCTTTGCAAGAAATGCAAATTTATGCAATTTTTAGCTTTAAAAAAGTAAACGAAATCATCATGTGGTCGTTTCAAGTATTACGCTAAATACGAGTATATTTTACACACATACTTTTCTCAAGTGGGTTACAAGTTTACTATTTACACACACACACTCTCAATAAAAAAGAAAAGAAAAAGAGTTATTAGCACAGCTTTCTGCTTTAAAGTTTTTTTTTACGTTTAAATGTTTGTGTTCTTCTTAAAATCGTCTTTTGAGTTCGCGTATCCTTTAAAGACTGTGTCATGTTCGTTTATGGTCTGGGTGTTTTATCAAATTTTCTCTTTTCATGAATTGTTTTTGTTTTAGCTTTTTATTGCAGACATGTTGTAAAAGTAAAGAAAATTTACAATTAAATATAGCACAGAGAGAGAGAGAGAGAGAGAGAGAGTGTACATAAACCTAGTGCTTGTACTTACGTGCCTGCAATTGATGTTTTGATAGTGTGCGGTTAGTTTGTGTTAGTAGATATTGAAAAGCAGTGCAATTTTTTCAGAGGTTTTGTGTGAATTCACCAATTAGATGAATGTGGGTGTGAGTGGTATGTGATACTGGGCTCGGGAATAGTTTTAAAGAATTTTTTTTCCATTGATATTAACCCATTACTAGCCATGATTCACATACAAAAAATCAGACAGCCTGCAATAAAATGCGTTCTACTTTCAACAGTTTCTAAGCTAATGAGTCAGCTTCTTTCAGCTTTTTTGTTAAACATGAGACCAATATGAGTGAGGAATAGCCTTTAATGGGTTAATATTATATTTGTGGCCGTCCTAGAAGATCTTTTGTGCAACATTGATATACATTTTTATTTTAAAAAGTTTTAATTTTATTGCAAGCAGCAGGATTTTTAAATCTACCAAAAAATATTTAAAATTGATACCGAAATTCATCCGTTATTGTTAAAGGTTCTTACAATCCTGCCAGGTCTTTCAAGCCAAGCAAAAATTTCCTATACTTTTCAACTAAAAAAATAGAATTTGCAAAACTAAATTTGATTACAAATTATGAAAAAAAAACACGTAGAACAGCAAAACAGCTTTGAAAGATCTTAGCCTTTAAAGTTTT
Organism: Thelaira solivaga; assembly: GCA_947397855.1. Taxonomy (NCBI): domain Eukaryota; kingdom Metazoa; phylum Arthropoda; class Insecta; order Diptera; family Tachinidae; genus Thelaira; species Thelaira solivaga. Next base: position 28,139,330 of record OX377614.1, read on the forward strand.
ACGATTGCTGTAGACAACATGTAAATTCTCAACTTGTAAAAAAGAACTTACTAGGCGAAAGGGAAAATCAATTACTGAAGAAGCCGAATCACTGTAAAAGTTTTATTAACCCATTGAACGTATTAACCCAGAGACTGAACGAAATTAAACACTACTTTGAACTGAGTGTCTTAATATTTCTAAAAAAATTTTATATAATTTCTAATTAGCTTGTGGACTCAATTATCACACATATAAATTTGGTATGGCACAGAAGGATTCCTCATTATGCTGTCTAGACTCTAGAAGAACAGGAGATATTAAAATATGTATAATTTGTTTACCCAGGAACCAAAAGAAGTAATAGAAGCGGCTACCTAGTCATTGAGATACTGGGCTTAGAACTTTTTGGCTACACTCACGAAAAACCCGAAATTTTATTTTTCTCATAGATCTCTACGCAGTGTCACATGCTTCCATTAAAAAAAAAAAAAAGAAAAAAACAAATTTCAGTAATGGATACTCAACTTTTTACACCACTTATTACAGGAAATTTGTAGCAAACCAAAAGTCGGACCCTCGTTTTTTTGACTGCACCTCCACTGCAACATGAACTAGTTATTTGAATTTATTTCTGTTTTTCTGACTATACAACGACTTAAGCTACGGTCACAGTAAACAAATATTTGTCGAAATAAGAATAACCACTATGTCATCTTCATATATTCTACTAATATTGTAAAGCCGAATGTTTGTGAGTGTGGATGTTTGTGAGTGGGATGTTTGTTCCTCTTTACAATAATTTAGCTTATACATCAGAATAACACATAGGCTATAATTTATACGGATATTGTGTAAATTGTCCAAAATATAATGATCGGCGACATGTTTTGGCGTGCGCCGCAAATATCGTTGAAGTTACGCATATATAATGCATGAACGATATGTTTATCATAAATAGTCCTACAAAAAAAGTCAGCGACAGCATATGTGGAAGCAATTATCGTCAAAATAGTGAACCATAATTAGAATAGAAATTGATAACTTATTTCTAATACATATTTCTTAGTAATTAATGACTGTATTTATTTGGTTCGTTTTTTTAATAATTAAAATTCTATTTGCAAAGGGATGTCGCTAACAATTGATACAAACGCTTTCTAAGGATACCGACCGGGCCGGGTAAGACTGGACAAAAACATCTAGTGTTTATATAATTTCAAAAAATATTTTAAATAAATTTAATTTTTTATTAAAATAAAACATACTTTATTTATTATATTTTTTAATTAAGTTTTTGTAATACAAGTCATGTTAGACTATAAAAATATTTGCCAAAAAAAATAGTGGTTACGCTTATTACGAGAAATATTTGTGTAATTAATGTGACCGTAGATTAAGTCAGTATGATTAGCAAAATTTAATCTTTGTTCCTGCTTAATTACAATTTATGTTGGTGTGCAAAATGCATAGAAAATCTCAAAAAATTGTTTACTTAGTACAATAAACACTAACCGCCAGTTTTTGACTTCGTATTTCAATCGAGAATTAGTTGATTGTCGTTTTGAACTTAAGTGGCACATAATTACAGTTTCAGTTTTTCAGTCTTAAATGACTGTTCTTATTTATTTTCGACAAAAGTGTGGCAGCATTATGAATTATTAAAAATTAATCCAAAAAAACAGCTGTGTCAAAGCAAAAAAATTATAATAAAAAAGTAATATTTTGAAAATGGAAAAAACAACATTAAACCAAATGAAAAGAACTGAAAATTTTGTTTCAGCTGAAGTTCACTTTTTATTGTCTGCTGTAAAAAAATACAGCAGCATAATTGAAAGCATTATTATTACTTATTGTTTTTTATTACATTTATTAAAATAAACATAATAACATTTTTTGTACCAGATACACAAAAAAAAGTCAAAATCATAAGTTTAATATGTGCAACTTAAGTGGACTTTAAATGCCCAAAATTGGCCATTTAAATATGATTTAAGTTTATAGTTAAAAACTCAATTTTGTATCTAAATGGAACTTAAAGTTCAAATGACACTTAAGTGCGAAGTCAAATACTGGGCATAAGAGGGAAAGTATATATATGCAGCTGTTTCATCAGACACTACTCTGAATCTTCAGTGGATTACTCATTATACCAATCGATCAAATGAGAATTTTAGTCAATAGACAAACAAATAGATAAACAAAAATTTTTAACCAACATTGCAAAAGAAAAAGAAATATTTTATGTTGTCAGTAAGATTATTTATGAATTACAATAATGTTTTAGTATTTTGTAAATAGAATTTAGTTTTTGTATTATTTTCCCAACTGGGAAAAATTAGTAGGTAGATCTTTCGACAAGACTGCTCAAACTATTTACAAGCCATAAATGATCCTCAAAGCTACAAATTATACTGTAAGAGAACACTTTAAAAGGAGATGTAAAGGCCGGGGGGCTACTCTGTATTGTGATGCGAAAGCTTAATGTTTTGTGTGTGCTCTTTGGTTACCGTAAGATATTTGTGTGTATAAAACGACGTTGACATGCGTTCACGCATTACAGAGCGGGCTACTATCAGCCAAATGCAAAAGGTAAAGAATCAAAACCATTAAAGATTCGATTTTGTAACATGTTTTTCGTATCGCTATACAAGTAACCATTTAACCGGTAGCTTGCCATGAACTGAGAGCTGCTTAGTAGGTAGAATGAATCATTCACCCTACGCTACTAAGCTTCTTGTGTTCATTAGTGAGTAGAAGGAATCATTTACCGTACGTCACTCAGTTTTAATGTACTCTACCAAGGTCCTTATACGTGCATAGTGTTTTTAAGTAAGTAAACGATAAGTTTTATAACGTCTTAAAACGAGTTGTTTTTCTTTTTGTCTTCTGGCTGTCCTACAGCAAGAGCATACTGTCTTGAAAGTACCATTCTGACCGCCGCTGCTCTACCCTACTAACCAGCGGGAACGTGTCGTTACAAATTCTTCCTTCTTTGAGCTAACATTACTTACTTCCAAGGGGCTGTACGCTCAGGCATACTCACGAAATTTCTTATGTGTTTTCATAAAAAAAATTGTGTAACGGACACTGCTCACTATAAGAAATTCTTTTCTTTTTGTTTAATTGCTCCCAAGTGGCTATGCAGATTTTAAAGTTTTTTTTTTTTTGCAATCTTTGGAAACCTGCATTCTAAGCGCCACTAACCTTCACGAAAAAAAACTTTTGCCAAACACACTCACGAAATTTGATTTTTCTATTCATAATAATTTTAAATATTCATGACTGCTTTAAATTAAAAAAAAAAAAATTAATTGTCAGCAGACCAAACAGACCCGTTTCTTAGATTTATGTTGTTTATCAAATTATAAACTTCATACCCTGATTTCATATAATATTTTCCATAATAGTTTTTGTGTTTTTCTTTTTGCTGTTTTTTTTTAAATCAGTTATCTAACAGTGTTCTATTCTAATGGCATTTCTATGTTAGCGTGCTGTTGACTTTAAAGTCTTTGGGTGTTGGTGTAAAAAATATAAACGTTTAGGTGGTGATTGAACTACAAAACCAAAGCTTTTGTTAATAACGAATTCCTTACCAACACTGTATGTCAATGGCCTAAATAACAGAAATTTATGGCATTAGCAAAATTATTAAATTGATAAAAAAGGCCTTATATACCCTTCAGGGTTATAGAAGAATTTTCATATTTTTAAAAACTCACTTCTTTGGCAAATATTAAATAAATATATTTATTAAAAAAGCTTTGCACTGACATGGCAAATATTGATTAAAATAGTTTTAATAAAAAACACGATCTTCACAGAAGAAAAAGTCCGCTCTGGGGACCTTATTTTTCTAATCGTGATTAGAGCCGCCCCCGCACATACGTTAAATACTTAAAAATTTATTTCTGAAGAAAATATTTATTTAATTCGAAATTTTTGGCAAATATTAAAAAAAATATCCTGAAGTTATATTTTAATTTGGGATAAAGAAATTCAAATTAAAAGCTAAAATGCATAAAAAAAGTCCTTTCTGTCATCAGTCTTTCTTTAAGATTTTCGTAGTCGTAGTAGACATTTAAAAGACACACAAGCATACACAAGTATTTATAGTGCTGGCCCTACACACTCAAGTCCACTAAAGTTTTAGTGCAAAATTTCGTTTAACCTTTGGCTCGTCTGTGTAGTGCATTAACTGATTATATTGGTTTTGTTGATTGATCAATTAATTGAATAAAATCAAAAGCATATTGATATTTGCATGTAACTTGGATTAAACTAGACTGTGTATGGGCCGAATAAGCTTGGCTACCTGCTTTTTTGTGTCCGCGTATATACTAAAAACAAAAATTCTTTAAAAAAAAACAAAAACAGAAACTAATTAAAAACCAAAATGTTGGTTTTATTTTTGATTTTAGCCGGACATTTGTAAATCGATTGTTTTTATGTTTTGCTCAGAGATTATGCCTCTTTTTTCTGACAGTAATTAAATTAAAAACAAAGTCAAAAAATGAGTAAACAAATTGTAGTCGAAGTTTTTCATTTACACCTCCGCTATATGGACTGATTGGGCCAAATTTTTATAGCAACTTGAAGAGAGCAACAACTGACAGATTATATACGAAACTTTTCTGTACGTTGTATGGGGATTTAAAAAAGTTAATTTCAACACCTACACGCCAAGAAAAATATAGTTGAATATGGTCTCCGCAAACATAGTTTGTTCTCCACAAAATTAACTTTTTTAATTTGAAGCATCTAAATATTATTATGATTACGATTTATTTTTAACCATACTATATTTACAGCCATAGATATGATTGTATTTATCCATAAATATGTTTAGAGCAAACATGTTATGATTGTGAAAAACATAACATGTTTACTTAGAAGAGAAATATATGGTTGAAAGTATAATAAATTGTTTTCCATTTACCCAACCACATCGATAAAGTTAGTATAAAACAAAAACTTAATCGTTCACACTAAACTGAGTTTTGTGGCTGAAGTGACAAGGTAATGCGTCTTCTACTTCGCATCCTGGTGGAATTAAATATAATAAATATAAATTAGCAGAAACGAAAAAATCAATAGAATAAAAAAGTTTTATTAAAAAAAAATAAATTTATTAAAAAAAATATATCAAAAAGGTATATCAAAATGTTTATATAATTGAAATTTTTTATAAAAATTGTGTATAACAAAATGGCTTTGACAGGGGATTAATCTTAGATATCTGTAGTTGAGATGCATTTTTAATATGTTTGATTTAAAAATGCATCTGGTTAAATTCAAACATTATTGATTCCGCACAGACAGGGAAATTTAGTGGAAAGAAATATCAATCGCTATGCAAATTGATATTATTCATTCTTTCGAATTTATCTTATTATTTTGAATTGGTTCATTTAATTGTGAGTTAAAAATTTGTGTATTGTGAATGAATTGTTATTATGTCAGCTGTTTTTTATTTAATATTTTATTATAAAAATAAATTTTAAATAAACAAACACAAAATAAATTTTCAATAAATAAAATGAAAATAGTTTCGAACACTAAAACAAATTAAATTGAAATACCTATTATTTATTTTTGTGAAATTTTTTATTTTTTCTTACAATTTTGATCTCCGTGAGAAAATTTAAGCGAAATGTATAATAAATGTATAATTAATAAATAATTGAACTGGAAAATGTTTGCTTCCGCACAAAAAATGCTTCCCGCAATCGCGGAACGAAATGATTAATTAAAGCCAAAGTGTTTACTATAAAGGTACATCTCAGTCTGTGTAATCATATCATTATAACATTTAAAAATAAAATGCTTGAAAAATCAAGAATGTTTTCACCAGAATATGGTTGCTCCAAGCATATTTGTTTGCCTGTACTCGGATATATGTCTGTCTATCTGCCTGTCGCTAAATCAACTCTGTCAGAATATATAAACATAAAATAAAATTCTTACTTACAGTGAACGGCATGATGAGCGACAACTAAATGTAGCCACTTGACATGAGATTCTAAAATACATTTTATATTTTAATTTAGTTGCTTATGCTCCACCACATCTAACATATTTAAGTGCAAGCAATAATTTTTATGTTTCATTTGATTACATGTTTTGCATATATTTGTTATCAACTAAAATATCACATCTTAAGGGTATTTTGCCCATCAAGATACTCGTATAGAATCTATAAAACTACTTAGTGTATGTGGGTTTGTGTGTAACATCCTTAAAAATTCTACATGTAAAAATAAAAACAAAAATATAGCAAAATAAATAATTACATAAATATTATAAAATAATAAAATTGTAAAAACTTAAACTATTTTTCATTCAGTTCGTCCATAGAATAATTTATAGGATTTGTAAATTCGATGTGATCATTTAAGAGAGTATCATCTGTAAAACGAAAGCAATCAATCGATCATTAATTTCTCATACTCAAAGCTAATCAAAGCTTACCTTTCAATTTCTTCTCTTCGTATGCCATAATACTGTTAACAATATTGTTAATAAATTCTTGTGTCAAAGTTTCTGTTATATTGACCGGTTCATAATACAAAAAACTTCTTTTCTTTCGTATTGGTGCTTGTGTTTTGTTTCTGCTTTTCCTTAATGAGCGTCTTGATCGAAAGAGTGCTAAACTAATGTGTGATTGCTTCAGAGGTATCTTATCCTGACCAAACTCTAAGCACTTGCCCTGCACGCAATAACGTTCATCGGTATTGGAACACTTGGTGCCTAACGGAAAGTGTCCATAATTACCATTCACCAAATAGAAACGATGATGTATGGTTTCATCTTGACAGCCTACACGACAGCTACGATCAGGATCCTCAACACTGGCTGCAATTTGTGTACCATGTCCAGAAAGACCACGTACTTTTAATTTATATCGAGAGCAAGTGTTGTCTGCAAACTCAGTAGTCGTTTGTAAACGTTCACAGGGCTGAAAATAAATTTAAAAGAAAAAGTAAACAGAGAAGAATTGAGTTCCTATAAAAATTGGTTTTGGATTAAGTGCTTTGTGACTTAAATCGAAATAAAGTGTGAAAAAGGTAAAACTACATAAAAAAATCATAAGCCAATTAAAAATTCTTAAATTGTTTAAAGTTTTAATTGAATTAATTTTATTTTTAATGAATAAAATAAATTTTAATTAAATATTTAAGCAATAGCACAATTTTTAAATTTAACTAAAGAAATTGATTCAATTTAACAATTTCTTTTTTATTTAAAACTTTTATTATGTGAATAGGTATCTCTAGAAAGCAGATGTGTAAATTTTTTTAGAAATCCGTTTACAAATAGAATTTTAATTGTTAATCCAAATAATACAGCCATTCACCACTTTATAATGTGTCTCATGTTTTTGGTAGCATTATTATTAGAGACGCCCACCAAAGTAGGCTTAACGTGTTAACTTTAGCTCTACAAAGTAATGAATTCATAAATCTGTTATCCCCTATGTTTATTTTACACCCTTAAGCGTAACATTTTTACAAACTTTAAATGCCATATTTATTTATAATTAATCAACAGCCTAAAATATAAGTTTTAGGCTTCTAGTCTGAAAATGATAATAATTTCATCCCACTTTTCAACTCTTTACCACACTTTTTTCCAATTAAAATGTAGCCTATGTCCTTTCTCAGACTTCAAACTATCTGTGTACTAAATTTAATTTAAATCTGTTCAGTAGTTTTGGCGTGCAAGCGAGACAGACAGACAGAATTACTTTAGCATTTACAATATTAAGTATGGAAGTATAGATTTAATTTGATTTCTGAACGACGGGACGAACATAAAATGTTTGACATTTAAAACCATAAAAACGAAAAAACACACTTAAATCTAATTTGATTTCTAAACGGCTTAACATTTAATTGATTTATAAACGACGGAACGAATTAATATGTTTGACAGGTAAGAACAGTTTTTAAGGGAAAGCGAAATTGTTACTTTTGCTATATTCCAAACTTTTTTTTCGTATTTACTTACCTTTTAAGCCTTCCCTGGACTTCCACAAATAATTCAAAACCAAAATTTGCCAAATCAGTCCAGCCGTTCTCGAGTTTTAGCGAGACTAACGAACAGCAATTGATTTATATATATATAGATGTAATTATTTTTAATAATTTTTTCCTATAAATTTAAATTTTTTTATTTGTTTGAAAGCCCCACGACTTTGCTAGACTTATGACTCACACTAAATTTCATTAAATACATACAACTTTATTATTAGAATATTTCATTGAACTAATGAAATATTTCATTAGTCTAATAAAAAGCTGTCATTGGTTGAAAAATAATGAAATTTTGCATTGGCTTAATGAACATAATTCTGTCAGTGTTGTCCTGACGACTATTTTATATCAGGTTGTCACAATTTTGAGTACGAGAAGAACGCTCGTAATAACGCTAACAATTTGATCTTGCAAGCCGCTTTGGTTTATGGCTCATTCCAATAGATCTACGTCTTAAAAACCAGAAAAACAGAAAAAGTTCAGTTGTTTGCTTTTTATTCACGTGAAAATTTCTACCCTTAAAATTTCTCAAAGTAGTGCGATTTTATTGAAACCACATAAAGTTGGTGATTATATAACCGCATTCAAGTAAAAAGAAGACGATTAGGGTGTAAACAAGGCTGTTCTCATATAAATATTAATTGATAGTGTCTCTAGCCTAAAATGTACACAAAAGAGTTCCTTTGTTTGATTTTATTTGAACTATTCAATAAATGAATTGGCTAAGATAATTTGTTGGTTAAAAACCGCATATTCGCCAAAATAACAAAGCGAAGCAATTGCCGCCCCAGAAGAGCCTCTTGGTTATCTGGGAAGAATTCTATAGTTTCTCTGATTCAAAATCCCTGCTAAAAAACGCTTTAAGTACAGAATGAGTTTCTGTCAGTGGAACCAAATTTAAATCGTTTTATTCAAGATCTAATTTGGTAGTTATTATCTTTTTAAATTTTAAGTCTTTGCAATTTTTTATCGCCTCCAAACTCACCTTAACTGAGTGCGTACACAATTGAATATTTTTAATTCCTGTTTCACGATTAACCACCACTTGAATGCCACGAGATTTTGCCATACAACTTGAATGGCAACCTGACTTGACAATCCAATCATTTGCTTCGTTTCTGGGGGAAGAAGTGAATTGGGCTGATTTAGGTTGGATTGATGCGGCGGGCATATGATCATTTAAATGATAACTGTACTTGTTATAAGGAGAATAGGTTTCTAGTTTACGTTTGTGGGACTCATTATGAGAATAAGGCTGGCCATGATGTAAACGTAAAGCCACTTCTGTAAAAATTTTAAATTTAATTGACACCTTTTGCAAGTATTTTTGTTTAAAGTTCAGTTTCAGCACAATTACCATTTTCATATTTGCTTCTTACAGTTGTGGGCCCATATATGCGATCATTGCTGTTAGTAGTAGACCTTTTGTTGTTGTAATAATTGCTATTAGCACTGTCACGATATTTAAAATTGTCGTTACGCTCCGAGTAGCCCATGTTTGAGGCTGTACTTGGTATATAATTGCTAAAATGATTTGAGGATCTACGTATAGTTTCATTCTCTATAGAATTTTGTTCAGATTTATCTTGGCGCTTGCAAAATATTGCATCAATTTTATAATAGTTGCCGGTTGAATTATCGCATGAGAATTTCTCACATCGCCCTTGTATACAGTAAGAAGGCTCATCGCTGTTGTAAAGTTTCGAACGACATGTTGTGCCATCTGGAAATGTCCATGATCTTGATTTTGTGCCATTTGTTTTGGTTTTACAATAAACTTTACACGATTCCTCGATATTGCCCACAATCTGTTCACCCTCTCCCGTTAAGTCCATATCGAATTTTTGGGCCCGTTCACAAACTTGCTTGGCAAAATCCTCAATTCTTATTATGGGCACACTGTAACACTGCTTGGCTACGCAAGTCTCAAACTTACGATCTCGGCCAATACAACGTCGTTTGTAATCGATGCACTTGCGTGTATGTATTTTGAGACCTGTGCTGCCTTCACGTAAACGTTTCGAGGGACCATAAAGACAACTGGAATCACAAGCTATCGGTTCACTCCATTCGCTCCAGCTGCTGGAAGGCTAGAATTGAAAGTATTGTTTAGAGCCTTTAAAATCATAATTACTCATCTGCAAATACCTTTTGATATTCATGCAATAAATGGCCAATTTTTGAGGTTTCCATGAAACTACTTTTATCAAAGTTGGCCTTGGCTGTGCCTGTAGCTTGCTTGGAAAAAGAATAAGCTTCAGCACGTTTCACTACGCAAAAGCCACTTCGGCACCACTGCCAATACAAAAAAATAAAAATAATGTTTCAAAGCCTAAAAATAGCCAGAAATTTACGTTATTATCCCCACATGCAGTGCCTTCTAGAGCCGGATGTGAAGTCCATGTGTAACGATCTCGTTGACAATGTAAGTCCCGACAAATATCTGATAGTGATTGACTTCTAGCTCTGTTGGAGTCTTTACCATATTTCAGCATGCACTGATGGTTGGCATCAAAACGCTCTCCGGGTAGTATACCCTCAGCCGAATGGTCTAGATTTTGTTTAAACTCGCCCACATTAAACAAACACTTAGCCTGCTTCAATCTAAATTATTAATTTTTAAAATAATTTATAAATCACAACTATTTAACTCAAAATACTAAAACTTGCTCTAAAAATTTATTTAATGAGTCCCTTGAACACTGTGACCAGGTTATTTTACCACTTCCCAAAGTTGGTGACATTATGTGTGAAGTGGGATCACAACTTTGTTCCATTGTATCATGACGCATGCCCAAGCTAAACAGAAAATGAAATAATTATTAATTAAAGCATCAAGTCTTTGAGTTGTTGTTAACCTACTTGTGTCCAATTTCATGGGCCACAACAAAAACACTTTCAAAGTGCTTGCCCTCATTGATGGTACACGATGATGTTGGTATACACATGCCAGCCACTGGTGCGAGACCAACAACTTGACTGATCACTTTACCATTTTTACCCACCACATACAAATCAAGACCTTGAAAAAATCAATAATTAATGCACTCAATGCAGTTGAAGAGAAATCTTTTTCAATTTTTATTTTGTTAGCTTTTGCATAAATATATTTTTGAAAAACTATAACGAGCAAAAAATAGTTTTCAGTTTTAAGGAACAAAATCCCATTAAAAATTTGGCAAAAGAAAAACAGATTTGGTTGTGGGAATTAAACTTTCTTTCTTTCAAAAATTTCTTTGCAGCGACCAATATTCGATAAAAAAAAATTGCAAAAACCAAATCATAGTGAAGCAGTGAATTTGTTTTATTTTAAAAATTCGGTTGTGATAAGCGCATTTCTTTTAGTTGTAGCGACCAACATTCGATTCTGAAACAAAAAACAACTTTAGTTGTGGAAATTAATCAAAGCGATCGAATTTCAATCAAAAAATCATACAGAAAACAACTTAGATTATGAGAATTGAGTGCAGTCAAATATTCAGTTTTTATAAGATAATTTTTGTAATTGTAACAACCAAGTTTCGATAACATAAGCCGAGAAAACACTTCGGTTGTAATAAAGAATTTTGATTTTTCAAAAGTTTAATTGTGATAAACAAATTTGTTTAGTTTTAACCACCAAAATTAAGTTCCTTATTAGTCAAAAATTCACTTAGCGACAAAAATTCAGTAATAAGAACCAAAAAACAATACACAAAAAAGTTTAGTTCGGAGAATTAAATTTGTTTGTTTTGTAGAATTCAGTTGTGATAATCAAATTTTTCAGTTGAATTTGACACTTTCCTGAATAAGTCCACTTAAAGAAAATGAGTGAACGGCAATTTTAGTTGGATGTAAGTGTATCTCTTATCACAAAATACCACAAAATATTTTTTTCTTTAAAAACAAAAGCTCATTTAATTCTGAACTGAATTTTTAAATGGCAACAAATTTCTTCGTATTATAAAACAAAACAAAACTTTGTCGGCACCTTCGTCCGAATCATATTGTTCATTTAGCTGAATAGTGTCAGCTTCTTCTTTTCAGAATAAAAATTTTAAATTTAACAGCAAATGGAAAATTTTAAATGACTCTACTGTCACACACTGGTGCAGTAAAAGAACGATATGACATCAAATATTCACCTGTTAATATCACAGCATGATCAAACCTTAAGCCCGTTTGTTCTGATGGATTTAAATCGTTTTGCCATTTGCAAAAATTACTCAAATAAATATCGATATCACTAGAGCGTCTTAATTCTGGAGGATCTTTCTCTAAAATCTCTAAGCGTTTTAAAACAAAATTCACCCGTTTACCCAGCGAAGGATGATGGTAAAGCAATTGAACACCATTAATCATGGCCAACACAAATCTTATCAAATGAGAGCTGGTATCTTTAGGAAAGTTCTTTGCCATGTGCTTATACAAATCGATATCAACAAATATGGCCGTTTCAATATATAAAACATCGGGTATATTATACGAATATGGGCTGGTGGGATAAATGTAACGCTTGGAACGCCGTTGAGATTCTTCTCGATATTTATGGTGGTGATGCTTATGGTGGTGACTTTTATTGTATGATGATTTTGGCTTGTGATGATGTTTTGGCTTGAAGCGTAAATTGAAAGGCGAATGATCATGCTGTTGAGAGGGTATGTGATGCTCAATATTTCTCGTTGCTCTCATTGCATTAAAAGTTTCATTTAAATCACTAAAAAACTCTTCATCTGGTTCAAATTTTATATTCTCATCTAGTATGGATGAGTTTCTCCATAAATTATCAAAAACATTTTCTTCTGAAACCAGAATTATATGAGAGTTGTTACCAAATCTTTTGGGTAGGGGATGTATTATAAAATCAGTATTGTTGTGATGGAAAACTCCTCGCTGGAAAAGAAAATTTTTTTATTGATTTAATTTTTTTAATGTTTTTTGATTAAACCTGTTTCTTATTTACCACATTTCCATCATCACAAAGGTCAAGTGCTGAGTTTTCATTATGATAGAAACATTTTTCCAATTTCTTCACTAGCTTACGAGAGTTTTCTACTAGCTGAGATGAATTCGCATATCGTCGTATAAACACAAATGAGTCATCAATTAGTTTGGGTGTTTGTTGCAGTTTTAAATTGACCAAGTGCTCGTTATCTGTTGGGTACAAAAAAAAAACAAAAAATTTAAATTTCATTAGAGCAAAGAGCATCTAAATAGCGCTGTAGTTTAAACGTTGCATATGAATTTATGAAAATGAATTGTTTTAAAATGCAAATTTTAATTTTGATTGAAATGCATTGACCGAAAAGCAATTTTTTTTTGTATATTTTCCAGCTCAATAGAAGATTCTAAAGAAAAGTTTATTACGTTATGAGCGTACTTTTGGTTAATTTTTTTTTTTTTGTGCATGCACTAAGAAAGCTACTTCAGAATTTTTTTATTAAAAATTTAGAAAAAATTCCTATAATTATTAAAATAAATATACTTTTTTAGACATTCTCATCCCAGTGTTTCTTCGAAAGGGAAGGCTCTTTCTGCCAACCATAACAACCACTGCTATAATTTTTTTATTGCAATTTAAGCAAAAGTATTTTTCTAGCAGCAAACGCTGATTACCGTTATTGTTTTAAACTTGAATAAAACACAATGTAAAGTGTTTTAGAATTAACCAAAAAAAAAAATTAATTCACAAACACTTAAAAAGCAAAACAAGTTCCCCACAACACCAGAAATCAGGTCAAAATGTTAAGTACAAAATTGTACTGAAGCAAAACGAAATTATAAAACACAAACAGTCACAATGTAAATACAGTAAAACAAATGCACAAGCTAAAAGCAAATTTACAGTGGCGTCCAAAAAAATAATTTCATATGAATATAAAAGCACCCAAAATATAAAAACAAAAATGAAAATTTTTAAACAACACTGTTTGTAAGTACCTTTGATTTGCACTGATACGGCTGGTATAGTTGGGGCACCACTTTGACGGTTTGGCACTGCTGTTGTTGTTGTGCCACTTAGTGCTTCTGATGCAAATTGTGATACAGATGCCTCTTTGTTAGATCTCTTAAAACGTTGTAAGCCTGATTGAGTAGCATTTGGCAAATTTTTCTTTCCCTCATTATTACGCTTATCAATGCTGTTGTTTCTATTAACTGAACTTTCTGCTGTATCAGCCTTTTTATAGTTTAGATGCATCAGTTTAAGTGAACGTTCTGCAAGAAAGAAAAAAGCACAATTAACTTAAATGACTGAAGAAAAACATTTTTTTTGTCCTAGAAAATCTTTTGAAGTTTTTTCTTCTTTTTATTGTTAAGTTCGTTGTTGTTCCCCTTTTAAAAACAAAGTTTAAGGTTGCAGTTGCCATTGGTGTAGCTACTGTCGCTTATGATGTGGTCTGGTTTGATTTGGCTTGATATTTTTTATGGCTGTGGGGTTAGAATAAGGAAGTAAATGTAAATGTGCACACTCAGCAAACAATTTCGTTTGTTATACGCTTCACAAAAAGTGAAAAGGGTATACATAAGTTTGTCATTCCGTGTGTAATTTCTACTCAGTACATGGGTCACCCTATAAAATATATATATTCTGGATTCTTATAAATAACAAAGTCGACTTAGTGTTGTCCATATGTACGTTGAAATAAACTTCCTGAAGTAACTACTAGGCCTACAGAAAAGCTCATTATGCCAATTTTGTTGTCGGAGCTTTGAACTCTGAAGTGCAACTACCTTTTCTGGTGACAATTTTTTTGAGTGTCTTTTTTACGTATTTTGTTTAAATACGTAATATGAAGTTTTATTAAAAACAATGTCCACAAATGGCAGAGAAAAATCAAATAAAAATTAAAAATACAAACGAAATTTTAGATTTTCATTAATTTCTGCTTTGTTTTCTTAAGGAAATTTTTAAGCAGTACATGTACGTAATGTGTACGCATACTCGTATTAACGATAGCAAGCAAACATGTGCGTAATGTTTGTACACACAAACACGAAACCAGGCAATTAGTCTTATACATATTTGTGTACGGTTGTGTGTCTTTTAAATGCCATTTGTGTAATTAAACTACGAAAAAAAGAAATCTTCTTGAAAGATACTTTCTGAGTAATTTTGCGTTAATTTAAAATTCTTTATTTGATATTAAATAATTACTTTAGTAGTTAATTTGGCCAAAAATAAGTATCAAAAAACATTATTTTAATAAATATTTGCTATTTCATTAAAAATTAAAAAAAAAAAAGTTAATTTTTGTTATTTTATGTTAGAAAAATTTTCAAAATAAAGAATTTGTATACTTGGCCACAGCCTAATTTAACTTGTTAATAACTAGTCGAAAATAAAATAAAATTCTTTGGTTATAGGATGTTTTTTATACGCAACGGCTTGCCTACGAGGCAGCTAACGGCTATCAATTGAATCAAAAGTTGCCGTTTTGCATGAAATACCCCAAAATGATAAAGAGATCTGTATTATTTAGATTAAAGCATTGAGATTTATGCCTATTAAAAATTATAATTAAAAATATTGTGAAATTGATTAAATTTTTAATTAAATCAATTAAATATTTTATTAACATAACAAACTTTGAAATTGAATACTTAATTAATTCAATTCAGAATTCAATAAATTTGACAGTTTTTTTAATTAAAATTTTAGTTCTTTCTATTCGCAAAGAAAAAATAGGTCTCTAATCCAGTAGACCTTGACACCAATAGAGAAGATGAAAAACTATCGTCCCACTCTCGGCTGTACGGCAAGTGCACCACCCGATAAGTTAAAAGACAGTTCCAGCCTGTTTACATGTGTACCAATCGCCCAGTGACCATTAGTCATCTCCACTAGCCTGGATATATTCTTTTAATTGTTAGCATATGGCCACCGCAAGAAATTTTACTAGTGCCTTAAGGAATTAATAAATTTTAATTAAAAATTATGAGCCAAATAAAAATTTTTAATCAAATAAATTACATTGATTAAATATTTTATCAGTATGAATTAATTAATTAAAATATTTAAATTTTAATTAATATAATGAACTTTTTAATTAATTTAATCAAATGAATGTAATAAATTTCAATTAAATATTTAATCCAGATGACAATTTTTTAACTCAGCTAAAGAAGTATTACTATTCATTAAATATTTAATGGATTCAATTAAAAATTTTATTAATTTGCCAGTTTTTTTAAACAAAATTTTTAATTGGCTCTTCAGTACGCTTACACATTTAAGTGTTGATGTTTTACAGCATTTAGAGCGTATGTGGTATGTGATTGATGGCTTGATCAGTAAGACGACTATGAAAGCCATAAAGTTTTACCTAAATTATGGAAATTGTTGACTGATATTCAAAGTAAATTTGAATAATTTATTGGCGTTTTTTAAGAGTCGTTACAAAATAAATCAGCTGTTATTTTAAAGTATAAGTAAACTTTAAAAAAATATTAGTTAGGACTATATTTGGTAAGATATAGACACATCTGACTCATTTTTTCTAAAAAAAAGGACTTATGTCACTTTCACAAATAACAGCTCAAATCTATATAATGTATAATAAAGAAGAGTTTATTAGCACATGGAGTGCCAAGTGGTTTTGAGGAAAATCTTCATAGTAAACCAAACGTGTTAAAAAAAAACATTTCATACATATTTCACTTTATAAAACCTCAAAAAATCATTCTAGACCCATGAATGCTTTTGCAAAATTATTCAGTAAAGGATTCTTTTTTTAAAAATCACAACAAATTTTACTTTGTGTCGTAAATAAAAGAATGACAGGCTCTAAGTATAAAAATCCCCACGACGGGATAGGTGTCGTACGAAAGTTTCTAAGTTTGCAAAAGTTTAACAATAAATTTTTGTAATTAAGGAATGGTTATTGTGGTAAAGGTGTCAACTTTTGTTGTTAAGCTGTTTTCAGCAGCGTTGCCAAGAGCTAGAAAAAAGAAGCTAAATTTGCCTAAAAAATAGGCTAGAAAAAGCTAAATCACTCACAAAAAAAAGGCAAGGAAAAAGTTAAAAAACTATCACTTAAATTCAAATTAATAATTATGATTTTTATAAAAAATCAAGAAGAGATCATACAATGACAAAAACTAAAGAAAATAAGGTCGTTTTCCACATGCTTTACTTTTTGGTCATAACTTGCTTCTTTTTTTTTTTAAATAAAATTTCGAATTAAAGCCAATAACTTGCTTGATTTCCTTTGCATTGGCTTTAATTCGATAGTGCGGATAGTGTGAAAAAGATTTTTTTCGCCAAAAATTACCATGAACTACCCCCTTTGCTTTTTTTGCAAAAAAAATTAAAAATAAAATTTCGCTCTATCCGCAAAAAAGAATAAATTTCGAATGAAAGCCAATACGTTTATCTACCCAATGCAAAAGTAATCAAGTCGATATATTGAAAACTGAGCAAGTTATGACCAAAAAAGTAACTAGTTCTACTAAAAAGTGGGCAGAAAGAGGCAGTAGTAGAACAGGTTACCTTTTTGGTCATAGCTTGCTTAGTTTTCTAGATATCGACTTGATTTCTATTGCGTTGCATAGATAACAGCATTCGCTTTAACACAAATTTTTCTTTTTGCGAATAATGCAAAAAGAAATTTTTTCTTCAAAAATTACAATGGACTGTCCCCTTTACTTTTTTTTTGTAAAAATTACAAAAAAAATTTCTCGCACTATCCACAAAAGAAATTTGAAATTAAAGCCAATACGTTTATCTATCCAATCCAAAAGAAATCAAGTGGATATCTCAAAAAAAAATAAAATGGCTGCAGTGTCCAGTGCATTAAAAAAAAAGAATTTCTGAAATTGTATACGTATTTAAGAGCAAATAAATATATATATATATTAGTTTTTCTTGTCTAAAGGTGTCAACTGTTGGGGATAGACGATTTTATTAGGAAATATTTGATATTCTTATAGGAAAATTGCTCCTGCTAAGTTAAACTTTACCAAAAATAAACAAAAATTCTAGTGTTTTCTTATTAGTTCGACAACAAAAAGAAAGTCAACAGATTAAGCAAACAAATTTAACAAAACGAGAAAACAAATGGTGATAATCACCTTAATTATGAATTATAATTCAGGGGGAGTTTTTACACTTTTCCCCCTTTTTTCTTATTTTGAATAAAATTTTTCCCATTTTTTTGTGAAAGAAAATTCTCTGATTTTGGAAATTTTTTCCCAAAAAACTAATTTTTGCCGGGAAAATATTAAGGAGAATATTCATGATTAAGCTGAATATCTGTTAATAAAAAGATGAAAATGATGATTGGCGACTGTAAAACAAAAGTGAGCGTAATAAGGTCATTTCCATTAGTCTGAAAAAAAAAACATTATATAAAGGGTGTCCCAACAAGAACGCAAGATTTAAATTTTAAATAAAACACAGATATTTAAAAAAAATCGTAAAACTTTATTATATCGTAAAGTAGACAGAATGAAGTTATGTATGGAACAACATATCGGGCAGATGGCCGCCGCGGCTTTGCTGGCACACACGCGATCATTTAATGAAATTTTCAATGATCGTTTTGCATAAATGCTGCTGTATTTCATTAATGCAGCTTCCAATTTCCTCTTTTAAGGCTTGAGTCGTCGTCGGCTTTTTCGCGTAAACCATCGACTTCAAAAAACCCCAAAGAAAAAAGTCTAATGGGGTTAAATCGCACGATCTAAGCGGCCAATTCTGGTCTCCAAAACGCGAAATAATACGACCGGGAAATGACTGATGCAGCAATTGAATTGTTTCTCTGGCTGTATGACATGTGGCGCCGTCTTGTTGAAACCACAAGCCCTCCACATTCATTTCTTCAATTCTAGGCAAGAAAAAACTGGTTATCATTTCACGATACCGAACACCATTGACTGTTTGCGCTTGACCTGCTTCATTTTCATAAAAAAAGGTCCAATGATTCCTCCAGCCCAAAAACCACTCCACACAGTGACACGTTGAGGATGCATTTGCTTCTCGTGAATCATTAGAGGATTTTCCTCATCCCAAATGCGACAATTCTGCCTATTGTCGAAGCCATCAAGATGGAAATGGGCCTTGTCACTGAAACTGATTTTATCGGCAAAATCAGCATTTTAATGTTGTCTCTCCAACACCCAATTAACGAACTCCCTTCGCTGTCCATGGTCAGCTGGCTTCAGTTCCTGAGTCAATTGAACTTTGTATGTATGAAGTTGCAAATCTTTCGTCAAAATTTTTTTTTTTAATCTTGCGTTCTTGTTGGGACACCCTTAACAAACCAAAATTTAATATGAGATTATTAAGAGTTTCCTTTTTATTAAAAATTTAATTTTTTAATAATATTTTTATCGTACTAACAAAGAACAAAATCGATTGTCGCAAGTACAATTTTTTAAGCCCAACAAATTTGCTTGTCACTATCGAATTTATTTTCTCAGTGAATTGGTAAGAAATTGTTGTAAAATTTTTTTGTCCCAACATAAAATTATTAAATTTATTTTTTTTTTTTAATTTTCTATTACAAAAAATTTAAAAGAAAATTAAATCTTTTCATGGAATAAGTTTCCTTCTCTAAGTTTCATTGTTTGATTTAATATTTAATTTATTATGTTTTATATTTTTCGGTTAATTTATTCTGTTAATAATCAAAAGCTTTGGTTTTTTTTTTTTTTTTTTTTTTTGCCACATGTAATTTCATACTTGTAAATGTGGTGAATATGTTGTAAAGATCGATTTCTATTAGAAAATGTTCATGTGCATTTTTAAATTTAATCGTATGTTGTATGTATGTTTCTTTATGTTACAGTAATAATTAAAGCTTTTCATTTTAAACACTCATGCATGTTATGTAAATGTAATTGAAGGCATTAGGGTGGTTCTATTATATGTTGGACATAAAAAATTACAGCACAATGTGCGCTTTCTTTTTAAATACTACAATTAATCTAGAAATGATGGAGTGACATAGAAAATATTAAAAACAGCTACAAGTTGCAACAGGCGCCAGTTTGTATGGAAAACATTCTAAAGCAAATAATTGCTGTCATTCAGCTTAACAAAATGTTTTTCACTCTTAAAAAAAAAAAAAAGGAAACACACGCAAAGCTAAAGATTAGGTTGTTCTAAAATATCTGGAAAAATAAAATGTTACAAAATGACAAGCCTTCCTCAGCAAAGCTCTCTAATAATACTGGTCACAACTGAAAAATTTTCCCCAGTGCTTGTATTTGTTTTCGATTGGCTAAAGTATGCTGATTACAGAAGTAATGCTGGAGCCAAATTACGGTATTCGATATCTATCGAAATTTCTATTAAGATTCAATTAAAATTTCGATACTATCGAGTGCCGTAATTTGGCCTCTGGGTTTTTTTTTCTACCAGTTTCAGTTTTTAATTTACGGGCAGCTTAAAAATTAGGACTCCTTTATTATACACTAACATTTAACTCGCTACTTCGTCAGCGAAATACCATACCGTCGTTAATATAATTTAAGTTAGTGAAGATAAATCTGCCGAGTTAAATATGTTTTAACGTAATCCGTTACGTTTTTTAGTATTTGACATATTTATAAATATGTTTGGGAGAAATATAAGTGCATGGGTACAAATATGCATAAATACGTTGACTTCTCACAAAGATTACGGGTAAGTCATCTAGATTTGTAATCTATGGCCCTAATACTCGGAAATTACTTTGGACTACTTAAAAAAATTTTTTTTTTTAATTTCCATATACTTTTGTTCTCTTAGATTTTGGCAGCTTCCGTTTTGCATCATAAAAGAAAAACTACAAAATTATTCGAAAATGTTAAAACACTTCCAGAAAGCTTAGAACCTACAGATTAAAATCTTTTTGATTTTGGTAATTTTCATGGTACAAATCGGGAATGGTACCTCAGCAAAGTGGGGAATAATAGAAATCTCTTAAAGCAAATTTAAAAAAAATTGTGAAAATAGTTCAAAGTAACTTCTGAGTATTTACACGGCAGATTAAAAATTTAGACAACCTCTCCTTTAAAATGATATATGTCCCATCTTGCAATCTTTTACGGTTCGTTCGAACGGGGCTAGACCGGGAGAGACCGAGTAAAAACTGCTAGTTTTTAATAAAAGCGAAAGATATCGCTAGATATTGCGAGCATAGTACACTTGAATAAAAGTGAAATTTTCTTTCCCCTCAAAGGAAAATTGTTATCGTGAATTTCACGTGAAATTTAGTTCATTTCAGTGAATGTAAAATAAAGAAGAATTTATTAAATTTTCAAAGTTTTTAAGAGCAAAAAAATTTAATTTTTGTTATTGGAGCAACTCTGACATGAATTTTATTTATCCGAAAGATAATCTTGTGGCATTACATTTTAAATATGATTTCTATCATATGACCAGCCGCCAGCCGTGGCGGCTCGGATGTAGTCCAATGTGGACGTCCAATTTTTGATGACTTTTTCCAACATTTGTGGCCGTATATCGGCAATAACACGGCGAATGTTGTCTTCCAAATGGTCAAGCGTTTGTGGCTTATCCGCATAGACCAATGACTTTACATAGCCCCACAGAAAGTAGTCTAGAGGAATTAAATCACAAGATCTTGGAGGCCAATTCACAGGTCCAAAACGTGAAATTAGGCGATCACCAAACGTGTCTTTCAATAAATCGATTGTGGCACGAGCTGTGTGACATGTTGCGCCGTCTTGTTGGAACCACAACTCCAGGATATCATGGTTGTTCAATTCAGGAATGAAAAAGTTAGTAATCATGGCTCTATACCGATCACCATTGACTGTAAAGTTCTGGCCATCATCGTTTTTGAAGAAGTACGGACCAATGATTCTACCACCCCATAAAGCGCACCAAACAGTCAGTTTTTCTGGATGTAACGGTGTTTCGACATACACTTGAGGATTAGCTTCACTCCAAATGGGGCAGTTTTGTTTGTTGACGTAGCCATTCAACCAGAAGTGCGCTTCATCGCTAAACAAAATTCGCTTATGAAAATCGGGAACAACGGCAATCTCGTTTTCGAAATAAAATTGCACTATTTGCAAGCGTTGTTCAGGCGTGAGTCTATTCATGATGAATTGCCAAACCAAACTGAGAATAAATCATTTTACAGCTGTTAAATCGATCGCCATCTTGAACAGTAATACCAACTTAAAGTTCTATACGTCCATAAAAAACACCCTTTACTACTAGAGGAATTGACGACTGGTTCTAATATTAAAGATGTAAACTTTTTACTTAAGAAGAGGAAATCTAAGAAAATATATCGAATTCATCAGGCTTTTGTGAGATGCTTCCAATCCCTTGGAGCTACCACATTCGCTGTAAGTAATTTATTGTAATAAAAAATTTTTTTCTAAATAACTTATTCAGATTAACAGGCTAAATAAAATAGATTTTTTGTATATTTTTGAAACGTTGAATGACTATCTGGTTTCTGCGAAAAAATAATTTTATCAATTAAAATTTCGCTTTTAATTTTATTTATTGATCTAGCCCTGACAAAAACATTCATAAATATTAAAAGTTACTTACAGTTTCTTATTAGTTAACAGATTAAAGCAAAAAAGTAAACAAAACAAGGGAAAAATTATTTTGCAGGGAATTCATTCTTGATTGATATCACAGTGAAAGGGAACAAAATCCGAGAGAAATTATAGTCTTGATAAAAGTGAATAATTTATATTAAATTGATGTATGGATAAGAGAAAGCTATTGATATAATCAGCCCAATTATGAATAAAAGGTCCCCGGGAGTTTTTTCATTTTCCCCTTTTTTCCTATTATGAATAAAATTGATCCATTTTTATCATAAACAATTCTCTGATTTAGCAAATTTTTTCCCAAAACCAAATTTTTCCTGGAAAAAAAATCAAGGGGAATATCTATGAATGAGCTGCATATCTATTAATAAAAAGATTACTTAAAGAAAATTATTATGATGAATTTTATTTCAAATTCATTTTAATTTTTATAAATACGCCAGTTAATATTTAATTTACATAATAAACAAATTACATTTAAATTTAATAATTATGTGTGTGAATAAAAAAAAATAAAAAAAACTTACTTTTTCTTGATTTCCCAAATATCAAATCTTTCTCATGCTCTTCCAAATGGTCAAATAAATTATCTTCATCAATCTGTAAAGAAAGTAACACAACAACAACAACAAAATGGAAAATTAAACAAAAGAAAACATACAAACACAGTACAATAGATTTCAACAAAACATAATTATTATTCTTTGTATTTTTATTTTATTTTAACGTGTAATTAAAACTTGAAAAAAAAGGTAATGGGCTGAAGCTAAAAACACTGGACAAAGAGCAAGGGGAATAAATATGATCAAAATACTCGTAGCTAAAAGAAAAACGAAAACACTTTCACCTAAATTGTTAAAAACGACTTTTCTTTTAAGAAAATTTTCCAAGTGAAAAGTAAACAAAAGCTAAGTAAATGTCATTAACGGCGTGGGTGGCATTAAATAAGCCCTAACGACATAAAAGCTTAGAAACCTATGTTACCTACATTGATCAGTGCATTAACCTTAAGGTTAGTTTAGCTTAGCTTAAATAAGACGCCTAAAGGAGATCAGATAGGGCTCAGGTGGGTGTTCTACTGTGATACTTTTTAGGCTGCAAAGAAAAACATAGATAAAGATAGAGATAGCAAAAAATTAAAGAAAAAAAAACAGCAGAGGAGACGAGCTTTAGCAGTGTCATTATACAAGGTGGGCCGCAAATGGCGGCCAATATCAAATCTGTTTTGACATTTGTGAACTAGACAGATGTAGAATACAAGTGAACAAGCCATGGAACGATATACTCCCCAAAAACGATCATAATGAGCGACGAGGCTCATTTCCACCTCAGCGGGTACGTAAACAAGCAAAACTATCGCTTCTAGGGCACCGAAAATCCACGAGTTATGCACGAGGTGCCATTCCACCCGCTGTTTACGCTGGAGGAGTCATCGGTCTGGTCAAACGACAACAGTGGACGGTGCGCGCTATAGGGCCATGTTAACTGAGTTTTTTCTGCCGAAATTGGACGAATTAAGACTGGGGGACATGTGGTTCCAACAGCACGGAGCAACGGCACACATTTCATTTTAATTTAAAAAAAATGTAGAGAGCCAAACAACATCGGATGACTTCTTTTCGACCACCTTGTATTTGTACACAATTCAAAAATTTTCCAAACATTTTTATACTGAAAATTACCATGTGTGCCAGAGATGTCCAGGAGTTGATTCGCTTCTCTCTTATATGAATCAACTCATAAGCATTTACTTTAAACAAAAATGATTTAACTGGCTTTCAACTAACACAACCTGCAATAGAAAACAAGAATTTTAATAATTTAAAATTCAGCTTAATTCAATAATAAAAATTTGGTCAGAAATTAGCACAAGCAAGCGAAATTGTATTTCCGTGGTATTTTTCAGACTTGTAAATTTTTATTAAAAATCATTGCAAATCGTAAAGACTACCACAACTCAAGCTGATTTATAATTTCACATTGTATCAAAAACTATCCTTAATTTGATTACTCGTGCTAACTTCATAACAAATTTTTATCAAGCAGACTGTTACTTTATTAGCTTTTCGTTCTTTTTTATTTTTTCTAAAATATTCACTCATTTTTGCTTAACATTTAATCTATTTGAAATGTCAGAGATGCACAGGAGTTGATTAGCTTTCTTTTTATATGAATCTACTCACTGCTTTTGTCTTGTTTTCAATCATCAACATGTGCCAATAATATTGCTTGCAGTGCTCCCACAATTGCTTGCCATTTGTTTAATCTCTCTTAAATGTGCCGTTACCAAAAACTTAATGATAAGCTGAATGCATGGTGCAGAATCAGTGCATTAATATTTAAAAAAAGCGTATCGCCAAGTACTGAACACAAAAAGTATGCTCTCGTCCCCACCCGTAAATTTCTATCAAACGAAATGTTTCCCTTCCAAATGTTTTCTAGTCTAAACGGGGACTAACTTAACACTAGTTCGCTATTATTATCACTTTTAAAGTAGCGCCACCACATGAATACTAAAAGTTAAAAACAACAAATATAACACAGAGCGACTAGCAAGTATGTGCATTCCATATGCATGATTAAAATATAAAAAAAAAAAAACCAAATTGTGTATTTAACTTTTTTCTTTTGTTTACATACAAATCGTCTTTTTATTTATTTAGTACATTTTGCATAATGACTGCCTTGAGTGTAAAATGTAAATCATGATCTTTTCTGCTTTTGCTTTAAAAAATTAAATATCACGTGCAAAAAATCGACTAACGTGATTGTTAATCATGCACGTTTTTCAAAATTTCATTATAGTTGACCAGCTTGGAATAAATATTTGCCAAATAATCAAATTTTAAGTCACTTACGAGTACATTAAAATATTTTTAAGATGAGATATACTTGTCATATTTAACTTTAGAAAATTCAGAAGTTTAGAAAATGTATTTGTAAGTCAGGTGCTAGGAAAGTTATTTCCTTTTTATGCCATAATTGATCACAATTTTTGTGTCATAGAAAAAACCTTTTGTTATGAATTTTAAATTCTTGATTATAATTTGAAATAATTATGATATAATACTAGTAAATGTAAATAAAAATAAACTCATTCTCATAAATATTAACCGCCAATAGGTACATTACAAAAGGTTAAACTTTTTTTTGCAAAAAAAATAAATGGACAATTTTGTTTTGCTCATGTTGATTTTTATTTCTGCTCATACTCTCATTATATGCTCAAGCCTTAAAACCCCTTCCCATAATTATCTTTGTGTATAAAAATACAAGAAACAAGCTTTCAATGCTTTAGTGCCTTTTAAAATGAAATTATTTACAATCAAATGTAATTTAAATTCACCTAACAAATAACATAATAATAAAACAACACATTTATAGCTCATACATACATAATGTATGCACATACATATTTACTACATGTATGTTCATTAATTATGATGTTACATCATAAATATTTACAACTAATTTAAAAATGAAATGTTGTGTTATTCGCATTACGAGGGAGAGAAAATAATATATAATATTCGTAATTGGTACTTCACTAATATGACTTCAAATTATTAAAAAAAAAGTAATAAAAAAATTTTAATAAAAAAAATGTCATATTGATGAAATTTTCAATTAATCGATTGAGCTTAACTTTTTATTCAAATAATTAAAATTTTTTATTGAATAAATTTAATTTTTAAACAAATCATTTAAATTTTTAAATAAAATAGAGAAATTTTTAATTGAATTTTGCATTGACTTCAACTAAATTCTAATTGAATTAAAAATCTACGCTTGTATATCCAAGAAAATTAAAGTAGACTTGATATATGTAGATATTTATACTTGAAGTCGTTATTAGTCTCTTTGAATATCAGCGCTATACGAGTATATAGAAAATTTAGCAGGGTCCCTTTCTGTGTGCTTATATTTTTCAATGTAAAATTCATACATTTTTGTCAAAGTCAGAGTCGATTAGTTCAACTTCTGCAGTAGCAAGATTCAACAATGGTGAATGAGTTGAATAAAAAATGTTTGTATGTGAACAGATGTAACTTATTTAATACTATCAAAATTGTATCATTTTAAAATAAAAGTAAAACCAAGTTATAACTGCCAAATAAATAGAACCTTTTTAAATTAACAGATTAATCAAATCTCTGAGTATGAACCAATTTTATTTCATTTTTATTTCATTTATTTATTTATTCATAATAAAGGGTGTTTTTTATAGACGTATAGAACTTTAAATTGCAATAAAACAACGATGGACTATTCGATTGACATGAATTTTATTTATCCTAAAGATAACCTTGTGGCATTACATTTTAAATATGATTTCTGGCATATGACCGCCACGGCTGGCTCGGATGTAGTCCAATCTGGACGTCCAATTTTTGATGACTTTTTCCAACATTTGTGGCCGTATATCGGCAATAACACGGCGAATGTTGTATTCCAAATGGTCAAGCGTTTGTGGCTTATCCGCATAGACCAATGACTTTACATAGCCCCACAGAAAGTAGTCTAGCGGTGTTAAAACACAAGATCTTGGAGGTCAATTCACAGGTCCAAAACGTGAAATTAAGCGGTCACCAAACGTGACTTGAACAGTAATGCCAACTTAAAGTTCTATACGTCAATAAAAAACACCCTTTACAACTAGTTGACCCGGCAAACTTTATCTTGACTTAAAATTTTTATATATTCGATCTTCTTACACTAAGAAATCGTACTCATAGAGTAAAGAACAGGTAGTAGGCAAATAAGCCAGATACCGATTATAGCGCTACCTGCCGGGTGGATTTGTGACGTTAAACCTTCCAAGATATACTTATAAACCTTCCTCTTGAATCACTCTATCTTTTAAAAAAAACTGCATCAAAATCCGTTGTGTAGTTTTAAAGATCTAAGCATACATATAGACATTGGGACAGACGCGGGAAGCGACTTTGCTTTATATTATGTAGTGATAACGTAGCCTGTATAGGCCAAAATCGGTTTAAAAAAATTTTAGCTAGTAGTACTTTCAGTTCAAGATATTATGGAACTGTTTGTTCGCATTATGTTTAGTTAAAAAAAATTTGCAAAAATTTTAAATTATTGAATATCTTTCTTAGAATTTCTCTGTTCAATAAATAATTTAAAATTAGCTTTTGTGTGCTATAAGCATGAGCGAAAACATTTTATTGCTTTTAAAAATGAAAAAAAAAAAATTCTAGAGCGGATTTTTTGTTAGATGTCGTTAATTTTTTTGTGTTTAACTCAAATAAATTATTTATTTTAGAAATTATTTTAATAAATATTTCCAATTTCATTGGAATATTTACCAAGAATGGACGAATTTAAAAATATCAAGATATTAAGACTTGATTTTTTTTCAAATTAATAAATTTCTTGTTATATTTATTTATTTATATTTATTAACCGAATTATCTTTCGAATCGTATGACTGTTTGCATGTTTTGTTTTACAACTTTCGTTAGAAAAAAACGAAAATTTTCAAAGTTAATTAAAAAAAAATAAATGTTACGCTAAATAAAAGTTTTTTGTTTTTGTGTTGCTGACACCCATATGAACAGAGAAATTTCCAAAATTTAAGTTTATTAAATAAATTTTTGCATTTCCAGTTAACAACACAAACACAGACAAACGCACACTTTTA
Source organism: Thelaira solivaga (assembly GCA_947397855.1). Taxonomy (NCBI): domain Eukaryota; kingdom Metazoa; phylum Arthropoda; class Insecta; order Diptera; family Tachinidae; genus Thelaira; species Thelaira solivaga. The sequence goes on from OX377614.1 coordinate 28,167,509, forward strand.
GATAAAAAAGAATGATACAAGTAGAAACTTAAAATCATAAAGCATAAAAAAGTTACAAGTTAAAGAATAAAATATTTTTCAAGCACTATGGGATACAGCACCGAAAAAATTAATTTTTAAATTAAAAAAAAAATTATGACCAGCATTTCCCAACCTTAAAAATGTGTTTAAGGCAAGACTGCTGCCAGACTTTTTATTTACTCTCCGGAAGGTAAGAAAGCTCTCATTAAAAAAATTTATATCAGAAATTTTTCTGCCGACTACTAGGAAGCTAAGAAAGTTTTCTAAGTAATTTTCAACATCCGCAACCCGGTTTGACTGTATCCAACATGTTTTATGGATGCCAATATTGATAAGGCGAACAGTTTTAACATAATTTGTTTAAGCAACAAGTTGCTGTTTTTCAGTTTTTCAAAATTAGTCTTCATCTTTATAATATTTTAAGTTTCAAATGTTAATTTCGCAAGATAAGTTGTGATATTTAATAAGTTTTTTTTTTTTTTAATCAAAAATTATTACTCTCTTAAAGGTCTTCGTTCAAAATTTAATCAGGAGTAGGATTAATGTGTATTTTTGTACATTTTATACTGTGAATAGCCGTATTCTTTATAATTGTCTTATTCACATATAATTAATTTCGATTACACATTCATGTAGAAGCAAGCAAACACGTGCATCAAATACAATTTTTATTTGATTATTTTTTTTTATCAGGTTTCTGCTGAAATATAACTCTGCATATTTTAATTGTCTCCTCAGTTTTTGCATAATGACAGCTGCAATGAAAATTTTTTTATTTTAATAATCAAAAATAATTGTACAATTTGTATAATTTGATGCTTTTTCTGTAAATGCAAAAAAAATCATACTTTTGCCTGCAAGCATACATACATATACACACACACAAACGTCTGTGTGGCAATATGGAAAAACCGCTTATGTCTTGTTAAGTTATTTTTGAGGACCACAACCTTAAGAGCCCTAAAAGTTTTTGTTATGAAATTATTTCGATTGTAATAAACGCTATTGTGTTCATTCCTTAACCACAATAGTAAGTTAATTACCTCAAGGCAATTTTTCCAAGTGTATACAGTGGAATCTTGCATAATGAGCAAAGAAAAGAGAAAGATGCTAAAGCATTGTGTCATATTTTTAAGTCACTTTAACATTTGTAGTTCTCCTAATACAGACACTTTAGCTGGCCTCTCAAAAAATCTTTCACTGCCTTTACAATTGTAAAAGCAAAAATACCACTAAATAACTTTAAAAATATTTTTTTTGTTTATTTTTGTTTTCTTTGTTTGCTAATTATAATTAAAAAGTTTTAAAATTTTGCTAGTAGACTGCGAATGAGTGAGTACATTGACACGGTATGATTGTTATTCTAAACCATCAACAGAGCTTGACAGTAAAAAAAAGCAGAATAAAAAGAAACTAAACAAGGAGAAAAACCAGCTTAACAGAAAATTCTTCTAACACACAAACATACACATGCACTCATATTTCTTTGCTGTAAATAAAAAATGATGTTTTAAATTTTCTTGTATAATTTTCGTGTAATTTCATTTTAAAATGATTTTTTTGTGATCACAAGCTTAGTTCTTAAATTTCTGATAGGTGACGTCATAAATTGGGTTGCATAAAGCATGGCAACATGGTGACGACTACTTTAGACTTACGACTTATGCTGGTTTTACACACACACTATAAAACAAGAGCTAAAAATCATACAGCTGTTTTGCATTTTAATACAAGCTTTAAGATTTTCATTGGATTTTGTCAACTGTTTTTGTTATTTCTTTGTTGGTATGTAAAAATGGGTGGTCCGACCATAATGCACGATGTTAATTGTGAGTCACACCTTAACGTCAAGTGTTTTGCCCAACTTAATTTGACATTTCTTTGTTTCAGTGTTTGACAAATTCAACCGTGGAGAGGTACACATTTGATTAGGGCGTTAAGATTGTTGAAGCCTTTTACGAAAATGGGCGTTCAAATCAAAATGCATTTTAGCCAGCATAATTGATTAAATGTGAATTGTAGCCAAATTTCATGAGGGGGTCTATAGGAAGTGTAAAAACATCGGCTCATCTAGTTTGTTCTGCGGAAAACTTTGCTGCTGTTCGCGATAATGTGGCAAAAGAACCGTCCACTTTAATTCGTCGACGTGTTCACTATCGCGAGATGAAAACAGACTTCTCGTGGCCAGAAATTGAGTACGAGTATATAGGCCTAGGCAATATGTGGTTCCAATAGGATGGTGCCAATTGCCGCACATTCAAATAAACAATAACTGTTTTGTGCGAGAAATTCAAGGGGCGTGTTTTCTTATGTCGTGGAGATGTCAATTGGCTGCCAAACTCATGTGATTTGACTTCTTTCTTTGGGGATATTTAAAAGAAAAAATGTACGTCAATAAGCCAAGAACAATTCAAGTGCTAAAGGGTGAAATAATTCGGAACATTAGCTACATCGAACCTCAATTATGTCTCATAGCTATTCATAGTTCCTTCTATCATAATAAAAAAATATTATTATGATTCTCTGAAAACTTTTTGTTTCATTTACAATTCACATCGTGCTTTTTGGTGGGACTACCCTATTATATATACAATGAAAAGTATAAACATGTAGAAAATTTTCTAAAATTGGTGAAAGCCATACGACTCAAATTTCTATTCGTATTTTTTTGTTTTCACACTATTAAAATTTTTTATTTGATTTAAATTTTTGTGTCAGCACTACTGGGTAAAGCCCCTTTCTTTAGGAGTCAACTCACTCTCACTGAACAAGGCAACTAGCGTCAGTGCAGTCATGAGCTGTACAGAATATCCACAGGGTCGGGATAGCCTTTAATAGATCTGTGGAAATAAGAAAAAACTGCTTATTTTTTATTATGTCTTTACAGACTACAATTATAAAAATCCAAAAACTTTTTTCTTATAAAAATATTTACATTTAACAAAATAATATTGTTTTCATTGTCATCTCATTAATTGTCGAATATATCGCCCCTCCTCCCATCCCTGAAGCACAATCATAAACTTATTGAGTTAACTGCCACAGCAAATCAAATTTTACTTAAGCCGACTTCAGCGGTTTTACATATTAGTACAGAGATAATAATAAGAAAATCCTAAAAGAGAGTCTAGCGGTGGCACGATCTCTGTGGCCAATTCTGGTGATTCTTGCAAAATGTCTAATTTGACATGTCGTTATTGACCAGCATCTCAAGCTAAAAGAAGTTGATAATCATTGATCTATAGTGCTCGCTATGATGTTGATGGGCTTTCCAATATCGCTTTTAAATAAAGACCCAGACAAGGCAGTACTTTTACTGAGATGCATTGGATGTTCTTGGATCATGTGCGAATTTTATTTGCTGTCGTACCAATTCATCCAGAAATGCTCTTCATCTTTTATCATTCGTACATGTATTTAACGTTAAACAAACTCAATCACGCAATGAAAATATTTCAAAGTTTGAATATTTTGGGGTAAAATATTATAAAATTTATAGATGCAGTTGATGAATTAAAGTTGCTTTGATGTAACAATATTTATTTACTTCAATATAAATTTGAACTTCAATATAAAATTTGGTAAGAATTAATTAAACCTTTAGGTTTGAAGGATGAGGAAAAAGTCCTTTAAAAATTTACAATACTCTTTGATTTGACCAACTTAACAACAACATTATTCATAAATTGTAGATTTGTAGTAAGATAAAAGAGATGGGAAATTTTACAAAAAAATTTCCCTCACAGTAATAATTCAATAATAATAATAATTAAAAAAAATATTATTGTTCAACTAGCTTGAACAAAGTTAATGAATATTTTTTCATTAATATTTCAACTACTCTTTTAGCGTCTAGCCCAAAAGTATTTAAACAACTTATTTTAATTAATTAGAGCCATAAAAAGTTTTATTTATTTCTTTTTCTACAAATTCTAGGGACAACGTCTTTAAAATGTTTTTTTTTTTTGTTTTGTGAAATTGAAATATTGAAGAGCGCACTTATTGAGAAAACTAAATAAAAAACTATAGAATATTTCATGTCAGTGAAATAATAAAATCTTGCAACAGGGCTCACTGTGTGGCCGTCCATATCATCAAATTATTAGTTTGTTTGTTGAAAGCATTATTCATAATATAGCAAATGTAAACACGCGAACATTTCCAAATGGTGCTCCCTGGAACCCTTGCTCACTTGGACAAATATTGCACGTAATCTATGACTAAACTAACAAGCAGGCTAAAACATTTTCTTAGGAAAAACTATTAAACTGGTGGTGCATTACGTTTGTGTTTTTATCATTTTATGGAAAGCTATTGACCTTATTAATAACACAAGTTTACAAATTCAAATCAACCACAGCAACAGAAAACTAATTCCAAAATATTTTGAAACGCTGATTTCAAATCAGCATTTCGTTATTTCAAATTGAAAAAGATTACGACCCATATCAATGAGTATTACTTCGAAGACGGTTGGTTTTATTTGTTATAAAAGAAAGTCAGAAATTCCGAAACAAAGTTTCCTCCAAGTCATGGTCCATAATCATGGTCACACTAAAGTCACTATTTTTTAAAAACAATTTTAAATTTATGAAATTCTTATTAACAAAAGTTTACTTTTTTTGACTATGATTGTGGCCCATTATTTTTAAATCTGCTTGGTAAATTTGAAAATATCGAAGAAGTTGTGGGCAAAAAAAATTAGTTAGTTTTCAAAAAATTACTTAAAATAGCAGGAGAAAAAATCCAACGCTTTTTTATCCATGCACATAGCCTCATAAGTTTCAAATAAAACGAGCTCTATTTTATTACAAACGATATACAATTTTCGATTTTATTCACAATTAAGTGAATATACTTACTGTGTATAAGACGGGGAACAAGCACGCCAATTTTAGTTGCTCTACGCTTGTGTTTATAGGAGAGAGAAGAAAGAGAAATGGAAATGGATGCAAAACTTCCTTTTCTCTCTCTGCTATAAACTCACTTAATTGGAAACAAAATCAGAACTTGTACATCGATTTCAATAGAACAAGGTTCGTTGATTGGATAGCAAAATGGCTTTATAAATAAATTTTTGATATTTAAGAATATCAAAATTTAGAATACATTTCTTTGGCATTTTCTACGATATTTTTAAAGCTACCGAGCGGATATAAAAATATTTTATATGAGATTTTCTTTTGAAATTTTGAATTTCTTTTATAATCAAATAAACTAAAGAAGATTTCAGTAAGTCTTATGCATGTCACGTCACCTTTTAAATTTTGAAAATAATGGTATATCTCAGAAATTAAATTAAAAAAACGAACTGCACTTCAGCATTCCAAAATACTTTGGAAACAAGCTTCAGTTGCCCTGGTTCCTCTACACTAGTATATAGTGTCCGAACAAGAATGCAAGATTTAAATTTGGCGCCATTCGAAGTGTCATTGTTTCACATTTGAACAATTATTATTGTTTGCTAGTAGAAGGTACGAGGTTAGTAAAAAATGACCATGGACAGCAAAGGGAGTTCGTTAATTGGGTATTGGAGAGACAATATGAAAATGCTGATTTTGCTTCAGTGACAAGGCCCATTTCCATCTTGATGGCTTCGTCAAAAGGCAGAATTGTCGCATTTGGGGTGAGGAAAATCCTCGAGTGATTCACGAGAAGCAAATGCATCCTCAACGTGTCACTGTGTTTTTGGGCTGGAGGAATCGTTGGACCTTTTTTTTATCAAAATGAGGCAGGTCAAGCGCAAACAGTTAATGGCGTTCGGTATCGTGAAATGATAACCAGTTTTTTCTTGCCTAGAATTGAAGAAATGAATGTGGAGGGCTTGTGGTTTCAACAAGACGGCGCCACATGTCATACAGCCAGAGAAACAATTCAATTGCTGCATCAGTCATTTCCCGGTCGTGTTATTTCGCGTTTTGGAGACCAGAATTGGCCACCTAGATCGTGCGATTTAACACCATTAGACTTTTTTCTTTGGGGTTTTTTGAAATCGATGGTTTACGCGAATATGCCGACGACGACTCAAGCCTTAAAAGAGGAAATTGGAAGCTGCATTAATGAAATACCGCAGCATTTATGCAAAACGGTCATTGAAAATTTCATTAAAATATCGCGTGTGTGCCAGCAAAGCCGCGGCGGCCATCTGCCCGATATGTTATTTCATACATAACCTCATTCTGTCTACTTTACGATATAATAAAGTTTCACGATTTGTTTTTAAATATCTGCGTTCTTGTTGCTACACCCTTTATAATTTAGATTTATAAATGGGACTAAAAACAAAAGAACAAATTGGGCTCCATAAAATCGGAAGACTTTATAAAATTTTAATTATAATGTAACTATTTTATTAAGCTTGAGGTCTTATTTTTAAAAAATTTATTTTTATATCGATATTTCGCTCCAATTTGTGTAGCTTCTTCAGGATATCAAGCTTAATAAAATAGTTACGTTATTTAAAAGAAAAAGGTAAAATAAAATTAACAAATAAATTTTAATTATTTTTGCACGAAGAATTCTATTTCCTTCACCAATTAAACCCTTAGTGGAAATAAATTAAAATAATTTTAATCGAAATAAAGTAAAACAGTGAAATGTTAATTCAATTAAAAAATTATATTAATTCAATCAAATACTTAATTAATTTAATTAAATATGTAATTATTTCGATTAAGCATTTAGTCACTATGACATTTTTTTTTTAATTGAAATATTTAATTAGTTCATGCAATTTTTTCTATGTAGTCCCATCATGTGTTTTTACGTTTATTAAAACAAACAAACAAAAATAACTCACCATACACTTGTACAGAAATCGTACGATATTTGTCTGTCCGTTTATGTGTTGTTTTCTGCTTTTCAGCATTAATTGTGGGTCAAGATTTTACAACAGAAATATTGCATTAATTGCTACTGTTTTTTAACAAAAAAAAAAGCAAAAAATACTGATTTATGGATTTTACTTTAATTCAATAAAGCAGATTTTGTTTTCTATGTAATGGTGTGATAGATACGAGTACTTTTGAATTGCAGTATTCTTGCGCTTACATTTTTTTTTTTCATTAACTTAAAAAAACTCACAACTTTGTGAGATTGTTAGCAAGTAAATAGAATTCAAAAGCTTACAAAGCTTAAATTTATAAATAATTGAAGCAAACAAACGAAAATAATTCATATCACTCCGGCAAAATGTTTATTAATGAAGTCAGCTAGCAAAAAGGGCATTTTATCGTTTGATTATAAACTGACCTTAACTGATCCAGCAACTGTTTTCACTTGAGTGGCAATTTATCAACACCTTTAAGTAACAACTTGTTATAAATCTCATCGAATATAATTTCCAATTAATTCTTAAATTTATTGCAATATTTCCTATCAGTTTCTTAGTTTTTTTTAATAATTCATATAAATATAAATAAATATTTTTATTGAGTTTCAGGTAGATAAGTTTTTGTTTACTTCTGAGTTAAACTAAATTTAAGTGATTTAAACTTAAAGCATATTTAAGCGAAGCTGATGCCGATTTTCAGTAAAACATTCAACCTCTTCTACTGAAGTATATTGTGGAATATGCGGCTAATGTGGAACCCCTCCATAATTCCTAAACTAAATGTTTTTTAGCATTTGTAAGTATCTGTAAATATAAAGGGTGTTTTTTATAGACGTATAGAACTTTAAGTTGCAATAAAACAACGATGGATTATTCGATTGACATGAATTTTATTTATCCGAAAGATAATCTTGTCACTTTACATTTTAAATATGATTTCTGGCATATGACCGCCACGGCTGGCTTGGATGTAGTCCAATCTGGACGTCCAATTTTCGATGACTTTTTCCAACATTTGTGGCCGTATATCGGCAATTACACATTAGCAGTAGCCTTGGGTAGTACACGAACGAACTATTTCTATTGTAATACTCATTTATTTGAACTGAACGAACTAGTCCGTGTTTTGAAGTCCTATAGCTCATTTGTTTGCTCTTCATTTTAAATGCACGAACGAACTAAACTTAAACGAAAACAAAGACGAAGCAACAAAAAAGGTATTTAAAACAAATCGTTAAATTCTACTTGAATGTTCGATAACATCCTGCAGTTAGTTATTGCTAAGTTGTATTAATGACCTTTAATAGGCTTAAGCTGTGTTTACGTGTATTGTCCATGTGGAATGTCAATTTTCTTTATGTAAAATTAGTACAGTGTTTAAAATTTAATTTTAGAACAGTTCATCTGTACAAATCAAATGACTGTTGAAACCCTTTCGTAACGAACTTATATTCTTTACTATTTGCAACAACTGCGAGTGCAATACAAAATAGCTTCTTAGTAAATAAAAACTTTTGCTGGTTAATCAATTAATTAAATCAACAAAACTAAATATATCGCTCATTTACTTCAAAAGTGTCATAACTTAGAAAATGTTTTTTTAATTAAACTAATATTTTCTCAATATCTTTATAAACACAAGTCTACTTTACGTGTACGTCGCTGAACTCCTAAGCTTATGGACCAATTTAAATAAATTTTGGGTGGCCAAAAATCAGCCCGGCAGGTGGCACTACAGTCGGTATCTGAGTTTAAATTGAATAGACCCTAAAACTAGCGAACCGATTTTAAAAATTCTTTCATATTAAACATAACGCTAATCGCATTTTTACGTCCATTATTCAATGATTTAACAATTAAAATTCCACATTTCATTATAAAATCAATATATTTCAAGCGTGGTAACCGTATAATTTGGAATCGCTACGCTAACTATTACACGGGTCTTAAATAGTCGCAAGTTTATATTGGGCACACGGAACCGGTAATCAAAAACCATATATAAAACAGATTGTTCTTAATGTTTATTTCTTATTCTTAGTCTAAGAAATTCGACAAACAGATCGGGGAAAATCTGGTTTTATTGCAAAATCTTTTACACGTTTTAAGCCCAGCTACGTACACCACTCATACTTTTCTTACCCAAATTTTGTGACACTCTCTTTGCACGCGATTTAGAACTTGTTTAGTTTTCATTATTCAAGCACATGCAGCGTATAATGATTATCTAAACGACAAATAAATGTAACAGACAAATAATACTTAACAATTAATTATATTTGAATTGATTGCATATCAATTGATTTTTCAATTGCTTTGATAATCGTCATCAACGAATACATTTTGTATTTCATTTATAATTGATAAAATTGCTTATGAATAAAATACAATAGCTTCTTATAAGAGCAATGCAAAAGCATGCTTGAAAGCCACACATCACTACAAACATGTGTAATATTTTATAATAAAAATTTCTTCTAAGCCATTTCAATCATAATGGTGCAATTGCTCTATTGCTTATATACGGGACCATATTAGTGAATATCGTTAATTTACTTCAAAAGTCTTAAAAACAAAATTTTTTATTTTATTATATTCTGTAAAAATATCACAAAAAAAATTCAAAACCCTTTCCTTTTCTTTTCATAATAGGTAGGGGTTAGACTACAAGGTCTCCCAAATAAGAAAAGCAGAAGCGGGACTTACTTGGGTCCTCTGATGTGGTGCCTTTGTGATACCTATATAGAAAGAACTGAAAGGAAAGGAAATAAATATGAAAACAGAGAATGTGAGTCCTCCACTTAAGCCAATTGCTACTTCTAACGAAGCCATATAGCATGCCGACCCTTATATTCGACTGCGCAGTGAGACCCTACAGGCGGCGCTCTCCAAAGTTAAGCATGCTTTCTTCTTTCAGTTTATTTTTTTATTATTATTAAAGCAATAATAATTGCAGCCCAAAATTCCTCACTATTAAATTTTTTTAAGGAAATCAATATTGCACAAACTTGATCGTGGCTCATGCTCATGAACTCAATCACTTAATTACACATGAGTGCTGCTGTAATTTCTATACTTTACAAGTGGCACCCTATAAAGTATGTATATATATTCTGGATCTTTATAAATCTGTCTGTCTGAGTAGTCGTTAAAATCAACTTTCTGAAGTATGTAGGCAACATACACAAAAGTTTGGCATAACAATTTGTCAGATGTTACTGTTTTCAGGTTACTAATAAAATTCAGCCTATTCGGTTCATAAATGACTGAGCTATAAATGAAAGCCCATGACTACCTTTAGTCTTAGAAAATTTTTCTAAGAACAGTTTTTGCATACTTTGTCTAAAATGAAATGCTTTTTATTTATTTCAGTTATTTTTATGCAAAATTTTTAAGCTGTACATGTACGTAATGTATAACCATGTCTGTATAACCACGTCTGTAATATAACTACGAATGCAAATATCTATTTAAGAAAATTGTGGAAAATTAAAAATATGCATCAGTTCAGTGAAGGATATATAAGACCCGGTATAATCCAGTTTAACTAGTTTATCACTAAAATATTTAAAATTATTTTTATATAGAAATGAGCAATTATCTTTTAATACTTAATACTTTATGGTGTATCAATTACTAAACTACCTCTAAAGAATATTAAATAAATTATTGTTGTTCGCAGTAAAATGTTTTAGCAAAAAAAAATATAAATAAATAAATGAAATTCATAAAAAAATCGAACAAGCGAATCACTTAACTTGTATTCATCCGTTTAGAGTATCTGTTACATGAAAAACATGGAAAAACTTTACAAATCAATCATAAAAAGGCATTTATTTATGTATGTCATGACTCAAAGTGACTGGAGAATTTGCTATAGCCACGCCATGGTTAACAAGGGTATGTACTAGATTCCTGCAAAGGCAATTTCAATGGCTTACAAGCATTTTTTATTATAAAATATTACGTACGTTTTCTGTTTTGTGCAGCTCTTTAGTGTGCATGCATGAGCGCTTGTGAGTTTTAATTTAGGAATGTCTAATGATTGCTGACACCTTCTAATCGCTGTCTGTTATCTCATCTATCCATCTGTCTCTGTGCGAGCAGTTATTTATAATGCAAATCTAATGCAATTTTACTGCGTTTGACTCACGTGCCAAAACTTTAACTCAACACAGATGCTGTTTGGCTGCCATAAACTTTAAGAAAACAAACTCAATTTTTGTTCACACAAGATAAAGACATAGATTTTTAATAGATTTGAAAAACTTATGGCAAAAACAAAAAACACACGCAAGTGCTTATTTAACGCTAAATGAATTCAATAAAAAAACATTTTTATTTAAAAACAAAAAACAAATAAAACACACCTTTTAAAATGGTCACGATCTTAAGGCTAAACAACAAATTGTAATAAATTTTTTTTATAACAATTCTGAATTTGAACATTTTTATTTAGAAAAATTTATGCTCGAATTCAATTTTATGCAAATTTAATATGACAAATAATTTTGTTTTTGTTTTGTGATTTGTTATAAAGTGTGCATCACAATGATATGTGTAGTTCTTTTATATTTGCTTATTAAAAAAAATTAAATAATGAGAATCCAATAATGAGAAAATAATTTTTTTAATTACAAGTCGAAATTATCACAGTCATTTCCTATAAAAAGAAAAAGTTTTTTCAAGGTAACCTTAGCATCAGCTAATTAGTTGAGCCATTTTTGTTATGGTAACAAATTCCCAGCCTTACTGCTTAACTCATAGCAGACTGTTTAGAATGTAACCTTATCACTTTAATGCACACAATTTTGGCAAATACCTTTGCCTGTCTATTTATCTTGGTTTAATTAAAATGTTATAAAGTTTTGTGATAAATGATGGTGTCTTGTCTAATCAAAATAAATTTATCTTTAACTTCTTTTTAAGTTTAATCTTGTAGCAGCATAATGATACAAGTCAAATATGACAAGCAAAAAAATGTTTTTTTTTTAACTGAATGAATGAATTGCAAATTTTATTTTTAACAGGCAGCAGGTGTACAGCTTTTACTACTCTTTGTAATGAAATATAAAAAAAAATATAATAGAAAATTTATTAAAATGTATTTTTTGCGAAATTTAGAAATTTTTATTTTTCAAAAAATTATTAAAAACAAAACATATAAAAACCGGGTGTTTTTTACTCAAACAAACCTATAGCCTAATAATATTCGAACAAAACGGTCTTTATTTTATTAAAATCAATGCGAATGCATACAAGGTGAAATCAGCAAGCATTTCTGTGTTTAAAATATTTTTAATTTGTCAAATAATAAACTTTGACTTCTTCTTAGCTGGCTTCACAACCTATTTAAGCCTTTACCCGAGGTTAAAATGGCTCTTCATGCGCTGCGCGTTTTCTCCAATTTAGCATGTTCAGATCGGTGAGATGTTGTTAGAGCAGATCTTTCCAGCGTAGCTTTGAACGCCACCTCCTGCGCATACCTTCGGATTTGAAATTTTTCCAGCCGCAACATCTTCTTTCATGCGCATAACATGACCCAGCCAGCGCAAACTTTGTTTTAGCCTCCTGCGATTATTTTCTTTTTCCAAACTTGAAAAAATGGCTGGGTGGTTAAGGATTTGGTTCGAATGAACAAGTCATTACCGAAAAACCACCTATTTTGAAGGATAATGCTTCCGCTCTAAACACTGCACCAGAATCGTTCAATGCTTTTCGCACTCTCGGCTAAGTATATACGAGTACAATAATTAAATTCAAATTAAAGAAAAGCATCAGCACGCGATCAGCCAGCTTCGCTAATAAATACAAGAAATGAAGTGAATACTCTGTCGAGATAAACGCTTTGGCTTCGCCTAGTTAACGAACATGCGGTGAAATAACGATAAATAATTGAATATGACCAAGAGGAATGCTTCGGCTCTATAATAGATAAACTCTACGTTTTTGGGGGTTATTCTGTTAAGGTCTAAGAAGAGTTTGTAACGTCACGTTACAATCCTATAGAAAATCTGTGGTGAATTATAAACTGAGCACTAAAAATTTTCTATCAAATATGGGCTCGGCTATGATTTAGTAAACTCAATCTCAAAGAAATGTGCTCAAGAATCTGTTAAAGAAGGTCGCCCACAAAATACTAAAGGTTGAAATTTATTTAATTGTGGAATGAAACAATTTAGTTAATTTTTAATTTGTGTGAGTGGCGACCCACAGGAGGGTCACATAATAGCTTCAAGAGAGTCGGGAAGTTTTTAATTTCTGTTTCACATATTTAAAAAATACTTACAAAAATCTATTTAATGAACATTTTTTGTTTCAATATTAATTCATTAAGAATTCTTGTAAATGCCGATTATATAGATTTTTTTCTCCTTTTTACTGTATCTTGTGCTTGTTTATGTAAACTATATCAAAACCAGTTCTTTATAAATGAGATTATTTGGAAAGTTGTGGGAAGATATGGGAGCTGAATATATATCATTTTTGTACACACAGAAAACAACATCGGTTGTGAGAACTAAATTAATTTGCAATCAAAAATTCAGTTATTGTAACCAATATTTTTAGTTGTAGTAACTAGAATTCTGTAATATTGACCAAAATTTAGTGCTCCTAAAAATTTTTTGTGCTGTAAGACCGATTTGCTATTGCGACGATTATAAAAATTCGACTGTCACAATTGAATTTTTGATTGGAAACAAATTTAGTTCTCACAACCGAAGTTGTTTTCTCAGTGTACTATTGTGAAGTAAGTTGGCTATCTGGTTCAAAATTTATTCAAAATTGCAATCTTTCTTGCAGAAAATCACAAAGACTTTATTCTTAAACCTGCTTATTTAGTTGAAATTAAAAAAAAGTGATTTAAAAAAATCAATGCGTGCTCCGATTCAAAAAAAAAAAACAAAGCCACAGCATTCATTAAAAAAGTGAAGCTGTGAAGATCCAATGTAGAAAAACCTTTCTATTTATATCAGGTCTCAAAACAAGTAATAATTATGCGTCTTAAATATGAAGTTAGTTAGGTGGTCCGAAAAATTACAATTAAATCCTGGCGGAAAAAAACGAAAATACTTTCCGAACCGAATGTGCCCACAAGTGTATTTTGCGTCACCTCTTTAATTTAGAAAATGACGGTAAAGAAAGATTCCAAACTAGAGCTTCAAAATACTTTGGAAACAGTTTTTAGTTGCACTGGTGCTGGTGTCTAAAAATTTTACTTAATGAAAAAATAAAGTCTAGATTTTAAATGAATTATAAATTCACTTTTATTTAATTTAAAATTTTTTATTACAAAAAAAAACTACAGAAACAGAAAACCCAACATGAAAACCAAGAAATATAATACAAAATGCATATTAATTTTTAAAACTTAAAATAGAAAAAATGGAAGAAAGAAAAATAACACAAATTCAGACAAGTGAAACAAACACACAATACGAGAGCAAACAAATTAATAAAAAAAATAAAATATAATACGAGCATGTGTATCCATACATACATACTTACCACAATACCATTATAATGGATTACATGCTTCCGTGTTATATCAATAAACTGACCATCGTCATTGTTGCCATTGTGAGTGCTGCGAAAACGTTCACTCTCAGCCACACTTGGTGGTGGCGAAGTAGTAGGAGGAGGTGTGTGATGACATGTAACAACACCATGTTGATCATGATGATGATGCTTATTAGACTTTAAGTGATTGTTTTCAGCAACATTTCTATAATAATGTTGAGTAGAATGTTGTGCTGGTGGTATGTTGGACCCATCAAATTTATAGGGGGTATTTTCGTTATGAGTTTTATTAATGTTAGCAGCTGCTGTTGATGATAGTGAGGAGAATGATGTTGATGTTTTAGCAATTGTTGTTGTTGCACTAGTAGTGTTGATATCAGCTTTGACTGCCACACACAAGGAAACACAATTGAAACATAAAATTGTAATTAAAATTAAGCCACTAGGTGAACACATTATACACAAATTCGTTCTTCTTCTTTTATTTTTAAACGTTATTTGTAAATAAAAAAAATAATTATTTTTATAAATTATTTCAAGTTTGTTTTTTAATCAAAAAAAATTTTTATTTTTATGTAACAAGAATTTTTTAATGAGTTCAGGCCATTTTGAAACTCTTTTGTTGTTTCATAAATTAAATAAAATTAATCTTCTTTTTTTTAATAACCAAAATATTTTGCAAATTTCGTTTTATTTAAAACTTTTTTTTCCATTGTTTCTTAATAGTTTTACTTTTTTTTTAAGTGAATGTAAAAAATGTGTAGAAATTTTTGGATTATTTTTTTAAATTTGTTTTAGCAACAATTCGATTTTGGATTTTTTTTATTTATTTAACAAACATTCACTAATGCCTGCCTGCCTGCTTGCATGTTGTAGCAAAATTTAACGGCAGTTAATTATTTGTAAGTTTATGCACTAATTAATTATTGTATTTAGTTTAGTTGAGGTTTTATTTATTTTTTCTTATTTATGTTGCTTTTTCTCTCGCACTCTTTTACTTTTTATTTTTAATGTTTTACACGCATTTGATTGTTGTAAGAGCTTTACTTTGTATTATAATTTTATTTGATTAAATTGTAACTGATGAAATTTAGTTGTTGCTGTTGTTGTTACTGTTTCTTTTGTTGGTGGTAATTTTTGTTGTTGTGGTTTGCTTTGCAAGAATCATGTTTGTAACAAAAGTCTTTCGTTTTATAGCATTTTATATGCCAGGTTACACTCTACAGTAGACAGCCTTAAAAAGTTAGTTCAGAAAATGATTTTAATTAGAAAACAAATAAAAAAATTAAAAAACACCAAAATAAAAAACAGCCCTGATTAAATATTTCTTATAAAAATTAAAAACAAAAAAGTGCAGTGCAGGTAGGCCAGTGTAAGCAGACGATAAACCACTGCATTCAATATCAATAAGCAACTTCTATTCAGATTTTAAAAAATTTTTATATAAAACCTAAAATTTCGATTATTATCTTTTGTTCTTCTTTCGTTTTCAACCAAGGTCTTTTACACTCTTTTTAGAATTTAGTTCTTTTACACCCAAACTCACCACTTCCAGTTAACTCAATCTATGATAAGTACCTACATGATCGTATTATATTTGTGGCCATATAGAAAAACTGCTCTTGTACTATTAAAACATATTTAAGAAGTTATTTCGATTCTAACAAACAGTATTGCTATCACTGGTATTTCGTTAATTAGGGAATATATAGCCCCACCATCACTTAACCACAATACTAAAATTATTGATTTAATTTAGTTTGCCCAAAGATCATGAATTTATTAACTTTTTTTATGTGTCACCAAATCGCCGTATTCGATATCAAGAAAATTCTATCGAAAGTTTTAAAATACTGCATGCGATTGCCTAATTCTCATAACTAAAGTGATCAAATGAGGCATTCGGGATGCTTAATTTTGAAAATTTTAAAAGAGCCTCAATTCTCGCAACCGTCGACCATTTTTGTTTGCTGTGACGATATTCTTTTCAAAACAAATATAATCTATCTGAGCTAGTCTTCTGTGACACTGAATGATGCAATAATGTGAACAATTTGAAAGTTTATAAGTTGGGTGAGTTTATGATTGATTTTAAAAGTAAATCTGACAGAAACACGTTCAACGCAATGACTTGACAATGGCAAGGCTAAACTAACCTAATTAGTTTAATTTTGGACACAAAAAACCTACAGAAACTAAACTTCTAAACGATTAAAAAATTTATGAAAACTTTAGGATTGTTTCAATCAAGCATGAAACTATCCAATAACAGGCTGCAGGCTTATTAAGTCCCAAGCTGAACTCATACAGCTCGTTTCATTTGAAACTTATAAGTTTGTAGAAAAAAACGGCTGATTTTTGTCTTTTTTATTTTCAATAATTTTTAAAATATTTGCATAAAATTCGTTTTTTTTCTCACAAAAAGTCTACAAAATTTTTTAAAATTACTAAAAGAGTTTAAAAGACGATGTGAAAGAGGAACAAAATAGATTTGAAGTGTTAATGATTTGGAGAACAATGTGGAATTGAACCGTTTCAATTCCACAATTTTTAATTTCACTTCATTCCCTGCAGCATAAAGGTTTCATTTACACTTTGTTCCTACCAAAAAAAATTACAATGAAATGAAATGAAATAAAATATAATATAAAAAATGAATTCTCACCCCATGGAAATAAAATGGAATGAGTGAAATTTACTCATTTTACAAATACAAAATTAAAATAAAATGTGACCGATTTTTTTTTACGAAATTAAGTATAAGAAAGTAAAGTTCAAAACGGAGTCTTGAGACTCTAATTGAAGGCCGTTTAGGCCTCCACGTAAACCAACCAAGTATAAGAAACAGAGTTGTGCATCGATTTTAGTAAACTATAGCTCGTTGGATTCGAAACCTATAAGACTATACGTTTCTGGGAAAAAAGTGGTTGATTTCTGTCTTCTTCTATTTAAATTTGTTTTGTAGTTCACATTTAAGAAAAAATTTTTTCTCACAACTTTTACGATGCCTTGGAAACTACTAAGCCAATTTAAAATTTTAATACAGAACTTCGGTTTTTTTTTTAATGATGCTCCTATTTGTTTGACATATCCCATAATATAATTTCTAATAATTTGAAAAAATATTTGAAATCAGCGCTTTTAAATGCCGCATAAACAATTTATAGTTGTTTGGGTCCAAAACCGTGTATACTTGTATTTATAAGCATAAATAGTAGAGTAAGAATTCTATTCAAATGCTTCACTTTTTAAGTTTCTTACTTTTGCAACAACAACACAATAAGTGCATACTTAATTAATAATTTCCTTTCAAACTATTTTCACATCATCACTTAATCATTTTCTATCACAATACACAATTGACAAACACACATTCACATATTTAAAATCTCTTATTACATATTATTCACAATTAGCGTTAACATGACTATTGCACACACAATATGAATCAATACTTTTAATAGATCAATGTGAATTAGGGAGGTTCCAAATTGCATTTAATTTGAAGTCTTTTCAGCTGATGACCAAAACAGCCGCTTCGGATACAGGACGATAAGCCGAAGCCACATAAGGCTGCCGTCCTCTGTACCAAACTCAATATATTTCGCATTGGTTCATATCTCGCATGTACATATAAAACAAAATAGTTTGACCAGTTACCATCATCAATTTTCCTGTACTTGCTATCAGCCTGTATAGAAAAGATGTGATTTTCCGGCTGCACAATGAATTTGTGAATTGATGAAATATTTAATTGATGCATTGAAAATAGTATTAATTAAACTATGATTAAAAACTATGTATCAATTAAAAATCTTAAGGAAAATGGTCATTTTGATTAAATATTTAATTAAATACTTAATTGATTCAATTATATATTATTTAAATGAATCAATTTTTTAAATATGATAATTAAAAAATTTAATTAAAAAAAATTTCAATTGATTAATTTTATATATTTAACTAAATTAAATTAAATAGTAATTAAAAACTGATTGAAAATTTATCAAAAAAGTTTTCAATTTTATTAAATATTTTTTTAGTTCAATGAAAAATTGATTAAATTAAATATTAATTAAAATTTTATATAATTAAATAAAATTAAATCGTAATTAAAAACTGATTGAAAGTTAAATAAAAAATTTTAATTAAAAAAGTAGTCAACTTTATTAAATATTTAATAAAATCAATTAAATAGCCAAGCGATAACAATTAACCAAGTGAGTGATTTTGGCATTTGTATTCGTACAAAGAGAAAGAATATTTTTTAGTGAGCCACAATTCTATATAGAAATGCTTACGTTATTGTTCGATTTTCTTTGTAAAAATGTTTTAGCGAACGATAATTTTCTTCACAGGGAGTCTGGCCATTAGTTTTCTTGTTGATGTTTAGTCACTGAGCTGACTAAAGCCAGAAATAATTAATAGTCCTATTTAATACGTATAATAATGTAGACATTTTATGCTTTCGGAATTTTTATTTTTTTTACAAAACTCGTGGTAAAAGTGAATATATTTTGAGGGACATTTCCACGAACCTAAAGACCAGCTATTAGTTAGACTAAGCTGATGACACTAATTGATTAAATTAATAATTTTTTTATTTACAAACATAAATATGACTGTGTTTATATAGTCACATGCATGTATGTATGTGTTTATGTAACAAAAAATGAATAACCTTTTACCATCATAAATACGAGTGCGTTCCGGTTGAAAAAAATTATTTTATTTGTTGCTTTGGCTCGTTTTCTTGTTATAAATCACACTAAATATTAATTTATATGATTTAGTTTTACAACTTTAAACACAAAAATTATTGCGGTTTAATACATAAAATAAATTTAATTGAATCAATTAAGTATTTAATTAATTTAATTAAATATTTAATCAAAATGACCATTTTCATTAAGATTTTTAATTGATACATAGTTTGTAATCATAGTTTAATTAATACTTTTTTCAATGCATCAATTAAATATTTCATCAATTCACAAATTCATTGTGCAGCCGGAAAATCACATCTTTTCTCTACAGGCTGATAGCAAGTACAGGAAAATTGATGATGGTAACTGGTCAAGCTATTTTGTTTTATACATGCGAGATATGAACCAATGCGAAATATATTGAGTTTGGTACAGAGGACGGCAGCCTTGTGTGGCTTCGGCTTATCGTCCTGTATCCGAAGCGGCTGTTTTGGTCATCAGCTGAACGATACCCATAAACCTTTTCGTTTTTAAAAGGAGAACAAAATGAATGTATAGAGATCAATGGAAAGAGCGGATAACGGAACGGACAATAAGAAAGCAGATAACAGAGATGGCAGAGCGAGAGGTATGAATGATAGACGGCTAATGCATATTTAGATAGATAGAAGTTTTGGTGAAGTGGATTATTTGCGGACTCAATTTCTATTCAGTCAGGGGTATTTTCGTAAGTACTTCCAGAATAAGAATAAGAAAAGTTAGCGGTGCTGAATGCATTTATGGTGATGCAAATGATGATAAGAATACATTGTTTAAGTGCGAGAGATGGCAGAAGGAAATGGTAAAATTGGAGCAACATACCGGCCTACTCACAGTTGTAAATATCATCCAGGTTATGCCAACACAGACATGTGGAATCTTGTATCTTGCTACGTATAGAAAATGTTGTGGAGGAAAAAGAGAGATCTTGACGAGAAACAGACCAGCACAGAAGGCAATAGAAGACATTAAAATAATGGGCCTTAACTTGAATTATGATAATAGATAAGGCCAAGGTGGATCAAGGGGACCATTTCGATGAGTAGTCCCAGGATGGTAACGAATCTCCCCCCAGAAGACGGGTGGTGGCGCAACATAACCTGTGGATGAATGACGATTGGGGAGGTTTGCTTAACAGAATTCCCATCTTCCCAACCCAAAAAAAAATTAATATTTAATTTTGTCAATTAAAAATTGAATCGCTTTGTTTTATTAAAATTTTTAACTATGATTTGACAATATTTTCTATATTTATAAAAAAATATTTTAAATATTGAAAATTAAAATGTTTGCCAGTCAAATAAATTCCTGAAGAATATACGTAATTAAGTCAATAAATTTATTTCTTCAGTAACTTAAAATTGTTCTACTGAGTTAGAAGACAAAAAAAAAGTTTATAGTTTTGTTTTAATAAGCCCTGGAAACGGTTTCTAAAAAATCTTGAATTTTTGTTAAAAAAAGAAAAGAAAACTTTGCTTTTATCTGCTAAATCTGGTCAGTCAATCGAAATGCGTACAAATTTAAGCAAGTGAGTTATTTAAAGCAGCCTGCTTACAGTTGCATTGATTGTACTTACTACTTGAAGAAAATTTTTATCATATTTTGAATTCATTAAATAATAAAAATTGTATAAGAAACTTAGAAATTTTTAAAACTTTAAAATTTTAATATTTGTAACGCCTTTTCCAACTTTTGCTGAACAATAACAAATTTTTTTATGATTTTTCATTTACAATTTATAAAAGAAAATTATTCAAATTTTTTTATATAAAAATTTTATTAAAAGCAAACAAAGCTAAAAATTTATTAAAAATAATGTTGCGTGGTTTTTGTAATTAAAATGTTCAATGAATCAATTATATTTTGTTAAACAATTTTTTTTCTATTTAAATTATTTTAATAGTTTTTTTTGGTGTTCAAACTCATTTGTAGACACTTTGTGACGAACTGTAATACGTCTCAAATTTGTATTTAATTTATTTTTTATTTTTTTTTAATTCACCATTTAATTACTTTTTAATATTTTCTTACAATTTAAATTAAGCTTTTTTTGTTTTTATTTGCCGCGTTTAGCTGTTATTCAATGCGCTGGTTTAAACGCGAATGAACGTATAAATGAAAACTCTGCATGAAAATTATTCTTGTGTAAATTGTTTGTGCACACGTTGGGTCTTTTTTATTTGTGATTTTTTTTTCTACAAAAACGAATGTAGTGCGATCGTGAATTGTAACATATCATCATTATCGTCGCTGTTTGTTTGTTTTAGTTTTAGTTTTTTTTTTTCTGATGAGAGATCGTTAACTTTCGTTTGATGAAAACTCTATTGAAGTTTGCATAACTAAAACAAATAAAAGGTTCTTGTTAATAAACAGTGTTTCCACTTGAACCGTTTTTTTTTAGTTTTTGCGTTATTGTGGGTATGAGCTCGAGAGCGAAATACATACATGAAATTTTTATAGCCCTTAGCTTGGCTGCAATGAGAAATATAAATAATACAGGACTTTGCAACCTTCTAGAAGTAAATAATGAAAGAAAAATTTTTAAAATTCAGATTTAGCACTTAAGCTTGCTCACATTTCAGTGCTTAAAAATAAGCGTTCTTCCCTCACTTCGCTTAGCTGCCTTACGAAATTCAAAAGTTGATTACAATGACCTATAAGCCTTTTAATCTAAAGGCTGTACAACCGTTTTCTAATTTCTGCAAAATTCCTTTGGGACAATACATTTTTTTGAAGCTTTTAAAAATTGGATTTATCAATAACAACCTATCGGTTTAGTTATTGAAATTACTGGGCAGCCAAGTAAGACTACATGGAAATTTTAAATTTCCGACGCTTACGATGTTTTTTGTCATAAAAGAAACTGTTTTTAAATTAACTTCATATACATAGATATTTAAATCGGCCTTGTTAATAGTGTTATTTTCGTAATATAGGGTGGTCCAAACAAAATTTTCAGAGAATTATCTTACTATTGTTTTATTACCATAGTCGCATATCTATCTATATTTTTACTGACTCTGAAACATAATTAAGGTTCAATGTTGTTAATGTGCCGAATTATCTCATCCTTTAGCTCTAGAATTGTTCTTGACTTATTGGCATACATTTTTACTTTAAAATATCTTCAAAGAAAGAAGTCCAACACATGAACGTGGCGGCCAATTAACATCGCCATAACATGAGATAACACGGCCATTGAATAAATTAAAAGAATTTAATTTTTTATTATGAATTAGATTTTTTAATAACAAATGAAATAATTTTTAAATTTAATCGTAATCGCTGTCGCTGTCCGTATCCGATAAAAACTCATATCGAGTAGAGTGCGTGATTCCTATTGAAGTTGAATTGATATCGTCTTGAGTACCTTCTAGTGAAGAATTCATGGCATTTTCAAATTGAGTGGATTGCGTGCTTTCAGCTGAAGGTGGTAAACTATTTTTAAAAAGCAGTTTCCAGTTGCATGATATACATTTATATGTTATTTTTCCTGCTCTTTGTGTTGTTAAACGGTTCCTTTTTTTTAAGGGAATGAAGCTGTGGGTGTTAAAGGAACGTTCAGTAGCAGCTGAAGTACAGGGAGCAAAACGCATCAAGAAATGTATAAATAAAATAACAAAATATGTTCAAATAAAATTCGTTACTCTACGTAACAACGAGTATTTGTTATTCAAATGAGTATTTACCTGTAATTAGATAAATACCCGGGTATGAAAGTGGGTATAAATGGGTAAATACCCAGCGTTGGGTAAATACCCAGGTCTAAACCCATCTCTAGTCAGGACAAAGTCACCCACAAGTCATGCCCAATGTATTTTTTATTTACAAAACAGGCAGCTATTTCTTACAAGTCTTTTCTGAAAGCAGAAAAAAGTTAGCACTAGTAAAACAATCTTTATTTTTTTATTTTTAGCAACACTAGCTCATCAAGCTTCTTAGCTTTTCTGCAGAAAACAGCCAGGTCTAAGACAAGAATCGAAGCTGCGGCCCCAGATTGATAGGTTGGCATATTACTCACGAATTTACGTAGGCATTATTGCTGGTGTCTGTTCTTTTTTTAGCCCGATCTTTAAGTAAACGCCGGCGGAGCTTTGAGTGTACAAACCCGAATATCTCGAATTTTTTCAACATTTTTTTGTGTAATTTTTTTGCATTAAGAAAATTGGATTTGTCTGTAAAAACAACAAAAAGCAGGGCACTCAAGTGGAATTGCTCCTACCCCAAATTTCTTGTTGTTTCTTAAGCTTAAAGTAAAATACATAAAGCTTTACTTAAGCATGTATGCTGCTATGTAGGTCCCCACGTAGATTAGTGGGGCAGTGTACTAACCTATCAATCTAAGGGTTTCAAGTTCGATTCCTGTCTAGGGCCTGTACAAAGAATTCTTTGGATTTCCTTTTTTTAACAGACAAAACTTCCCACAAAATTTTTATACAATAAAATAGTGTAACCACAAATCGTGTTAAGTGAGAGAGAAATACAAATGGAAAATTTTACTGGCAGACCTAAATTTTAATTTTTTAAAACATTTCATTAAATGGCAGACTTTTAATTTTACCAAAGCAGTGGCAACTGTGATACGTTTGTTGAAGGTAATCCAAGCCACAGGTCCATAGTCCAAGCTACAAAAACACTTGCATTTGATTTTAGCATCCCACACATTATATTGCATGTTGTTTTTGTGTGAGCATATGTGACAACTGTTTTGCCTTTCAACAACGCTTTTTGTTGTGTTTCCACTTTGTCTAATATTGTAATCGTAACAGAATATTTTCTTGGCACGCAATCTAATCAAATGCCTTATAGTCTAACTTGAGCTTAAGCTCGAATGTTGGTTCAAATCATGTTTAGTTGTTGGGTATTAACAATTGCTGTAGCTTTTTTAACTTCTTTACACTTTAATTAAATTAAATTAAAAATCTATTAAATGGTGTAGGTTTGATTACTGCCTACGCCTTGGATGACTGGCTGTACATAAGATTCTTTGGGCGCCGGTGCATATGGTATATGATCTCTATTCAAAAACAAAATAGTTAAGGTAGGGTGCATAAAAACTTTCCTGCCTCTTTTTAAAGCTGAAGTACTGATGGTGTGATACGATTAATGACAACATTTCCCTAACTTTAGAAATAAAATCGAACCAGGGCCCTGAAACTTATAAAATATTTCTTGCTTAAGTGGTAACTAGGGAAATTTACTGATATTCCTAGATAAAGTAATTTTTATTGTATTGTAACAGTTACTTAACAAAATTTAATTATTATCAGCATTTCTTTTTTTTTTACTTTTTTCTATTCCTTTAACAAACAAATTGTAAAGTGCTCTCTTCACAAACATACATACTCGTACGTGGCAGCCACTTATGAGCTATTGCGAGTGTGTACCGTAATGTGTTTTCAAAAAAGCCCTAAGTTACATTAAAAAATGCTACCAGAAAAACAAAAAAAATTTTTAATATGAAAAGTTAAGCAAACTTTTTGAAAGTTTTGTCAGCTTAAGCCTTGTGGGAGTGAAAAATTTTGCACTACCATGTAAATGGATATGATGCGTAAAAATCAACCAAAAATTTCAATTTACATTTTTTGTTACTTAGGGCCTTTTGGAAAGCATATGATGATACAAAAAATTTGCTGTTGAATATCAGTGGCACTTGTATATTTATTATCTGCAGCAGTTCATGTTACCTATCCATTCGCATCTCATATTAATTGGAATTTTTAATTTATAATTTGCTTTTTACGATTCAGTAATTTAAAACGGCAATTTTGTGTCAATGTTTGCCAGAAAAATTTTACCATTTAATTCGGCCAAAAAAAGTGTCACCTGATAAAAAATTTGCTAAGTTTCTTCTCTTCTATCTTTTTCTTTACAATTTATACTTTATTGGTGTATAATCAGGCAAGCACTTTTATAAATTTCTAATTAGCACAGACCAAATAAGCCAGGGCTCGACAAATGTCGTTAAAATTTTTCAAACGAATTTTTATTTAAGACTAGCTGATCCGACAGACGTTCTTTTGCCTTAAAATTTTTGTGTATTCGATCTTCTTACTCTAAGAAATCGTACTTATAGAGTAAAGGACCGTGCCAGCCCGGGTAAAAACAGGTAGCCAAATACCGACTGCAGTGCTACCTGCCACGATTTTTGACGGATTCTTGACGTTAAACCTTCCGAGGCGTAATTGAATACACAGAAATTCAATTAAATCGGTCTAGCCGTTTAGGAGGAGTATAATGTCAAACACACGTACAGTCGAATTTTATATATGAAGATGATCGAAATATTGAGAAAATCAAAATAAAACAAAAATGTGTAATAATTTCGATTTTAACAAAATATTAATCTTTAGTTGTGCTTAATTCCAGAGATTGTGTTGGCTTTTAAATTTATTCTTTTACCCATGATATTCTTATGCGTTATTTATTCAGTACAATTAGTACTGAAGGGAATAGCATATCTATATG
The DNA here is from genome assembly GCA_947397855.1 of Thelaira solivaga. NCBI lineage: Eukaryota > Metazoa > Arthropoda > Insecta > Diptera > Tachinidae > Thelaira > Thelaira solivaga. The sequence goes on from OX377614.1 coordinate 28,193,096, forward strand.
GACCATTTCATTAGACGCTACTCTGAATTGTCAGTAGATACGAGTATTATATATATATTTTGTAAAACAAAAATTTTAGAGAAATGATATTTTTTAATAATTTGTTTTATTAATTAGTGAACTATATTAAAATATTTTTATTTAATTTTATTTATTGACGTCATATTTACAGAAACGAAAGTTTTATATATATAACAGTTGATGATGAAATGTATCAGATTGCTGTAGACACCTACGCGGATGACATTACTATCACCCATATTCTGGAAAAAGCAAAACGCTTAACTTTGGCGATTACAATTTGAAATCGCAATATAGGTGTTCTGCAAAACGTTAAGTTCTGGCGTTTTCAAAACGTAAGCACACACTGAAGCCAAGTGATAAATTTTGCAAAAACTAAGAGTCAGAGAGAAAATAAAATGTTAAATAGGTTTTCTTTTTATTTCAACCAAAATTTAAAAGAAAATTCATCTTTTTTCATAAAAAAAATATGATTTAAAAAAATTTACTTTGATTTTGTATATTGTGTGTCAATTGTTTACTTATAAACTGGCGTTTTCCCATTCACACTTTATGAGAAAGACGCTTTTCGTTTTGGAAACGCGCGTTTCTCAAAACATGGCACGAATGCTTTAGACCAATGCTAGCTACATTAATGTTCTGCAGAAAAATCAAATCATGTCACATTGACACAGCGAAGGAATGACTGTCCCCCGTTATATAAAGGGTGTTTTTTATAGACGTATAGAACTTTAATTTGGCATTACTGTTCAAGATGGCGACCGATTTAACAGCTGTCAAGTGATTTATTCTCAGTTTGGTTTGGCAATTCATCATGAATAGACTCACGCCTGAACAACGCTTGCAAATAGTGCAATTTTATTTCGAAAATAATGGTTCTGTGCGGAATACGTATTTTACAAATTTTGTTTAGCGATGAAGCGCACTTCTGGTTGAATGGCTACGTCAACAAACAAAACTGCCGCATTTGGAGTGAAGCTAATCCTCAAGTGTATGTCGAAACACCGTTACATACAGAAAAACTGACTGTTTGATGCGCTTTATGGGCTGGTGGAATCATTGGTCCGTACTTCTTCAAAAACGATGATGACCAGAACGTTACAGTCAATGGTGATCGGTATAGAGCCATGATTACTAACTTTTTCATTCCTGAATTGAACAACCATGATGTCCAGGAGCAACATGTCACACAGCTCGTGCCACAATCGATTTATTGAAAGACACGTTTGGTGACCGCCTAATTTCACGTTTTGGACTTGTGAATTGGCCTCCAATATCTTGTGATTTAACACCGCTAGACTACTTTTTGTGGGACTATGTAAAGTCATTGGTCTTTGCGGATAAGCCACAAACGCTTGACCATTTGGAAGACAACATTCGCCGTGTTATTGCCGATATACGGCGACATATGTTGGAAAAAGTCATCGAAAAATAGACGTCCAGATTGGACTACATCCGAGCCAGCCGTGGCGGTTATATGCCAGAAATCATATTTAAAATGTAATGCCACAAGATTATCTTTCGGATAAATAAAATTCATGTCAATCGAATAATCCATCGTTGTTTTATTGCAATTTAAAGTTATAAAAAACACCCTTTATAAACAGCCTACAAATACCCAAACTGAACTGTGTCAAGTATTTGTGGATGCACCTTGACAAACGACTTACGTGGAACGATCACATAAGAAGGATCTTTTTAATATTAAAACAAAAAAAATTTACGAAAATCCCAGCTTAGTAAACAAAATTAAACTATATAAGTCAATTGTAAAGCCAGTGTTCACATATGGTATTGAGCCACTCAAATGTGGAAATATTGCAGGGCTATCAGTCGAAAGCTCTAAGATTCTAAATGAAATAAATGGGTTTTGCAACCGATATATCAATCGGATAAGCAATTCCCTCATTGGACGGCACAAATGAATTTACAAGACTGAAAAGGTTTCATAGATAAGATATAGAAAATAAAACTGTCACGTATTAGTTTTAGCAATCTTAATGAAAATTACTGCATAAATCAAATCAAAATAGGTTGTAAATAAAGAAAAACCTATTATAAAAAATCTATTTAAATGAATTTACCTCTTTAAGAATTATTCAACTTTAAAAAAATAGAAATTTAAAATCTAATTACACTCTCATTTTTATCAAACATCATAACATCATTGTTTTTTTCCCAGGCCCTGCAATACTCGTACACACTTTAACTGCGCCAGCTAAAGTGGTATGTGTAACAGATACAGCAAAAATTTTTATTTTAATGCCGACAAAGTGCAATATGTTGATTGATTAACTATTGCAGACAATTGATTGAAAGATTTAATGCTGTCTGGAGAGGCGAGCATGTTCAAATAAAAGTTAAGTGAAAATTATTTAATATTTTATCCTTAACCATGAGTTGTGTGCCAGATTTCATGTGCAAACACAATTTGATTTTTTTTTTTTTTGTAAACACATACAGGGAGGTAGAGAAATGTATTAAGAATACAAAGGCCTAGCCGCCACACAAAAAACAAATAAATAAATCTTTTCAAGGCACAGTGGGTCAATATTTTTTTTTGATATTAGAAAATTTTAGCCTTAATTAACGCCTTTCAGTCTGAGAGGTGCTGTCAAAGTGAAGTCGAAGAAAAGACCACTGGTGGCCCCCTAAACTAATGGGTAGTGTGCTAGCCTATCAATCTGAGAGTCGCAGGTTCGATTCCTGCCTTGACCCTGGGTGGTTTTTGCAGACAAGCAACAAAAACTTCGCGAATTGATATTTTTATAACCTGTTGACCGTAGAAGGCAGCACTTTGTGAGAAACAGCAATTAGTTTTAAACGTTATAGTCTCATCTTCTGTTTCTCTTGTCTTCCCTTAACATTTCAGTTTATTTTTCGTTTTAACTTCTGTATACTTAGACCAGGACCCCACACACACCAATTTTAGTTGGGCAATTCTTGATTTTGTAGGAGAGGGAGGAAAGAAGAATGGAAAGGGGTAAAAATTTGCTCGTAATCCTCAATTTCCTTTTGTTCTCTCTCTGTAAAAAAAAATGTAGAAATAAATGAATAAGAATTTCAAAAATTGTGTGTAGACACAGCGGCATTTTAAAAGAGAATTAATAAAGAATTGCCCAGCTAACATTGCTTTGTGTGGTCCTGGTCTTACTTTACAGATATATCACCAACATACCACCCACCACATGCAGGATAACAAATTTAAAAAAGCAGCTTCTTTAAGTAGATCTCTCGCGGTAGAACGGGATAGAAATAGCGAGTGGCGCCTGTGTCTAATAGAACATGAGTACGAGAAAATCAACACATAAGAAAATTGTGTAGATTAAAGTGAATTTTTATGTTTTAAACAAATTAAAACTAAAAAATATGAATTTTAAAAAATTATTAGAAGCAAGTAAAAAGCTCTGTGTTGTCTGTGAAAAGCTGTATGCTGTAAAAAATAGTGCCAACTTCCCTGTGAAAAAGTCACTAGCACAAGGTATATGAATTATTTAAAATTTTATTAATTCAATATGCAAAAAAACAAAAAATATAAACAAAATTTCAGCAAAATTAATTTCTTATACCTTATGCTTTTTATCGCTTTTCCCTTTGAAAATTTCTTGAATTTTTGCAGTGGCAGAAAATGAGGATCAACACAAAACTGTAAATTTGTCTGTCGTGGATGAATGGTGAAATCTATTACATTTTTAATTAAAAGAGTAAGTTTTGAATAAATTACCAAAGTTTTATTTTAATCAATTAAATATTTAATGACATCAATGAAATTGTTACTTGAAACTTATCAAGAAAGAAGAGTCGCAGTTCAATGTAAAGCCCATTTTGGGAGATGCGGTAGGTTCTTCTCATGCACTCAGCAGAAATTACTAACCTTAAGCGATCACATGCATAATTGGTAACAAAATAGACCTAAGCTTGGTGATGGTTCAAAAACGGTAGAGGGTGTTGAATCAGGGGTATTTGGTCATAATCTCAGAAAAAGCTTTTTTGTCAGAGTGGGTAAAGGGAACTCAATTTTTCAGACCGATATACGAGACATAAATAATAGTCACTCGGACAGTACACCGGCATTACTGGCACTCAGTGCCTTTGAGATAAGATCAAAATACTTTTCAAAAGACTTGCATATAATGACAGAGTTCACTTGATGGGGGTGCGAGACCATGGATGATATGTAGGCAATGAGAAGGCAGACGAACTAGCAAGAAAATAGATTCATTGGCCCAGAACCATTCTGTGGACAGTCTTGGAGCTCGACTAAGCTCAGTTTTAAGTAGTGGCTGGAAAGATAATCGCAATAATACTGGCTGGAAATAAAAGGTATCAGGGTAGCGAAAATAAGTATTTATGCCATTATAATCTCGGAAGAGAACGAATGACTTACTTGGCTTGACCCGGTCAGGAATTCGCATTATCACAGGATTCATGACTGGAGTAGACGCTCATAAGGAGCGTTCTGTGTGATACTATGATACCACAGTCATAGGAACAAAAAAATCATATGTTGTTTTCGGTGCCTGGATATAAGGGCCCTAAAGGCAATGAGCGGCCAAACTACTTGGCGGGCTTCATTGCTCCGTGAAAAGTAGAAATATGTTTGGGTATTTTTCTTCTTCTTGTTCTTCCTCCTCTTTTTCATCTTCTGTTTCTTCACCTTTTGCTTTTCCTTCTTCTCTTCACTATTTTACTTTATCTTTCTCTACTTTATTCTCTTCATTGTTTTACTTCTTCATTAGCTTCCACTTCTTTTTCTCTTTCTTGTTCTTCCTTTTCCTTTTCGTCTCTGCTTCCGCTCTTTCCCCTTCTGCTTATTTTTCTCCCTCTTCTTTTTCTGCTTCTTCTTCTTCTTCTGCTCCATTTTATTATTATTATTTTTTATTATTTCTCCTCCTTCTTTTCTTCTTTATTTTACTTTCTCTTTCTCCTCCTAATTCTCTTCCTTATTTCACTTCCTCTTTCTCTTCTATTTCTTCTTCTTCTGTTGCTTCTTATTTTTATTTATTTGTCTTCTTCTTATTCTTCTGCCTCATCCTTCTTCTATTTATATTCTTTTCATTCTCTACTCATCATCTTTTCACTTCTTTTTCTGATCCCTTTCGTGTTTCCCTTCCTTCCATTCTTCCTTTTTCACGCTTTATTAGTAGCACGAAGACACCACACCAAGAGATTAACGTGAGCGATTTTTCATCCGCTTCTGTGGGCCGTCCTGTTCAACCTAATGAAATTTATTCTTATCGTATAAAATAATTTGAAAATTTAGCTACAAGCTGCTCGATACTGAGTGCACTTAAAAGCGCTCTGATATTTTGCTAAATATTGCATTTAATTAAAAGTTTGAACCGCATGTTTTTACACTAAAAAAAACAAGAAAAAAATTAAAATATTTTAAGTACCATAACACAAACAAATTTCTTTTAATGTTTCCTTGTACAATTCAAAAATACTGTTGACTGATTTACTTTTTTTCTTTTTCTTCTCTTAACATTTTTTTTTTCTTTTGTTTCCATTCTTGATGTTTTTTTTTTTTTTGGAATGCAAGCCGTCTATTGTTAATTCTATTCTGAAACGAGCATTGTTCTGGTCAAGTGCTTTTCCTGTACAACTCATTAGATTGAATGCAAATTAAGCAAAACACAAACAAAAAAGTATATTTACATACCAGACATTTATTTACACCCACACACATTCACATGCCCATGTTTGCAATATCAAATGCATAAATAAATATGCAACACACACAGTGTTTGACCACAAGTTGTATGTCAAATCTTGACACTGATCATCACAGTTGAGTTGAGATATTTTTTCTTTGTGTGTATGTGTTCTTTTTTTCATGGAAAAATATTTTGTACTTCTTTAAATGTGGAATCTTTTGAAGAACTTTTCATGTGTTAATTAAAAATTGTACATTTTGGTTTAGCCCATCATAAGTAACAACAAAATTTAGAGAAATTGATTTGAGAGGTTTTTAATTTACTAAATTTCGTTTCCAAAACAACAACTCTTGTAAAAAGCTGCTAGTGCACATCATCTGAAGGTGAGATGATCTTACACCGCTGGTATAGTATCTTCATTTCAAGTGTCTTTGGATTTGGTATTCCTTGTGCTTAACGATAATGGCCTGGCCAATGTTATTTTTAAAAAAAATATGGGTCGATTGTATCATTTTCACACATGGCTCGACTTGGCAAAACAGACTGAATAAATTACGACAGTTGTGACTTTAACTATCAAAGTTCAAAAGTATATATTAGAAGATGTTTTATATGAAGAAAATTAATTTTCAAAAACATAAAGTGTACAATATTCGTTGCAACTAAATTATCTTAATTTTTTTCTTCTTTGCTATTTATTGTACTTCTTTTTTAGAATGAGCATGTATTTCCTTTGTTATTTGAAGATATTTTTGAGATTGCATTAATTGTAGACAATATTCTATTAGCTAAAGATTTTTTGCATCGTTGTTAGTTAGTAAATTTGTTTTGGTTCTTCTTTTTTGACGGAAACAATAAATTATTTAAAGATAAACAAAAAATCCAATTACTAAAGTCTTTTTTTATTCTTTTTTAATCATTTTTAGATGCCAATATTAATTCTAGGTAATTTTTTTTTATTTAATAGTCAGCCCCACAATAGCGAATTTATTCGTAAGCATTTACTTTAAACAAAAATTATTTAACTGGCTTTCAACTAACACAACCTGCAATAGAAAACAAGAATTTTAATACTTTAAAATTCAGCTTAATTCAATAATAAAAGTTTGGTCAGAAATTAGCACAAGCAAGCGAAAATTAATTGTATTTCCGTGGGATTTTTCCGACATGTAAATTTTTATTAAAAATCATTGCAAATCGTAAAGACTACCACAACTCAAGCTGATTTATAATTTCACATTGTATCAAAAACTATCCTTAATTTGATTACTCGTGCTAACTTCATAACAAATTTTTATCAAGCAGACTGTTACTTTATTAGCTTTTCGTTCTTTTTTATTTTTTCTAAAATATTCACTCATTTTTGCTTAACATTTAATCTATTTGAAATGTCAGAGATGCACAGGAGTTGATTAGCTTTCTTTTTATATGAATCTACTCACTGCTTTTGTCTTGTTTTCAATCATCAACATGTGCTAATAATATTGTTTGCATTGCTTGCTCTCCCACATTTGTTCAATCTCTTTTAAATATGTCGTTAGCAAAAACAAATCAGAAATTATTACTGTTTTTTTTTTTTTCATAAAAGCTCAATGATAAGTTGAACGCATAGTAAAATATCAGTGCATTAATTTGTTTTAACTCTGAAATAATAAAAATATTGAAAATTGTGTTTTTCGATTTATAAAAAATAGACAATTTTTTAATTTTTTATATTTATAAAAATGTTGTTGTTATAAATATAAAAAAAAATTGTGAAGATGCTATCCGAGAATAGCGAAATATAGCGAAAGAAAAACATAAATAAATATTTAAATTAAATTAAAAGTTAAACAAAATATTTAGTTATATTTATTTTTAAATAATAAAATATTGAATTATTTCTTCAGATGTTACCATCTGAAAAATTTCCGAAATTTGTTTAAAATAGTTTTTCTGTAAGATAACATTATTATTATTCATAGTACATACAACGAAATGCATATTTACTTAAAAACTTCTAAAAATATTAATTGATTTGCTCCTTTTGTAAATGGCAAGTGCTTATAGAATATGCAAGCACTAACACGCATTTTGTAACAAGCCACTTGATATGGTGAGTCTTGCAATGAGACCGACCATTCATTTAGTTTATTATTTTAATGACGATTCCATATACAAACATTTTAAAAAATAAAAAATTGGCATTTGAGTATTTATTAAAGGGCTGCACAAGCATACTTGAAATAGCTTACAACCACTTTTTATTATAAAATATTACACATGTTTGTATTTAGAAATGAGTGTATTTCAAGTATGCTTGTGCGTGCAGCTATTTAGTATTTATACACTTCTGTGATATGTATAATCACGTTCACTAGATTAACGGCAGAGGTCTATTAACTCTGCCGTAAATGTAGTTAATGTGAATGGGAGAACTCATATTCCACAAAATGATTTTGTTGCTCTATTGCTGCAATTTAGTACAGCCATCCACCTTTTTATTAAAACAAAAATTTTATAATTTAAACATAAGCAAAAAAGCTGACAAATTTGTTCCAACTCATATACGGCGAAATAAAATAAGAATTATATAGTCGTTTAGCGTCATCTGTCGTGGTAAAAAATAAAATTCAAAAGGAAAAACAACATCACAATCTCACCCAAACAATTTTAACGATTAGAAATTTTAGCATGTAGGCATGATTTAACCTCATTTTTTACAACCCGATAGAAAAACTTATTAGCCCTGGAATACTAATATACGTAAAATTTACTTGTAACATTTTTTTAATTGTAATTTTTAACTGTACTAAATTTCACAAATGCTTTAAGCAATAGGTTTTAAACAGACTCAAAAGCAAAAACGAAACATTTTTAATCATTCTATTACTTTTATACTGAAGTAAAATTTACGTTTCAATAGTATTAACAGTAAAAACTATAAAGAAAGCATGGAACTTATATGTAAACTTGTCGCACATTAGTATTAAAACTCTGCACGCACTTTCTTCGTCGAATCGATGAACATCGTTTTTACTTTTTTGAAAATGCCAAAATATAACGAAGAATATTTCTTATTTATTTTAATAAAATTAAAATTTAGTATTAAGTTTTTACATTATATGAATAAAAATGAAATTAAATTGTTATATAAAAAACATATTTTCTTATAATCTGTTGGATCTGGTGCGGATTAAAAATAAGAAAGTGCGTATATCTTTAAAAATTCATAGACACATAAAATATGTGGCACTATCGTACATAGCAACTCTGTTTAGTTTCGCTAAAAATAAAGCAAAATGATGACTATCATGTAGTAATTTTTTTTATTATTTTTCTCTTTTCTTTATCTTTTAATGCAATTAATGACTCCTTAACGTTAAGCCGCTTTATAGATTAATTTATTTTTTGTTGACAAACATATATTTTTAATTAAATTGCTTTTGATACGTATATCTACCACATGATGTTTATAAGGGCGCCATATCGAATAAAACCTCTTAAGAAACAACAACAATTGTACTAATTCAGCTGCATTTCGTTAAGTTTTTATTTGTACTTCAAAGATGGAATTTTATGTTTAAATTAAAAAATATTGATAAATAATAGTCATTAAAATTTTGCTCTAAGATTAGGCTTGTTTTTTCTTAAATTTTTAGGTTAATAAAGCAAAAGTTCTCACCATTTGTTTTTTTTTATATATGAAAAAGTCGATATACATATATTTTTTATATTAAATTAAAATCATTTGCCTCGACCTTGAAAACTGACATTAAATACACAACTACCTAAAATATAATGCCCTCAATATTGCTTCTACCTGTAATTATGAAGGAATAAGTACAAAAATTGCTATATATGTATAAGTAACTAACTTCCATTCAATAATTTAAATATAATTTTAGCTTGTAATTTAATAGAACCGAATATCGAATGTAGGTAACAAGTTTTACCATTGGCCAGCTCAATGTCAGCTGCTTTGTAATACTTTAGGTAGTAAAATCCTACCAGGTACCAATTAAATTATAAAACTCCCGTACCTGGCGCATTTTCAATAAGATATAAAACTTAACGAAAACATTGCGGCAGTTTCAAACACCATTTAAAAGAAAACATAAACGGTTGGAGTTCACATCGTGAACTTTTATTACTCTCGGTTAAAGATTTTCTTTTAATTTCAAATATAAATTTTTTCGTGTAAATCAACTGCAATAAAATAATGTAAATTAATTCTAATAACTGCAAAGTTTTGTGTGTTTTATATTTTGTGTACTAGTTTGACGAACGTTTTAAGTCAAAGAAATAAAAAAAAAATATTTTAATACTCAATATTTTGTACAGACTAAAACCGTAAAAAATATATAAAATCATCTAAAAAATGGCTGGAAAAACTGTGTTAAAACAACGTGCAGATGAGGTAAGAAAGGTTTATTATTTGTAAAAACGAAATTATTGCATAGCTTTACTTGAAAACTGGAAACATGCCGTTTGTTTAGTTGAAATTTTTAACAAACTTCCAAGTTTGTTAAATTTTGCGGTACTTTTCCTTGTTTTGCCTCTAGCTTTATTTTCCACTAAAAAAATGTGTAATTTCTACGAGTTTACATCATAAATAAATGTATAATGCATACCTACATCCATATATGCATGAGTACCTACTGCATGTAAATATGTGTAGATGTGAATTTTAATTCTGTTCTTTTTTTATTTTAATTACAATATATTTTTGCTTTTTTTAATGCATTGAAAATGTTTTTTTAGAATGAATCTGCTGCTTTAAAACAAGCAAAGAAAATTGGAGCTTCTAGTACCACTGTTGAGGTTACTAAAAGAGCTGCCTTGGGTGACTTACAAAATCGTGGTATTGTTCGTACGATCGTTGGAAAAGATGCTGCACAAAAAGAGTATGTATTTTTATTGCCCTAATCTCTGCAATTAATTTATATAGAAATGCATTTTCTTAATTTTTTTTCCATTCCCTCTGCCAATTTTTTTTTTTGTGCTTTTTATTCTCTTTCCCTTTACATTCAATGCATGTATTGACTTTATTCAGCTGTATGTGTTGTTGCGAAAGAAGAGAGAAACTCGTTCGTTAAGTTTAACGTATTTCAGATCAAATAGTTTTCTATAACAAAGAGAAGAAAAAAAAAACTACCCATCAAATTGGGTATTTGTAAATAGAAAAGGGCGCTTAGAGGGAGTTTTTCAAATTCTACTCTTCTTTTTACATTAAAAATTGAGCTTATTGAAACACTTAAGATTTTTGAACAAAAAAAAAATTAGACACCAAGGTATATTTTTCATATGAATATAATTATGCTCTGCCTAGACGCTATGCAATGCAAGCAACATAATCAAACCTGTGTCACAGCTAAACAGCAAAAATTTGCACTCAAATGAAATATCTTTGTGGGTACATACCTACCCTCCACTTAAAAATAAGTGTTTAAAAAAACTGATTATAAAACATTCATTATTATTTTACCACTTCTTTGCCTTTAGCATCAAAATTTGGTATATAAATTTTTTGTACGTATTTTAGCTTAAAAGATACTAAACTTCAGAACGCATTACGGACCACAAAAACACGTATTGATACACAATGGAAAAAGGCCACAACAACAAATATAGCAGCCGCAGCAAAATCCAGTTCTACAACTAGTGAACAACAAAAAAATATAGCTGCTGGTGGTCAACGCAAGGTTTTAACACGCTCGAGTTCGGTACGTTTGGGAACCAGTAGCACTACAGCAGGACTTTGTGTGGAAAAACAAAGTTCATCAAATTTGCTTGTTGGCCAAAATAAAATTAAGACGTTGACCACAAAAGTGATCGAGAACAAAGTTCAACAAGTTAAAGGTAAGTATACAGACGTATGTAATGGCAGCATAAAATTAAAAAAAGAAATTACTATTCATAAATAAATACTCTCAATGTGAAAAACACAAACAACAACAATTTTTTGATTTGTACTTTTCTTTTATTCATTTAGCTAAATCTGATTTAGGCGTTAAAAAAACAGAAACTGGATCCACAATACGCCGTGAGGATAGCAATTTGTCACGTAAATCTTTGACAAAAATTCAAGCAGCCGTCACGCAAAAAGCTGCAGTTGTCAGTGGCGCAAATTCTAAAAAAAGTAATGTCATCGTTACAGTAGCAGTAAAGAAGGATGAACAAATTGAGAAAAAAGACGATAAATTAAAAATCGTTAGTGTACAATCACACTCATCTAAATTATTGGATGAGGTCAAAAATATTGATGAGGGCGATGGTGAAAATTTAATATTGGTTTCGGAATATGTTAACGATATATACTCTTACTTGTTTAAACTGGAATCTGAACAACCGGTGCAGAAGGATCATTTAAAAGGTCAGGTGGAAATTTATGCGAAAATGCGTGCAGTTCTAATAGATTGGATCAACGAAGTACATACACAATTTCATTTAGTGCCAGAAACATATCAACTAGCTGTGGTTATTATAGATCGTTATTTGCAAGCGGTTAAAGACACGAAACGTTCTCATTTGCAGCTTGTGGGAGTAACTGCTCTATTTATTGCTGCCAAATATGAGGAGCTCTTTCCACCAGCCATAGCTGATTTCATATATATAACTGATGACACCTACACTGGCAAACAGATCCGTCAAATGGAGCTCCAAATCTGCAAAACTTTGGATTGCAATTTATCTAGACCTTTGCCCATACATTTTCTACGTCGTTTTTCAAAAGCTGCTGAAGTTGAGGATTGTCATCATACAATGTCGAAATATTTTATAGAGTTAGCCACCATTGAATACGACATGGCACATTATAAACCCTCAGAGGTAAGTTGTTTTGAAGTAAAAGAATTTAGAAAAAAAAAACCAACTTATATTCTTTTCAAAAATTTCCAGATTGCTGCAGCTTCACTGTTCTTGGCTTTAAATCTGCTAAAAGAGAAAAACAATGTTGCCAGTGGCTTAAGCAATAAACATTGGAATTCCACACTTGAATGGTATTCCAGATACAATTCAGAACATTTGACGCCAATTGCCAAAAAAATAGCTTCGGTGGCACGCAATGCTCCCAAAGCTAAACTTACTGCAGTTTATAAAAAATATCAAGCTTCTAAATTCCAAAAAGTGTCCAGTCGTTCTGAATTGTACAGTACGCTAATGAATTCCATAATTAATAACTAATTAAAAAGAGAGTAATGTTTGTTAACCAAAATTTAATAAACCGAAAACGCAAGTAAAAGGAAATTGTATTGAAACAAATGCATGATTTCATTAAAAAAAAAAAAATTATAAAAGCTAGAACAATACTTACCATTTTGCAGATGGTGGCCCCCCATATTAGTTAGTATAATTGCTTTAACAATTTACACGTGATGAAAACAGATACAATATTTTTATAATCTAAATCGCATTTTTACATGTTTTTAATTAATTTAAAAAAGAAAGAAAAGAAAACTAAAATAATATTGACAATTTGTTTGAAAGTCTGCAAATTTTTTTGGATATGTATTTTAAGATTTTATAATTGTATAATTTTAATACAAATATTAAGGAATTTGTATTTTTTTAAGAAGCATCAATGTTGTTTTCAGTATAACTAGATTTTTGTTTATAATTCATATTGATGAATTGCCATTCAATAAATCTATAGGCATGCTCCATTTTGAAAAACTACAAACAAACAAGCACGGAGTTCTTTCTTTCGACAACTTACTTTATAATTTATTTATAAACAATTTTGGTTTTATTGCAAAATTAAGACTTAAGAAAGCGGTCGGTTGTTTTTTTTTATGGTTTCTCCTTTAATCTTAAATATTTTCTTTATAATTTCTTAAAACTCAAATGAAATGCATTTGCTGAGGTTTCCTACTTTACATTGAACATGCGTTACATTTGTAATTTAATTTCACAAATTTATTTCATATAACATTTTTTTTTAAGTTTTTTACTTCAAGTTTGTTTGCTTTAAATTATTAAAAAATTATGTGTGTTCAAAACAACGCCACTGATGCATATTTTCAATTATCATTTATATTCCTTAAATCTTTTTTAAGCATTTACCATATAATTCTTTAATATTTCTTATTATATACTGAGTGATAAGAAAGATTTCTTGATCCAATAATGTACGTTTGTTAAAGCTGTCCAAAGTAAGAAGGAGCTTGAAACAAATAGAAAATTATTAGTTAAATAATTTTCACAAGGCTGTTTTTAAATTAAACCGGCTTTTTAGTTTTTTTTCCCTTTCGTAGGCGGTATCTCGGAATCAAAAATTGTTTGCTACAATGAATTTTTTTTTATCCAAAATACATACAATACATATTCATACTTACAATAAATATATATTAAACTTTGTAATTTTATCTTTAAAAATATTGTTTTAATTAATTCATAAATATGTGCTAAACAATTTTGTAATTGTAAATCTTTATTACTGATATGAAAACGTAAAAATAAATAAAAATTATTTAAATAAATTTTTGTTGTAATTAATTTGGCTTATAGACATTTATTTACCACTTAGCACCTTTTAAAACGAAATATTCATGGAAATTAGAATAATTTTTCAAGAAAAATACTTGATTATTTGTAGCTGCGTACAGGGCAATGAAAATGGCATGTAGGAGATACCCCGATTTCCACTAACTATATCACCTGGCAAAACTTTCGTCCAAAACACACGCATGGTTTTGTTAACCTTCACTTTTTTCGAGCACAAAAGCTCTTCATTGAAAATTTCTAACTGGCGATTTAATTTTTTTTCTTCGCAATAACTTTGAATGGATTATTGTTTGCAAAAAATCTTTCACTATCTGATAGAGCGAGGAATGGGCTATCGTTCGGTAGAAGATTTTCTTTTAAATCGGGCCAACGCTTACAAAGTTAAAAGCGTTTTTCCACTCTACCTACGGAAGTGACTCATTTCACACTCAACTGACGAAGGTTTCGTTCACACTTCTAGCGAAAAAACCAAAATGTGCAAACAAATGCAAGCAGCCTATTGTGAAATTTTTCCTACCACAACTTTTTAAAAGATTAATATTTTTTATGAAATCTTTACCACGTGAAAGACTGGGAAATGGGTTATTATTCGATAAAACATTTTTTTGCAAATCGGTCCAAAGCTTACAAAGCTATAAGCGTTTCTCTGCTTACACACTTTTTACACGGATTGAGCGTAGCAGTGGATAGACAAAAAGCTTCTCTACTTACACGCTTTTTACTCGGATTGGGCGTAGCAGTGGATAGACAAAATATCATGCAAAAATTAGCCTATTTCCCACTCTATCATGTGGAAAAGATTTCTTTTAAAAATATTCATCCCAGCAAGTTTTATAATCAAAAATTCATTTCAAAAAATGTTAGTGGATCAAACCTTCATCACGTGATCTATCACGGGAATGGGCACTTTTCTAAAGAAAATGCTCGTATTACCTGAAAAATGTTTCATTTAAAAATATGAGCGGATGTGTACACAAAATGTATAAGCGTTTTGTCATTGAAAACACGTTTTAAACAATTTGGGCATGACAAAAGGTGGTAAGAATGGCATGCATCGCATAGCTTATATTTCATTCTATAACTGGTCAAGTTTTCATTGAAAAATATTAATCCAAAATTTCAAAATATTCCTTTCAAATATTTACAGTGATTTTCATAAGAAATTTGTATTCTAAAGAAAAAAAGTCCATGATTTTTAGATTTTTTTGTTTGTTTATATTTTAACGTTTAAGATTATTTGCTTATTATTATTGTTTACTTTTAACATCCACATACTCCATGATAAATATTTGTTTTTTGAGTAATTAAAAAAAGCAACATTTTTATTTAAAGGAATTCGTTTAATAAAACGAATTTAAGCAACATTCAGAAGAACCTCTTCTTTTTGTTTCGCTCGGCTTAATATGGGAATTAAGGTTACAATTGAATGCTGCTGATATTTAAAACATTGTGGAAATAATACACAAATCTATGATAAAATTTTGTTTTTAGGGAGGCAATCAATCACTACTAATTATTTGTAAAAAATAAAAATTAAAAGGAAAATTTGATTGCCTTTCAAGTTTGACATTTTTAAATTTCGATTGTTTTGTTAATTATTAACAATTTTATTATTGTAATTATAGCTTTTTCTTTTTCTACTTAACTTCTTTTGTTTGCAATTTATTGTATTTTTTCATTGTTTTTAAACTTGTTAGCAGTTTTTTCACGTAATGAATTTTTTAAATAAATATGAACGCTCAACTGGGTGCTGATGACAGTTTACAATTTGTTAATTAAATGATGATGGTAGTTTTCTTGTATTTATGACTTGCTTAAGCTTGGAAAGTGGACAAGAACTTAGTTACAACATCCTTCAATTTAGCATCGGCAGCTTCAGAAATTTTACCTTCCTGGGCAATTTGGTTCAAAAGAGCTTGCTCGGAGGTTTTGATGTGTTGCAAGAATTCTTTCTCAAACTTGGTGATTTTGCTGGGGTCCATTTTGTCCAAATGACCACGTACACCGCAGTAGATAACGGCAACCTAGAAATTTCAATTAAAGATCGCACAAAACTTTTAAATGTTTTTGACTAGCAGTTAACTTACTTGATCTTCAATAGACATGGGCACGTATTGACCTTGTTTCAACAATTCAGTCAAACGAACACCACGGTTCAACAATTGTTGAGTGGCAGCATCTAAATCGGAACCGAATTGAGCAAAAGCAGCGACTTCACGGTATTGGGCCAATTCCAATTTCATGGAACCAGCGACTTGCTTCATGGCCTTAGTTTGGGCAGCAGAGCCTACACGGGATACAGACAAACCGACGTTAATGGCAGGACGGATACCCTTGTAGAACAATTCAGTCTCCAAGAAGATTTGACCATCAGTGATGGAAATTACATTGGTTGGAATGTAAGCAGATACATCACCGGCTTGGGTTTCAATGACGGGCAAAGCAGTTAAGGAACCACCACCCATAGCTGGAGACATCTTAGCGGCACGCTCCAACAAACGGGAATGCAAATAGAATACATCACCGGGGTAGGCTTCACGACCTGGGGGACGACGCAACAACAAGGACATTTGACGGTAGGCAACGGCTTGTTTGGACAAATCGTCATAGATGATCAAAGCGTGTTTGCCCTTGTCTCTGAAATATTCACCCATAGCGCAACCCGAATAGGGAGCCAAGTATTGTAAGGGTGCGGCGTCAGAAGCGGTAGCGGACACAATGACAGAGTAGTCCATGGCGCCAGCATCAGTCAAACGCTTGACAATTTGGGCAACAGTGGAACGCTTCTGACCGATGGCAACGTAGATACAGTACAATTTCTTGGATTCATCTTGACCATCATTGAAACGCTTTTGGTTAATAATAGTATCAATAGCTAAGGCAGTTTTACTGAAAATAATATATCACAATATTAGACATAAACTAAGACTTTAATACTTAAAACACTTTAAAAAGAGGCTGAATGAATAATTCCAATTTCTTACCCAGTTTGACGATCACCAATAATCAATTCACGCTGACCACGACCAATGGGTACCAACGAATCGACAGCTTTAATACCAGTCTGCATAGGTTCGCGTACAGATACACGGGGAATGATACCAGGAGCCTTGATACCAACACGGAAACGATCCTTTGTGTTAATAGCACCTTTACCATCAATAGCATTACCTAAAGCATCAACGACGCGACCCAACAATTCATCACCGACAGGGACATCGACAATAGCACCAGTACGCTTGACGATATCACCTTGTTTGATGAGTTTATCGTTACCGAAGACGACAACACCAACGTTATCGGGTTCCAAATTCAAGGCCATACCCTTTAAACCTGAAGAGAATTCCACCATCTCATCGGCTTGGATGTTGTTTAAACCATAAACACGAGCGATACCATCACCAATGCTCAATACACGGCCAGTCTCTTCCAAATCGGCCTTGGGGGCAACACCCATAATACGTTCTTCCAAAATGGAAGAGATTTCAGCACTACGTTGTGTGCTGGAGACATGGAGTTTACGTGCAGCTAGAGTGGCAGCTGGGTAAGCAGCTTTACAAGCGACCTATTAAAAGAAAATTATCGTGTAAATAAAATTTACATCGTTTGAAACGTTTCAAAATACTGTATCAATATAGACGCAATTGATAAAATCTCTAAGGAATAATACCAGTGAATAATTGATTGCTAATGTTTTACTTTTGGCAAGATATATGAATAATTGTATCAAATGAATCAAAATGACATGCACTTGCCGTGAATTTAAAGGATTTTGCACTTGTTACAAGCTGCAGTGAGTGTATGTATGCGGTATCTATTTACTGTATGCCATTCGCATTTACACACAGTTTATAATGGCTGACCAAAGTGCATTTATAAGAGGAAAAAAATTTCTTTTTGGAGATCCTTACACACAGCGCAGAAGTAAGTATTGCAGTTAGCAAAGTGTATGAATTGTGTAACCACGGAATCTTATTTGTTAAGTTTTTTTTCCTTGAGCCAATAAAACAAAATCAATAAGAAACGACGTTGATCCTTTTTTATGGACAATTGGTGATGGATGCAGATTATGGCATTTTAGTCTTTTTTATCGTAAAATGATCCAAAACCCCTTTTTTTCGATAAATTTGCTTTTCCCATTGACGAAAAAGTTTTAAATGGAGAGGTCAATACCAATTCCCACATCCTGCAAAATTATGTAAGAAATCTTGTCTAGTGAGGCAATTAAACTGAAAAACTACACATATGGCAACATTTGCGCATTATATCTTAATAAGGTAATAGACATCTCTTTCTAACGCCTTGTTTTTCAAAAACTAATAATTAAGAATCATTATTTCTTTTTTATAATTAAATTTTAGATATAAATTATTTTGTAAGTTTTCTATAAAATCTGCAAAAAATTTTGTAAGGAATATATACAGATAAGTTGCAATAAAATATTCAATTTTTGGAGCCACATAACCTCAAAAAAAAATCAATACACGAAAAAATCGATGTTAGTTATGACAGACTGGAGCCGAGTGGAGTGCCGCATATGACAGAAATTCATTCGGCATATCAACGTTATGTAACTTAAAATAATTGTTTATAATTTTTTCTAAAATTTTTGACCATCTTTTGGATTTTGAATTATGTAATTTTCGTTTGCATATTGGTCGCACTTTCTGTCGTGACACACACTTGGACGTACGCAGACTAACAAAAATTGCGTAACACTTGATTTTTTCTCCAATATCTTCAAAAATATATCTTTTAAATTAAAATTATATATTCTTTGTCTCAAAATCATCAATAGCACTTTTATACCATCATTCTTCAAATTGATTACGTCCATTAAAGCATATTTGGATATCATTTTTGCAGACGTTTTTAGGATGTAAATTTTTCTTTACTTTAGAATATTAATACCTGTTGGGCTGCTTTGGGCAAAGCACGAGCCACAGATGAGGCCAAACGAGCAGAAATCATTGACATTTTACTTAAATTTATTTGTTCTTTGTATAATAAAAAACTTTTTAAATATTTTATGCACTCAACAACTCCTCTCTAGACGTGTAATTTAAAGATGGTTTACGTTCACGTTCGCTCTACACGACAAGAATGGTACAATTTCGTTAAATATACCTTTTAACGTTAGGTTTTCCAATTCAGCCAAGTCGTTAAGTTGAGCCTTGCCAGACTTGTGTTAGAGTGTTGCATTTGACTCAAAATAAATCATGCGCGCTATCAATAGCTGTTTACTAGTTTTAGATAATTAATCACGTACTTTGTCGGTTCCTGCGTGTTTGTTATATACCAATGTCTCATAATTATAATGGGTTCTGCTTTATTGCTTTTGAGAAATTCTAAATTATTAAAAAGTCTTTCTGCTACAGGTTTTCCGATAATAACATGTTAACCCAGGCAATACAGAAAATATATATTTTTCCAAATAAATAATGGAGTCCGGCAGCACATAAATATAAAATAAGTGTCTTATGTACCATCTGTTGTATGTTTAGTGCATTAGATATTTTTACCTAGCAAACATTTTCTAGCGAAAGGTGAATTTATCGAAGAAGATATGTGAACAATTTTTGAATGTGGTTGATTTTTAGCTTGTTCGATAAAAAGTTCTTCAGCTACATACAAAATATATTAGATGCATTTTTAAATAATAAAATTGAAATGTAAAGAAAAATCAATATATTGAAATAACCGCTAATTTAAATAAAAAAAGTTGATTCGACACAAACATCAATTTAATCAGGCTTGTAAGTATTTTTACTAAGATCGGGAACAGACAAGGCAACTTTAGTTGCGCAACGGGCTTTCGTTTTGTCTTTTTATGGAGTAGCGAAAATAAAAGTTTAATGCACTTTATTGTTTTGTGTAAAAATTTCCATATTTTTACAAATTTACGTGGGATACAAGAGACATAAACTGAAGCGTAAATTTCGCTACTATAGGATCGGTGTTCGTAAAAAAAAACTGGCCAATTTATAAAAAAACGACAAAAAATTGTACACACTCATTGCACCTCATTTCTTATAGCACATAATTTGGCATTATTTGTTACTATACATACCTATATGTACATATATTAAAAATAATGCTTGAGAAAATTATAAAAACCTTGAAATTTGTTTTATTCACAGCGAGTATACGCTTGGAATCTCAGGATGCTACAAATATGTTATTGCATATTGCTAAGCAACGCCAGATCTTAGTTGCAATAGAATTGTAGAATTGTAGCAAACATCCTATAACTAATACCACAAATGCAAATGCAACTATGACGAGCATAAAAATTAAAAAGAAAAAAATATCAACTGTATAAAAGGAAATACAATAAGAGTTAAGAAAATATATTGGAATTATAAATAACAGGAAATATAAAACCATGATGCATAAATGAGTAAACGTGGGATGTATGTATGTATGTATGTATGAATCTCTAAAACATAAAATTTCTCTCTAGTCCTGTCGCTGGAGATACAGCATAAGCACAAACATTTCTATGCACAAACAAATTCTACCCTCTCTTTCACTCACTTGCAGTAAAAAAATTAACGACTGTTGAATATGAGTATAATGAAAACAATTATGGCAAAGTTGTTTGAGCTGGAGGGGGGCAGGGGGGATGAGTAGAAAAAATTGCATTAAAATAAATTTGGAGACTTTTTGCTGTTAACATAGATGTAGGTAGGTAAGTGCTTGCGTGTGTAGATATGAATGTAAAAAGAGATGCTTTTCTAATGTAAAAATTGAGAGTGAGTACCAGAGACTTACCGCAAAAACTCCGGTAATCAAAAAGCAAAAACATTTTTACAGATGCCTGACAACAATCAGTCGCTGACAGCAGCCTCAGTAGTCGGGTTAAAAATTTAAGTACGGAGACGGGAAAACGGTCGTTAACGGTGATGATTTTTTTTTGGTTTTATAATAAAAAGTTAATATAGTTTTTTTTTTTTTGTAAGAAAACACATAAGCTGTAATGCACTAAAAATGTATTAAAAGTATTAACTAAAATAATATTAATAAAAAATGATTCAGTTATTTAATACAGAATGAAATAAATTACAAAATTTAACAAACATTTTTTGTAAGCCTGGAAATAGGCTACCATTTATGCTGTATATTTTTAGAGTGTCAGTGTTTGTCGCAAGTTTTCGTATGGTTAAGGTTATTGTTATGTATAGCAAAGTGGCGGCTGCTGAGTTTGTGACGTAAAAGTATACAAAATAGAAAATCTGATAAAATTAAAAAAAAGAAAATGAGTTTTCGCAAAGAAAAAAACCACGAAGTGTTTGATTAAAATTCAAGAAAAAAATGATAATTTCCACTTTTGTCTATTGTTCTTATGTGAACAAAATGTATATACATAAATGAAATACTTAGAAAATGTAACACATATTTTTAGGGGCAGCAGTAATAAAATATATTAAATTTAATAATCAAATGGGAATTTCAGCTAAAAACAAGAGTGCGTCTACGCATATTCTATCAAAATCGGTAACAACAACTAATACAACCTCTTAATAAAAAAAAAACGTCATGATTAAATAATAAATTCTACATGTAAAAAGAATTTTAGTATGTTATACATATATGACACGTGTTAATGTTGAAATGCAAAACTAAATATAAAGTATTTCTGTAAAATAATTAAAAGAACAAAAAAAAAAAAAAAATTAATAAACTATAAGGATAAAGATGTAAAAAATTGCTTTACTTTTTATTAAAACGTAAAACAAAATCAAGCCCCTAAAACTATACTATCAGTGTCATTCTTAAAATAACTTTTGTCAAGTCCAACCATAAAAGCAAGATCCTTGAAATATTTTCTTTTTATTTTTACGTTTTTAATTACCATGAAATGAAACGAAACTGCCAAAAATAAAATAAAAAAATTTAGAAAAACATTGCAAAAACTAAAAGTTTGTAAAAATCATAATGAAAGAAAAAAAAAGTTCACATAGAAAGAAAATAAGAAAGTCAAATAAACCAACAACACAATACATCCAATCTCCAAAAATGCCGAAAGCAAAGAAATTTCGTTAACTTGTAGAAAAAGAAAAATAAAGCACAAAAAAACATAAAAAAAATTAATTTACATGCTCATAGAATAAATAACAGCATCAACTAAAAAAAGAAATAAACCAGTTGAAAACAAACACAAACCTCCCTTTCTGAAGGACCATATACACTTTATTTGCCCTAACAATAGCAACAACGAGCTTAACGACTGCACAAACACACACACATACACACACAGAGCAAAAAAGTGTACACTGGAATTTATATTTTCTAACCAACACCAGCTGTCTTGGCTCAATTATTTAATTTTTTTTCCTGACTACTGACTATTGAAAAGTGCTCTCTCTAATGTTGCTGGTGTTGTCATCACATCACGACCTCTAAGTATGCTGCTGCACGTTGTTTTTCCATATTCCATGTTTTACTTACTTTCAACTTTACATATACATACTTAAACATACACACAACTTGTACGAGTGTAAGTAAGTGCGTGAATGCGTGTTGCGTATCGTTTGTGTTTGAAATGATTAAAATTCGTGGTTTCAGCTTTTTCTGAGCTTCGATTTTCGTAAAGTATACCAAGATATTTTACTTACTACGAGTACATACCTACTGCGACATACATGCGTTTGTATGTATATTGAATGAACTGAGAGTGCTGTGTTTGGTCAAACATCATACATAAATCAAAGTAATTTTATATATAATTTCTAATTTTACCATTAAACACTCAATTCAAGAAAGCCATGGCTCCAATGAATAAGATTTGCCGGTTTCAAAAGATTTGTTTAGTGCGATTGCATTTTAAGTGAAACAAAACTGATTGGAATTTTTACTATAAATAAAAATTTTAATAACCTGTCGTATTTAAAACAATAAATAGGGTACACACTCCTAATTTCGGCATGTCCCTGTAGTCGTCATTTTTGTATATAAAACTCAAATAAACAGGAATAACACAGAGCTTATACCATAATTTATAAACAAACCATTTTTGGTTCTATTTCAAATGAGTTCATCTTACTGAAATGAGTAACCTTCAGTTTTTAACCCATGTGCCCTCGGCACCATCTGCAGAAGTGCTTGTTTTTTAAGAAAAATTTAGTGTCAAGGCGAATTTTGAATGGGTTGGTAAAACATTTTCCATATTATAATGGTTTCTACTGTAAAGAAGAGAGTTGTAATATTGTCGTCGATAAGTAAAAATTATGGAATTTTTTTTTTACTTTTTAATGATGCCACTCTTAAACACAAATTTTTTTTTATCTTTTCCTATGGTCGTCATTGGGTGCCGACTACTAGTAAATTGTGTTTTGTCAGTAGTCAAGGATGACAGCTACAGGATCATGTTTCTGGAGTCGGCAGCTAATTGCCTTGAAAAAATTTAAAATCAAAATGATACGCCGACAATAGAATTGCGGTATGGCGAGCATTAAGGGCATGTACGAGTATGCCGATTACTAGCAAATTTGTTGTACTTTTAGAAAATTATAAATTACTAAAACAAAAATACTGTATCATTACAGTGCACAGTGTCGTGATTCCATATAACGAGTGGCCATAAATAATATTTTTTAAAAAGTTGAAATTTGGCACACATAATCAAGTTGATGAAACATTATCAAATGCAAAATTTCAAAAGTTTCGGAACAAGGATTCGTGTCCTTCCCCTATATCCTGAAATTATGAAATGTCATAAAAGTAAGAAAACAAGTTCAAGCTTCATAAAATTTTATACAATTAATATAGATATGATATTTTTTGTAACAGTTTGACCAAATATGACTCAAATCAGGGCTCGAATTATTACATCCGTAAACGTATAGAGGTAATCGCACGAAAATAAATTAGGTGCTACAATAATAGCATGAGCTGAATGGTAATTATTTTCTTTATTCTTTTGTTTTTTTTTTTTATTAGGATCAGCATTCATGCAACGCATTGTGCTGGAAATAGGGAGTAGTGGCTGTGAACGTTCGATTTGAACCCTCCTACATCGAAAGTATTCAGAAAGGCGAATTAATTTAATTAACAATAGTTGTAAATCTGTCGAAAAAAGAAAATTATTGAAATATATTTAAATAAAGCATTTTTCCGGCCACATAAAAAATTGAATATATACTTAAGGGAAAAAGCTATTACAAAACTATTGTTCAGAAATACTCGTATTAAAAAAATTAATTACAATTCATTTCCTCTGATGGATTCCCGTATTTTTGCCTTAAAGGTTCAAATAAGTTTCTGCACAGCATTCTGATCTGCCTGCGCTGCATATTTATTCCAAATTTTCAATATATTTTTGGCGTCAGGAACAACAGTACCAGTTATCTTTAATTTGCCTTTGACAATAGCCCAGTATTGTTCAATTGGCCGAAGCTGCGGACAATTAGAAGTGTTTATGTTTTTTGCCGCTATATGGACCTGATGTCTTTGATACCACTCCATCGCCAACATTTTAATTAGAGGCAGTAATCGTTTCTGCAGACATTCTTTGATACACATTTCTGATGTCATTGTTGAAGAGTCGAAAAACGGCGTGTTTTTTAGAGCACAACGGCAAATTGCTTGCCAAATCATGATTTTTTAACTAAATTTATTCTTTTGCATGTATTAGTATTTGGAATCGCCATCTCCACGTTTCGCCCCAACATAAAATTTTTACCAGGCAGCTGTTTAAGTCCATTTTTACGTTGGTTTTATCGTCCATAGTCAGGTAGTTGTTGGATTTTGTTAAGACTTGATTGTAAAGAATGCGTGCTTGTTTTATGGCAATGGCATTCTGCTTTTCACTCCATTTTGGATATTTTATTGAACAATAGTTTCTGTAGCCAGCATCCAGACAAATTTTTCTTGCGGTACTTATACTGGTGTTATTTTTTTACACGATCATTGTCAGAGAGACCCGGGTTTTGCAGTATTAAACGTATTATACATTTTGTAAGCTCTGCGGTTTTTTTAGCAACTTTTTTTTTTTTTTTTTTTGCTTGAGATCTGTTCTTAAAGTTTGGTTATATCTTTTTAAAAATTCATTTACAATGCTTTTTTTAAGCTGCAGTTTTTTTCCAATCATTGCACCTGACCATGTCGGATTTTCTAGATATTTGTGCACAATTTTTTTCTATTTTGATTTGCCATGACTAACCACGCTTACCAATAAAGTAATACTGAAAATTTTTTTTCTACAAAATAACGATGAATATTTTTAAAACAAAAATTTTGTATTTAAATGCAAGTCTTGCCACTAGGTTTTTCTAAAATGCTTTTGTAAAGCGGCCGGATTGTGTGAGAACAATGCTTTAATTAAATTTTTTTAATCATTCAAAATTTAAATAGTTTTTTTTTTAAAGGTATGTATCATATTTATGTTAATTTATAGGTACTTTAGCTTTTTTTTAAAAGATTTTTTTAATGGAGTTTTATGCAGGCTCATGCTTAATATCTAAATTTTAGTTATTAGCAAATATGGTTCGGTTCGGTAGCCTCAATTAAGAGCTCCTCATTAAGCGTCAACAACTTTTGCTCATAAAGACCTCCACCACGTTGTTTTTTTTTTTTTTGACAAATTTATTGAATTAGAGTTTGTTTTTGGCTGCTATTTTTGGTCAGCAAAGGCATGTACCACAAAAGCATAAATACAATTATGGTGAGTGCTATGAATTAAGACACTTTGCAAGATCATTGCACAGGTAGTTGCAAGTGGCTTTCTTTTGAGCGCAATTTGGCTTCAAGTTTCTTGCAAAGTTTTGGTGTTCAATACCTAATTTTGTTTATTATTGAGAAAATAATTTTTTTATTCAAAAAATTTTTATATGCATTAGAAAGCAATTTAGTTAACGGATGATACGTTCAGTCTTACGATCACGTGTGTTGTAGTCTCAATTATTGTGAATTGTTGTACGTTTTCGTATGTTATAATTTCAAAATCGCCAAGCTAAAAAAATTACCTTAACTATTAGGTGTACAACTTTGCTTCCGCCCTTTTTTTTCCGAAATTCGAGGCTTTATTGTAATAAACTGGTTATACATTTATGATTCAAAGTATTGTCCATCGCTGACCACTACTTTCTCCCACCTTTCGGGCAGCGTACGAATCCCGCGTTGAAAAAACAGGTCATCTTTTGAAGCAATCCACGAATCGATCCAGATTATAGATTAATAATATGGAAAGTATTAGATAAATAAATTTCTTTTCTTGTGCTAATAAAGCATAGTCTGTCGGATGACACTTGCAGTAAGAAAACAACGTAATTTTAGCGTCAAAAAATTATTTTGCTTTTTTTTTATAAATTTTTGTGTTTATCGTTTGTTTTGTATTTTTTAATCTTGCAATAGAGCTATAAAGAGACCGCGTTATAGGGGACTTGACTGTATACATATGTATTTTTAAAACTTTTTTTTATTGAAAACAAATTTCACATGAAGAAAATTTACCCCTGAACATAATTTTTATAAGAATATTGAAGTTGAAAAATAATTAAAGTCGTTTTCTACGACTTTATTTTTTTTCAGTTTTTCTTATTTTCTGTTTTCTTCTTAATTTTTTATAAAAAACATAATTACACAGATTCTTGAATTATGTTTTTATAAACAATTCAGGAAATTTTTAACTTTGAGATTTAGTTTTTTAACTCTATTTACACCTAGTTTTTGGGCGTGCTTAAGTTTGTTCTAGTTTGCTGGCAACGCTGTTGGTTAGAAGCAAATGTTTTTTTGGCGTTTTTTTGTAGTTGCAATACTGCTGTCTGCAGATGGCAATTTTTGTGACAATAAAGTAGCGCATTGATTTCAATTAAATATGGCTCGTTTTGTTTGAAGCTTCTGGAGCTATATGTTTCATTAAAAAGGAAAACGTTGGATTGTTGTCTCATTTTATTTAAATTTTTTTTTTGAAAACTAAAAACCGTCATAACTTCAGAGTTACTTTTGAAACTAATAAAGCCATTTTAAAACGATGTAGGTACTACTTAAAACAGATTTTATTGCAGATTTTAGAATTTTCTTTATTATGATTTATAGCGAACCGTTTTTAAGTAAATCGCATGTGTGGAAATAACGTTATATCTCGTCGATTTCTATATATTTTGAAAACAGTTTTCAGTTTTTCTGGTACAAAAGCCGTCTATACTTGTGTTCTTTAAGTCACTCACTAAACTGGGGGACTATAACTCATTACAGGTTATCAGAAAGGAATCAGAAGTATAATTTCTTGTGTTACTTTGTCAAGTGTGACCATTTGCATACACACATAAAATTCAAAACAGTGGGCCGTATGATTAATATATTTATTGTTGAAAATCACGAGTATTTATTCCGCATACGCTGTCGACATCAACAACATTTAATACAGAAAATGCAAAAGTAGATACATACTCGTATACTTGAAATGGCTTACAAGCCATTTGTGGCTTTAAAGTATGATTGCGCAGCCCTTTACTACATATCTTTCATTAGAAGAAAAAAAAAGGATGTCGCAGAACACAGAAAAAATATTGCGCCAATTAACAATTTTAATTAAAAATTTGTCACCTTGATTAAAAATTTAATAGATTTAATTTAAAAATTTTATTAATTTCACAATTTTTAAAATCTTCTCTGTAAGTAAGAAGCTTGTGATTCAGTTTGTAATATCTGCTCTGAACATGTGCCACCCTATAAAATATATAGCGGCGTCGATTAAGCGATGTGCGTTTGTCTGTATATTTGTTGAAGTAAAATTTTTGAAGTCAACAGGTTAAGTCAGGTTAGGTTGCACAGATAGCCTTAAAAAGAAAAGCAGAAGGGGCTTACTCGAGTGCTCTGCAGAAGGATAAAGAAATAGAAGCTAGAAGAACAAAAGTGATAGAAAAATAATAAGAGAGGAATAAAAGTGCGCCAGTTAAACTAATTGTTACTTCTAACGAAGCCAGATAGCATGCTGACTGCTACAGCTGACAGCGCTAGATCCCATTGACAGCATACAAATCTGACAGTTGCAATTGAAATTCAGACCGATGGGTCTATAAGTGGTGTAGCTATGAGTGAAAAACCGCTACTACCTCTATTTTTGGACCCTTTTTTAATTGAGTTCTTTGCGTTTTTTGTCTTAAATACAAAACGAACAAACAAATTTTGGCAAGAAAACACAACAATTGGTCAATAAACGGCTGAGAAAAATCAAGAAATTATTTCAGTTCCGTGTTTTTAATGACATGAAACGCTACACCATGTAGGATATTAACAAAAACAAGCATCAATATGTATGCGTGTGTGTGCTTATTAAAGATTTGTTATTTAAAAGTAACAATTCAGAAATGGTATTGAGGATTTTTTAGGTATTTTTTTCGTTAATATGCATTTGGTTAACGAAAACTAATTTTTTTTATTTCGGAATTAAGCAAAAAAAAAATTCAAAGGAAATATTTTAATCAAAAATATTTAAATTTAAAAATTGAAATATTTGGCTACAACAGTAAAGGGGTATATACAATTCCGTACTACCAAATTCAATTTGTTTTAATTAAAACTTTTAATTGGCGCACAATTTTTGTTTTTTTTTTTTGTAAAAATAGAGGCAGTTTGACAAAATAAATTACAGATTTCAAATCAAGGACTTAAAATAATTTAGTTTTCAGTTGCTTCGGCCCAAAAGTTATCAAGCTTACGGCATCATTAGTAAAGTTGTATCGTCTTAGTAGAAAACGTTCCCTCCTTTTTACTTCAGGTTTTAGTTTGTAAAATCATATTTTTGCAATTTAAAAATCAATTTTCTGTAAATTCCCATATTTGCAAAAGTTGTTAATATTAAATATTTGCATAAGCAGTATGAGACGAGGCTTTACTTAAATGACAGCTATAATCAGCTGATCCTCAAGTTGTCTATTAAAAATAAAATTATATCATTAGTCGTTTACCAGAAACATGTAATAAAGGGTATCCCAACAAGAACGCAAGATTTAAATTTTAAATAAATGACTGATGCAGCAATTGAATTGTTTCTCTGGCTGTATGACATGTGGCGCCGTCTTGTTGAAAGCACATTCATTTCTTGAATTCTAGGCAAGAAAAAACTGGTTATCATTTCACGATACCGAACACCATTGACTGTTTGCGCTTGACCTGCCTCATTTTCATAAAAAAAGGTCCAATGATTCCTCCAGCCCAAAAACCACACCACACAGTGACACGTTGAGGATGCATTTGCTTCTCGTCAATCACTCGAAGATTTTCCTCACTCCAAATGCGACAATTCTGCCTATTGACGAAGCCATCAAGATGGAAATAGGCCTCGTCACTGAAGATGATTTTATCGGCAAAATCAGCATTTTCATATTGTCTCTCCAATACCCAATTAACGAACTCCCTTTGCTGTCCATGGTCATTTTTTACTTCTACTAGCAAACAATAATAATTGTTCAAATGTCAAACAATGACACTACGAATGGCGCCAAATTTAAATCTTGCGTTCTTGTTCGGACACCCTTTAGAAACTAACACATACTTATTTCTTTCACTAATACTTTTACATCTTTTTTATATTGGCATTCATTTTATTCATGTGTAAGAGTGAGATATCAGATCGCACGTACACAAAGTTTCATTTACATTTGTCACAACGTCCTTAAAAACTTGATAGAAACTATCTCCTACACTGTGATAGATATTCTATCAATACTGCCGACAGTTCAATTGAGTGTCACTGTTCCTGTAGGATTTTTAAATGCTTTATTTAAAGAATAAAGAAGTCAGCTGATTAGAGATGCCACTTGTAAATACGTATTTTGTTAAACAACCTTTTCTGACAGTATAACAGCATACATCGCCTGCTATCTTTAGTAAACGTCAAAAATTTTCTACTCAAAAATACATAGAAAGTGTAAGTATATGATATTTTCTCTTTTATAGACTATTCAGACATACACGTTAATTGAGCAATTAAGCATTTTACGCAATTATCGCTTTTATTGAGCTCAATTTACCATACAAAGTCAAAATCAAAATGCAACTCTTTGTTGTGCCCTTAAATATCAACTCAAAAGTGAGAAAAGTTGATATTTTCAGTATTAAAAAGAGAAAACGTAAATAAATTTAAAAATAAATGTCATAAAAAGGAAATGGCAGCCGAAGTTAACGCTAAATAAATTTTATAAAATTGTTATTGCAAATAATTTTTAAATAACTAATTTTTTTAATCAATAGCTTGACTTCAAAACATTTTTTTTTTTAATTTGACTTTCTTATCATTTTTTATTTTATAAATACTCAAACTTATTTTCAAAAACAAAAAACTGACAATATTTTCAGTTGTCAAATGCTTATTGCGTAAACTTAATTGAATATGTGTGAACACCCAAATCAGTCACACAATTTAAAACTTAATTGACTCCATTAACTTTTATGTCTGAACAGGCTATTAGTAGTATATGTGTTTGACACATAGGAGAGAAGAGACGCCTGTTGTTTTTGCATTTTAATGTTTGTTGTAGACTTGTCGCTACCTTGTAGAATTCTGCCATGCCTTTACATGTGAAAAGTTAAAAGGCAGACTAACAAAAGTTTGTAGATAAAAGTTTGAAGGAGAAATGAAAATATGTTTGCCTGTCTAAATGAAAAAGATTATCTACTGATGTCCCCTGTTTAGTACTACTTGTGAGTGGCTACCCTCAGTTTCAACTGAGTTTTCAGGTTTCCCTTAACCTTAATACCTCTTACGTTTTTCTTCGAAAAAATCATTAAAGTTTGACCAAACAGGAATACAAAACTAAATATTTTCCCTTTATATTATTATTTACTAGCTGTTTTTTACCCAGTCTCGACCAGTTCTTTATTCTATGAGTGGGATTTCTTAGAAGTTTTGAATTAGTAAAAGTAACAATTTAAATTTATTTATTGCAAAGTGAGCATGCCCGACTTAAAGTTACATGTCGACTTTCTTTGAGTGTAGAGGCTGTATTTCATGATAGATTGCGTGTGCGAAGTATTTAGTTTGAAATTACATAAAAAAATGTTGTACAGACAAACATTTTCTACGGAACGAGTGGGTAGATTCACCCTAATTCATCCCCTATTATTTTATAACAAACTTTAATTTTTTATTTTAAAATTATTTTTTATTTAAAATAACAAAATAAGTTTTAAGGCATAATTCTAGGCGTAATAACAACAAATAAGTTTTTATAAATTAAAATTAAATTAAAAAGCAAAAAAAGTTTTTAAAAATAAATAAAACTAATTAATTGAAATGAAAACATTAATAATCAAATTATAAATGAGGCAAGGAAAGGAGTACAAATTTTTTTTGGTCGTTTCAAATAACATGTGTGAAGGATGTGTTTATGCAACAGAAATAAAAAGTAATTGAAACAATTGCCAGTGTTTAATGAAATGTTGATGTTAGTTTGTACAAAAAAAAAAAACAAAAAAATCAAACTTGTGAATGTTAACGTAATTTAATAATGAAATCAACAAAACAACAAGTTCTTCATAAAAAAAGATTCAAGTATTTTTGGAGGTTTTGCTGTTTAAAATTAAAGTTACAATTTTAGACGCTCTATAACTGCCAAAGCAACAACAATAAAAATTATATAAATAATTACTAAAACAGTGGCAAGGGAAGAAGAAAAAAAAAATAAAAAATACCAACAAGTTTTTTTTAATAAAATCAAACTAAACTAAACAAAGTTTTATAAACGTCTTTGTAAAGCGAATTTGTGTATTAATGTTTTATACCAACTACTGTTACAATGTACAACAACAAAAATAATAAAAAAAGTGTAGTAAAAAAGAGATAGACAACATTTACCATCAATAGCAACAGCAACAAGTGTTGGATAGTTTTTTTTTTATTCTACTTTAGTTGCTGCACACATACAAAATAAATGCATACTCATATGTGTTGGTGTACAATTTTTGAGTGCATGCACAAGCATGTGTGCCTGTGTGATTTTAACTTTGTTTTTTCTTGCATTTTTATTTATAATAAATCAATTTAAGTATTTCTAATTTGAAAACTGCTAGAACTGTACTTGTCAACAAAGTACACACACACACATGTATCTCAGCATCCAAACATACACTAACCTACTTATAAAAACATACACAGATCCTACAAATTGTGCATATTCAATTACTTGAAAATTTTGTTAATTCAATATAAGATCTCTGCTGAAAGCTTCATTAAGGTAAGTTTTGAATCGTTTAATGTGTTTTTTGCAAAAACCAATTTACTTGCAAGTAAATTAAATATTTATTTATAATTTAATTTTATTAGTGATAAATGTGTTTTGTATGCAAGTGTGCAAATAGAAGGCCTAAAATAAAATTTTTGTTAACAAGATATTTACTGGAAATTAAAATGCTAATTTAATGGTCAAATGTAGTTGAAGGCTTAGGTAGTTTACGCAAGTGGTTGCTTGAAATATGATAGCTGTCAAGATGAAGAAATGAAGAAGAAAATATGCTAAAGTGTACGGCAGGAATTTTGTTCCTTCTTATCTTATGAGCTTTTTCATAAAACCACTAAAAAATGTAATATCTTTTAACCATTGTAATGAAATATTTAATTTAATCAATGAAATATTAAATTGTTTAATGAAATATTCCATGGAATTAATTAAAGATTTCATTAATTAAAAAAAATTCATTAATTCAATGAAATATTTCATTAATTTAATAAAATATTCATTTGTTTAATGATATATTTTATTGAATCAGTGAAATATTCATTTGTTTAATGAAATATATCATTAATTCATTGATATATTCATTCATACATTGAAATGCTTCATTAATTCTGTGAAATGTTAGTATAAATTAATTAAATCTAATATTTACTCATTTATTTAATGAAATATACCTTCATGTGATGAAATGGTTTGATTAATACAAGAAAAATATTTCATTAACACACAAATGATTAATGCAATTCTTCATTGAATTAAGGAAAAATTTGTATAAAATCATTTCATTGGATTTATTCCACATTTTTCTTTTCTTTCAGTGTAAAAGCGTAAAAGGGCATGACTATAGAGCGATCGATAGTTAGAGAGAAAAATCTTTATTTTTTAAATAGCTCTGAAATTGCACGACATGCTTATGCATTAATCACATTCGAGACAGCAGGCTACCGACTACACGACTGCAAATGACGTTGGCTACAACTGTCGCCGTGTAGTCAGCTACTTAATTACTTTGAAAGCGGCAGCAGTAAATGTAGCAGCTGATTTCCAATTTTAACCTTTGATGTAGAATAAAATTACTTTTTGGCTGAAGAAAATCAAATAAATTTCGCAACAACCATCGCTAAAAAAGTGCTTTGGCTTCACCAAGCCAAAACAATAACGAATAATTTAGAAATGTAAATAGCTGTGTGTTATAGAAATACTTATTTCAGTGTTACCACGTTCAATAAAATTAATTTTTTTCAGCCGGAAAATTATTGTACGGCGTAGATTTTTGAAACATATGATTGTATATGAGAAAATACAACACACTATAATTTCAAATTTTTGTCAGAAGTTTCCTCATGTTTTTTACAGAAGCAATGTTTTTGAAGGCATTCACAATAGAAAAGTTGCCAGTGTAAAAAACTATGTTAAAAGTAAAAATTTCCCCCCATTTGTCCTTTTCTTCTCTCCCTACTGGATATTAAAACACAAAAACTGTTTTTTCTAATTTTTCCGATTTTTTTCACTGAAAATAAAGCTAAAAGAATTGGAAAAATTGCTAAAATCTTCACTTCTGAATACAGACATACCTCGTTTAGCACTCATGTTGCGTTTCTACAAATTGAGCGTTAAAAGAGGTGATATTTACATTAAAATATGGAGTTAAGTTCCTAGCTAACACACTTCGGACTGTCGTTGAGTATTCTCAATTCGCCTAATAACATTCGTTTTCATCTCTAACGTCAAACTTTTTCTAGCAACATGTGTGTATGTGTGCTTCAATTGATTTTTTATTTAATGAATTTTATTCATTTAATAAAACTTACTGAGGTCAAACCATATCAGTATTTCGTATGAACAATTTAATACAAAATTTTAAGTTTTGAGATTCCTCGAAGTAAAATTATTTTTTAAATTTTTTTGTTCTTTTCAAAAACAAGAAATT
This sequence comes from Thelaira solivaga, assembly GCA_947397855.1. Classification (NCBI taxonomy): domain Eukaryota; kingdom Metazoa; phylum Arthropoda; class Insecta; order Diptera; family Tachinidae; genus Thelaira; species Thelaira solivaga. Next base: position 28,227,367 of record OX377614.1, read on the forward strand.
CAAGAATTATTTTATAAATTTTCATATAGAAAAGAAAATCTTTTAAAAAATATTTTTTTCTTAATTCTAAAGAGCGTTATAGCGAAACAGTACAAGAGGTTGCGTTAATCGAAGAATATTCGAATTCCGAATGCAGAACATCACTGAATATTTTCAAATAAAGCAGCGTATAAAGTTTATGTAATAAATAAGAAATAAAAAGCACACAAAAGAAATATTTTATTTCCTAAAGCCATAAGAAAAGTACACGAGTGTGTACTCCTATTTATATTAATTTAATTTTTTCTTTGTTTTTTTTTCCCCATGGCTATTTAAAAGAAAAACAAGTGTTTTGTGTTTCTTTCACAACATTTTGACTGTCTCTCTTTCTATCTCCCTCTTGCACACACACTCTCTTTCTTTTACACGTGCAAGCATATGAGCCCAATTTCCTGCAGATTTTTGTTTATTTGTTTATCATTTTTATTTTCTCAGAGGATCATAAATGACTTTCATACAAAAAATTTGTTGCGGCATAAACGTGACTAAAATTTGTAAAGCATAAACTGCGAGTAGAACAACACTACGTTAAATTAAGGCTTTCAAACCCAAAAAAAAAAATTATTTTATGATTTTTGAACACTCAGCAACAAATAAACAAAAACCAGCTTTCGTTTGATGTACAACGTTGTTGTGCAGATATCCAGAACGAATTTAAAATTTTACACACACACACACACACACATACACATAATTTAGAGTTGGTAGAAAATATTTTAAACAAATTAAATTTGTATTGTTTTATAACATCATTCAGCTGCTAAATTAACTTGTAGGAAATTATTCAATGGGGAGTCATTGAGCAGTTAGCAAAGTATTACAATTTTATATAATTTGGCAGTGGGTATAGTAAATAGTAAAATGCACACACAACGCCAGCTCATTGTAAATTAAAGAAACAAACTTTCATGGCAGAGCAAAAGAAAAGCACATATAAATATTTTGGCAAAAAATAAAATTAAATTCTTTTGTTAAAGTTTAATTGCAAAATACTTACTTCGTGAAAGCATTTCACAAGCGAGTTATTTTTATTTTTTTTTAAAGAAATAATTAAAAAAAAACATAAAAAAATTTTTTTTTACTATATTTTCTAGACAATGACATTAAAGCCCGAATTATGAATATTTTATCATATAAAAATTAATAACAAGAAATACTAAAAACGGTTTTTGATGTGCTATGACTGCTTTACTGCAAAACATCATCACTATTTTATATTCTAGGTATAAGTTTTCTTTTTTTTTCTGAGATTTTTTTGGAGACTCTGTTTCACACATCTGTTCTTTACTTTAATTTAAGTTAGGGCCATTATTACAACTTACTTATAAGGTCTCACATAGCTATAATTAACTTTAGTTAAAGTAACTGATAAAGTTATCAATAACTTTTTTCCATTATTACAAGTTCTCAATAAGATAAATATTATAATATTTGTTATGTGGCACCACTGCTGTGAATACCGATTACTTTTCGTTGCTATAAATACATAATGGCAACGGCATGCCTTTTTCGACAATTTATTTTTCAAATAACTAAGAAATTCTTTACTTTTAAAATTTTATTTTAATATTTGTTATTTTATTGTGTAATTGCATTGCTTAATTTTTGTGTATTAATAAAAAAATTTATTTAATGGCTATGGATGCTGAGGTTGCCATATCTAAAATCGAAAATATGCCAAAAGTTATTAGCAACACAAGCCTATCTTTAGCTTATCATACACATTTTACTTAAAGTATGTTTGTAATAACCAAAAAGCATTTATCTGTTCGATAATATCCTACTTTTAGTTATCGTTTAGGTGTAATAATGGCCCTTAGAGTTATATAGGGTGATCCAAGAAGAAAAGTAGAAGGGGGCTCAGTTATACCTGTCAGAAAGCAGAGCTATGAAGTGCAGAATAGTAGAAAAATAGTAAGACGTGTTATAACTTTGAAACGACGTATCTGATTTTGTTACAAAAAATGCAAAAAGAAAAAAATATGAAACCAACTTTAATTTGTTTTCGTATAATTTTTTCTATAATTATTATTTTTTAATTTATTAAAAATATTTTATTTTAACTATGAAATTTTTTATTGTTAAAAATTCACACAAACTATAGAAAACCCAAAATTTTTATTTTGGTATTTATTGTTAAAGTCTTATGTGATGCAAATAAAATCCACTGTGTAAGTACCAACCCGGTTTTGAAAAAAATTCTTGAAATTGCAATTTCATTTTGTGTGTAACGCAGGTAAACGATGTCACAACAGGTCTATTTAGCCGCAGTGACCTGCTGCTCATTCTAATTCTAAAATTCTTGCCTATTTGATGTTGCTGAACGCATGTGGTAATTTCTGTTGTCATGAAGTAGCTTCAAAGTTCTGCATTGATTTCATTAAAGTATGGTCGTTTTCAGAGAACTGCAAAAATCTCATTTTTAATTGATTGTGTATGATTTTTATGAAATGAAAAATTTGATCAAAAATCGCGTACAACATTTGATTAAATCATGTTCGAGACTGAATTAGAAACTGATTGTTTTTTAATGTTGTCCGATTGAATTAAAAAAGCAAAATTCAAAAACAGGCAGTAGCATACGTATGCTTGATAGAAACATTCAATACAAATATACACAAACAAAAAAAATTTACCGCTATTAGACTGTAGTTTAATCAAATATGTGTGATCGTTGATATTATGACTTTTTGCATATTAGTGTTTTTGAATGTTTTGCATTTTACTTTTTAAATTCAATCGTGTTGAACAGCATAAAAAACAATAAATTTTTAATCGTGCTTGGAATATGATTTAATTAAATGCAGTGCAAGATGTTTTGTGCATTAAATAAATTACACAAGCCGAGGTAGCTTCAGGAATCGAATCTGAGACCCCCAGAGTAATAGGTTAGTGCACTACCTACCAGTCTGTGGGGGGCAATCCAATTCTGATTTGAATTTTAAAAGTATAATATAAATGAAAAATAAATTAAAATAATAATAAAATAAAAAAAAAATTAAAAAAGCGTTTTCGTAAAAAAAAATGGTTTATTTTGCCTGTTTCTGTATAAGTTAACAATAGCTTCTCATATACAACTTTCTAAAAGCAGTTAACTAGTACCATCAGTAAAATATTAAGCTCTGTTTTATATCGCTTAAGCGTACACACATACAAAATGCCAAACCACTGTGCTTTCACGCCGCTGTCCTTATAGGAAGCTTTAGAAAATAAATATCTATCTCTCCAGTTTCATGAGCTTGTATAATGTAGGGTCGGCATAATCTATGACTGCCGCATATTTGACATCGCCACCACGTGAGATAACACGGCCATTGAATTTGCCATTGTTTCGTTAGCATATCGTCCACATCCATATTTTCCAATTCGGGCCATAAAAAGTTCGTTATCATCTCACGGTAGCGAACACCATTCACAGTAACTGCCTGACCGGCCTCATTTTGGAAAAAATACGGCCCGATGATGCCGCCAGCCCATAAACCGCACCAAACAGTCACTCTTTGTAGGTGCATTGGTTTTTCGACAATCACTCTTGGATTATCATTCGTCCAAATGCGGCAATTCTGCTTATTGATGAATCCACTAAGGTGGAAATGTGCCTGATCACTAAAGATGATTTTCTTCGAAAATTGATCATCCACTGTTGGCATTTCTTGTCACCATTCTGAGCATTGACGACATTTGGAATGATCAAGAGGCTTTAGATCTTGAGTCAATTGCACTTTGTAAATGCAAGTCTTTATGTATAATGTTCATCAACGACGAGCGTGAGGCTCGAGGTGCAATTGCTGGGCACGACGACGAGTTGAGATGGACGGCTCTTCAGCCACACTATCGCGAACAGCAGCAATATTTTCTGCAGTACGAGCTGTACGAGCATGCCCTGATGTTTTAACATCTCCTACAGACCAGGTTAGCTCAAATTTTTAAACGATTTTTCCGATTGTACGCACATTTGGACTATTAAATTTACCGAAAAAATCACGAAGTGTGCGTTATGCATTTCGATTTGAACGCCCATTTTCATAATAAGCCTGAATAACTTTAACGCGTTGCTCGATTGTGTATCTTTCCATGGTTCAAATTGAGTTAGTCTGAAATTGAGAAATGTCAAATGAAATGCAGAAAAAAACTTGACGTTTAGGTGTGGTTCATATTCAACATCGGCCCTTCAAATTGAACCACCCTTTACTTGATGTTTAAAATTTGTTATTGATGTAGAGCACTAATAATGTTTTTTTAAAACTATTTTATTTTGTTTTTGCTTTATAATGGACTTTAGTAAGCTTGTTTTTTCTTCTCTTTAATGTCAGTTTTATGACTGAAAAAGTTGCCTTTTGTTTGCGAAAGTTCACTTGCATCATCCCTACAGTTATTGGATTAAGAACTATAAAAAAAAGGTTTTAATTTGTAGTAAAAAAAATGTATACACGCATAAAAATGCTTCAACTTTTTAATTATTGGATTATAATAAACTAGAAACAAAATTTATACATTCAAATCAAATAACAAGTAATTTTACTTGAAATTCGAAAAAATACAAAGTAGCAGCAGCAAGCAAATGAAGAATTTGTTTTATTAAATTTAAAAAATGAACTGAATGTTGGTGTGGCTCCCAAGGACTGCTGTCGTTTCTGTCAGAAAGGAAAGGAAAAGAAACTTTCAAGTACATTCTGTAAAAAGAGTCACACTGAGCTGCTTAAGCAGTGGGATGCTGGTTCCAGAAGATCTGGTTAAAATTAGGCTCACAACAATGACAAGATTCCAGAACCGTCTTGCACTATTTAGAGCTCAGTTAGAACTCTTCTTAATATGGAGTGTTGCTCGGGTCTTTTGAGTTTCAAATTATGGAATTATAATTAATGAATTGGCCAGGGGTTCATTAATTTCCTTACCACTTAAGGATAAGACACAAATGTTGAGTCTCTAGGCTCACAGTGCAGTTGCCATTATGAAATAAAAAAATAAAAAAAAAATTATTTTGACACGGTTTTGCTGGTTACTCTATTAAAAAAAACAAAACTTTTTATACATTCGTCAAAATATAAAATAAAACCACAACAATTTCTCATATTCTTAAGAGATTCTGCTTTTTAGTTTTATGCTCTAGCTAAAGTCGACAACAATACCACCATTTTTCCACCACCACTACTGCCACTGCCGCCATGTATTTATAACCAAAGTCTTACAGAGTAATTTATTTTGTAGGGTTTAATCACGAAATTGTGCAGCAAAAAAAGGAAATAAAATATGTAAAATAAAATTAAATAAAATAAAAAACGATAAGCTAAAGTTGAAGAAAAGAAAATGGAAATAAACCAGAACTACAATATAAATGCACATCAAGCTTAAGGATTTAAATAAACGTTCTTTGTTGGTGCTGTTTCTATTTTTAAAATTTTCCTCTTAAAAAAAAAAAAGCAAGAGAATGTGCAACAGCAGCAGGTATTCTTTTATTGTGCAGTTTTGCTTTTATTCTTCTACTAGATGGGTTTGCCCGGTCTCGCCCGGACCCGGTCCTTTATTACATGAGTTGGTATAATTAGAGAGTCTACGTGTACCAATTTTATATAGAATTTTAATTGTTAAAAAAGCCTTCCACTACTTAAAAAAGTGGTTACATGGCAACCTTCCATGGAGTATAGAGATTTCATGTACCAAATTTAAAACAAATCTGTTCAAAAACAAAAATTTGTATAGCAAAAAAAAAAAAAAAAAAAAAAAACAAACAGAAAATGAATTTTATTTATATAGAAGTTTTGCTATTTTTGTATTTAGCAAGGTTTAGGTGTGTGGGATCATGGGGGTTGAGGTTTCTTTTATTAGACAAAAGCATTAGAAGTTTAAAGCAGCAAGTATTAGCAAAAAATGTTATTGTAAAATTGCAACAAAGTTTGTTTGTTAAACAAAAAAGTAAAAACATTGATTTTTCTGTCGCTGCCTCATAAAAAAATTTAAAAAATCTCTCTTTAGTTGTGTAAGTGTGTTATCAAGGAAAGTAATAAAAAACAAAATAGTTAAAAAAATCTAAAAAGTTGCTTTAGTGTTTTACGCTATATAAAGCGATATCTATTATAAAATTTATAAAAAGGTTAAACTTTTAATAAGAATAGTAGCAAAGCTTGTTAATACTGAAGCCGAAATCGCCGAAATCGTCGCATTCAATCTAGAGCAATCCAATCATTTAAAAAATTTGTAGGAAAATCCTCCAAAATATTTGTGTTTTCCATAATTTTTTTTTGCACTAGCCACCTGATTTATGATCCACAAGAAAATTTTTAGGCTGGGGTGCTCATGATCAGGCCTCTGAGCAGAGCCCGACTCCGGATATGACCACTTATCTCTGTTAGCAGAGTTTATGCAATAACTACCATTGCCATGATGATTACGTGGCTCCCGCCAAATCATGGTTGTCTTGCAATTAACAGCTAAGAAGTAAGATAATTTTTTCAAACTTGCTTGGCACTCATGACTTCAGCAGGTTGTAAATATTTACTCCAAAGTATTTAAAATTCGCATTAGCTTGCCATACCTTGCAAAATTGTATTGGCCGCATATTACACGAAAATTGTCTACAGCATTCAAACAAATCTTGTTATCGTAACTAATTTTTAAATTTGTTATTAAATAAAATTTGTAATATTTTAAAATAACAAAACATGCACTGTCTCCTTAACAGACCAAGCTAAATTAAAGCGGTAATCGTATGTTAAAGGGTCATATCTAAATAAGAACGCTGGCGGTGCGCATTCTCTATAGTATAATAGTTTTAAGCATCTTCTTTAATAAAACCCATTAAAGACAAACAAAAATAGATTTGAAAACGCAAGAGTAAAAACAAGTTAAATGCACTTTTCACCTTAAAAAAAATAATAAATAAATAAATAAATAAATTATTATTTAATATTATTCAAGCTTACGATCTCAAAAAAATTGTTTTTATTAAAAATTTTCAATATTTCGACTTTTTTTTTAAATTCTTCTTTAGGGAAATTTATTTTTATAATAAAATAAAATTTAATACGTCCAAATTATTCAATTTAAATTTTATTTATTATAAAAATAAATTCCCTGAAGAAGACCTTCAAAAGAAAGTCGAGATATTGGAAAATTTAAATAAAACAATTTTTTGAGATCTTAAGCTTGATTAATATTAGATAATAATAAATTTATAAAATCGAATAATTTACTAAAATTATTATAAAATAAATAGAAATAAATTTTAATAAAATAGACGTTTAAATAAAAAAAATGTCAAATTAACTTACAAATAAAAATTTATAAAAATTATTTTCTTTGAATACCAAATTTTTAACTAAAACTAACGACTGCTATGAAAAAATTCTTTCTTAGATTCTTATTTTTAAAAGCAATAAAATGTCTACAGGCACTCAGTTATACCCGATCTTATACAAAAGCGTGTAAAGCGAGGGATAAACATCTTAAATTTTAACATCAATTTATGATGTTTGCAAGCACAAATGTTAACACACATGCATACACACTTTTGTATAAGATTGATTAATTGGTTTTGTGTTTGTGTGTTCAAATATTACGCGCATGGACAGCTTAAAAATTTCCATTAAAAAACAACACAAATTAATTAATAAAATTTCCCTCTTTTTTATTTTATTTTTAAAATTTTTCACAGCAATTTGTGAACCGATTGTTTTGATTTTTGGCACAGACTTATGGCTGTTATTTATGATAAAACATATAACGTTTTTTGTCGGTTTTGTAGATTAGACAAATTACGCAATAAAACGCTCTAAAAAATGAGATAGTTGCACTTCAGAGCTCATAGCTCAGCCATTTATAAACCGATTAAGCTGAATTTCAATAACGAACTGAAGATAGAAAATTTCAACAAATTGACATACTAAATTTTTCTCTCGGTCTTTTAGGGACTTCCTAAAATTAATTTCAACATCCACATGGCCAGACGGATGGACAGACGGCCCCCGATAAATCGACTCCGTTATTTATAAGGGTGTAGAAATTACACACAGAATGAGAAACTTATGTACACCTTCTTCACTTTTTGTGAGGGATATAACAAACTAGCTAAAATCTCATTATTGGTCAACAAAAACAAAACAAAAAATAAAAAGCCATTGTTTTGTGGCCAACTTCACTACAAGACCGGCTGTCAAAATTGGATTTTCTAACCGCTCAGCACTGCCGTCGAGTTATTTCGTTATGTTGTATACATTTTGTATGAGTGTGAGAATTTTTGAGAGAAAAAAAAAAAAAACGCTGCAGGTGCGGGCAGTTTGAAAAATCTCAAAAGCTAGAGCTGCTACACAAATACCAGCATGTTGTCTTGAAAAAATTAAATCAAAATGCAACAAATGTGATATTTTTGGAAAATTTTAAGTAGTTAAGATTTTTTGTAAAGGGTGTTTTTTATAGCCGTATAGAACTGATTTATTCTCAGTTTGGTTTGGCAATTCATCATGACTAGACTCACGCCTGAACAACGCTTGCAAATAGTGCAATTTTATTTCGAAAATAATGGTTCTGTGCGGAATACGTATCGTGTACTACGTCCATTTTATCGTCGACAAAATTGTCCATCAGAGCAGTTAATTTGATTAACCATGGAACGTTTTCGCACCACGTTTACTCTTATTAATAACTCGCATCCCCAGAGACGCCGTACGGTGCGTACAGAAGAAGCTATTGCTGCTGTAGAGCGTAGCATTGAGGAAGACCCGAATGAGTCTATCCGCATCGAGCACAGGAATTGGATCCACTTTATGGAAGATTTTGCAGAAGGATCTGGTTTGCGTGCTTACAAAATCCAACTCGTGCAAGAATTGAAGCCAAACTATCATCAAATAAGGCGTAGATTCGTCGAATGGGCCCAAAACGAGATTGCCATTCTTCCCGATTTTCATAAGCGAATTTTGTTTAGCGATGAAGCGCACTTCTGGTTGAATGGCTACATCAACAAACAAAACTGCCACATTTGGAGTGAAGCCAATCCTCAAATGTATGTTGAACCACCGTTACATCCAGAAAAACTGACTGTTTGGTGCGCTTTATGGGCTGGTGGAATCATTGGTCCGTACTTCTTCAAAAACGATGATGGCCAGAATGTTACAGTCAATGGTGATCGGTATAGAGCCATGATTACTAACTTTTTCATTCCTGAATTGAACAACCATGATGTCCAGGAGCTGTGGTTCCAACAAGACGGCGCAACATGTCACACAGCTCGTGCCACAATCGATTTATTGAAAGTCACGTTTGGTGACCGCCTACTTTCAAGTTTTAGACCTGTGAATTGGCCTCCAAGATCTTGTAATTTAACACCGCTAGACTACTTTCTGTGGGGCTATGTATAGTCATTGTTCTATGCGGATAAGCCACAAACGCTTGACCATTTGGAAGACAACATTCGCCGTGTTATTGCCGATATACGGCCACAAATATTGGAAAAAGTCATCGAAAATTGGACGTCCAGATTGGACTACATCCGAGCCAGCCGTGGCGGTTATATGCCAGAAATCATATTCAAAATTTAATGCCACAAGATTATCTTTCGGATAAGTAAAATTCATGTCAATCGAATAATCCATCGTTGTTTTATTGCAATTTAAAGTTCTATACGTCTATAAAAAACACCCTTTACAATGTAATTAATAAATTCGTTTGAGATTTTTCCAGTCTTTCGTCTCCAACACATACAATTGTCTACCTTAAAATTTGTATGTGTTTTCAATTCCTAATTTTTTTAGTTCTTCCCATGGTGTAATAAAACCAGGTCACACTGCTGAATCCTGCTACTCCTGTCAAAAGTGAAGTGACATCAATGTGTTAAAGATACAAATTATTTGCTTGGCTCTACCATATTGCTTGCAACCCCCAGAGAGGGGCCTATACCTATACCATGGTTCGTTCTCACATTGTTTCCTAGACTTTTCGTTGACATTTGTTGTTACTGTTATTGTTGAATTTTTTAAAATGACACATATAATGGAAACAATATTTTTTAACCATTGTCTATTTGCTTTAAACTACACAAAAAGGATACACATGTGTGCTTGTATCATGCATTCTTTATTTATTTGTTTTTCTATTGAAATGTACACAGAACAACAAGCGATTGTAAGAAGTATTTGCTCACATTCAAAAACATTGAAAAGTTAAACGTTTCTTCCGCTTTATGTAGTTAAAATAAAATTTTAATCAATTTCATTTTAACTTGAACTTGAATTTAAAGCAACGAGTTAAATCATACACAACACAAGCATTGTCTGTGCAACAGCTTATTTTAGGGACTTTTAGTGTCGCGTTGGTTGTTGCTGTTCATCTGCTACTCCTATTTAAAATAAAAATAATTAATCTTATGAGCATTAAATGGTTTAAAGGAATGACAGGTATGTGGCTTAATTAAAATGTAACTTAAAATTTTGTTTGCCATCTTTTATGACTGATAGATAATTTTATTGACTAGAGGGGATAGAAAAACTCAAAACTGTTTTAAAAGGTACAATTCGCGTTATATGATGGTTGATTTTATAAAATCTGTCAAAAATATATAAAAAAGTAATTTAATATCAGGAAAATGATTAATGTGACTGTTAGTTTATGGAAATTTCTAAAAAAATATATAAAAACTTTATAAAGCTTTTTGGGTTCGCTTTTTCGTCAATAATAAAAATGTAACGTCGAAACGTGTGCCAAGCTGTTGGAAGTTTAACTAAAAAGCTTTTGATTAACTTATACTGTACATTATTTCAATTGATTAATCAAACACTTGGCTTTAGGCTTGTGGCGTTCTTGTAGGATTTAGTTCAAATGCACAATTCGAACCTTTGAATTATTTTTAAAACTATTTTCGTTCGTTCACTGCCTTTATATTCGTTTTACTTTGTTCAGCGTTTACTGCAACTTAAGTTAGCCATACACATGTGATTTGTTCGCACGAATTTGTTGAGAATGTAACAATCACTAACATCAAACAAATCAGAATTACAAAAACGCCGACAAGTAAACATGATACACACTAAAGGGCTGCGCAAGCATACTTGAAACAGCTTTCAAGCATCATCCCTTAATTCAAATACTGTCAAGCACTGTTCTATTGCATATCAAAACAAATACTTTAGTAACAAAATTTTTTTCCAGTGCAGTAAAAATTTAGAACCCCTGGAACATAGAACAAGTAGAACACAAAAACACTAGCACAAAACTGAACGCAGCAGAACAAGCAACACGACGGCAGAACTTTAGAGAACTTTGCTGTATTCACACGTATGTATGTGTACTTTCCCAGCCACTTGCTTTTTTTTTAATGGAAATTTTTGGTCTATAGTAAAAAGAATACTAGAAACTGGGCTTGTGCGGCCCTTTAATACACACTAAAATGAAAAGGAAGCGAATATTCACTTACCAGTAAATTGGCATCCAACAAATCCATTGTAATTGAAAAATTTCAAACTCGTTCTGATACGTTCGCATCAACAAATCAAAAATATGTGTATGGCCAGCTTTACGTCTGATTCCTCTGTTCATCGTTCACTGTTGCTTTGCACTATTCACCTGCAACTAACTTTTACTGTTGGGATTAAAGCATACAAAAATTGTTTGTTAATTTAAAATCACAATAGTTTGGAGTCACTAATCAGTAATAGTTATAATTCACCGTGTAATAAATAGGATGAAGTCATCGTATAGTGTGCGAAAGGAAAAAAATTATCTAGTTCATTTAAAGGAATTGAAAAATCAAAACAAATCAGTGAAATGAACGGTAAGGCTCAAAGAGAAGCCGTGTAGACACTCTGCCTGTTCGGTTGACTAGCACTACCTAAAGAGTATAAAGCGACCCATACACGACAGCATACGTGACCCACACTTGAATTATTGTGTTGAAAATTTTTTAACTGTCTATTTTAAATAAAATAAAGACATGAGAAACAAATAAAATTTGGGATCTTAGTGACTTTGTCAAAAGGAATAAATAGCACCTGCTTTTTCCTTTCCCATTCATTTAATATTCTTAAAGTTCTTTCATCATACGCACTCGTACGGGTATATACAGAAGTATGTATGTAAGTATAAATAAATTATAGTTTTAATGAAAATTTGTAACACTAATGTGAGAATAAGAAGTAAAAAATAATATCGTAGAAACTGATTTCATTGTGTTTTCACCGCAGGTGACAAAACATCAAAGATAATTATGAAAGAAGACAAAGAGAAAAAACACTTATCATTTTAATTTTTAATTTCTAGTCACATTCTGTTATTGAAGTTTAACTGCACCACTCACCACAGTTAAGAAGCAGATGAATAAATTTGTTTTACATCGCTTGTTCATTTGCAATACCCTGATGTGCTGCACAGGTATTTATGAAAGAAGCGCACACATTGGAGAGAGTTAATTAATGAAAAATTATATTAAAAAAAAAATATAAAGTATTTGAGTCAAGTGGTTTTCTAATGCGCTTTTTCATACACTTCAAAATTATCCAGTGCGTTTGTACTTTTTACAATGTCTGTTGCTGACATTCTAAAGTGTATAAGAGTGTGGTGTTTTCTATTTCACAGATTTTACAAATTTTTTATCTTTTTTTTAATTTTTGTAAATTTGTGAAATAAACTTAAAAATTAAAGACAGACCCCTTAATTGAAGACACGGTTGTTAAGTTTAGTTAATACTCGTATATTATCCGTACTTTCCTTTTTCTTATAAAAGGTGATTTTATAAGAACTATCGGAAATTAAAAAAAAAAAACACATAAAATTCAGAAAAATGCATGAAATATTTATTTGGATCGATAGTTGGGTCGATATAATTTAATGTTTGAAGATTATTTCATGCAAATGTTGGCCGCGGCTGCGCCTCAAATGGTCCATCCGCTTAGTCCAATTTTGGCATACTCTTTCCAACATTTCGGCCGGTATCTCACGAATAATGTTGGCAATGTTGTCTTCCAGTGCGTCAATCGAAGCGGGCTTTTCCCTATAGACATTAGCCTTAACATAGCCCCACAAAAAATAGTCTAGAGGCGTTAAATCGCACGATCTGGGCGGCCAATTGACTGGTCCCAAGCGTGAAATAAACTGTTCACCGAACTCGCCTCTCAATTGGTCCATTGTTTCGCGTGCTGTGTGGCATGTGGCACCGTCTTGTTGAAACCACATGTCATGCAAGTCAAGCTCTTCCATTTTGGGCAAAAAAAAGTTTGTTATCATCGCACGGTAGCGCTCACCATTCACAGTAACGTTGTGATTCACATCATCTTTGAAGAAATACGGCCCAATGATGCCGCCAGCCCATAATCCGCACCAAACGGTTGTTTTTTGTGGATGCATTGGTAGCTCTTGCAATGCTTTTGGCTGCTCTTCACTCCAAATACGGCAGTTTTGCTTGTTCACGTATCCATTCAACCAGAAATGAGCCTCGTCGCTGAACACAATTCTTCGATAAAAAAGTGGATCTTCATCTAACTTTTCAAGAGCCCATTCACCAAAAATTTGGCGTTGTGGTAGGTCGTTTGGCTTCAATTCTTGCACCAGTTGTATCTTATAAGGCTTCACACCCAAATCCTTCCGCAAAATTTTCCACGTAGTGGAGTAACAGAGGCCCAATTGCTGCGAACGGCGCCGAATCGATAATTCACGGTCATCACCAACACTGGCCGATACGGCTGCGATATTTTCTTCAGTTCGCACTCTACGTAAGCGTGTTGGTGGTTTAATGTCCAACAATGTAAATTTGGTGCGAAATTTTGTTACAATAGCCCGAATAGAAGCCTCAGTAGGTCGATTAAACTGACCATAAAATGGAAGAAGCGCGCGATGAACTTTCTTAACAGAGCACGCATTTTGGTAATAAAATTCAATAATTTGCAAGCGTTGTTCGTTTGTAAGACGATTCATGATTAAATTATAGACCAAACTGAAGATGTTTGACAGTGACACAAGATACAAAACGTGCGTGAGCTGTCAAAACTAGTGTTGCCAAAAAGATAATAGCAAAAAAATCACTCTTTATAAACACATTTGAGTAGTCCGTTTGGTGTCCTCTCAAGATATATTTCATTGTATTTATAATAACTACACTGATAGAATGTTTTTTTTGCATTTTCTTATTAATCGAATGAAAAATTAATTCTTTTTAGCCAACTAATGAAACATTTCATTAATTCTATCAAATATTCATTCATTTAATGAAATATGTACGATGTAGAAATCACACAAGCTTATACTGATAGGGAAGGGTATAAAAAACTAAATTCCTGGAATTTAAAATACATATAAAGATTTTACCTAAATAATGGTATTCTAATGGTAAACAAAACATGTAGAGCTTTCAGTAGCTTTAATCCAAAAAAAAAAAAAGATTAATGGTGAGCTCACAAATAGCATAGGACGCTGAAGGATATAAAAAAAACAAACACAAACGTACTTAACTAAAATAATAACAAGAAAACAACAACAACAAATCCTACTAAAAGCAAATACATAAAAAAATATAAGCAAGTTAAAAAATTAGGGGCAAACAAAATCTAGAGATTTAAAAATTTTATAAATTTGTTTGTTTTGAAATTAGTTTTTATTTCAAATGCTTAAATGAAAATCAATATTGCCTTAGGCGTGTTTCACGTGAAAGGGACAGCGAAAAGAAGTGAGGTTGTAGAATTTTTTTATATTTGGGTTATGAAAGCAAATACATAATGTTTTTTTTCAAGTTATGATAATTGTAATTTTGAAAATGAAAATTGTTATTGGAGCTTCAACAAGCTGATACATATATCGCTTCCGAGGTGCCATAAACTGGTATGTAATTAATTTACCTGTCTTCCTAACTAGTAACTATACTATCCCACTATGAAACTTTAAGTATATTTAAAATATAAATTAAAAAAAATATCTTGAAAGCTTCTGAAAAACCGATTTGAAATTTTTACTTTTTCTTCAAAATTTAGTCTAGACTTTTTCTTCCCTTCTAATAATAAAGATTCTTCCAGACCTGTAATTACAAATGTTTGCTTGCACTGTAGATTGGTGGGTAGTGTACTAGCCGAACAATCTAGAGGTGCAGGTTCGATTCCTGACTAGAATCTGGGAACCAATGGTCACCAGTGCCAATTAAAAAACTTAAATAAATAAAAATAAACGTTTCTTTCAGTGAGAACCTCTTAGTTATTTTTTCTAATATGGAAAGAGAATATAGGGGCAAAAAGTTCAACCTCGAGAGTGTATTAAATGAGATAGCATTCCCCAGCAAACATTTCCGAACAAGAATCAAAGCTCGATAAAACAGATTCATATTTAGTTCCGTCAATACTAGTTTGAACGCTGTTATTGAATTTTTATTAACACAACTAAAAAATTTTTTACTATAAACAAATATAGTTCTTACAACCAAAGTTGTTTTCTCAGTGTACTTTTTTTCTTCGCTATTTCAGATCATTTATGCTTTAAGTCAATGATTAATTTGTATTCATAAATACAAAATATTTCAAAACCTCTTTTATTTTGTGCTTGAACTTTGCCAAACACTTTTTTTAACAGGTCACACAGGTCCAACTGTTCATGCGAAATGTAATGTACTCGCTCGTAAAAATTTAACCGCCCTAATGAACATTGCTTGTGCGTGAGTATGTGTACGTGCATGTGTATTGCACATTTTAAATTATTTTGTGAATAATAAAACAGTTGGTTGCATGTTAAAAACAAGAGATTTTAGTTTTAGTGTTTTTTTTTATACAAAAGCTATTGGTATTCTGCCGTTGGCTGTGGTATGTGACAACATTTAATTAAAAATATTAATAAAACACACATAGATAAATATAAATACAATTTTTTTTTACTTTTTCTTATATATTTTTATTTCATCATTAAAAATTTTGTGCAGTAAATAATCGCAGTATAGACTGGGTTATTATATTTGCAAAAGACTGAACATTAAAAAAAATCAATTCTTCTTTGGCGATTTTTAATGTTTTGAGAATTATAATTTGGAATTAACTACTCTATTGCAGTCCCTTTAGAATACCTCTACAGCATTGATGTGAAGAAGTGAAGATAAAGCGGTTGATGCACACATCAAATTTTACCATCAAATTATACATTTGTGTGTGTATCCAAATATCAAGCTGGTTTTGATTTTCGTTAAATTCACACACAACCTATACACCCAGAAAAAACTAAAAATTGTATTCACTTACGAAATTCATAAACACATTTCATTTTTTAACTGAAATATTACCTATCACAGAATTCGTAAAACCAAACACACAATTAATACTTGCGTAGTAGAAAAAAAATCATTTTTACAGCGAACATGAACAGAAGCAAAATATCGAACAAAACAATTATAAACTTGAACAAAAAAATAATGGAATAAAATGTAAACTTAAACAAAAGTTTGTTAGGAAAAATTTTGGGCATAATTTTGTCTGTGCATGTGACTTCCATTTTTAAAAGAAGAGAAGAGCAGAGTAGAGAAAGGAAGGGAAGAGAAGAGAAGGGAAGGAAAAAAGGAAGGGACAAAAAGGATGTTTTATGATATTTTCTTCGTTTCGTAAATTAGTCGTTGTAGGCATAATTACAAAATTCGACGTCGTTGATGTGAACGTTATCCAGTCTGATGCATTCGTGCTTTTACTCACACACCCATAAGCTATAATCAAACCTTTTTCAAAACAAATTTAACTGGAGACAGGGAATCAGATAATTTTCCACTAAGAAACAGATGTTTCAGATGGCTGTAATTGCTACTGGTGGCTTTCTATAAGGAATCACAAGGTAGAAAGCGAAGAGAGCCTAATGACTTCTATTGTAGTTTTCATTGTTTTCAATTCTGGAATCTAAGTATGTACAGAATCTTCTGTATAGCGTTTTAGCTTACTCTTCGACTTATAATATTAGAGAACAAATTTAGAGAACATTTCTCCTCATCATGCTCAGAGATTTTTGCAATAAAAAAAGGATTCAATAATATTTTCTCTTGAATTCGTTTCTCATTCATTTCATTAATTTCAACTAATTTAATAAATAATTGTATTAAATTTAAATAATTTTTTATTTTTTGTATTTTTTACTACCATCGCTAAAGTAACATCATCTGCTTATTATTATCTAACAGGCAATATAAATACAAAACAAACAAACAAGCATAAAAGTATACACACACACAGTATTTCTTCATTTTGTTTTGATAAAAAAGAAATTCAAATCATGTGAGACTTGCAGTGGAGAGAGATCATTTTTATTTATTTTTTCTTTCATTCGTTCATCCATCGTTTTTTTTTTATTAATTTTTTAAAAAGTGACATTTTTATGCAAATGAAGCATTTAATAAATTATGGCTGCACCTTGCTGCTGCTGCTGTTGCTGTCCTCACGGCCCTCTGTTTATATTTTATACACAAACTTTTATAGTTGACTGCTTGCTAGTGTTGTTTTTGCTGTTGATATTACTGCTCTTGTTTATAATGTGAAACAAACATTTACTTAAGTAAAAATGATGTTTTATATTTTTCTTTGCAGTGGTTGCTGTTTTCTCTCTCTCTCTCTCTCTTCCTTACTGTCTTACTCGCATACACCTAGATTACTTATTTCCCCACTTGTATAAGTAGATAAGTTTTTTTTTCTTTTGTGTACGTTTTTCCACTTTTTACCTTAGTTTATGAAAAGTGCTTTGAATTAAATGGATTTTTAAGGCGTTTAAGAAAACTAAAGTGGCAAACTATAACGAAGCTTGAGCACACTGCAGCATCATGCACAAAGACTTAAATAACACGAGTAACGCATTTTTTTCTACTAACAAACACTTTTAGGCATTTTGGCCGATATTTAAAAAAAAGTCCTTTTGAAGTAATAAAGGGTGTTTTTTTATAGACGTATAGAACTTTAAATTGCAATAAAACAACGATGGATTATTCGATTGACATGAATTTTATTTATCCGAAAGATAATCTTGTGGCATTACATTTTAAATATGATTTCTGGCATATGACCGCCACGGCTGGCTCGGATGTAGTCCAATCTGGACGTCCAATTTTCGATGACTTTTTCCAACATTTGTGGCCGTATATCGGCAATAACACGGCGAATGTTGTCTTCCAAATGGTCAAGCGTTTGTGGCTTATCCGCATAGAACAATGACTTTACATAGCCCCACAGAAAGTAGTCTAGCGGTGTTAAATTACAAGATCTTGGAGGCCAATTCACAGGTCTAAAACTTGAAAGTAGGCGGTCACCAAACGTGTCTTTCAATAAATCGATTGTGGCACGAGCTGTGTGACATGTTGCGCCGTCTTGTTGAAACCACAGCTCCTGAACATCATGGTTGTTCAATTCAGGAATGAAAAAGTTAGTAATCATGGCTCTATACCGATACGTATTCCGCACAGAACCATTATTTTCGAAATAAAATTGCACTATTTGCAAGCGTTGTTCAGGCGTGAGTCTATTCATGATGAATTGCCAAACCAAACTGAGAATAAATCACTTGATAGCTGTTAAATCGGTCGCCATCTTGAACAGTAATGCCAACTTAAAGTTCTATACGTCTATCTTATGAATTAAATTCCTAGAACGTTAACACTGAAACCAATTAAATATTTAAATTAAGAAAATTTGTTAAATTGATTAAACAATTTTTTGAATAAAATATTTTTTAAAATTAAATTTTTGGCAATTGGTAGTATTTTTTAATGCAGAAAAAATTATATTTACCCCAAACACTGGTTTGGTGGAGCGACTACTTCCAGAGAAGTCTCTTTCTTCTCATCAGCACCATCTGTGTCACCAACCTTGGGACCAACTCACGTATAATTAGAAATTTAATACAATATGTATTTACTCCACAGGATTGTCACTGGTTTCATACTTGGAAAATATGATTATCAATCTAAACGACGTCTGTTATGTGTCAAAATAGGCAGCAGAATACATTGTGTGACTGTAGAGATATTAATTAGGCTCCTTTTCGTTATCCTAAGAAAATCTTTGGATTCTTACTGAACGCCAGACTAAGGAATTATTTGTAACCTCTATTCTGACAGCTTTGACCAGTAGATTAGTTCCCGCTCCTAGTTCTAATTCTAACTCTGATTGTTATAAATTTTTTTACTAAAATAAAGAAATTTTGTCAATTTGATTAAAGTTTTTTAATTGAATTGAATTATTGTATTGTTTAAAGATTTGACTGACTTAAAATTAATTGAAATGTTTGTCTTTTTCCTACAAGTTGCTTTGCGCTCCGGTTTTCAATATTCTTTATGCCAAAGGTCACAAATGTGCATTCTAGCAGATCGTTCTCACAGTCTTTTATTAATTCTTTTCTTTTTCAATCACTCCTTATCAAATCCATTATAATTTTTTTTTATTAAAATTGAAGACTTAAGAACTTTTTGCTTATTTCCATAATTCTATTTTTTTTTTTGCTTTCTTTCTCAAGTAGAAAAGAAATAAAAAACACACACAAACATAAAAATAGACAAGCAGTCAAATGTTATCTTGTCAGTTTATTAAAACTGATGTGGGAGTGTAAAAGAGAGCAATAAATACTGGGCCTTATGTCATTGTCTGCATAAATGTTGGCTGAAGGTGGACGGCGTTTAAGTAAAAATGATAAAGGGCATGCCAAAAAAAAAAAAAATAGAAACCTGTCATAATATTGGCATGACTATAACAGTGTTGAATTTGTACGTTAAACGTTTTTAAAACAACAGCAAAAAAGACAAGAGCAAACGTTAACGTCAACTTCCAACGTCGCCATTATCATTATTATCATCATAGAGTCAGGGTACTGACAAAAAATTAACTTTTAAATTTTAAGGTGTCTCTAC
This sequence comes from Thelaira solivaga, assembly GCA_947397855.1. Lineage (NCBI taxonomy): Eukaryota > Metazoa > Arthropoda > Insecta > Diptera > Tachinidae > Thelaira > Thelaira solivaga. The sequence goes on from OX377614.1 coordinate 28,247,222, forward strand.
CACTAAAACAATACCAAAATGTATGTGTGTAGAGAGGAAATAATACTGGAACCTTCCTGCCAAAACAAAATTAACAAAAAAGATCTTTGCTGTTATCCAACATAAAATAATGACAGCAATGATTTTGTCTTAAAAAAAACAAGCAACTAAATAAACTAATATTAATAAAACAGGAAAAAAAGAAATACATCTTGACAGGATATTTTGACAGAAGACGGAAATGTGTTTTCTTGTTCTCAATATGAACAAACAATACAAAAAGCGACAAATAAAATTTTATAAGTCACTAGGAAATATTTATTCGACAACAAATTTTTTTTTTCATTAAATTGCTATTACCTGTTGTAGTCTTCCGTAATGTAGATTTACACTCACAGAAAAATGATTCATGCAATTAATGAAACGCTTTCGTTGATAAAAATACATGGTGGCCATTTTTAGAATGTAGTGATTTAATGTATGTAAAGTTTATAAAAATCCGTTGGAAAATATATAATTTTAATTGTTAAATCATTGAATAATGGACGTAAAATATTTTGTAAAAGTTATGTTATATAATAGGGGTAGGCAAGCTCCTTGAAAGTCGAGCCAAATTTCACAATTTGAAAATTTCGTGAACCGTAATTGAAAAGTTTGCAAAAAAAAGGTATTAAAAAAATTGTAACAGAAATTATATTATTATATGTAATTGAAAACGCATAAATAAAAGTATAAAATATGTGTATTGAGCTTAAATATGTGGCAATATGGAAAACCGCTTATGTGTATTAACTGCCTATTTCTTCGCATGCGAACGAAAGCTTCTTTCGTACATTTGTATTGAAAACAAAAACAAATTTTCGTATTTTGTTTTTGTGACTGGTTGGTGGGGTTTATGGGCTGGCGGCATCAGCGGGCAGTATTTTTTCCAAAATGAGGCCGGTCAGGCAGTTACTGTGAATGGTGTTCGCTATCGTGAGATGATAACGAACTTTTTATGGCCCGAGTTGGGAGATATGGATGTGGACGATATGTGGTTTCAACAGCACGGTGCCACTTGCCCCACAGCTAAAGAAACAATGGCTCTTTTGTGCGACAAATTCAATGGCCGTGTTGTCTCACGTGGTGGCAATGTCAATTGGCCGCCAAGATCATGTGACTTGACACCGTTGGACTTCTTTCTTTGAGATCATTTGAAAGAAAAGGTGTACGTCGATAAGCCAGCAACAATTCAAGAGCTAAGGGATGAGATAATTCGGCAACCTCAATTATGCCTCAGCGTCATAGAAAATTTGGACCATCGGATGGAGGTATGCCGGCGGCCATTTGGCCGATATTTTGTTTCATACATAATTGAATGATAATAATTTCCTAAATAATTTGTGTTTTATTCAAAATCAACATCGGCCCTTAAAATTTAAATACCCTTTACTAAAGAAACTGTTGTGCGCATGTAGAGAAATCGGTCCTAAGTTATTTTTTAGAAAGCTACAGCTTTAGAAGCTCGAAAGGTGTTACTTATAAAATTATTTAGTTTTGCTTTCATTGACATCTCGTTAATTGTGGAGTATATCAGCCAACCATCGCTAAACTACAGAAGAACTCTGTACTTTTAAACAGTTGAAACAAATCAGAACTCCGTTTGCAGCTCTCTGATAAAAAGACAAAAATTAAAATTTTACATTTTACTAGAGCCATAAATAATACTTCAATAATACAGTTTGGCCCAAATGAGACCTAGTGATGTTAAACACGTATAACTCTTGTAATAACGGTTTTTTTTTAATGATTTATTTTTATATGTTAAATACATTTTATGGAAATTTAACGTGACTATGTGTGAAATATGACATCAGGCAAATGACCACCATTTTGCTCGATACAAGCATTGGCTTTTTTTTTAGCGCATTTAGCATTACACGGCGTAATGTTTCTGGTTGCAGGCGCCGTATTTCGTCTCGAATATTCTGCTTAAGCTGTCTTTTAAACAACCTCATAAAAAAAATCAGGCGAAGTTAAGTGTGGTGAAGGTAAAGGGAAATCTGAATTTTTTGAAATTATGCGTTCACCAAAAATTTTATGCAACATGTTGATAGTTTGCCTAGCACTATGCGCAGTGGCTCCATCTTGTTGAAACCATAAATTAGGATGTTGCTCCACCATTGGCCGCAAAAATTTGGCGATCATTGTTCTGAAAGAAATATGGGCCGATGATTTTTGTGGCCATAACACCCCACCAAACAGTGCATCTGATTAGGTGTGACTGATGCTGATGTATTGCCCTTGGATTTTCGGTGCCCCACAACCTACAGTTTTGTTTATTCACATAACCACTTAAATGGAAATGCGCTTCATCCGTCATCAAAAGATAAAACGATTAATCGTTGAGAAGAATAATAAAAATCTATAATTTTAATGCGTTGTTGTGGACTGTACGTATTCATTTTAAATTTCCTAGAGTTCAGTTATAATCTGCAAAAAGAAAAAATAAATTATGTGTTTCACATCAGCTAGTCTTATTTGGGCCACCCGTTACTTAGTATCTTAGATTTTTATTGATCGCTCTTAAATTTATAATAAAATTTGAGAGGCCCAAAATAAAACCCGCAAATAAGAGTTGCTGATCGTTATAAATTTTGTGCTAAAAAGGAAAAATCGCTTAAGTCGAGTTGACTTGTTTCACAATTCACTCCATAACTTTATTATTGTGATTCAAGGACAATGAAAACAATGCTATTTGCCAGAAACGAAATAATTTTATAAGAAAAACTTTTTGGGCTTTTTAAATTGTAAAACTATAAAATAGAGTAATAAGTTTTAAACGATTTTCTATTGGACGGACAATTATTAAAACAATGAAATTTTTTCTTGCATATGAAATTGTGCCTGCCTAAATATAAAAAACACTTTTTGTTAGTATGTATAAGTTTTTGTTCGGTGTACAAATTTTTAATTTTAAACTGATTTTTTATCAGAATATTGTTGCTCTCAACTATATTTTTTCTTTGTGTGTATTATCGTTTTAGCATAAAGAATTTTTGATTAGCCACGCCCATTTTTACGGCTACTAATTACTATTTTTTAGCGGATTATAGTTTTTACCGGTAAAATTACCATATAAAATTTTAATAGGTGGTAAAACCGTATATGCCAACTTCTTTAAGAACATAGGGATCGTATATACCAAATAAAAAAAAAATATAAGTAACAAATATGGAAACATATGTAGCACATGCTTTGAAATCTATGAATAAAAAAGTAGTGATAACGACTTGTAATGATTAGCATAAAACAAAACTCATGCTTAGGAGTTTTATCTTGACTTGTGTTACTTTGTGCTGCAGAAGCAAGTGTTGAAAAGAGAGCAGTTCTTTGGCATCTTGACATGTGTTAAGAGCTGCTTAGTGGCTACATACTGTAATACATACTGTAATATATACGCTGCTAATCTTTTTATACATGGCGAGCGTTCTTAAGGTGGACAGCCATTACCAACAGAAGGCTAGTCAGTAGCGATAGATACCTCCAAAATTGCTCATTAGCAGACAGAGGCAATACTTCGATCCCTGTTTTGAAGATTGAGTTCAGCGGTTCACGGTATTCTGTGAATAAAATACATAATTTTTACTTTTTATTTAAACTGCACAAATAACAAAAAATTGGTTGCAGAAAATAAATCAAATAACTACTAGAATTCAGAGTCTTTTGTTGCCAGTTGCTTTCTGTAATAACAATGTTTATTTAAGTTTGGTTACAACCAATAATCGATCCATAAATTTCACATTACCGTGTTAGGCGTCTCGACAAGTTGTGGGTTAGAGTAGTGGTGACGGCAGATGGAAACACAAGAGACATATGAAATAAAATTTATAAATTTAAGGGCCTGTTCAGCTAAATTCTAACTAAAGCTTCGTTCGTATAATTGTATTGAATTCTAAGAGTAAGTTCACTGGCTATTTCTTTGGCCACTGGCTTGCAGGCCCTTGGCAGAAATAATAACTGGGACTTCTATCTGCTATTTTCAATCTGATTTTAAATAAAATATTTGGTTGGAATTTTAAGTCATTTTAAAGAAATTTTGAAATATTTTTCATTAATTCAATCAAGACCTTTGTTAGTTCGTTCTTTGATATAATGATCAAAATCATGACATTAATAAAGTTTTTTCTCTGAGTGCAGAGATAAATGTAGTTATAACAATCCTAAAAATATTCATTCTGTTTATTTTAAGACCGGGCCACTCTATTGGATAAAGCTCATAAGAAAACATGTATTTCAACTTGGTTGTTCGTTGAAAAAGGAAAGTGTTTTTCATAACAAAGACTCGTGCCTGTGCCATCTGCCGATTGACTCTAATAGCAAATCATGGCCTTTATAAAATGTCCTTTTTATAAATGATTCCCAGAAATTTAATATTCTTTAAAGCATTTATTTATTCACATTAACACAAGCCTTATCTTTACCATTTGCCATTTATGAAATTTTATTTGTATAGAATTTGTACAAAACGTTCCAGGAAAAAATTTAATTTCATTTAAACAGCAAAGGTATGAGTATGTATGGATGTGTATCGAATTATTTGTGTGAAATTGTAGCTTTAATATCTGTTAATCACAAACCTGAACAATTTTGCTTAACGATACAACCCTTTGTGAGTTTTATTAATTATCCTGAGGTATAAATAAATACGAATACTTACTTATCAAACCAATTAATCAACACCTGTTTACAACCGCATAATGCCCAAAAAGTTCTTGTAATAATACAAGTTTTTAAATATAAAGCCGCACATACTTACACAAACTACCACAGCTCAAACTTGAAATCCTGCAAGCAGAAACTTAAACTTTGATAACAAAATTAGTTTCTTTAAAACATTTCTTATACACTATCAGTTGAGCTGGAGAGTTTTATTAATTGTCCACACTGAGAGAATTTTGTGCACAAATCCTTTGAATTTTGTCATTAGTCCAATTAACTCCTGACAGATTTCATTAGTCTAATGAAATATTTTATTAATTCATTCATTTGATGAAATTTGCATTCTTTTTATGAAATAATTTAATTAATTCAATGAAGATATTTTATTAATTCACATAATTTATGAATTATTTTATTGAATTTCTGAAACATTTTGCTTTCAGTGTACTGTAATGCTGGCAGCATATCTGACAGAAAATCTTTTATTACTTTTTTCTAAAAGCACCAGATCTGTTGGATGCCACTGCGTCCTCACATCTTTTTTATAATCATTATTATAGTGGAACAGGTTCTTCCCAGTCACTACCTGGCCTTCAATAAAGTGATTTATTTAAAAAGAAAAATGCCTCTAAAAGACAATCTATGTGAAGCTTGGAGCTTCATTTCAATAAAAAAATAATCCTAATTATGAGTGTCGCTGTCATAGTCGAAATTACGACAAGCTAATGTAAAATATATGGCAGGCGTTACCACATATCACTGTTTTTGTCACGAATATTCAGGCCTAATAATAAAAAAATATCGATCGCTTTTATTTGGTATTCATTAAATGCTACGATTTATTTTCATTTACACATAATTTGAAAAGGGGCCTGTTAGGACTTTTGTGAGAGAAGGCAGATTTTTAATAAAAAAAAATATCTCTTGGCAGATAATTCGAAAAAACTGTGTTAGATAGTCTTTGAGAAATTATAAGTACGAATTAATACCTAAAATTTAATTTTCATTACTAAAGTGTTAAGAGTTTTTTTCAGAATATATTTGTAAAACATTTTAACCTTGTGAATTTTTAAATTATGGGTTTTTTGGTCCTTTTTAAAAATAAGAGTAGGAAAAGACCCATTACTTAAAGAGTTAGACCATTAAAATATTGTAAAAAATATTCCTTGTAGTTTTTCATTCATCTAAAATGCAAGATTCACATGAATCATTCACAGTGGAAATTTTGAAAAAAGAGCAGAAAACTTTAACGTCCAACATGACACTTAAGCTTTTAAAACGTATATACTTTTTTTTGTGTTATTTTACACAATACTAGCTGACCCGGTAAACGTTGTTTTACCTTCAAATTTTATTTATATTGAAAAATTATTAAAAAGAGAAGAAAAATATAAGCTGGGTTATGCCGTACATATAATAAAAAAATTACCCAAATTTGTCTAAAAGTTCTCCGATTTGAGAAGAATTTAAAAAGTGGGCATGGTAAAGGGCGCTGTTTATTTTAATTTTCATAAAATTTTTTGGTGAAAATATAAAATTTTTGTATATTCGTACTCACAGAATAAAGGACCGTGCAAGACCGGGTAAAAATAGGTAGTAAATAAATAAGCCAGATACCGACTGCCGGGCGGATTTATGATGCTAAATCTTCCAAGGCTTAAAAAATATGACACTGCGCTAGTGAATAATTTTAATAAAGTGATTTTTTAATTCAGCTCTCTCTCTCTCTCTCTCTCTATCTCTTTCTAACAATGCTTATACCATACTTTGACCAAAACCCTTTTGTTTCTTGGTCACGTTAATCAAGTCCAAATAGAAGTAAATAACAGCGATTTGTATTAACACCCATAAACATGCATGAAACGTGTCTACGTTTTCAATTGTAAGCGTCGGTTGGGATGCTTGAAAGTGTTTGAAAGCTTAAAAGCTTAACGCAATCAAAGTATGAGTACTTTTATGTGTGTGTGTGTGTGTGTTAACAAGATAATTATTTACAACAAATTTTAAGCTAATTTAACATAAACGAATCAAAGTAAACATGATTAAGCACGCACACTTATGAATAAAACATAAACACGCCTACACACTGAATAAATAGATAAAAAAGTTTAATAGAAAAAATTAATTAACAAAACATACAGTGCATTCCAGTTATTTTATTTACTATCGCACTAAATTCCTATTGTCTATTTCTGATGTTGTTGGATTCACACAGCCTCCCTAAAGGAGTTAATTTTATTTTCCTAAAGTTAACTCGGCTTCTCATATAAAACAATTTTTTTACTGGTATGTAAAATCTATCAGAAACAAAAATAGCCCTGGACCGATGTCTGGCTACTTTTAGCACACATTTTTCAGGTTATTGTTATACAAAAATTTTATAAATTTATTAAAAAAATATAACACAAAATGCCAGATATGGCACATTGAAAGCATAGCATAGATCGAAAAGAATTGTTATTCAATGAATGACTTTGGAAGGCAACATTTATGCAGAAGTAGAACAATTGTTCCATTACTAAAACAAAGTGATACGTAACGTACTCTAAAAAAGTTGAAATTCGTAGGAGAAGAGTCGTAATGTCCTATTTATTAATGAGACTATTGATTTAGCCATATTAAGAGGGACCATTTCAAGCCACCTAAAGAACTAAACAAAAAGAATTACAGATAAGAGTATCTGCCCAAACAGTTCATAAGCGTATGCGAGGATACAATATAGAAGTTTATAATCCTAGAAAGTTTCCATTGTTGACATTTAAAATTTAGTTATTAACGCTTAAATTGACTGGGCCATAATCATAGTCACACTAAAGACGGTATCTTTTTAAAAACGATTTTAAATCCATATAATTCTTATACACAAAAGTCAGCTCTTAATAAAAACCTACTTTTTTGTGACTATGACTATAGCCCACTGTTTCTAAATGGAGGAAAACTTTATGAACGAATAATAGTAAAATTCTTTTGCATGATAGCAAAGGTTCTCCTTCTTATTTTAGATTACAATCCAAAAAAACCATAAAGAGTGTAGGCATGTTTTTTAAATTGTCCAGCAATACTAATTCATTACATAAACCAATAATAGAGAGATCAAATAGCTAAGGTTGATATTTTATAAAAAGTAAAGCAACAGAACAATGACTGGAAGAATACTAAAAAAAAGGCTCGTCAGTTTAAATTTGGCATTTTTTAGCAAATGATATTAAAGTCATAGACAGGCCTGGGGAGTCACCAGACGTTATTTTAATATGAAATCTTTAAGCTGAAGTTAGAAAAAAATTTTTGCAAACAAAAACCAACTAAAACCGAATATTTTTGGGCTATAGCTAAGAAGCGGTGTAAAAAAATTGCCAAAATTTATTAAGAAGCTCTAACTAATACGAAGCCGAAGGTGTTACGCTACCGTTGTTGTCATCAAAGGCCATGCTACAAAATATTCGCTTTAATAATCAATTTTTGTGTTGAAAATTTGGAATTTTCTCCAGTTTCAAATGTTTTATCAATAACATTTTATCAACGGTTAAATAAATTTGACAATTTCTATTTTGGATTGCATATAAACTTATTATTTTATGCCCATTTCAATTATAGATGGATAATTGATTTTATTTGTTTTTAAATTTTTAAAATGTATCTAAATATTTATATAAAAATCAAATCATTATTGTACTTTTTTCAATTTTCGTAATTTTTAATATTCAATCACCTGAGCTTGAATGATCCTAATCGTAAATAGAAAAGAAATCATATAAAAGACAATATGGGAGAATTTTCACATCGAAAAGTGTGAAACAAAAAATTCCATCGTTTCTCGTTTTTTGAAAAAAAAGTGTTTCTGTAGTTGAATGTGAGAAAACACAATGATTCCAATGTCAAAAGAGGAATTTATACTCGTATAAAATGAATGCACTTCCTTATGATATTTTTGTCTGTATGAAATTTTGTTAGTACAAAATGTGAATAAAAATATTGAAAAATGGTGCGAAGAAAATTTTTTAATAAAAAATTCATACAAAGTTTTCAATATTTAGCTACAGAAAATCATTCAAATATAGGAATTTCTATTTTGTCAATACTCTTTCACTCTTCTCTCATACATTTTCAAATGTGAAATATTTTGACAGTTTTAGTGAGAGGTTTTTCTAAAAATTTTGTTACAGAAACACTTGTACTCGTACCTTTCCAATAAAGTATGTCAAAATCACTAAACGACAGTTGGTTCTCACATAAAAAAAATATACAGAAACACTAGTGTGTGTAATAATAACATTCAGCTTTAACTCTGATTGTTTTTTGCTAAATTCTATTATTACGAGGCACGGCTTACGAAGTAGGTGGTAAGTTCCCGGAGTTTTTTTGCTAGCCATAATAAAACGTATATTCCCGGCCTAATTAATTATTACATGAGTCGGTATACTTAGAGAGCGTATATACCAAGTTTTAGAGCAATCCCTTTACCAATAAAATTTTATATACAGCCATTCAATACTTTATAAAGTGGCTCATTTTTTTACTAGCATTATTATCAGAGACGCCAACCGAAGTGGTAAATAAAGTATTTCAAAGCATAATTTAAGGCTTAAATTAAGCACACGTCTTTCTGAAGACTGGCAAGTGAAAATCGTTGAAAAGTATGCGTAAAAATAGATGTGGTCGTTTTAAAAGTATATGGCGACTTTCCTTGGAATATAGAGACTATATGTGCAAAATTTCACAGACAAACCCGTTGGAAAACAAAAATTTCTTTAGCAAACAAATAAAAAAAACAGAAAATTAATTTTATTTATTTACATTAAAACTTCCTTTCATCATGTTTATATAATAAGCGCTATTACTTATTTTTTTCTTTATGTGTTAGTACGTTTTTGAGATATACAATTTGTATGTTTTGTTTTGCTTTTATATCTTGTTACGAGTGATTTTTATAATTTATTATTTATGGTAAAAGTTGGGGAAGATTCAGCACAGCAGTGCTACAACACTTTCAACTCCTTAAATTTTTAATTTATTTCTTGTCATATAATATTCATTGAAAACATTTATGTTTATTTCTTTTGTCAACTTATTTCTGTGTTAATTTTAAAAAAAAATTATGAAAGTTTTTTTATTTTTAAAAAACATTTCTTATTTTTAAACATTTGTTTTCACATGCACATGTAAGTGCCTAAGACAGTCTGACAGTGTCACTTGTTTGGTTTGGAATTAAATAAAATTGTATAAATGTCTAAATAGGTTTTTAGTGTGTGTACTCGTATGTATGGGTGGATAATGTGGCAGTTAACGTGTGTATGCATGTGTGAGTGCTAAATAAAATAGAGAAGTTTATTCATGAAATACCAAAAATGTAAAATCAATACACATAAACTATTCTTAGCGTCTTATGTGTGTATATATATGAAACTCAGGGAACAAGAGAGCGAAAGAGAACGCTAGATAAAAAAAAAATAAATGACTGTGAGTTTAAGTACAGGATATAAATAAATAAATTCCTATGTGGAAATTATGTAAATGTCAGAGGAAATTTCATCATGTCTTTTATAAAAATATACCACATAGAGATTTTTTTATAACATGCATATCGCTTATTTACCTGAAGAGTGCAATTACTAAAAATTATATTATTTTTTTGACACTATCTGACTTTATATTGAGTAGAAATATTAAAAAAAACTATTTTATACTTTATTGTTTTTTAGAATAAAATATAAGAAACTTGTTGGCAAATTACATACTTTAAATGGCTCTACTGGAAAATCATCTTTTTTCACTATTGTAGTGAATAAGCGATATGCATGTGCGGATGTTTGTATGAGTGGCTGGTATATTACATCCTTTTCAACATACATAAATCAAACATTGCAAATAGATATGCAGAGAGAAAAAAAATGACAACAAAAAAGTAACAGCAAAACCTAAACATTAGAATGTTGAGTGAGGCTTTATTGCAGGGTTTTGTATTTCCTAGTAGAGGTATTCAAGATATTGCAGATTCTTTATTTGTAAATTGTTATTTGGGTTTTATATTGCAATACAAGTGCTAAAATTTTCATTTGATTTTGATAGAGCAAAATGAAATGACTCAAAAAATCCTACGTGGATTTTACACTGCAAGACAAGTGTTAAGATTTTCATTGGATTTTCTCAGCTGTTTTTGCTATGACATACTTTGTTGGCTTGCAATAAATAGAGGGTGTTTTTTTATAGAACTTTAAGTTGGCATTACTGTTCAAGCTGGCGACCGATTTAACAGCTGTCAAGTGATTTATTCTCAGTTTGGCTTGGCAATTCATTATGAATAGCCAAACGATCATCAAGTAAGGCGTAGATTCGTCGAATGGGCCCAAAACGAGATTGCCGTTGTTCCTGATTTTCATAAGCGAATTTTGTTTAGCGATGAAGCGCACTTCTGGTTGAATGGCTACGTCAAGAAACAAAACTGCCGCATTTGGAGTGAAGCTAATCCCCAAGTGTATGTCGAAACACCGTTACATCCAGAAAAACTGACTGTTTGGTGCGCTTTATGGGCTGGTGGAATCATTGGTCCGTACTTCTTCAAAAACGATGATGGCCAGAACGTTACAGTCAATGGTGATCGGTATAGAGCCACGATTACTAACTTTTTCATTCCTGAATTGAACAACCATGATGTCCAGGAGCTGTGGTTCCAACAAGACGGCGCAACATGTCACACAGCTCGTGCCACAATCGATTTATTGAAAGACACGTTTGGTGACCGCTTAATTTCACATTTTGGACCTATGAATTGGCCTCCAAGATCTTGTGATTTAACACCGCTAGACTACTTTCTGTGAGGCTATGCGGATAAGCCACAAACGCTTGACCATTTGGAAGACAACATTCGCCGTGTTAATGCCGATATACGGCCACAAATGTTGGAAAAAGTCATCGAAAATTGGACGTCCAGATTGGACTACATCCGAGCCAGCCGTGGCGGTCATATGCCAGAAATCATATTTAAAATGTAATGCCACAAGATTATCTTTCGGATAAATAAAATTCATGTCAATCGAATATTCCATCGTTGTTTTATTGCAATTTAAAGTTCTATACGTCTATACGTCTATATAATACTATTTAGTATTAAATAGTTAGAATAGAGACGACTGTAAGCACTGAAAAGAACACAAGTTGTTTTATTTACAAAGAGTGGAAACGCGAGTGGAGTCGACTAAAACTAAAATTTAGCACTCATATTGTGTTCCTGAAAACTGAGCGTTAATAGAAACAGCGTTAAAAGAAGTGCTAAAATATGGGGTTACGTTCCTAACTAATAAACTGCGGACTGTCGTTCACCGTTCTGAGTTCGCTTAATAACATACAATGTCATCTCCAAAGTAAAGCCTTTTCTAGATTGTTGAGCAACATGTGTCTGTGGTTTAATTGATTTTTTTTATTTAGTCAAAATTACTGAGGTCTAAATCAAACCATATCAGTATTTCGAAAGAACAATTTAAAACGAAATTTAAAATTTTGAAATTCCTTGATATTTTTTTTCCTTTCAAAAACAAGGATTCCCAGAACTGTAAATTAAGTTTTATAAATTTTCATATGAAATTAGAAAAAGGAAACATTTTAAAAAATATTTTAAGGTTCAAATACTTTCTTTTTCAAAAATTCAAAAGAAACAGCACTAAAAAAAGGTAACGTTAATCGAAATATGCCTGTACTCCGAACATTGCCGATTTTGGTTTTATGTATAACACCGATTTTGATATTTTGCTAATGGTACCTGTTTACTGGTTTTGTGTATGGCAATACTCCCCAAGATGGAGTACTGAAAACTTACCTTTTTTTAATTATTGTTCGTTTTATTTTATTTTTTATTAGCACAAAGTTTCACACTATTTTTCCTTTTCCGTCTCGGGGTACACAAACGTTTAGGTAAATTTAATGTATTTTGAAGACGGAAGTTTATATATATTTTGTCTAAGTTTCTAAGGACATGAGCTTTGTGTGAACATAAAAAATACATTTTTACGTTATTTTAGGACGAATTACAATATACCGGAAATTCCATTGAAATCCGACAACTTTGAAATTCCTTGGGATTGAAAAAGTTGTGATGACCCTTTCAAAAATTTTTCTTTCATTAAATGAATATGGCGCCAGTTTTATGGCAACTTATGTGGTTTGAGCTGATTAGCTTAATCACTTAATAGCCCATGCATTTGTAACATTACAAAGCTATTTGCTTTAAACGTTGCACCACCCTAATACCACCTATTTAAAGTATAATTTATATGTTTTATTGCATTGAGAATATTAACTATCTGTAGCTTATTTAGATTTAGTTGCAAAGAAAATTTCAAATATATTTAAGGGGATTTGGAGCTTAAAAGCTTTTGCCATATTTTCATTTATTGTAGATAAAATAAAATTGAAGAAAAATTATTTTTATTGTTTTGTTGTTTGTAATCAGATACAAAAATAGTATCAAACAAACGATATTGCTCATTTACTTCAACAGTTTTGTAATGCAATAAATATGATTTTGCCTTTTAAAGTTTCCAATTTAAATATTGACTGCAAAATACAACTCCATAAAACTAGTAACAGAAACAAAGCGAATTTATTATAAATTGCTAATAATTCGATATCAAACACCAAAATATTGTTGCTTTTGCTCCTTGAAAATGTCAAAGTAAGCAGATTATCCCATACTATTTTGACTGTTTAACAGCTTCAGGGCTCAAATAATTATAACCAGATGATATATTGACTTTACCTTATAATGAATTCGCCTTCCAACAGAAACAAAAGAGCAATTTTTTTTTATAAATATTGCGAAATATGAAGAAAAATGTGCATTTGTAACAAAATACGCAAAAACATGTACTTAAGTCAAAATATGCAAAAATATGCACTAAAAAATTGATGCCATTTTGTTGGAAATATTGTGATTCGTAAAAATATTAACGACAACAAATATGCATTTGCATGAAGTCTCTTTCCCTGGTTATATAGCACTACTGAAGTGAAGTATGATTTCGTCTTTTAATTTCAGTGTATGTAGATTGCTGGTTGTATAGCTGCCACAATTTGTTGTTAGAAGTGATTCTTGACCAAAAAAATTTTAGTATTCACAATGTGGGCTCTAAGATATACTGTATGTGCCTTAGTCCTCATTTACATTATGGAGATTTCTTGCCGGATATTTTTTCAATTTTCTTTTGTTTTTTCGTAAAACGTTTACATTTCGGACATTAATGTCCAGATAGAAATTTTTTCAATTCTTCTTTCCATTTATTTTCGTGACGTGCTTAATTGATTTGTATGGAAATTAATTGAAAATAACTTTTGAGGCAAACCAAATTTAATTAAAAATAAATATATACATTTTAAAAATTGATTTCTATAAAAATATGGAGAAATTAATAGAGTGTACAAAAATGAAATGAAGCAACAAGACGATTATTACGAGAAGTAGAAAAGAGAGACAAAAATGTTGTGTTACACACCTTGCGTATTTGCCCCCTCATCTACAAACTTCGTCTGTCCGGACAGAAATGTCCATAATGTAAATGGGTACTTAGAGATACTCTAGGGGTGCAGATAAGCCTAAACTAAAACATAAGTGGAGCACACATCATTTTAACTTTTAGCGAACTATTATAATTGGCAAAACGTCTTAAAAAAATCTTGAGAAAGCTGGGTTCTTGGGGAAAAAAATTTATTCATTCGTTTAATTTAATTCCATGATGACACACTTTATTATTTAAAATTTATTATGACATCAGGCAGACTCCTACGATACTGTTTTGAAATCTACTTTATGTTAATAATTTTGCTTAATTTAAAATAATCGCTATAACAAATTCAAAAAAAACAAAAAAAAAAAACGTTATTATGACTATTTATTAGTCGTGTAACTATTTCTTACATGCTTTGCTGTAATTACTTCTCTCCCTCTGTGTGTTCTAGTTTTTTTTCTTTCTTTCTTTTTTTTTTTAAAGAAGAGTGTTAAAATGAAAATTTGCTTGAAAACTCATTTTAATGTCGGTTACAAATTGTTTTGAAAAATTACCATATTTGCTTACATGTAGACAGTTTATAAGTTTATTTTGTTGCTGTTGGTTTTTCCTCGTTTTTTTTTGTGTTTAAGTGATATTTCATCAAATTGATGACAGTTGTTTGTTGTTGTGTTGTGTCTAACGCCTAGAAATTCAAAAAAGTAAGAGACAGAAATTAATCTTACGAGTCATAGAATCACAAAGGAAACTAATTTTATAAATTTTTTAAATTTATTTCATAAAAGTGTGTCATGTATCAGCCAAAAGTTCAAAGTTTTTTTTTTTTTTTTTTTTTTTTTTTTTGCTGGAGATTTAAATTTAAATATTTTATTGAGTGTTAAAGAAGACAGAAAATATTTTCCACAATAATGTGTTACTGATAAATTACATGGCGTATTAAAAATGATGGAAGAGGAAGAGAAAGATTTAAAGATTTGTTATAAGTAGCGAAAACCACAATTTATTATGAAAAAAAAAATCAAGAATAATAAAAATAACGTAGTAATGGTAATTAGATTTGCGTTATTTAAAAATCAAAAATGATATTAAAATTAATGGAATGTGCATTAATACTCAGCATAAATAACATCTTTTATTTCTCCACATATTTTACAACCGCTTAGCTTACATCTTTATTGAATTTAATACGCCCTCAGTTCATAAAAAAAGTTTAAAGTATTTCCATAAAGATACAGAATAAGCTTTCATGACATGCATTTCATGTTCATAACAGTCAGACCTACTAAGTAACCCCTACAAAATTTATTTCTTATCGAAGGTTTATACGAAATGTGAATAGAAAAATCATAAAATAAATTTTAACACAAGCAATCGGAAATATAGTTACTCACTAGTCTTGGGTAGCACACGAACGAACTATTCACATTATACTATTCACTTATTTGAAATGATCGAACTAGTCTGTGTTTTGAATTCCCATAGTATATTTCCTTGCTCTTTAAATGAACGACCTATAAATGAACGAACGAACTAAACTAAACGAAGAAACGAAAGTTGCAAATTATTTTCTTTTACAAAAAAGGTATTTAAAAAAAAACTGAAGATGATAAAATGTATTATGCGTGGTAAAAAGCTTAATTTTAAGGTTTTAAAATTAAACCTTAAGTTTTTTTTAGCCATAGTGGCTAAAGAACTCTTTACATTAAATTATTAAAAAGCAAATCAAAAAATGTAAAAATTTTTCAAATTTTGTTTTGTTGTTTTGCTTTCTATTTTTGTAAAAAAAATTTCTTTCAACGCCTATTCGATATTATTTTACATAATGACAATCAAAAGTATCACTGATAAAGTTACAAAAGATCAAATGAACTAAATGAACGAACTATTCCTTTTTAATTTTTGAACTAAGAATGAACTATGGAGCACAAGTCTATTACTCACAAACTTTAAATTCAAGTCTTTTTAGTTATTCTTTCATAAAAACTTCAATGTTATCATGGTACAATAAAACCAGGTACCTTCAAAAACTATTTCCGGTGGTTGATATCAAGAGGTGTGCTAGAGTGAAACAAAAAATTTGTTTCCTGTTTTGATCTCTCTTTAATTCACTGATATCTCTTAATTTTTGACAGAACGTAGGATTCAGCTCGCGTCTCAGTTTCACCTGGTTTTCTTTCACCATGAATGTTATATTCACGGCGAATAGTGGATTAGCTCATCTTCTGTTATATTTCAAATTGTCAAAATTAATTTTAACTTACAATTTGAATTGAAAAAAATAGTTCTTGTACATTCCTTTAATTTTTCTTTAAAAGTATTTAAAACGGCGATTGCACCCCAGCCATAAGACACAATATTCCGGAATAAAGTAAAATGAAAATTTTTGAAAGTAATTGAAATTGATATTAACAAATTATGAGATTACTTAATTAAGTTGATTTTAATTTAAAATAAAAAAATTGCAAAATTTTTTGCCCTTTGCTCTCTCTTTTGTTCAGTTTGTCCTTTTCTCCTCCATGGGACTGGGGAATGATGCCTATGAGCACGGAACCCTTACAAATTATACATAAAACTATAACAGAGATTTCCGTATGCCTACAATACTGCACAGATCATCACAAACAAGTCCGTCATACTAGACGGATGTGTGCTAATAATTCTCAATTGGTTCATATGAAAATCTACATAAGTAGACAATATTTAGTGATGAACGAGGAGATCAGTAACCGATACTGTACGAGCTATAGCTACAAGCAAGCTACTTAAGATCTATAGCATGAAGTCACTATTGCCGATAGAGACTATCACTAGATTATAGAAAGAATTTGACTGCTAAAAATACTCTTAGTCAACAGTCAAGCAGTCAGTCTATGTGCATTGCCAAGCTATTCCTTTGGATATTTATTGGTTTGGGACTGCTATAAACTTCTCAAGACTTTGGCAGAGAGACACGGTTACCTTGTTGTGGATGCCGGGTCATGACGGGCATGTGGGCAATGAAAAGGCGGACTATCTGGCTAAAAAGGGCGCGGATACTCCTTTCATAGGTCCACAGCTCTTTTGCGGGGTAACCAACAACTTCACTACAAGACTGCTGGAGAGCCGAAGTGGTCATGCGACAGTTAAAGAGGCTCATTAACACTTAGCGCATTAGGGCAGAGATTGTTCTAAACCTCACCGGAAATGACATAAAACTCTACGTTAAGCTACTTACGGGCCATATGCCATAGACTTAACTAGCACATGAGTAAAATCGGTGTGGTACAAGACGACTGCTATCGTTTATGTCGAGAAGGACGAGAAATGTCGGAACATGTTCTATGCGCTTGCCCAGTGGCGGCAAGATACAGAATAAGCTAATTAGATAGTGGCACACTGGTCTATATAGACCAAAGCATAATTAGTGCTACAAAAATTACGAGATTTGTAACGAGTCTCGGATTGTAGTTATTAACTGGGCTGCACAATAGATATTAAAGGTCGCAGTGCAATTATAGCCCATAACGATAATAATAGTCGAATAAAAAGGTCATACGACTTCGCTCTATATTAGTTATGTAGGGGTTAAACATAGTCACTATAACCATATATCTTATACCACCTACGGCCGAGTGAAAAGAAGAGCAAACGAGCTATTGTTAAATCAGCCCTACTAGCCAAGCCAAATGAGGCGAACATAACCCTAATGAATTTGGCTAGATAGCATCCAGAATGAAACGAGCCGCAGTCAAGCGAGCTAGTAATTAATTTGATAAAGTTTGATGCAGTCTATAATAAAAGTAATGCTATAAACACAACTGGGGCAAATGACAATTTTTTCGTTGCGATTTATGTACTCGTATATGAAAATGCTTGCAATCAGTGTGTTGTTCGCAATTCGTCATGCGTAACAAAATATGCGATGAATGACGAATAAATTATCATAGAGTGACCGTATTTTTTAGTTTTCTAAGTATTTTAGTTAATACATTAATTTTTTTATTTTAACAAATGTTGTCCCTACTGTACTGCCAGTTGTGTTTATAATATAAATTATAAAATAAACCAAACTGTGTTTTCACACGGCTATCTATGTATGTATGTGCTTCATTAGAAAAGGAAACAGACCTTTCGTAAGATACTGGTTTGACTGAGTTTTACACTTTTTTCACCGAAATGAGAAACAACGAAAAAATAAAACAACTGGGTTTAAGGTTTAATCAATAATGATCAATCTTTTTTATTTCTACTTTCTTAAATACTATTATTTTGTTTACTTGCATTTTGGAAATATAAATTTAAAATAAATGTTAGCATAACAATTCTTAAGAAATTTGTCTGGTGCATTTTGCACTTGAATAAAGTATAACAATTCTTTGGGGAAAAAATACAATTAATAATTATGTATTGGGATTAATAAGGTTATTATTGTTGCATTTTCGTTAGCGGAAATGCAAATGCAAATAAAGTTATTAAAATTCTTTGGCATTAATGCACTTGGACAAATTAATAAATACAAATAATAAGGTTATTAAAATTATTTGGAATTAATGGTACATTTTTGTTAACTGTTGCATTTTCGTTTCCACAAACAATTCTTTGGAAAATACAATTAATAAATATATATATATTAAAATTCTTTATAATTAGTATTCTTTGCAGCGAATAAAGTATAAAAAATAATTGGTAAAATTCTTAATAAGTTAAAACAGCATGTGTATATGTGTATGATCAAAATAAAGTTAAGGGAATAGTGGGAGACACTATAACATCTTACCCCGCCTGTGAAAACAAACTGCGTTTCAAGCAGTTTTCTGCAAAGATAACAAAAGTAACAAAAAGACATTGGCCCATAATCCCAGAAAAAAGCGTACTTAAGTATATTTTTCTTTAATACGTACTTTAGGTCTACTATAGTTAAAGTTAAAATGTATTTTTAGCGAAAAAGTCGATTTCAAATTTAAAATATACTGAAGTTGTTTTTAAATAATTTAGAAACAGAAAATGAAACAAACAACACAAAAAAATATCCTGTCATAAAGAAAAATAAAATTAAGTAAAAATTCCAAATAAATTATAAAAAAAATTTTTTTTATAAGCAAATTAAAAAATGTTTGCATTGCAAAACGTCTATAGAGATTTTGAAATTCTCGAGGACTTAAATCATGAAAAAAATTTAAAATATACAAACAACGATTTACACCTTTTGATTTGGATGACGAGGAGTTTTTAAAAAATTTAAATTACTTTTCAGTTTTTTATTTTTAATGCCAATTTTTTATATTTTGCTGCATATTGTAAAAGTTGATTCAACTTAAAACCTACTTTTGTTTTGTCTATAGTACTAACATTTTTAGTAGCAGCTTTCAATTTTTATAGGCTGTTTAGACATACACGTTAATTGAGCAATTAAGCATTTTATTGAACTCAATTTACCATACAAATTACCATTACAAATTAAATAATTGCGCAATTAAAAATTGATTGCACGTTAATGAAGTCAAAATCAAAATGCAACTTTTTGTTGTGCCCTTAAATATCAACTCAAAAGTGAGAAAAGTTGATATTTTCAGTATTAAAAAAACAAAAAGTAAATAAGTTTAAAAATAAATGTCATAAAAAGGAAATGGCAGCCGAAGTTAACGCTAAATAAATTTTATAAAATTGTTATTGAAAATAATTTTTAAATAACTAATTTTTTTAATCAATAGCTTGCCTTCAAAACATTTTTTTTTAATTTGACTTTCTTATCATTTTTTATTTTATAAATACTCAAACTTATTTTCAAAAACAAAAAACTGACAATATTTTCAGTTGTCAAATGCTTATTGCGTAAACTTAATTGAATATGTGTGAACACCCAAATCAGTCACACAATTGAAAACTTAATTGACTTCATTAACATTTATGTCTGAACAGGGTTTTAGGTTGTTTTTAAAAAGAACCGACTTTATTGTTTGACTATGATTATGGGCCATTGAAATTAAAATATTTTTCGGAAAACTTTTTTAATTTTGTGGTTTTCAAGAAAATATATTTTTAAGTCTACCTCCGTCCACATGTAAATTTGAACGAAAATATTTGTTGAAAGAAAGGTAATAAGTAACAGAAGAGAATAAACAGTTCTAAAACAAAAGTAATTACTCTGTTTTCAAGATAAACGGTATTGGTAAATATGCCCTTTTGGTTAGTGATCCCATTTCTACTCTACTGCTCCTCTATGCAATAGTTATTTCGGAAATAAGTTAAACAAATAGCGTATTAATTAAAATTAGAATGAGGAGCGGGAACAAGTCACCTGGACATGGCCAAAATAAATCTATTGTGACACTTTTGTTAACATATCCTAGGAGAATATTCATTTAGAATTTATAAACTTTTTTGGGTGACTTGTCCGCCATGTCCAAAGGTTCAAATTAGACCATTACAGTGACACAATATATATTTTGTTGTCTCTTCATCTTCCTTACATAGCCTGCAGAGGTCATTTTGACCTTATGCTCATATTCGCCAAGTGCTTCAATACTCTGCAATATCCAGTCAGGAATCCCATGACAATGCAAATTCCTGACCTGTTCAAGCTATTCTTTTTCGAGTCAATTAAAAAGAGTTCTTCTACTAATTAATTTTTTATTTAAATCAATCGAATTATTATTTAAATCAATTAAATTTTTCTTTAAAATAATTAAAAATTTAATCAATATGACAGTTTTCTGAAATAAAATTTTTATTTAGTGTCTAAGTGAAGTGATAATTTAGTTTTCCATTGAGCATCACATTATAATTTAATACGTTTTAAAGTGTAAAATATTTCTAAGAAATGCTTTTTATTGTGGCAAACCTTTGAAGTGCATGCATGCATTAAGGTATATTATGTATGATGTGTGCATGTTTGCGTGCGCAGTATTTTTATCTACGCATGCATTAATCGGAAAAGCTTAAACACTTTTTTTAAAGTAATTAAATAGATTAGTGAGAATATTTTTTTCTAAATTTACCCAAGTTTAAGGTCATAAAAATGCATTCAAGTATTGCTGTGTTCGAAAGAGCAGAAGCGTAAACTTCAAAGTGACATCTTTTTTAGTTTATTTTGATAAACAATTTTTAAAACAAATTAAAAAATAATTTGCAAAAACTCCAATAAATAAACTTTTTTATTATTTTATCTGTATTATTTTGAAGTCATTAATTTTGCTAACATTTTGATTACAACGTTTGAAAATTATTTCAAGCTTTTACTGCTTTAGCAAACTTTCTCTCTAACAGCAAATTTCATCTATTCATTTATTTTGTGTAATTTGACAACCAAAAAGAAAGCCTTAAGATCTCTTTTTTTATTTTTTGTAAATGTTTTATTATTATTTTAGCTGAAAAAAACGTACATTAGTTAATTTCCTTTGCTCTAGTTTTTTTTTCTTTTTTTCAGCAAGATAATTTCCATTTTAGTCGTTTATATTTTCAACAAATATTTGTCTTGTAATCTAATAACGTCATACAAACTAAAGTAATACATTCACTTAGCACAAAAAATACACATGCACAAACATATGGGTTATTCCGCAACAACAGCTTGATTCATTTATTTAAATTTACAACCGGGTTATGACTCAGTCAACCAAAGGTTTTAAATAGGTTTTGCTTCCTTTGTATTAAAAACAGGTGGATTTATTAATGGAAGTAAATTATTCGGGCTTTAATTCTCCACTCCCATGGATTAACTAAAACTAAAACTAAGACTTGGCTTGCTCAGTTGACCAACATTCTATTTGTTAGGGTGTCTGTCATTCGGATTATTAAGGTTGTGAATGTAATGTCAATGTTTATATTCGACTATGACTACGGGTTGAGTAGTAATAACAATCATGGTACAATAAATCCAGGTAACTTCAAAAATACAAAAATAACAACATTACAAAAAGCTCCTATATCTTGTTATTGCTTTTGAGGCTCCCCCTGTCAAAAACTATTTCCAGTGGTTGATATCAAGAAGTGTGCTAGAGTGTAACAAAAAATTTGTTTCCTCTTTTCATCTCTCTTTAACACATTGATATCTCTTAGTTTTTGACAGAACGAGCTTCAATCAGGCAGGATTCAGCTGGCCTGGTTTTCTTACAGGTACATGGTAACGATCATAAAGTAATTTACAGTTTGGCTAACTGAAATACGAATACAAAGTTAAGTATGTCGGAACAATCGCCCACAATAACTTCGTGCTATAGTTAAAGTAACTTGCTTGTAACGAAACTCCATACATTGTTGGTCACTGCTCCTGCCATTCATCACCAAACCTTCTCTATTTAAGTAAATTTTCATATGTACCAATTGAGAATTATAAACGCATGTGAATGACACCAAGCATACACTATATATTGTAAGTTGGTCTATTAGGGCTTGGAAAATTAGTTGCGAGGTTGATGTTAAACAGGGGTCTAACCACCGCATATCATATCGAATAATATTTAGATATGTGTCGAGTAAGCAAATCAACGCATACGAATCGTAATTTTTTTTTTTTTCAAATTGCAATAGATTGATAAATAACTTTTTGTCAAATGCAAGCAAATAAAAAAGAATTTAGGCAAAAATTTTAAAGAAAAATTGCTTCTTCTGGCATCTTTTGCTTCAAGTTGAAAAATGAAAATGTATTAAAAATTGCAATAACTAATAGACTTAACCTTTTTTTAAGCCTTTTTGGTGACCGTGCTCGTGAAAAAAGTAATTGGTTTTGGTTACGATAGCTTGTTTGCTATCGAATTATATTTACTAAAATTATACTCAAGTGAAGAATCGCTTCCGAATGCTATCATCCCAAATTACGATACATTCTACTCTATCGCCACATCATACAAAAATGAAAAAGTTCGATTAATATTGCTCGATATCGAATGCGGTGCTTGGACCACCGTAGTAATAAATATCCTTTTCTTCTGTTGACTTTTTTTTCCCTTTTTTTTAATTGTATTTGCGAATTGGAGTAGCTGACCTTCGAATTTTCAATTAAAAGTACATGAATTTTTTAGAAAACTTATGTAAACACTAAGAAATATTTTTGTGAAACCTCTAAATCTTCAACAAATAGAACTTTTTTTGATTCCTAATTTAAAAACTACAAAAAAAAAAAAAAAAAAAAAAAAAGAACGATACGTTGAAGAGTCAGATGATTAAAATGTTCAAAAAATACAAAACTTATTCCATATAAATATTTTTTTAAAGTCTGTGAGCACTTTAATAATGAAAACTCAACTTTAGGTTTGGCAATTTATTAAAAGCTAAAATGTGTTTAAGAATTAAAATCATTGTTCACAAAAGCATTTTAGAAAAATCTAGTTGAATTAAAAAAATATATATACACCGTTATTCTGTAAAAATATGTAATCAGCGCTTAATTCGTACCGAAATTTAAAAAATTTTTCGTACAAAAAGATGAAAATTACTGGGCCTTAAGCCCAGTAGTAATTTAATTTTAAACTTGGTTAGCTTTGGAAAATCAAAATAAAAAAAATTATTGTGCAGAAATATCTTGAAAATCTGTCAGATGCAGATGCAATTATTTCAAAGAATGAACTTCAAACCGTTGAAAAGTTAAACATTTTATGTTGTAACGAAATATGGACATGCTGCTTTAATATAAAAATACACAAAAATGTATGTATTCAGTAAAAAGACATTAATTTGGCAAGCAATTTGCAGCCGTTTATCGTTTCTTCAACGATGCAGAAAAGACTGTTGACTCTGTAGTGTAAACGCAGCCAACTGTCAAACTCAATTTCACTGATCAACACTCAACTTACATTTTTAAAAGAAAATGATTTTTTTTATATTTTTATGTTTACTAGCACTAGAATATCTGACAATTATTCTTTGCTTTTCCTCGTTTTATTGTTGCAACACATTCAATTAATTTTTCCTAGTCTTTTCATTATAATTAAAAATAAAACTACAAAAGTACAAAATAAATATTTATAAGCCTTGGAATTGAAAGTAATTAATTTGTTTTATTTTCACAGAACACGAACCCCACAACTCTAATTAAACCCAACCACTCTATAGTAAAATTTTGGACTAATTTAGCGTTTTGTCTTTGTTTAAAAACTGTGGTGGAATGTTATCAAAGACCTCAGGTCGATAAAGTAACAAAAAACATGAACCCTCCTAATGAACAGTACTGGGCTATTGTCGAAGCCAAATTGATGAAAACTGGTTGTTCGTGACGCTAAAAATATGTTCCATTAAAAAAATGTTTTATGAAACTGAATTTTGGGGAATTGTTTGCATGACATGCATATCGATTGATAAAAAGATGATGTACTGGAAATACCCATATGGCGGTGTGTTTTCTCTTATACATACACACAGCCAAATACATTATTTAACTTTGATAAACAAAGTAACAATCATTTTGCAACGAGAAAGATTAGTGAAAGAACGACAAACTTGTAATGCTGTGTGTAACTCCCCCACTGTAACTTTTATAAGCACCCTTTTCCTGTTGTTGTTCAATTCTCAAGAACGCTATTCTGAAGTGTTTACATGAGTGGGCATTAAAACTATCTCTTTGTGTGCCTGTGTAAGTAATTCTAACAGTATTCTTACAATATTCTACGTTTTCTTAAAAAAAAAGTAAATTTGCAGTTGCAAAAAAACTGAGATTTTCAACCAAACCAAATGCTGAAATAATTATAAAATAAATAATTTAAAATTAACGTACAAATATCCAATACATACGTTTGTAAATACCGATTGCATGCTTTCGTGTTTGTGTACCCACACTTATTATGAAACTGATGTTTGCTTTCGTTAATAGTTGCATGTGCACACACATTACGCACAAATACAGCTTAAAGATTTTCATAAATAAACAAAACAGAAATTAATGAAAAATTAAAATTTCGGTTGTATTTTTAATTTTTCTCCACCATTTGTGAACCGATTATTTTGATTTTCTGCACAGACTTTACGACTGTCATATGTGATAAAAGACTGATTTTAATACCGAAATTGTGTTCAACTGAGCGATTAAGCATAATGTTAATTTTTAACAACACATTTTGTTGTGTGTACTAACTAATGTGCAATAGGGTACCTATGAGAGTGTCTGCAACAAGTGTAGATTTTGTTTTTGTTTAATTTTCCTCCAGTTGCACTAAAATACCTTGAGCAAAGATCGCTCTTTAAACTTGCTCTAATGTAAATAAACCAAAAACAACAAACACATGTATCATTTATAGATAAAGTTAAAGTTGGCAGATTTTTTTAGGTGTTTGGTCATCTGGTAGCATTGATTATGGTACAAATTTGGGAAATTAAAATGCTCAGTATATTTGCAAAATGAAAATGTGCACTAACAATGTGGTGAATACCCTTATAACTTCATCTATAACCAATCAATTTCAGCCATTACCTAAAGGTTGGTCTAAGCATAATGCACGATGTTAATTGTGAGTCACTCCTTTACGTCAAGTTTTTTGGCCAACTTAATTTAACATTTCTTTGTTTCAGTGTTTGACAAATTCAAGTATGGAGAGGTACACAGATGGAGCAGAGCATTAAGATTATTGAAACATTTTACGAAAATGGCCGTTCATATCAAAAATGCATTTCGTGCACCTCGTAATTTTTTTGGTCAGCATAATCGACCAAACCCAGTTGGCAATTTAAGGCTTTTAGCATAAATTTTATAGTGCATTTACGACAAATCACCAAGAAATCAACAATGAAAGCTTTTTGCGATTGTAAACTTATACGAGTATATTGTGTTATTGCAAACGCTTATGAAATTGTTGGCCAGATACTTTTATTTGTAATTCGTTTTGTTTAGTTCTGCAGTTGGCTTAAAGTTGTTTCTTTCACTATGGCAAGTCAATAGGTTTCCCAATAAATGGGACATTGCCACTCTTTCGTCTAGGTTATTACATTGCGTATCATTTTATTTTGGAAATTGGACAAATTGCCAAATGTTGCCTTCTCTTTGCTTTATGCAATGCTTTTAACGTGCCATATTTAAATTTTTTTTAAATTAAATTTATAAAAGTGCTTTAGACACATTTTTTTCTACAAGAGCAAACAATAAATTAAAAAATTTGGGCTAAAAATAGCTAGGCATCATCCGCTGCTTGTTTCTTCACCGGTTGATTTATATGTCGGTAAAGAAATTGTTTCACATGAGAAGA
This sequence comes from Thelaira solivaga, assembly GCA_947397855.1. NCBI lineage: Eukaryota > Metazoa > Arthropoda > Insecta > Diptera > Tachinidae > Thelaira > Thelaira solivaga. The sequence goes on from OX377614.1 coordinate 28,273,545, forward strand.
ACTGTTAGCTCTAGGAACATAAAATTAACTTCTTTACAGAAGCTTCATATCACTGTATAATCCAAAAATATCAGAAATAAATAATAAGAATATAATACGGTAGTAAATAAGATAACTGCAGTCAGTGCAATTATTTTCGCCGGTATATACTTTAGATTTTTTGTTTGCAGAATGAGAGAAGGATGCCGCAGGATATGTCGATATTTTGCTCTGGTAGCTACGGTCCTCCAGTTCCCTGCATTGGTCTCATGTCAGCGCAATCACATGACCCACTATCCTAATTATTCAAGGATGTCTGGCATTCCCAGATCGAATGCCAAATAGACATCTACCAAGGACCTAATTGCAGTTCGACTCTTGGTATAAAAGTTAACCTTAAGAATATGTAAATTTGAACATAAAAAATAAAAATAGATTTACGTCTGTCTGTGTAGTCGTTGAAATCAGTTTTGTAAAGTCTCTAGATGACTTACAGAAAAGTTTAGCATATTTATCTGTTGGTTATTGCTGTCTTCAGGCTGCTATTCAAATTTAGCCGGGTATGTAAATAAGTTACGGAGCTATAAATCAAAAACCACAACTACCTTTATTTTTTGCCAATTTTTTTAGTGGGGTTTTTTTGCGTATTTTGTCTAAAATACAAAACGAACAAAAACGTGGTATGCAGTTTTATCACATATGACAGTCATAATGTCTGTGCAGAAAATCCAAATAATCGGTTTACAAATGGTGAAAAAAAACCAAAAATACAACCGAAATTTCTGGTTTTCATTAATTTCTGTCTTTCGTTATGGAAATTTTTTAGCTGCGCTTGTGCGTAATGTGTGTGTACACAAACACGAAAACATGCCATCGGCTTTATACAAGCGTGTATATCTATGTATGTGTGTTTTTAGCTACATATACGGAAAATTATTTATTTGCTTTGGCTGAAAAAATGATTGCAAACATTTTCAATTAAATTAAATAAATTAATTTTGCATTCTTATTGAATTGAAATTAATTAGTTATTTTAGGATTAACAAAAGAATACAAATTCAAAGAAATTATTTTAATCAATATTTCTTATTCTCTTATAATTAATAATGTAGAAATGAATTTCTATATTAATTTCATTAAAAAAATTTTTATTTTATTTTTTTTTTAAATATTTTTCTATTACAGTGATTTTAATCGCCTTTTTCTCTTGGTTTCAATGTTTAAATCAAATCTCTATAACGCCCAGTATTTGCAGTGCAATTGTCTCACAAAAAAAGAAAAATAAAAAGAAAAAACTCACAACTAGTTTGTATTTTTATGTGTCTCTATTAGTAGTTGTTTTTTTTTTAATATTCAAAAACTGATAAAGATTTTTCATTTTATATTATATTCTCTCCTGTTGCTTGTCATTAAAAAATTATGTAAATTTAAATGTGGCAGCAATACTTCAACAAATGAATACACTATTTCAATAAATAAATTATTTCCGAAATGCGTTTACTATTTCTTCTTCTTCTTCTTCTCTCTTTTTATTATCTATATGATTTATGATGAACATTTTCTGTAGATTCTTTTCTTTGGCAAAAAAAAAAAAAACAAAAAATTGGAAAATAATGGAAGTGTGCAGCACACCGTTGCTGTATTAACTCTTGTTAGGAAATGTGCTGTGTGAAAAAACGGTAATACAATGGAAACGAATGAAAATGGATGAGCATGATTTTTGACTGTAAGCTGAAATAGATTTTTATTAAATAAAAAGAAATTCAGAAAGTGGCACAAATATTTTATTAAAATTCATATTTTGTTATATGCAGTTCTGCAGTCATTGTAAATTGTAATTGAAATTTGTTTTGGCTTAATGCCATTTTGATTTCATTTTTTTTTTCTTCAGCCTTAAATTTACTTGATAAAATTATTTGCTTGTAGTGTCTAACAAAGGGAACTTGTTCGTTAATAATTTTAGTGAAAGTAGTTGTAAGCCAAGTCACTTACTTGAGTCTCTTGAAAGCCTAGGAATACTACATATTGTTGTAAACTGCCAGTGACATTTAAAAATCTTAAGTCCCCTACTTTTGCGTTACGTCCCTGACAAGCGTAATAAGATACTCAGCATTATTTTTTCCACATTTATTTGGATTTGTAGAGTTTATACACAGACTAAAGGAATTAATGTTGATATTACTTTATTACTAAATACACTTGCTTAGGGCAGTGTATGTGTGCGTGTATAATAAAATACTTAAAAATAAATTTTAAGAATTTATGGTGTTCGTTATGACTACAAGCAAGAGCAATTTGTCCTGACAACTAAACTAACTAAAGCCATTTTGTGTTTGTTTTTGTTTAAAGTGAAATAATTTATTTGAAAATAAAATACGAAAAATTTAGCAAAAAGTTTTTTTTTTTCTATACAAAAACAAATTTTAAGGATTTCATTGGAAAAAAGAATTTGCAATAAATTTAAATTAAATGAATAAAACAGTCTCTGCAAATAAACTATTTATTGTAGTCGTACTAGTTCTAGTCAATAGATAAAGTATCTTTTTGTCTGGTATTTCTTTTTCTAAAAAAAGATTAATTTTGTTTTCTACTTTCCTTTTTGAAAAAAGAACAAAAATCGATAAAAACAAATTCTTGAAATACAAACAAAATAGCGCTCATATTGTGTTGCTGAAAATTGAGCGTTAACAGAAACAGCGTTAAAAAAGGTTATATTTACACTAAAGAATGGGGTTGCGTTCCTAACTAACACACTTTGGACTGTCGTTTAGCATTCTCAATTTATCAAGCTTTTTCTAGATTGCTTAGACCAAGACCACATACAGCAACTTTAGTTGGGCAATTCCTGATTTTGTAAGAGAAGAATGGAAAAGAGTACAAACTTGCTCGTACTCCGCAATTTCCTTTTGCTCTCTCTTCGCATCTGTTATAAAGATGTAAAAAAAGAAGCCAAGTAGCTTGAAGACTGCATGAAATAAAAAATTTGTGTGTGGACAAAACGACAATTTTAAAAGAGAATTGAGAGAGAATTGCCCATGTAAGGTCCTGGTCTTAGCACTGTGTGTCTGTGGCTTAAATGATTTTTTATTTAATGAATTTTATACATCATCCATGTTCTGAAAAACGCAAGACGCTTAACTTTGGTGAATACGATTTGAAATCGCAAAAAGGTGTTCTGCAAAACGCAAAGCGCTTAGTTTTGGCGTTTTCAAACCGCAAGCATACACTGAAGCGAAGTGTAGATAAAATAACAGTTAGAGATAAAATAAAATGTTGCACAATTCTAATTAAATATATTTTCTTTTTATTTCAACCAAAATTGGAAAGAAAATTGGGCTTTTTCCATAAAAAATATGGTTTTAAAAAATTTACTTTGATTTTGTCAATTGTGTGTGTCAATTATTTACTTATAAACTGACGGAATCAAAACGCGCGGTTTCCAGAACATGCTTTAGCGTTTTGCAAAACCGACTTTCGTTTTGAAAACGCTCGTTTCTCAGAACATGGGCGTATATTAAATCAACCTTACTAAGGTCTAAATCAGACCATATCTGTATTTCGAATGAAGAATTTAATACAACATTTTAAGATTCCCCAAACTAAAATTATTTTTGCTTTTTTTTGTCCTTTCAAAAACAAGGATTTCAAGAACTGTAAATCAATTTTCATATGAAATTAGAAAAAGAAAACCTTTTAAAAAACTTATTTTTTTTTAAATTCAAAAAAACTCTATGGCCAAACAGAGCTAAAAGAGATAACTTTACTTGAGGTATGCCTGTAAAATTAATTCTAAAAGTAATAATGAAAAAATTTTGACTGGTTTTTAAGTCATTCCCCAATGCGACTTCAAAATTTGTGTCTGTTTACGTAGCGTCACAAGTCATACAGTTTTATGCTCAATCACTGGAGTATGACCCTGTATATCATCTACATGTATTTTGAATCAATATAGATAGAGCGATGGGCTTACACGATGCTTATCAATATGTTTGTTTATGTAGATGCTGAAATTAACTTTTTGAACGTCCTCACTTCCTAGAAAATTTATGTAGCTATAGCTACCATTTTAGCCCATAAAATGTTGGCACTTTTTTATGAGAAGTGTAGCCTCATGGCAGAACCATACATGGTGAGGCATTTAGTACAACAAACACTGAATTATCATTTGTGTCAAATAAAAAGACGGAAATTCAATGCAGATTCGATCATACAATCACACACACTCTAGGTATTTTGAGCATAAGCACGATGGCGCGCACAGAATGTAAACAAATTTTGACACCTTCGAAGGCAAAACGATGGAGAGCAAAAAATGGTCAGCTGATTTATTTGCTTTACCGTGTTTACAACTGCCATATGTAGTCTTTGTCGATTTTTAAAAAATAACCCATTAGAAGGCAAATGCAAAGATCCTATACTTTTCAAATTGATTTCTTAATGAAAACTTAGTTAAAAAAACATAAAATGAAAAAAATGAAAAAAATTAGTTGTTTCTCGAGAAGTCATTGAGTCCACTGACCGCCTCCAGGTGGAAACTTTCGAAATGTGGTTTCTAAATACAAAGTTTTTTAAGTTATTTTTTTTTAATTGCCAACGTGTTCTGGAATGGCAAATGACGTTACGTAATTGTTTGGCAGGAAAGTGTCCAATTCCATCTTGAGACATACCGTCAAATACTCATGCCGATTGGAGCGATGTGACAACGAATTCATGATCAATATAATTATTATTAGTCAACTAAATAATAGGATAACGCTTGATAACAACTTTTTGCTTACAAGTTTATGGATCTTAAAGCTCAATTGAGTACAGCCACTTCTAATGGGTTAATTTGCACTGTACTACTTAGACACACGGTAATTTACGTGATTTTCTACTACTTTTTTCGAATTTGCGCAGATGGTACCGATAAGCAGTTACTAGCATATGACAACTGGGGTTAAGAACATGAACAATTTTTGTTTTTGGGTAGTTAACCCAAATTAACGGCCAAATTAAAAAAAAAGTTTTTTTTTGCAAGCTTCCAGCATAAAAAAATTATTGAACAATTTTGGGCCATTATTATAACTTACGAATGAAGTATCAAATAGTTATAGTTAACATTATTAGTTAATATTATTCAAGCTTAAAATCTCAATGAAAAAAGTGTTTTTATTTTAATTTTCCAATATTTCGACTTTTTTTTGAAGGTCTTCTTCAGGGAAATTTATTTTTATAAAAGTTATACTTAAAAAGTTATAGTTAACTTTAGTTATAAATAATGGGTGATTCAAATAGAGATACTTTTTTCAATAGCCCTTTTTTGACAGATCACGTGTGAGTCGTGTCATGCTGTCATGTTATTTTTGTTTACTATTGTTTGGCATTTGATAATGGAAAGACTTACGTCTGAACAACGTTTACAAATCGTTCAACTTTATTACGAAAATTTACGTTCTGTGAGTAATGTGTTTCGTTCAACTTATGGTCAACATAATCGGCCTACTGAGCGTACTATTCGCAACACCATCACCCATTTTGAGACCCAGCATTCATTATTGGATAATATTCGACCGAATAGACCACGTCCAGCACGCTGTGAAAAAAATATAGCGGCCGTAGCTGAGAGTGTACATGAAGACCGTAACCATCAATGGCGACCGTTATCGATAATCGACTATTTGATGCCTGAAATTGAAGCTCGTGATCTCGGCGACATTTAGTTTCAACAAGACGACGCCACTTCCCACACATCGCATCAATCAATGGATTTATTGAGAGAACATTTCGGTGAGCACATAATTTCACGTTTTGGGCCCACCAAGATCGTGTGATACACACCGGTAGACTTTTTCCTGTGGGGATATGTAAAGTCTAAAGCTTATGCGGACAAACCAGCTTCGATTCAGGCCTTGGAGGAAAACATCACGTGTGTCATTCGCCAGTTACCAGTCGAAATGCTGGAACGAGTCATCGAAAATCGAACTCAACGGATGGACCACATTTGATAGACATAATCTTCAAAAAATAAATGCCAAAGAATGTTCTGTCAAATGATAATAAGCATTCTCCATTAAATTTGAATTTTCTGTATTTTTTGTTTTTAAAGTAGAGAGCCTCGAAATGGATCACGCTTTAGTTAACGATTAAAGGAACTTTAACTTTTTTCTATTATTTATTACAACTTTAAAATAAAATAAGTCATATTTTATTCGTTTTGTGGTATCCACTTCTATGATTCGCGTGTAAAGCAACCAAAAGGGCATATTTAATAACTAGATGTTTTTACCCGGTCTTGCCCGGCCTGGCCTTTTATTATAGAATTTTATTTCTTAATATAAATAGTACAGCCATTCGAGACTTTATAAAGTGTCTCATGTTTTTGGTGTGCTTGGCGAGTTTCTTAACGTATTATCTTTAGATTTACAAAGTAATGAATCCGTAAATGTGTTATCCTCTATGTTTATTTTACACCTTTAAGGGTACCATTTTTATACACTTGGAATGCCATATTTATTTATAATTAATCAACAGCCTAAAATATAAGTTTTATGCTTCTAGTCTGAAAATGACAATGCTTTCATACAACCTTTCATTCCCCTTTTCAACCTTTTACAACACTTTTTTCCTATTAAAATGTAGTCTATGTCCTTTCTCAGACTTTAAACTATCTGTGTACTAAATTTGATTTAAGCCGGTTCATTAGTTTTGCCATGAAAGCGAGACAGACAGACAGAGTTACTATCGAATTTATCATATTAAGTATGGAATTAGTATAGATAAAACGCTTATAGTTCACATTAAAAGTTAACTGTGAGTTAAATTGGCCTTTTGCTTATTGGATACTTTGTTACAATCAAAAACAATTTATCTGATCGATAACATAATGTCGTTAGTTGTAACAATAGCCCTTAGGCTTATAATCTCCAATTAAATTTACTTATAAATAAATATCCAATAGCTGATCTGTAACTATTTTTTGTTTCGTTATGGCAACTCCTTTTGTTTAATTTAATAAAAATGTATAAAATTTATTCTGTGGCAGATAGAGATAGAGTAAACTTTCATCGCGAAAACTCTCTGTTACCACATTGAAAGTAAACAATATAAATCGCACCAATGATCTTCAGACTGATTGGCTTGTAATCAAATTTAATAATTTTTAAACTTGAAAAAAAAAAGGTTTTTGATGGTTAAAGTTTAAGTTTTGAAGTTTGATATTTTTAAAATTAAATAAAACTTGCAAACATGTTATTTTTAATCTTATTTTCAAGCTCCAAAAATTACATTAACCAGAAATAAAATTTATTTATAAATAGTGGTTTCGGTTTGTTATTCATGAAATAAGTTTCAATAAGTTTCTCATGTTTGATTGAATATTCCACAAAGTTTACTGCAATGAATTAAGTATTTTAGAAAATTGGGAGACTAACTGACATATTTACACAAACAATATGTTCAAATAGTAACCAAACTAACAAACTCTTGTTAAAACCAAAATTGTGTTTATGTTGTGTTTATAGACGGTTTCTTGGCTTATTTGCCTTAAAACCATTCAAAACTTTAAACTGAAACATTTTTTCTTAACACATAAATCCTCAAGATCCTATAACATTCGTGTACTCGTATACTCACTCACACACTTACACACACGAGTTCAACAAAGTATTAGAAAACCTAAAATAAAGTGAGTCTATTGTCTATCAACTCAGTATTCAAGGCAGAAAATTATTTTGATGTTATTGCATAGTTTGTTATACAACAACAAAAACAACGATAACAACAACTCGCCTAAGAAACATTGTGTGTATGTACGTGTGCTTAAGGATACTTGTGTGCTGTTGTTGTTTTATATCAAAAAGAAAACTTTTTACTTTTTTGTGAGTGTGTGTGTGTGTTTTTCGTTTTTGTTTTTGTAAGAATTTAAGTTTCCAGCAGATACTTACTAAAGAATTTTTATTTGCTGCTGTGAGTTTTTTGTTATTTTTGTTGTTGTTGTGACATATTTAAAACTTGTTACATTTTTTAACGTGTTAGTTACTGTTACAAGTTGTAATTTTAAGCCAAATTGGATACAAAATCTCAGTGCTTTTTGTTTCAAAGAAAAAATTTTGCACAAGTGCTTTTTATTTTCTTATTACCTTTCTTGCACCACAGGTTGCAGGAATAAGCAAATCAGAGAGTTTGCCCTCTCTCTCTTTCTAGATTTTCAGAATTTTTGTTAAAAAAAAGCATTAATTTCTCAATTTTTTAATTAATATTGTGAAAAAGAATAATTAAAAAAAACAACTTAAACTTATATGACGAAACGTTATACTGAAGATCGTATTAGCTTCCATGAATGTGCGGTTCCAGTGGAAGTTATTGTAGATACTAAATTTTGCATTGAGCTTAGACCCAATATGATTTAACTTGGGCACCGGATATTTATTTACACTCAAACTAACTGTCTTTAATTAACTATACAAAAAGAATTTTTTTTATATATCGAATGAATTTTTTCATTAATCCAATGAAAAAATTCATTATTTTTCAACCAATGACACGCTTCATTAGATCAATAAAAACTTTCATAATTTATAGGAAACATGTTCATTATACATATGAATTTTAAAAATATTTTTCAAGTGCCGGTTAGGGACCAAAAAAAAAAAATATTTTCATTTTTATAAATTTACTTTTTGTTTGAATTATTTTGAAATTTTTTTGAACTTGGGACACATGCAATTAAGAAGCTTTAACTCGCTACTCAACCACTTCAGCCACGAAGCTCAGTTGAATTTTAAGGATTAAGCTTTGGTTTTATAGTTACTTTATTTATAGAGTTGCGACTGAAAGTGGGAAATCTAATGAAGCTTGTTAATTCTCACAATGAAATTATGAAATAATTAATGAAATATTTAATTAGGCTAATGAAATCGTTTCATTGGATTTATGAATCATAATTCTTTCATTATAAAGCATGGGTTCAAAAAAAATGGAATTTAAACGTTTTTCGTTTAAAATTTTAAATTTGAATCGGCTATAAAAAAATGCTGAGTATTTTTTTAAATTTCTAGTTTTATTGGAAAAGTTGAACTTTGTCATTTAAGAATGGAATACAATTTCATTCATATGACTACCACTACTGGCTCGGCAGTACCCTTTCCGTTCAACCCAATTTTTCAGAGTATTTTTGATTGTTTCGGCTCGAATCTCTTCAATGGGAACTTCGCTTTCATGTGTCAAAGCTTCAATTGTCTCTGGATGGTTGGCGTAACATTTATCTAACAGAAAATAATTCAAAGGACTCAAATCAGAGGTCTGAGGCGGCCAATTGACATCACAATTTCGGCTGATTATTCGATTTTCAAAAATTTAGATGGTTACAAGGACTGTGTGACATGAGGTTCCGTCTTGTTGAAATCAAATGTAAAAAAAAATTCGTTGAAAAATTGCCCAGTGATGCCGCCAGCCCAAAATCCATACTAAACAGTGACAGGATGCTTTGGCTTCTCAACAGTCACTTGTGGCTTCTCTGAATCCCATATGCGGCAATTTTGCTTATTGACACAACCACCGAGAAGAAAATGAGCTTCATCTTAATCTCCTGCCATTGCGCAAACAAAAAACTAGCCTAAGGGTCATGAGGCCTCATTTGGGACACCAATTGAACTTTGTAAGCCTTCATACCGAGGTTTTGTGCAAAATTCTTTTCAAAGAAGTGCGAGAAATATTCAATTCCTTAGAACGATGAAAAATTGATGTTGATGGATATTCTTGCCTATTCTCAGCCACAACAGCAATGTTATCGATTGAACACACTGTACTGGAATGCACATGGGCTGCTTTATCCAATAACGAACCATTTTTATAAACTCGCTTAAACTTAACTGAAGAACAATCTTTTGTCGAAAATTTTCCAAGTAAATTTCTTACAGTTTGCATTAAAGACTGGCTATTTTGGAAGCGTATAGAGTTTATTTTACAAATTTTAAACAAAACTAAAAACTCTTTTTGACTCAAAGATAAAAATTCGCGATCTAGCTGAAGAGGATAATTGTCTTCTTTCGAACTCTAAACTTTGAACAGTAAACATATGGGCTGTGCAAAAGATTCTCTAGGTTGCGGTACATATAGGTTGGGCCACTTAAATTTTTAAGTTTAAACTACCGATTACTTTTACTTTGAAAGGTACGTTCACTGTCCAAAGCTTAGAGTTCGACTCAAGCAATTTCAGGGAGATTGCGAATTTGTATCTGAGAGTCTACAAAAAGTCTCCCAGAAGTCTTGCCGTACAAAACCCTAAGGCCGGACAATCACAAATAAATAATAAATGTTCTGAGGTTTCGTCATACAAACCCTAGAAACTGCATTCCCTGATCCTAATAAATCCTATTTAATACTGGTGTTATAGAAAATCAGAATGCCTAATCAACAAAGCCGTTAGATGTTTGAGGTCACTCTTGTTGAGTGTTAATGTTATCTGGAATGTTCAGTGCACTTCAATAACGTGATAAAGCCTTTGCTCTTCTGAGTCTAATCAGTGATTCCCAATGATGGGTTTCTCTGTTTCCAGCATGGAGCTCATGTCCAGGCAATGTATTCCAAGCTCATTTAAAAACGATAGATATTCCTGCCTATAGGTGATCTTAGCTCAACTGAGCGAAATCTAACAGGGACGCTTGACTATCTGTCATCACGAATATAGTTTTACCACGTGAACTTTTGTTAATTTGGCAGTATTACTTTATCTGATTTACGATTAAAATATTGTTTACTAACTTTCACATATGAAAAATAGTAACATTTCATTTATTCAAAAAATATTCAATAGACACAGAAGAGCTAGGAAAAAAATGTGAACTGAAATACAGAGTGAGCCAAAAGTCACACCTGCGTGTTTATTAGTATTTTTCGTTTAATTTTTTTTTAATATATTAAATTTGAATGATATAAATTAATAAATTATAAAAAAGAATATCAGGGAGACGACACGACCACCATTTTTATCGATGCATAATTGGGCCCTTTGACAAGCGTTTTGTAAAACTGCACACAAAGTTTCAGGATCTAGTGCCCTACTCTTAGCTTTAATGTTTTGCTTTAGTTGGTCTATATTAACTAACTAAATAGCAAATAATCAGCGGCAGTTAAATCTGGTGAACATGCTGGCCAAGTGAATTCTGATTTTTTTTTGTGATAATTCGGTCATCAAAAATTTAATTTAAAAGGATAATTGCGGCACGGACAGTATGTGCTGTTGCTCCATTCTGCTGGAACCACTTATTGGATGTCAGAGGGAGTATAAAATTGTGATGCTCTACAACGTCTTCACGTTGAAATTTCGGGTTTTTATCCAACACAATCAATGTGCACTTGGTTCTTTACTTTCTCGATCTTCCTGATTGAGATTAGCCTGACACTGCATCTTGTTATCGAAATCGTACTAAAACAGTTTCGATATGTTCTTTGGGTCGGTAAAATTGAGCATCCATTGGAAAAATTTAATTCTACCACTTTGGTTCGTTGCTGTCTCGTTAAATTTAGCTTGGTGGTGCAACACGGTTCAAAGTAAAAAATCAAAAATCAAAAACAAAAAAGTTATTATATTTTTACACGCATGTGTGTCTTTTGGCTCACCTTTTATTAGTTAAGTTATATTTTTTGATGGCTTTTTGGGGTAAAAATTTCTTGGGCAAGGTTTGCCAAACTGAAACTGGTATTTGTCGTCATGTCTTCTAAATTAGTTGGCAAAGCTCACTGGATTTAGATGGAAACTTACCTTTTAATAAAGACTGAATGACATTCACTAAATTCTCGATAGATTTTTCTTAAATAAATTAACACTCATTTAGGGGAACAACGCTACATCTCGAAAACAAGAGTCACTTTGGAAAAAAATTAAGTTCAGATTTGAAATAACCCAGTTAAGATATTTTAAAATTCATTTTCTAAAGAATGTTTTTTTTTAAAGACTAAGGACTATTATTACAAGTTACCGATAATTAAAGTTAAAGTATCAAGATTTTGGTTGGACATTAAATTAAAAACATCGATAAATTAAATATTGGATAGTGTAGCTTTAACTATACACAAAAATTTAGTTCCAAAGTTTTAGCCAAAAATCGGTTATTTGCCCCAAAGAAAAAAATCCTAACTTTTACTATCGAAAGTAATAACAGGCCATTGTGATTTGTGGCAACATAAAAGTTACGTTGTAATGGTGCACTATTGCTTGCAGGGTATATTCCATGAGACTAAAAATTAACTAAAAATTGCTACAAGTAATAATGGACATTCATTGTTTTTATTTTCTATTTTTTTTTTGTTGGTTTGTTGGTCATCTGCTGTTGCTGCATATCTGTGTTTTTATCACCAATTTAATGATATCCAACATGAAATATTTTGCTATTAATAATAAATGCTCATAAAACGCTTGTTTGTCGTTTTACTACTTGTTTTGCACGAGTTTGTATTTCATTTCATCATTAGAATAGCCCAGGGATGGGAGGAGCAATTCTTTTTTTCTGCCATTATAATAAACAAGCAGCAGCACTCGCGGGTAGATTGTTTGTTTATATATTTGTGTGTATGTGTGTGTGTGTGACAGTGTAACTGATAGTAATATCATCCTGGTTGAAACAAAAACAAAACCATTTAGTTACATAACAAGCGAATTATTTTTCATTTTTTTTATTATTCAAATTTATGATGGTTACTGAAAATGATTGATTTCTTTTTCATGCCATGTGTTGTGTAAAACCTGCAAGTTGTTGAGAAAAAATAAAAACTGAATTTCGCTATAAAAAAAAAATACGATATCCATCAATATGATGACAGATGATGTTTATATTTACATACACAGTTAATTATTCCATATTAAAGTAAAATAAACTGTGATGTATTTGAATGTGTACAGGTTATTTTTGTATAAATTATTCTATCGCATGAAATGTGAGCCACAATGATGATAAATATCCAAGGAAAAAATGTGAAGGGTTTTGCAAAAGAAACTATTCTTTGTTGGGTTAAATAATAAATGAAAGGACAAAAACAAAATGAAAACACATCAAAGTACTCTAGTGCATAAAACAAAACAAATCACACAAAAAAACTAAAAAAGAAAAAAGTTAAATTCGGCAGGGGCGAGTCTTGTTTATACCCTTCACTGTAGTACAAAAATATTTTTAATTTTAAGATTCACAAAAAAAAATTTTTTTTTTTCAATAAAATATTGGGTCTAATTATTCATTCCGAAGTTGCGTTGGCGATATTGCCCTACTATTGCTGCCGCAATATAGATAAATTTCTATAATTTTCTGAATATACATGCTTTATAGGGTGGCATATCTACAGTGTAGAAATTCCAAACAGAATTACAAACCCTTTTTACTTACAGTGAAGGGAGGGCATAATAATAAATTAAAAACAAAATAACATATAGAAGATGAAGTTTGGGTAGGGGGTGTTTGTAAGTTTCTTGCAAAGATTAATAGTTTCTATGGAAGCTTTTGAAAATCTGAAAACATTTTTTATGATTTTTCTTTCTTTTTAACATTCAAATAAGTTTGTTAAAAGCCAAATTTATAAAAGAATTTTTACCTTTTTTTTTTTTAATGTGTATAAAACAAGTAAACAAGTTTTTCATAAAATATTTTTTTTTAATTTTTTTAAAAACAAAAATATATTTTTAAGAGCTGTAACTCAAGCATGATTATTTGGCTGAAGGAAAAATTATTAAAAAGTATTAATTTTGATTGCCGCTAAAATGTTTCAGTAATAAATTTTTATCTAGTTTTAAGAGTCGAGTTCGTCAGAATATCCTGAAGGCAACTTCCTAAACAACAACAAACAAATCATATCTCTAAAAGTAAAGGAACTAGGCACAGACTACTGACTTTAATATTGCAATGTTCTAGCAGTAGGAAATAGCAACTCTTTACATACTTCGTGACCAATACGGTACCAATGCCAAAAAAAAAAAAAAAAAAAACTAAATCTTGGCGTTAGAAATAAGCGAATGCAGTTTTTAAATGCAAGTTGGTGATTTTGTTTTTATTATTTTACATTTAAAAATATTTTTTATTAATCCAATATTTTCCGCACTGATGCTTGACAACTTTCGTGCAAATGAAAGCTACTAAGTCATCATATGCTTTGGAAATGCTTTTTGTTTTACATTAAGTGAAAAAATGCTTCATTTTGCTCAACACAATAATGAAAAACACACATCGCTGTGCAAAATGTGCTTAAATTTAAATGAAAAAAAAAGTTAAAGTTGCCATATTTTTTGGGCGGTTTTGCCATATGGTAGCATTTATAAGGGTGTTTTGCAAGTAAAAATTTGGGAAATAAATAAAAATATTCCCAATCCAGTTCAATACGCTCAGTATATTTGTAAAATGTAAGATTTGCACTAATATTATAGTGAATGCTCCTACTGATTTGACATGCCACAAAGTCATTTTTAAAGGTTAGCAAATATTTATAAAAACTATTATTTGTAAGCAACAAAAAAATGCCAATTGTTTCTATTTTAAAGCCTTCTTGTTTAGTTTAGTAATAATCTAAAAAAGTTCAATATTTTTAAGCCAATAACATGATTCTTTAGATTACTGAAACAAATTTCATTAACATTTTTTTTTAATTATAAAAACTTTGATAAAATATATGAAACTAAATGAATTTTGTTCTTCTAAGTCGTTTAAAAGGGGGCGTAAAATAGGCGTGACTAGTATAAAAGTATATTGAAACCTTCCTTGTATACATTTTTAAGCGTTAAAATAGTCGTAAATTTTTTTTTAATTTTTGCAAAAATTTTCATAGATGCTCCCTTTCTATTGATAATAGCGTGACGTGTAATAGTGTTTGTCACTTGCTAATAGTTACTGAAAGTTGCTTTATATTCATAAAATAATTTACCTAAATCAAGTTAGTAATTTTACAGTTTATTTCTTACAAACAAACCAGCGAAAAATTAAATCTTTCCTCTTTATAAATAGTGCAGTGCATAAATTACCCAGTAAAAAAGCTTGATTTGGAAGCAATAGCGACAATTAAAAGCAATGTGTTTCCATATGTATTTCCACAAGCTAAAAATTAACTCAATTCAGTTTTACAGCTTCTATAGCAGCATTAAATACTCGTAAGTCATACTTTGGGAGAGACTTTTGCGTATGCGTATTGGGCATGAGTACTATACTGAATAACCAGTAACTCATGAGAATATCATGAGGAAAGCTCTACATATAAAAAAACCCAACAACTTTTGCAATAAACATAAATAAAGCTTAAATTTTATTAACGAAAATTTTTAAATGCATAAATTCTATCACAAGAACAAAACAGTTTTAAATTTACAATTTATTGCTTCCGAGAAGCATTAAGTCAAGGGAATGCTCAGAATGCATGACATGCTTTAGTGTGCGTGTCCACACACTTTACGCACTCGTATAATTTATTGAACTGAATTTCTTTTTCGTTAATAAAATAAAAACTCAATCGTTTATACTCAACAGAGCTTTCTGGCTAAAGTGGTTCAATGGCGAATTAATGTTTCTTAATTGTAAATTCTTTGGTTCGAGTCCTGTTAGTAAATAGTATGAGTTAAATTCGGAAAAGTTATTACGTATTATAGTTTTTTGTTCTTTTCTATTAAACATCAATTTAAAATAAGCATTATTTGACAGCTTAATTTATTGCTTCTATTTGGGTGGCTGTTGTAAGTGATTATCTATCGTTGTATGTCTTATAAAATTGCTTTCAGGCACGCACTATTTTTGTTTGAGTATTTTATTTTAATAGTTTTTTTTTTGGCTTTTGCTTTATATAAGAAAATCAACTTTAAGCAGTTTCATTGCATGGTAGGTGGCTTTTTTTTAATACATATTTAGAGAAAAAAAAATATACTTCATATTCAAATTGTCATCATTTATTTTATGATGATTTTTATTGCCACAGCATCATTCTAATGATGCCATGACAAGTACTCTAATACTTCTTTGTACTATTGCACCTTCTGCTTAAACACATTTGATATCATCATGTGCATTTAACTTTTTACACACTCTCACTTAAAACCTACAACATGTGTTTAGCTCTTCAAGCTTATGGCAAAGGAATCTTTGCTTGGTCTTTATAATTTCTTAATATTTTTTTTTTGCTGCTTGCTGCGAATATTTAAATTTATGCCACTTCTTTACAGTGAGGGCAGGCTATACAAGCACATGTATGAGCACACATTTGTGTGCAGTGAAACTACAAAATGTTGTGTGTGCGTATGCTTTAAACATTAAATGCCATTATATTTTATCTAAAACAGTACCTCTTGAGCTCAATGCTTCTTTTGCTCTTTATACCCTTCATTACAAATAAGAAGGGTTTGTGATTCAGTTTGCAATGTTTACAACGTACATATGCCACCCTATAAAGCGATGTGCGTCGGTCTGGCTGTTTGTCTGTGCAGATGTTGAGACTAACTTTCTGTAGTCCCTAGGCTATGTACAAAAAAGTTTATCATACCCATCTGTCAGTGGTCTTCAGGTTGTTATTGACATTTAGCTCCATCGGTCTCAAAATGGTGCAACTATGAGTCAAAAACCGCTACTAAATCTGTTTGTTTTGGCGTATTTTGCCTGAAATCACAACGTATATAAACGTAGTGTGCAGTTTTACAAGAAATTACCTTTATAATGTATGTTCAAAACAATTGGACGGGAAAAGTAAAAAAATCAACAGAAATTTTAGTTTTTCATTCATTTCTGTTTTGTTTTTTTTTTACTGAAATTTTTAAGACGTACGTGCGTACACACACTAAACCAAGTCATCGATCTAATACAAACGTATGCATGTATGTATGTCTTTTAAGAGTTTTATGTGTAATTTATTTTAGTCCTTAATTCGAATTCTTTACTGAAATTAAATAATTTTTGAAGTATTTTGTTTGGTTTTAAAAAACGATTTTCAATAATTTTATTTTAAATTCAATTTACTTTGCAATTCCATTAGTTTTTGCAATATTTAAGAATTATTGTTTGTGTGTTCTAAGCAGAGTTCATAAAAAATAAAATGAAACGAAACAAATGCAAACGTTTTGTTTTGTTGTTTTTAAGAGTATTACTTATTATGGAAACGTTTGCATTCGTTTCGTTTTGTTTCGTTCTTTGCGAACTCTAGTTTACAGATATTTTATTGCTATTAAGATGCCAAATTTGAGTTTCTTTAACTGAAATTTATTATTTCTTAACAAAAAAATTTAAAAAATTACTTTAATTAATATTTGCCTTTGAATTGGAAAGGTTCTTTATAATCTTTATAGTAAAGGGTATATAAGACTCGCCACTGCTGAATTCAACTTGTTGTTTACACGAGCGTTTGTAGTTGTTTTCAATACATTAAGATGTTGGGCCAATCTAAACAAAATGTTTAAACAACAACTATTTAAACTTTTGAAAAATCACCATGGTTTTTTTCTATAACAAAAAAAAAAAAAAAAAAAAAAAAAAACAACAAAGCATCCTTAAAAAGCTTGATGAGTAGCAAATGAAAGAAGAACGTGAACCTTATCACATGTAACTGCTACTTGAGTGGCTTAAAGTATGTTGCATTAACATAAAAGAAAAAGAACAAACAAAGAAAAATATTTTTTTCTGTTTGTTTCAGCAATTCCACAAATAACTAAAATGAAAAAAAAAATTTTTTTTTTAATTAAAAACAAATCCAATTTTAGTAAATTAGTCGAAGAATAGAATGGAATTAAAGCGGTATAAATTTAAAAAATTAAAAATAACTGAAAAATTAAATAAATTGCAAACAAAACAAGTTAAATTTTAATGGGCAGAAACTTGTATTCCCTACACCTTCCAAATAGAGTAGTTAGGGTAGACTAAGTAAAGGGTCCGCCATTGAACGTTTTTTTTTTTTTTTCAACTTATTTCGTGAATGGTAACACTTAGCTCATGTCTGATTTAAGAGATAATTAGTTTTATCCTTCCGCTGAAAGAATATGGTTGTGTTTTCGCTTTGCTAAGTGGGCCTGCGATCGACTTACAGAAGATGCCGATTTTGCCAAAAAAATCATCTTTTCAGATGAAGCTCATTTTGATCTTGTCGGGTATGTAAACAAGCAAAATTGTCGCATTTGGGGCACAGAAAACCCACACGCATACATTGAAAAGCCGACGCACCCAAAACGAGTCACTGTTTGGTGCGGATTTTGCTCCAGAAGCATAATTGGGCCATTTTTCTTCGAAAATGAGCAAGGAGTGGCCGTTAGTCAATGCCGATCGTTATCGGGCCATGTTGAACGAATTTTTGTTCACAAAAATTGAAGAGGAGGATGTTGGCAACATTTGATTTCAACAGGACGGCGCTACGTGCCCCACAGCCGAAGCTACACTCGATGTTTTTATAGCATTTAAAAAAAAAAAGTTATTTGGCGGACCCTATAATTAGTGGAATCAATTTAGCAATGTTCGTCAGTCTCTCGGTCCATTACGTGGTTGAAATCAATTTTCTAAAGTCCCAGTGCCAGTTGCTTCTGTGCTATTAAAATTCAGCCGCATCGGTCCATAAATGGCGGAGCTTTATATTTGACAATTTTTTGAGTGGAGTTTTTTGCGTAAATTTCGAAACGGATTAAAAAACATGGTAAGCAGTTCTATCAGAAATTATAATCATAATGATTGTGAAAAGAAATCAGAACCATTGCGTTGCATCGGTCCACAAATGGCCAAGAAAAATAAAAAAACAACCGAAAGTTTGATTTTTCATTAATTTCTGTTTTTTTTTTTTATTTTACGTATTTTGTCTAAACTAAATATATAAATAAGAGTAATTAGTCCACAAATGGTCGAGAAAAATCAAATATACAACCGTTTCATCACTTTGTTTTGTTTTTTAATGGAAGTTTTTAAGCTGTATATGAGCATAATACAAAACCAGGCAGTCGGTTTTATTAAAACTTCTGTATGTGTATGTGTATTCCGGGGCGTAGCGATTGCACTACAATGTAATAGAACTTCCTATACAGAAATTTTATTGAAAGAGAATTTTTTGACTTTTGCGGTTTATTGGAAATTCTTTATTTGATATTAAATATTTAATTAAAAAGTAAATTAAATAAAATTATATAATTTGCACTCCTTTCAATATCTTTCTTAGAATTTCTTTTTTATTATTTAAAAAATTGAGTGCCTGCAGACATTTTATTGCTTTTAAAAATACAATTCTCAGAAAGGCTTTTTCTTAGGATTAATAAAAAAAAATTGTACTTAAAGAAGTATTTTCTTATCAATATTTTTCATTTCTTTTTTTTAATTTTATATAATTTTTACTTGTAATTTTATTTGACCTTTTTTATTCAAACGTCTAGCTCATTAAGCTTGAGATCATATTAAAAAAAATTATTTTTATATTAAAATTTCTCTTCAATAATAAAGAAATAAGTATATATAACATGATCTCAAGCCTAATAAACAGCCGTTGCAATTAAATAATTTTTCTATTCTTTTGATATTAAAAAAAAAAAGTTGAAAGTGAAAATACTCGTATAAATATTTGACTAACACAGTATTTGACACAGCCGAATTTAACTTGTTTTTCAACTACATTGAAATAATTATGGCCCATGAAATGCTTGACTTAATGAATTAATTTCCTGGACTCGAATAAATAATTTTCATAAAAGCCTCTCATATTCACAATGAGAAGTTTCACTGTCTGATACAGTAAAACTATTCAAATTGCATACAATTTTATGCAAATTTCTGTTTCAGTAATCAAATAACCGTAGATTGCTCATGAATCGCTTAAAACTTTTATTGAAATTTTCTGGACACAGTATCAACGCATTTTCTATCCCTCTATTGCTGGACAAACAAGCGTTTTCAAAATCAACAGAATTCAATCTCTACCCAAAGTAAAGTAGATTCGGAATACCTTTTGTTTCAATACGTTCAGGGTTTAAGAGTTTCTTTGACTGCTAATTGCTAGAGATCTCGTTTGGCTTCAAATTGAAATGAAATTTTATTAAATATTCTGTTGGTTAGTTAGCATATTTAAAAGCATTTGTTTATTAATTTCATTTGTAAGGATAAGGTACGATCCAAATACTCAGCTCTTACTTAATAATGTAAAAAATATATAAAATATTGGCTTTCTTTAAAACTTTGGTTTCATTATATTTCCAAAAAAACTTGAAAAAAATTAAGAGTGTCCTAATAAGAGTTCACTTACATGCTGCAATAATTCAATTGTTTCATTCGCTATGTGACAGATGCCGCCGTTTTGCTAAAACCACCTGTCTTAAGGCCACAAGAACTCCATTATCACAATTCTGTAACGAATGGCGTTTACAGGCACAGCAAATTCAGTTTCATCTTCAAAAAGGTAAGGCCTGATCAAAGTCCGCAACAGACAGTTGCTCTTTGTGGGTGCATTTATTTCTCATCGATTGCATGACATTTTTCTGAGGCAAAGATTTACGAGTTTTCTGTATTCAAGCAGCCATTCAGATAGTAATTCTTTTTTATAAGCAACACAAATCCGCGTAGCTTCTTGGCTTGTCTGCAAAAAACATGCCGGGTCTAGACAAGAATCGAATCTGCGGCCCCAGATTGGTAGATTAGTACGCTACCTACTGATCTATGGGCACCAATAGAAAGAAGATACACAGAACAATTATGAATAAAATTTCGGCGGAAATTTTTTCACCTTTCCCTTTTCTCTTATCATAAAATTTTTTTTTCCATTTTTCAACAAAGAAAGTTTTTTAATTTAAGGAATTTTTTCCCAATAACCAAAATTTTCCTTGGGTAAAAACTCCTAAGGAATATTCATGATTGAGTATTGGTATTGACTTCGATGTGCTCCATTACCCACTGAACGAATTGCTCGCTTCTATATTTTTATCGGAACATATCTTCTTTACAATAAAATAAAAAATCGCAACTCTTTCAAAAAATACATGTTTTTATTTTAGAATTCAAAATGTGCACTATTGTAACGCCTTAAGGCAGGCATTAACTAATTTTTATCCTGCTTCATATCATTTGTGCTCGTATGTGCTTTATACCCTTAAAAGTAAACAAATTTCCTTATTTAGTCAATCAAATCTTCTAATTTGTCATCAAGTAGAAATATTTTTTATTTTAATAGAAATTACATGTCGGTTTTAATGGGGACACACAAACTGGTAAATCATTTCAAGTATTGCTAATTCTTGCATCTCTATCTCACTCAATCGCTCTCGCCTGTCACTTGTTCTCATTGAAATATCTAGTTTTTGCTCTGAGTTTTTCTTTTTTTTTGTCTTGTATTTATTTTGTTTGTTTTTTGTTTACTCAACTATGGTTGACTTGCTGTCTTGTAAATTAACAATTAAAATTTCATGATACCTCGAATTTCCCTTACCCAGAGTTCAAAGATTTTTTTCTTCTTTTGTAAGACTGTTTTTCCTGTGAGTGTATTTTTCTTTTTTATTGTTATTGGTTTTGTTGCTGTTATCTTGTACTTGTTTGTTACTTTTTTTTTCTTTTTGTTATCCACTAAACAAACAAAAGGCTACACAAGCTTTTTAGCCTTAAGGCTTAAGGATAGCAAAGAATTTTATTTTTATGAGAAACTGCATTCAACATTTGAAATTAGCTGAATTGAAAGTAAATATAGAACATTCATTACAACTATTAAATAGAGCACAAGTTGCAAAGGCCAGATCCAAAGTAAACAAAAAAAAAAAAGTGGCTGCTAAATTATTTATGAATTTTGTGATTGAAAAAAGAAGACTTTTAATTTAAACAAAATAATTTATTTAAAAAGCAAAAGGATGCCACGAAAAAGAGATGGAAATTTAATAATTGAAGCAGACAAGCCTAAATTAGAGCGGCAAGCATTTTGTATCTGTAAAAAAATTTTCGATTCATACAAAATATCTGAAGTAAACCAAAATTAAGCGGCGACAACGCTGAGTAAGTGGAAAATCTAATTTTGGCAAAAATCTTTTTGTTGAATTGCTGTTTTTGTGTAATAGATTAAAATGATTTAACATTAATGTTGAATGCGCAACGTTCTCTTGCTGGACGCTAAAAAACGCTACGCTTGCTGCCTAGATCACGAAGCCAATAGTGAAGATCATGGCAGAAGAATACAAGGTAAAATTTTCCACGCAGATATAAATGCTGTCTTAACTTTGAATTACCGACTTTTGTAGCAAATATTGTGACAATACAAAAATCGGGGCTCGTTTTTGTAGTCACCTTCATAAAAGAACAGAATTATTTCCGATATATTATATATTTTCTAACAAAATATTAATCTTTATTTGTGCTTAATTGCATGGACCATTTCATCAGACGCTACTCTGAATCCTCAGTAGATTATTCCCAACGTTTCTAACAAACATTAGAACCTTTATAATGTAAAAGCAATTGATATATTTTTTTTAATTTTTATTTTGTTCCTATTTTTTTTTATAAAACCTAGTAAATAAGATTATCTTGTGAATTTTTATTATTTTATAAGTAGAAATTAATATTGGTAGGAAATTCCCAACCGGGAAAAATTATCAGGTAGGATTCTTCTATTCGGCAGCACCATTCTAAAACTACCTACCACAACACGACCACAACTGATCCGCAAAGCTAGAAAATAGTTGCTATAAAAAGGGAAGCGAAAGTAAATGGAGGATCAGTTGGCCACTAAGCAACCAGAGATGAAACTTTTGAGGTTAGAATTTTGAAAAACTCAGCATTTTATTTGGAGTTTATATGTAAGAGGCAGATATAGTGTTTTAATATTACGAATAAGAGAAAATAAGCAAAATGAAAAATTTTTTGCTTTAAAAAACATTAATTAAAAAGCTTGCCAAGGAACAAAAGCTGTTTAGTTCGTAAAGGGATTATTTACGTGCGCTACTTGTAGCTGATGAGTACTCGAAAGAGGGGCTTCTAAACCTTCCAGTAGTATGTAACGAAGCGATTTGTCACTTAATGAATGAATTTTCTACCTATGTATTCAATTTTTTTGAATTATTGTTATATTTTTATGATCAGTATTTTATTTAAATAATACTATTTATTAGCATTTATCATGAATTTGGAATCCTTTAATATTGTAGTACTTCAATACAAAATTTAAAATAAATAGTTTACAGTTAGGATTACTCGTATTTGAGAAAATGAGCGAATTCAGCAACACAGGTTTATTATATTAGTGAGTACATGGTATGCATGTCGGTGGAGACAGAGATGGTTATGGTAGTGTTATACACAAGTATATGCTTGCTTATTTTTTATGGGTTTGCGCTCACTGCTATCAGTCGGAGTTTGGCTGTTGTAGTGTTCTGACAGCTTTCGCAGGTCTGATGTTGCCTAGGTAGTTGTCGTACAAACATCCACACTTCGGCTCAGTAGTAGTGGGGTAGAGGGTATTTATTGGCCTTTACAGCCATCAATCCCAGGTATTAGTAACTAACCACTATAAGAATATTCCTCAAGGGGGTTAAACCTACAGTGAAAAAAAGGAAAATAGAGTCTGGTCTGGTCACTTGTCTGGTACGGTTGCTGAGTTCGGTAAATTTTCACGAGTAGAACACAACAATTTTGCAGTAATTATTAAGTTTGTCATTATTTATTTGAGAGTAATTTTATTTTATTAATGTTCTTTAATAATAAATTAAATCACTTTTTAAAAAATAATTTTTAATTCAAACATAATGTACGTTGTAAGTTAAGCATAATACAAATTAAGAATATTATAGAAAACAAATGAATTCAGGTTCTACTGAACTATCCTAGCAAACTCACGTTACAAGTGGTTGTTAGTAAAAGACGCTTCGTAGTGCTTGCGCTGCGGAGTCTTTTTTACCAGGAATTGCTTATCCTTTTACGTCCTTTGTTGGTCGTGTGCACGGTATTCAGAGAGATTACTTACCATTCAGACTGGATTCTCCCTACGTCAACAGCGAATCCTGTCTGCCGACTTCGACAGAGCAAAGACCGTAGCGT
Organism: Thelaira solivaga; assembly: GCA_947397855.1. Classification (NCBI taxonomy): domain Eukaryota; kingdom Metazoa; phylum Arthropoda; class Insecta; order Diptera; family Tachinidae; genus Thelaira; species Thelaira solivaga. The sequence goes on from OX377614.1 coordinate 28,297,487, forward strand.
ATCCTTTGTAGTGCTGTTCGTGTGTTCGGTGTCCATGTGTTCATATTAAGGACTTAGTAGGTAGAGGGATTACTTACCGTGTGTAATAAACTTTGCCTACGTCAACAGAGAATCGTGTCTACCAGCTCTGATAGCTCATAAATATCCTGTGACAAGATAGCAGATATTAAGGATTTAGTGAATTTTTTTTTACTTGATGTACGACCAGCAACCAGCGGAAATGTGTCGTAACAAAATATTTGACACGTACAAAAGAGGTGTTTCTGTAATTCTGTGTTGTTTCTACGGAAGACTTTACCTCATTTTCTTCTGTCTTGGTGAAGCCTTAACACTATGTCTATACCTGATGTATTTCTATCATAATAATTTCATATTAATATCAGTACATAGGGGAAGACGTTGATGGACTTATATTATGATGAAATATATTTTATTATTATTTTTTATAATTTAAAACTTAAAAAATAAGTTTAAGTACGATAAATTGTATTTATTAATACGCACATATAAGCTGTAAAATAATTATTTGGTGCTATTTTAAGCAAAAAGTTGAAAGAAATCAAAATCAAATTAATATCTAAAATGACATTTGATGCTTTTTCTATCATAACGCTACGATAACACTAATAAATGGAGTCTATAGCTGGTGATTTTCTATCATGATATGAATTTGACATTTACCATGATAGACGCCGGGAAAAAGAGCTGAAAGCCTATGAAACTAGTGTGTTTTCTCATATTGTATTTAATAAAAATTTAAGGAAAGAAAATTGCGAAACAAATAACTTTTTTTTGGAACTTAAAATTTTCTTGTATTTCCTGTATCCACATCAAAATCATAACATGACTTCAAGTTACAATTTAAAATCTCAACTCATAAACTTGCATTTAAATGAAATGAAACTGCGTAAGTAATTTTCTCTTGCAGTTTCTTATTTATTTTGCTAGATTCCACTGCACGTCTTTAAATACTTTCATAACTTTTTATAAATTGAAAAAATTATTTTTAAACATTTTCTTCAGCAGATACTTTTTTTAAATTATTAAACAAAAAAAAAAAAAAAAAAAAAAATAATAAAATTCCTCTTTATGTTGTTTTTTACTTTCTTTTCCTTCCTTTTCGTCTGTGCAACCATAGAAAATTCTTCTTGTAGTCTTTGCTCTCATTTAAGATTAAGGCAAAACGCATAAATTGTTTTAATGAAATATTCTGCTTTTTATAAGTTTTCATTAAATAAAAAAAAAGAAGAAAATTATTAAAAGAATTTTCTTTCATAGTTTTCTTGTTTTTCATACAAAACTAATGTGTAAAGATTTGAAAGGAAACTATTTAATTTGTGTTTATTGAAACGCTAATTGAAATGTTTAAAAGAAGTTAGACGCGAAAACAATAAAAAGAAAAAAGGGAAAAGTTATCATACAAGTGTTAAACTGGTTACTATTTAATTTAGTTAATGAAATTTTTTTTTCAGGGATCAATTTCACCAATTTAATTATTTAAGTCAAAAGATAGCAGCAGAAGATAAATAAAATAAATTCTTGAAGTGTGATTAAATTTATTGAAATCTTAGAATTTTTACAGAAATGCTAAGGACTTGAATTAATAAACTCTTAACCATCATTTCATCCCATGAGAGATTTCTCATTTCTATTTCCATGTACGAGCTAAAATTATTTTTTATCAGCAAAAATACATTTATTTACTTTATAATTTGTAACAAAGAGCATCAAATAGTCTGTTTTAACCTAACAGGAGCAATAAATTTGGCAATACATTCTGAACTCACTTCGTTACAACTTATGATTACATGTGAGCGATCTCACAGGAGCATGCATATATTCAGTGTGTTTGAATTTTTGCACTCTCCGTCTCACACAGAATGGAGAGAATACAAGATTTTTCAAGGTATTGCGAATTGACCACCAATTAAAGCTCATCTTGAAAAAACCCTGTTGTAACAGATTTTATTTTCCAAGCGGAGGTCTATGCCTCGCATCTACTTAAACACGGAAATGAATACACTTGTGGTATCGAAATACATATCCTTTTCATAGCCAAGTAACTCTAAACGTTTCCGATCTAGCCTGATTTAGCAATGCTTTGCCAAAAAGGAATTCAATTATTGGAATGTACTCGTAGGTACCGGGAAACAGAAAAAAATGGGTGCGTTCATAAGAAGTAACTATTGAGTGTTTGTCTCAGTTGAGCAATTCCTCTCAGCTCAAGAGTGTCATATATGCTGTCATATTTTAGCTACTTAAAGTCAAGGCCAAACAGTTGATCAAACAAAAGTTATGCTGTTCAGCGCCGCTGCAAAAAATACAATGTCGAGAATTTAACCAAATATAGAAATAAAATTAAAATAATATTAATTTCACAAACTAAAGGGTGTTTTTTATAAACGTATAGAACTTTAAGTTGGCATAACTGTTCTAGGTGGTAACCGATTTAACAGCTGTCAAGTGATTTATTCTCAGTTTGGTTTGGCAAGTCATCATGAATAGACTCACGCCTGAACAACGCTTGCAAATAATGCAATTTTATTTCGAACGAGATTGCCGTTGTTCCCGATTTTCATAATGGCTACGTCAACAAACAAAACTGCCGCATTTGGAGTGAAGCTAATTCTCAAGTGTATGTCGAAACACCGTTACATCCAGAAAAACTGACTGTTTGGTGCGCTTTATGGGCTGGTGGAATCATTGGTCCGTACTTCTTCAAAAATGATGATGGCCACAACGTTACAGTCAATGGGGATCGGTATAGAGCCATGATTACTAACTTTTTCATTCCTGAATTGAACAACCATGATGTCCAGGAGCTGTGGTTCCAACAAGACGGTGCAGCATGTCACACAGCTCGTGCCACAATCGATTTATTGAAAGACACGTTTGGTGACCGTTTAATTTCACGTTTTGGACCTGTGAATTTTCCTCAAAGATCTTGTGATTTAACACCGCTAGACTACTTTCTGTGGGGCTATGTAAAGTCATTGGTCTATGCGGATAAGCCATAAACGCTTGACCATTTAGAAGACAACATTCGGCGTGTTATTGCCGATATACGGTCACAAATGTTGGAAAAAGTCATCGAAAATTGGACGTCCAGATTGGACTACATCCGAGCCAGCCGTGGCGGTCATATGCCAGAAATCATATTTAAAATGTAATGCCACAAGATTATCTTTCGGATAAATAAAATTGATTTCAATCGAATAATCCATCGTTGTTTTATTGCAATTTGAAGTTCTATACGTCTATAAAAAACACCCTTTATATGCTTTTTAAGGTGTTTTCTTATATTATACACTACTTAGTTGCATTTTTTTAAAACATGGTTAGCGGCTTAACTTTCTTATTTTATTGTAGCGTTTGTTTGTTATTTTACTATTAAATGAAATCAAAGAAATATAAAACAACTCCTTCAACATCGGTCAAGAAATCTATTGTAGTTAAACAAATTGGCTTAGTTGATTTGAATTATTTTATCAGCTATTCATTTAGTAGCATATTCCGCAAGACGTTTCTAAGACAACTGTTGTGCTGAACAATACAATTTGCTATTATTAAAATATTTTTTAATAAGAAAATCTTTTAGGGCTTCTAAAGTTGTACTTTTCCAAAATGGCTGGACAAGACAAAAGTAATATTTCCCTTTTGAAGCAAATTCATCTTTACCTTGGTCATGGCATCACTCGTGCAGGGTTTCATCAATTTCTTAAAACTCTCTTTTGTAGTATTTGTTATGGTTAGCAGAAGGTTTTTATGAAAGAACATTAAGAAAGTTGCAAGGAAAATTTGCAAAAACACCACTTTTCTTTTGTACTGGTAATGTACGAGTGTTGCATAAATTAAATTATATTATAATCATACGTCAGGATTGCTTGCATGCACAAACATGAGACTAGTCAATAAAGAAATAATACTATTCGAAAGCTAATCCAATTGTATGATAAAAACCGTTTGTGCAGTGTCCTGTGTCAGGAACATATAATTCAATTTTGCACTACATAGAACCAGGTTCAAGACTACTTTATATAATTGCGTCATTAGCCAAACACAGGAGATTATTAAGCCCAACCATATTACCAGTACAAAATACTAAACAAACAATATGTGGCCTGCAAGTGTTAATATTTGTGTTAGTTGTCGTAAAACTACACATTTTATGCAAACAGACCGTGTACCTCAATTTTTTTTTTTAGGCAAGTTAAGAGGTATCGCTTAGAAACCAAAATATTCAGTGTTTTATAGTTAAAAACTAAATTCATAGAAATTGTAAATATAATGACGCACTCAACTCACATCTACTTAATATCCTTTCCGCCTGTGATCAATAAAAATTCAACAATAAAATTTAGTTTTAAAATGAGAGTAAAAAATAAAATATTTTTCAAACATGCACCGAACTGGCATACATTTTAAGTCAGTTACAATTGGCTAAAACGTACACACACACACTCTAAAGATACTTTATTTATGGATTTTTCATAAAAAATCTAAAGTAGAAGATACAGTTGACAAGATAACACAAGTAAATATTTAAATATTGAAAAATACAGAGTTTCAAAGGGAAAAAAGGCTTGTATGACAACAAGGAAAACACAGAAAACTTGATAACCAAAAGACAGTTTATAGCAGCTTGCTGCAAAATAAAATACACTTTATTTAGTCGGCTTCAGTTATCCGGATACAAAAATCGTACACAAACAATATTTTTGAAAAAAAAAAAATATTTAAAAATGATGTGAAGCGTTGTCAACCTAGTGCTTTTAACACTATTTTTTATTGCTTTTTAGCATTTTCTGCGCAAAATTTTTTCAAGCTAGTGCTTTTTTAGTTTTAGTGCTTTTGCTTTTTTGTGTCATCAGTGGCACTAAATTTGTCTGTAAGTTGCCCAAATAACAGGAGATGATAACGAGCAAAATAATAGCATTTTTTTTGTTATTTTAATTCTACTTAAAAATAAGATTAAGACTTGGGAAAAAATAAATTTATTATTTTAAACAGGTTGTCTAAAACTGTACAAAGTGATACGTTTTTTATAAAATAAGTTTTTATGTAACACTTAACGCTAGTATTTATATAGAGTTTTATACGCTTAACGCTTTTGCAAAATCTGATTACGTTAACACACACCTTTGATAAGCCGTTGACAGAAAAGAAATTTGCACCTAAAATAAATTAAAAATAAATTTTGCTTGGACACTAGTGCCAGGTCATAAGCAGTCTCCGATTGCGAACTTGGCCGGATCGCGATGACATTTTATGATCATAAAAATAAGAATTTGTAAATGATTTTATTAAATAGCAGGCTACAAATTAGAAATCCTCTTTCAATTAAAATTTTTGGTAAATTTAAAGTTAACTGGTTTAGACTTGTCTTTATTTTAATGTCACAAAATTTTCACTTAAGCACGACATGAAAAAAAAATATAAATTGCGTTTGTTACATTTTTATCATTATTTAACGTAGTTCATCATCAACATGATTATAATACGTAGAGTTATTAGGAAAAATAAAGAAAGTATTACTGGATGCCAGTAATAAACTTCACTCAGGGAAATACAGTTTCCGGGCTGTGTATATAAAAATTGCTGTTGGTATGACAAGGAAGAAAAAAAAAAGAAAACGTTAACGTACTCGTATATACACAAACTTCTTTTGTGTATCAAATTTTGTTGGCAGGATTGCTGTCAAATAATTTACAACGTCAGTAATTGCAGTTTATAGAGGTTGTTTTGAAAGATATAGAATTGGAAAAGCGAGTTATTGGTGTTGAAAATTAACATGGTTACCAGGTGGTAAACTTTTTTTTTTAACTAAAAACCAAGAGCCAAAAACGAGCAAAAAAAAAATAAACTTCCTGTAAAGGATGTTTTTTATACACGTATATAACTTTAAGTTGGCATTACTGTTCAAGATGGCGACCGATTTAACAGTTGTCAAGTGATTTATTCTCAGTTTGGTTTGGCAATTCATCAGGAATAGACTCACGATCATCAAGTAAGGCGTAGATTCGTCGAATGGGCCCAAAACGAGATTGCCGTTGTTCCTGATTTTCATAAGCGAATTTTGTTTAGCGATGAAGCGCACTTCTGGTTGAATGGCTACGTCAAGAAACAAAACTGCCGCATTTGGAGTGAAGCTAATCCTCAAGTGTATGTCGAAACACCGTTACATCCAGAAAAACTGACTGTTTGGTGCGCTTTATATGCTGGTGGAATCATTGGTACGTACTTCTTCAAAAACGATGATGGCCAGAATGTTACAGTCAATGGTGATCGGTATAGAGCCATGATTAGTAACTTTTTCATTCCTGAATTGAACAACCATGATGTCCAGGAGCTGTGGTTCCAACAAGACGGTGCAACATGTCACACAGCTCGTGCCACAATCGATTTATTGAAAGACACGTTTGGTGACCGCCTAATTTCACGTTTTGGACCTGTGAATTGGCATCCAAGACTACTTTCTGTGGGGCTATGTAAAGTCATTGGTCTATGCGGATAAGCCACAAACGCTTGACCATTTGGAAGACCACATTCGCCATGTTTTTGCCGATACACGGCCACAAATGTTGGAAAAAGTCATCGAAAATTGGACGTCCAGATTGGACTACATCCGAGCCAGCTGTGGCGGTCATATGCCAGAAATCATATTTAAAATGTAATGCCACAAGATTATCTTTCGGATAAATAAAATTCATGTCAATCGAATAATCCTTCGTTGTTTTATTGCAATTTAAAGTTCTATACGGCTATAAAAAACAGCCTTTATTTTTATAAAAAAGTACAGAGTTGTGCTAACTTTAATGAGTTTTGGTAAATAAAATAAAAAAAATAAGACCAATTGAATTAAATTGCTTTAGCAATTTATTTGGTCAACTTAATTTCAAAACACTTTGTTAATAGTTTCTGGTTTTATCTCTGAAATTACTACTGACACGATATTTGTTTTAAGGTTTCTAATTTAAGTATTTAACTAATATTGCGCTATAAAGTTATTCTGTAGTAAAAAATAGAAAAAGCTAAATTAAACGCCCAAATCATCATGATAAAAAAACTTGGTGTGCATTTGCTTTATCCTATTGAAAACAAAGATTTTCCAAAGTCATAGCTTCTATTTTTGATACAATAATTAAATCAAATATCTTTTCATTTCTTAATTCGCATTTAACCCACTACTTCATTGGGAAAGTACAATATTGTGACTTTTATAATTTTTTAATTTGTAGCAAATCATTTAATTCCAGTACTAGGTTCTTTAATAATAATAAAATCAAATCAAAATCATTAAGATATTTTAACACTTTCTTGATATTTATTTTGCCCAAGTTCTAGTCTCGTTATTATTTAAAATAAACAAAAAGTATCATTAAAATTAATAAGAAAACATTTTTGTCATATGATTTTCCATTAGTACCATTAAAAGTACCTTTTTATTTAATGATTTTTCACCGTTTAAGCTCAGTCTTATAGTTCTAGATTTGTTAAAATTAAAAAAATTTAAAAGTACCATTAAAATCAATAAAAAGTCCCATTGTCACTTTTACGATTTCTTATTTTGTTAAGTACCATTTGATTCCACTGTCACAGTTCTATTTTTAAAAATAAGATAAAACTTTACCTGTAAAAAGTTTAAATATCAAAGTATCAATTATATTTCCCTCTTTAGGTACTTTTTGTTCTTTTGAAAACTATGTTTTAAAATTGAATTTTATTAGAAATTAATGACAAACGCATGAATTTACTTAGAGAGACATTTAAGGAAAAAGTATAATAACAAAGAGAGGTAAAAATTGTACTCTTTACTTCTTCCATTTTTAAAAAAGTACCAAAATACATTACGAAATTTTGAAAGAAGAGAAGAATAAATTCAGTTTTTGTAAACGTAGTTGTTAGTTTCAAAGATAAATGGGGTTAAAAAAAATGACAACATTTGTATTTTACCCTTTTTATTTCACATGTGTATGTACTAAAAGCCGGAATAAACGTACTTGCACTTTTTATTATAAAATATTACGAATGTTTGTAGTGATGTGTGGTTTTGTGTGCGGCTATGTGTGTACATTAAAAATACCAAACTCTAACAATTTTTTAGTAGAACATTGTGTAGCTTAGGATTTTGGTTCTATCTGTGTAAGTTCCAATGATATAAGAAGTCTGATTGTACCCTTTTTTACCCCCTTAGCATTCGAGTTTCAAAAAATCCCTGCCTACGCATTGTGAAAGCAAACTTACTGAAGGAATTTCTAGTCTGTATTTGAGGCTGGGCGATGATGATAAGTTAGTTAATCAGATATTCAGTTAGTCAGTTAGTTATTCAGCAGACAGTCAGTCAGTTAGTTAGTCAGGCAGTTACTCAGTCTGTAACGTTACTCTTTTGTAAATATAATTTTAATCAGAATAAATTTTTTTAGATGCATCTGTTAAAGGTACACAAAAAACAATTAAATATTACGGCATTTTTTTATATTTATTTGAGTTAATTATACCTCTAGTTTGTATGAAAACAAAAAGGTAATATTTTGTTTATTTTTTAAAAAATAATGCTAATTGAAATTTCGATATTTTTAGAGTAGATTATAATGGTTCATAGATAGATCGCATAGATCTTTCTTTTACTTTTTTTGACAAAAAAAATTAATTTAAAAAAAAAAATTGTACTGCAAAATTGGAATTAAAATTTCAAATAAGCTTTTTAAAAGCTTATTACATTTAAAAAAAATTTTGTTTATTCCAAAAATAGGCCAAAGTATAACTTAAATGTACTAGATTACGAATCTTGATAATTTTTTTCTAATTAGAAAATCTACTCTTTTTTTAAAGGTCCAGCTTGAAAAACAAATATCATAAAAAATATTACGTCCTTGCTTTCATACCCACTAGAGGTATAATTAACTAAAATAAATATAAATAAATTCTACGACCGCTTCATGTGAAATACCCCTATTTCATTAAAAAAGTTAATTGATATAAAATATTTTTTGTTGAATTTAACTATAAAAAAAATAAACATATTGACTGGACATTAAATTGATTTAATACAAAATTTAATCAATTCAAATAAAAATTGAATTGCTGCAATTAAAAATTTTAACAAAATATTAATCTTTATTTGTGCTTAGCTCCAGAAATTGAGTTGGCTTTTAAATTTATTCTATTACTCATGATACAATAAGTAATTAATATTTTGTTAAACTTTTAAATTCCAAATAGAAATTATTACCCATTAAAAATTTTATCAAAATGAAATTTAAGCTTTAAACTATTTCAATTTATTTTATATTTTTTAGAATATTTTTTTATTTAAATTTATTAAATAAAATAACGTAAATGCTGTCAAAGTTTATTTTACTTTTTTCATTTAAAAAAAGTGTATATAAAAATTATATTCAAACAAATCTTATTTACTTGTGCTAAATTCAAGCTTTTGAGTTGTAAGTTTTTATTAACCATTTTTTTAGTATCAGCAACAGCAACAACATATTTTCTACTAAATTTATTTTAAATTATGTCTATGCAACTGATACTGTGAAACTCATTGCAAACTTGCAAATAAATTTTTTTTGACAAACTTTATTTTGGAGCTAAAAACTATAAAATTTTTCAAAAGGCATTTACGTTAAAAAAATTCAGAGAAAAAAAAAAAAACAACAAAAACCGAAACAACTTTTGAAATATTTCCATAAAAGTTGACAAAATGAAGAATGTTGTGAAAAAGGAAACGGAAGGCTATGAATTTGTTGCCCCAACAAAAGGTGCACTCACACACATTCATAAGCACGACAGTGAAATAATACCAGCGTTTATGAAAATTTTTCTTCTCAGTTGTTTCACAATGTGCCTAAAATAAAATTCTTTTAAAAAGAGTAGTTGAAGTCAGAAGGCATGAATGAAAAATAGTTTATCTGTTTGTTTGTTTGTTTGCTTTTATGATAGTTGTGAAATATGTCGCTGTGATTAAGCTTGCACTTTGTTATAATATTTACTTAAAATTGTTAAATTAATAAAAAAAATTATAAATTTTTGAAAGGTTTCATGGTTATAACGAGGTTATTCGTAAAGAGAATTTACTGATTGCTGGCCTAAATATTTATTTTTGATCAAAATATTAATCTTTATTTGTATTTAATTCCAGAAAGAAACGTTGGGAGTAGTCTACTGAGGATTCAGAGTAGCGTCTGATGAAATGGTCCATATAGATATGCTATCCCCTTTATTACTTATTGTACTAAATATCATGAGTAAAAGAATACATTGAAGAACCAGCATAATTTCTGGAATTAAGCACAAATAAAGATTAATATTTTGTTAAACTTTTCAATTCCAAATAAAAATTATAACATGTTTATTTTTTTTGTTAAAAAAATTATTGAACCATCATAAAGGTAACATCTAACTCATACCCGGGCCATATATGCAGCGATTAAATTCCATAACAAGTTGACGACAGGAACAATAAACTAACAGATTGGCAAACTACAATTTATTTAGTGATGTGTAGGATGTTAAAAAAGATGCTTTAAATTCCTACACGAAAAGACAGTTATCGCTAAAACGACTCTGTTGTCTATGTATAGAATCACAAATGATAATTTAAGAAATCATACACTTGAGCTGAAGTTTATAAAAATAAAGAGTCGAATGTATGTCGTCCACTTGATTTTAAAATTTACTTTTTTATTGAACACACAGGGGGAATCGGAGCCAGGGCCTGATCATTTATCTAAATAAAACCTCCATTTTCCATCTCTTACACAACTACACCTTAGCGTATGAGGAATACTTTATTTAAATTGAATTATTTATAGCTCATACGCTGTAGACATGCCTGTACCAAAGAAATGAAAATGAATTTTGAATTTAATAGACCTTAAAGATGGAGGTTATAACACAATTTCGAAATTAAAGTGCAATAACTAGTATATAATGCACGACTGAAATAACCGAATACGCAATACAGGGGCCTAACTCTATCAGTCATGACCGAAATTGTATCAGAGTTGTATGCTAATTTTGATACTCCATAGGAGACGAATTGAATTTAAGTTTCAGCATTAAAAAAACAAAATTTAGGGATTAGAAAAATTTTAAATCAAACTAGTGAAAGTGGGAGGAAAATGTAAACTAATGGGTGTGTCCGTTATCATCATTTTATTTTGCAAGTGACAACTCTGAAATTTTAGCAACTGCTATCAAATCTGTTTATTCCGACTATTAAAAATGAAGCGCTTTACGAAGGGACAATGCATTATAATAGTGATTGGCCAAAGGGAAGTGAATGCCAATTTTTGTAAAAAAAAAATCATCTTCGATGAACCGAATTTCCATCTGAATAAATACGCAAAATTGGGGTCTTAAAAAACATGTCGAGCAATACACTGGCTGATGCGATTATGGTCGGGATTCACTTTTTTGAAGTTGAGGACGAAATTTCAGTGACTGTGAACGGCATTAGTTACAGGAACATAATAACGAAGTTTTTGTGATCTTAGCAGGATGCCATGGATCTATACGACATGTGGTTTTAGTAAGATGGCTCACCCTGCTATACAACACGTCGAACACTTTTAGTATGACACTGTTTATTAAAAAAGTTAATTTAGTTTGTACTTTGACTCACATGTTTGTACAGAAAAACCTTACTGATTTTTTGTTTTCGAGTAAAAGTTCGCTCGCTATCAAATGTCTTTATTGGAAATTTCAGTAAATGTGATTGGATAAAAAGTTATTCAATTTTAAATTTTGAAAAACTCGAATGTTCGAATATGATTTCACTCATATATGACTGACAGAGTTACCCAGCAGGTTTGAAAAATTTTCAAATGTTTTTATTCGAAATAAAAAAAGTCTCAATAGAAAAAATTTGAAATAATGTGCGTCTTAAAATAATTTACCATATTTTGCTTTTATCTTAAAACACTAGGCAACAAGCAAATAAATATTTTTTTCTGATAGTCTAAAGACATATAGTCAAGATGAAGTCTTCTTTATGATTTATGAGTCTTTACTGTCAAGCAGTCTGGGGTTATAGTAACTTCACGTTTATGCTGTTTGCTGGGGTAGATCAGCGGCGGTCGGGGTGGTGCATAAAATTAAATTTTTTTTTTTTTTTGTAATCTTAAACGTTATAAAACGTAAACAATTTTATTTATAAAATTTTTGCAGTGGGTGCTGGCCGTGCCAACGTTGATTGAGCTTACCGCTGAACCCAACTTCAAATTCACTCCGGGAAAGGGATTGGTGTATTTCTACCATTATTATTGCCCTTTTATTCCTACCGATCACTTTAAGGGAATTCACCATGTATAAAAGCTTAGCAGCCAATGGGAAAATAATTCCTCTACTCACTAAGCCGCAATTAACGCATGGCAAGTTGCCATCGAATTGATCCTGCTACAATACTTATTTCCGCTTTTATGACGCTGACTCGCTACACACCTTGTATATGTTTTTGTCTGGTCTCACCTGCCTCGGTCCTTTTTTAGAGCAGTTGGAAGCCTTGAAGTATATAGAGCTTATGTAATAATTTTTAGAGAAACCCGTTTACAAATAGAATTTTAATTGTTTTAAAACCCATTCAAGCAATTACAGCCATTCACTATTTTATAAAGTGGCTCATGCCTTTGCTAGTATTATCAGCAGAGGTGCCAACTACAGTGCCGCCTCAAAGCATACTTTCAGGCTGAAGTAGAATAGTGCTGCGTCAAAATCGTTTAACAGTGAGCTTAAAAATTTAGCAGGGCTCGTCGTATATGGCGAGCGAAATGTATCAAATTTCAGACAAATCTCTTGGAAAACAGAAATTTTTATGGCGAAAAAATAAACAAACAGAAAATTGACTTTATTTATGTAGACTCGACACCGTGTAGTAGAATCTAGTTTTGTCTAGTGTAGAGAAACATTTTTGTATTACATAAAAGGTGATTTTATAAGAACTATCGGAAATTAAAAAAAAAAAAAACACATAAAATTCAGAAAAATGCATGAAATATTTATTTGGATCGATAGTTGGGTCGATATAATTTAATGTTTGAAGATTATTTTATGCAAATGTTGGCCGCGGCTGCGCCTCAAATGGTCCATCCGCTTAGTCCAATTTTGGCATACTCTTTCCAACATTTCGGCCGGTATCTCACGAATAATGTTGGCAATGTTGTCTTCCAGTGCGTCAATCGAAGCGGGCTTTTCCCTATAGACATTAGCCTTAACATAGCCCCACAAAAAATAGTCTAGAGGCGTTAAATCGCACGATCTGGGCGGCCAATTGACTGGTCCCAAGCGTGAAATAAACTGTTCACCGAACTCGCCTCTCAATTGGTCCATTGTTTCGCGTGCTGTGTGGCATGTGGCACCGTCTTGTTGAAACCACATGTCATGCAAGTCAAGCTCTTCCATTTTGGGCAAAAAAAAGTTTGTTATCATCGCACGGTAGCGCTCACCATTCACAGTAACGTTGTGATTCGCATCATCTTTGAAGAAATACGGCCCAATGATGCCGCCAGCCCATAATCCGCAACAAACGGTTGTTTTTTGTGGATGCATTGGTAGCTCTTGCAATGCTTCTGGCTGCTCTTCACTCCAAATACGGCAGTTTTGCTTGTTCACGTATCCATTCAACCAGAAATGAGCCTCGTCGCTGAACACAATTCTTTGATAAAAAAGTGGATCTTCATCTAACTTTTCAAGAGCCCATTCACCAAAAATTTGGCGTTGTGGTAGGTCGTTTGGCTTCAATTCTTGCAGCAGTTGTATCTTATAAGGCTTCACACCCAAATCCTTCCGCAAAATTTTCCACGTAGTGGAGTAACAGAGGCCCAATTGCTGCGAACGGCGCCGAATCGATAATTCACGGTCATCACCAACACTGGCCGATACGGCTGCGATATTTTCTTCAGTTAGCACTTTACGTAAGCGTGTTGGTGGTTTAATGTCCAACAATGTAAATTTGGTGCGAAATTTTGTTACAATAGCTCGAATAGAAGCCTCAGTAGGTCGATTAAACTGACCATAAAATGGAAGAAGCGCGCGATGAACTTTCTTAACAGAGCACGCATTTTGGTAATAAAATTCAATAATTTGCAAGCGTTGTTCGTTTGTAAGACGATTCATGATTAAATTATAGACCAAACTGAAGATGTTTGACAGTGACACAAGATACAAAACGTGCGTGAGCTGTCAAAACTAGTGTTGCCAAAAAGATAATAGCAAAAAAATCACTCTTTACTTGCAAACAAATTAAATGCAGGTACTTTATTTGTATCTACTGTTGAATTCTGATGTAAATAAAAAGCAAAAGCGCTACTTTTGGACAATCATGATTAAAAATTTCTCCCTTTTTTAACATAGAAAATTCTCTAATTTAGGGAATTTTTTCACAAAAACCAAAATTTCCCTTTGGAAAAAATTCCTAGATAATATTCATGATTAGTCTGTTAAGAAAAATCCTCGCTTGGTTCTGGAAATATTAATCTAGTCGCTTTTGTGTGTTAATTTTTATTGAAACTAAAGAAAAAAGTATACAAATTTGCATGAATTCTACGCTAATGCTCGTGTAATAGATACAACACAATTTTACATGAATGAGTTCATACAAACTGCATTTGCATTTGCATTTACATTTACATTCACACTTCCATACTCACACTCATACTCGTACCTACAAATTATGCTTGTGCATATGGGAGTGTGTGAATTTTTATTATTTTTCTCACCTTTTACTTAAATTTCTTTTGTTATTTCTTTCATTTATTTTCTCAATATTTTTTTTGCTTTATTTTTGTTTATAAAGTTTCATGTGTTATCTGCTTGTATGTGTGCTTTACTATTTATTATGTAACAGGGCTGAGTTGGTATGTAAATGGGAAGCTATTTATCCATTACCTTTGGTGGCAAAAATTGCACTTACTTTGTATTTTGTTTTTTCGCATCAAAGCATAAGAGTTCATCCATAATCAAATGACAAACAGTGCAGTTTTATATGTGTATATGTGCTTGCATTATATTTATTGCTTTAAAATTCTCTTGAGTAATAAGATACGAACGACAGTTGCGTTATAAACTTGTTTCGTCTGCACATCAATCATGCGACATGATGGCTTTGGGGACACTTGACTGGAAAAGTTCCAACACAATACGATTAAACGAAAATAAAACTGTAGCAGCTATAAAAACAATTCAGCAAATTTTTAGTTGATCAACAAAAAACAGAAAAGAAAATGAAAATGATAAAAAAAATTGTTTAAGTAAATACTCGTTCGAAAGTTATGAAATACTTGATGAAATTCTTCCATAAAATATTTGTTATTCAAGAAAATATGAATGCGAGTTTGAAACATAAAAAAAAGAGTTCATGCACAACGACATCATTAATTATTTTCTTTTTACTAGAGCAGTGATGCAGTCATAGTGAAACACTGGCGTAGCCGCAGGCTGGCAGGCAGAAATAGTTGGCTTCAGAATACAATAAATTTACTTGGTATTTCTACACTTGCTTGCGAAAATATATTTTCAAAACATTGAGAGAATTTCTTTCATACCTCCTGTGAATTTTGTTATTAATGCAATAAAAAAATTCCTTGTTTTTCAAAAAATGACAGGTTTCATTATCAAAAAGGAATTTTTTAATAATTCAATGAAAAATTTTACAAAAATGTTTCATTTTAATGGGTGTCTCAAAGAAAGTGCACTTTTTAAATTTAGAGTATATTTCTTTGTGCAAGTGGCAACTCTGAAATTTGGCAGCTGTCATCAAACATGTTTTTTGCGATTATTAAAAATTGAGCGATTTACGAAAGATCAGTGCGTTATAATTGTGAAGGAGCACATGGAAGTCGAGGTCGATTTTTGGATAAAAAATCATCTTCTCCGATGAAGCGCATTCCATTTGAATGGCTTCGTAATAATGCAGTAGATGTAGACAGCCTGTGGTTTCAGCAAGATGATGCGACCTGCCCCCTTTCTTTACGAAACACATTTTTTTCAGTGGTGTAATCAATCCACCGGACTGAACATTTTATATATTTTTAATTAAAAAAGAAACAATCCTACACTGAAAGAATTATGACTCATAAATCCAATGAAACGATTTCATTAAAAATATTTCGTTAGCCTAATGAAATATTTCATTAATTATTTCATAATTTCATTGTGAGAATGAACAAGTTTCATTAGATTTTCCAGTTTCAGTCGCAACTCTATAAATAAAATATATATAAAACAAAAAATTAATCATTAAAATTCAACTGAACTTCGTGGCCCAAGTTCAAATAAAATTTCAAAATAATTCAAACAAAAAGTAAATTTATCAAAATGAGTATGGTGCGTTCAAAAATTTTAAATGAAAAATATTTTTTTTTGTCCGGCTGTTGAACCGCGTCATCTGCAGTTGAATAATATTTTTAAAATTCATATGTAATGAACATGTTTCATATAAATTATGAAAGTTTTCATGACACACTTCAATTGGTTGCAAAATAAAGAAGTTTTCATTGTATTAATGGAAAAATTCATTCGATATATGAACAAAATTTTTTCAAAAAAAGAGCGGTTTTTTTTAAATACAAGAGAGATAGTCTTCACTGCATGCCAACTGCAGTAGAAATTTGCAAGCCTGCTGTTAAATCTCTGTGTCTAGAGGCTGGCTAGAGGAAGTCTAACAGTCATACCCAAATTGGCACGGCAAGCGTTTTTTATCTGTCAAAAATTCTGATGAATTCTCATGCTTCATGTATGAAGCATAACAAAATAACTAGACGGCAGCGCTGAGTGGTTGGAAAATTTTATTTTGACAGCGGAATTTTGTAGTGAAGTTGGATGCAAAACAATTGTTTTTTTTTTCTTAGATTATTAGTGATCAGTGATGACATTTTAGTTATTTTTTAATTTAGCGTTTTTAACTCTATTTTAGTGCTTAAAATGATTAAAAGAACTGCCAACGCTCTAACATAAATGCTGGCACTAAAAAACGCTACGTCTGCCGCTTCAATGCAGACTCCAACCTGTATAAAGTTTAATTTTTTTGGTATTCTTAGCCATTTGCAGGTTTGGTTTCTTCAAACCAGGACTTGAAGTTTTTTTTAATTGCATTAAATTGGAATTTGCTAAAACTCTTTTTATTTTGCAGCAGAGCCTACCCATTACATAAATTAAAATTAAAAAAAGAAAGAAACACAACCACACCATATAATTTTGGTAATTAGAAAAAGCGACTCATGTAAAAAAAAAGTTTTCAGTAAAAAGATTAATAAAAATGTGTCAAAAGATACTTAAGATACTAAAAAACAAAAAAAAAAAAAAATAAGAAGAACAAATTAAAGAGAAAAAAGAAGAGAAAAGAAAAGAAATTATTCTCATTTGTAGTTTTCTTTTTGTGGACAGCAATGCCACTCATCCAACACCAACATTATGAAATCAGAAATAAAAAAGTGCGGTTTAGTTTAACAAAGAAACATCAATTACTTTGTGTATTCTGAAACTGGTTTAATTTTTTTTGTTGGCTGGCGCTATTTCTCACTTTGTTGTATGCCGCTGAGCCCACCATAATCAGACCTAAACCATTTATCACCATGTATTGACAAATAATGTGTTGAAACGTAAAAAAAAAAAAAAAATAAAAATAAAAACGAAAAAAAGAAAACTACAGTATCAATAAAATTGCCACCAATCAAGGCCATAAAAACATGAAGACAATTCTTTTTTGTACTCTTTTTAGACAGTGATGTATAAGTCTTATACTCTCATTAATACTAGAAAGCAGCTTGAAAAAAGTTAAGCGTTAAGGAATTTTAAAAAGGCTAGTAGTAAAAATCATTTATTCCAAAAATTAATGGCAAATAAAGGCCATCATTTACGTGGGCAATATTTTTTCTCTGGTTTTAACTGTCTTATGACGACTTATTCGCTGAAAAAAATATTTTTCATAAATTTAATTGAAACTATTTTGTTGATTCAATAAAATATTTAATAAATTATGTGAATTAATGAATTATATTTTTTAAAAATTAATGAAATTATTTCATTAAATATATGAAAATATTGCATTAAGCAAATAAATATTTAATTGAATTAATAAAACTTATAATTGGTTTGGCAAAAATAATAAATTTTCATTGTATTCATGGCGAAATTCAGTGAATGCATGAATAAATACTCTCAGAAGGAGCTTGCACGCAGATATTCTAAGAAAAGTAAAGAAGTTGTTTCCTGATCTCCGCTTTGTTTTAGTTTTGACAGTTTTTGAAGTAATCATATGCTGGCAGACTAACTTCGAGTTCATGCAGACCTTTTAGCGTTGCAGCAGTCTTCGTTTTTATAGTTTGCAAAGCAGTCATTTGATGGGAGTCAAATAGTTAGTTTACGCTGATTTTCTAGTTCTGGGTCAGAGGCAGAGTAAACATTCTACAGTCTGCTCTTAGTAAACATCTAGGCAACTTCAGAAGTAGTCATTTTTGGGCAATGAAGGGTTGAATTGCCGCTGATGCTATAGAGCTGGATAAAGTTAGACAAAAGATCTCTTCTTATTCTTTCTTTTGACAACTTCTAAAGTAGTTGTTTGACGGTACACGCAAACAAAAATATGATTTGATTTATGGTTGCAATAATCATAATCAAACTAACGTCGGTATTTTTAAAATCGATTTTGAATTCATAAAATTCTTATAAGCAAAAGACAGCTCTTAATAAAAGCCTACTTTTTTGTGACTATGGTTATGGCCCATTAGTTTTAAATGTATTTGCATCTAGCCAGATGTATTTTTAAGTCAAATTTATTAAAAACTGCGAATATCGCACCTGAAATTTAAGAAAATTTTTTTTTTTACTTTTCCTTGCTGATATTTCAAATTTTTAACAGCTAAACTGTAACGAATATAATATAAATTTTTTGTATGCCTAATTATTTTGGGTTATTCTTATGGGTGTGGCCTTGTCATAATGCTATTAAAATTGAGACGCATTTCCAATTAAATAATTTTTCTGTTTCGTATCACTCACACACATTTTCATAATTGCCAATAATTCTCTTCAATTTTAACTCTTCTGGTGATTATTTATTTTCTCATAATTTTGCTAAATACTTTACTTTTTCATAGTTTGCTATGCCATTCAAGAACTTTTGTCGTTTAATGTTTTCTTTAAATTTTTTCCTCTTTTAAAAAATGCTTGCGAAAATTCTTTTAAAACTCTTTCTTCAATTCTTTGTCATACAAGCGAAATAACAAAAAAGAAGAGAAGAAAAAAAATAATCTTTCCTACTTCTTCTAATGTTAAATGTTTATTACAGTAAACTCGTTTTTTTTGTTTGTCTTACACAGAAAATAAATTCACTTTAAACTTCAGCCTGAATTTTACTAGACAACGAATTTGAATTTAAGGAATAAAGCACTGAAAGAAGACTGTTTAATAAATTTAGTGAAACAATTTGATTATAATTTTTTCATTTAAAATTTTCATAAATATTATGAATTAATGAATTATTTTCATTAAATTAATGAAATATTACATTCATAAATATTGCGTTCTTGAAAATTAAGCGTTAACAGAAACAGCGTTAAAAGAAGTGCTATTTACACTAAAATAAAGCGCCTATAAGACAATCATGCGTGGCATGTCAGCACGGTATGACGAGAGAGTGATAATATCAAAAATTTTTTAAATATCATCTTTGGCAGTGCCAAACAGCAATTTCTCAGTGTTACAGGAGCATGACGTCACTTCATCATACCGTGCTAACTAACCGCGCATGATCATCTAATAGCCGCTTAAGACACTTCGGACTTTGTTCAACATTCTTAATTCTTCTATAGCATTAATTTTCATGTCCAACATCAAGTTTTTTCTAGATTGCTTAGCAACATTGCTTTTTTTATTTAATGAATTTTATTTATTAAATCAAAATTTCTGAGGTCTAAATCAAGCCATATCAGTATTTCCAATGAAGAATTTATTGCAAAATTTCACATTTTAGAATTTCCCAAAATGATTTTTTTTAAATATAATCCTTAAAAGAACTGTAAATTAAGTTTTATCAATTTTCGTATGAAATCAAAAAAAAAAAACTTTTTAAAAAATTTTTTAAAATTAAATAGTTTTTTTAATTCAAAAAACTTCAGATACAAGCTTTAGTATTGTAAAAAAAATAAAAGACTTAAAACACAAACTTCAGATATCTCACTGAAAAACAAGACTTAAGACGCAAAATTTCAACAATTCAAATACTTAAAAGACTTAAGGCACGAACTTCAATATTGGTAAAGAGTAAAAGATTTAAGACACAAACTTCAAATATCACATAGTAGAAAAAGACTTAAGACACAAACTTATAACCACTACAGGTTTTAAGAAGTTAAAATAATTTGTTTTTCAAAAATTAAAGACAAAATCAATAGGATATATGAACCAAATTCTCTTAGTGTAATAACTTGGCTTAAATCCCAGTTTTTAGTTAATTAAAAATGGTGGATTCGAGTTCTAAAGGGTTATTTCACTACTAAATAAAACCGCTAAATATAAATGTGTTTAGAAAATTTCTCGAATACATTTAGTCGTAAAACAAAATTCATATGGCGAAGCAAAGTTTTATTTTGTTATTCTAAGCGTATTTTTCGTATTCATCTTAAACTTTTTAAAAATGCATTCATTGATTAATCATGTCTATTGTTATTACCAGCAAATTTTGTAACAAAAATTTATTTCTCACAACCAAAGCTATTTTCTGTGTGTAGGAATCTTTGTATGTGTCCATGCAATTTCTCTTGCTTTATGAGCATGAAGGGTATATCAGATTTGGCACGACCAACCAACACGCTTAAACTCTTGTTTTATTTTATTTTAAATTTTCTTTAATACTTTTCTTTGGCTTCCTTTTAAAATTAATTATTTTCTTTATCAGTGACATCATTATATTTTCCTTTTTATTTTGTTGCTGCTTTTTTTGCTTGTTGCTTATGATGAGTTTTAATGAAATGTAAAGGATTAATTTTGCAAAAAAACTCGGGTGACAGTTTTAATTAATATATCACTGGTTTAGTTGTGTAATTTATTACTTTATGTTTAACAACAATTTATTTTAAGTTTTTTGTTAGAAAAGTCTTATTAAATGTTAAATGTAGAAAATTTTTATGCAAAAAAAAAAGTATAATAATAAAAGCAGACCGCTAATTTTTCACCCTGATTTTGAATTCCATTTTAGTCTTTTTTGGGGTTCTTAGTCACGCTTTATCTAATCTTTGTTCCCTGCTTTGATTTTTTTGATACGCACGCATGCATAATTTGATATTTGACTTAAGTTGCAGACAAGGTAATTCATTCCCAGTTATGTTTATAAAAAAGGCGACAAATCGTCTTTTCATTCCCTAGGTTTTATTTAGAGACTGACCCTCTTATCCAAAAAAAAGTTGACGTAGACTTTAAAGTAAAATTTATGAAAGAAATATATGAAAAATTTCCTTAACGTTGACTTTAAAGTCTACGTTAATATTTTTGGATAAGAGGGTAGATGTTTTTGATTGGTCTCGCAGCAATTATTAAAGAAATCCGTTTACAAACAGAATTTTAATCGTGAGAAAACCCACCCATATAATTACAGTCATTCACTACTTTTTTAAAGTGTTAAAGAAAACATTTCAAAGAATAATGTCAGGCTTAAATTAAGTACGGGTACACATTTCTTTGAGCAGTAGTGCGTGAAAATCGTTTAAAAGTTGGCGTGGCTCCACCAAAAGTATATGGCGATCTTTCTTGAAGTAAAGAGACGATCCTTTATAAAACAAAACTGTGTATAGCCAACAAACAAACAGAAAATGAATTTCATTTAAATAGATTATCCCATCAACTAACTGTATGTTGTGCCAAAACTCTGTTCAGATTATAAACCAAGATTTCATGAAAGGCGAATTTTGTAGTCATAAAAGCGAAGTAACCTAAACAGGCTTTTGTGCACCTCTACTGTTAATTTCGCTGGCATGCACAATATGGCTTATAACCATTAATTTCAATAAATAAAAAGTAAGACTTGACGAGCTTTTCTTCCTCTATAAAGTTTTTCTTCTCGAGATTTTATAAAAGACTTTGATATGAAAAATTGTCAGCTGATTTTTTTTACAGCACAAATCCTTGAAACTTGTTCTCGTGCCTACAGAAAACTCTGAAAATATAGGCAGGAATCTAACCTAAAATCTCCAAGTTAAAAGGGCATACACAACTTCATTTCATTAATAACACAGGCCTACACTGATTTTTTGCCGTTAAAACTAAAACTGTCTACTATACTTCAAACCTCGATTCAAGCTGCATAACTACTTTTTTAATTCTTCAGGCACTTCTGCAGATATAACGTATTTCAAAGGTTAATTTATTCCCGATACTTACGTAATTCGAATTGTTCATTAGACCTCAGCCACCATGAAAAAAAAATTCCTTTTTAAGCCTGTAAAATAAGTCATGCTCAAACATTAAACCTGATTCCAAATGACTTGGTTACAGATTGATGTACAATTTTAATTTCATATCATTGAGAAACCTGCCTGTTTGTTAAGTCAGTGATTTATAATTAACATTTTGTGGTAGGAAAAAGTTTTGGTAAAAGAGAAAGAGAGAGAGCGACAAGTAGAGAAAACAAAACATTTCCTTTTATTCTAAACAATTCAAAGTGCCACACAATAATAACATTGTGGTTATATTTTTTGCCTCTAAATGTTTGTGTGTATTTGTATGTGCATGTGTAAGTGTGTGTGTATTATGTTTTTCTTTTTTTTTTCCACTGCCATCGTTATTATGCAAAATCGTTTACAATTGAAAACCACAAATGTCACTATAGAAACAACAGCTGCAGCAAAAAAACAAGAACAATAATCTGTAGTGACAATTTATAACTCATACTAATACAGCACCACATTTGAGAAACAATTGCATCAAAACCCACACAAAAACACGCAAATATAAAAATATATATGTAAATGCAAGTGAAGTATGATTTTTTTCTTTGTTATTGATTGGCATTACTCACGAGCAGTCGCTCATTTCAGTTGAGCTTTTAAGTAGAGGAAATTGAGTTTTTAAAATTTTTGTAAAACAAAAATTTATATTAATTAGAAAAATTGAAAAATAAAAACATGAGTTGGCTAAAATCAATTCAAATTCAAATTGAATGCAGGCGCTTGGACTTCAATCTCGGCGAAACGGAATTTGCTTTGCCATGATCAGGACCACACATAGCAATTTTAGTTGGGTAATTCTTGATTTTGTAGAAGAGAGAGGAAAGAAGAATGAAAGGGGTAAAAACTTGCTCATACTTGGCAATTTCTCTTTGTTCTCTCTTCGTAAAAAAAAGACGGGTAGCTTAGACTAGAACCACACACAGAAAGCTTAGTTGGGCAATTCTTTCTCAATTCTCTTTTGAAATTGCCGCTGTGTCTACATACAGCAATTTTGTTTCGGCAATTTTAGCATTCTTATTCAGTCATTCATTGAGCCTCAAGCTACCTGTCTTCTTTTTTTACATCTTTATAAAAGATACGAAGGAAGAACGAAAAGGAATTGCCGAGTACGAGCAAGTTTGTACCCCTTTCCATTCCTTTTTCCTCTCTCTCCTGCAAAATCAAGAATCGCCCAACTAAACTTGATCTGTGTGGTCCTGGTCCATGAATTAGGAAGAACTTGAATTCAATAAAGTTGAATTTGAATTGGCCTTGTCTTCAATATTAGGAACGTATGTAAATTGTTGAAAGTTTTAAAAAACTTGAACTGAATCTCTTTCTGATCGATAAAAATGTGCAGTTTTACTTAGTAGGAGACGTTTCTTTCTAGAGGTTCTAAGCTTTATAATGTAAATTATAGAGCGGTAGCAAAATGTATATTTTGAATTGTTTAAATTGATTTTCATATACTAAATTAATTTAATTTTGAAGCCCCATTGTCTGTGCAGGCATATGTAACTGCTGGCACATGCAAATATTTGTTTTCATACATTTTTCATAAATTCTGGATGATAGAAGTCTAACAGATAAATTTTAATTTAAATTAAAAAAAAATATTTGAATTTTCTACAATTTTCGGCATTTCATTTCTCAATAGCAATAAAATGCATTACGTTTATTAAGGGGACTCCTGACGCTGCTTGCTAAAGAATAAAATAAACTTCGTTTTGTTCAAGACAAAATGTACTTTTTGCATAATTTTCTTACAGCAAACATCGCTGCTTAAGTTCGATCTAATGTAAATAAACCGGAAACAACAAACAAGTTGACAGATTTTTTTTTGGGGTCTTGTCAGCTTTTAGCATTGATTTCGGAGTTAAGAAAAAAAAATTTACATATTAGCAAAATGTAAATTTTGCACTAACAGCGTAGTGAATACCCCTATTATTTACTGCAAAATTGAAACAAATGAAGCATTTATAGTTTAAAATGAAAATGAAAGGGATTTTAAAATAATCAATTTTGAGAAAAAGTATGCCCGAGTAAGAGTTGTGCATCACAGTGTTTGTGGCAATGTTTTGTATAAGCGACTGCGTTTGTACGTAAGCCTGTGTGAGTGGAGGTGTATGCTTATATGCTTGGATGTGTGTGGTAAAAAATTTAAAGGAATTCATAGAATTTTCAATGGATCATAATTTACATTTTTGTTTAAGGCTTTATTTAATATTTGCATTTAAAAAATAATCAAATTACTTTGCAATTGAAATTTACACAATAACAACAAGAATAACAACAAATAAAAACATTTCTACCAACAGTAATTAAATTACCATAAATAGTTTATTGAAACTGTTAACATTTTAACTTTTTTTTTTTAAAGTGAGTTTTTTGTGTTCCAACAGATATTTAAAATGCAGGCTACAAATAAAGTGTGATATTACATGAATTAATGGGGACTTTAAGGATTAAAAGTTTTACTTTAAAAATAGTTTCTTGGTCGGTTGAAAAGGATATTATTTGTAAATTAAATTTTGATACCCTTCACTGTAAGTAAAAAGGTTATAAGTTTGTTATTATGTTTGTAGTTTCTAGACCGTAAATGGGGAACTCTATAAAGTAGATATATTGTGAGTCCGTCTGTTCGTCAGTGTAGTCATTAAAATTAACTTTCTGCAATTAAGTCAGAAAATATAATCAGAACGATTTTTTCTGAAATGGGCAAAACAAATCAACCGGCATTTTAGTGTTAATTAATTTTTGCTTTGTTTTATAGAAATTATTAAGCTATACATGTGAGTAATGTTTATGCACACAAACATAAAAACAGGCAGTCAGTCTTATACAAACGTAAGTATATGTGTGTGTCTTTTATATGCCTAGATTGTAATAGGATATAAAATATGTTTGTTTGAAAAGATGTTTTTAAAATTAAATTAATTTATTTTTATTTTACATTTCTAATGAATATCTTTCTTAGAATTTCTTTTTTTTTATTAATTGAAAAAGTGAGTGCCTGCAGACATTTTATTTAATTGCTTTTAAAAAAAGTTAGTTTTAGTGTCTTGAACTGAAAATATTTTTTTATATTTATTTTAGGATTAATAAAAAAAATTAATATTCAAAGAAAATTATTTTTATCAATAATATTTGTCACTTCTTTTTTTAATATAACTTGTTATTTATAAGTTTATTTGACCTTTTTTTAATTGAAACTCCTTGAATATTTCCGTAAAAATATTAAAAAATGGTCTGATGATTTTTGAGATATTTATTAATTTATTAAAAATATAAATTATATATGACAAATAGAATTCAATTTATATAAATTTTAGTTGAACTTGTCTTGTTCAAAGATAAAGGAAGAATAGAAACAAATTTTTGTGGTACATTAAATCTTAATACTCTCTATTTATTTTTTAATTATCTCCCCGATTATGGTTCACAACACAAAAGTGTTGTGTTGTCTCGCTTACAACACAACATTAATTAACATGCGATTATGCTTCACAACATGTAGCTGTTGTGTACATCACACAGGTGTATATTAATGTTAGTAGATTTTTTCTTAAAAATACAAACTTGCATGCAAAAAACTGGGAAGTTGAAAGAAATCAACATTAAAAAAAAGAAAAACAAAGTGCACTAAAATAAATATATTTTGTTAGTTAAATAAAACAAAAAAAAAAAAAAAATGGAGATTAACGTGTTTCTATTTTTTTCGATAACGAGTACACGGAAAACAGGCATCGCACGAGTTCGTAAAAAAAAAATCAGAACAGTTCCAACCTATTAGCAAACATTTTCTGGAATTAAATTTTTTAAATTGTTGCACATTAACAAGGATGATTTCGCTGGTGAAACAGACTATTTTTTTAAGACCATCAATCCTGTGTTTTATTTTTTTTTTTGCTGATGGTGGTTTTAAGGAAGTAGAGGCAATGATATGATGCAGTTTCTCAGACAACTGTTGGTTGAATTTTAAATAAAATAATAAAAATCTTCAAAAAAATTCACTGAAATACATTCCTTACAATTTATTTAAAAATTGTTCTGAATTTTTTTTTTTAAACCGCCAAAAAAACTAATCACAACAAATTTTATCTGTTTTTACAACACATAAGACAACATGTTGTGAACGATAATCGCCGAAAATTAACATACACAACTGAAAAGACAACACAACAGATAAGTGTTGTAAACGGTAATCGCAAATCACAGCACACAACACCAAAATAGTTAAGTGTTGTGAACCATAATCGGGGCTTTTATTTTTCTGATAAAAAACCAAGTAAAAAAAGTCGGAATTTGTATACATAAATTTCCCTTAATGCATTAAACACATTAGAGACAACAGGCTACCGACTACAACCTGTCAAAAATAGAATACATGCATTTATATTCAAATAATTATTTTCAAGACAGCACGGCGACATGGCTACACAGCCATTGTTGTAGCCAACTTAATCTAATTTCTATTTTTGTCGGTGGCAATGAACAATTTAGTGCTGCCAGTATAAAAAATGAGCGTTTGAAAATATTTAATTTTATTTGACAATCAAAAGGTGGCAGAGAAATGAATCGAATTGCTTTTACATTCTTATATGTTATAAGTATATCTAAATATATACGCAAATGAATGTGTGTTTATGTTTTTTTGTGAGCTTGAATAAATAATTTTATTTCCAGACAAATTAAAAAAATTGAACGTGGCACCACTAAAATATGTCTTTCTCTAACCTACAGCTATGGATTTACATTCCTAAACAATTGCTGGTGCCGCTTCTAAAATAATTAAGTAGCTGGATACACTGCGTCATTTGTAGTCTTGTAGTCGGTATCTTGCTGTCTCGAATGTGTTTATAGCATAACAGTCATACTTCAATAAATTTTTATTAAATATAATTAATGTGCAACTATCTTGGTGCTTGAGGTCGTATTATAAGAAGAATGTGGAAAGTGAAAAATATGAATATTTGGCTAACACAGCGAAGGGTGTTTAGTTTATGGCTCTACTTATTGTACAATAAAGTGGATAATAGACGAGATATTTTTTACACTGTATTTGTCAACGTTTACATTGGGGGAAAAACAGATCCTGTATGCCTTCAAAAACATTATTTTATTTTATTAAAACACAAGTTCTTAAAAAATTAAGAAGCCAATCAATTTCATAAAATTTTCATATTTTTGAGTAGATCAGCTGTTACAAAAAAGAGAGTCTACGTCAGACGTATTTGTACATGTCGTTTATGACCAAAAATTATAAACCTTCTGTAAAATAACTAATTTTGACAGGCATAAAAAGAATTGTATTTTAATTTCAAAAAACACATGTAAAAAAATTTTAAAAATTTATTTAAAAAAATGGCAGATAAAGAAAGTTTTCACCAAGAAATGGTTACAAAAATAAAATAAAAACGATTTCAGAATATTTTTGGTCACTTCACTGATGATGCTGAGTTAACTTAATGACATGAAACATTGGGCATTGCGATGCTCAACGATAAAATCATGCATGCATGTGCTGCATCGCTAGACAAAAGCACGCCTTTCAAATCTTTTCATTTTAAATATCTTACACACACCTGACCGTATGAGAAATATTTATTTTTCTTCACATGGAAATCTTACACATACGCTATAGATACTTCCAAAGGGGACCTACTTGTTTAGTGTATGTATACGGTAGAGCATTCAAGTAGTGCATGAATACCGAGCATGTACTCGTATTTAGCGATATTAAAAATTTAAAAATATATGATGACTACAAGACATTGAAAAGACAAGAATTGAGAACTAAATAAAATAGTTAGTTCGTTATGCCCTCATAAAAAACTCTTACTTAATTTCTCTTTTTTTGTGCAAAGTCTTCTTAGCAGCCAAAAGGAGAAAAGAAAATCACATCCTTTCTCTAGTCTCATCTTATTAACTGCTCTACCTACAGCATATATGTAGGTAACGTTACTGAGTGAAATAAAACATAAACATACAAAAGAAAGTAAGTTAATATGTATTCTAGTATGAGAGATAAAAACATAAATAACAACTTTTGTTGAGTATTTGCATGAACATATAACGACAAAGACAGCAAGGGAATTTATGTCCTTTCCTCTTTTATATGCAACAAATGTGATTTTAAAACCTGTTGAAGTTTTTAAGTTGTTTTCTAAGGGGAACATAATTTTTGAGATGTTTCAGTATGTTAGTTAAATCAATTTAGCTCCAGTAAAATATTTTTTATATTAAATATCTTTCGAATCTCTTAGAATGGTAGAGAATCGTATTGGCTTTAATTTTAATTTTGGTTTTTTGCAGATAGTGCGAAAAAAATATTTTTCGCCAAAAAAAAAAACCATGAAAAAATGATAAAAAAATTTTCTTGCACTATCCACCAGAAAAAAATTTCTAATTAAGGCCAATACGGTTAGCTATCCAACGCAAAAGAAATCAAGTCGATATATTGAAAACTTAGGAAGTTATAACCAAATAGGTTACCAGTTCTACTAAAAAGTTAAAAAATTCTTAAAGCTTTCATAGAATCCAAGTCGGTTTTTCTAATTTTCAGTCTTGCAAACCAATATTGGTTTCATTTGGTGTCATGAAACCGATGTTTGAATCAGTTGTTCTATACATTAGTTTATTTGTATGAAATTGTTTATGTAAATGTTTGATAACAATTTTGATAAATCGTAGTGTTTTCGTTTAAATAAAAATAAAAACGTGTTTTTTATTGAAAATTTTTAATATAAAATATATAATTAGTGTCAGTGAAATAAGTAGGGAAATAAAATCACTTTTGGCGTTGTAGGATTTTTATTATTAGAAGAAGAACGCTCACTGAAAGGAATAAAGAATATATGAATAAAGAAGCTTTCTGTTTACATCTTTTTGCCGTGAACCTACGCTTTTTATTGACTCATCCAACTGTTGTTAAAGAGATCACACATTTGGCTTATCAAGTTTTGTAAATTCCTTGGCAATGTCAGCATATTTTAAGTGATATTTTTTTTGTTTTGGTAGGTAAAAAAAATTTTGAGTAAAAATTTATTTTTGTAGAATTAATATTAATTTACTTAAATTTTTATTAAATATCTAACTACATGTCAATTTTTAATGACAAAAGTCCGTTTTAGTCACTTGCTTTATTTGAAATTAAACAAACCAACAACTGTCACCTGATTGGTTTCAATCCAATACAAAACCGATAACATTGGTTTCTGTGACACCTAAAACCGACATTAATTTTAGTTCGAAAATGAAACCGACAACATTGGATTTCATGACACCAAAGTAATTTTTTTGTCGGTTTCAAATCCAATACCGACAACATTGGATTCTATGACAGCCCTGATAAATAAAATTCATTTTCTGTTTGTTGGCTATACAAATTTTTGTTTTTCAAACAGATTTTTCTGAAGCTTGACACATATAATCTGTATACACTAAGTAAGGTCGCTATATACATTTATACCAGCCGCGCCCATTTTTACGCCCACTTTTTAAAGATTATCACTCACATCTATTCATAAAGATGTGTGACCGTACTTAAATTACGCCTCAAATTAAGTTTTAAAATATTTATTTGGAGCCTCTGCTTGTTCTGGCAAAGACATGAGCCACTTTGCTAAGCAAAACTCGTACATAAGCTCCCTATACAGGATATAGATTCAAGTAATAGAGGAACGGGACGGGCGAGGTCGTGAAAAAACATCTAGTATATAATAAGGCTTGTTTGTCTTACCTCTTGACCTTTTAGTATCTAAGCCATCTAAGTATTTTTTATTTTCTATTTTGCTATCAACTTTACCTACTTTAATTTGGAATAATAATTCATGCCTGCGTAGTTAAACCGGTTAAGATGCTAAATTGTTACAAATTGAACAACATATTACTGATGTTTTCAAGTGTTTTAAGTTTCCCAAAACTAGATTAAGCCAAAATATTTTCTAAATGCCGGCTATTTTACTGCACGTTTGTATAGTGTATAAGGCTGTTTTTTTATTTCTGATTGACTAAATCAAAGTCAGTTTGATATTCGCTTCAATTTTTTAATGAATGAAACAATGAACTGTTATAGTGCATGTTGAACAACTTCAGTTATTGCGTGGTTTTGAAAAAGTTACCAACAAAAAATTTTAACCTGAAATTATAAAAAGAATTCTCTTTATTGTGACGCATTCAAGACGGTTATTGCAAGAATAGAGTTCTGAAAGTCAAATCATACAAAAAATTTAATTAATTTATTGTTTGGCATAGCAAACAATAAGATTGCGCAATATTTGCACATGTTGTCTTCTTCGCTACAACCTTCAAATGAAATCAGTTTTATAGATATTGAGTGTGACAATTTTCGTTTTTGACGTTTTACTTACTCTAGTATTATATTTGCCATGCACTTGAGTGTGTATGATCAGCATAAAACAATTTCAGCTTAAAAATATTAGTTATTCTAAATAAAAGCATTTAAAAAGTCACAAACTCTTTAAAAAAAAACATTTTATCTGAAAAAAACTGCATATTTTTTATGTTCAAATAAAGGAAATTAAAAAAAAAAATTAAATTAAAGAAATTGATTTAAGTCAATATTTGCAATTTCTTTGAAAAGTTTGAACTTAAAATTATAAATATTTGGCAATAACAGCGAAGGTATATAAGATGCGTTACTACAAAATTAAACCTTTTGTTTTTAGAATTTTTTACTAAAACTTTTGAGTAGGATGTTGAATGATTGATGGCTGGTTGTTGAAAATTCAATTCTAATATCGCAAAATACTTTTTTATTTTTTTGATGGGGTATAATGGAGTTACTACGGAATGAGTTAATCTTTGTCTACAAGATTTGGTAAATCAATATATTTATGTTTGTTGGAACAACTTTTGTCAGCAGCAGTAAATTCATATTCATGTTTATGGGTGTGTTAGTGAATTTACTTGTAAGCAGATGTCAACAAATAAATGCTCTCGATTTTAGCATATCGTGTCGACGCCATATTATTAGTTGTTAACAAATCTGCTACATATGCTGACAATAACGGTTTACATGCACACATAAATATAATCAAAAAGTGTGTGCAAACATGGATTCTAGCACATCAAAAATTTAGATATTTTTTCTTTTTAACAGGAATGGAAAATAAAATTTTTTTATTTCGATAAAAAAATTAAATTAACTTTAAAGCGTGTGGGAGTAGACATTCGATTAAAATGAAAAGTCATTCACTTAAAAATATTATGAACTTTTACTCTATTGGATGTCACAAAATGTGTTCCATCTAAAAAAAAAGTGTTTTTCTAAAAATGCAAATCAGAGTAGCCCCCTCTGAATTGCAAAGCGAAATATATATGATCCGAAATTGAACCATTGATACTCTTAATACGTATTTGCCGTATAATAACTGCTTCCGCATCGCAATATAGAAAAACCCTCTTGTTTCTTATCTGTCAGTCTGGGTCAAGAGAACTCAGTTTTTCAGGCCAAAATATATTCCGTAGAGCTCTGCCTAAAAGAGGAACTAGAAAGAGACACGAATAACAGTCACATCTATATTCACTCAGACAGTACAGCGGCATTACTAGCACTTTGAGATAAGATCAAAACTGGTCTGGGATTAGGTAATATATCGAAAAGACTAGTTTTTAAGAGCAGGGATCACCTGGTATGGATGCCAGGTCAAAGGAGATATAGAGGCAATGAGAAAGCAGACAAACTCGTAATAAAAAAAGGGAATCATTAAGTGGAATGTCTGGGAGCTCTATTAACCTCAGTTTTAGATAGTAGCTAGAAAGAGAACCGCAACAATACTGATTGGAAAAAAAGGGTTTCAAGGTTGCGAAAATATACATGTCATTTCGATCTTGAAGGAGAACGAATGAATTACTTGGCCTAGTCCAGTCAAGGGGATTGATGATTGGACATTGCAGAGTATTGAAACACTTGGCGAATATGAGCATCAGTCAAAATGACCTCTGCAGGTTATGTAACGAAGTTGAAGAGACCCAGAACTCATATTGTGTCATTGTAATGGTCTAATTTGCACCCGTTTTCGCTACTTATTTACCTACAACCGTCGGATATGACGGGCAAATCGCCCAAAGAAGTTTTTGAATTCTTAATGAATACTAGACTCTGGTAGGAGTTGTAATTTGAAAGCAGTATCACAATAGGTCTATTTCGGCCGCAGTGACTAAGTAACTTGTTCCCGCTCCTCATTCTAATTTTAACCATCCTGATTGCATGTTCATCGATGTATGAACAGTTTTAAAATCTCTAAAAAACGACAGACTTTTTTTAAAATAACCACCTTTATCCCACATGCAACTCTAAGGATTGAATCTGCTGCAGAGAGTTGTGCCCTTAAAAAACATTAATTTTTTTAAAATTTTTTTTTTCAATTCACTAATATTTTCTCCTTTCATTTTATCTTTTCTTTTCCAGTTACGTGTACATAAGTGAAAGCAAGAAAAGAGCAATAAATTTCATTAACAAGTGTAATGTCAACAGCCAAACGGCTGGTTTTATCATTACGAGGTCGCAAAAATTCTGAATGCAATACAGCGACTTCGTCTACACGTTTAGTATCGGCTGGTGCCTCACCAGGTCATGAATTGGATGAGATTGCTGTAGTTTCGGGTACAGGTGAATCAAGTCATCATTTTAATTATGGTGGCATCGGTGCTAGTATCAATAATGGACTTCGTTATTCAACAGGTAAGTTCCCAGAAAATCAATTTGCCTAAAAATGCATTAAACATAATTCCTGCCAACAAGCACTCTTAAATACCTAAAGCCATTTGTAGTACAAAAAATTTTTAAGGATTTAAAAACTGCAAACCTTACCCTGTAGTTGATTGTAGTTGTCCTTGTTTGTAGTAGAAAATTAAAAAAAAATATTCCCTGTGTTTCCTTTCGTTTTGTATCCCCTGCTTATAAAGCCCATAATATGATCCTCAAAAAACAAAAAAAAAGACAAAAATTTTACCTTAAATTTCAAATTCATTATGTTTTTATAACTGCACACGATAACGCCTTAGACTTGTTTGAGAAACACATTTAAAATTTTATGTCAAGTCGTAAGTTAATGGTCATTTGCTTGTGTTAATTATAAAATCATTGTTTATCTTTATCTTATGATGCTTTAGATTTCCTTCTCTGTTTCCTATTCCCTGTTTACATTACACGCCATACGAATGAGTGTATGGGAGAATGTATGACTGAGTGTATGTCTGGGAGAGTGTGTATGTTCTGTATGCTAAATCATTCTCCTTTAGATGCTTCGTATGACTTTTCCTTTTGTATGCTGGTTTCAAATGTGTCAGTGTATGTACAGGGTGGGCTAAAAGAAACCAAGGGATGTAAAAGTTTAATAACTTTTTTGTTTATTAACTTTTTTTTATTTTTTCTTTCAGATTATATAATATACAAAATGGAAATTTTTTTACACTAAGTATGAAAAATGATGTCTCTTAAATGACCACCGTTTTCAGCTTCGCACTGATGGGCTCTTTTTAGAGCATTTTCCATAACATCTTTCAAAACTTGTGGCTGTACCGTTCGAATTTCTGCAACAATGTTTGCCTTGTTCACATACACTCGCTCCTTCAAAAAACCCCAAAGAAAATATTCGGGTGCTGTCAAATCTGGCGATCAAATCAAATCAGGCCAAATAATTTCCGAATTTCGAGAAATTATTCGCTCTCTAAAAATTTGACTTAAAAGTGCCATTGTGTCTCGGGCAGTATGGGCAGTCCGTCCTGCTGAAACCACATACCAGGTCTGTTTTCAAGAGCAGGACGTAAAAAAATTTCTATCATAAAACGATACCGCTCTCTATTTACGGTTACAGCACTTCCATCTTCATTCTCGAAGAAGTAGGGCCCAATGACATTTTCAGATGTGATCCCACACCATACTGTACACCTGATGGGGTGCAATTGGCGTTGATGAATGGTTCTTGGATTTTGAGAACCCCAGAACCTACAGTTCTGCTTGTTAACAAAGCCATTCAAATGAAAATGAGCTTCATCACTCATAATCAAATTTTCAATAAAGTTGATTTCATTTCTGGCCAACTCTTGAAATTTAACTGCAAAATTTAGACGTTGCCGATGATCTGCGGGTTTTAATTCTTGGACCAATTGCGCCTTATATGGGTATAACTGTAAATCTTTTTTTAAAATGCGCCGTAGTGACGTACGAGACATTTCTAGCTGAGCAGAACGCCTTCTGCCAGATGTTTCTGGTGCTTCTTTAACACTTTGCTGTACTCGTTCAATATTTTCCGCAGTGCGACTTAAACGTGGTCTACCGATTCGAGGCAAATCTCTTACGCTGCCATGTTGGTGATGACGATTAAGTACCCAACGAATCATCGCTTCAGAGGGCGAAATTCTGACGTTAAAATGTCGACAATATGCTCTTTGCGTTAAAATAATTGATCTCTGGTTTAAATAATAAAATTCTATTGTTCTGGTTCTCTGTTCAGTTGTGAACCTCTCCATTATAAATTCTCCAAGTGTTGTCTATATAATCTGAAAGAAAAAATAAAAAAAAATTAATAAACAAAAAAGTTATTAAACTTTTACACCCCTTGGTTTCTTTTGGCCTACCCTGTAGTTGACAGCAAAAACATGTGACAAAAACATACAATATTAAAAGGATTTTTTTTTAGCAACAGTAACCACAAAAACTTTGATCTCAGTAACAGACAACCTAAATTGTTTACCCTCAATGCATTTCATGCTAAAGGCAGTTACGAAAAGTGGGTGATCTTATTAAGCTTAAATTTTATTTTACATTTTAAATCATAATTTCATAAATTCAGTAAATAGTCCCTCGTCTAACTAAAGAAGAAAACTCAAGAACTGAACTGTCATCCGTTGACATTTATGTTTATTAAGTGGAAACTTTAATTGAATTAAATATTTTAACTGAATTAATTACTTGCACGCAAACAAAAAATATTATTGAGGCAATCATAATCTAGGAGAACATAATAACTCATAATCATATCCACACTAAAGTCGACTTTAAATTTATAAAATTCTTTTAAACAAAAGTCAGTTCTTAATAAAAACTTACTTTTTTGTGACTACGATTGTGCCCAAATATTTCTAAATCAAAAAAATTAAAAATATTTCTCAAATCAAGTTCAAATCCCGGTCAAGTCTGCAATTTTTTTTTAATTTTTATAAAACAAAATATACCCATTTTTTTATAAATTTTTTAAAGACATTTTTATATAACTATTCTATTGATTTTTTCATTTTAATTAATTTATATTTATTTAGTTCATTACAGCCCAAGATTTATTCAACCCTATTATAAATAAAAATCCGCCAGTAGTTTTTTAACTTTTCCCTTTCCTCTTATTATTAATAAAATTTTTGCCGTTTTTAAAATAAAAAGTTTTTTGTCTTTCCAAAAACCAAAATTTTCTTTGAAAAAAAAAATAACACTGAACCAAAAGTGGTAGGTAAATAATGAAAAATGGTAGGTCACGATGAAGACACGTAGGTTATTATACAACTAACAAAAATTTATCTTCTTTTTACACACATTTTTTATTAAAATAGTTTTATAGTAGTCTTGGGTAGTACTGAACGAATTATTCATATTCTACTATTCACTTATTTGAACTGAACGAACTAATCCGTGTTTTGAATTCCTATAGTTCATTTGCTTGCTGATCATTTTAAATGAACGACCTTTAAGTGAACGAAAGAACTAAACTTAAACGAAAACAATGACGAAGAAACGAAAGTTGCAAATTATTTTCTTTTACAAAAAAGGTATTTAAAACAAATAAACTGAGGAAGAGAAAATGTATTATACGTGCTAAAAAGCTTAATTTTAAGATTTTTAAATTAAACCTTAATATTTTTTTTAGCCATAGTGACTAAAGTACTTTGTGAATTACATTATAAAAAAGAAATCGAAAACTAAATTTAAAATCTTTTAGAATTTTTTGAAGAATTTTATTCCTTTTGACTAAGGCAACTTAATTAGTTGTAATACATTTTTTCACATTTACAAAAAATATGCCAAATAACATCTTATTTTTAAATAAATTTGAATAATTTTTTCTGTTGTTTTGAATAAGTGTTTTTGCGATGATTTATTACCATTTCAACTAAAATTTTGTACAACTGACAAAATTGTCGCTTATTTTAAAGAACATATATTTTTTACGAAAAACCCCTGTAAATTTAAATAAAATATTGTTTTACTGAATAATTTTTGTGCAGTTTAAAATACCATAAAAACCCAGTAATTTAAACTTATTAAACAATTTTTATTCAATATTACCTACGAGATATGGTTCAGTGAAATAACTGAAGAATATTCATGATTCGGCTGATTGTAAACTTGGAATACCTGCTGTTGTAGTATGATTTGATGGTACACACATTAATGTTGCAGCCCAGAAGGAAAATACTCAACAGAAGTTTTTATTTATGTTTTTATCTCTCATACTAGAATACATATTAACTTACTTTCTTTTGTATGTTTATGTTTTATTTCACTCAGTAACGTTACCTACATATATGCTGTAGGTAGAGCAGTTAATAAGATGAGACTAGAGAAAGGATGTGATTTTCTTTTCTCCTTTTGCCTGCTAAGAAGACTTTGCACAAAAAAAGAGAAATTAAGTAAGAGTTTTTTATGAGGGCATAACGAACTAACTATTTTATTTAGTTCTCAATTCTTGTCTTTTCAATGTCTTGTAGTCATCATATATTTTTAAATTTTTAATATCGCTAAATACGAGTACATGCTCGGTATTCATGCACTACTTGAATGCTCTACCGTATACATACACTAAACAAGTAGGTCCCCTTTGGAAGTATCTATAGCGTATGTGTAAGATTTCCATGTGAAGAAAAATAAATATTTCTCATACGGTCAGGTGTGTGTAAGATATTTAAAATGAAAAGATTTGAAAGGCGTGCCTTTGTCTAGCGATCCAGCACATGCATACATGATTTTATAGTTGGGCACCGCAATGCCCAATGTTTCAGCAAATATGAAGTGAACAAATATTGGGGAAAATGAACAAATTTCCTGGGAATAAATTATTTACAATAAACAAAAATTTCTTGAAGTCAATCTCAATTGAATTATTTAAAAGTTTATTTTTCATGGGAGTTGTTAATGATTGTAAATATGTGAAATGGGAAAAAATTATTCATAATAGGGGTGTATAAAATACTGTGTAAAAACGCCTTCAAAGTTGAAAAATAAAAAAAAAAAATTAAAAACATAATGAGTTTGGTTGAGAAATACACACAGATTTCTTATCATTCGAACGGTCTCAATGTTTTCTTTCTAAATCCACTGAGAAATTTTAAATCGGTTGATATTCAACTAAGTTGCTGGTTTATAAGTGCATGAAAGTACGTAAAACTGGCTTGGAATGTTTGGTCAATTTCAAAAACAGCACCTAGCAGAAAAATAATATCACTTCTAAGGTATTCCATGTGTTCTTTATTAATTTTGTTGAACAATTAATAGTGTTATAAAACACAAACACTTAAAGATTAAAAAAAAAAATAAAGAGGCCTTTTTTTGCTATAAAATTTTTATATGCTTTTATGTTTTCTTGTACTATTAAAAATATAAAATCACACCGAAGAACACGAAAGCAATGTGGTTTACAGAAAACCACATGTGATTTGAAATCACGTGATCTTCAAAACAGACAAACAGGCATGTACTGAAAGTCACATTTTCTCAAGGTGTTCTGCACACAAAATCATTTGACATCTAGTATTTTAAAACCGGTCAGCTAACTGCCCTACAATATCAAATTACTTGTAGCATTTTAGCCATTTTGTTTTGAGTTCTTAACAAAATGATTAATTACACTTAATTTTAATTGTTTTTTTTTTATTAAGTATCCACTACTTTTTGACAAATATTTTTATAGTCTAACATGGCTTGTATTACATGAAATTAATTCAAATAACGAAAGCAGATTGTATTTTAATAAAAAATTAAAACAATCTTAGCGAATATTTCTTCAAAATGTATAAACTTGTTGGTAGATGACATAGTGGTTATGCTTATTTCGACAAATATTTGTTTAATGTGACCGTAACTTTAGTTTTTTTTCCAAAAATTTATTATTTTTCACAACGGAACCTTAAAATTTATTAATTTAAAAATAATTGTGTGAACAATTTATTTTGTTTTGAATTTCAGTTTTTGTTCTTCCTTTTCTGAGCAAATTTTCTTGTAAACAAATCTTTAAACTCGTGAATAATAAAAATCTCTATTCAAAAACTAAAAATCTTGTGATTTCCAGA
The DNA here is from genome assembly GCA_947397855.1 of Thelaira solivaga. Lineage (NCBI taxonomy): Eukaryota > Metazoa > Arthropoda > Insecta > Diptera > Tachinidae > Thelaira > Thelaira solivaga. Next base: position 28,336,213 of record OX377614.1, read on the forward strand.
ACACTAAAAAATCACTTATGTGATTCTAAAATCATCATGATTTTAGAACTTGTCTGAAAATTTTACTTTTATTTATAAGGACTTGAAAAAATTTGCACTTGGGTTTTTGTTGAGCTCACATGACGTGCAGTAATAAGTGGCACCGTGTCATTTTTTCACATAAAAAAACTTAATTTAGAAAGCCTCTGATGGCTTCAAAAACTATTTTTATTGCATAGTTTGCAAAGCTATGATGTGGTACCTGCAAGCTGAAATTTTTGTCCAGCACCATGAATGCTGGATGTAGCAGTTCCTCACTTGTAGAGTTTCCTCACTTGCAGAACATTTTTGAAAGCTTGCTGTGAACATTCCAACAAAACATTCATACTGCCTGGTAAAGACATCATAATGTTAATATGTTCGATTTCCCTCTAACTCGCCGACCATGAGAATTTTTGACAGATGAAAAACACTTGCCGTGCCAATTTAGGTATGACTGTAAGAGTGTGTGTGTTGTCTTTTATAGTAATAAAAAAGAAAATTAATACTTATTATACATTTATTTATTTTTTTCTTTCATAACTAATTGCCAAATTGTCCATGCAACACAGAAATTACATTACAAAGGGCTCTAATGAACATAATAAAACAAGAGAGCCGTGAACACGAAAATGTTAAAAGTACCTACTAATTAATAAAAGAAAAACAACAACATCAATATTAATATATTCTGCAAAAATATTTGTATTTATGAATATGAATGTAGGCAAATTAAGGAGAATTTTTACAGCAAAATAAAATATTTACACAGCGAAATATAGTAAAGCAGGCAGCCAGGTAGAGTTTGTAAAATAAACCAACAGTAAAACTTAAAATTACATATCTGCTAAATGAGTTTGTTATTAATTTAGAATTTATAATTTTAAAGAAAAATTTAAAGGAAAAAAGATCTTCAAAAGGGTATTAAATACTTTTACCTCTCAAAAGAGCTCAAATCTTTTAAAATATTTCGAAAGCTAATACGGGAATTTTTGTCTTGCCTTAAAATTTTTATATATTCGATCTTCTTATGTAGGCCATACACGCTACGGTCTACCCCAGGGGTAATCTGTGCAGGTATGCCTGCGCAGGTGTCACTCGAAAGAATCTATTTTCAATCTTGCGCCGGTCGCCTGCGCAGGTTCAAAAAACTGCATAGGTCTATTCCCACACACATTCCGGTCCACCTGTGCAGCCATACTTGCCTTTACGGTAGACCGTAGCGTGTATGGCCACCTTTACACTAAGAAATCGTACTCATAGAGGAAAGAACCGTGCGAGACCGGGTAATAACAGGTAGTAGGTAAATAAGCCAGACCCCGACTATCCAAGATTATACATACGAGTATAAATCTTCCTCTTGAATCACTCTATCTTTAAAAAAAAATGCATCAAAATGCGTTGTGTAGTTTTAAAGATCTAAGCATACATACAGACATAGAGACAGACGGGAAGCGACTTTGCTTTATACTATGTAGTGATGTAGTTGAACTTGTTGTTCAATATTTTAGCCGTCGTTCTTTACACTTTGTTCTTTTTTTTAATGAAACTAATGAATGTATAAAATATTACATTTGTTTAATCAAGCGTTTTCATTGGTTGAAAAATAATAATTTTTTTTAGAATTAATGGACAAAATTCTTTCCGTCGGTACGTTATTATCAAGGGCACCGCGACCTTTAAGATCTATTGCGTTGGTACGTTAATACAAATTGAAAAATGAGAAGTCGCAATTTTTATTAGAAGGAAGTAAAGTAGTTTTTGTCTTTTTGTGTGAAAATTTTGAAAAATGTTAGATATCGCGCAATGCAATTTATTTTTGAGCTTTTTTTTAAGTACTGTAGCGTGTTTTCTTTCTTTTTTAATTAGGCCATTTATATTGGGAAGCCTAGGTTTAGGACTAATAAATTAGTTCTACCTGATTTTTTATTTAGTCTTTGCAGGCAGGCCATTTTGTAATATTTGTTAAACCTATCAGATCGTTTGCTTTTAAAAGAAACAATAGAAATGGCCTTTTTAAAATTCTATTTGCTACTCCCTTGGCAACACTGAGATGTCTGCTTTAATACTGAAATTAATTTAGGTGCTCATAATAATAAAACAGATGGCAAAAGGTAATTTTATACTTCATAATCTGCTTAATGTTTAATATGACATATAAAGTGCTACACGTACGAGTGTGTAGGTTTAACAAAACAAAAACTAAGAAAAAAATCTCAAAGAGACTAATAATAAATAAAGCAACATGTGTATTACTTAAACAGACTCTTGAGATCAACTAGTAAGAAAAAAAAAATAATTCTAAGCAAGTAAAAAGGCGGCAAGACTAATTTTAATAACACCCTTAATCACACTTTACATATCTGACGAGTGTATTTATTAACTAAAAATTAAATAAAATAATTTTTTTTGTTTTCTGTAAAATGTGTGCAATAAGTCTAAATAGCTTTATGTGGCTAGTTTTTATTAAACTATAGGGATACTCACGAGAGTATTTGCAAGCGATGCAAATGAATGCAAAATGCTTTGATTTAGTCAAGTGGTCGGCAAACTTGTTAGCCTAAGAGCCAAATATGAGCATTATAAAAATTAGAAAAAAATTTTGAGCCAAATCTGCTTCTTTAGTAAGAATTTATTACACTAAATAAAACTAAATTTCATGATTAATAAATATTTATTAATGCGAACAATGTACTTGCATCTCCTTGGAAAGTTGGAGTTAGTCAGGTTTGTATGTTGTTATTTATAATTTTGAGGCATGATTTGAACTTCTCCGTTTAATGCTTGAAAAAGATTTTTTGCAAACGCGAGCTTTTTCAACTGATCGTAAGATTTAGGAATGCAATTCCAAGGGTGGAAAATGATCATGTTGTTTTTCAAGTCAATCAAAGCAGACCACTTGTTTCTAATTCAACATAAAGACGTTCGAATTTAGAGCGGATATATGGCGCTCTACTAATGTCAATTTCAAAAGAAGGAAATTTCAACTCGGTTTTCGTAGCACTAAGAGGATTTTAGACAAATGCTAAAATTGCTCTGCTGTTTTCAAATTAATGAAACTTGCTGAGAAATGCTTTCCTCATATTTAAAATTATTGTTTTAAAATGGTGTTTATCAATTTTTGGCGATGCTTCAGCAGTTTCAAAATCCTAAACAAAAATAGATAATTTGTTTTCGAAAATTAAGTTTCCTTTTCCTTGTAGTTTAAGATTAAGCTGATTTAGATGAGGTGTCTACCACTGATCGTCTGTTAATTCTGGTTAATTCTCAAGTAAAAATGCTTTAACTTCCGGAAAAACTGACACGAAATGTTTTAAAATGTTCCCTTTTGATAACCAACGTACATTGTACCCACTCTCCATTTCAAATAAAAATTCTTTGAATTGACGATGATTAAGAGCTCTAGCTAAAATTGAGTTGATTCCATAACTTTAAAAATTTCATCTGGAAATGTTTGTGCAGAAAACGCTTCTTGGTGAATGATACAATGATAAACAAGTATGTCGTGATTTAATTTTTTCTTTCAAAATAGCCTTTTCTTACGCCGGTCATATTTTTGGCCCCCTCTATGAAAATCGATATGAATTTTAATTTACCAAAATAAGTTATAATTTTTTTCTTAACAATTTTTTTTTAAATGAAAATATTACTGCACCTGCCGTGAATATTTGTGCCATACGCATACTTAAGCACCCAAAGAGCCATATGCGGCACTGATTTATTCAATACAGCAACCAAACGAACAGATTTGCACTTTGCTTCATATGCACTGAAAATATCTTGAGTAAACATCGATGTCAATATAGATAAATCGAAAGCAACAATTGATAGATAAATTTAGTTAAAGTTGCCACAATATTTCCGGTTGTGTAATCTGGTAGCATTGCATGCAAGAAATAAAGAAATTATAAAAAGACAGCATTTTTGCAAAATATAAATTTTGCCCTAAAAACGACGTCAATACATACCCCTTGTGTTACCTATTTGGGAATTTTATAGCAGAAACTCAGGATGTATAACTAACTGCTGCTGCTCTTTTTCTGTTGTTTAATTTGCAGCTATAATTTATTTACACAAAATACACAAGCCCAAAAGGACATTTTATAAATCAAATGCAAGTATGTGTATTAAAGACAACAACAGCAACAACAACATTAAATTAAATGTAGACTTGTGGTCATATGGCAGGCCTGGCAATAAACATTGACCAAATAGTCAAAAGAAATAAACATTTTTTTTTCTAAAATTAGAATAAAAAAAAATTTGTTTGTTATAAATCAGTTTCTACTTTTAATATTAATAATATGAAGTCATTTTAAAACTCATGACTTCTCTATTAAAAATTAAAGAAAGATCATAAATATTTAATTGAAACCTGCCGAAAAGGTATAGTGAAAAATGACAATCACGCTAATGATAAGCAAAAGGGAAGAAATAACGCATTAAAGTTAAACAAAAAGGGTTACCGAAAGAGCTGAATTAGCTTTAAACTGACCATCTAGAGCAGTGGCTTTTAAGCTGTGGGTCGTGTAATAAAGTAAAGTTTTAAATTTCTATTTTACAAAAATCTCTTTAATGCAAGTTTTTTGTTGCGATATTACTTTATTAAGAATCCCTGTAAACGGCGATAATATCGTAACAGTTAATTTTGTTTACGTAAAATGTGCAAAGAAATGTCAAGCAATATCAGTACGTAAATCAGGTCTTCTGCCATTGGTTAAAAATAAATCATCTAGACTTATATGGAATTTAATAACATATTTCAAATTGTTACAATATATCAAAAAACTATATCAAAAACAGTCCTTTGAAAGCGAGATTATTTGGAAAGCTGTGTGAAGATATGGGAACTTAATATACATCACTCTTATACTATTGTGAAGTACGTTGGCTATCTCGTTCAAAATTTATTCTAAGAGTGTTCGAACTTATGCATGAAACACATTCGAGACAGCAGGCTACCGACTACAACCTGTCAAAAATAGAATACATGCGTTTATATTGAAATAATTATTTTCAAAACAGCACGGCTATATGGCTACACAGCCATTGTTGTAGCTGTCGCCTACTTAGGCTAATTTCTATTTTAGTGCGGCCAGTATAATAAAAAATGAGCGTTTGAAAATATTTAATTTTATTTGACAATCAAAAGGTGGCAGAGAAATGAATCGAATTGCTTTTACATTCTTATATGTTATAAGTATATCTAAATATATACGAAAATAAATGTGGGTTTATGTGTTTTTGTGAGCTTGAATAAATAATTTTATTTTCACACAAATTAAAAAAATTTAATGTGGCACCACTGAAATATGTCTTTCAATAACCAACAGCTATAGATTTACATTCCTAAGCAATTGATGGTGCCGCTTCTAAAATAATTAAGTAGCTGGATACACTGCGACATTTGTAGCCAACGTCATTTGTAGTCGTGTAGTCGGTATCCTGCTGTCTCGAATGCGTTTAATGCATTAAAGACGATAACGTTAAACTTGCTTATTTAGTTAAAATTTTTAAAAAATACATGCCCTGATCTCAAAATTCAAAGTGTCTTGACTGCATTAAAAAATTGCAGCTATTGGTATCCAATTGGAAAAGGATATATATGACATGTTTCCAATTTGAAGTGACACCGGTACCAGAAACTTTAATATCTTTTTATAGAACATTTGCAAAGTTTACTAGAACATTTTTTTACGTCGTTTCAACGATATTGATTTACAATATTTGCATGGAACCAAAATATATTCTTGAATAACCAAATTGATGAATTTGAATATATAATTTTCGAAAAAAAAACAAGCAACTGATTGGAATATCTTGCGATACTTCATTGCAACAGGAATTTGATAGTAAAACTTGAATTCAGTTTTGAGTGGAATGAAAAAAAAGATTATATTACTTTGTCGGACAAAGCTGTTACCACTTTCTGCTTTAGTAGCCATGAAATCGAAATATTGAAATTGAAAAGAACTTCGTTTGTCTACTTCAACAATAACACCACGATTTGAGACTGTCTATGATAACAAACAAGTTCATCCATCACATAAAATTTTTTTTTTATAAATAACATACTAAATTTGTATTAACTTTTGTTTAGTTTTATTCTATAAACACATGACTTTTTACAACGGGAAAATGTGTGCTTATAGTACTAAAATTTAATTTTTTGTCTAACGAGGGGGCCGCCAATTTTTTTATTTTCTTCAGAAAGTTTGGAAACCGCTGACTTCGAGAAACATCAAATTAAACATATTCCATTTCGATTGCTATTTAGGCCTTCTGTTTTTTCTGCAGGCAAGCCAAAAAGAATCGACAGAAGAACTAGAATAAGTCTACTGGATTGCCTTTAAGCATTCCCAATATATACAATTTATAGAGCTTCACTAATTCATATGAACTCAAGCATTGTTAAACGTTTGTATGTATGCAATCAACTATTGTGCTGAATACTTAAGGTTGAAGATATTTAGCTGGTTTGAAACTGTATTTCAATCTTGAAAACTTTTGTTTAAAAATTAATAAAAAACACTTCAGTTTTCAACACGATAATAAATTTTTTTCCTACTTCTTTTAACCTTATTTTTGTTCATTCTGTTCTCTCGTTCAGATGTAATATTTCATTGTCATATTCTTTCATAGTGTTAACCGTTATCTGCGGTGGGCATGACAAAACCATTTTTACTTTAGTTTTTTGTTGTGGTATTTGCTTCGATTGTATCCTTCAATGTAAGTGTTGAGTCAGTAAAACAGTTTATATTTTTGTAAGCAAACTCAATTTATAAATGTCCATCTCTGTTGCAGCAACTATTCGTTTGTTCATGTACAGTGAACTAATTTTGTTCCTGTTTTCTACTCTAATCTCATGGAAAATAATAATTAAATAATTTTCATTAGATTAATAATACAACAAGAGAATAGTTCATTAATTCAACGAAATAATTCATTGAATTGTTGAAATTATTTCATTAATTAAACTAAATAAATACACATTCATATACTAAAAATATTTCAAGAAGTTTCTGAAATGTTAAACTAAATCAATAAACAAATTTCTTTAAACTTGATGTTTTTTATGGTTTATTAAATAGCTACCTCGCCAGCGCAGTACCATGCTGTAGCTATATAATTATAGACCATTTAATTTAAGTTTTACGCTTTTTAATACTAATAAAATCAAAAGGTATCATTAAAGTATGTATGTAATAAATACCATTTTATCCCTTTCTTGACTTTTTCTTTACTCAGCACCGTTAGAGCTCGATCTGACCTAGATTCATTACTGTTTAAAAAATCTAAAGTACCATTACAGTACCGTTTCCTTCTTTGAATTATTTTCATCTTAACATGGACTATTTGAGCTCAGTTTCATAGTTCTAGGTTCCTTAATAATAAAACATCAAAAAGTAAAATTGAAATTAATAAAAAGTATCATTTTTTCACCGTAAAAATTTTTAACTTTGCTCAGAAACGTTTGATTCTAGTCTCATAGTACTAGGATGGTTGGTATTGAAAATTTAAAAAGTATCATTAAAATCAATAAAAAGTACCATAATGCCCCTTTTATGATTTTTTTTTGTTCAGCTTTTACATAACATAAAATATGCCACTAAATTTTTTTAAATAAATACCCCTTTTGGTACTTTTTTTCCTTCGAAATTTTTTTTTTTTAAATTGATTTTTATTAGGTGCTACAAATTAATAATAAAATGCTTATATACTGCTTTAGAAATAGACCCTGCAAGCTATTACGGAAACTCAGAAAATTTAAGGAAGAATTTACTTAAAAAAATGTTAATCAATTTTAAAATATAAGTAAAAAAGGTACATATGTATCTAACACCTTCATATAAATTGGATTTTTTCTTTTAGTTTGAAAGATAAAAAATTGTCAAAAAAAAATACCAAAATTAGTGCTTTAACATTTTTATCCCGCAAATGTACAAATAGCAAAAAAGTACCAAACAGCCATGCGCTTACTTTGAATTTGACTCTATCTGTAGTAGCTTCAAAGATTTTAAAAGTACATTTTTAAATTCATATTTATACTACGCATTGGGAGAGGAAACTGCTCACCGGATTTTAAGTCCGTAGCTTTAGCCGTTTGGACTGGACGATGATAACAAGTCAGTCAGCGTGTGAGTCCGTAACGTTACAATAGATACTGATAATGATGTTGATAGTACTCTATACTTCCAGTGTAGGTTTTGAAAAGAATATTTTAAGTTTTATTAATAGACCCTGCAGGCTATTGCAGCAACTCGGAAAAATTGTTGAATAAATGCACAAGATCAAAACTCTGTTAAATACAGAATTCATTTAAAAAAATATGAAGCAGTTTAAGTTTGAGTGGCCTGCATTTTTAAAAAGGCAAGAGATTTCAAAGAGTCAAGAAAAATGTGAAAATTTTTCTACCCTGCTGGAGGGCATACAAAATTCAACATTTGCAGCATAATTTTTAATTTTTTTGTATTTTCAAAACTGGTTTATCACTTTGTGGTTGCTGTTACAAAAAAAAAAAAAACAATTTTTTCAGTCATAGCAAACTTATTTGCCATTTAGTATTGGTAACATCTTGTAGCCTACAAGGGTATGTAGTTTGCCAGATATCTGTGCTTGTGTATGTCTATGTGTTTGTTAGTGTTTTGTTTATGCCACAACAGTCTGAATTGTTGCCGCATTATGAAGACCATATGTTATTGTTTGCTCTTATATTGACTGCAATAAGTCTTATTGACCGAGTTGTTAAGTTTTTATTGCCAATACTGGTGGTGGTGGTGGTTGTTGTTTGTGTGGGGCATTGTTTTTATATATTCAGCAACTAATAATTTTTTTTTCTACTTTACTGATTTCTGATTACTGTAGTATGCGCACACGCACACACACAAACATCAAAAGTTTATTAATATCCAGCAGAAATCAAGCCTGACACTACATGCAGGCATATAAAGTTATCGTGTACGTTATAAACGACTAAAACTAGTTCAGAAGTGTACCCAATAAAGGGTGTCTGAACAAGAACGCAAGATTTAAATTTGGCGCCATTCGAAGTGTCATTGTTTCACATTTGAACAATTGTTATTGTTTGGTAGTAGAAGGTACGAGGTTAGTAAAAAAATTACCATGGACAGCGAAGGGAGTTCGTTGATTGGGTATTGGAGAGACAACATGAAAATGCTGATTTTGCCGATAAAATCATCTTCAGTGACAAGGCCCATTTTCATCTTGATGGCTTCGTCAATAGGCAGAATTGTCGCATTTGGGGTAAGGAAAATCCTCGAGTGATTCACGAGAAGCAAATGCATCCTCAACGTGTCACTGTGTTTTTGGGCTGGAGGAATCATTGGACCTTTTTTTTATGAAAATCATTCAGGTCAAGCGCAAACAGTCAATGGTGTTCGGTATCGTGAAATGATAACCAGTTTTTTCTTGCCTAGAATTGAAGAAATGAATGTGGAGGGCTTGTGGTTTCAACAAGGCGGCGCCACATGTCATACAGCCAGAGAAACAATTCAATTGCTGCATCAGTCACTTATTTAAAATTTAAATCTTGCGTTCTTGTTGGGACACCCTTTATAAGCACACAAGAATTGTTTTATTTTATTAAGAAACCTTGTAATCGAAAGTTGCATTACATTGGAATAGTTTAAAAACTGCTTTTTGCACGCTAATACCTGTTGCAGCTTTTTAAGGTTGAGTAGGTACACGAAACACTACGATTTGTACTGCTCGTGTATGATTTAATTTAAATTTTAATTAAAAGAAGCTACGTAATCCAAATACTATTTCCAGTATACACACATTGTGATAATTAACCTTGTGTTGAATAAAAATTTAAAAAATCAGTTTTGCTAAAATTGAAATTATTGGAATTGGATTTCACTATTAACCATTATAAGGCAAAAAAGGAGCTTGTGCAGAACTTTAAGCTTTACATTCCTTTCCTCATTTGTTATTATGATGTTTCCTATTAAATTAATTTTATTTTTAAAATTTAAAATAAACTTCAATAAAAACCTCTTCTTTGCTTTTTCTTTTCTTTGTTTTTCTAATTATAAGTTTCTGTTTTTAAAAATATTTTGTTGCCTGATAAATTAAAACTATCAATCAATAATTTGTTGTTATAAGTAATTTAGCTCAAATATCATCTATTACTACGTAGCCAGTATTAATGAAGCAGAAAAAAATTAATTAGTTTTGTCCTTAGATGTTTGCCTCAGAAGAAGAAGAAGGAATTGTGTGTAGTTTGGGCTACCATATGAGGTACATTTTTGTTGTTTTCGCGCAAAATTAAGTTCTTATTTTTCACTAATATTAACTTTTTCTTAAGAAATAAATATTATCAGTAATTTTCCTTAAAATAAATCCAAAAGGTTCGCAACTAAAAACTTTTGAAAATTTTTCGTTAAAACAAAAATATTAAAACAGCTCAAAGTAAAAATTGGTCTTTGTTTTCTATATTTTTGAACAAAATGAGCCGTATTTCATTAAATTCGATGCAAAAATTTTGATTTCACTCCGACAGCAATAGATAGCACTTGGTCAGAAACAAGTGTTGCCATACGTGTTTGTTTGTATCTTTTTGCAGTCCTTGATTGGCTGTGTGATTGTGGTGAACGCATGTGGCAAGATAGGCCTACATCCTACTAAAGAGTATCTCAGTAAGAGTGTACTTTTTCATTTCATGCCGCAATAAATTGATTGTTGATGTTGCAAGTGATATAGCCTTGCTGAAAGCACATGTCCTCCAGATCCATACCATTCAGTTGAAACCTAAATTGGTCCGTTAACATGTTATTGTAAAGAGGCATGACCGCAGCCCAAAATAACACTAGAGGCTAGACTGCCGTAAGATGCCTATTTAATCTTAAATGTTTCACATGTTGGTACCTTACATCGTCCATATGTTGTAACAAATGCTGTTCACAGTCACTGCAAATTCGGCCTCATGTTCAAAAAAGTAAGGCCCTACGAAAAAGCCGATCGTTATGGGTGCATTTGTTTTTCATTGATTTTCTGAGTCCCCAAATTCGAAAATTGAGTTATTTTAATTTTTATATTTACAAAGCTATTCAGATAAAAACGGGCTGCATTGGAAAAGATGACTTCAATTTGCTCCATTATCCATTAAATGATTTTTTGGGTCGTATATTTTATTTTATACCTAATCGAAACGTCAGTTCTTCTCTTAGCCAGAATTTGAGTTTTCTTAACCCAAATAAGCTTTTTCTATAGGCAAATCCCGCTGCCATCTGTGTATATGCATGCGACCTGAAATCATACGTTTTTTTACAAGATTTTAAAACTAAAATTCATTAACAAGTTACGGACAGATAATGTGGTACCTGACCTTTCAATAGCTTTTATTGTTTAGATGTTAACATAATCTGGATTAAGGGCCGGTCAAATCCTAATTTTAGCGCGTGATATCTTGTAATAACAGTCCTAAAAGTAAGCATGAAGCTCAACTGTCAGAGTTGCTTAGAACCCTTCAACTCTTTCAGTCTTCCACTCTTAAGTGTAGACTATGAATGCCTTAATGTTACTTTTAGAAAATTAAAAAAAATGATTCCTTTTTTTAAAGCAATAAAAGATTAATTTCTTTAGAATTTATGCCAATATTGTGTAATGATACTCAGAAAATATGTTCCATTAGATATTTATCCAGCATCTTGAGGAAATAAATCATGCCTGTTCGTTCTACAAATTGAATTAATTTCATAAATGGAATATTTTATTTTGTCTGAACTGACTCTTAGAGCTTGCTTTTTTATTGCAATTTCAGTTTTATATTTATTTCCAATTATTATTGTATTCACTTGACTTATTATTCAAGTTTTTTGTGGATGTGTATGAGTGTAAGTATGTAAGTGTGTGTGTGTGTGTGTGTGTGTGTGTGTATTTTAAGGACAAACACAAAAAAGTTAAATCAAATTTAAAACCTAAATCAACTCAATCAAATCAAATATTCAAACCCATCACTAACCATACATCAAACAATCAATCAGTCAATCTAGTTAACTAGTACAAATGCACACACACACACACACACAAAATTTGTATGTTAAAAGAAAAATCTAGTCAATATGGAAGAAAAGAGAATTTCGAAGTAAAACATAGAAAATAATAAAATGAAAACAACATGCACATGAAGTTTAGAACAACAAAAATGAGAATAAACAGTTTTAACATTTTGCAACATGGTCCTTTTGATGAAATAACATATTCACACACACACACATACAAACAAAATAATATTATCGCATACCTAAATAAGTAGAACATGAACATATACGTACGCACATGTATACCATAAGATGGGGCTGCAGCTTTAACTTACAAGAAGAGAAATTTCAAAAATAAAGGTCAACCAAATTGCCTTAATCAAAATCGAGTTGCTTCTAAATTATTTCATTAAAAAAAACACAAAATTTCAAAAGGTTTCATGTTTTCTAGTAGAGGCTGTCAGAATTGCAGGATTCTCTTTTGAATTCGCTCAAGTCTGTCTCAATAAGAGCGCCCTTTTTCATTTTAAAATAAAAACACATTTCAATTGTAAAGAAATTACGTTCCGATTAAGTATTATAAAATAAAATATACATCCCGGCAATTTCATCAAAGGATAATGAAGCAAAGTGAAGTAAATGGCAATTTTTTTAAAAAAGTCATCTCTTCCGATGAAACGTATTTGTCAAATATGGGGCTCAGAAAATCCTTCTGCAATCCATGAGAAACAAATGTACTCACAACGAGCAAATAATGTGCGCTGTGGATTTTGGTCAGCCATTATTTTTTTGAAGATGAGGACGAAATTGCATTTGTTACAACATGTGCAAGGCCCTTGGGCCCAATCTTAACCTGGTATTGTGGTCTCAACTGATCGGGCCGAATCTGGGCGACATGTAGTTTTAGCAAGCCGGCGCTACCTGCCACAAAGCTAGTAAAACTATCAATTTATTGCGGCATGAAATAAAATATTGTACTTTTGCTGAGACTACCATTATATGGCATTAAGGACGCTCAATGCCTTTAAGATACGATTGAATCTGGTCTCAGATTGTCTAATACCTCTAAAAAGTCTAGCAAAGTTCACCTGATATAGGTGCCAAGTCATAGTGGATTTGTAGGTAACGAAATGCAGAAAAACTTGTAAGAAAAGTTGCACATAGTAGTTTCATTAATCCAGAAGAATTCTGCTAAATGTCTTGGAGCTCTGTTTAGCTCAGATTTTCATTTGCGACAAAGGGAATATAACAAATGGCGTAAATACTAAACCTGACTTGGTCAGGAATTCGCATTGTCAAAAGAAAAATGTTAGTGTTATGTATCATAGAGATATCGTTACTGTACAGTGTTACTGTAATGGTTTGATTTGGACCTAGTTTTGGTGCATAGAGCATCTCTATTTACAAGCGTTAGAAATGGCGGACAAATCACATAAAGAAATCTTTAAACTATAAATGAGTTTTATACTTAGGGAGTGCTTGTAACATGAGAGTAGGGTCACAATAGCTAGTCTCAGTGAAAGCTTATAGTTCTAATCTCAGTGAACCTTTCTAAATAAAACCTTCAAATTCTTGCATTTTAAATCTTTAACACACACCCTGCTGGATTGTATGTTAAAAATGAGTGAACTCATAAAAAGTTTTCTTTTTTAAATGGAAGGTGTATGAAGGTTATGGCTACATATAAAGCTCTCACTTGGTTCCCCTGCTTTTTGAAGAACATATTTTTAGCCTAAAAAGGAATTTAAAATCTTAAATAAAGTTTAAAATCAAGTCTCCTCTAGTTCATTGTAAAACAAGATTGATGAAAATAAGCCAAGCTACTGATTTGCTGTTAGATGATGTAGTGGTTCCATATAAAAGTAGCTTAGACTGTTTGACTCTTAAGTAGCCTATACACGACAGCAGCATACATGCGCAGTCAAGTGATTTTGTCAATAGTGCGGTTTTGTAGGGGCATTTTGTATGATTGTACACAGTCATATCAAAAAGATTTTAATATTTTGCTGATGGTACCAGTTTGCTGGTGTTGTGTATAGTGGAGTTAGCTCAATTCATACATATATCGAACTGAATTCCAATTCTTTTAAAAGTTAATACTCTTTCAACTCTCTTTTTCTATCTCCCTTTTTTAACCATTTGCTTTTTAAAAACTTTTTTTGATAATATTTTCTATTTTTCTTATTTTACTTTGAATAAAATAATTGCTTAAAAAAATTTTTCACTATTTCCATATAACCACGCTTCCAGCAAATTTTTGTTCAATGAAATGAATATTATACCACCACTTTCATGGTATGTTTTGTAATTTGAATTACATAGCTCAGTCCTTGATTGCATATGTATGCTGCTGCATATGAGAGCTGGCTACTCTGCAACGATAAACTGAAGCTTATTAGAAATAGAGTCCTCGTGACGTCAGTAGCCTACATGCCCAACAAATTTAAATTTTGTCTGTAAGTTTTATTTTATTTCATTATCGATTATCATCATCTAAAGCGGTGTTTTTGTTTTTTATTTAAGTGTATGGCTGATGATGCACTTTAATATCACTAAAATATTTTTCCATTAAACCAACATTTGTTGAAGGGCTCTAAGCAGCTAAACAAATAATTCATAAATTTGCAGTTTCAAAGACCGTCCATCAGATTATCTGAACTCAACCGTATATCCCTGTGCTCAACCTTCAAAAGATGATTGATTCATTTTATTCTTATTATAAAATGTGTGTGTAAATTTTTCGGAAATTTACGTGCAACTGATACTACAGAAATCGTAAACAACTACAAGTACCTGGGTCTTTAGTTAAATTATGAACTGTCCTTTAAAAAGCAAACCTGAAACATCAAAAATTGCATGCGGCGCAAAAGTCCCGCTACCATTTTGATTGCGTATAACTTTGCTCAAAGAAAAGATAAGTAAGTTTGGTTTTCATAAAAAAGTTTATTTGGTCTTTATATAATATTTTTTTTTTCGTTATGATTTCAAAATTATATCGGCTAACTCGTGACCGCTTTCGCCTCTTTTTAACACATTTTTCATGACATCCTGCAATATTTCAGGCTGAATTTCTTAAATTTCGTGACGAATATTGTCTTTAAGATGTTGAATCGTTTGAAGCTTATTCACATAAATTTTTGGTTTTAAAAAATCCCACAAGAAAAAGTCTGCTGCTAATAAATCCGAAAATTACCTCTTCGCGAAATTAGTCTTCGTGGCAAAACGTCAATAATTGAATTGTAGAACGAGCTGTATATGCTGTGGCCCCACCTGGCTGAAACCATATGTCCTCTAGTCCTTGCTTATCAGTGACAGTAACTCCAACACCTTGGCCATTTTCAAAAAATATGATATTTCGAGCATGAATACCGTACCATGCAGTTACTTTTAGTGGATGCAATGATGTTTTATAGAATTATTAAGGATTCTGTGTTCCCAAAAACGGACGGCACTAGACGATTAGGATATTTTAGACGAAATTTCCTAAATAATGGAACAATTATTTTGTTACTATTTCTGCTCTTTCTTGTGGTGTATATGGCGCCCAATCAAAATGGTAGCGGGACTTTTGTCCCACCTTGCATATCCATCATCCTGCAATAAAGCACATAAAAAGTTCAAAATATTTAATGTTGCATCACGGATGATAATGTTCTATGGAGCTCAAGTGTATGGTTCTAAAAAGTACGCTGAAGGTGAAAAATTGCTGTGACATCTTATAAAATATATGTTATCTCTACCGAAGAATACGCCAAATTATATGATATGTCTAGAAACTGATATCAACAATTTATATTTGGACACCTTAAGGCTACACAAGGTGTAGTCTTGAACATGCTTAATAGCATTTTACCTCGCCTGATAGATAGAAAAACATATTGGGGAAAAGACTGGTATACAATATGTGAAAAAATATACTTTACTCTCCCCTGATAATACAGTACCTATATCTTACCACTCCAAATCAATCTTGTTACTTTTAAAGATCTTTGGAGAAAATTAATTGATAGCAGATGCTAAAAATACTCATTAAACATTATCGATTGCGGAATTAACACGCGATTACCGCTTAGTACTTAAAGCAAGAGATGATGTACCTTACAACTTAGATGCACCGGAAAACACAATACATTTTATAGAAGTTTGCATCACTTAAAGAGCTTTTAGAATACATTATTTTGGAAAAGACATAATAAATCTAATTGAAGTCACAAATATACTTTAATCTTTAACTTTAAAGCCCCAGCCAACTATATCACTATTTGCTTGAAATACAGAAAACTTATCAAACTTCCAAACAGCTATTATTGTGCCAATCTGGCCAACAACTTTTATGTTATGCCAATTATATTTAGATATTAAAATTATATGTAATGATTATAACTGAATGTACTAGTATATTCCTCTTCTCGTGTAAGCTCTTCTATTTTTTAGATGCCTTCCTCTCTTCCCCCAAAAAGAACACATGTTATCAAATTAGAATTAAATATTTTGTTTGTAACGAATTTTGTTTTTAGTTAAATATCGCATTTGTTTTGTATTCCCTTTTAAGTGAATTCTCTACTCTAGTTGACGTAGATGATTATTAATTACCCACTCTAATTTTACACTTGTGTATTTACGCATAAAACAATTTTATTAAATATTTATTTAAGCGTCTAGCAATTTGTTTTAATTTGCATACTAATGAATTGCAATAATTTTGCAATATATTTTTCACATTTACGCTGATTCTATTAAAAACTAATAAAAAAAATACTTAAATCAAAAGTAATAATTAAAAGAGTTTTATTTTGAATCATATTTAAGACAACAAGTATTTTTGTTTGTTTTGGTCAATGAAAATTCTCTTATTGGGCAAGAGAAATTTCCTTTCTTCCTGCTCTTTTTAAAACTGTGCTTGGCTATAAGATGGCTAGAAATAATTCAAAAATACTTACAACATGTCACCGAATTGCTTCTTAAGGTATGATTTGGGAAAACAAATTTCCTTTTTTTCTACTTCTTCCAAATCTGAAAGAAATTAAAAATATTTAGAATATGTCAACTCTGTAGGAAGTCAGCTAACCTCAAATCGTCATGTCCTGCGGCAGCCCTATCTCGGAATATTTTTACGTAAAGCACAGTCCAGATATAAAGAAGAATCAAGGATGATCTTACCCAGGCTTAATAGCAATTGCAGCAGGTTTTCACTGGGCCTCAAAAGAACTCAGTTGAGCACTATGATGGCTGCAATAACAGGCTACTGCAGTTTTAGCAACCACCCGAGAAGAATGGGTTTACCATCTGTAAAATTTGTCAGTGCGAGTAAGAGGAGAAAACTGTCTAACAATTTTACTGCTTTTATCTCTGACTTGAGAGTCAGCGCTGTCAATTGCAGTGATCGGCGTGATATCTGGGTGTGATAGAAACAGCAAATAGCTTAGCGGACCGAGACGTCTTCTTCTTTGTTTCTTACTGTTTCCTCATTATTATTATCACTATGGACTATAACCGCACCGAGGTCTTTAAGATCTAATATGCAACCCAGTTCCTAACTGCAATCCGAGACTCCTTACGAATCTCGTAACTGTTTTAGGGCTAATCTTGCCAAGATCTTGTGGGACCCATGCTCTACTGCTTAAGCAGCTTATTCTGGGTCTTGCCACCGCTGGGCACTCACAGAGAATGTGTTACGACGTTTCTTGTCCTTCGCGACAGAAACGACAGGAGCCATCTTGTATCACACCGATTTTACTCATGTCATAGTTAAGTCTACAATGGCCCGTAAGTAGCTCCACGTAGAGCTTAATATCATTTCTACTGAGGTTCAAAACATCATCCGCCTTAATGCGCTCGGGGCTAATGACTCTCTTTGACTGCCGGATTTCCATTTCGGCCCTCCAGCAGTCTTGTAGATTTTGTTCTCCTCCTTGCGTAGAATGGTACTAGTTAAGTGGACCTATGAAGGGGGTCTCCGCGCCCTTTTTCATTTCATTGCCCACATCCCTTCATGAACCGGCAACCACACTAAAGTAACCGTGTTTCTCTCTGCCAAAGTATTTAGAAGTTTATAGCAGTCCCAGACCAATCTTGATCGAAAGAAATAGCCCACCAATGCACATAGAGCTGCTCGAATGTCTGAAAGACATTCTTCTTTAAAATATTTCTTTTCCTCTATATAGATATTGCTGAATGACATAAGTGAGTCCCTTCTGTTTTCAATATTGCGATGCCCTGTGCTACCCAACACATCATAATCTACACTTTTTATATATAACCCTGGGTTCTGGAAGTAATTCAAAAATACTTAAAACATGTAACCGAGCTGGTTCCTAAGGTATCTTATTTGGCATATTTTGTATTTATGAAATAGACTAATCACTTTTCAAGTTAATGCACCTATCACTGAACTAATCTAAAGGCGTTAATTGAACTACAATATCGAAATGTGAGTAATTTCTTTTAAATTAATTTTTTCATTTTGCAATTAAAGCTAGAAATCCATGCAGTGCAGGAATTATTTCTGATAGACTTTGTGCATAAAATTTTTACTGACTTTTAGGCAATTGCTTGCATGGTTACTTTACATTAATACTAATTTTTATTACTTTTGAGTATTAAATAAACTTATGAGTATAATTTTATGTTAAAGCTTTAAGCTGCAATTGTGTGTATTAACAAATTAGATAGCATAATAATGCATGTAATTAGATAAATAAAAAAAAAATAGATTTAAGTATTGAACAGAAAAATAAATTTTTGCTGCAATAAAATATAGAAAACTCGAAAATAAATATTAATTAAATTTTATATTTAAAGAGAATTTATGTTGACATTAAATTAGAATTAGGGACAGGAAATCAAGATTGAACAGACAGTCGTAGAAAGTTGGCTTGCCAGCAAAGTTATGTTGAAAACATGCTCAAAAAATCCAGAGAAATATGCTTTAGAAGAATCAAATGCAGCTTGTTTGATAATAAACTTAAACATAACAAGAAATAACTATTTTTAAACCACCTATTATCCCAGTACTGTTCCTCTGAAGGATCTTGTCAATTTCCGGACGAACCATAGCAAATTTTTTGAGTAACTAAAAAGCGTTTTAAAGGGAAGGCGGCTGCTATTTGTTATTTGTTATGCAATTGGTCAGAACTTGTTTTTTAATATTTTTATACCCTTCACTGTAAGTAAGAAGGGTATATATAACTTTGTGATTCCGTTTGTAATTTCTACACCCTACATGAGACACCCTATAAAGTATTTATATTCTGGATCCTTATAAGTAGCGGAATCGATTTAGCGATGTCCGTCTGTCTGTCCGTATAGTCTTTGAAATCAACTTTCAGAAGAATCTAGACCACATACAGAAAAGTATAGCATACCAAACGGTTAGTTGTTGCTGTAAGACTATTGCTATTGAAATTCAGCTAGATCGGTTCATAAACGGCGGAGCTATGAGTCAAAAACCAAAACTACCTTAATTTTTGACCATTTTTTGAGTGGGTGTTTTGCTTATTTTGTCTAAACGAAGAAACGGACAAAAAAACGTGGTATGTAGTTTTGTTTTTAGTATAAGTCGTAATACCTGTGCTAAAAATGAAAGCAATCGGTTCACAAATGGCCGAGGAATATCAAAAATACAACCGAAATTTTAAATTTTCATTAATTATGGCTTTGTTTTTTTTGCGTTTTTTATCTAAACTGAAAAAAAGTAGCACGCAGTTTTTTCAAACATCACATTCATAGTATTGTAACCAAAACTCAGGTGGATGGGTCTATAAATGGCGGAACTACGAGTCAAAAATTGCGATTACAAGACGGACAATAAACGTGGTACTCAGTTTTTTCAGTATTTTTGACATACTAAGATACAAATGTGCATAAATACATTGATTTCTCTAATAGATTGCGAACGAACCATAGAATATTACGGGTTGGTTCACATATAATTTGAAACAAGAGGTCAGCACCAAATTCGTAATCACCCAAGTACTCAGAAAAATCTTTGCATTATTTTTAAAAAATTTATGAAATCCCCTTATACCCCAGTACTCTTCTTCTGAGGGATTTTCGGGCATTAAAATTACTAAATTAAAAAAGAATTAAATCTGTAGGCTCTAAGCTTTCTGGAAGTGTTTTAACATTTTCTGAAAAATTTGTAGTTTTTATTTTATGATGCAAAACGGAAACTGCCAAAATCCTTGAGTTCAACAGAACTGGGGTGTATGGAAATTTAAAAAAAAAATTAAAAATAGTTCAAAATAGCTCTGAGTATTTTGGTGGTAGACTACAAATCTAGACAGTCTCCTCTTTAAAATGATATATGCCTTATCTCACAATATTTAATGGTTAGTCGGCAAGTTCCTAAAATCACTTAGAACAACAGCACTGGGGTATATGGAAACTTAAAAATAATCCAAAGTAACTTCCGAACGAACCATAGAAGATTACGAGATAAGATGTATATCATTTTAAAAGGGAGGTCGTCTAGATTTGTAAAATATCTTCTAAGTACGCAAAAAAAACTTTACATTATTTTTAAAAATTTTTTAATTTCCCTCCTACCCAGTACTCCTACTCTGAGGAATTTTTATCATTCCTCATTTTGGCAACAGAAACTTACTGAAACCAAACTTCTACGCTTTCTGGAAGTGTCTTGAAATTTCGTAATTTTTATTCTATGATGCAAAACGGAAATTGCCTAAACCCTTCAGAGCAACAGCACTAGAGTATATGAAAATTTAAAAAAATAAAAAAAATTTTAAAATATCCAAAGTAATATATGAATATTTGATTGGTTGGTTACAAATATAGATGATCTCCACTAAACTATTGCTTAAAATATTTAATATTTAATGACTTAAGACGTATTTGATAAATAAGCCATTAATACTGAAAATATTTACAAATACTAAAAAACTTTGGGTTTTACGTTAAAACATATTTAACGCGGCATATTTATCTTCGCTCATTTAATTTTTTCTATGGTTTTGCTATTACAGAAGCATGTGGAAAGTGAAAAATATTAATATTTCGCTAACACAGTGAAGGGTATATAAGACTCGGCACTGCCGAATTTAACTTGTTAAATATATTTTTAAACCACCTACTATCCCAGTACTGTTGCTTTGAGGGATCTTGTCAATTTCTGGACGAACCATAGCAGATTATTTGAGTTACTAAACAGCGTTTTAAAGTGAAGGCGGCTGCTATTTGTATTTTGTTATGCAATTGGTCAGAACTTGTTTTTTAATATTTTTAAATATATTTTTAAACCACCTACTATCCCAGTACTCTTGCTTTGAGGTATCCTTTCAATTTCCGGACGAACCATAGTAGAGTAATTGATGGAATATGAGTATATAGCGTTTTAAAGGGGAGGCATTTTCTAGACATCAGTTAGACATCAGTTTTTGTTTTTTGTACTCGTGCACTTGACTGCGAAAGTTTGTATTCAAGTAAAGTGGCTTTCGTAAATATTGTCTTTCACATGCAAAAATTTTAAATCAATTTATGTATGAGTATATTAGTGTATATGTCACTAACTGTTACACTTTATATAGATAAAATATACATTGTAAAAGAAAAGTTAATGAATGCAACGTTAACGTTAACCTGAAATTGTTACGTGAAACTTTTTAATGTTAAATGCTCCTTCGTTGCCAATAAATGTAAATCTGACTAATTACGGGTAATTATCAATACTTACATTTAAGACCACGATTATAAATACTTTATGAAGTTTACTAAAGGCACTTGGGGGGTAATTGCCACCATCAGCCGAAAGAATTATTTTTTCGGGTTTTTAAAAAGTAAAATCATTTAATTTTGAATTAATGTGAATGCACATTAATTTTGCTTTATTGAAACATTAAAATGAAAGCCATTTTTAAATAGATTTTGTGTTTTTAAAATGAAAGAAATCTTTTATAAATGAAAAAAAACTTAATTATCATTTCCGAATTGTGTAATTTATGTATGTGACACAACATAATATTCTTTCACATTAAACAAGCATCCTTGTAATGTATGACATACATTAGTACACACTCCCATTCGAGTACACGTAGCACATGTTGTGGTATTTATTGATAATAACATTTTGTTGTAGCTGCGGGTTAATGTCATGTTATTGTCTACTTTATCTTGTGGTAGACACATGAAAAAAATAAGAACGTTATTATATGATCCTAACGAATCATTTCTACGCTACACATTATATGTGTCCAGCTTTATTCTTAAGTATTTGTTGCACCACTATACTTTAATCATACAAGACATGATTATATGCTCTTAGGCTTAGGTAAAGTTGAGCAAGAAATCGGGTTGGTTACCCGTTGGAGATAGACAGTTATCAAAGAGAACAAGTTAATTTAAACAGTGCCGAGTCTAATATAACCTTCAGTGTAGTAGCCAAATATTTATACCTTCAAACTTGCACCGTCAAATGAACGTCATCACAAAAAATTCACTCTGGCAACCTTATTTGTAAAAGTAATAAAAGTTTTGCACTCGTGCTACGAATTCACAAAATACAAATCTTAAATATTAAGAAAAGAAATTCTAAGAATACAACATAAATTTCATTAAAAACTTTTGCCAATTTTTTTTAGACCAAACATATGGCTGAAATAATTATTTAATATAAAATAAAAAATAATTTTGGATAAAAAATTTCAAATTAATGGCAAAAATCAATATTTTATTTAAAACATCTTCACACAAGCATCTCTCTTTCTATAAAATAGCTCTATTTCATATGAACAGAAACATGTACACACGTGTGTATAAGCACACCTGAAATATTTCGTCCGTCCCTACATGGACACATGTATGTATGTTTTCATTAATAGAAGTGTACGCACCCTAGCGCTAGATGGCAGCACAAACACAAAAACGCTTTTTTTAGAAATTGCGATCTGTCAAACGTTAGTTGTTAAAATTTCACCCAAATTCATTGATTAGTTTATTTGTTGCAGTCGTTTGAAGTAAGCGACTTTTGTGTTTCTTGAAAAATGGAAAAAAGTGAATTTCGTGCAGTGAAAGAGAAAACGGCGAAAGAGACGAAAGAAAAGCTCTTTAAACATTACGGTGAGTCTGCTCCGTCAGATTACTGAATTGCTGAGTTTAAACGCGGCCGAACAAGCATTGCAACAATACCATCAACAGGAAGGCCAAAAGAGGTGGCTACTAAAGAAAATATGAAGAAAATACTCGCTATCGTCATGAATGATCACCGAGTCAAGTTA
The DNA here is from genome assembly GCA_947397855.1 of Thelaira solivaga. Taxonomy (NCBI): domain Eukaryota; kingdom Metazoa; phylum Arthropoda; class Insecta; order Diptera; family Tachinidae; genus Thelaira; species Thelaira solivaga. The sequence continues at coordinate 28,359,467 of OX377614.1, forward strand.
CGTAAGATTGTTGAAATGGTAAACATATCATATAAGCGTGAGTTCAACATTTTGCATGAACATTTGCATATGAAAAAGCTATCGGCAAGATGGGTGCCGCCGCGTTTGCTCTTTCTTCAAGACAACGCACCGGTTCACACAGCATTAGATACGATGCTAAAATTACATGAAATACACTTCGAATTGGTTGATCATCCACCTTATAGTCCAGATTTAGCTCCCAGTGACTTTTTCCTGTTTCCAAACTTGAAAAAATGGCTGTTTTAGTCTCTAATTGATAGTTATTTATCTTTACTCTCATATGCCCGAACTTTAAATAAAAAGTACGAGATCGAATGTATTCCAATAAGCTGTAAAGAGATTTTTATTCATGGCCTATTCAGCGATGTATTAAAAACAAAAACAATGCAGAAAAATTTGTTTTAGTTTTCAATACAAATGTGCTTTGCTTTCATTCGCTTAGGTTTTCTTGTAACCAACGTTGCCACCTTAGCCTTTTTTAGGCTTGATTTAGCCTTTTCTTCTCGCATTTAGCTTTGAAATTTATGATTTAAGCTGAAGTTACACATAAAAAGTAATGAAGTCAATTAAGTTTTAAATTGTGTGACTGATTTGGTGTTCACACATATTCAATTAAGTTTACGCAATTAAGCATTTAACAACTGAAAATATTGTGACATTTTTTTTGAAAATAAGTTTGAGTATTTATAAAATAAAATATGAAAAGAAAGTCAAATTAAAAAAAAATGTTTTGAAGGCAAACTATTGATTAAAAAAAATTAGTTATTTAAAAATTATTTTCAATAACAATTTTATAAAATTTATTTAGCGTTAACTTCGGCTGCCATTTCCTTTTTATGACATTTATTTTTAAATTTATTTACGTTTTCTTTTTTTAATACTGAAAATATCAACTTTTCTCACTTTTGAGTTGATATTTAAGGGCACAACAAAAAGTTGCATTTTGATTTTGACTTCATTAACGTGCAATCAATTTTTAATTGCGCAATTATTGAATGGAAATTTGTATGGTAAATTGAGTTCAATTAATGTGTATGTATGAACAGGGTATAACGCTTCTGTCAAAAAAGTTAAAACAATGTATTTGTATAAAGCAAGCTACATAATGATGCGTGTAACGCCTATGACGCAAAAAGTTAAGCAGCTTTTAACTTTTCACGCATTGTAGGCGTTTGACAGTTGACAAGTGGCATTTGTTGTTATAAAAAGCTAAATTTAAATTGAAAAAATGGATTAAAAGAGGTAAAAAAGCATAAAGTATTGTATGCCAAACGGGCATACAAGAGATGTTTCTAAATATATTTCACGTACCCAAAATCTTCTTTTACGCGTTCTGCGTAAATAAACATGAGTAGAACATATAACCATTTGTATGAAATTCAAAAAATCTTGAAGTAAAATTATTTTGTTATCCATTTTGTTGTGTCACTCTACCAAATAAAAATATAATTTCTTGCAACAGCTGATTATAAAAAAAGTATTAAAAGCGTTGTGTGTAACTCATTGCTTTAAAACCGTAAAAAGCTCAAGAAGTATGAAACGCGTTGCGCGTGAAAGCGTGCTGTGTACCTTCACCTTTAGCCTCTAGCTTTTTTCTTAGACTTTTTTCATTTTCAAAATAGCCTTTTTCTTTTTTCTTTTTTTTGCGGATAGTGCGAAAAAATTTTTTTATCATTTAAAAAAAAAAAAAAAACCAAGTTATGATCAAAAGAAAAGTACGCTTAAAGCGACCGTATTTTCTTTAGTTTTTGTCGTTGTATGTTCTCTTCTTGATTTTTTATAAAAATCATAATTATTATTTTGAATTTTAAGCGATAGTTTTTTAACTTTATCCTTGCCTTTTTTTGTAAGTGATTTAACTTTTTCTAGCCTTTTTTAGGCAAATTTAGCTAATTTTTTTTCTAGTTCCTGGCAAAGCTGCTTGTGATATCGCTGAACAGGCCATCAGCATTAAAGGAGTCTTAGTTTTGGAAAAATTTTTCAAATATTCTTTCTATGATAAGCGAATGCATTTCAAATTACCTGCGTGTTCACTCATCGACTGCTTATTCGCTTTCGTGTGTGTGAGCACATACGAAATATAAAACAAAAACACAATTTTTCATACTTAACAGAAGTGGTTGAATGGCGAGTTAATGCCCCTTAACTGGTTCGAATACATTTAGTGAATGAAATGTAATCCAAAAAAAAGCAGTTTCTTGTTTTTTTTTATAAAAAATACATAAAATAAGAATTTTTAGTGCCACATAGCGAACAAAAATCATGGCTTATAAATGCACTGTTGTAAGTGATTCCCTATAGTTGAATGACTTATATAAACAACCATCATAATTTGTTTGATGGGTTCATTATTCCATAAATTTGCGTATTTTGCTTAAATGAAACATGAACAAAAACATGCAGTTTTATTAGATATAACGGTCACAATGTCTGCGTAAGAAAGTCAAAACAATCGGTCTGCCAGTGGCCGAGAAGAATAAAAATATATAAACAAATTCTAGTTTCTATTTAATCCTGTTTTTTTTGGAGTGTACGAAGGCGGATTGATATTGAAGCTACCTAAGTAGGAAAAAATAATTTTTTTTTTCAAAAACCATTTATTTCTCAACATACTCGTAGTCTCCTTTTAGCTCAATACACTTAGTAAGACGATACTCCAACTTTTTTATACCATCTGAATAATACGATTTTGAGAACCCTTCAAAATACGCGTTAGTTTCGGTAATCACTTCTTCGTTTGAGATGAATCTTTTTGCTGCGTAAAAGAGTTTTGATATTTTAATGTAAGACAGCATTTATGCATCTTTATGCCGGCTTTTAAGGCGTAAGTAAGCCACATGGCACTGAGACACTAGCTGAATCCTACATGATTGAAGCTCCTCCGGTCAAAACTTAATAGACATCAATGTGTTAAAAAGTGATAAAAAACGGAAACAATTTGTTTTTTTACTCTAGCACACTTCTTGACAGGAGGAGCCTCAAAATCAATAACAAAATGTGTGTTGTTATTTTTGTATTTTCTTATACCATAAAAGCCAGCAAAAAAATTAAATTAATTAATAATTAAAAATGAAAAATTTAGCATTTGCTTACATTTTTAAAAATTTTTTAATGGCCAATAATCATAATCACAGAAAAGTAGACTTTTATTAAGAACTGACTTTTGTTCATAAGAATTTAATGAATTTAAAATCGATTTTTAAAAGATGCCGACTTTAGTCTGACTATGATTACGGGCTAATAATAATAGGCCATAATCATAGTCACAGAAAAGTAGACTTTTATTAAAAGCTTATTTTTGTTCATAAGAATTTTAATGGCTTTAATATCGTTTTTAAAAAGAAACCCACTTTAGTGTGATAATGTTTATGCGCCACTAAATTTACTTAAACGGTTAAGAATTTTTTTTAAATTTTGATTATTTACTTTTCGCAACAGCTGATTGTTTTACAATCTTACCAAATCAGCCCAAAGAAATTTTGCGGGCCAGGAAAAAAAATATTATTACTCTCAAATTATCTCTCACTTGCATAAATTTTGTGTACAAGAACAGTTGTGAAAAAGTATGGTCACCCGAGGAGAGAACGAGAACGCAGCTATGGCTTTCAATGGTCGTTATTGCTTTTAAATAAATTTATAGTTATTTACTTCACAAAGACAGACAGACACACTGACAGTAGAGTAGGGTAAGAAGAAGATAAAGATTAACATAAAATTAAATTTAAAAAGAAAGATTTAGAGTAGAAAAACAATATACAGAAGTAGAAGTTTAGGAAGAAGAGATAAAAGAAAAAGCCGGTAAAAGAAGAGTAATTTAAAGATAAAGCTGAAGAAGAAGAAACATAGTGAATATTAGAGAAAAAAGAGCTGAAGAGGCCGAAATCCTTGAAAAAGAAAATCAAAGGGAAGAGAAAGAAAAAGAAAAAAGTAAAAGCCAATCGAACACGAATACGAATAAGTGAAGAAAAGAAGGTTAAAGAGAAATGGATAAGTAGCCAGTAAAATGGGAGGAGAGCAAAGAATAAGAGAAAGAATAAAAATAATATGAAAATAAAGAAGGAGAGGGAAAAAAAGATAGAAGAAAAGAAAGAAGAATATTAAGGAAGGGGAAGGAAAAGAAGATTGAGAGGGTGAAGAGGAAGAAAAGGATGATGCCAATTAAGAAGAAGATGATGAAAAGGAATATGAAGAAGAAGAAGAAAATCAAGAAAAAGAGAAGGGGAAGAGACAGAAGATGAAAAGAGGGAGATGAAGCGAAAGAAGAAAAATAATAAAAATAAAAAAGAGAAAAATAAGAATAGGCGGATGAAGAATCAAAGGTATAGGAACAAGAAAAAGAATAACAGTCCGTAAGCAACTAAAACAATTGCTGCCTCTTACGAACATGTATTTATTTACCAAGCGAACTAACAACGCGAAGAGTCCCACTAGGAACGCTCACCAACGCAGTGTTCACAATGACACTCTAGTGTTGGTGAAAGTTAGAGAAGGTTAGTTTTTCCCTGTAGTAATCATTTAGTGGCAGTCACATTCTGCTAGCTAGCAGTTGAATTCTGTGGAGGTCCAAAAGATCACTAGTACGAATGTAATTTAATACTCGCCATTCACTGGTTCAGCTGAACTGTGTGGGCTCCACTTTTCTTGGCTGCAATTTTTAAAATGATAACGACACATGCCACCCAGCAGGCTAGAAACTTTACTTGAAAGAACTCACAAAACTACTTAAATTTTGTACATGTTCTTCCCAATTTAAACAAAATATTTAGTTTAAGAAGAACACGGTTCGCATTAGTAAATGCTTAATTCGAACAACAATTATTTGTTCAATTTTAAATTTCCTTCGGGTTTAAAGAACCTAAAAACATTAAAAGTTTTAACGTGCACTTGCTTTAAATAGAAAACAATTCAAATGTCTGACATTCGTTTTGTGTTAAAATTACAAGCAATTTTTAGGGAAAAAAGGAAAAAACTAAGGAAAAAGAAGATGAAAAAAGAAACAGTTGAAACTGCCAACTTAACTAAATTGCTTTAATACTTTCGGGCAATTTAGCTCTATAATACAGAGTAAATAAAAAATACTCTTTGCACGGCAAAATTTAGGGAGACTGCGAATTTTGTTTTTGTTGTTTTCAATTATTTACCAAGCAAGCAAAGCCTGCAATAGGAAACTTTGTTAAGTATTTTGTGGGAGTTTTAAAAGCAAAGTTTGTTTTAAAGCTAAAACTATTAAATTGAAATAGAGATATTTTGTTTTAATTTCGTTTAAAAAAAATTAATTCATTACACGTGAAATCAAGCACACAGTACGTGTAAGTTTTTTTCTTTTATTTCTTTTATTTTGCTTAAAATTTTTAAAAAAAGTAAGTAGTGGAAGATAATCTGAGTCCAGCAAGAATTAAGTTTAAATGATGAGGGAGAGCAATTTAAGAACATTTAGGTAGATGATATGGATTTTTGAAAAATTTGTTTGAAAATAAACAAAATATAAAATTGTTAAAAGTTAAAGTCTTTTAAAGGGGTTTTTCCCATAAAGTGAGAAGCTTATTCATCAAAAATCCAAAAAAAAAAAAAAAAATTAAATTAAAAAAATATACATTCAAAATTTATTTATTTAACCATTTATTAATTCACAAAAACTGAAAAACCTAAGAAAAAAATATAAAGTCTTAAAAAGTGAAAACACAGTTTAAAAATACTTATAGAGAACGATTTATTTCCAAAAAAAAATAAATAATTTTTTTTTTTTTAATGACCAAATGTAAAACTAAAACTCTTTTAGACATAGAAAATGTTCATACGACATCAACGGACGTAACAGGTGCATTCTCCTTTGTAGAATATTCATTTTCTACAATATTTTTTTTCCTAGAAGGTTAATTGAAAATAAGATATATAAGATATATAGTTTTCAATATTAAAATGTTGGTTGGGAAGTTTATTTAGTTATTAAGCTCAATGCTTACTGAGTTTTTTGTTTTATTATTTGAATCTTTTTGTAACTATTGATTAATTATTCTTATTTAGTCAATTGCTTTTACAATATAAAGGTTTTAATGTTTGCAAGAAATGTTGGGTGTAATCTACTGAACATTCAGAGTAGAGTCTGATGTACTGAATAAATAACTCATGAGAATATCATGAGTAAAAAAATAACTTTAAATAAATTAAGCACAAATAAAGTTTAATATTTTGTTATTACCAATTTCTTAAACTGTTTTAAATCCAGCAGCATTCTTTATTAAAACCGCATGAAGTTTGGCTTTTGTTTTTCTGTTACAAACTTGACAAAAATGGGTAAATCCAAGGTGAGAAATTTAATCTTCTTCTTTTTAATATAAATAAAATATTAAGTAGTTTTTAGTTATTGTTCTTCGAAGCTCAGATTTCTGTGCAACAAAGTAGATTTAAAAGAAAATTCTAAAATTTTACGTGGGCTTGTTATAGTTGAAATTCAAATAAATTTTAAAAAATTGATGACATATTTGCAGTAGAGTTGTAAACGCTTAATGCAAAATTTTTTCGTTTAAATATATTTCTTATAGGCGATATACCGTTAGCGCAAAAGCAACTTCTTAGTAAAACCAGATTTTTTATACGTAACCCAACTTTGGTGGTAAATTAAAAAAAAAAAAAAAACATTGGATAAAGTTTTTGTATTTTTTTGATATTTTACAGCTACAAGTATGTATTTTAAAATGTAGATGCTACTAAGTGCTCCTTTGTGATTTTTCAGTATCAACATTATTACATATCAGCGATGTTTTTCAACAGAAAAATAATGCAACAGATGTGCTGCATTCGGTTATAAAATTTTTAGAAAATTGTGCTCAAAAACTACTTTCAGACATAGAAAAGGAAAATTTAAAGTTCACGATTTTAGAAATTAACACTAACTGGGATAAATGCTCGAAGCGAAATTGGCTAGATACCTTTTGAAATTTTTCATTTGATAATATTTTATCAATTTGAACCTGTGGGCAAAATTTCAATTTATAATTTTACTCTCCTAAAAATAAAATTAACTGAATCTTAAACTCAATAACTCAACTCTTTAATCAAAAGAGTTTCTTGCTTTTTCTATAAAATTTGTTTAAATATGTAACTTAAGTCTTTTTTGAAATTACACGAAGATGTAGCGGGTTTACTTGAGGACATTGAATTTGTTTAATAAATTTGGTAGGTATGTAAATAGCAAAACAATTATAGTATGAATTTGTACACTAAACATTCAAATTTCATTCGAATTTAACTTCTATTTATTTGCAAATATGTTTGAAGTGTGGTAAAGCAGTGTTTGCAAGTTTGTTAAGATGTTGTGCAAACAATGTTTCTAATTTAGGCACCTGTCCTGGTAAATGCTAAAATATTTTAGATTCAGCTACTGCTATTGTTTACTCAACAAAATATGAGAGAAAAATTGCAAACATTAAATGAACTAATTTTTGCGACTGTAGCATTATTTAAGGAAGCAGCTGTATTTTTTAAATTTTAAATAAATTCTGTAGAATTAGAGTCCAAAACAGCATCAAATAAATTAAAAAGCAAAAAATAACTAATGAAAATTTCAAACTTTCTTTCTTTGTTTAATATTAAACAAAACTAACAGCTTTTAATAAGCCAAAATTTGAAGCAAACAAGTGGCGACTTGGGGTGTTAACTAAAATTGCAAAGCAAATGGTCCAAGTCATATTGAATTTACAATTAAAGAAGTAAAAATGTTGATGCAGGCAGGCAGGCAGCTGCTTTACAAATGCACTTTAAAATGTACCACACACACGCATGTACACACATACTCACATCAAGGATTCATTTTCTTTTTCTATTTTAATTAAGTTGTAGCAGCAACTGTTGTTTTACAAACCAATACTACTAAAGCTTGGCTAAACCAAAGCAATTTCTACCAGCAAACAACAAGTTATATGATTTAAATAAAATTAAATGAAATTGAATAATTCAATTGTAAAAAAAGTTTAAAAATATTTTTGAAAAAAAGAAAGTAGAGGTTGGAAAATTATTTACAAAAGCTCTGCTAGAAAAGGACACTTCTTCTTTTTAATTGGCTTCTTAAAATATATTTGTGTCTTTAGCAGAGGTCAGAATTGCTCTCCATGCATTTCGATCTTTTTCACATTTTCTTCAGATCGGTGAGATGATGTCAAACCTAATCTTTCCAGTGGGGATTCAGACGACCCCTCCTGCACATACTTTCGGAATCACTTTCGAAATCACACTCATGCGCAAAACATGACCCCCTTTATGCGCTTTAATAAATCAATACAGGTCTTACAGCTCGTTGTTCATACAATAACGATAGTCCCCACTAACACAAATTGATCAATACATTTTACCAAGAATTTTTCTCTTGACTATAGCAAGTACAGCTTCATCTGCTTGTGCAAGTACCCATGACTCTGAGCCATATACAAACACGGGAATATAAATAAGTGTCTTGTAGAGTTTTAATTTTCATATTTCGTGATCTAAATTCCCTGCTTAACCCAAAGTACCATCTATTGGCTAGTACAATTTTTTTTTTAGTTTTTCCAGACTGATGTTATTGTTTTTATTGATGGTGGACTCAAGGTACACAAACTCCTCCACACCTCTAAAGTTATAGTTCCATCTAATCGAGTGGATTTTCGGTTCGTTGAAACCATTAAATTTTTTTTTTTTCATTAACTGCAAAAAAAATGATACTTAAGGAGTTAAAAAACATTGAAAATGATTTTCTTGTATAGTAATTAAGCAAAAGATTAAAAAAAGTTTACACAACATTAAACAGTTTATTATTATGTTTTTCGTATATATTATTACTCGTGCTTTTTAGTTCAGTATATGTAATTGTTATCAATAATATTTCCATATAATTCCCTATTATTGGAGGTGCATAATGTTCTTTATTTGTTATTTAATTTCTGATAATTTGATATTTTTTCAAATGCAGAAAAATTGATTTTAACCCCAGACACTGGTTTGGTGGAGCGATCACTTTCGGAGAAATCCCTTTCTCCTCATCAGCACCATTTGTGTCACCAACTTTTGGGATGCTATGTATTGTTAATGTTAAGTATTTAAATGGAATACGAAAATTTTTTAACCTCATCACAATACATTAAACAGTTTAGTTTTCAATTCCTTTAATTTCCAAAAAAAAAAATTATTTAAATTTTTTTTAAACTCAGGTCTTTTTTTTGTTGTGTAACAAATAGTTTTCTTGTTTGCTGGGCAATTTAATGCAACAAATGAAAGCCCTTATAAACGAGCCAACACTAACCAACAATATAAATAACTGCAGCATCAGCAAAAATAATCTTTAGTTGGAGTTTTTGTGGTTTAAATTCTCACATAGACAACCATGACAAACAATATCCAGTGCAATAGGAAGCCTTTAAAAATAAGAAAAAAAAAATTAAATAAAATTCCAATAGAGTTTCAACGTTGCAGCTAAATGCTTATATTTCTTTTATGAAAAACTTGGCGCTTCCCTAAGCAGTTGCTGCTTAGCTACAACATGTTGAAGTCAACATTTATACGAGTGCAATATTAAATTGCTGCAATAACAATAACAGTAAGGTGAAGAGAGGGTAACCAATAATTGACAAGAAAAAGAGAAAGTTGATCTGTTGAAATATTTTAGCTTTTATTTCTCGGAAGTAATAAATACAGTAAAACCTTAATGATGCCACACGTTTTAGTATAAAAAACCAAGGTGAAACACAAATTAGAGGAAAATGTTTTAAACTACCGTTATGTTGTCTGACCCGCGCGTTTCCGTACATTTAATAATAATGAGAAAACGACGTGTTTTTTTCTCAACGTTTTTATTTAATAAATCTTTATCAACTAATATCCTAGCTGTAGGATGTTTACGGTCTGGACTCTGTCAGAGCCGGTACGCAGGATTCTCTGCCGACGTAGGGAGAGTCTAGTCACACGAAAAAAAAGGATAAGCCGTTGTTGGTAAAAGGAGTTCGCACTCACTTTAAAAATAACTACGACTGGAAGGCTTAGTAACGTATGGTAAATAATGAGCCAGCTCTTGTCTCATGACAAGCTGACAGCCAATTGATTCCGCTTCAACTTTCGCTTCTCTTTTTATAGCATCTACTTTCTAGCTTTGCGGATCAGTTTAGTCGAGAGAAATTTACTAATAAAATAAAAAAATTATTATAATTCTAAAAAAATCTTACGTAATAAGTTTTATATATAAAAAATATGCATCAATTCATATTTTATAAAATACTTAAACTGAATTAAATTATTCTGTTATGCTATTATTGTGACTCCAAACGCGACAGCCCGACTTTTGTATTGTCTCGAAAAAATATTAAAGCTAGTCGCTGGTACAATAAAGCCAGGTAACTTCAGAAATACAAAAATAATCACATTACAAAAAGCCCATGCATTTTGTTATTGCTTTTAAGGTTACTCCTGTCAAAAATTATTTGCAGTGGTTGATATCAAAAAGTGTGCTAGAGTGAAACAAAAAATTTGTTTAAGCTTTTGATTTCTCTTTAACACATTGATATTTTAGTTTTTGACAGAACGAGCTTCAATCATGCATGATTCAGCTGGCGTCTCAGTGTTACCTGGCTTTCTTACACCATGGCTAGTCGTGCATGTTCTGTAAACCAAACGGATTTGAAAAAATTTGTAATTACATTTTTTCTCTCTTATTAAATGAAAACTTTTAGGTTTTTTTTTTTGCAATTCACACCAAAAATAAAGCAAAAACAAATTTTTAAAAATCTTAAAATGGACCACAGAGTAGTTGTGAGGTGAGGAATTTTTCAATTCCAAATAAAATATTCAAATTCGGAATACATTTTTATTTCATTTTGTTTATAAAATTTAAAAGTTTTCAAAATTTGAATTCGTATGTTATTTCATGATTAAAATTTTTATCTTATTGTGAAGCCTGGTTAAAAGCAGAATATTTTGGGCTAAAAAATCTATTTTTAACTCTAAACATAATAAGAGCGAGCCAGTGCTATACGTAAAACAGTGATAGTAAACGGTTAATAACAGCTGGCTAGTAGGATTTAGATACAATGACTAAGCAATAAAATAAAAAAAAGGAATATTATTTGTTTAATGATCATAATTTGATGATGATGCAAAACTAAATGCCCGTTCACTACCGATAGCCATTAAGAAAAGTAAATCAATTCATGGTTGCACAGGACGTCCGGTATAACGAATGATAAAATATCAATCAAATTTGTTTTTATTTTATATATAATTTTCCAATATATTGACTTTTCTTTGGATGCTTGTTGTTTTTCGAGTTTTTGAAAAAAATTTTATCTATATTTGGAATATAATCTGTGCGAGTACCCAGCGGTGATACTACGCGGAATGCCTATCTTGATAGCAGAGCGTTGACCTCAGAAGACCTAGGTATGATGAATTCTACTACAATCAGGAGATTCGTAAAGAGTCTCGACTTGCACTTGGGATTCGAGCTGCATCATAGATCTCAAAGGTTTGGCTATACCCCTAAAAATCGAAGCACTTTATTCACTGCATTCGATACAGATTTCAAAAAATAGTGTGACCGCTTTTTTTATTTTCAATTTATCACACTTTAGCTTCTCTTTCATTCCTTTTATATAAAGAAAATTCTTGTAGTTGTAAAATCGATTAAATTTCACTTATAGAAAAATATTTTCCTTTTTTTGTTATTGTGCTCTAACCCCACAATAAAATAATAATAAATGGAATTTTTTTTTTAATGAAATATTAAACAAAAAAAGCAGAAAGCTGAAGTTGTTGGCTGAAGCAACATAAAAGGGTTGCTTGGTATGAATTATATATTTCGTTTTTAAGCCTGCTGCTTGTTGTTCCAATTATTATTGTGCGGTTTTTGTCCTCATTTCTTTTATAACTAACATAAACACTCAAGCTGGCAGCAACTTTTACAAGTTTTTTCTTAAACGTCTGCGTGGTAGCAAGAAGCTGGAACAATTTCCTTAAGTTTTCAATGTTGCAAATACATGCTAGTGCTTACAAAAGAATATTTTTTCCCCTTTTGCAATGAAATGAGCCATAGAAATTGTATTTTAAGTGTGTTTATTTTGTTGGTAGCATCTAAAGGGAATTGTGATGTTTAACAAGAACATCAGTGATCTGCACAGTCAATGGTTTTAACCTGAATATATTTTTTTAACTATAATTTGATTTGATGTGGGTTTACAAGTTCTTGTACTTCTTTTTTTAAATTTTAAGCGTCATCAAGAAAGAAATAGTTTACACTCACTCAAAAATAGTAAAAAAAAATACTTTTCAAGGAAATTTTAATAATTCATTTACATTTTGATGGCTTGTTTTTCTGTATGAGAGGAAAACTCATCTGCCATTATGTATTTTGTGAATCGTTGAGACATTTAAATGCTTTTTTTTTGTCAAATGAAATGGAAAATAAGTTATGTTAACTCCTTTCCATACAAATCGCTGTTCTTAAGTAGGTCAAATTTTGAATTAAGCTGTAGATTTATTCTGTTTTATTTTTATTTAATTTAATTTTTTGTTCAAGTAAGTCTTCACTTGCTTTCTTTCTTTATTTTTTTTTTTTTTTGATTTTGAATGTTGTCTGTATTCAGAGCACAGAATCTGAAATATTTTCTTAATAATCCTAGAAAACTAATATTTGTATGTGTAACACAGAAAAAAAAATTACAACATGCCTAGACGTAAGAACCAAGAAGCTTTCAAAGCCATCTGAAAGTTATACTTTGATATTCATCTACATCTTAGACCCATTTAAGAAAGTTTTTTTGTAGCAGCAGCAAATGATCTTTGCAAAAAATGCAGAATGTATAAAGACCTAAATTAAATCATGTCGATACAGATCTTGGAGGAATTTTAGGAGTATTCAACAGATCGTTGTATTTAAAAAACTTTATTTGGCATCGAAGTTTTAAACTAAATTCTTAATTGATTAAATTCAACAAATGCTTGAAAGCATTTATTTTTTGCATTCTTGGCTCTGCTGATAAATTAAAATTAAGTCACTTCAACATAATCCAGTAGTGCGATTCAGTAGCTTTTATTACGAGCATTCGGATCGAAAAAAACAAGTATAGCGAATTCGTTATTCAGTAACTTTCCGACAAAAGTATTCGGTACTTTTGTCGTAAACTGTACTGTGTGTTGCAAATGGATTTTATGTAAAGGGTGTCCCAACAAGAAAGCAAGATTTAAATTTTAAATAAATGACTGATGCAGCAATTGAATTTTTTCTCTGGCTGTATGACATGTGGCGCCGTCTTGTTGAAACCACAAGCCCTCCACATTCATTTCTTCAATTCTAGGCAAGAAAAAACTGGTTATCATTTCACGATACCGAACACCATTGACTGTTTGCGCTTGACCTCCCTCATTTTCATAAAAAAAGGTCCAATGATTCCTCCAGCCCAAAAACCACACCACACAGTGACACGTTGAGGACGCATTTGCTTCTCGTGAATTATTCGAGGATTTTCTTCACCCCAAATGCGACAACTCTGCCTATTGACGAAGCCATCAAGATGGAAATGGGCCTCGTCACTGAAGATGATTTTATTGGCAAAATCAGCATTTTCATGTTGTCTCTCCAATACCCAATTAACGAACTCCCTTCGCTGTCCATGGTCATTTTTTACTAACCTCGTACCTTCTACTAGCAAACAATAACAATTGTTTAAATGTCAAACAATGACACTTCGAATGGCGCCAAATTTAAATCTTGCGTTCTTGTTGCGACACCCTTTATTTAGTATTTAAAATTTAAGAAAAAAAGAAGAAAAAGGAATAAATAGTTAAAAAGGCTGGTTAAACACCAAGACAAACGATATGAATCAAATTATTGTACTTCGTTAAATTTATATGTATAGTGGGAACGATTTACTTTATAATACAAATAAATATTTATTATTATAAATTAAAAAAAAAAGAAAATTATATAAAAGAATAAATGTTTTTCAATATTAAAATGTTGGTTGGGAAATTTATTTATTTATTCAGTTCAATGCTTTTTGTAACTATTGATTAATAATTCTTATTTAGTCAATTGCTTTTACAATATATAGGTTCTAATGTTTGCAAGAAACGTTGGAAGTAGTCTACTGAGGATTTAGAGTAGCGTCTGATGAAATGGTCCATATAGGTATGCTATCCCCTTCAGTACTTATTGTACTGAATAAATAACTGATGAGAATATCATGAGTAAAAGAATAAATTTTAAAACCAACACAATTTCTTGAATTAAGCACAAATAAAGATTAATATTTTGTTAAACTTTTAAATTCCAAATAGAAAATATTACATATAAAAAATATTTAATTAAAAAAAACCAAGTGAAAATATAAGTAACAAAAAAAAATTATAAAATTAATTACTAAAAGTACGCGTTACTTAAAAACGAAAATGGTAAATATTTATAATTGTAAAAGGCTCGATACTGAGAAGACCAATTAAATTATTAAAAGTTTAATAAAAAGAAAACAAAAATATTTAATAAGAAAAACACATTTCCCTCTATAAAAAAAAAAAAATTAAAAAAAATGAATTAAAATTGTTAGTAAAATAATTTATATAAAATATTAAAAAAATAAAATACAATTCGATGAAAAAACTTTTGTAAAAGGAAAACATACAATTTTAGTACATGAGGACTAAATTTTATTACTAACACGTTTTAGTTTACATTTTGACGTTCAATAGTTCCATAACAATTCCATATTAAAAGGCAGTTGAATTAATCTATACATATAAAAGAGTAACGTTACTGACTGACTGACTGACTTATCATCATCGCCCAGCCCAAAGGCTAAAGCTACGGACTTGAAATTCGGTAAGCAGTTGCATGTCCCAATGTATAGGACGAATAAGAAGGGATTTTTGGAAATACGAATATTAAGGAGGTAATCACCCCCGGGGTGTGTCTTCTCTGTGAAATTCCACCTTGATGTATCACTACAGGGGAATATAGGTGCGCCAGCACCTGGAACTGCCATGGGCTTGAATCTGGCAGAAGGAACCCTGAGGGTTTACCTAAAGGATACCTTCGGGGTCCGACCAGTGACTCTCAACACTGGTACCACGGGAGCCGGTAGCCCCATAGAGGAGGCACAAATGTCCTAGCAAATGGACACGGGGTTTAATGGATGATGTTCTGGGGACAACATCCCTGGTTCGTTGTTCGGTCTGTGGACTTCGTGCACACCCAAATGCTCAGACAGCGGAATCTGTGACCGGTTATTGGTGAGGTCCCCTTCGGGGGTTCACGTGGTGGCTGTGGTTGAAACCAAAAGGTACGGTGGAAACGGAGTTCATGTCACCTTTGGCAGGATGGCATGTTCTTCAATGTGCTGTTTCATAGAAACAGATGTCACTTGACACGGGTTTTGGATAGGCCCAACTCCCTTAACAAGGGTGGTGTATGTGACATGGCAGAAACACACACAATTTGCTACCTGTGTCCTTTATTGGTCACAATGGTCCTTCAATGGTCAAAGTCTACTTTGAAATTACTCAACCGCATACAAGAGAGGGCGAAAGTGGTTATCGGTGACAGTAGGGTAGCCAGCTCTATTGACTCCCTGGAACACTGTCGCGATGTGGGTTGTGTTTCACTTTTCTATCGCTACTACAACGGAATGTGTTCTAATGAAATTGGGGATCTTTTTCGCGAAACTCGCTCATTCACAGGAGCCACTCTTTTTTCAGCAAGAACACATCCCTTTGTGGTCGATTGGCCAGTGGATCGCATTACAGACAGAGTTATTTTTTTAGCCGTACAGTTCGTATGTGGTATAAGCTTCCTGCTGACGTCTTTCCTGAATCCTACAATTTGGGAAATTTAAAATCGAATGTTCATAGATACTACTCCCTCTTTTCTCCTTCCCACAACCCATTTTCCTAGTTCCATCAAAATGCATTGAATGAGTAGGGACCATCTCCTGAGTTCTGGTCCTAAATAAAAAAAAAATTTAAGGGAGAAAAAAAGTACGAAAAAGGAAGAATTTTACTTTATATTTAAACAAGTTTAATGGTATTTTTAATGTTATGTACAAACGTAGAATTTTCACAGTAGAATTCAACGGTCCTTAACAAAAAAAAAATCATTTGAGTGCCAGGTCCTAGTAGATATGTAGGTAATGAAAAGGCAGATGAATTCACAAGAAAGGGAAACTAGAAGTTTCATTAGTCCAGAACCATTCTGCAGACCGCTTTGGATCTCTACTAAGCTCAAATTGAGCCAGTGACTGGAAAGAGAATCGCAAAAATATTGGTTGGCTGACAAAGGGTGCTCGCAAGAGAACAAATTACTTACTAGGCCTGAGTTGGTCAAGAGTTCTCAATCATGATTGGGTATTCAACCACTTGGCAAATATGAGGTTCAGTCTGAATGACCTCTGTAAATTATATTACGAAGGCGAGGAGTATAATATGGATATGTTTTTTTATTAAGTCCATTACTACCTAAAGCCGTCTAACATGGCGCACAAATCACTCAAGTAAATCTTTGAATGCTAAATGAATTTTATATCAGACTTAAAGAGTAGTTGTAACGTGAGAGTGGCCTCAGTAACTAGATGACTTAATCCTGTCCTTGGCTCTAATACCAGTAAGCAGTAATTAGTTGAATTTAATAAGAAGAAGTTATTAGTACTCGTAAACTTATTATTAATATGATAAATTTAGTATCAAGTAAAAATAATACATGAAAATTAGCTTTTGTTTTCAATACAATTACTCGTATGTGAACGAAGCATTCTTTCGCATGTAACTAAGTTCATATTTAAGTAGAAGAGCTTAAAGTATCTATGCGTTAGGCACTTCACGTAAAGACTTTATGGTTTGAGCTTCAACTTCTCTTACTCTTTTTCTCTATTTGATTCTAGCTAGTCTTGCTGACTATACGCACATTTTGTGCTCTTGTAGAGCAGTGGGAAGACGCAGTAGGATATTTACTTAAGAACATTTAGCTAAAATAAATCTCTTCAGTTGTCTCATAATAGATCTTAATTTTGACCAATCGCAAGGATTTTTTTTAACGTTGTTTATATCAATTTTCATCTTCATATTGGTGAAAAATTTTTAATTTTTATTTTAGGTTGCACTTTTTCTCTTTCATAAATATTGGCATTCCTAAACCTTTCTGAGAAGCACGTAGTGCGATTTACTATTCACTTTTAAAGAAAAATTTTTGGTTATAAAGAACTTGTGATTCAGTAAAATTTATTACTTACAGGTGTGTGGTTAAATAAAAGCCAAAATTTATTATAATTAAAAAAATATATAATAAAAAAGCCATTTTTGTACACTTTTTGGTTGTTGTCAACGGTATTAATATCAGTGGTGAGTTTTTAACTCCTAAAGTTAATAAAAAAATATGGATTTAAAACTAACACCATGTGGAACCCTTAAAACTTACTGAATCGCCTTACAGGTATGCATGTAATGCTTCTTGGTGATCTTGTTTCTTCTTTATGTTTTTAATTTTTTCGCTGATAATTCTATGTAGAAAGTCATACTTCTCGCATTCTGGAGATTTAATTTATTTTTTTTTTAAACTTTTGGGAGATAATTCTTATTTAGTCAGTATTTTTTACAATGTAAAGGTTCTAATGCTTGCCAAGATATGTTACGAGTAATCTACTGGGGACTCAGAGTAGCATCTGATGAAATAGTGCATATAGATATGCTATGCCATTCGGTACTTATTGTACTAAATAAGCAGTAACCAACATACTTGGAACAAGCACAAAAAAAATTAATATTTTGTTAAATTTTTGAATTCCAAATAAATTTATTAAATAATTTGAAAAAGTGAAAAAAGTCAGTAGGCTTCTTGTATTTTTTTTTTTTGCAATGTGGCGTGGCTTCTCAGGTTAGCATTGTGTGTGTAATTATTTTTACCCTCCTTTGAACTAATAAGACGCACTAAAAAGCTCCTTTAAAAAAAGCCAAAAGAGCAACAGATAGCAGCAAAACAAACAATAACAAGTGTGTGATGAAGTGAAATGGACTGAACTGTAAATTTTGTTAGTTTTTATTTTAAGGTTTTAAGTTCATTGAAAAAGTTTGTTTTGTTTTAGTTTTTATTTGTTTTGCTTATTAACTGAAAGTAGAAAGAAGAACATTTTTTACTTGTCTGAATAACAGCTGCATTAATTATTTTAAATCTATTAACTAAATAAAAGTTTTGTTTGTTAAGTTCATGTGCATGTTTTTTATCAATACTCAGAGTTTATACAAAAATTTATATTTTTAAAAAAGTGTGTATCTGTGCGTGTATTTGTTTTGCTTTTTTCGCAACTAAAAATTTTTCCATTGTTCTAAATGCCATCCAAAACACTTAAGTGCCTGCACATCATTGAATATTCTGCACGAGTTCGTCTATATTTTTAGAAAAATAAATTTTATACAATTAAAAGAAAAAACCATAAAAAATCAATTATGATTTCATTTTAATAGTCCAACAAATAAAAGCAAAAAACAAAGAGAAGGAAGTTTAAAATGTATTGGCAAATAGGTGCAGTAGCAACTCAAAAAAAAAAAACTAATTTTATTTGGGAAAACAAAAGCCAGTGAATGGAGACATCAAACAACAATAAGCCATAAAAATGTTTTAGTTATTGAAAAAAATAATAATAAAAAAGCTGGAGGCGTAAAACAAGAAACCGGGCTAAGTTATAATAAATACAACAATATGACAAAAACAAATTATTGCTACAATTACTACAGAAATAAGTATTAAACTCTACTAAACTAAATATGCAGCAACAACAAGACAAAGTAGCTTAGCCAAGCACTGTCACAGCTGCGGCCGCAGCTACAGCTACAGCAACATTTAAATAGAATCAAAAAACTAAAACAACAACGCAAAGAAAAAGAAAATGTATAAAAATCATAGCAGCAGTTATAATAAATTCTCAGGCAGCAATGACCATGTCTACAATAATAACAACAGCAATAACAATAACTCATTAAGGGTACCATCATCAGCAACGTTACCAACCGCAAACACTAAACATCAGCCATCCATAAATTTAGCTCTAATAGAAAAAATACCACGTGCCAGTTATCCGGAAATTATGAATCCTCGTTTATCGTTAAACGGCACTTTGCGTCATTTGGTGACATCACCTCGACCACTTTATCGTGATCACAGCTCACGTTCTATACATCCCCTTACGGCTAATGAGCAGCACATGTCTGAACTGGATACCAGCTTCTATACCAACATAAAAAATAGTAGTTATTTATCCACAACAACAACAACAACAAAAAATATAGTGGGTGATACACTAGACATTTCAACTAATAAAAAAAGCCTTGTGGCCAGTAACACATATTTGAATTATAATAACCCAAATGATAGAAGTGATATTGGAAGTGGAGGTGGTATCATTGACAGTGGCTTGAGTGATTTCAGCACTGCTGGTGGTGTGCACTTTCATACCACTGAACTCTCCATTACACCCTCCATCACAGGCGATGAGCAATGTATCGATTTAGGTAGTCTGCGTCGTTTCTCTATAGATCGTCATAGTTTTTTGGGTAAGAAAAGTTTTTTTTTGTTTCTATTTTTATCTTTTTTTGTTTGCTTTTGTTGTTTTAAATTGAAAAACAATTTATGTTTAGTTTTTGTTTATTTGTTTTTGCTGCTGATTGATTGCTGCAGCCTAAATAATTTATTTACAGTTTCTATTCTTGGAAAATAAATATTTGCTACAGCAAAACTATAAAGAGTGTATAATTTGAATGCAATTTTATAGTAGTGTTGGCTATTTTCATAAAATACTAGATAGTTTCCACGGTCTTTTATTGCGTGAATCTATATTATTAGAAAATAGAGAGCGTATGTACCAATTTTTAGAGAAATCCGTTTACAAATAGAGTTTTAATCGTTAAAAAACTTATTCAAATAAATACAGCCTTTAACTACTTTATAAAGTGGCTCATGGCTTTCTTAGCATTATTAGCAGAGGGGCCCAGTAAAGTGATAAATAAAATATTTCAGAGTATAATTTCAGGCTTACGGGTACAGTTATATGAGTACAACTCAGTTAAAAGAGGTTATACAAATTTTCGGGCGACCTTTCTTGGAGTATAGAGTTTATATGTGTCAAATTAAAGCAAATCCGTTAGAAAACAATAAATTTTTATAACGAACAACCAAACAAATAATTTTACTTATATAGAAGATTTATTTGCTATAAGAAAAATTATTTATATTTGGAATTTATTATACAAAAAACACTGTGAAATGGCAAAAATTAGATATATTGAAAATTAGTGTTTTAAGTTTTTTTAACCTTAAGTTTGTGTAGTAAACTTTTCCTACTGTGTGATATTGAAAATTTGTGTCTTAAGTCTTTTACTTGTTTGCAATATTGAAGTTCGAGTCTTAAATCTTTTAAGTATTTGAGTTGTTGGAAGTTCGCGTCTTAAGTCTTGTTCTTCTGTGAGATATGTGAAGTTTGTGTTTTAAATGTTTTACTTTTTTTTTACAATACTGAAGTCTTTTGAGTACAGGTATACCTTTTTTGAGCACTGTTTCGCTATAGCGCTCTGTTGAATTTTTGAAAAAAACATATTTTAATTTTAAAATATTTTTCACTATTTATATATAAAAATTGATAAAACGTAATTGACAGTTCTTGGAATTCTTGTTTTTATAAATATCAAAAATAAACTTAATTCGAGAAATTAAAAAATGTGAAATTTTGTATTAAACTGTTCATTCGAAATACTGATATCGTTTGATTTAGACCTCAGTAATTTTGTTTAATTAAAAAAAAATTTAAGCTTAATAAAACAGCACTTCTTTTAACTCTGTGTCTGTTAACACTTAATTTTTAGGAACGTAATATGAGCCCTATATCTATATGGTGTTTTAGGGTGCATAGCATGTGTTGCATGACTAAATGTGATTTGTTTTATTTCTTTTACAAATTCAGGAAAAATTTGTTTGCTTTCACTTCAGCTAGAGCGCAACTGATAATGTGTTTTGAAAACAAGAAAAAAAATTTTGTTGGTTTTCATGGAAATATATTCTTTTTTTTTTTGTTGGTTTATTCAATAAAAAAATTGTTTACAAAATAAAAATCACAACATTTTAATGTTTTTTTTTTTAAATAGCTTTAATTGATTCAAGAGGATTTGAGTGCAAATAGGTTGATGTTAAACAAGTTTGATTTGATTGAAATGATTTTTTTTTTGACCATAAAGGACAATTTGAAAATTTACTTTAACAACAAAACATTTTACTCGAATGAAATTAATTTTTATTTAAAATTTTTTGTTTTAGATTTAGGCTCAAAGTTTGGCATGTCACAGCCAAAATTTGGCCAAAGTGTTTCACAGCATGGTTTCTTTACATCACACGATAGCCTCGCCACACCATGTGCATCACGAGCTTCCAATTTACATATGGCCAATACAAGCACTGCCTCCGATATGGATCTCCTACACAAAAAGCAACAAAACGATCGACGCAAGTCTCGTGGACGTCTGAAAGACAATGATCAGCCATTGCTAGGGACATGGTCACGTTCAACGGGTCGTGGTTCACACGATAATACTTTTAATGGCCCCCATCAATTAACTGGAAATTATTGCAATGGAACTGATCGGTAAGCACTCCAAATTATGTATAATTAAATTTAGTTTTTGTTTATTTTATTTTGAGCTGAGACTGCAAAATTATTTCTGTTTGTTGCCAATTTTTTTTTTCTTATATTCATTTGAAAATGTACAAAAATCGCTGAATAAAAAATTTTTTTTTAACGCAAAAAAAGAAAAAACTTCACTGATAAAAATAAAAATGTGTTTACGCCCTTACTTTCAAAAACAAGCAAATATCATCCACCTTAAAAACATATACCATTTTAGCTCAGATAAAAATCGACATGCTAAAAAGAAAAGCTTAAGGCATTTCAATAGAGGAAATATTTTGACAGCAGGAGTCCTTGGCTTTGTCATATCCGCTTTTAGTAAACTGAAAAACACATGGACTAAAATATAACTTAAAATCAAATAAATATTTAATCAATATGACAAAGTTATTTCTTTTTTCTTCTCTTCTCAATTTTTATTTGCAATTAGTTATTCACGCAATCGTTCTGGCACAACAACAACGACAACTACCGCCACTCAACAGCAATTTCAACAACAAAATTCTTCAAATTACAATTCTTCGCATCATTTACAACATTCTGCCTCTATGTCACATCAACATCATCATGCGAACCAACAGCAGCAACAGCAACACAACCAACAACCATCCCAACATTATCAGCAACGTTCTTCAAAAACACAATTACAACAACAACACCAGAAGCAGCCCAGACGCACACCGTCACAGCGTTTGCGTGCTGTAACGGCAGCCCGAAAATTTCATTTTGTTTTCGATCCAGCGGGGCGCTTATGTTACTATTGGTCGATGGTTGTTTCACTGGCCTTCCTCTACAACTTTTGGGTGATAATTTATCGTTTTGCATTTCAGGAAATAAATCGACGCACAATAGTGATATGGTTCTGCCTCGATTACTTCTCCGATTTCCTGTATCTCATAGATATATTTTTTCATTTTCGCACCGGCTACTTAGAGGACGGTGTACTGCAAACGGATGCTACGAAATTGCGTCAGCACTACATGAATTCAACAACATTTTACATAGACTGTCTGTGTTTGCTGCCATTGGATTTTTTATATTTATCAATAGGATTCAATTCAATACTGCGTTCGTTTCGCTTAGTTAAAATCTATAGATTTTGGGCATTCATGGATCGCACCGAGCGTCATACAAACTATCCAAATTTATTTCGGTCAATCGCTCTCATACATTATCTACTTGTGATATTCCATTGGAACGGGTGTCTCTATCATATTATACATAAAAATAATGGTTTTGGTAGCCGCAACTGGGTCTATCATGATTCCGAATCGGCCGATGTAGTTAAACAATATTTACAAAGTTATTATTGGTGTACGTTAGCTTTAACAACGATTGGTGATTTACCCAAGCCCCGATCAAAAGGTGAATATGTATTTGTGATATTACAATTACTATTTGGATTAATGCTATTTGCAACGGTATTGGGACATGTTGCAAACATTGTAACTTCAGTGAGTGCGGCACGAAAGGAATTTCAAGGTGAGTACGTTTTTCAATCCATTTAATTTTCATATGCAATTTGCTGTTTTGCTTTGTAATTGAAGAATATTAATAAGTTTGGGGAAATAATACAGAGAAAATTTAATTATGATGTGACGAAATAAAATCAAATCTCATTGATCTCATTTAATTATGTAAACTAATTCAATTAAATTAATTAATTAGTTAATTCAATAATTATTTCAAATAAAAATTAATTTAATTAAATTAAATAAATTTATAATTTAAGTAATTCAAATAATTAATTTTTTATTTGGTTTTTTTGTTAATTGATTTGCGTGGCGACCGTTTTGCATTTTTTTTAATAATTCAATTAATTATTTTATTAATTCAACTAAAAAATTTATAATTCAATTAATTGAGTATTCAATTAATTTTAATTAATTCAATTAATTATTTAATTATTTCAGTTCACTTTTAATCAAGTCAGTTAAAAATTTGAATAATTCAATTATATATTTTTCCAATTAATTAAATAATTATTTCAATAAATTTACTTAATTAATTAAAAAAAAATAATATTTAAATGAAATTAAAAATTTAATTAATTAAATTTATAATTATATCCTGAAGAAGCTACACAAATTGGAGCAAAATATCGATATAAAAATAAATTTTTGAAAAATAAGACCTCAAGCTTAACATATTATTTAAAAGAAAAAGGTTAAATAAAACAAACTAATAAATAATTAAATTTATATAATAATTTAATTAATTAAGTTTTCAATTAACTTTTTAATTAATTTTTTTGCTCGTTGGCCTGACGGCCTTCTTCCTTTTTGAACTCTTTTTATTAATTCAATTATTTTATTAATTCAATAAAATTTTGTTTTATTGACATGAATAAAATCAATTAAATAATTAAACAATTTAATTAATGTGATATTTTTTCAATGAAAATCTTTCTATAATTTTTTCTGCCATTTCATGTAAGAAATTTAACTTTCGTCATGTAGTCATTTATTTTATTTAAGTAAAATAATTTTCAATATAATTAAACAAAGAGCTAAGCCCGAATTTATTGCCTTTGATATCTAATGAATTTAAATTAAATCTTAGTGTTTTTATATGAAATAATTTAAAAACTTTTTTGATGTTGCATGCAACCATTTTTCGCTGACTTTGTTTTAAATTGTAAGAAAATAAAAATAGTGAGGGGTTGCCATGCAAGCAAGTGAATTTATTTTAAAAATTGCTTTATAAAAAAAAGTATTTCCCAAATCTTAAGCGAAAGGAAAAACAATGCTATGAATCTCAGATTTGTCTTCTTTCTTTCTTACTTAAATTTGTTAATTAAATAATAATTTAATTATTTTTAATTAATAAAAAAATTTGGTGGGTAGCCTTCCTAGACTGTGGGAGCAAATGATTAAAGAGCCCGTTAAAATATTTAACTTTAGAATAATATCAAACAATAACAATAATAATAAAACGTTTTCTTTGCTCCAACGCCTGTCTGTGCTGTTGAGCTGCTAAAACGTTTAGAAGGACACATAGTGGCTCGTTTTGACTTTTTCCGTTGCAAAAAACTTAGCTTTTAAAGTAATGAAGATTTTTAAAAAATTTAAAAAGTTGTTGAAAGTAAATATTACAGACTTTGAAATGGTGTATCACCTATGTTTTCATAGCTACAGGGTGCCAAAATAGTTGCAGTTAAACTTCATGATGCTTATCTCAGTTACAGTTATCTTCTTCTCTAAAAATATGGTAACAAATAATTTGTAAATACTTCATCCGTCATATGCTACAGTTAGCACTTCATTTCGTTTTTTATGCAAAATTTAATACAACCTGTTTGCTTTACTTTTTTAAAACTAAAAGCTCATTCCGCACTTATGAA
Organism: Thelaira solivaga; assembly: GCA_947397855.1. NCBI lineage: Eukaryota > Metazoa > Arthropoda > Insecta > Diptera > Tachinidae > Thelaira > Thelaira solivaga. Next base: position 28,384,499 of record OX377614.1, read on the forward strand.
ATTCTAATATGTGAAGACAACGGATGTCTTATGTACACAAATCATATGCCATGTGACAATCTGAGTAATAAATACTTATTCATGCGGCTACTAGATTTTATTTAGTAAATCCCTTCATTTTAAATATTTCACCGTATGATGAATATTTAGTTTTCGTACAATTTATTACTCATGCGCTACGGCTACTTTATTAAAAAAAATTTTTTTGCAAATGTTCAGCGATGCCGCAAGGAAACGAAAGCAAAGAACATTTGTATTGAAAACAAAAACAAATTTTCCTACATTATTTTTTCTTTGGTTTCGTTCGCTTAATTTTTCTGCTGTCATCGCTGAATAGGCTATAAGAATATTTGCAAAAGTCGGCAAAGCTGTATATAACTTGCTTATAATAAACACTTTTTTAAAGCGAATTGACAAACAGCTTAAAAACATTTATTTGATTTTACAGATTTTTATTTCTAATAAAAACACAGTGAAACAAAAAAAAAAAAATAAAAAAGAAGTGAAAAGACCTTTAAAGTGATATTATTTTTCTGGTAGGTGCTCTCAAATACAATAAAAATTTTAATTTGGAATCTGCCAAAAACCGGTTTTTCGTAACTTTATGCACCAGTAACTTAGTGGAATATCAACCGATTTTAAGTTTCTCAGCAGATTTAGAAAGAAAACATTGAGGTCGTTTGGTTATTGAAATAAACTTGAGAAATCTGTGCGTAGGTCTTCATCAAACAAATTTGTTTTCCATTTTTCAAGCTTGAAAACGTTTTTACACAGTATTTTATAAAGAAACCTTAAATTTTTTTAATATGTTTATTTATAAGTAAAACCAAACTTTTGTTTTTTAATTTATTGAGTTATTAAGGTTTTTATTAAAACAAAATTGTTCCAGAAATAAAATAAATTAAAAAACGTCCAACTAAAAATGTTTGATTGGCCTTTTTTTTCAAAAACGTTTCTTCATTGCAACCATTTCTTGGTGAAAATTTTTGCCTTGTTCATCGCTGAACTGGCCCAGCTTGTTTGGTACTCGACAGCACCTACTAGAAAAATTTTATCACTTCCCAGGTATTTTTTTTTGTGACACATTTTAATTCCATCACATTGATTTTAATATTGGAGCTGTTATTTTGAAAAGTATTATAACTCCACTTTTATAGAAAAATTTTCGTTTTGGGGGATGAGCACTGTTTGCATCGTTGAAATTTTACTTTGATATCTTTATTTCAAAACTGAAAAATCTGGATTTAATATTTTTTTATTCAAAGTTTTACAATTGTACATTCAAAAATGATTTGCTGCGCTTTTAAGCTTTTTTTTTTATAAAATTTTTTTTTTTCTTTTAATTTGAAGTTAAATTTTCATTCCTTCTATTTTTGCTCTTAAATTCCTGGTGTAACGTTCAGCTGCCTTTATTGAAAGTCAAACAAACAGTTCATTCATGTGTTAACGCGATTAAAAATAAGCCAAAGTGTTATGCCAGCTACATACATGGTCGCACCTAAGTGGTGTATTCATCTCTAGCGTGTTGCTTACGTCCCAGCATGTACTCGTATGTAGATCGTTAAAATTAAAGTTCGTTTTTTATATAATAAAAAAATTCTGTTATATTTAATACTATTGGGGATAAAAATACTAAGTTCTTTTAAATTTTGCAGTCAATATTTGTGCAAGTATATGTGTAGCATTGTTTCTAGTCTTACAAATTCTGACTAAGTTTCATTAAGGGTTATGAACTTTTGCCAAAGCACATAAGACCAGTTTGTTTATTATTATCTAATGATCATCTTTAGTGATTCAGAAAAATAGACAATTTTAAGTAAATATTGTGAGAAACACAAGAACTATACCAAGTAAAATAAGATGGGTCGCCTTTCTGGGTTATTCACTACATTATTTAAGATTTTTATTTATTTAATGTTTGAGATTCATTTCAGAAGACAATAAATTTGGAACTTTTATAGTTTTATAGTAAATAATGAGCTTTAAACGTGTTAACAATAAATTATGCTTTTACTTTAAGCTTATTTAAGCTTTTTACTTCAACTTGTTTTCAAAACTACCGTATGACTATCATTGTGGGTCAATAACTTTATATTTTCATAATAAATAAAGCCAACTGAAAACGTCAAGCTGCAAATCGTAAAGGGTGTTTTTTATAGACGTATAGAACTTAAATTGCAATAAAACAACGATGGATTATTCGATTGACATGAATTTTATTTATCCGAAAGATAATCTTGTGGCATTAAATTTTAAATGATTTCTGGCATATGACCGCCACAGCTGGCTCGGATGTAGTCCAATCTGGACGTCCAATTTTCGATGACTTTTTCCAACATTTTTGGCCGTATATCGGAAATAACACGGCGAATATTCTCTTCCAAATAGTCAAGCATTTGTGGCTTATCCGCATAGACCAATGACTTTACATAGCCCCACAGAAAGTAGTCTAGCGGTGTTAAATCACAAGATCTTTCAATAAATCGATTGTGGCACGAGTTGTGTGATATGTTCCGCCGTCTTGTTGGAACCACAGCTCCTGGACATCATGGTTGTTCAATTCAGGAATGAAAAAGTTAGTAATCATGGCTCTATACCGATCACCATTGACTGTAACGTTCTGGCCATTATCGTTTTTGAAGAAGTACGGACCAATGATTCCACCAGCCCATAAAGCGCACCAAACAGTCAGATTTTCTGTATGTAACGGTGTTTCGACATACACTTGAGGATTAGCTTCACTCCAAATGCGACAGCTTTGTTTGTTGACGTAGCCATTCAACCAGAAGTGCGCTTCATCGCTAAACAAAATTCGCTTATGAAAATCGGGAACAACAGCATTTATTTTAGAAAAAAAAATTGCACTGTTTGCAAGCGTTGTTCAGGCGTAAGTCTATTCATGATGAATTGCCAAGCCAAACTGAGAATAAATCACTTAGCAGCTGTTAAATCGGTCGCCATCTTGAACAGTAATGTCAACTTAAAGTTCTATACGTCTATAAAAAACACCCTTTATAAAAATCTTAGCTATTATTTTGATTTTTAACCGTTAGTTTTTAAACTTTTTTCTACTTTTTTTTTGTGAGTGGACTTAGCTTTTTCTAACCCTTTTTTACGCTAATTTAGCTTATTTTTTTCTAGCTTCTGGCAACGCTGACGAGTACATAGCGGCGGCAATTTGGTGACTACTTTCTGCGTTGGCAGTTTAATGACGACTGTCTGTCTTTTTGATCTTGTTGCTTGTCTGTCTGTTTTCGTATTTGCCAGTAAAAAGGATTACCATGGGTTATGTCAGTGTGGTCGTGTCCGTACTACCATCTCCACATAAATTAAAAAAACAAGTTTTCAATGTATGTATGTATTCTTCCTATTATGAGCTTTGCATGCCAGGCTTGAAACTGAAAATAATTCAAAATAAGAATTGAAAAATAATACATAAACTGCCACCATTGCCATCCCACTGATCTGTTACACAAGATTACACTTGCATTTGCAAGTGAACTGACTCTGTCATGTAATATGAAATGCAGGTTGGCATAAATAATTGGAAAATTAATTCTCGAATTGAGAATAATACATGATCAGAATTGATTTTAACTTTTAATTTTACTAGAAATTTTATAATAAAAAATACTTTTTTATAATACGCGATATTTTTAACTAAAAATAATAATAAACATTTTTAATATATATTCTTCAGTCTAAAAAACACAAAATTTTCAACTAAAAAAATATATATAAAATTTTTTTTTCTTTTTTTTTAACTAAAAAGGCATTTTTCTACAACTAAATATCTAAAAAGAAATGAAAAAAATAAAGAATACAAAAATGAAAAATAGTAAAAAAAATGCGGATCAGCCTTTTAGGAGTAAAAATTATTAATCATATTGCGCACTCTACACGTTTGCTGCATGGTCTTATCAAAATGCAAACAAACATGCACAGTTTCACGCTTTCGCCTACTAGGACATATTTAGCATATTTTTGGAGCAACAGGAATTGACTCCATTCCTATTATATTTCAAATTGTTGTTCGTAATGCCTTAGAAATTCTTTGATTGTGTTGGTGCTTTTTGCAGATGGGGTAGAACTAAGCCTTCCCATCTTTTTAGAAAGTCTCCTCTAAATTTTTTATCTAAATTTATTGAAGATTAATATGTAATATATTCCAAGCTGATGTAACGCAAATGCGGACGAGTGGTAATTTTTACCCCAGAAGCAGAATTTTTGACACAGCAGCCAAAACTCACCTAAATGCTAACTATCACAATTAAAGAAAATAACAGAAAAATTAACTTTGTAAGTTGAAAGAGAAAAGAGCAAGTAAAAAAACTTTACAGAGGGTGTCAAATTTACCCCCGCCTCCATAGTTTAAGCATAACTTTTTTAGTAAAAATATGCATTTGCATGAAAATCCTTGTGTTAGGTATAAGAATTTTTAGAAAAACAACTTTTCCTTCACTCTGTGATATTTTTAGTTTATTTTATTAAATTTTTAGATTCTAATGCTGTAGTACAAGTTTAAGTCGTTAATAGAAAATAAATAATAATAAATAACATCCCTGCAAAACAAATTTAAATTGTCAATTTTGTTAATAAACTTCAAAGGCAGTTGTTAACTGATCAAAAAATAAATATCATATGGCAGAGCTAGTTTAAGTAAATGCTTAATGAAAAAGCAAAAACTAAAAAGGAAAGTTAAGAAGTTCAATTAAAGGAGGAGGATCAATTTGAAATGGCTACAAGTGGTAATACTTTCAGCCCAAAGGATACACGCTGGCCGGATCTTTTGCATTTTGAAAGAAATATTTAAGAAAACTATAGAGTTTTTAAACAGAACTCTGATATTTACTCAATGACTGTGGGCGGAACTAGAGAAACGTTTCCTATTCCGTTCCTTTTATTTTCATTATTTTCTTTTCCGGCTGCATACGTTTCAACTGTACTTTTCACTTTGTTCCCATGAACAAAAGATATAAAAAATTAGTTTACACAAACGTTTGCATTGTTATAAACACTGCAAAAAACAAAACAAAATTAAATCAATCGCTTCCCCTTATATATTTTCGTACTCTGCTAATGGTTGGTACACTCTCTGACGCAGCTACTGTACTGTACTCATAAAAAGTGAGAAGCTAAAAATAGATTTTAAAGAAAATCATTTATTCTATTGCTATTTTTAGTATGAATGCAGGGTTATTTTTATTTTTAATATTTTAGCATGTGTGTGTGCTGGCGTATAACCTAATGGCTTACAATTACTAACACGAACATAAAATTGCAGATTGTTTTGGCTGTGTGCGTATGTGCTTTATAAAATGCAGTAAAAAGAAAAAAAAAACAAAATAAAATGTGAGAATCTATGATGCTTTTCTTTGGCCTTGCTTGGTTATGCTCAGCGTTTGTTAACCTTTAAATTTCAAGAAAAGCACTGAAATTGAGAAAAAAATCAATATGGGTTTTTTGTTTGTTTTTAATTTTAAAAAAAAATACATAAATTTTATTTTATTTAAAATAATTTTCACAATAAAAAGCTGAGGTTTAAGGGGATTAACTAATTTTAATTAAATTATCTAAGAGCAGCCATAATAATAAAATAATAAAATACTAGTAGAACATGACTCTTGGGAGATTTGCTTTTGTTGTTGTTGCGTTATTAAAAATTTTTTTTTCTTATTTAAATCAGTTTTTACTGAACTTTATATCTATTTGTTGTTTATAAAATCTGTACTCATGAGTGGTTTTCCACACAAAGCATTTCTGTGCATATTCTAGCAATAAAATAATTTTTTTTTGTCAAAATCATTTTTATTTAAATTTAAAAAAGTTTAATAAAAATTAGGCTTTTTTGAGGCTTAATTCCAATTATATTGGGACAGAGTTCTAAACAGAGAAATAAAACGAACTAATACTCTGAAAAACTACAAAACGAAAGGGTTGCATTTGTTTCGTTTCGTTTAATTGCGAACTCTGTGTTGGTGTGCTAAATGCTTTATTTTTCAAGACATTCGTATGCAAAATCAAACAAATTGTTTACTTAAGCGGCTTTCCCATTATAATACAGAGTATTAACATTTTCATTAGATCGAGTGAGACCAAAATGAGACGCAAATCAAATAGACTGTCAAAAAGCTAAAGGAAAATTATTTCTGTTTTCATACCATCACCAAAGCAACCCTGATAAAATGAGAAGTATGATGGCTAACACTGCAGTCACACGATCAAGTTTTTTTACAATTCTCTTTCAAGAAATTTACACATACTGCTTGTCAAAATTCACAAAAATTGAAAGCTGTAACGTAGGCTGCACGCAATTTCAAAGCAAGTTTTTCAACAAGATGTTTTTTTAACCTCTTCCACCGACAGTTTTGTTTCGGCTGCAATAGAGTTATATGCCCTAATTTTTAAATTATTCCGTCTATATGCAGGAATATTCATGTTCCACAGAACTTCATGCCTTCTGTATATCTCTATGTACTGCAAAACGTCGTTATATTTGTTTAATTTGTTCACAAACATATTTAAAAAAAAAAACAAAACAATACTGGCGGCAGAATAAGAATTCAAATTTGGAATAAAAAAAATGCAGTCAGCTGTTTTCTTGACTCAATTGAACGAAAAATTGAAAGCAAACTCTCAGCAAATTTTAAAAGTGTGAGTGTATTGGTAAAAAAATGAGAGAAATTTTAAAATTTGAATGAAAACTTGATCGTGTGACCCCCAAGTAAGAAAAAATTCTAAAAATGACAAAAAACCAAAATACTGTCAAAAAATACTTAAGTATTTCACCACACTCACAACACTTGCTTAACATTTTGCTTTCACACTATTGGATTTTTACTTAATACACGAATTTTTGACATGTATTAATACTAAATACAGTAGTCTGAAGCCCGCTTTAGTACAACAAGTACTAAGATAGATAGCATATCCATATGAAGCATATCTGACGCCTTTCTGAATCTGTAGTGGATTACTCCAAGCATTTTAGGCTAAATTATGAGCTTTTTAAAACATTTTTTGAAATCACTTACAAATAAATAAAAATTGCTCTAGCTTTATTTTCCATTCAAGATGTTTTTAAATTTTTCTTTTTAATCAGTAAACGAATTTCGCTTTTAGTTGCAGCTACAAAAAAAAAAAAAAATAAATCGAATTTGATATCAGCCAAGTAATCTTTTATTGCATGTTGCACAGCCGATAGCTACTGAAATGAATTGAAACATAACTACAACAACAACCACAATAAAAAGAACTTTTACATTAAATTTAGTTTTCTGTAATGAAATATTCTATCAATCACATTGTAAAAATTAAATTGCTTTTTTATGTTGTACATTGCGGCAATAACGAGTTTAAGTTTATCATTTCGTTTTCAATTTCAACAAAATTTATTAAGGATTAAATAAAAATTGCTATGGAGTAGTATCGTTAATCCTTAAATGTATCAGTGATGTCAGTGTTTACGTTCCTAAGCTCGGCTACTCTTTTTTTTTGGAATTTAATTGGCAGCAGAAATAACAAACCGATGCTTACAAAATGCCTTTATATCACTTCACGTTTAATAGTTTTAGAAACGATTGGGGCTAATTAACAGAGATGCCTTTTTTGGAAATAACGTTGTAAAGGAACTTGATGGAACCGGTTCTAACTAGTAGGCTTCTGTATCAGTATCAGTAGTCACAACGCTTAGTGCGATCTTTGAACATTATTTGGAGACAATAGTAGCCAGATAAATGAGACAGCTTTCTGTTTCTATGAAAATGTGCATAAATTAGCTAAGTCTGATTCTACATTGTCATCACTAGCAAAGCTTCTTAATATTATCAGGAGTAGATTCAATTCAAATGAGTTTTGTAGCCAGAGGGCAGGATGGTGTAACAGGCGGTTGAACAAGATTTCCTCTATGTCAGTAGAGGCGGTCACATTCCTGAATATCAGCAGGGTGTAGCCATGTGACAGGAACGAGATTTTTGAATATTATCGCGGGAGACATCTAGCCAGATAACAGAGATGTTTTTAACAATAAAGCCTCTCTTTATGTCAGTAACGGTAGCTCAAGAGCAGAATGCATCTACTAGGGTTGTAGTCAATTAAGAGTCGGTTCTACTAGCTAGCAGATGCTAACATAGAAGCTTCTGTTTATATCAGTAGCCATACTGATATATCTATGCGGAGCTATAGACTGATAACAATTCGTGGGACTGGTTCAATATTAGAGGCAGAAGCTATCTAGAGGTTTTTTCAAAGTACATCTTATCGATTATTTTAATGAGTTATTAAACAGTAAGTCAGAGGACCTTGCTAGATATCTTTGTGTGACAAGGTGTTAGTAGCCCTGCTTATATCCTTGACTTCATCCTTCTCCTCTCGCGCCTTCCCTTTGCTTCCTTTTTATATTTATTAATGCACATGTTTTTAGATTATAAAAAAAAAACACACATTTACCCCGTTGGTTTGCTTGGTATTTGGTTGGTTCTGCTCGTATGGAATAAGGTAATTCTACAACTAAGAACACATATAAAAATAATAAATTATTGTTAATGCAGTTGTGGACATGTTGTTATTTTGTTTTTGTTGTTGTTGTTGGTTGTTTCTGTTTGCTTAGGCCACAGGTCACGTTTATGCCATTTAACCATTCCAAACAATTAACACAAACAAACAGTTGAGACAAAAACAAACACACACTTACATATATATACACTTAACTACATGCTGTTAAATAAAATGTTTTGTTTGTGTAAAAGCTTAACCACTTGTGTTATAATGGCATCATGGAACCATCATTTAATCATGTGTGTCCTACTTCTGAAATAAACTTAACAAACTCTTGCTCTTACCTTCACTAGCTACTTGCTACTCGTATGTATGGCTGATGTAATCAAGAAAACCCCTATTGGTAAATATTGACAAAATGTTAAATGGTATTTAAAAGCGTACGTACGTATGTACGAATGCATAACAAAATTTTATTAACCAAAATTATTGTTGGGTTCAATTGGGTTTATTGAACAATTGGTTGTGTGCTCGCATGTTGTTGTTGTCTATATTTAAAAGTAATTTTATCTATAGTTATAGACACTCTTAGTTAGTGCTACGATAATATCAATGGCGTCACTAATAATCAGACTTAACAGCTAACAACCTCATCAATGGGCCATAAGTATTAGAAAACCCCCATAAAAAAGTTGCCTTTTAAATACGATTGTGTGTGTGTGCATAATAGCCTTAAATAGATTTGATCGAAATACATACAGTGCCGGAAAAATCGTAACACTGACTGCAATTATTTTATTTACTACCGTCCCAAATTCCTATTATCTATTTCTGCTGTCTTTGGATTCACACTGTGATATAAAGCAATATCAAGCCTCTCTAAAGGAGTTATTTCTATTTTTCTAAAATTAACGAGATAATATCTTTACTGACATGTAAAATCTACCACTAAAAACCAAAAAAAACCAGATGATGCCGCCTGGCTACTTTTAGTATACATTTTTTAGTTTATTGTTAATTCAAAAAAATTTATTTTTAATATGTTAGATAAGGGCTCTTGAAAGCAAAGAAGAATTATTTATCAATTAATGATTTTAGAAAGCAAACGTTATGCAGAAATAATAGCCTAGAAGAAAGAGCGGCAATGTTCCATTTATTGGTAAATCTATTGACTTGCTATAGCAAAGCCAGCTGCAAAACTAAACAAAAAGAATTACAAATAAAAGTATCTGGCCAAACACTTTATAAGCGTTTGAGTGAACACAATATAAAAGTTTGTAATCCCATTGTTGACTCGAAAGCATAATAGCAAATTATTAAATTTATTTATGAATGCTGGAACTGACCGTTTCTAAATTTAAAAAAATTTTACTATCGGATGAGAGTAAAGTTGTTTTTGCAGGGTAACAACGTTTCTGCTCCCCCAAGCCCAGATTAACATAAATCACTGAGTTTCAAGAATTGTCGAGTGGTATTAGTTCATTACATAAAGCAATAATGAACCAAATAGCTGCATTGATATTTTATAAAAAGTGATGCTGATGTATTCAACAAGACAATGACTTGAAGAATACGAACAAAAAGGCTCGTCAGTTACTTTTAGCCAATAATATTAAGTCGTGAACTGGGGGTCAATTCTTTTCTTGTGATAAAGTGAAATTAAAAAATTTTTTTCGTTTTACTTCTTACAATCAATTTTCACTGCGAGTTTTCCCATCTATGGTATTATTATTTTATTTACAAATGTCAAAGTGAAAACACAATTTATGAAATTAAAAGGTCAGTTTTACATTTTATCCCTCTAGCGGTGAGTGACTCGGTAACAGTTATGGTTTCGTATCAAATTCTGTTCAAATTAGGAAGCAAATGTTTTTTAGTCGTTTACGATGCCAACATTTTCATCCAAGTAGTTAATTAAATTCTCTTTTTGCGCTTTGCTGGGGCGTCTTCTTCTTGCAACTTTTTCATTTTTCTTTTCAAATAAAACTTATTCCTTCAAATGAAGATTTTGACAGTTGTTTTAATTACTACACAAAATAAAAATCACAGAAACTGTTAAAAGTTCTGTTTTCCTTCCACTTGGTTGCGACAAATGTTTTCATATGAAAAAAACTTTGAAAACTCATTATTTCACTTTATTACAGGACAAGAATTGAGCTTCTGTAGGGCGATTCAGTAACTTTTATTGCGAACATTCGAATCGAAAAAAATATAACGATATTTTATCGAATTCGGTATTCAGTAACTGTCCGACAAAAATATTCGTTACGATAAAAATCGTTATTTGTGATGATTATTTATATGCTGTTAACTACGTCGCAAAGTTCATATAAACAATGCAGCTTGCACATAAATAATCATCGCAAATAACGATTTTTATCGTAACGAATATTTTTGTCGGACAGTTATTGAATACCGAATTCGATAAAATATCGTTATACATTTTTGTTTTCTATTCGAATGTTCGTAATAAAAGTTACTGAATCGCACTACTGGTCTGCAAAATCGTCAGACTTTAAATTAATATAAAATATTTAAGCTGAAGTTAGGAAAGTGTGTGTGTACCAAAACCCACCAAAAACAAACAATTTTAAGCTGTAGTTAGGAAGTCGCAGCGCTACGCTGCCGTTATTGGCACCAAAGCGCATGCGACAATATATTGGCTTAAATAAACTATTTGTGTATTGAAAATTTGTTCAGTTTAAAATTTGTATCAAAATATTGTTTTTTTTAAACGGTCGTGTTTTGAGCGTAAGCTATTTAGATTTTTGCATATCATAGACACTTCTTATACAGGGTGGGTTAAAAGTAACGCATGCGTGGACCACGGTGCACGCTTTTTAGTTATTGTCGAAAGATTGCATGGACTAGTAAACAAAGATAAAAATAAATAAAAAAAGTAAGCTTTTTGACTTCGGTGCTATTTGTTTTATCGCAGCGTAGTGTTATGCTTAAAGCAAAAAGCTGCTGAGGCAGCACTTGAACTAAAAATATTTTATCTTGTTATATAAATTAAAAAAACAAAAAAAAAAACTCTTTTTGTTTGGGCTAAAAACCCTAGACTTACTTTAATTCAAAACACTCTAACTGTAAAATGTGGCATAAGTGTAACGAATTTAAAATTATTAATATTGTTTCATTGATTCAATACATTTTTTATACATCATGTAAATTAATGAAATATTTTCATTATATTAATGAATTAGAATTTTGTTATTTGAATTAAATTATTGCATTAAGTGAATAAATATTTTCATGGGATTACTGAAAGTTATTTTCATTTCATTGAATTAATGAAAGTATTTCATTATATTAATGAATTAGGTGTTCGTTATGTGAATTAAATTATTTCATTAAGTGAATAAATATTTTCATGGGATTAATGAAAGTTATTTTCATTTCATTGAATTAATGAAACTATTTAATGAAACTATTTAAATTAAATTATTTTATTAAATGAATAATATTTCCATGGAATTCATGAAAATTATTTCATTATTTGAATGAATATTTTCATGGAACTAATGAAATTTTTTTTTTATTAATTGAGAGAATATTTTATTGAATTATTGAAATTATTTCATTAAATGAATAAATATCTTCATGGAATTAATGAATATTATTTTCATTTCATTGAATTAATGAAACCATTTCATTATATTAATGAATATTTCATGAAACTAATAAATTTGAGCATTATCCTAATGAACCGTGTAATTGGTATAAATAATAAAATTTTGATTAAATTTAATAAAAAAATTCAAAAGCTCTATGTGAACAAAATTATTAGTCTTTATTACGTAGCGTTATCACAGGTCTTCTAAAAAATTATGTTTTAGAATTTTTAATTTAATTTATTTTTTTTCTTTTTTTGCGATTAAATTATAAAAGAAAAGTTGAAAACATTTTAATTGACTGTGCAGATGAAAGCAGAAAACCGTTGAATAGTAAATTGTGTTAAGGTAACCGCAAAATATGCAATTGCGTGGGAATTGTGTTGCTGGTGCGCGTTATTTAATAAAACAAACCGTTGAAAATGGTATTTGTGGTTGAGTATGATGTTGTAGCATCATAATGTTTATGGCAGTAACAGCATTTGTAGGTATTTTAAATTTACATGTGTATCTGTCGGTGTTTAAATGTTTTTGTTTTCAACATGTATGGTTGGGCATTTGCTAACATATACGAGTACCTGTATGTACTCATTGTTTAATGTCCGGAAATAACTGTCGCACCGTTCAAAACAAACTTTTATTAGCCACTTTAATTAAACTAGTTTTTGTTGAGGTATTTTATTGCGCCGTAATAAAAACAAAAAATTTGGTTAATTTTTTTTCTTTTATTAATTTAAAACTTTTGGAATCTTTTTTTTTTTTTTTTGTCTATTTATATGAATTTTCCTCTATTTAACTATAAACAAGAGCTGGCATTATTTTTTTCTTTTAGGGACTCTAGTAAACAATTTTTGGCCAGCATTTCTGACATAAAATATTCTTAAACTTTAAAAAATATGACGAACCTTTCTGCTCAACTAATTCTTAACGATAAAAAAATTTATAGAGATATTTTCTTGCTTTTCAAATTTCCTTTATTTTTTATTTCCAGGTTTTTGTTGCAACTGTAACAAGTTCCATTTCATGTTTGAAATGTTTTTCAATTGACACATAAAGTAGTCGTCTACAACAAGCAACACAACTTTCTTCGTTCGTTTTATGTGTAAAACATGCCTTTAACATTAAGGAAATTGAATATGATTGTTATCTGTCTAAATGACTGGACATCAAAATGGTTAAATGGCTATTTTTAGTTCGTAAACAAGAAAAAAAACCAAAAATCTTTCTTTTCACTAACTTTTTCATGTTGTAGAAACTTATAGTTAATCGACAAGAGATGTGAAATTCAATGAAGTTACAAATCAAAAACAAAATTTAATTAAAAAAAAAAGTTTATAAAATTGTAATTCTTATTCTAAATCATTGTACTTACGATCGGACCAATTTCTTGTGAAGAAAAGGTTAACGACAGAATGAATCATAGAAAGAAACTGAAAAGTAAAAAAAGCAGACGTACGATTCTTACAGTCGACCGCAAAGAGAGGCCATGCAGATAACACTCGCCGAATTACCATCGTTATCATTTCATATGAAATACAACAGTTTGATGTCAAATTGTTTTTTATAACCTTCACAAAAAAATTAACAGGGTATATATAAGTTTTTCATTACGTGTGTAATATCTACACTATACATGAGCACCCTATAAAATATATATGTTCTGGAGCCGATTTAGCGATGTCTGTCTGTCCATCTGCCCGTGTGTATATTAAAATCAATTTTCTGAAGTTCCTAAAAGACCTCCAGAAAAGTTTAGCATGTCAATTATTTGGAAGTTCCTGTTTCAGTTTTCTGTTGAAATTCCGTCCAGTTGGGCCATAAATGGCTGAGCTATGAGCTCTGAAGTCCAACAAAATTTTTTTTACCATTTTCTGAACGGACAAAAACTTTATATGCAGTTTTATTAGAAATAACAGCCATAAAATCTGTGCTAAAAAACGAAGCAATCGGTTTACAATGGACAAATGGAATATCAAAAATACAACCGAAATGATAGATTTTCATTAATTTTTACTTTGCTTTTTTGGGTATTTTATCTAAACTAGAAAGAAATAGTACGCAGTTTTTTCAAACATCATATTCATAGTATCTGGACCAAGACTCAGCTGCATAGGTGAGGAGTTATGAGTCAAAAATCGCAGCTACATCTATTTTTTGACCATTTTTATTGCGTTTTTTGCGTAATTTGTCTAAAATATACAACGGACCAAAAAATGTGGTAAACGGTTTTAACATAAATAACAGTCGTAATGCTTGTGCCAAAACTCAGAATGATTTGTCCACACATGACCGAGAAAAATCAAATATATAACCGATATTTTACATTTTCATTAATTTTAGCTCTGCTTTTGCTTTGTTGTTTTATGCTCTCATGTGCATAATGTGTGTATGTATGTGTGTGTGTGTGTGTATTCTTGTATTCCTATTGGATATCTTTCTTAGAATTTCTTTTTTTAATAATTTAAATTTGAGTGCCTGCAGACATTTTATTGCTTTTAAAAATGAGGTTCTCAGAAAAGATTGTTTCTTAGAATTTGTTAATTTTAGTTTCTTAAACGCATATTAATTATTTATATTAAGATTAATTAATATAATTATTTATTTAGACTTTTATTTTTATATATAATTAATGATTATTGAGCTTTAGTCTTTTTTTATAAAATTATTTATATGTAATAATTTCTATTTGGAATTTAAAAGTTTAACAAAATATTAATCTTTATTTGTGCCTAATTCCAGAAATTGTGTTGGTTTTAAAATTTATTCTTTTACTCATGATATTCTCATGAGTTATTTATTCAGTACAATAAGTACTGAAGGGGATAGCATACTTATATGGACCATTTCATCAGACGCTACTCTGAATCCTAAATAGATTACTCCCAATGTTTCTTGCAAACATTAGAACCTTTATATTGTAAAAGCAATTGACTAAATGAGAATTATTAATCAATAGTTACAAAAAGATTCAAATATTCAAACAAAAAACTCAGTAAGCATTGAACCGAATAAATAAATAAATTTTCCAACCAACATTTTAATATTGAAAACTATATATTCTATTTTTATTTTTCTCTTCTCTTTCACATTACAATGCCAGGTGGATCTTTCCAACACAATTTCTGGAATTAAGCACAAATAAAGATTAATACTTTGTTACACTTTTAAATTCCAAATAGAAATTATTATATATATATTTTTTTGTTTTTTGCCGTTAATTCAAATTTCATTATTTGATTTTAAATATTTGATTAAACATATTTGGTTTAAAATATGTTTGCAAGTATTTCAAATTAAATTTAATTTAATTTGTGTTGCATTTGCTTTGATAATCTTTCTAAAAATGTTTTTGTTTGTTTAAAAATTGAGTACTTACAGATATTTTATATCTTTCAAAAATAAAAATTTTAGAACGAGTGTTTTTCGTAAATGTTGTTAATTTGAATTTCGAAAATAAATTCTTTAAAAAAAATATTGAAAGAAAATTATTTTAATGCATATTTGCCATTCATGAAAAATATTTTTATAATTTTTTTTTCTTCCTTGAATGTATAAGAAGAATGTACAAACTTAAAAATATGAATATTTGGCAAAAATAGTAAAAAGTATATGAGACACAGACGAATTTAACTCGTTAAAACACAATCTCTTTCTTTCACACAAAAACAAACTAAATAAAAAAAAAAAAAAAAAATGAAGGATTTTTTGTGTGCTTTATATAATATAAAAGGTTATAATTTTCTAAAGTGAACTCTTGCCCTGTATATTTAAAAGATTTTCTCTTTTATTAAAATACTAATCAGCACTATAATTTTACGTCATTATACGTTAGTTAAAATTCGTTTCCCTATTTATATTATTTTTAAAAGAGACAACAATTAAAATAATCTAAAGAAAAGAATTTAATAGGTAGAAATGTTGGATTGTGTATATGTGTGTGTGCCAGCATACAAACCAGTTGCCATTGTTTCAACTTTTAAATAACATAGAAGAGAGTAATTTAAAATAATTATGGCTAAAAGATAATTTGATATAATTATTTTAGATTCTTGTTCAAAATTGTTGCAACATGAGCAATAGCTTTTGTATCAGGTTTTTTTAGTCACAAAACTAATAAGAATAAAAAGGATGTTTCATTTAGAGCTTGTTTTTTAAAAACACAAATGATAATCACAAACCATTAAAGCCTTCTAAAGGATTTGTTAGAGTGAAATAAAATTTTTTATTTTACCAACGGAATAAAATGCAATGGTCCATAATCATAGTCTAACAATAAAGTCGGTTCCTTTTAAAAACAACCTAAAAATTAAAAGCTGATACTAAAAGTTTTAGTACTATAGACAAAACAAAAGTTTTAAGTTGAATCAACTTTAACAGGTTATCAGCAATATTTCAACTAGCATATGCAGCAAAATATAAAAAAGTGACATTAAAAATAAAAAAAACTATAAAGTAATTTAAATTTTTTTAAAAATCGTTGTTAGTATATTTTCAATTTTTTTTTTCATGATTTAAGTCCTCGAGAATTTCAAAATCTCTGTAGACGTTTTGCAATGCAAACATTTTTTAATTTGCTTAAAAAAAATTTTTTTTATAATTTATTTGTAATTTTTACTTATGACAGGATATTTTTTTTGTTTTGTTTGTTTGATTTTCTATTCGCTAAAAATACATTTTAACTTGTCTATAGTAGACCTAAAGTACGTATTAAAGAAAAATATACTTAATTCTATTAAGAGATTTATTTTTCGGAGACTGGTAGACTTATTTGTCAAACATGGCACAGTCGCTCAAAGACTTACAATAGAAACACCAAGGTTTTACTACTGCTTCTGCCATACAAATCATTGCAGGCCTTTCGATAAGAAAGTTACCTGATTCAATGATTATCAGTTAAGCGGGTTACACTGGCTTTTGAAAGAGCAAAATCAAATGGTATTTGATACGACTGTTGAAAAAACATACGGGGTTTTTACGCTAAAATACAAGCTTTAAGATTTTCATTTCGCTTTGTCAGCTGTTTTTGTTATTTCTTTGTTCGTGTGCAAAAATGCAGTAACGTTAAAAATTTTTCTAAAAGTGGTGAAAGCCATACGACTGTCAAAAATTTCTATTTTTTGATGTGCAATAGATGTTTTTTTGTGAGATTACTATATCTTTGGAAAAGTCCACAAAATTAAACTATCAATTTAACCTGATTTAAAGCCATTGAGGTAATCGCTTCCTTCAAAAACTTATCTGTCAATTATGAACGATTTTCAGAAAAAATAGCGAACAAGCGCTTCTCAAAGAGGAGGCCCTTAAAAATCAAATATTTTCCATAAACAATTAAAAATGTAAAAAAAAAGAAATTATTTTTCAAATGAATGGAAAAATAGAAAATTAATAAAAAATTTGTAGAATTTCTTAATGTGGAAGCAGAAAAGCAAAAAGTGAAAAAAATTCTAAAACAATTTTTATTCAAGATCAGGCTACATGATTCTCAAAGAAACTGTTAATTTTATTTTATTTCTTTTACCTTTAAAATAGGCTGCTTTTAATTTAAAATTTAAAGCCTTAAGGTATGCTTGAAATATTTAATTTAATTTAATTTAAAAATGATAATTTTATTACAGCACAGCAAGAAAATTAAAATTATTTTCTACTTTAATTGGTTATTTATCACACCAAATCGCAAAAAACACTGTATTGGTAATTATGTTGGTTATATTTGTTGTATTAAATTTCAATTAATATCATTAATATTTTAATACCCTTTCATTGTTGGTTGCCAGGCTATTTATTGCATTTTTATGCAGTGCACTGTTAGTAAAGCTTGTGATGCATTTTATAATTTCTACACCGTACATGTGTCACCCTATAAATTATTTATATGTGTTCTGTGGTCGATTTGCCAATCAGCGTTGCCAGGAACTAGAAAAAAAAGCTATATTTCCCTAAAAAAAACGCTAGAAAAGGCTAAATCACTCCCAAGAAAAATAAGTTAGAAAAAAGTTAAAAAGCTACAGCTTAAAATTAAAATTTTTTTAATTCTTGATTACATTAAGAATCTTTATTATAATTTTTATAAAAAAACCAAAAAAAAAGAATTTTTTTCCACATGGCAAATTCAATTGGTTTTCAACTTCAATGTCAAAAAATAATGGCCCATATTCATAGTCAGAAAAAAGTATACTTTAAGAGTACTTAAGTATATTTTTCTTTAATACGTACTTTAGGTCTACTATAGACAAGTTAAAATGTATTTTTAGCGAAAAAGTCGATTTAAAATTTAAAATATACTGAAGTTGTTTTTAAATAATTTAGAAACAGAAAATCAAACAAACAAAACAAAAGAAAAATATTCTGTCATAAATAAAAATAAAATTAAGTAAAAATTCTAAATAAATTATATAAAAAATTTTTTATAAGCAAATTAAAAAATGTTTGCATTGCAAAACGCCTACAGAGATTTTGAAATTCTCGAGGAAGTTGGTTAAACTGGTTTTAGCTGCAACATAAAATTAATTAATTTTAAATTAAATGAGGTTCAGTTAATTTTGTACAAATGCGCTTGGAAGTGAACAAACAAATTGTATAAAAAATGTTTATGGAAAACACTAAATTTTTAAATTATATAAAGAGCATATAATAGTCCAAGCTAAATTTTAGCTGCCAGCGGAGCGTTTTTTAGCGCCCTCTATTTATATTAAGGCGTTATCTCTAAGTAAGAGCGCTGGCAGTGTATATTCGGTGCAGTAGTGTCAATCATTTAAAGACAAACAAAAATACAGTTAAAAATGTTACATTAAAAAAAACTAGCTAAAATATCATTACTGGTTAAAAATAACAAAACAAAAATAAACAATTGTTTTGCCAACAAAAGCGCTGTCAAAATTGGATATCCCAGCCCTAAGCGTTTTCATTGAGCTATTTCAATATGCTTCGTACTTTTTGTATGGAATTGCCGCTTCAATTTAGGCATGACTGTTAGTTGGTTAAATAGATTTTATACAAATTTATTTGAATGGTTTTTCATGTTGATTCATAATAACAGCTTTCGAAAAGGGCAAACATTTATTGCTTTATTTTAGTAACTTGTTACATCTGAATCTACTTTAAAAAATTTATTTAGCAGCTTTGTAGTAAAATATAGACACCATCTTACTACAATTATCTCTGAATTGTTTTTTTTTCTTTTTTAATTGGACTTATACATACCATTTAAAAAAATAACAGCTCATATTTATTTAAGTCACTTGTCACTCACTAGTCTTTTTAATTTTAAATGCACATGTTGGATACACAAACATAATAATCAATTTCATGTTTATCATAAAATAAAATCAAAATAAGTCCTCGTCACTGTAAGAAAAAATAAAATTTTTTTTTATGAAATTAAAAGAAATTTTATAATTGAATAATATTGGCTTAGTAAAAAAAGCAATTTCTTTTATCTTAATCAGTGATTTTATCACTGGTGATTGTTGTGGTAACATACCACCTGCTGTTATATGTTCTCTATAAGCCAAAGATTATTATTGTTAATTAATAATTTTATATTTTAAAATTTGTATTCATAAAAATTATTTTAATTTTTTAATCAAGAAAATTTTATTCAATTAAAAAATAAAATTTTGACTTAAAAAAAATTTTTAAATTCGCTTTCGTAAAAAATTATAAAAATTTCAAATAAAGACAAATAAATTTCTTTTGAAAATTAGTAAATAAACAAATATACATTTAAAAAAAAAAAAAAAATAAACGAAAGTTTGAACATTTACCAAACATTTTATGCAGCCGTCACAACTTGGATAACACATACTCGTACATATTTGCTGGCAAAAAAAAAAATATTGTGAATAAATCTTGATTATTTGACCTTTTCTATCTGAAAATAAATAAATAAATAATTTTTAAGCTTTTAGGTCTTTTTATATATTTCAATTATTATTAAATTAATTTCGACATGCCTTCATGTGTCTTTCTCAAGGAAAATAATTTTATAATTAAAATATTGTGAATAAATTCACATGCTTAAAAAACTTATGAAAAAAATTTTATATATTCATTATCTATTTATTTTATTTCCAGCTAAACTTGATGGCGTTAAAACTTATATGCGTATGCGACGTGTACCCAATCATCTGCAGGTAAAGGTCATTAAATGGTTTGATTACCTGTGGCTGACGCAAAAATGTTCCGATGAGGAACGTGCCGTGTCATGTCTTCCTGATAAATTAAAGGTAAATTTAATTATAAGTTTATGCAATAAATATTAAAATATGGTTCACAGCTTGCAATCGCAAAAGAACAATCAAAATATTTTTATAATTACTGTTGCTATTACTTATACTTCTATTGCTACTGCTACTACAATTACTTTTATTACTACTACTGCTGCCAATATTTACTAGCAAAAAAATTTCAGCTACTAATTTAATTACTGCTACTGCTAATGTTGTAGGTAAACCAGGTGACAAAAATTACAACATAAAAAAACCCTTATATTTTGTTATTACTTTTGACGTCTCTTCTGTCAAAAGTTATTTCCTGCAGTTAATGTAGGACCAGCATTTAGCTAGCGTATCAGTGTCACCTGGCTTACTTACGCAATGCTTCTAATTTTACTCTTTCAATTCACAGTGTTTTTTTTAAATACATATTTCCAAGTGCTTTTTCCAATATTCTTAACGTTGATTGAAGGCTTAGCAAAATTTATTTCAAGTAGTACTAATGCTACTGCTACTACCATCACTAAGCACCATTATTTTTATTATTGCTACTACAACAATTTTTTTTTTAATTTGCTACAACTGATATTACTACTTTTATTATTGCTACTGATACTATTTAGTTCTACAAATGTCCAACAGTGGGAAAAGCATATTTATTGCATTTGCTATTCTATAGTACAAATTAAAAAAAAAATTTTATTTACATACTTAATACTATTTGGCGTCCACTGTATATACCATTAACATCAGCTAATAATACTGTTTGTTTAATTTTACCACCGGTCAAACCCAAGTCATATTTAGTATTTATTGTTCCCACTTTCTTTAAAAAGTAGTAAGAATAGTCGTCAACCTACTTTATCAATTGTACGAGTACAATGAGACTGACAATTCCCGACAACACATTGAACTAATGCTAATGCTATTGATATCTTTATTACTATTATTGGATAAATCATCCACATGCATTATCATATGATTGTTTCTTTTTTTCTTTCTTATATTTGTGTGGCTGCATTATCCAAGGCTGAAATAGCAATTAACGTCCACTTAGATACTCTCAAGAGGGTTGAAATTTTTCAAAATACTGAAGCTGGTTTCCTATGTGAATTAGTCTTACGGTTGCGTCCTGTACTTTTTTCACCAGGCGATTATATATGCCGTAAAGGTGAGTTGAAAATTTTTCTTTTCTTAAACATTTTTTTTTAATTCTAAAATTGAATAATTTGCTTTCTATTTTTCTTTTATATTTCTATTTTTACTTGGCTGGCCGCTGTATTTGAATTTACAACAAAATCTACTGGGGCATCCATGAATATTTAATGCAATTTATAATGCTGTACAACCTGTGCACCGATATTGTGAAAACAAAAAAATTAAATAAATAAAAAAAATTGTTATATATAAAATGTTTGTGAAACAAAATCACACAAACACTTTTACACATTTACTGACGTGGTGGGTACAATCCTGTTGAATTAAATGTTTGTAATACTTGTTGTGGCGTTTGGTATTCTTTATTGCCTGCTGCCTGCTACTGACACCTGGAACAATTAACATTCGTATAACTTAATACTCCACACGGGTGTTGAATGTATGAGAATTTTTCTTTTATTTTTAATCGATTTAATTTTGTTGGTTTCTTTTTTTTTTTATCAAATGAAATGTCTTTTATTTTCTCTTATTCACCTTAACGCCCACTGTTGCTTGTAAACAAAACCAATGCAAAACAAAACAAAACAAAAACAAAAAACATTTAAAAACTTTTTTAACTGAAAATGAACTTTACTGAATTTCATTTGCGAATACGAATACAAAAAATATGTTTTTTTTTTTTTCGCTGCTACACATACTACAACACTTTTACAAATTGTTCAATAAATCACCTGTACATTCAACCGCAAACTATAAAACCACTTAATAATTCATCTTACCAACATACCTTTAAAATGTAACACCATCCTTACCATCCAACCAACCAATGAACCAACAACATCCGGTTAACCGAACCAAATAAAACGACGAAAACTACTAAAACTTTGCTTGTTTCACCCCAACATCAACATCAATAAAACAACAACAAAAACAAATACTAAAATCAAAAAATACATCCACAATCTGCCCTTTATCTGTATCCAACGGCCTTTAATTGATGGCAATTGCAAAAACTCGCTAACACGAACGCGCGCCACAAAAATATTTATGAAATAAAAAACGAAAAAATATTAATATTAAAACATGCTATGTATGTGTGTGTGTGTGTGTTTTAATCAGGTGAAGTTGGTAAAGAAATGTATATCGTTAATCGTGGGCGTTTGCAAGTGGTGGCTGATAATGGTAAAACCGTAATGGCTTCCCTGAAGGCAGGTTCCTATTTTGGAGAGATAAGCATATTAAATATGGGCACAGCAGGTAAAGAACTTGGTAAATATCAGTTTTAGGCTGCCAGGCGAGACAATACAATGTCACACATTGAAATAAATGAAACCGATTTTTTTTACATGTAAAAGTATTTAATTTAAATATTTATTTATAAAAACACACAATAACTTGATTTAGTTTCTTAAAGTATAATTTACTTGTTAAATGTGCATTTTAAAGGAAGAACAAACAGTTGTTTGTTTTTTCTGTATATGTTTTCCTATATACCTCTCTCTCTTTCTCTAATTTAATGTATGTCCAGTTCTCTCGCTTTCTCTTTCTCTCTCTCACTTTTTCTCTAATTTTTTCTTTCATTTCTATAATTGTAACTTATCTTAAATATGTGAGTGTGTAGAGTGTTAACTTGCAAGTGTTAATTTATTTTTTCAGTGTACTGAAAGACACAAATTTGTTTATTGCAAAGTTTTCTTAATATTCGTTTTTATAAAATTATTATCTATACCACTGAAAAAAAAATGTTGCATCAATTTAATGAAATGATTTCATTAAAATTGTTTCATTAATACAATGAAATTATTTGAAACAATGAATTATTTTCATTTTAATAATAAAATAATTTCTTTAAGTTAATGAAATTATTTCAATAAATGAATGAAATTATTTCATTAATCGAAAAAAAAATATTTCATTGAATGAATGCCATTATTTCAATAAATGAATTAAATTGTGAAAAAGAATTTCATTGAATTAATCAAATTATTTTATTAGTTTAATGGCTAACTGAAAAATAATGAATTTTTACTCTATTATATTATTGACAATATTCATAGCATACTCGTATATGAAAAAAACTCGCTCAGTGAACATAGAAAATTTAGTGTTAATCCTCTGAAGTCCCGAAACAAAATAAAAAATCTTGGTCGTGCGAAAAAAAACGGGCCCAAATACAGATTGATATCTTGCAATGCTGCACAAGATGTCATCAGAGGCGATTGCAGCAAAAATATACAATTAAATTTTAGCAAAAACTGTTTATTATTGATTATGTAACATTAATCTTCCAAGACAAATAGCGGAAAAATTTCAATTGATAAAAAATAATATAATAACTTGCAGAAGTGGAAAACATCACCAAACTATTATGTTTCCGCCACCACCATATCAAATATTTTTGCAGTGTAAAATAATTTGAATTTTTAAACTCTTGGTCCTTTAGAATGTCGGCCGGTATCATTCGAAAAACAAATTTATTTTGGTTTCATCACTCCAGTGTATGTTATACCATTTTTTTCATCCCTCTGTTTTTGCCAAAATTTAATTGAATATTTTTGCTGCAATCGCCTCTGATGACATTCTGTGCAGCGTTGCAACGTATCAATCATTATTTGGGCCCGTTTCTTTGATTGACCAGTTCTATGAAATTATACGACTTATTCCATTCTCGAAGCCTGTGAATCAGTTCGCGATTTCGTACTTTGCAAAACTGTACCTTATTCACCTAACATTAATTTTGATATTTATTTTACCTAATTTTTATATTATTATTAGATACCAAACCTTAAAATATGAATTTAGACCTTAATCTGTAAGAAATAGGGAAGAATTTATAAGGGTACCTATTTTACTGACCACAACATTTTCTTTCTTTTTTTTTTTTTTGTTAGTTTATTTGAACTTTTTTTTTTAATTAAAATAACTATTTTAGAAGCTACGCAAGTCGGAGTGAAATATCGATATAAAAATAAATTCATAAAACAAGACCTCAGATTAAAAAAAGAGCCCTTTTACTTTTCTCTTTTTTAAATTTTGCTCTGAACACCAATAAAATAGAAATTTTTTTAAAGATATTGATTGAAAACCAAATAATAAAAAAAATGAAATTAAAAAAGAAATTCTGAAAATTTTGACAAAAAACAAAAATTGTTAGGGTATTTATGGCCATAAGTGAATTTGATGCTGCCACCAGCGCTGCCAGGAGCTTTAAAAAATAAGCTATATTTCCCTAAAAAGAACGGTAGAAAAGACTAAATCACGCCGAAAAAAATAAGCTGGAAAAAAGTTAAAAAGCTACAGCTTAAAATTCAAAATTTTCCTTACTACATTAAGAATCTTAATTATAATTTTTATTAAAAAAACAAAAAAATAAAAATTTAAAGTCGTTTTCCACATGGCTTTAAATACTTATAAGTGAATACAATAATTTTCAAATGCAATGTTAAAAAGTAATATTTAAAATGCTTTCTTATTTTTTGATTTTTAATGCGATTTCTATTCTGGTATTTCGCTTGCTTTATCGTACTCAAAAGCGAGCAACTTCAGCATTACTAAACGGTAGTACTAGTTAACTAAATACTAAATGGAATTAATTAATCAATTAGGAATAAAGTGAATTTTTTTTAAAATGTCAAAAGCCAAATACTTTTCTTTACTTATGAAACTACCTTCGTTCGGCTAATTTATCAATTTACGTATCAAAGTTTTATCGAAAATATTACTTTAGCGAATTTGGTTTCAGTCTCAGAGTGTTTTAATTTTTCCAAAAAAGGCTATTTAAGGCTATTTTGAAGAACAAAAAAGGCTAGGAAAACAAGCTAGAGGCTATATTATAAATTTTGAGGCTAAATGAGAGAAAAAAAGGCCAAATCTAGCCTTAAAAAGACTAATATGGCAACGCTGGCTGCCACTTACGCAAAAAAAATTACACTAAATTTTAAGAGTGCATTCTTACTTTTTTACACTTCTTCTTTTGGAAGTGCAAATAAAACAAACTGCATTTGATAGTTTCGTAGGTAACGAAAGGAACTTCACTCGATTGCACACTAGTTATCGTAAGATATTATCTCGATATTTGATAGACTCGGTAACAAGTGGATAATACCAAAAAGGAAAAACTACCAACAATTTTATATACTTAATCACGAGTGCTATAATTGGGTTCCAGTCTCAATCAAATAAAATCGACTGAAAAATTTTGTTTGTAATTGAAAAAAAATTTTTTTTGTGTGAAAAATTTCGTTTAAAATTCAAAGCAAAAATCATTTTTTATGTGAAAAAATTTTAAAACATAATGACTTTGTTGAAAGTGCTCCAGGGGACAGCGAGTAAATGTAAGGTAACTGACGAGCATGATAATTACATCTAGCGGTAGTGGTCGCTATACCATTGACAGACAGGATCAATAGAAACGAGACAAAACGAACGTGAGACAAAGCAGTAGAAGTTGAGCATTAGTGAATTGAGTTATAAATGAACGGACACTGCGGCATTATACGAGCAATTTTTATATAATAATTAAATACTGTATAAATTCTATATAATAATAATAATTGTGTTTTCTTTGCGAATTGAGACTATATAAAATTATTGAAAATTTTGGTTTTTGTTTGTTTGTATGAGTGAATTGGAAATTTCAATTCAAGTTGTTTTGTAATTAAAAACTCGATCAATATCACTGAACTACTATTTGTTTTACAAAAAAAAAAAAAAAAAAAAAAAAAAAAAAAAAAAAAAGAGAAGAAATAACAAAAAAAAACTTTTCCTGCTTGAAAATAATATTTTAAATATTTTTCTTGTCAAGTTTTTTTATATAATTAAGTTTGAGTAGTGTTTGTATGCCTTAGCGAAATTCACTATTCACTATAATATGTAGCTGAAGTAGTTATGTCTGTATGTATGTATGCACTGTCAATTAAATAAACACTCCACTAGAATATACATACATTTTTAATACTTTACATGAAATATTTTGGTTTTGAAGTTTTATATCACTGTGAAATTGGCTTAAAATAGGCTTAAATTACACTGATAACCTTTGATAAGAATATAAACCAAACAACCATCCAATCAACCAACTAAAATAGTATTTCTTATTTGTCCAGTGAGGAAAAGAGGTAAACTGAAGTACTAACAAGTTAAATTCGCCTGTGCCAAATATTAATTTTTTAATTTTAGACATTCTTTTTAAATATTCAACCAAAAATATTATAAAATTATATAGATTTTTAATACTGATTAAAATAACTTAAAGTTACATTTCAAAATTTTATCCAAAATATTACTTTAGATAATTTCAGTATCAAACCATGCGACTTTTTCTGAAAATTTAAAAATAGTTATAACTTCATCTAATATTCAAGCTTGGGGTTTGTAGAAGAAACAAGCTGAAAGACGTGAAGCCTAAAATAATTGTGTTGAAAGATAAAATTTTTTCAGCTTTAGCTTATATATAATTTTTTTTCATTGAAAAACAAAAGAAAAGCATTACACATAAATAAATAATTTTAGCTTTTCTAAGCTTATTTTGAAAACGAAAAAATCCTGGAAAAAAGCCAGAAACTAACTCATACATTTCGAGGTTATATGTGAGAAAAAAAGGCTAAATCTAGCCTTATAAATCCCAAAATGGCAACGCTGATAGTAATCGAAAATATTTTTTTTTTTACTTTAATAATTTTACATAAATTAATTTCCGCTTAAGGATATGCTGGGCATGGCTGCATAAAATTCATTCAAATAATTTTAATCATTATCGCTGTAAACATTTTTTAGTTGCCGTAATTAAATAACAAGAAGAAGAAAACCAAGAGAAAAAAATCCTTGTAAAAAATTTTATATTCTGCTTAATAATTGTTTATTAAATATTAAGTGCACAAATGAGAATGAAAACACATTCACAATTTCCTTAATTTTATTTATGCACTCATGTGCGTGTGTGCATAACACTGATACAATATAATTCCTCCAAAATAATTATTATTATAACAAGTCAAGCAAAAGGTTTTTTTTTTTTTTAGCTTAAAGGATAATGAAATTTTATTGATAATTTAATATAGAACTTCACAGTCCACTCATAAATATCAATTAAATTCTGTAATTATTTTTTTAATAAAAAACCTACAACAACAAAAATACCTCAACATGTTTACTCGTTCATAGTTTCTTTATGGCAGAGAAAAATAAAACAACAACACTTATAATGAACATAATGAATTTTATTAATGTTAATGCGTTCATTATTGGGAATGCAAGATTTTTATTTATTAACAAAAAAAAAAAAAAACTTTTCAATTCTGTAATATTCATTTCCGATTTCGTAAATAATAAATACTTTGAGTTGTTTAATTTTTATTAAAAAAAAAATGGTATACGATGGTACCCTGCATATCAATGTTCAACGGTCCATCTAACTCCCCTAGTGAAGGCTGATTGAATTTAAAATATTTTTTTGAAGACAAACAAAATCTTTAGTCTCTTGGCTTGTGTGCTAAAAACCTCTGGGGTCTAAATGGCTATCAAACAGAAGACAAATCCCATAATCTTTCAAGTTTTTTGACTGTGACTTTCATAGCAGCGACAAACGTTGTAGTTTCTTTTGGCATTCCTTTAAAGATTACAGTACACTGTGGGTATTTTGTAGCAGGGACTCTTTAGGTTAATTTATAAAAACTAATTACTTTCTTTTAAATTATTTCTGTATTTTGTAGATTTTTTGCTATTTATTTGCAAATTTTCTTTTTTTTTTTTAATTTGCTGAAATTAAAAAATAAACAGTTGCCTTCAATAAATTTAACTTTAATTTGTAGCTGACTAAGTCGTTATTAAGAAAATAAAGACCGTATTTGTCTAAACGTAGTAGCAAGATTTTTAATCCAACCATTAATGAGCCATTTAATTCTCTAATTTTATAGTTCAACATCGGAGAAAAACATACACAAAAAATATTTTTGACAAATTTTTACAAAAACTAGACTATTAGATTCCTAATTTTTTAAATGTCTGTTATAATGGGTATATACCATAAACATTCGCTGTAAGTAGTTTAGGCTAGGTAAGGTTTCACAGGGTGCCCACAGGGTGTGGTCCCTTTGTGATACCTGTATAAGAAGAAGTGAAAAATAACAGCGATATAGATAGAAAAGTGTAATGAAATAAATAGGAAGACAGATAGAAGAAGACTCTATTTGTAAGTTGTATGCCATACTTAACCACCCCCCTCTCCCATATACGTAAAAGAGTATTTGTGTAGGTTTTGAGGCCTCTATGTAACATATATAAAAGTTTAGCATGTCAATCTGTCAGTTATTGCTGTCTTCAGGCCACTAGCCACCACTACCATTTTTTGTGGATTTTTTGCCTTAATACCAAACCAAAAAAAGCGACGTCTGCAGTTTTGTCAGATATTACAGATATTGTTGCCTGTGTAAAAAAAATAGAACAATCGATCCACAAATGGCTGAGAAAAATCAAAAATACAACCAAAATTTTAGTTTTTCATTAATTTCTGTTTTGTTTTTTTCTTTTTATAGAAATTTTTAAACTGTATAATATTAACAAAAGTAAGCAAACGTATTCTGTAATAAATAAATGTGTGTGGGCGCACAAACGAAATCAATTATGTAATCGAAGCTGGGGTCTAAGCATCATGCATTCGATATCGAGTAAAATTGATCGACATTTTTCATTTTGGCACTCGATACCGGTTAAAATGTATCGTAATATGAGGTGATAGCATTCCTTAGCAAGTCTTATATCGAATATAATCTTAGTAAAAATCATTTAATAGCAAACTAGCTATCATAAGCAAAACAAATTACTTTTTTAACAAACACGATCAACAAAAATTTAAAAAAATTTAAGTTAAAAAAATTAGTTATTGCAATTTTTAATAAATATTCGTGTCTTGAATTTGAAGAAAAAGATGTCAGAAGAAGCAACTGTTTTTTCAAATTATCAAAAATTCCTTTTACATAATTGTTGCCTAAATTCATGCTACAGTTATTTTTTATTTGCTTGCATTTTTCAAACGTTTGTGAGTACAAATCTATTGCATTGATTTACTCACTCGACACGACAGTCAATATAGAATGCGGTCGTTTCGTAGATGCCGTTAATTTTAATTTAGCCTTAGGCCCGTTACTACAACTTTCGATAGCTAAAGTTAGGATTTTGTAAAGTAAATAATTGGTTTTTGGCTAACACTTTAGAATGGTTCTAAATAAGTAAATAATTAAGGTTACACTATCCGATATATAACTTATTGATATTTTTAATTTAATTTCCAACCAAAAGCTTCATATTTGACTTATATATTCTTAACTTTAACTATCTGTAACTTGTAATAAAGGCCCTTATAGTTTAGAAGATATTCACAAAGATTTGTCAAAAAAACAATTATTTAAAAAAAAATTGAAAAAAAATTTCTTCTTACAAAAATCATTAAAAATATAATAAAAAAGAAAAATTGAAATTTTGTCAATAAAGTTTAATATGTTATAAATACAATGAGACATAGTTCATCAAATTATAGTAATAGCTTCCATATTTAGTGGTAGAGAATACGTCGTAAAATTTTTTTTGTTATTTTAAAACATAAAAAAAAAATTTATGCCGCCGGCTCTTAGTTGCTACCATTAAATTATGAATATAGAATTATACTTGGTTCATTTTGTTTGTAATTTATGCAGCTATTAAGAGTTAATTTTAAGATTTTGTTTATTTTAAATTTTAAAGAAATTTTTAGTTTTGGCGGTACCACAAAAATAATACGGTCAGTATTACAATAACAAATCAAAAGAATTACATTCATGTTATTGTTGCAATAATGTGTATGTATGCATGCATGGCTGCATATATGTGATATGCAAGTATTGTCAACATGTTTAATCAGGATTACAAATTTAATCAACTTTTACAATGCAGTTGATAACTGACAGATAGACAGCATAATTGATGATTAAAAACATTAATTTGTTTATTTTTTTTTTAAAGCCACACTCGTAATTTATATGGCTATAAAGCATGTACTTTTATGTACGTGTGTGATTTTAATAATTGTTGTATTCGAGCACTATGCTTTAAACTAGTGAGTAGTGTGGGGGGGTCGCAGGTTAGATTCCCACCCTGATCCTGTAGGTAAAGAAAAAAGTTTCGTATATCTGTGTTGATAAAAAAATAACGAGAAGCCGATGGAGTAAGATTTTTTAAAATTTTAAATTAATTTCTAATAATTAAATAAAAGAAAGTAATTTAGTAAAGAGCTGCACAAGCATACTTGAAATGGCTTACAAGCACTTTTTATTATAAAATATTACAATATTATTATCAACATAATATCACCCACGACTATTGTAACATAATCTTTTATTTTGTTTATTTTTAATAAGACCAAAATCTGAAACGGTAAGGGTGTGGGGTATGCGTACTTATCCACACTCTGTTAGTAGTTTAAGCACATTATGCTGTGTAATTTTTTTGAATTTTTATGGTTTTTTTACAATTGTCAGCAAAATTATTTGAGAATTGTATAGTGTGAAGAATTTCACACTTTGACATTTTAACAAAAAATGGAATATTCCATAGGAACGTTACTATTTATTCTTGGTGAATGCAAAAATTAATTAATATGATTACATTTTAAAATAAAATTCAGAATTAATATATACTCTCAATACATTTGGATTTTTTTTTTAATTCTCAAATAAAGTGGCATCTTAATGCGGCTGAAGTGCTTAGCAATACTAGTCTTTTTGTACACTTTTTCAAACATTAAAACGCCAAACACAAGTTTATACAAAATGTTATATATACAGGGTGGGCCAAAAGAAACCAAGGGGTGTAAAAGTTTAATAACTTTTTTGTTTATTAACTTTTTTTTATTTTTTCTTTCAGATTATATAATATACAAAATGGAAATTTTTTTACACTAAGTATGAAAAATGATGTCTCTTAAATGACCACCGTTTTCAGCTTCGCACTGATGGGCTCTTTTTAGAGCATTTTCCATAACATCTTTCAAAACTTGTGGCTGTAGCGTTCGAATTTCTGCAACAATGTTTGCCTTGTTCACATACACTCGCTCCTTCAAAAAACCCCAAAGAAAATATTCGGGTGCTGTCAAATCTGGCGATCGCGCTGGCCAAATAATTTCCGAATTTCGAGAAATTATTCGCTCTCCAAAAATTTGACTTAAAAGTGCCATTGTGTCTCGGGCAGTATGGGCAGTGGCTCCGTCCTGCTGAAACCACATACCAGGTCTGTTTTCAAGAGCAGGACGTAAAAAATTTTCTATCATAAAACGATACCGCTCTCCATTTACGGTTACAGCACTTCCATCTTCATTCTCGAAGAAGTAGGGCCCAATGACATTTTCAGATGTGATCCCACACCATACTGTACACCTGATGGGGTGCAATTGGCGTTGATGAATGGCTCTTGGATTTTGAGAACCCCAGAACCTACAGTTCTGCTTGTTAACAAAGCCATTCAAATGAAAATGAGCTTCATCACTCATAATCAAATTTTCAATAAAGTTGATTTCATTTCTGGCCAACTCTTGAAATTTAACTGCAAAATTTAGACGTTGCCGATGATCTGCGGGTTTTAATTCTTGGACCAATTGCACCTTATATGGGTATAACTGTAAATCTTTTTTTAAAATGCGCCGTAGTGACGTACGAGACATTTCTAGCTGAGCAGAACGCCTTCTGCCAGATGTTTCTGGTGCTTCGTTAACACTTTGCTGTACTCGTTCAATATTTTCCGCAGTGCGACTTAAACGTGGTCTACCGGTTCGAGGCAAATCTCTTACGCTGCCATGTTGGTGATGACGATTAACTACGCAACGAATCATCGCTTCAGAGGGCGAAATTCTGACGTTAAAATGTCGACGATATGCTCTTTGCGTTAAAATAATTGATCTCTGGTTTAAATAATAAAATTCTATTGTTCTGGTTCTCTGTTCAGTTGTGAACCTCTCCATTATAAATTCTCCAAGTGTTGTCTATATAATCTGAAAGAAAAAATAAAAAAAAATTAATAAACAAAAAAGTTATTAAGCTTTTACACCCCTTGGTTTCTTTTGGCCCAACCTGTAGTTTGCAAAAAACAAAAACAACACGTATGAAATTGACATGTGCTACGCTATATTGAATTTACAAGATTAAGGGCCATTATTACAACTAAACGATAACTAAAAGTTGGATTTATGGTAGACATAAATGGTTTTTGGTTATTACAAACATACTTTCAAAACTAAATGCCATTATTACAACTTACTTATAAGGTCTCAGATAGTTATAATTAACTTTAGTTAAAGTAACTGATAAAGTTATCAATAACTTTTTTCCATTATTACAAGTTCTCAATAAGATAAATATTATAATATTTGTTATGTGGCACCACTGCTGTGAATACCGATTACTTTTCGTTGCTATAAATACATAATGGCAACGGCATGCCTTTTTTTGACAATTATTTTTCAAATAACTAAGAAATTCTTTACCTTTGAAATTTTACTTTAATATTTGAAACGGACAGCGAAAAAAGTAAGGCCGTTTATATTTGAGTTCATTATACCTATAGTGGGTATGATATCAAATGCGGCTTATAATGTTTATTTTGGGCCTTTAAAAATAATGTTAATTGAAATTCGAATTTTTTGGAGTAGCTTTTCTAAGTTTTTTTTTTTAAATATCTTTCTTTCGCCTTTTTGACAAAACAATAAATTTTGAAAAATAAAAAAATTTTAATTCCAAAATCGGAAGTAAAAATTTCAAATCAATTTTTCAAAAACTTCGAAAATTTCTTTTTTTATTATTTTTATTCCAAAAAATAGGCCAAAGGCTTGAAAAATAAACATCATAAAAAATATTACGTATTTGCTTTCATAGCCACTAGAGGTATAATAAGTGAGGTCGTTTACCTTACTTTTTTTTTTTGCTGTCCACTTCATGTGAAATCAAAACAAACAAACAGCTAAAGAATTGAGGTTTACACTTAAAAGAAGCAGAAGGCCGCATTACAATTCTCAATGCACATTTCAATCTACTCCAATGCTGATCAAAAAAATTAACACTAAATACAAGAAATTATTATTTGAAATAAATTTCTATAAAATGTATTTAATTTTAACAAAATTTATATAAAAACTACAACTTCTTCTTAGCTGCAAAAATTTAATGACGGCATTGAGTTACAAATATAGTTTTGCAACTCATCCTTAAATTCTACAAAAAAAAAAAAAAAGTATTTTTTGTTTAATATTTGGTTAGTATTAAGAGAAAACAAAAATAATCTTATTCTCAACAAATAATCAGTTTAATTATTAAAAACCATTAAACAATTTTAAATAATACGTCCATATTCTGAACAACACGAAACGCTTAACTTTTGGGACTAGCATTTTGCAACGGAATATGGAATGCAATGCTAGTAATTTGCCTTTTACGATATAAAATCGAAACGTAAACGTTTGATATTTGACAATTTCAATTTGTAACCGTTAGTGTACGTGAACTTATAAATTTTATGTAAAAGTGTTAAAGAGTTAAATAAAATTATGAACAAGTCAAATTAAACATGCTTTCTTTTTATTTAAACAAAAATTAAAAATAATTTTATTCTTGATGTTTTCAAAAAAACAGTTGATCCATATGTTCTTTGAAAGAAAAAAAAAGAAAAAACAAACGCAAACAAAACCGACGGTTTCCAGAATATGCTGAAATCGGTTTGCGTAACGCACTTTTGTCAGAAAATGGGTGATAAATAATACAATGCGTTTACACAATGACTTAAAGTCATGCCTTTTGCAAAAGATTTGTAAATTGAAGCTCTTACAGAAATGCAGTTAAACTATGAAAAATTATTTTCTTAAATAAAAAAATACACAAAAGTCATGCCTTAAAGTCGTTGTGTAATATTATTTTTACTTTAATAGTAATTTATTTTAATAAAACAACCAATAAGTTAATTCCTTTTTCCTTCTATTTAAAAATAGTTTTTAATTGATTGTATTGCTTTGCCTGGCCATTAAATATCCTAAACTGATGTTTGTATTTGTTAATTCGTTTTCATGTTTTTTTATGTCTGTTAGAAAACATTTTTTTCCTTAAATAAATATTTTTTTTTCATACATTTTGTTTAAAATCTATCTCTTCAAATAAATTTAATTTTATATTTACACAAAGAGTTTTGTGTTTTCATTTTATATTTTTGTGAGTGTGTGTTTTTTTAAGTTTTAATAGATATTTTTTTTATTTTATTTTTTTTTTATTTTTATTAATAAATAGCATTTAACTGTCGCTATTATACTTTCGTATTTCTTGGTAGACTATTTAATCTCAGTTCTAAATTTTTTAATACAAATAAAATTAAAAGATATTATTAAAATATAGAAAAAGGGCCCTTTCGTCAATTGAATAATTTTTGTATTTACTGTTTATCATTGGAGCTCGGTCTGATAGTTATAAATTCGTTAATGTTAAAAAATTCTAAAATACCATTATAGTATTTTAATAAAAAGTACAGTTTTCTTCTCTTAATTATTTTCACCTTGTCCTCAACCGTTTAAGCTCAGTCTAATAGTTTTAGGTTCGTTAATATTAAAAAATCAAAAAGTACCATTGAAATAAATAAAAAGTACTGTTCTAGTGTTGTTAGCCTGAAAAGTACCAATAAAAGCAATAAAAAGTACAATTTTTCCCCATTCATAGTTTTCCACCTTACTTCAGATCATTTGAGCTAAATATCGTACTTTTACATTCCTTAATAATAGAATACCAAAATGTACCAAATAAAATATAAAAAGTACCATTTGTCCTCTTAATGATTTTTTATTTTGCTTGGGACCATTTGAGCCCAATATCGTACTGTCAGGTTTGTTTACATTAAAAATATCAAAAAGTACCATTAAAATGTATAAAATGATTTTTCAATTTGACCTCAACCGTCTTAGAGTAGTCTCGTAGTTCTAGGACTGTTAACACTAAAATATTACAAAGTACCATTAAAATCAATAAAAAAGTACTATTTTGTCCACCTTATGATTTTTTATTTTGTTAAGGACCGTTTAATTCTACTGTGAAAATTCTAGGTTTGCACATAACATTAAACTTGTTTAAATATAAAGTAGAAATTTTTCTTTTGGTACTTTTTTCTCCCTTAAAATAATTTTTTACCATTGATTTGTATTAGGTGGTACAAATTAGTAATGAAATGTTAATATGCTGCATCAATTTACATTATGTAAAAAGGGGCACATATTTCACCCCTTATTTGCTCGAATTTTAAAAACTGAGACCATTTTAAGAATAGAAGAAACAGTTTAGTTTTTGTTGCTGTGATTGTTACTTTGAAAAATAAGTGAGGTTAAAAAACCCTTTTATGCCACAAATGTACAAATATCGAAACAGTACCTAATACCCATCCGCTTATTTTTTTAGTAGAATATTTTGTAGTTTGAACTTTGGCTCTATCTGTACTAGTTCCCGAGATATAGAAAGTTCAATTTTACCCGTTTTTACCCCTTAATATTCGAATTGCCAAAAATCTCTTCTTATTCGTCCTATACATTGGGACATATACCTGATTACCGAATTTCAAGTCCGCAGGCTTAGCAGTTTGGGCTGGGCGATGATGATAAGTCAGTCAGTCAGTCAGTCAGTCAGTGAGTAATGTTACTCTTTTATATGTACAGATTACACCATGCAACATGCAAAAAAATTTACTATTTTTTTCTGATGCGCTACACTGAAATAATAATCTATTATTCAATAATTAATTATCAATTTCATTAGAGTAATGACATCAGTTTATTGATTTAATGAAATATTTCATTAAACTCATGAAATGTTATTATTTTTTAAAAATATAAAGAATTTCGCATGGCATAAATAAATAAAATTCTTTCTATTAACTATTAACATTTTAGTTTCTACACTGAAAGAATTTTATTAATAAGTCCAACGAACAATTTTGTTATTTCATTATTAATGAAATTAAATACTTAACAAAATATTAATCTTTATTTGTGCTTAATTCCAGAAATTGTGTTGGTTTTAAAATTTATTCTTTTACTCATGATATTCTCATCAGTTATTTATTCAGTACAATAAGTTCTGAAGGGGATAGCATACCTATATGGACCATTTCATCAGACGCTACTCTAAATCCTCAGTAGGTTACTCCCAACGTTTCTTGCAAACATTAGAACCTATATATTGTAAAAGCAATTGACTAAATAAGAATTATTAATCAATAGTTACAAAAAGCATTGAACTGAATAAATAAATAAATTTCCCAACCAACATTTTAATATTGAAAACTATATATTCTATTTTTATTCTTCCCTTCTCTTTTAATATTTAAAATTTAATATTTTGTTAAACTTTTAAATTCCAAATAGAAATTATTACGTATGAAATTAAATACTCTTATCAGGAATGAATTATTCTTTCAGTGTAGGCGAAATTTTTTTTGTGAGATTTTTTTATTTCTTTTTTTTTTTGAAAATATAACAATTTTAAAGAGGCTTATCTTATCAAAGTTAGGATTTTGTAAAGTAAATAACTGGTTTTCTGCTAAAGCCTTAGAACCAAAATTGGGTGGATAGCTAAAGACACATTATCCGATATTAAACTTAACAATAATTTTAATTTAATGCCCAATCAAAAGCTTGATATTTGGCTTATAAAACCGTAATTTTAAAAATAAGCTGAATTGATCTAAAAAAAGGCTAGAAAAAATTAAATCACGCAGAAAAAAAAACTAAAAAAAGTTAAAAAGCTATAGCTTAAAATTCAAAATTTTCTTCATTTTTTATTACAAGTTTTATAAGAAACGAAAAAAACTAAAAAAAAACATTCAATTATTTTTTAACTTTAATTTTAGTTTCTTGATTTCATTCTATTCTGATATTTAACTTGTTTTATTGTGCTGGAAAGCGAGCTACCTCAGCATTTCTAAATAATACGAAATTTATCAAATAATGATACTTTTCTGCAGCAATACTAAGCCATTGCGAAAAATATGTCTTGAAAAATATAGCTTCGTTATGAAGTATGTAAATGAATTTATTTTCACTTCTGAAATTACCTTTCGTTTGATTAATTTATTAATTTACATATTAAAGTTTTAGCAAAAATTTTACTAAGTTTACTTTATATTTACTCCCTCAGCATATTAAAAAAATTTTTTATACAACCACTGACCCGGTAAACGTTGTTTTGCTTTTAATTTTTATTTATATTGAAAAATAATTTTCCAAATTTTTATAAGAATTTAGGTTGGGTTTTGACTAAAATATAAAAAAATATAAAGGCTAAAACTAGGAATAAAAAACGCTAAAATTTCTACGCTGATACTGACTTTAACTTGTTTTTAAATTAATTTCCAAGTTGCTGAGGAAAATGTAAAAAAAACATTTTTTTATTTTTAAAAT
This sequence comes from Thelaira solivaga, assembly GCA_947397855.1. Lineage (NCBI taxonomy): Eukaryota > Metazoa > Arthropoda > Insecta > Diptera > Tachinidae > Thelaira > Thelaira solivaga. The sequence continues at coordinate 28,422,421 of OX377614.1, forward strand.
TTTTAAAAATTTTAAATCAGCAAAAAAATAGGTTAATAGTTTTGCCATTTATAAGCCATTAATAAATAAAATTAAAAAAAATTTTTTTTGCCTTATTAACCGACCATAGTGCACCAGAAGCAAAATAGTGCATAGTGTTGTTAGATATTTTCTTTTTTCAATTTTCAATGTTTTTTCTTTTAACCTATTATTAAAATCGAATAACCACTTTGTTTGAATTAAAATTTAAAACCAGCTAAATCTTAACGAAAAACTTACATTATGAGTCTAACAAGTCTGGGAGCTTGAACTCAAATTTCAAAATTCCTTCGTTGTTATAAAATATAAAAGAAAATCTATGAAATAAATTCTTTTTAATCCTGCAATATTGGAGCAACAAAATAAGAGTTTTAATTAAAAAAAAACATTTAAAAAAAATTAAGCTTTAAATCATAAAGAGAAAAATTATAATTTTTTTATTACTTTTGATTTAATTAATACAAAAACTATCATCATAAATTGCATGTTACATTTTATATGATTTATTATTCAATTATTATTTTTATTATTTCAGTGAAAAGTAAACAATACTAAAAAAACTTATTTGTAGCCTCCCCCTTCCTCTCTCTCTCTTTCTTTTTTTTAATAATTTAAAACGCTTTTTATGTTCTTTTTAAAAATATATATTTTTTTAAATCAGGTAATCGCCGTACAGCATCCGTACGTTCAGTGGGCTATAGTGATTTATTTGTACTGAGTAAAAAGGATATGTGGGATGTTTTAAAGGAATATCCAGCAGCTAGGGTTAGACTAGAAGCAATAGCTGTTAAGCGTTTGGAAAAATATAAAAAAGCACCACTGGAAAAAGGTACTTCATCTATTAAATATTTAAAACGCTCATCATGCAAACAAAACATTGAAAATGTTGCTTGTACATCAAAATTTTGTTTTTCAAAAATTTCATTTTTATATAAATTCATTTTTAAAATTAAAATTTCTTTGCATAATTTGAAAATCGGTATGAAAACCAAAACAAAACGAAACTTAAATTCTATTTATTTATTTGTACATGGAAAAAATACAATACACAGTACAATACTTTAATACAGTTGCCATGGGTCGATGCCAATCAACACCAGGTTTAGTTGAAAGCTGTGGCCGTACAACTTTAGAAGACATGTATATGCCACAACCACCTTTAATACCACATACCGTGTTAATGCAGCAGCACCAGCAACATCAACAACAGCCACAAGCTGCCCAAGAACTGGCACCACAGCAACAACAACAACAAATGTTACCAAACAGTACTTACAGGTAAAGTATTTACTGAAAAACTCAGCGGTTCAAGAGTTATATGAAATTTTTGTTTCTATTTTCAAGTCGAGCACCTAGTCCTCGTTCCAGTCAAACATATATTGAACGCCTACATCGCACAACAGAATCACCTGGCTCTGTGAGTCCCAGTGTGCAGAGCATAGATGATCGACCACGCAGCCAAACAGCTTCACATCATTCAACGAGACCCCAATCACAACCCAGTCGCACAGGTATGCATATGAAACAATGGCAAATTATACAGACCTACAAAATTAAGATTTTTTTACTGTGCCCAAAATTTTATACTCAGTTTGAATACCTATTTGAGTAAGCTCTAATCGGCATAAATTAACTTTTTAATAATAAGTGCAGTTCCCGAGATATAGCGTTATATAAAAAAAAAGCCTACCCCACATAATTTGCAAAAACACCAGAGCTGTTTGATTAAACTTGCAAAACCATATAAAGATCTCGAATATAATAACCTTTAAATTATGTTTTTCGCAATTTTTCCACACCAATCTTATATTTAATACAACAGATTTTCACAAAATTTCGTTAAAAAAACATATTAAAAAAAAAAAATTAAAAAACAAATCTTTTTTAAAAACTGCTTAAAAATTTAATATAAAAAAAACTTAAATTTTATCTTAATTTTTGTACCGGCGCATGTTACAAACAAAATGAAACATATTTCATTAATTCTAAATTCTAAATTTATTCATATTTTAGTGGCAGCAGCTAATAGCTGCTGTTGGTTTAGTCAGCTAATAGATTCTGACTAAAACCAGTCAATCGAGGCCTTTGAATGCCTCATGTGTAAATAAATAAAACTCAATTTCAAATACAGTAAAAGCTTATGCACGAATTAAAAATTTTATTTAAAATAATTCCCATATTGATTGAATTTTTAATTGCTTTCTTAAATAAATTAATTATATATGTATAAAGCATGTCTCAGTAAGAGTGCCCATTTTCATTTTAAAATAAAAACACGTACTTTTTGAGAAAGTTTCGATTTTTTTATTTGACTGTATAGAAGATATATTCCGATTAAGTAAAGAATAAAACATTCGAGGCGGCAATTCGTTCAATGGATAATGAAGCAAAGGGAATCAATATCAAATTATCGAAAAAAAAATATCTTCACCGATTCCGGCTGAATGTCTTCGTGAGTACACAAAGTTGACGAATTTGGAGCTAAAATATTAATCAGTCAATCAAATGCGGTCACAACAATCAAATGTCTGGTGCGGATTTTGGTCAAGCCTTATTGAAGTTAACACCGAAATTAATGTGACAAGGAACGGCATTCGCTACAATATGTGAAAGATGTAAGGGTACAACATGTGGAAGGCCTTTGGGCCTAATCTTAACATAGTGTAACCACTGATGCTAAATTTGGCCTACCACCACTGGAACCGTGTCTTGAGTTCTTGTGTCCTTAATTGAACTCACGTATCTGGATGATATGTGGTTTCAGAAAGACGGCTCCACCTGCCACATAACGCGTGAAACAATCAAATTATTGCAGTATGAAATGAAAAAGTGCACTCTTACTAGGACCCAATATAATAAAAATAACAGTTTTGGCTTTTTGCTTTATTTGAATTAAAATTTCAAAAAATTAATAAAATGTAACAAGATTTTTTTTTAAATTAAATAACAATTTTCCACATGTGCGTGCGGATGTGAATTTTGTGTTTTCTTTCGTTGCAGGGCACATTTGTGATTCAAGTTCTCGCTTGGATTGTTATGGCACCGGTACCTCGGTAGCCAGTGTGGTGGGTAGCGGTACTACACCCCTACTGGGTTCACATGAAGCTTTAGAAGATGAAATAAAACGTTTACGTGAACGTTTGCATACCGTAGAGTCAGAAAATCAAGCCTTAAATACGAAATTATCACAACAGCAATGGGACTTGGAAAATCGTCTAGCTGAAATTGAAATGCAAATATGCGGCATCTCTTCGACATCAAGTTTAGATCCTGAACATGAAACAGAAGAAATGGAAAGAAATCGCGAGAGTATCATATAACACGGGAGCGAGCTGCCCCATCAGCCGATCGGTATGACGATGATGTACATATCATGTTATTCATGACTACTTTAAATACAATAAATATTTTAACTTCATATTTGTACTTAACACTTTCTTAACTTGATATCATCCAATACATCACAAATAATACTTCGTCTCACTTCTCATCATTATTTTACTTGTCAACAAAATGTATGCCTCATCATCATTAATATTTTTGTTGTTATTTTTTAAACTAAATGTATGAATGACTGTATAGGTGTGATTAATTTAAAATATAAGCAGAATCACTCTTAAATAAAAAACTGCACTTGCAAGTCATGCAGATATTGCAAATGTGGCAACATATTTAAAATTTTGCACTTCGCAACAACAAAATACATGAAACTAAGGTTTAAACCGGTTAATAAAGGAAAGAAAAATCTTAAGCTCAGAGTTATTAAGTTTTAATAATGTATGCTTAAATCCAATTTAAGTATGGTTAAAAAACGACTCCATCAGTTAAAATTAAATTACAAGAAGTTCATACAACAAATGGAGTTTATTTTGAATTGCAAATTTTAACGACGGCAAATCGCGTCATTACGTCTCAAAATATACTGTGGCTTAGCTAATTCCGTACTTTATGCTCTATGAAATCAACTATGACGAGTTTTTTGCTACAATCTTTGAAATAGGTGCAAATTTGCTTTAATTTCAAATACGCCAACAAGAGTGAATTCCGCTTTAGTTTTGCATACACACAGAATTTATTTCTAACTGTTTATTTCTTCTCTCTTAATTGTTTAACAGCCTCTTTAAGTTCTTTTTCTTTCTCGTTTATTGAGGAATGAATTCCTTTTCATTTATTAGTAAAATATTTTGTGTCAATTAATTAATTTAATTTTTTTAAGTTTTGTTGGGCTTTTTATATAAATATTTTCCTTGCTTAGGTGTTATACGCACTCAAGTTCAATATAACGTGGAAAATTTTGCAGCTGTCAAAATTTGTATACATTCTGTACGCGCCATTGGTTTTATGCTTAAAATACGTAAAGAAGTGTGAGTGTATGATCGGATCTGCATTGAGCTTCCTCCTTTTTATTTGACACATACAAAATTGGTGGTTTTGTAATTCAATGTTTGTTCTAGGAACCATCTACAACTCTGCCGTGCACACCTCAAGAATGTTAAATTATTTTACCAGTTATTTTGATAAATTTTCATAGATCCTCTTTTTTTTCATAAATAAAAAATTATTGAAAATTAATATTTTATTCATTAAAAATTTTTCTTTTAAAAAGTAAGTGTAAAAGTGGGTGTAGCCTATACAAAAATATATTTGGGCTATAAATTTGCACTATTTAGGGAGCAATTTTAGTGTTTTATCTGACCTTTTAAGTAATTAACCCCTTCAAAAATAGCGATTTCCTAGAAACAATTTCCCAGCAAAAAATTCTGCTTGCTGGAAGCAATTATATAATTCGTCACTTATAATAACGCATTTATAAGGGATGATTTTTATTCACGAATAACCTTAACTGCCAAATAATGCATTAAATTGGTGTGCTATAGAAAGAAAATGAAACAAGAACCTTCGTCATATATTTGCGATTTAATTAATTAACTAATTAATTTGTCACTCAAACACTTCATTTTTGGCTGAAGGTTTTGTTTTAATCTTTACTTTCAATAAATACTACGTGTGCGAAATGTGTGTGCACACACATACGAGAGCAGGCAGGCAATCGATGTGTGCACGAATGGTTTTAAGCACTGCCTTACGTCAATGCTTCTCGGAAGTAATAAATTTCAATTTGAAACTTCTTGGTTCTTGCGAAAGTATTGTGCACTTTTAAAAATGTTCTTTTTTTATTAAAAAAATATCGTCGTTTTATATTGCATTTGTTTAAACATTCTCTCGTTTATTATAAACATGGAATTCGTGAAAAGTTTCGTATCAAACTATGACTCATTTAACTCTTTTCTTCAAGCATAAAACTGACTAAAATTTTATTTTCAGCTAGTGAAAATGTGTGTTGAAGCGCAATGCATTACTTTCAATAAAGTTTCTTTTTTTTGCTTGGTACCAACATGGATTTTAAGGTCTCTTCTCTGTACCTACAATATTAAAAACACCTCTTTTTAAGCTAACAAAATTTTAACTTTAACTATCGCTAAATTATAATTCGAATCTAAAATTATAACTTGGAAATAAGTTCGGTATTTTTTCTCGCTAGACTTAAAGTGTCCATTCTTCTAAGTCTTGCAGTAGGCCTTGGCTTAGAATGGACTATCAGTTTGCCTAAATATTTTTAGGCGTATTTTAATTTCCTCCTGAATAGTGGGAACATCTAGATCTCTATGGATATTTTCATTACGTATATATTTACAAGGAAGCGTAGATGAGAAGTCGTTGCAGCAATATCCCACAGTTGATGCTATATAGTCATATCGGTCTTATAATAGATCTGTATAAAATAACTTATTATTCAAAGGCCAGCGAAGTTTTTTTCATGTTTCATCCGGAAACCTAACTGATGTTCCGGAATAATAGGAAGTTCAGAAAGACAGGGTGTTAAGTGGTGCAGAAATGCTTGGACATAATCGTTAACAAAACGTCTTTTGATGGACATCTTTTTCTGGTTCTATAGTTTCATACCAATTTCAGATATCTTCCAAGAGGTCGTAAAATAACCAACTTCTCACATTAGAATCTCGTAAGGTAATTAGAATAGCACCAGCAATGCGATCAACTCCAGAAGATTTTTTTCGCTGCAAGGTTTTGTATTAATGAAACTGGTTTGAATTAGAGAAATTATTTCATTAAATGAATGAAATGCATGTATATTATATTGAATATATGAATGTTTTCTTGAAATTATTTCATTAAATGAATTAAATATTTTAATAGTCTAATAAATATATGAAAAATAATAAATTTTTCATTGAATTAATACCAAAATTCAAGGAATAGGCATGTGAACAAAGCGTATGCATACTGAGTGTGCTGAACAACGTCTAGCAAAGTCCATATTAGTTTGTTATTGAACTTTAATTTTTTTATTTTAATAAGTAATTTGTTTATTTTATTAAAATAATTCCTAAATCTTATTCTCGTTTTTTCTAAAATATTTAATTTAAGCAATAAAAGCCCTAAATGTATGAGAAATCTTTTTAATTTATGTGTTTTATTTATTTAAATTTTGCACACCATCAAAACAACAACTACAAGAAAATATTGAAAAAAATTCTGTAGCTGCATCATTTTTTTAAACATTTAAATCATTTAAAAGTTTTTATAAGAAACCAAGAAATCATAAATGAAATCATCAAGTAACTCATCAAATCCCATACAGTCATATCTTGTTAAATGTACATAAAACAAACAAAAACAAAATATAATTAGTGTTGTTGTTTCTTTTTTAATTAAATTAAATGTTTTGAAACAAAAAAATAAAAAAAATTTAATATAAAATTGTTATAGAGAAAAACGAAATACTTAAAATTAAAACATAAAACTTTTCATTATTTACCTCATTTATACAATAAAAAAAACAACTAATAAAACAAAATTAATTAAATAAAAAATTAAAAAAAAACTACAACTTAAAATAAAAATAAACGCATCATCATTTAGGAGCAGCAGCTGTAGCATCAACAACAAAACGAGCTTTAAATGGTGTTGGTTCAACATCACCGGCCCCTACAACGTTCAACAAATACAGACGTTTCTCAAACATGGCCACCCAAACACCAACATCGTCAACCAAAAGATTTCATTTTAATGATATGACCCCAACACATAATGCGCGACTAGACCACGCGAAATCTTTTACAATATCCAGTCATAAAGGGCGTAAAATCATATTGTCATCAACTGTTAAGGATACACCAAAATATCGGCACTTTGATTTGGCAGCTAAATATTCTTCCATTTAAAAGAAAACAAACATACAAACCAAAAAAAATATTATTTTGAAAACTATTGAAAGATAAAAAAAAAGAGAAAAACAAAAATCGTCATGAATATATAGAAAAATATTTATAGTTATATTAAAAAAAATTATTTAGTTAAGAAAAAATGAGTATAAAAATTTATATTTAGTGTCTAACTTTAACAAAAAAAAAAAAAAAAAAAAAAAAAAAAACAAATTTTATAAAATTAGAGTGACAGTTTAAAAAAAGTAACTATAATATTAATAACAGAAATAAGAAATATTGAAATTAATAATAAATTGTAAATAAAATCCATTATTCTTTTATTTGTTTAAATTTTAATCAATTAATTAATTTATTTTTTTTATATTATTGTTGTTGTGCCAATTAAGTAGAGACTGCCATTAAAGTAGAGAAGTCCTACAAATATAAAAGATGGTGGTACAGGGCAGAGGCACACTAAGTCTCTTACCCGTCTTTGTTTTGAAAACTCTTATTATAGCCTTTTGATGGCAGAACCTCCCTCTTTTGTTTTATTAATTTTATTTTTAATTTGTTAATAAGCATACCTCAATTACGTTACCTCTTTTAGTGCTGTTTCGCTATAAAGCTCTTTTAAATTTTTGAAAACAAAATATTTTTTAAAAAGTTTTCTTTTTCTAATTTTATATGAAAATTGATAAAAATTAATTTAAAGTTCTGGGAATCCTTGTTTTTGAAAGGAAAAAAAAAATAGCAAAAATAATTTTGTTTTTGGAAATTCCAAAATGTGAAATTTTGTATTAAATTAACATTCGAAATACTGATATAGTGTGATATGGACCTCAGTAATTTTGATTAAATAAATAAAATTCATTAAATAAAAAAATCATTTGAACCACAGACACATTTTGCTAAGCAATTTAGAAAAAGCTTGATGTTTGAGATGAAAATGAATGTTTTTACACGAATTGAGAACGGTGAACGACAGTACGAAGTGTCTTAGTTAGGAACGTAACCCCAGCGCTTACTGTAAATATTTTGTTTAACGCTGTTTCTGTTAACGCTCAATTTCCAGGCGCTAAGCGATGTACCCCGGTATGTGTTTTTTTTTTCACAGGAAGTAAATCATGCCGCAAATACAAATTTTGTATAAAAAAATTTAGTTTTGTTTGAAAACATTTTTAATTGAATGAATTAAATTTTTAATTAAAAATAAACATTTTATTTAATTATTTAAATTTTTCATGAAATCAATTAAACTTTTAATTGAATCCAATAAAGTTTCAATATTCTAAATTGCCCAGGTATTAAACCCGCGAACAATGCGAATCAGGCCCAGTAAGTCATTTAATGTTCTATAATTATATTTTGCTTGAAATTGTGAAGAGAACATTTCGTTCAATTGAAAATGTCTACAATATAACAATTTATTTGAAATAAACTATTTAATTGATTGAAAATTTTGTATAAAATAAAATTCCCTAGGGAAATAAAATATTTGTATTTTATAATTTTTTTTTTATCACTAAATCATCAATTAATTATTAAGAATCCAATTATTGTACTTCATTAAATTTATATGTATAGTGGGAACGATTTACTTTATAATACAAATAAATATTTATTATTATAAATTAAAAAAAAAGAAAATTAAATAAAAGAAAAAAAATTTAATTAAAAAACGAACTGCCAATAAAGAAAAAAAAAAACCAATTCTAAAAAAATCATTTAGTTAAAAATATTTAATTAAAAAAAAACGAAGTAACAAAAAAAAATTATAAAATTAATTACTAAAAGTACGCGTTACTTAAAAACGAAAATGGTAAATATTTATAATTGTAAAAGGCTCGATACTGAGAAGACCAATTAAATTATTAAAAGTTTAATAAAAAGAAAACAAAAATATTTAATAAGAAAAACACATTTCCCTCTATAAAAAAAAAAATTAAAAAAAAATGAATTAAAATTGTTAGTAAAATAATTTATATAAAAAATTAAAAAAATTAAATACAATTCGATGAAAAAACTTTTGTAAAAGAAAAACGTACAATTTTAGTACATGAGGAGTAATTTATATTACTAACACGTTTAGTTCACATTTTGACGTTCAATAGTTCCATAACGATTCCATATTGAAAGTCAGTTCAATTAATATACAATAAAATTTAAGTCATTTAAAAAAAACTTACTTAAATTGATTTTCTGTCGAAAAATTTTGTTTTTCTTTTTAAACAAAAATTAAAAATAAAGCAAGTCAAAATCTCTAGTCTATATTCATACTATTCATACAATGAAAAAAAAGATACATCAATCAAAAGTTTTAATTAAAAAAAAAAATAAAATTTTTAAAATGTTTAATATTTTTGTTCTATTAAAAAATGTTTCACTTTAACGAAATGTGTAATTGAAGTAATTTTGTCAATAACAATATAATATATAATTTGTAAAAAATTTAATAATTTATTAATTCGTTAAATTGTTTTTATTTTATGCAAAAAAAAAAAAAAATTCCATATTGAAAATTAAATTTTTTTGAATTAAACAATTTTTGTTTTAACAAAATGTTAATGAATTAAATATTAATTTTTTGTTCAAATAAGTTGCCATGATTTTAATTGATTTAATTGATGGTAATTTAACGAAAACGCATGATGTGACTTGTAAATAAAACAAAAAGTTTCCAGAGAATTTTCTTAGTACTTTTTATTACAATAGAAGGATGTGTGAAATAAAATATGGGCCAAATGCTCGCCACGGCTTGGGTGGATATGAGTTGTTTCATTGGCTGTGTGGCAAGTGGCACCATCCTTTTGGACATATCGTCTAGGTTCATGTTCTTAATTTCTGGCAAGAAGAAGTCCGATATCATCTCGCGATGACGAACACCATTCACAGTAACTGTTACACTATCCCGAACAGCACAACGGACTAAGTGAGCATGCATTGGTGTTTAACATTTGCTACACACCCAGCTATCTGAAATTGGCCAACAACTCTCCCGATTGTGGACACAGTTGGTAGATTATGCTAACCAAAAAAAATTTAAGTGCTCATTTTCGTAAAAGGCTAAATGCACTGCTCAGTTGTATACCTCTACATGCCTGAATTTATCAAACACTGAAACAAAGAAATGTAAATTTAACAATTAAAATTGTGCTTTAAAATTTTTTTACCTAAAATGTGTATTTAATTGGTACGTCTTTTTTTCTGTGTATTCACTTTAATTGAGCTATTATTTTTAAAAGTAGTATTAGTCCATTTAAAAAAAAAATTGTTAGCGATACTTTTTCTATGATGTAAACTTCATCTTACTGAAATTACGGCCAAATATGTTTTCTTTTTTAAAGTGGACTTATACCACAGCTCAATTGCTATAAAATTATTATGTAACATATATTATTATTATTGTTGCTTTTAATTTTAATTATCAGATATTAAATTCATAATTTTTACAATAACCATTTCTGAAGCCATGAGCTTGAATTCACCAGAGAAAATTTGAATTCATGTAATAGTGTTTGAGCTCTCTTTAAAAGACTAACTACATTTCGAGCCATAACCGACAAAAAAGCTTAATCAACATCACATTTGATTTTTAGTTTTTTAAAAAAAAAAATTTAAACATTTAAATCAACCGTTAAAATTTCATCGTCGTAGGAAATACTGATAGAACTTTATAGCAAAAACAATCTTACGTTAATTAGTAATTTATTATTTACGCTTTTAGTTGAATAATGTCATAACAATATCCGAAAGCATCGCTCCAGCAATCCGCTGTCTGGGAGCAATATTAATTTTTCTATATATTTCAAACAAAGCCAAATATATATACTTGATTGATTTTCATTAAAAAGAATTGTTATGGGATTATTGAATATGTCAAAACTGAACTAAAAGCGTAAATAATAAAATACTAATTAACGTAGAATTTACAGTTCAATTAATATATTCTTAGAACTTAAAACAATTTTAGCTTGAGTTCACTTTGCATGTTTGTTTAGAGTGAACGGCAATTAAAATTTAAAAAACATATTTTCCTGTAAAATTTTATAATTGGTGGTTAATCTTTCTTGACGGTCGTGGCTTGATATAAAAAAATGTCGAAACTGTAGTTTAAACTAGGCGACCATGGACCATTTCCTTTGTACACAAGCAAAGAAAGAAAAGAAATGCAAGTGTATTGTAGTTTATCAGAGTATTATTATGGAAAACTACAAAACGATATATGTATTTCGCTTTCGTTTCGTTTGAAACTCTGTTCATAGGCGCCGAATATTAGTTTTCAAATAATTTTATACGAAACATTCCCACGGAAATAATACAAAACGGTGTTATTATTTAAGTCTATGCTTTTAAAAACAGTATTTTTTTAATTGCTTTGATTGCAGCAAATAGTATAGTTTTTGTTATCATCTCGTTAATTGTAAAATATAACGCCCTACCTACGACTTGAACAATTTTACCATATCAGCACAGAGGCTTCATTGGCTAATAAATACTTAGCCTGTAGTAGATTAAAGAGTCCTTTTATATATTAATAACATGGATTATATTATTCTCTGGTAACCTGTCTTAATACAACAATAATTTATTCTCTATTCTAAAAGACAAGAGTAGTCATTTATGGTGTTTATTGGAACGTTTGCCCATTATGCAATGGGTGATGTGATGGCTCTACCTACAATAAATGGAGCAGAATTACTTTAACCTGGCAATAACCTACCCGGCCATATATATTCATTTTATAATCCCTTTATAATATGATTTTATCTTCAGAGCATTTTAGCATAAGGCTGCGTTTAGTTGGCTACTGACTCTACGAGTATTCGACTTGTCAGAATATACTGAACTTTTTATTTTTATAAATATTATTTGTAATTTGTATCTTTTTTCCACTTTCTATATGCATGTGTGTAGTATGTATGCATGTGTATTTATACTCATACAAAGAGTGAAAAATTTATTAGTAAATGGGGTTTCAGTGTAAGTGTTGTACTCGTAATTGTTATTCAAATTATTAAAATTATACAAAATTAATTCTATTGAAAAATAAAAAATTAGCAAATCAAAGCAAAAATTTCTTAAAATACATTCAAAATTAAACACTAGTTAGCTTATTAAATCTATTAATCTGACACTTATTACTGTTGTGATTGAATTAAATTTATAAAAATTTAAATTTTATTTTCTATTTCAAAATAATATGTGTGTGTTTGTATGTATTCGGAGATATTTTAGAAAAAAAATTAAAAACTTTTTGCTACTAAATCCAAATGTCTTGGTGAAATAATTTAAATATTTTTGGAATTTTACTTTTGTAGAGATTTAAATTTCTATTCACCTGAACCGTTTATTTGTCGTTTTTATACAGGGTGTTTGTTTTACAGGTACACAAGCTCAAATCATAATATAACAAAGAAGTATATTTTTAGTATCAATGAAGTCTGCTTTATTAGATAAAAAAATGTTTTATGGCATTAAGATTTAAATATGATTTCAGCATGTGATCGCCATGGCTGGCACCTACAAGCCGCAATATGGAATACCAATTTTCACAACATTTTCGCAGGCATATGCGCCCGTATATCGCCAATAAGTCATCGAATGTTGATTTCCAGGTATTCACTTGCCTTAGGTTTATCACAACGTAGACAAGTGACTCTACATAACAAAGAAAATAATCCAATGTGGTTAAGTTTTACGATCTTGGTGACCAATTAATTGGACTATTACGTAAAATTATTCTTATATCAAAAACTTTCTTGAGTAGGTTAGGCTAGGTTGGCTCCTCTGTAGTGCGATACAATAACTTTTATTTTATATTTTATCTAATTCAGTATTCCGTAATTTTCCGACAAAAATATTCGTTACAATAGAAATCGTTATTTGCAATGCTTATTTATGTGCTGTTAACTTCGTCGCAATCTTCGAATATTTTTGTCGGAAAGTTACTGAATAACGAATTCTATAAAATATCGTTTTACTTGTTACGCACTACTACGCTTTGTGTTACCTGCATAAGAGGAAGTGGAGAAGGAAAGCACTAAAGATAGCAAAGTGAAAGGAAATAAATTAAAAGCCGGATAAGAAACGATAAGCCCATCACCTAAACCAATTGCTACTGCTAACGAAGATATATAACAGCCGACCCTTATAGTCAATAGCGAAGTGGAGCAGGACATCGGCAGATAAGATGCTCTACAGTTTCTCTTTCTTCCTCGTCTTAACAACTTCTGCAGTAGTCGTTCAATGGCAAACCGATTCTCCTAGCATTTTTACCAAAATAGAACTGACTTGTAACTACCACCCCCCACATCTTTTATCTCGGCTCTCTGGAGACCCAGTAAATACCTGCCGCGATTGCGTAGGCCAGATAATCCTCGCCGTATGGCATGTCCGTTCGTCCTTCTATTGGGACTGTGCTTCTCGCAAAAATATGCTGTCGATCTGTTATTTGCAGACCAAGAGAGGGATACCGCAGGGCATGTTGGTATTCTGCTCTGTCAGTTTTAACCCTTCCCTTGCCAGGTTATCCGATCCACAGTAGTCTCATGAGGGTGGCGACCGAATGTTCCGTCATCGTATTTAAGGATGTCTGGCATTCTCGGACTAGATCTGATGTGGAATAGTCATCCACCAAAGATCTAAATGCAGTCCGAATCATGGTATACCATAGCCACCAATTTAGCTTATTCAATGTTGCTTTGGTCAAGGAGTCTGCAGGATATACTGGTCCTAGACTCCTCAATATAGATTCCACCACCAATTCCAGAACTATTGCTAACTCCTTTCTTAAAATAAAAGATCCCATTAAGATTCCTGTTTCTTCTGAAATTGTAAATCCATAGTTCCTTTGTAGGAATGGTTCCAGTCTCGCTCCGCATGCAATCGCTCGGATTTCTCAGGTTGTATATCAACTGGCAACGAATTTAGCATCATAAAGAGTGCCTTATTGGGTGACGATCTCATGACACCCGTAATCCTGATAGAAATATATCTAAGAACCCTTACCAATTGGGATCTGTTGGGTTACCATCTTGAATAGCCAGTGAACGCTACGAGGGCTTAAGTTCCATTTCCCTTTTGGCTTTTCTGCAAATATATATCGCTGCATTTGTCTTCAAGGCCATTGCTTCAACATTAGCTTTCTACGACAGTTTTCCATGCAGAACTACTACCAATTATTTTGCATTAACCGAAAGGCTCAATTTTGAGCCATTTAGCCTTCGCATTTTATTTTTTATTTACCGTTGACTAAATTAATTTTGTTTTTTTTTTGCATTGCAATCAATAGGTAACATACAGAAAGCTTATCATACGAATCCGTGTTCTGGTGCCTCTGCAGGCTATGTTAAACATAATCATAAACTTCTTAAAGTGAAGGCCATAAGGTTTACAAGGAATATTTTTCAATTACTGTAATTAGTGAACATTTTTGTGACTCCCATTTAAAAAAAAACATTAGAGTTGAGCAAATATAGATCAAGCATGGGTTTAGCGTAGAACGCTTGCAGTGAATAAAATAAATTTTATAATGCAAAATGTATTTTTAAATGGAAGTCCCTTTAAGTCCCTTTGTGTGAAAACACAAAATATTATGAGCAATTAATGACAGGTGTTAGATTTGCTTCCACTCCTCCACTATTACATATTTTATTATGCAGCAGATTTCATATTAAGAAAAAATTAATAAAAAAATATGTTAAATCGAAAAGTTGTGAGCTTACCCATCCCTGAAGGTACCTACATACAAGCATACATATGATAGTGAATTTGAGTTTTGCTTAATTTATTTGAACGTTTACTTTAGTCAAATTTAAAATGAATCGAATTTAGAATTTATTATGGGAAAAAATGCTTAAAAAATATTTCACCGAAATTTCTTGATATCAAATGTGGCGATTTTAATGCCCACTTAGATATTTTTTTTTCTCTGTGCTAACATTTTAAGATGCATTTTAGACTTACAAATATTTTGGCAAAATTTAAAAATCTTAGTTGTCCTTAAGTTTAAGTTTAAAGTATTGAATTGATAAAAGAAAAGCATAAAATTAGAAACTTATAATAAAATTATGTTAATCTTTAGTGCACAGCTTTAATATTTTTTAATTAATTAATAAAAAAAAAAAAAAAAACAAACAAACAAGAAACATCAAACCCTAGTCATTTGCTGTTCTTGTACTATATCACATTACATACAAAATTAACTTGTGTAAAATATTTAAGCGACAACTATAAAACTTTAATTAATAATAATAATTAGGAAAAAAAAAAGAAACAATAAAAGATTTAAATTAAAAAACAAACAAATTTTTAATCTAAAAGCCAACAACATGTAATTTCTATGAAATAAATTATGTAAAAACAGTCGACTCGAAAAGAAAACAAAATTTATTAATTAAAAACGAATAAAAATTTAAAGTAAACTTTAAATAGTATTTAAAAATAATGGAAAAAATATTAAAAAAATTAAATATAAATAAAATGATTATTAAAAAATATATATTAAATTATGCAAAATTTTTTTATTTAATTCGAAAAAAATTGAGTATCATGAAGCAGGACGGAGTTGAGTAGCATTAAATATACATTAACTTAAAAATGTTATTTTTGACAAAAAACTGCAGTATTGAATCTGGTATTAAAATAATTAAAATAAACTTTTTGTTTAAAATCTGCTTCCAAAGTTGATATAGTTAAATCAAATATACAAATTTGTATTCTACAATTACTTTTGGCTTAAAATTAACGCAAAAATCTGTTCTCTGATAAGAAAAACTTTACTAACGAATCTGGTCTAAAAAGTATTTTAAAATTAATAATTATGGTCCCCACTATATAAAGGGTGTCCGAACAAGAACGCAAGATTTAAATTTGGCACCATTCGAAGTGTCATTGTTTGACATTTGAACAATTATTATTGTTTGCTAGTAGAAGGTACGAGGTTAGTAAAAAATGACCATGGACAGCTAAGGAAGTTCGTTAATTGGGTATTGAAGAGACAACATGTAAATGCACATTTCCATCTTGATGGCCTCGTCAATAGGCAGAATTGTCGCATTTGGGGTGAGGAAAATCCCCGAGTGATTCACTAGAAGCAAATGCATCCTCAACGTGTCACTGTGTTTTTGGGCTGGAGGAATCATTGGACCTTTTTTTTTATGAAAATGAGGGAGGTCAAGTGCAAACAGTCAATGGTGTTCGGTATCGAGAAATGATAACCAGTTTTTTCTTGCCTAGAATTGAAGAAATGAATGTGGAGGGCTTGCGGTTTCAACAAGACGGCGCCACATGTCATACAGCCAGAGAAACAATTCAATTGCTGCATCAGTCATTTATATAAAATTTAAATCTTGCGTTCTTGTTGGGATACCCTTTATATTGAAAGTCCCATACTAGAGGAAATCGGCTTACAGTCAAATGATTACTATAGAAATTGTCAAGAAGAATAGCAGCGGGGCACGGTGTCACGATTTAATATAAACAGTGGCAGTAAATAGAAATATTTATGTAAAAAAGTTAAGATTTGGCGCAAGTAAGCATTCCCAAATGCAAAATTTTAAAAGTTTCGGAACAAGGATGCATGTTCTTCTCATAAATCCTGAAATACAAAAGTGCTTAATAATAATTTGCTCTATCGTTAGATATGATATTCTTAACGGTTTGGCCAAATTTAATCCAAATCAGAGCAAAGATACGCTTAATTCAAAAATATTCCTTTTCAAAAATAATTAAAAAAAAATTTAAAAAATAAAATTTCTTAAAATACTTTCCTACACTCCATGTGTCTAAAATTTTTTTTTTTTAATTCAGTGTAAAGATACACCCAAATCATATATATCCTTTACGTTAAAAAAACATTTTTGGCTAAAAAATGGTTCATATTTAGAATTTTGTTACGCAATTGATCAGAGATTGTTTTGGAATATTTTTAAAAATATTTTTAAGACCCCTACTATCCTCGTACTGTTGCTCTGAGGGATACTGTTTATTTCCGGACAAACTATAGTGTAATTATTGATGAAATATAAATCGCTTTAAAAGGAGGCAGTTTCTTTTTGTTCTTTTTAATGCAATTGGTCAGAAATTGTTTTGGAATATTTTTCAAAATATTATTACAAAAAATAATACGAATCAGGACAGCCCTTCTCTATTTTTGTTCTTTAGAAGATAAACTGCCATCCTACAAAAATTACAAAAAAATATACGAATCAGGATAGCCCTTCTCTATTTTTGTTCTTTAGAAGATAAACTGCCTTCCTACGAATATTACAACAAAATATACGAATCAGGATAGCCCTTCTCTATTTTTGTTCTTTAGAAGATAAACTGCCTTCCTACGAAAATTACAAAAAAATATACGAATCAGGAGAGTTCTTCTCTATTTTTGTTCTTTAGAAGATAAACTGCCTTCCTACGAAAATTACAAAAAAATATACGAATCAGGATAGCCCTTCTCTATTTTTGTTCTTTAGAAGATAAACTGCCTTCCTACGAAAATTACAAAAAAATATACGAATCAGGATAGCCCTTCTCTATTTTTGTTCTTTAGAAGAGAAACTGCCTTCCTACGAAAATTGCAAAAAATTATTCGAATCAGGAGAGTCCTTCTCTATTTTTGTTTTTTAGAAGATAAACTGCCTTCCTACGAAAATTACAAAAAAAATATACGAATCAGGATAGCCCTTCTCTATTTTTGTTCTTAAGAAGATAAACTGGCTTCCTACGAAAAATACAAAAAAATATACGAATCAGGATAGCCCTTCTCTATTTTTGTTCTTTAGAAGATAAACTGCCTTCCTACGAAAATTACAAAAAAATATACGAATCAGGATAGCCCTTCTCTATTTTTGTTCTTTAGAAGATAAACTGCCTTCCTACGAAAATTACAAAAAAATATACGAATCAGGATAGCCCTTCTCTATTTTTGTTCTTTAGAAGATAAACTGCCTTCCTACGAAAATTACAAAAAAATATACGAATCAGGATAGCCCTTCTCTATTTTTGTTCTTAAGAAGATAAACTGCCTTCCTACGAAAATTACAAAAAATTATACGAATCAGGAGAGTCCTTCTTTATTTTTGTTCTTTAGAAGATAAACTGCCTTCCTACGAAAATTACAAAAAAATATACGAATCAGGATAGCCCTTCTCTATTTTTGTTCTTTAGAAGATAAACTGCCTTCCTACGAAAATTACAAAAAAATATACGAATCAGGATAGCCCTTCTCTATTTTTGTTCTTTAGAAGATAAACTGCCTTCCTACGAAAATTACAAAAAAATATACGAATCAGGATAGCCCTTCTCTATTTTTGTTCTTAAGAAGATAAACTGCCTTCCTACGAAAATTACAAAAAATTATACGAATCAGGAGAGTCCTTCTTTATTTTTGTTCTTTAGAAGATAAACTGCCTTCCTACGAAAATTACAAAAAAATATACGAATCAGGAAAGCCCTTCTCTATTTTTGTTCTTTAGAAGATAAACTGCCTTCCTACGAAAATTACAAAAAAATATACGAATCAGGATAGCCCTTCTCTATTTTTGTTCTTTAGAAGATAAACTGCCTTCCTAAGAAAATTACAAAAAAATATACGAATCAGGATAGCCTTTCTCTATTTTTTTCTTTAGAATATAAACTGCCTTCCTACGAAAATTACAAAAAATTATACGAATCAGGAGAGTCCTTCTTTATTTTTGTTCCTTAGAAGATAAACTGCCTTCCTACGAAAATTACAAAAAAATATACGAATCAGGAGAGTCCTTCTTTATTTTTGTTCTTTAGAAGATAAACTGCCTTCCTACGAAAATTACAAAAAAATATACGAATCAGGATAGCCCTTCTCTATTTTTGTTCTTTAGAAGATAAACTGCCTTCCTACGAAAATTACAAAAAAATATACGAATCAGGATAGCCCTTCTCTATTTTTGTTCTTTAGAAGATAAACTGGCTTCCTACGAAAATTACAAAAAAATATACGAATCAGGATAGCCCTTCTCTATTTTTGTTCTTTAGAAGATAAACTGCCTTCCTACGAAAATTACAAAAAAATATACGAATCAGGATAGCCCTTCTCTATTTTTGTTCTTTAGAAGATAAACTGCCTTCCTACGAAAATTACAAAAAAATATACGAATCAGGATAGCCCTTCTCTATTTTTGTTCTTTAGAAGATAAACTGCCTTCCTACGAAAATTACAAAAAAATATACGAATCAGGATAGCCCTTCTCTATTTTTGTTCTTTAGAAGATAAACTGCCTTCCTACGAAAATTACAAAAAAATATACGAATCAGGATAGCCCTTCTCTATTTTTGTTCTTTAGAAGATAAACTGGCTTCCTCCGATAATTACAAAAAAAGATACGAATCAGGATAGCCTTTCTTTATTTTTGTTCTTTAGAAGATAAACTGCCTTCCTACGAAAATTACAAAAAAAGATACGAATCAGGATAGCCTTTCTCTATTTTTGTTCTTTAGAAGATAAACTGCCTTCCTACGAAAATTACAAAAAAAGATACGAATCAGGATAGCCTTTCTCTATTTTTGTTCTTTTGAAGATAAACTGCCTTCCTACGAAAATTACAAAAAAAGATACGAATCAGGATAGCCTTTCTTTATTTTTGTTCTTTAGAAGATAAACTGCCTTCCTACGAAAATTACAAAAAAAGATACGAATCAGGATAGCCTTTCTCTATTTTTGTTCTTTAGAAGATAAACTGCCTTCCTACGAAAATTACAAAAAAAGATACGAATCAGGATAGCCTTTCTCTATTTTTGTTCTTTAGAAGATAAACTGCCTTCCTACGAAAATTACAAAAAAAGATACGAATCAGGATAGCCTTTCTTTATTTTTGTTCTTTAGAAGATAAACTGCCTTCCTACGAAAATTACAAAAAATTATACGAATCAGGAGAGTCCTTCTTTATTTTTGTTCCTTAGAAGATAAACTGCCTTCCTACGAAAATTACAAAAAAAGATACGAATCAGGATAGCCTTTCTCTATTTTTGTTCTTTAGAAGATAAACTGCCTTCCTACGAAAATTACAAAAAAATATACGAATCAGGATAGCCTTTCTCTATTTTTGTTCTTTAGAAGATAAACTGCCTTCCTACGAAAATTACAAAAAAAGATACGAATCAGGATAGCCTTTCTTTATTTTTGTTCTTTAGAAGATAAACTGCCTTCCTACGAAAATTACAAAAAATTATACGAATCAGGAGAGTCCTTCTTTATTTTTGTTCCTTAGAAGATAAACTGCCTTCCTACGAAAATTACAAAAAAAGATACGAATCAGGATAGCCTTTCTCTATTTTTGTTCTTTAGAAGATAAACTGCCTTCCTACGAAAATTACAAAAAAAGATACGAATCAGGATAGCCTTTCTTTATTTTTGTTCTTTAGAAGATAAACTGCCTTCCTACGAAAATTACAAAAAATTATACGAATCAGGAGAGTCCTTCTTTATTTTTGTTCCTTAGAAGATAAACTGGCTTCCTACGAAAATTACAAAAAAATATACGAATCAGGATAGCCCTTCTTTATTTTTGTTCTTTAGAAGATAAACTGGCTTCCTCCGATAATTACAAAAAAAGATACGAATCAGGATAGCCTTTCTTTATTTTTGTTCTTTAGAAGATAAACTGCCTTCCTACGAAAATTACAAAAAATTATACGAATCAGGAGAGTCCTGCTTTATTTTTGTTCCTTAGAAGATAAACTGCCTTCCTACGAAAATTACAAAAAAAGATACGAATCAGGATAGCCTTTCTCTTTTTTTGTTCTTAAAAAGATAAACTGCCTTCCTACGAAAATTACAAAAAATTATACGAATCAGGAGAGTCCTTCTTTATTTTTGTTCCTTAGAAGATAAACTGCCTTCCTACGAAAATTACAAAAAAAGATACGAATCAGGATAGCCTTTCTTTATTTTTGTTCTTTAGAAGATAAACTGCCTTCCTACGAAAATTACAAAAAAATATACGAATCAGGATAGCCCTTCTCTATTTTTGTTCTTTAGAAGATAAACTGGCTTCCTCCGATAATTACAAAAAAAGATACGAATCAGGATAGCCTTTCTTTATTTTTGTTCTTTAGAAGATAAACTGCCTTCCTACGAAAATTACAAAAAATTATACGAATCAGGAGAGTCCTTCTTTATTTTTGTTCCTTAGAAGATAAACTGCCTTCCTACGAAAATTACAAAAAAAGATACGAATCAGGATAGCCTTTCTCTATTTTTGTTCTTTAGAAGATAAACTGCCTTCCTACGAAAATTACAAAAAAATATACGAATCAGGATAGCCTTTCTCTATTTTTGTTCTTTAGAAGATAAACTGCCTTCCTACGAAAATTACAAAAAAAGATACGAATCAGGATAGCCTTTCTTTATTTTTGTTCTTTAGAAGATAAACTGCCTTCCTACGAAAATTACAAAAAATTATACGAATCAGGAGAGTCCTTCTTTATTTTTGTTCCTTAGAAGATAAACTGCCTTCCTACGAAAATTACAAAAAAAGATACGAATCAGGATAGCCTTTCTCTATTTTTGTTCTTTAGAAGATAAACTGCCTTCCTACGAAAATTACAAAAAAAGATACGAATCAGGATAGCCTTTCTTTATTTTTGTTCTTTAGAAGATAAACTGCCTTCCTACGAAAATTACAAAAAATTATACGAATCAGGAGAGTCCTTCTTTATTTTTGTTCCTTAGAAGATAAACTGCCTTCCTACGAAAATTACAAAAAAAGATACGAATCAGGATAGCCTTTCTCTATTTTTGTTCTTTAGAAGATAAACTGCCTTCCTACGAAAATTACAAAAAATTATACGAATCAGGAGAGTCCTTCTTTATTTTTGTTCCTTAGAAGATAAACTGCCTTCCTACGAAAATTACAAAAAAAGATACGAATCAGGATAGCCTTTCTCTATTTTTGTTCTTTAGAAGATAAACTGCCTTCCTACGAAAATTACAAAAAATTATACGAATCAGGAGAGTCCTTCTTTATTTTTGTTCCTTAGAAGATAAACTGCCTTCCTACGAAAATTACAAAAAAAGATACGAATCAGGATAGCCTTTCTCTATTTTTGTTCTTTAGAAGATAAACTGCCTTCCTACGAAAATTACAAAAAATTATACGAATCAGGAGAGTCCTTCTTTATTTTTGTTCCTTAGAAGATAAACTGCCTTCCTACGAAAATTACAAAAAAAGATACGAATCAGGATAGCCTTTCTCTATTTTTGTTCTTTAGAAGATAAACTGCCTTCCTACGAAAATTACAAAAAAATATACGAATCAGGATAGCCTTTCTCTATTTTTGTTCTTTAGAAGATAAACTGCCTTCCTACGAAAATTACAAAAAAAGATACGAATCAGGATAGCCTTTCTTTATTTTTGTTCTTTAGAAGATAAACTGGCTTCCTACGATAATTACAAAAAAAGATACGAATCAGGATAGCCTTTCTTTATTTTTGTTCTTTAGAAGATAAACTGCCTTCCTACGAAAATTACAAAAAATTATACGAATCAGGAGAGTCCTTCTTTATTTTTGTTCCTTAGAAGATAAACTGCCTTCCTACGAAAATTACAAAAAAAGATACGAATCAGGAGAGTAATTCTTTATTTTTGTTCTTTAGAAGATAAACTGCCTTCCTACGAAAATTACAAAAAAATATACGAATCAGGATAGCCTTTCTCTATTTTTGTTCTTTAGAAGATAAACTGCCTTCCTACGAAAATTACAAAAAAAGATACGAATCAGGATAGCCTTTCTTTATTTTTGTTCTTTAGAAGATAAACTGGCTTCCTACGATAATTACAAAAAAATATACGAATCAGGATAGCCTTTCTCTATTTTTTTCTTTAGAAGATAAACTGCCTTCCTACGAAAATTACAAAAAAATATACGAATCAGGAGAGTCCTTCTTTATTTTTGTTCTTTAGAAGATAAACTGGCTTCCTACGAAAATTACAAAAAAATATACGAATCAGGATAGCCCTTCTCTTTTTTTGTTCTTAAAAAGATAAACTGCCTTCCTACGAAAATTACAAAAAATTATACGAATCAGGAGAGTCCTTCTTTATTTTTGTTCTTTAGAAGATAAACTGGCTTCCTACGAAAATTACAAAAAAATATACGAATCAGGATAGCCCTTCTCTTTTTTTGTTCTTAAAAAGATAAACTGCCTTCCTACGAAAATTAAAAAAAAATATACGAATCAGGATAGCCCTTCTCTATTTTTGTTCCTTAGAAGATAAACTGGCTTCCTACGAAAATTACAAAAAATTATACGAATCAGGAGAGTCTTTCTCTATTTTTGTTCTTAAGAAGATAAACTGGCTTCCTACGAAAATTAAAAAAAAATATACGAATCAGGATAGCCCTTCTCTATTTTTGTTCCTTAGAAGATAAACTGGCTTCCTACGAAAATTACAAAAAAATATACGAATCAGGATAGCCCTTCTCTATTTTTGTTCTTTAGAAGATAAACTGCCTTCCTACGAAAATTACAAAAAAATATACGAATCAGGATAGCCCTTCTCTATTTTTGTTCTTAAAAAGATAAACTGCCTTCCTACGAAAATTACAAAAAATTATACGAATCAGGAGAGTCCTTCTTTATTTTTGTTCTTTAGAAGATAAACTGGCTTCCTACGAAAATTACAAAAAAATATACGAATCAGGATAGCCCTTCTCTATTTTTGTTCTTAAGAAGATAAACTGGCTTCCTACGAAAATTAAAAAAAAATATAGGAATCAGGATAGCCCTTCTCTATTTTTGTTCTTAAAAAGATAAACTGCCTTCCTACGAAAATTACAAAAAATTATACGAATCAGGAGAGTCCTTCTTTATTTTTGTTCTTTAGAAGATAAACTGGTTTCCTACGAAAATTACAAGAAAATATACGAATCAGGATAGCCTTTCTTTATTTTTGTTCTTTAGAAGATAAACTGGCTTCCTACGAAAATTACAAAAAAATATACGAATCAGGATAGCCTTTCTTTATTTTTGTTCTTTAGAAGATAAACTGGCTTCCTACGAAAATTACAAGAAAATATACGAATCAGGATAGCCTTTCTTTATTTTTGTTCTTTAGAAGATAAACTGGCTTTCTATGAAAATTACAAAAAAATATACGAATCAGGATAGCCTTTCTTTATTTTTGTTCTTTAGAAGATAAACTGGCTTCCTACGAAAATTACAAGAAAATATACGAATCAGGATAGCCTTTCTTTATTTTTGTTCTTTAGAAGATAAACTGGCTTTCTATGAAAATTACAAAAAAATATACGAATCAGGATAGCCTTTCTCTATTTTTGTTCTTTAGAAGATAAACTGCCTTCCTACGAAAATTACAAAAAAAGATACGAATCAGGATAGCCTTTCTTTATTTTTGTTCTTTAGAAGATAAACTGCCTTCCTACGAAAATTACAAAAAAATATACGAATCAGGATAGCCCTTCTCTATTTTTGTTCTTTAGAAGATAAACTGGCTTCCTCCGATAATTACAAAAAAAGATACGAATCAGGATAGCCTTTCTTTATTTTTGTTCTTTAGAAGATAAACTGCCTTCCTACGAAAATTACAAAA
The DNA here is from genome assembly GCA_947397855.1 of Thelaira solivaga. Lineage (NCBI taxonomy): Eukaryota > Metazoa > Arthropoda > Insecta > Diptera > Tachinidae > Thelaira > Thelaira solivaga. The sequence goes on from OX377614.1 coordinate 28,447,253, forward strand.
AATTATACGAATCAGGAGAGTCCTTCTTTATTTTTGTTCCTTAGAAGATAAACTGCCTTCCTACGAAAATTACAAAAAAAGATACGAATCAGGATAGCCTTTCTCTATTTTTGTTCTTTAGAAGATAAACTGCCTTCCTACGAAAATTACAAAAAAATATACGAATCAGGATAGCCTTTCTCTATTTTTGTTCTTTAGAAGATAAACTGCCTTCCTACGAAAATTACAAAAAAAGATACGAATCAGGAAAGCCTTTCTTTATTTTTGTTCTTTAGAAGATAAACTGCCTTCCTACGAAAATTACAAAAAATTATACGAATCAGGAGAGTCCTTCTTTATTTTTGTTCCTTAGAAGATAAACTGCCTTCCTACGAAAATTACAAAAAAAGATACGAATCAGGATAGCCTTTCTCTATTTTTGTTCTTTAGAAGATAAACTGCCTTCCTACGAAAATTACAAAAAAAGATACGAATCAGGATAGCCTTTCTTTATTTTTGTTCTTTAGAAGATAAACTGCCTTCCTACGAAAATTACAAAAAATTATACGAATCAGGAGAGTCCTTCTTTATTTTTGTTCCTTAGAAGATAAACTGCCTTCCTACGAAAATTACAAAAAAAGATACGAATCAGGATAGCCTTTCTCTATTTTTGTTCTTTAGAAGATAAACTGCCTTCCTACGAAAATTACAAAAAATTATACGAATCAGGAGAGTCCTTCTTTATTTTTGTTCCTTAGAAGATAAACTGCCTTCCTACGAAAATTACAAAAAAAGATACGAATCAGGATAGCCTTTCTCTATTTTTGTTCTTTAGAAGATAAACTGCCTTCCTACGAAAATTACAAAAAATTATACGAATCAGGAGAGTCCTTCTTTATTTTTGTTCCTTAGAAGATAAACTGCCTTCCTACGAAAATTACAAAAAAAGATACGAATCAGGATAGCCTTTCTCTATTTTTGTTCTTTAGAAGATAAACTGCCTTCCTACGAAAATTACAAAAAATTATACGAATCAGGAGAGTCCTTCTTTATTTTTGTTCCTTAGAAGATAAACTGCCTTCCTACGAAAATTACAAAAAAAGATACGAATCAGGATAGCCTTTCTCTATTTTTGTTCTTTAGAAGATAAACTGCCTTCCTACGAAAATTACAAAAAAATATACGAATCAGGATAGCCTTTCTCTATTTTTGTTCTTTAGAAGATAAACTGCCTTCCTACGAAAATTACAAAAAAAGATACGAATCAGGATAGCCTTTCTTTATTTTTGTTCTTTAGAAGATAAACTGGCTTCCTACGATAATTACAAAAAAAGATACGAATCAGGATAGCCTTTCTTTATTTTTGTTCTTTAGAAGATAAACTGCCTTCCTACGAAAATTACAAAAAATTATACGAATCAGGAGAGTCCTTCTTTATTTTTGTTCCTTAGAAGATAAACTGCCTTCCTACGAAAATTACAAAAAAAGATACGAATCAGGAGAGTAATTCTTTATTTTTGTTCTTTAGAAGATAAACTGCCTTCCTACGAAAATTACAAAAAAATATACGAATCAGGATAGCCTTTCTCTATTTTTGTTCTTTAGAAGATAAACTGCCTTCCTACGAAAATTACAAAAAAAGATACGAATCAGGATAGCCTTTCTTTATTTTTGTTCTTTAGAAGATAAACTGGCTTCCTACGATAATTACAAAAAAATATACGAATCAGGATAGCCTTTCTCTATTTTTTTCTTTAGAAGATAAACTGCCTTCCTACGAAAATTACAAAAAAATATACGAATCAGGAGAGTCCTTCTTTATTTTTGTTCTTTAGAAGATAAACTGGCTTCCTACGAAAATTACAAAAAAATATACGAATCAGGATAGCCCTTCTCTTTTTTTGTTCTTAAAAAGATAAACTGCCTTCCTACGAAAATTACAAAAAATTATACGAATCAGGAGAGTCCTTCTTTATTTTTGTTCTTTAGAAGATAAACTGGCTTCCTACGAAAATTACAAAAAAATATACGAATCAGGATAGCCCTTCTCTTTTTTTGTTCTTAAAAAGATAAACTGCCTTCCTACGAAAATTAAAAAAAAATATACGAATCAGGATAGCCCTTCTCTATTTTTGTTCCTTAGAAGATAAACTGGCTTCCTACGAAAATTACAAAAAATTATACGAATCAGGAGAGTCTTTCTCTATTTTTGTTCTTAAGAAGATAAACTGGCTTCCTACGAAAATTAAAAAAAAATATACGAATCAGGATAGCCCTTCTCTATTTTTGTTCCTTAGAAGATAAACTGGCTTCCTACGAAAATTACAAAAAAATATACGAATCAGGATAGCCCTTCTCTATTTTTGTTCCTTAGAAGATAAACTGGCTTCCTACGAAAATTAAAAAAAAATATACGAATCAGGATAGCCCTTCTCTATTTTTGTTCCTTAGAAGATAAACTGGCTTCCTACGAAAATTAAAAAAAAATATACGAATCAGGAGAGTCCTTCTTTATTTTTGTTCCTTAGAAGATAAACTGCCTTCCTACGAAAATTACAAAAAAAGATACGAATCAGGATAGCCTTTCTCTATTTTTGTTCTTTAGAAGATAAACTGCCTTCCTACGAAAATTACAAAAAAATATACGAATCAGGATAGCCTTTCTCTATTTTTGTTCTTTAGAAGATAAACTGCCTTCCTACGAAAATTACAAAAAAAGATACGAATCAGGATAGCCTTTCTTTATTTTTGTTCTTTAGAAGATAAACTGGCTTCCTACGATAATTACAAAAAAAGATACGAATCAGGATAGCCTTTCTTTATTTTTGTTCTTTAGAAGATAAACTGCCTTCCTACGAAAATTACAAAAAATTATACGAATCAGGAGAGTCCTTCTTTATTTTTGTTCCTTAGAAGATAAACTGCCTTCCTACGAAAATTACAAAAAAAGATACGAATCAGGATAGCCTTTCTTTATTTTTGTTCTTTAGAAGATAAACTGCCTTCCTACGAAAATTACAAAAAAATATACGAATCAGGATAGCCTTTCTCTATTTTTGTTCTTTAGAAGATAAACTGCCTTCCTACGAAAATTACAAAAAAAGATACGAATCAGGATAGCCTTTCTTTATTTTTGTTCTTTAGAAGATAAACTGGCTTCCTACGATAATTACAAAAAAATATACGAATCAGGATAGCCTTTCTCTATTTTTTTCTTTAGAAGATAAACTGCCTTCCTACGAAAATTACAAAAAAATATACGAATCAGGAGAGTCCTTCTTTATTTTTGTTCTTTAGAAGATAAACTGGCTTCCTACGAAAATTACAAAAAAATATACGAATCAGGATAGCCCTTCTCTTTTTTTGTTCTTAAAAAGATAAACTGCCTTCCTACGAAAATTACAAAAAATTATACGAATCAGGAGAGTCCTTCTTTATTTTTGTTCTTTAGAAGATAAACTGGCTTCCTACGAAAATTACAAAAAAATATACGAATCAGGATAGCCCTTCTCTTTTTTTGTTCTTAAAAAGATAAACTGCCTTCCTACGAAAATTAAAAAAAAATATACGAATCAGGATAGCCCTTCTCTATTTTTGTTCCTTAGAAGATAAACTGGCTTCCTACGAAAATTACAAAAAATTATACGAATCAGGAGAGTCTTTCTCTATTTTTGTTCTTAAGAAGATAAACTGGCTTCCTACGAAAATTAAAAAAAAATATACGAATCAGGATAGCCCTTCTCTATTTTTGTTCCTTAGAAGATAAACTGGCTTCCTACGAAAATTACAAAAAAATATACGAATCAGGATAGCCCTTCTCTATTTTTGTTCTTTAGAAGATAAACTGCCTTCCTACGAAAATTACAAAAAAATATACGAATCAGGATAGCCCTTCTCTATTTTTGTTCTTAAAAAGATAAACTGCCTTCCTACGAAAATTACAAAAAATTATACGAATCAGGAGAGTCCTTCTTTATTTTTGTTCTTTAGAAGATAAACTGGCTTCCTACGAAAATTACAAAAAAATATACGAATCAGGATAGCCCTTCTCTATTTTTGTTCTTAAGAAGATAAACTGGCTTCCTACGAAAATTAAAAAAAAATATACGAATCAGGATAGCCCTTCTCTATTTTTGTTCTTAAAAAGATAAACTGCCTTCCTACGAAAATTACAAAAAATTATACGAATCAGGAGAGTCCTTCTTTATTTTTGTTCTTTAGAAGATAAACTGGTTTCCTACGAAAATTACAAGAAAATATACGAATCAGGATAGCCTTTCTTTATTTTTGTTCTTTAGAAGATAAACTGGCTTCCTACGAAAATTACAAAAAAATATACGAATCAGGATAGCCTTTCTTTATTTTTGTTCTTTAGAAGATAAACTGGCTTCCTACGAAAATTACAAGAAAATATACGAATCAGGATAGCCTTTCTTTATTTTTGTTCTTTAGAAGATAAACTGGCTTTCTATGAAAATTACAAAAAAATATACGAATCAGGATAGCCTTTCTTTATTTTTGTTCTTTAGAAGATAAACTGGCTTCCTACGAAAATTACAAGAAAATATACGAATCAGGATAGCCTTTCTTTATTTTTGTTCTTTAGAAGATAAACTGGCTTTCTATGAAAATTACAAAAAAATATACGAATCAGGATAGCCTTTCTCTATTTTTTTCTTTAGAAGATAAACTGCCTTCCTACGAAAATTACAAAAAAATATACGAATCAGGAGAGTCCTTCTTTATTTTTGTTCTTTAGAAGATAAACTGGCTTCCTACGAAAATTACAAAAAAATATACGAATCAGGATAGCCCTTCTCTTTTTTTGTTCTTAAAAAGATAAACTGCCTTCCTACGAAAATTACAAAAAATTATACGAATCAGGAGAGTCCTTCTTTATTTTTGTTCTTTAGAAGATAAACTGGCTTCCTACGAAAATTACAAAAAAATATACGAATCAGGATAGCCCTTCTCTTTTTTTGTTCTTAAAAAGATAAACTGCCTTCCTACGAAAATTAAAAAAAAATATACGAATCAGGATAGCCCTTCTCTATTTTTGTTCCTTAGAAGATAAACTGGCTTCCTACGAAAATTACAAAAAATTATACGAATCAGGAGAGTCTTTCTCTATTTTTGTTCTTAAGAAGATAAACTGGCTTCCTACGAAAATTAAAAAAAAATATACGAATCAGGATAGCCCTTCTCTATTTTTGTTCCTTAGAAGATAAACTGGCTTCCTACGAAAATTACAAAAAAATATACGAATCAGGATAGCCCTTCTCTATTTTTGTTCTTTAGAAGATAAACTGCCTTCCTACGAAAATTACAAAAAAATATACGAATCAGGATAGCCCTTCTCTATTTTTGTTCTTAAAAAGATAAACTGCCTTCCTACGAAAATTACAAAAAATTATACGAATCAGGAGAGTCCTTCTTTATTTTTGTTCTTTAGAAGATAAACTGGCTTCCTACGAAAATTACAAAAAAATATACGAATCAGGATAGCCCTTCTCTATTTTTGTTCTTAAGAAGATAAACTGGCTTCCTACGAAAATTAAAAAAAAATATACGAATCAGGATAGCCCTTCTCTATTTTTGTTCTTAAAAAGATAAACTGCCTTCCTACGAAAATTACAAAAAATTATACGAATCAGGAGAGTCCTTCTTTATTTTTGTTCTTTAGAAGATAAACTGGCTTCCTACGAAAATTACAAAAAAATATACGAATCAGGATAGCCCTTCTCTATTTTTGTTCTTAAAAAGATAAACTGCCTTCCTACGAAAATTACAAAAAATTATACGAATCAGGAGAGTCCTTCTTTATTTTTGTTCCTTAGAAGATAAACTGCCTTCCTACGAAAATTACAAAAAAAGATACGAATCAGGAGAGTAATTCTTTATTTTTGTTCTTTAGAAGATAAACTGCCTTCCTACGAAAATTACAAAAAAATATACGAATCAGGATAGCCTTTCTCTATTTTTGTTCTTTAGAAGATAAACTGCCTTCCTACGAAAATTACAAAAAAAGATACGAATCAGGAGAGTCCTTCTTTATTTTTGTTCTTTAGAAGATAAACTGGCTTCCTACGAAAATTACAAAAAAATATACGAATCAGGATAGCCCTTCTCTATTTTTGTTCTTAAGAAGATAAACTGGCTTCCTACGATAATTACAAAAAAAGATACGAATCAGGATAGCCTTTCTTTATTTTTGTTCTTTAGAAGATAAACTGCCTTCCTACGAAAATTACAAAAAATTATACGAATCAGGAGAGTCCTTCTTTATTTTTGTTCCTTAGAAGATAAACTGCCTTCCTACGAAAATTACAAAAAAAGATACGAATCAGGAGAGTAATTCTTTATTTTTGTTCTTTAGAAGATAAACTGCCTTCCTACGAAAATTACAAAAAATTATACGAATCAGGAGAGTCCTTCTTTATTTTTGTTCCTTAGAAGATAAACTGCCTTCCTACGAAAATTACAAAAAAAGATACGAATCAGGAGAGTAATTCTTTATTTTTGTTCTTTAGAAGATAAACTGCCTTCCTACGAAAATTACAAAAAAATATACGAATCAGGATAGCCCTTCTCTATTTTTGTTCTTAAGAAGATAAACTGGCTTCCTACGATAATTACAAAAAAAGATACGAATCAGGATAGCCTTTCTTTATTTTTGTTCTTTAGAAGATAAACTGCCTTCCTACGAAAATTACAAAAAATTATACGAATCAGGAGAGTCCTTCTCTATTTTTGTTCTTAAGAAGATAAACTGGCTTCCTACGAAAATTAAAAAAAAATATACGAATCAGGATAGCCCTTCTCTATTTTTGTTCCTTAGAAGATAAACTGGCTTCCTACGAAAATTACAAAAAAATATACGAATCAGGATAGCCCTTCTCTATTTTTGTTCTTTAGAAGATAAACTGCCTTCCTACGAAAATTACAAAAAAATATACGAATCAGGATAGCCCTTCTCTATTTTTGTTCTTAAAAAGATAAACTGCCTTCCTACGAAAATTACAAAAAATTATACGAATCAGGAGAGTCCTTCTTTATTTTTGTTCTTTAGAAGATAAACTGGCTTCCTACGAAAATTACAAAAAAATATACGAATCAGGATAGCCCTTCTCTATTTTTGTTCTTAAGAAGATAAACTGGCTTCCTACGAAAATTAAAAAAAAATATACGAATCAGGATAGCCTTTCTCTATTTTTTTCTTTAGAAGATAAACTGCCTTCATACGAAAATTACAAAAAAAGATACGAATCAGGATAGCCTTTCTTTATTTTTGTTCTTTAGAAGATAAACTGCCTTCCTACGAAAATTACAAAAAAATATACGAATCAGGATAGCCTTTCTCTATTTTTTTCTTTAGAAGATAAACTGCCTTCATACGAAAATTACAAAAAAATATACGAATCAGGAGAGTCCTTCTTTATTTTTGTTCTTTAGAAGATAAACTGCCTTCCTACGAAAATTACAAAAAAATATACGAATCAGGAGAGTCCTTCATTATTTTTGTTCTTTAGAAGATAAACTGGCTTCCTACGAAAATTACAAAAAAATATACGAATCAGGAGAGTCCTTCTTTATTTTTGTTCTTTAGAAGATAAACTGCCTTCCTACGAAAATTACAAAAAAATATACGAATCAGGAGAGTCCTTCATTATTTTTGTTCTTTAGAAGATAAACTGGCTTCCTACGAAAATTACAAAAAAATATACGAATCAGGAGAGTCCTTCTTTATTTTTGTTCTTTAGAAGATAAACTGACTTCCTACGAAAATTACAAAAAAATATACGAATCAGGAGAGTCCTTCATTATTTTTGTTCTTTAGAAGATAAACTGGCTTCCTACGAAAATTACAAAAAAATATACGAATCAGGAGAGTCCTTCATTATTTTTGTTCTTTAGAAGATAAACTGCCTTCCTACGAAAATTGCAAAAAATTATACGAATCAGGAGAGTCCTTCTTTATTTTTGTTCTTTAGACGATAAACTGGCTTCCTACGAAAATTACAAAAAAATATACGAATCAGGAGAGTCCTTCTTTATTTTTGTTCTTTAGAAGATAAACTGCCTTCCTACGAAAATTGCAAAAAATTATACGAATCAGGATAGCCTTTCTTTATTTTTGTTCCTTAGAAGATAAACTGCCTTCCTACGAAAATTACAAAAAAATATACGAATCAGGATAGCCTTTCTCTATTTTTGTTCTTTAGAAGATAAACTGCCTTCCTATGAAAATTACAAAAAAAGATACGAATCAGGATAGCCTTTCTTTATTTTTGTTTTTTAGAAGATAAACTGCCTTCATACGAAAATTACAAAAAAAGATACGAATCAGGATAGCCTTTCTTTATTTTTGTTCTTTAGAAGATAAACTGCCTTCATACGAAAATTACAAAAAAAGATACGAATCAGGATAGCCTTTCTCAATTTTTTTCTTTAGAAGATAAACTGCCTTCCTACGAAAATTACAAAAAAAGATACGAATCAGGATAGCCCTTCTTTATTTTTGTTCTTTAGAAGATAAACTGCCTTCCTACGAAAATTACAAAAAAATATACGAATCAGGATAGCCTTTCTCTATTTTTTTCTTTAGAAGATAAACTGCCTTCATACGAAAATTACAAAAAAAGATACGAATCAGGATAGCCTTTCTTTATTTTTGTTCTTTAGAAGATAAACTGCCTTCCTACGAAAATTACAAAAAAATATACGAATCAGGATAGCCTTTCTCTATTTTTTTCTTTAGAAGATAAACTGCCTTCATACGAAAATTACAAAAAAAGATACGAATCAGGATAGCCTTTCTTTATTTTTGTTCTTTAGAAGATAAACTGCCTTCCTACGAAAATTACAAAAAAATATACGAATCAGGATAGCCTTTCTCTATTTTTTTCTTTAGAAGATAAACTGCCTTCCTACGAAAATTACAAAAAAAGATACGAATCAGGATAGCCCTTCTTTATTTTTGTTCTTTAGAAGATAAACTGCCTTCCTACGAAAATTACAAAAAAAGATACGAATCAGGATAGCCTTTCTTTATTTTTGTTTTTTAGAAGATAAACTGCCTTCCTACGAAAATTACAAAAAAATATACGAATCAGGATAGCCTTTCTCTATTTTTGTTCCTTAGAAGATAAACTGCCTTCCTACGAAAATTACAAAAAATATAAGAATCAGGATAGCCTTTCTCTATTTTTGTTCTTTAGAAGATAAACTGCCTTCCTACGAAAATTACAAAAAAAGATACGAATCAGGAGAGTCCTTCTTTATTTTTGTTCCTTAGAAGATAAACTGCCTTCCTACGAAAATTACAAAAAAATATACGAATCAGGATAGCCTTTCTCTATTTTTGTTCCTTAGAAGATAAACTGCCTTCCTACGAAAATTACAAAAAATATAAGAATCAGGATAGCCTTTCTCTATTTTTGTTCTTTAGAAGATAAACTGCTTTCATACGAAAATTACAAAAAAAGATACGAATCAGGATAGCCTTCTCTATTTTTGTTCCTTAGAAGATAAACTGCCTTCCTACGGAAATTACAAAAAAATATACGAATCAGGATAGCCCTTCTCAATTTTTGTTCATTAGAAGATAAACTGCCTTCCTACGAAAATTACAAAATATTATACGAATCAGGAGAGTCCTTCTTTATTTTTGTTCTTTAGAAGATAAACTGCCTTCCTACGAAAAATACAAAAAAATATACGAATCAGGATAGCCTTCTCTATTTTTGTTCCTTAGAAGATAAACTGCCTTCCTACGAAAATTACAAATAAATATACGAATCAGGATAGCCCTTCTCAATTTTAGTTCCTTAGAAGATAAACTGCCTTCCTACGAAAATTATAAAAAAATATACGAATCAGGATAGCCCTTCTCTATTTTTGTTCCTTAGAAGATAAACTGCCTTCCTACGAAAATTACAAAAAATTATACGAATCAGGAGAGTCCTTCTTTATTTTTGTTCTTTAGAAGATAAACTGGCTTCCTACGAAAATTACAAAAAAATATACGAATCAGGAGAGTCCTTCTTTATTTTTGTTCTTTAGAAGATAAACTGCCTTCCTACGAAAATTACAAAATATTATACGAATCAGGAGAGTCCTTCTTTATTTTTGTTCTTTAGAAGATAAACTGCCTTCCTACGAAAATTACAAAAAAAGATACGAATCAGGATAGCCTTTCTTTATTTTTGTTTTTTAGAAGATAAACTGCCTTCCTACGAAAATTACAAAAAATTATACGAATCAGGAGAGTCCTTCTCTATTTTTGTTCTTAAGAAGATAAACTGCCTTCCTACGAAAATTACAAAAAAATATACGAATCAGGATAGCCCTTCTCTATTTTTGTTCTTTAGAAGATAAACTGCCTTCCTACGAAAATTACAAAAAAAGATACGAATCAGGATAGCCCTTCTTTATTTTTGTTCTTTAGAAGATAAACTGCCTTCCTACGAAAATTACAAAAAAAGATACGAATCAGGATAGCCTTTCTTTATTTTTGTTTTTTAGAAGATAAACTGCCTTCCTACGAAAATTACAAAAAAAGATACGAATCAGGATAGCCTTTCTTTATTTTTGTTTTTTAGAAGATAAACTGCCTTCCTACGAAAATTACAAAAAATTATACGAATCAGGAGAGTCCTTCTTTATTTTTGTTCCTTAGAAGATAAACTGCCTTCCTACGAAAATTACAAAAAAATATACGAATCAGGATAGCCTTTCTCTATTTTTGTTCCTTAGAAGATAAACTGCCTTCCTACGAAAATTACAAAAAAATATACGAATCAGGAGAGTCCTTCTTTATTTTTGTTCTTTAGAAGATAAACTGCCTTCCTACGAAAATTACAAAAAAATATACGAATCAGGAGAGTCCTTCTCTATTTTTGTTCTTTAGAAGATAAACTGCCTTCCTACGAAAATTACAAAAAAATATACGAATCAGGATAGCCCTTCTCTATTTTTGTTCTTTAGAAGATAAACTGCCTTCCTACGAAAATTACAAAAAAATATACGAATCAGGAGAGTCCTTCTTTATTTTTGTTCTTTAGAAGATAAACTGCCTTCCTACGAAAATTACAAAAAAAGATACGAATCAGGATAGCCTTTCTTTATTTTTGTTTTTTAGAAGATAAACTGCCTTCCTACGAAAATTACAAAAAAATATACGAATCAGGAGAGTCCTTCTCTATTTTTGTTCTTTAGAAGATAAACTGCCTTCCTACGAAAATTACAAAAAAATATACGAATCAGGAGAGTCCTTCTTTATTTTTGTTCTTTAGAAGATAAACTGGCTTCCTACGAAAATTACAAAAAAATATACGAATCAGGAGAGTCCTTCTTTATTTTTGTTCTTTAGAAGATAAACTGGCTTCCTACGAAAATTACAAAAAAATATACGAATCAGGAGAGTCCTTCTTTATTTTTGTTCTTTAGAAGATAAACTGCCTTCCTACGAAAATTACAAAAAAATATACGAATCAGGATAGCCCTTCTCTATTTTTGTTCTTTAGAAGATAAACTGCCTTCCTACGAAAATTACAAAAAAATATACGAATCAGGATAGCCCTTCTCTATTTTTGTTCTTAAAAAGATAAACTGCCTTCCTACGAAAATTACAAAAAATTATACGAATCAGGAGAGTCCTTCTTTATTTTTGTTCTTTAGAAGATAAACTGGCTTCCTACGAAAATTACAAAAAAATATACGAATCAGGATAGCCCTTCTCTATTTTTGTTCTTAAGAAGATAAACTGGCTTCCTACGAAAATTAAAAAAAAATATACGAATCAGGATAGCCTTTCTCTATTTTTTTCTTTAGAAGATAAACTGCCTTCATACGAAAATTACAAAAAAAGATACGAATCAGGATAGCCCTTCTTTATTTTTGTTCTTTAGAAGATAAACTGCCTTCCTACGAAAATTACAAAAAAAGATACGAATCAGGATAGCCTTTCTTTATTTTTGTTTTTTAGAAGATAAACTGCCTTCCTACGAAAATTACAAAAAAATATACGAATCAGGAGAGTCCTTCTTTATTTTTGTTCTTTAGAAGATAAACTGGCTTCCTACGAAAATTACAAAAAAATATACGAATCAGGATAGCCCTTCTCTATTTTTGTTCTTAAGAAGATAAACTGGCTTCCTACGAAAATTACAAAAAAAGATACGAATCAGGATAGCCCTTCTTTATTTTTGTTCTTTAGAAGATAAACTGCCTTCCTACGAAAATTACAAAAAAATATACGAATCAGGAGAGTCCTTCTTTATTTTTGTTCTTTAGAAGATAAACTGGCTTCCTACGAAAATTACAAAAAAATATACGAATCAGGATAGCCCTTCTCTATTTTTGTTCTTAAAAAGATAAACTGCCTTCCTACGAAAATTACAAAAAATTATACGAATCAGGAGAGTCCTTCTTTATTTTTGTTCTTTAGAAGATAAACTGGCTTCCTACGAAAATTACAAAAAAATATACGAATCAGGATAGCCCTTCTCTATTTTTGTTCTTAAGAAGATAAACTGGCTTCCTACGAAAATTAAAAAAAAATATACGAATCAGGATAGCCTTTCTCTATTTTTTTCTTTAGAAGATAAACTGCCTTCATACGAAAATTACAAAAAAAGATACGAATCAGGATAGCCCTTCTTTATTTTTGTTCTTTAGAAGATAAACTGGCTTCCTACGAAAATTACAAAAAAAGATACGAATCAGGATAGCCCTTCTTTATTTTTGTTCTTTAGAAGATAAACTGCCTTCCTACGAAAATTACAAAAAAAGATACGAATCAGGATAGCCTTTCTTTATTTTTGTTTTTTAGAAGATAAACTGCCTTCCTACGAAAATTACAAAAAAAGATACGAATCAGGATAGCCTTTCTTTATTTTTGTTTTTTAGAAGATAAACTGCCTTCCTACGAAAATTACAAAAAATTATACGAATCAGGAGAGTCCTTCTTTATTTTTGTTCCTTAGAAGATAAACTGCCTTCCTACGAAAATTACAAAAAAATATACGAATCAGGAGAGTCCTTCTTTATTTTTGTTCTTTAGAAGATAAACTGCCTTCCTACGAAAATTACAAAAAAATATACGAATCAGGAGAGTCCTTCTTTATTTTTGTTCTTTAGAAGATAAACTGCCTTCCTACGAAAATTACAAAAAAATATACGAATCAGGAGAGTCCTTCTCTATTTTTGTTCTTTAGAAGATAAACTGCCTTCCTACGAAAATTACAAAAAAATATACGAATCAGGATAGCCCTTCTCTATTTTTGTTCTTTAGAAGATAAACTGCCTTCCTACGAAAATTACAAAAAAATATACGAATCAGGAGAGTCCTTCTTTATTTTTGTTCTTTAGAAGATAAACTGCCTTCCTACGAAAATTACAAAAAAAGATACGAATCAGGATAGCCTTTCTTTATTTTTGTTTTTTAGAAGATAAACTGCCTTCCTACGAAAATTACAAAAAAATATACGAATCAGGAGAGTCCTTCTCTATTTTTGTTCTTTAGAAGATAAACTGCCTTCCTACGAAAATTACAAAAAAATATACGAATCAGGAGAGTCCTTCTTTATTTTTGTTCTTTAGAAGATAAACTGGCTTCCTACGAAAATTACAAAAAAATATACGAATCAGGAGAGTCCTTCTTTATTTTTGTTCTTTAGAAGATAAACTGGCTTCCTACGAAAATTACAAAAAAATATACGAATCAGGAGAGTCCTTCTTTATTTTTGTTCTTTAGAAGATAAACTGGCTTCCTACGAAAATTACAAAAAAATATACGAATCAGGAGAGTCCTTCTTTATTTTTGTTCCTTAGAAGATAAACTGGCTTCCTACGAAAATTACAAAAAAATATACGAATCAGGAGAGTCCTTCTTTATTTTTGTTCTTTAGAAGATAAACTGCCTTCCTACGAAAATTACAAAAAAATATACGAATCAGGAGAGTCCTTCTCTATTTTTGTTCTTTAGAAGATAAACTGCCTTCCTACGAAAATTACAAAAAAATATACGAATCAGGATAGCCCTTCTCTATTTTTGTTCTTTAGAAGATAAACTGCCTTCCTACGAAAATTACAAAAAAATATACGAATCAGGAGAGTCCTTCTTTATTTTTGTTCTTTAGAAGATAAACTGCCTTCCTACGAAAATTACAAAAAAAGATACGAATCAGGATAGCCTTTCTTTATTTTTGTTTTTTAGAAGATAAACTGCCTTCCTACGAAAATTACAAAAAAATATACGAATCAGGAGAGTCCTTCTCTATTTTTGTTCTTTAGAAGATAAACTGCCTTCCTACGAAAATTACAAAAAAATATACGAATCAGGAGAGTCCTTCTTTATTTTTGTTCTTTAGAAGATAAACTGGCTTCCTACGAAAATTACAAAAAAATATACGAATCAGGAGAGTCCTTCTTTATTTTTGTTCTTTAGAAGATAAACTGCCTTCCTACGAAAATTACAAAAAAAGATACGAATCAGGATAGCCTTTCTTTATTTTTGTTTTTTAGAAGATAAACTGCCTTCCTACGAAAATTACAAAAAAATATACGAATCAGGAGAGTCCTTCTCTATTTTTGTTCTTTAGAAGATAAACTGCCTTCCTACGAAAATTACAAAAAAATATACGAATCAGGAGAGTCCTTCTTTATTTTTGTTCTTTAGAAGATAAACTGGCTTCCTACGAAAATTACAAAAAAATATACGAATCAGGAGAGTCCTTCTTTATTTTTGTTCTTTAGAAGATAAACTGGCTTCCTACGAAAATTACAAAAAAATATACGAATCAGGAGAGTCCTTCTTTATTTTTGTTCTTTAGAAGATAAACTGCCTTCCTACGAAAATTACAAAAAAATATACGAATCAGGATAGCCCTTCTCTATTTTTGTTCTTTAGAAGATAAACTGCCTTCCTACGAAAATTACAAAAAAATATACGAATCAGGATAGCCCTTCTCTATTTTTGTTCTTAAAAAGATAAACTGCCTTCCTACGAAAATTACAAAAAATTATACGAATCAGGAGAGTCCTTCTTTATTTTTGTTCTTTAGAAGATAAACTGGCTTCCTACGAAAATTACAAAAAAATATACGAATCAGGATAGCCCTTCTCTATTTTTGTTCTTAAGAAGATAAACTGGCTTCCTACGAAAATTAAAAAAAAATATACGAATCAGGATAGCCTTTCTCTATTTTTTTCTTTAGAAGATAAACTGCCTTCATACGAAAATTACAAAAAAAGATACGAATCAGGATAGCCCTTCTTTATTTTTGTTCTTTAGAAGATAAACTGCCTTCCTACGAAAATTACAAAAAAAGATACGAATCAGGATAGCCTTTCTTTATTTTTGTTTTTTAGAAGATAAACTGCCTTCCTACGAAAATTACAAAAAAATATACGAATCAGGAGAGTCCTTCTTTATTTTTGTTCTTTAGAAGATAAACTGGCTTCCTACGAAAATTACAAAAAAATATACGAATCAGGATAGCCCTTCTCTATTTTTGTTCTTAAGAAGATAAACTGGCTTCCTACGAAAATTACAAAAAAAGATACGAATCAGGATAGCCCTTCTTTATTTTTGTTCTTTAGAAGATAAACTGCCTTCCTACGAAAATTACAAAAAAATATACGAATCAGGAGAGTCCTTCTTTATTTTTGTTCTTTAGAAGATAAACTGGCTTCCTACGAAAATTACAAAAAAATATACGAATCAGGATAGCCTTTCTCTATTTTTTTCTTTAGAAGATAAACTGCCTTCATACGAAAATTACAAAAAAAGATACGAATCAGGATAGCCCTTCTTTATTTTTGTTCTTTAGAAGATAAACTGGCTTCCTACGAAAATTACAAAAAAAGATACGAATCAGGATAGCCCTTCTTTATTTTTGTTCTTTAGAAGATAAACTGCCTTCCTACGAAAATTACAAAAAAAGATACGAATCAGGATAGCCTTTCTTTATTTTTGTTTTTTAGAAGATAAACTGCCTTCCTACGAAAATTACAAAAAAAGATACGAATCAGGATAGCCTTTCTTTATTTTTGTTTTTTAGAAGATAAACTGCCTTCCTACGAAAATTACAAAAAATTATACGAATCAGGATAGTCCTTCTTTATTTTTGTTCCTTAGAAGATAAACTGCCTTCCTACGAAAATTACAAAAAAATATACGAATCAGGAGAGTCCTTCTTTATTTTTGTTCTTTAGAAGATAAACTGCCTTCCTACGAAAATTACAAAAAAATATACGAATCAGGAGAGTCCTTCTTTATTTTTGTTCTTTAGAAGATAAACTGCCTTCCTACGAAAATTACAAAAAAATATACGAATCAGGAGAGTCCTTCTCTATTTTTGTTCTTTAGAAGATAAACTGCCTTCCTACGAAAATTACAAAAAAATATACGAATCAGGATAGCCCTTCTCTATTTTTGTTCTTTAGAAGATAAACTGCCTTCCTACGAAAATTACAAAAAAATATACGAATCAGGAGAGTCCTTCTTTATTTTTGTTCTTTAGAAGATAAACTGCCTTCCTACGAAAATTACAAAAAAAGATACGAATCAGGATAGCCTTTCTTTATTTTTGTTTTTTAGAAGATAAACTGCCTTCCTACGAAAATTACAAAAAAATATACGAATCAGGAGAGTCCTTCTCTATTTTTGTTCTTTAGAAGATAAACTGCCTTCCTACGAAAATTACAAAAAAATATACGAATCAGGAGAGTCCTTCTTTATTTTTGTTCTTTAGAAGATAAACTGGCTTCCTACGAAAATTACAAAAAAATATACGAATCAGGAGAGTCCTTCTTTATTTTTGTTCTTTAGAAGATAAACTGGCTTCCTACGAAAATTACAAAAAAATATACGAATCAGGAGAGTCCTTCTTTATTTTTGTTCTTTAGAAGATAAACTGGCTTCCTACGAAAATTACAAAAAAATATACGAATCAGGAGAGTCCTTCTTTATTTTTGTTCCTTAGAAGATAAACTGGCTTCCTACGAAAATTACAAAAAAATATACGAATCAGGAGAGTCCTTCTTTATTTTTGTTCTTTAGAAGATAAACTGCCTTCCTACGAAAATTACAAAAAAATATACGAATCAGGATAGCCCTTCTCTATTTTTGTTCTTTAGAAGATAAACTGCCTTCCTACGAAAATTACAAAAAAATATACGAATCAGGATAGCCTTTCTTTATTTTTGTTTTTTAGAAGATAAACTGCCTTCCTACGAAAATTACAAAAAAATATACGAATCAGGAGAGTCCTTCTTTATTTTTGTTCTTTAGAAGATAAACTGCCTTCCTACGAAAATTACAAAAAAATATACGAATCAGGAGAGTCCTTCTCTATTTTTGTTCTTTAGAAGATAAACTGGCTTCCTACGAAAATTACAAAAAAATATACGAATCAGGAGAGTCCTTCTTTATTTTTGTTCTTTAGAAGATAAACTGCCTTCCTACGAAAATTACAAAAAATTATACGAATCAGGATAGCCCTTCTCTATTTTTGTTCCTTAGAAGATAAACTGGCTTCCTACGAAAATTACAAAAAATTATACGAATCAGGAAAGTCCTTCTCTATTTTTGTTCTTAAGAAGATAAACTGGCTTCCTACGAAAATTACAAAAAAATATACGAATCAGGAGAGTCCTTCTTTATTTTTGTTCTTTAGAAGATAAACTGCCTTCCTACGAAAATTACAAAAAAATATACGAATCAGGAGAGTCCTTCTCTATTTTTGTTCTTTAGAAGATAAACTGCCTTCCTACGAAAATTACAAAAAAATATACGAATCAGGATAGCCCTTCTCTATTTTTGTTCTTTAGAAGATAAACTGCCTTCCTACGAAAATTACAAAAAAATATACGAATCAGGAGAGTCCTTCATTATTTTTGTTCTTTAGAAGATAAACTGCCTTCCTACGAAAATTACAAAAAAATATACGAATCAGGAGAGTCCTTCTTTATTTTTGTTCTTTAGAAAATAAACTGGCTTCCTACGAAAATTACAA
The DNA here is from genome assembly GCA_947397855.1 of Thelaira solivaga. Lineage (NCBI taxonomy): Eukaryota > Metazoa > Arthropoda > Insecta > Diptera > Tachinidae > Thelaira > Thelaira solivaga. The sequence continues at coordinate 28,465,252 of OX377614.1, forward strand.
AAAAATATACGAATCAGGAGAGTCCTTCTTTATTTTTGTTCTTTAGAAGATAAACTGCCTTCCTACGAAAATTACAAAAAAATATACGAATCAGGAGAGTCCTTCATTATTTTTGTTCTTTAGAAGATAAACTGGCTTCCTACGAAAATTACAAAAAAATATACGAATCAGGAGAGTCCTTCTTTTTTTTTGTTCTTTAGAAGATAAACTGCCTTCCTACGAAAATTACAAAAAAATATACGAATCAGGAGAGTCCTTCTTTATTTTTGTTCTTTAGAAGATAAACTGCCTTCCTACGAAAATTACAAAAAAATATACGAATCAGGAGAGTCCTTCATTATTTTTGTTCTTTAGAAAATAAACTGGCTTCCTACGAAAATTACAAAAAAATATACGAATCAGGAGAGTCCTTCTTTATTTTTGTTCTTTAGAAGATAAACTGCCTTCCTACGAAAATTACAAAAAAATATACGAATCAGGAGAGTCCTTCATTATTTTTGTTCTTTAGAAGATAAACTGGCTTCCTACGAAAATTACAAAAAAATATACGAATCAGGAGAGTCCTTCTTTATTTTTGTTCTTTAGAAGATAAACTGCCTTCCTACGAAAATTACAAAAAAATATACGAATCAGGAGAGTCCTTCTTTATTTTTGTTCTTTAGAAGATAAACTGCCTTCCTACGAAAATTACAAAAAAATATACGAATCAGGAGAGTCCTTCTTTATTTTTGTTCTTTAGAAGATAAACTGGCTTCCTACGAAAATTACAAAAAAATATACGAATCAGGAGAGTCCTTCTTTATTTTTGTTCTTTAGAAGATAAACTGCCTTCCTACGAAAATTACAAAAAAATATACGAATCAGGAGAGTCCTTCTTTATTTTTGTTCTTTAGAAGATAAACTGCCTTCCTACGAAAATTACAAAAAAATATACGAATCAGGATAGCCCTTCTTTATTTTTGTTCTTTAGAAGATAAACTGCCTTCCTACGAAAATTACAAAAAAATATACGAATCAGGAGAGTCCTTCTTTATTTTTGTTCTTTAGAAGATAAACTGCCTTCCTACGAAAATTACAAAAAAATATACGAATCAGGATAGCCCTTCTCTATTTTTGTTCATTAGAAGATAAACTGCCTTCCTACGAAAATTACAAAATATTATACGAATCAGGAGAGTCCTTCTTTATTTTTGATCTTTAGAAGATAAACTGGCTTCCTACGAAAATTACAAAAAAATATACGAATCAGGATAGCCCTTCTCTATTTTTGTTCATTAGAAGATAAACTGCCTTCCTACGAAAAATACAAAAAAATATACGAATCAGGATAGCCCTTCTCTATTTTTGTTCTTAAGAAGATAAACTGGCTTCCTACGAAAATTAAAAAAAAATATACGAATCAGGATAGCCCTTCTCTATTTTTGTTCCTTAGAAGATAAACTGGCTTCCTACGAAAATTACAAAAAATTATACGAATCAGGATAGCCCTTCTTTATTTTTGTTCTTTAGAAGATAAACTGCCTTCCTACGAAAAATACAAAAAAATATACGAATCAGGATAGCCCTTCTCTATTTTTTTCTTTAGAAGATAAACTGCCTTCCTACGAAAAATACAAAAAAATATACGAATCAGGATAGCCCTTCTTTATTTTTGTTCCTTTGAAGATAAACTGACTTCCTACGAAAATTACAAAAAAATATACGAATCAGGATAGCCCTTCTTTATTTTTGTTCTTTAGAAGATAAACTGCCTTCCTACGAAAATTACAAAAAAATATACGAATCAGGAGAGTCCTTCTTTATTTTTGTTCTTTAGAAGATAAACTGCCTTCCTACGAAAATTACAAAAAAATATACGAATCAGGATAGCCCTTCTTTATTTTTGTTCTTTAGAAGATAAACTGCCTTCCTACGAAAATTACAAAAAAATATACGAATCAGGAGAGTCCTTCTTTATTTTTGTTCTTTAGAAGATAAACTGGCTTCCTACGAAAATTACAAAAAATTATACGAATCAGGAGAGTCCTTCTTTATTTTTGTTCTTTAGAAGATAAACTGCCTTCCTACGAAAATTACAAAAAAATATACGAATCAGGAGAGTCCTTCTTTATTTTTGTTCTTTAGAAGATAAACTGGCTTCCTACGAAAATTACAAAAAAATATACGAATCAGGATAGCCCTTCTTTATTTTTGTTCTTTAGAAGATAAACTGCCTTCCTACGAAAATTACAAAAAAATATACGAATCAGGAGAGTCCTTCTTTATTTTTGTTCTTTAGAAGATAAACTGCCTTCCTACGAAAATTACAAAAAAATATACGAATCAGGATAGCCCTTCTCTATTTTTGTTCATTAGAAGATAAACTGCCTTCCTACGAAAATTACAAAATATTATACGAATCAGGAGAGTCCTTCTTTATTTTTGATCTTTAGAAGATAAACTGGCTTCCTACGAAAATTACAAAAAAATATACGAATCAGGATAGCCCTTCTCTATTTTTGTTCATTAGAAGATAAACTGCCTTCCTACGAAAAATACAAAAAAATATACGAATCAGGATAGCCCTTCTCTATTTTTGTTCTTAAGAAGATAAACTGGCTTCCTACGAAAATTAAAAAAAAATATACGAATCAGGATAGCCCTTCTCTATTTTTGTTCCTTAGAAGATAAACTGGCTTCCTACGAAAATTAAAAAAAATTATACGAATCAGGAAAGTCCTTCTCTATTTTTGTTCTTAAGAAGATAAACTGGCTTCCTACGAAAATTACAAAAAAATATACGAATCAGGAGAGTCCTTCTCTATTTTTGTTCTTTAGAAGATAAACTGGCTTCCTACGAAAATTACAAAAAAATATACGAATCAGGAGAGTCCTTCTTTATTTTTGTTCTTTAGAAGATAAACTGGCTTCCTACGAAAATTACAAAAAAATATACGAATCAGGAGAGTCCTTCATTATTTTTGTTCTTTAGAAGATAAACTGGCTTCCTACGAAAATTACAAAAAAATATACGAATCAGGAGAGTCCTTCTTTATTTTTGTTCTTTAGAAGATAAACTGCCTTCCTACGAAAATTACAAAAAAATATACGAATCAGGATAGCCCTTCTCTATTTTTGTTCATTAGAAGATAAACTGCCTTCCTACGAAAAATACAAAAAAATATACGAATCAGGATAGCCCTTCTCTATTTTTTTCTTAAGAAGATAAACTGGCTTCCTACGAAAATTAAAAAAAAATATACGAATCAGGATAGCCCTTCTCTATTTTTGTTCCTTAGAAGATAAACTGGCTTCCTACGAAAATTACAAAAAATTATACGAATCAGGATAGCCCTTCTTTATTTTTGTTCTTTAGAAGATAAACTGCCTTCCTACGAAAAATACAAAAAAATATACGAATCAGGATAGCCCTTCTCTATTTTTTTCTTTAGAAGATAAACTGCCTTCCTACGAAAAATACAAAAAAATATACGAATCAGGATAGCCCTTCTTTATTTTTGTTCTTTAGAAGATAAACTGCCTTCCTACGAAAAATACAAAAAAATATACGAATCAGGATAGCCCTTCTCTATTTTTTTCTTTAAAAGATAAACTGCCTTCCTACGAAAAATACAAAAAAATATACGAATCAGGATAGCCCTTCTCTATTTTTGTTCTTAAGAAGATAAACTGGCTTCCTACGAAAATTAAAAAAAAATATACGAATCAGGATAGCCCTTCTCTATTTTTGTTCCTTAGAAGATAAACTGGCTTCCTACGAAAATTAAAAAAAATTATACGAATCAGGAAAGTCCTTCTCTATTTTTGTTCTTAAGAAGATAAACTGGCTTCCTACGAAAATTACAAAAAAATATACGAATCAGGAGAGTCCTTCTTTATTTTTGTTCTTTAGAAGATAAACTGGCTTAATACGAAAATTACAAAAAAATATACGAATCAGGAGAGTCCTTCATTATTTTTGTTCTTTAGAAGATAAACTGGCTTCCTACGAAAATTACAAAAAAATATACGAATCAGGAGAGTCCTTCTTTATTTTTGTTCTTTAGAAGATAAACTGGCTTCCTACGAAAATTACAAAAAAATATACGAATCAGGATAGCCCTTCTCTATTTTTGTTCATTAGAAGATAAACTGCCTTCCTACGAAAAATACAAAAAAATATACGAATCAGGATAGCCCTTCTCTATTTTTTTCTTTAGAAGATAAACTGCCTTCCTACGAAAAATACAAAAAAATATACGAATCAGGATAGCCCTTCTCTATTTTTTTCTTTAGAAGATAAACTGCCTTCCTACGAAAAATACAAAAAAATATACGAATCAGGATAGCCCTTCTCTATTTTTGTTCTTAAGAAGATAAACTGGCTTCCTACGAAAATTAAAAAAAAATATACGAATCAGGATAGCCCTTCTCTATTTTTGTTCCTTAGAAGATAAACTGGCTTCCTACGAAAATTAAAAAAAATTATACGAATCAGGAAAGTCCTTCTCTATTTTTGTTCTTAAGAAGATAAACTGGCTTCCTACGAAAATTACAAAAAAATATACGAATCAGGAGAGTCCTTCTCTATTTTTGTTCTTTAGAAGATAAACTGGCTTCCTACGAAAATTACAAAAAAATATACGAATCAGGAGAGTCCTTCTTTATTTTTGTTCTTTAGAAGATAAACTGGCTTCCTACGAAAATTACAAAAAAATATACGAATCAGGAGAGTCCTTCATTATTTTTGTTCTTTAGAAGATAAACTGGCTTCCTACGAAAATTACAAAAAAATATACGAATCAGGAGAGTCCTTCTTTATTTTTGTTCTTTAGAAGATAAACTGCCTTCCTACGAAAATTACAAAAAAATATACGAATCAGGAGAGTCCTTCATTATGTTTGTTCTTTAGAAGATAAACTGGCTTCCTACGAAAATTACAAAAAAATATACGAATCAGGAGAGTCCTTCTTTATTTTTGTTCTTTAGAAGATAAACTGCCTTCCTACGAAAATTACAAAAAAATATACGAATCAGGAGAGTCCTTCTTTATTTTTGTTCTTTAGAAGATAAACTGCCTTCCTACGAAAATTACAAAAAAATATACGAATCAGGATAGCCCTTCTTTATTTTTGTTCTTTAGAAGATAAACTGCCTTCCTACGAAAATTACAAAAAAATATACGAATCAGGAGAGTCCTTCATTATGTTTGTTCTTTAGAAGATAAACTGGCTTCCTACGAAAATTACAAAAAAATATACGAATCAGGAGAGTCCTTCTTTATTTTTGTTCTTTAGAAGATAAACTGCCTTCCTACGAAAATTACAAAAAAATATACGAATCAGGATAGCCCTTCTTTATTTTTGTTCTTTAGAAGATAAACTGCCTTCCTACGAAAATTACAAAAAAATATACGAATCAGGATAGCCCTTCTCTATTTTTGTTGATTAGAAGATAAACTGCCTTCCTACGAAAATTACAAAATATTATACGAATCAGGAGAGTCCTTCTTTATTTTTGTTCTTTAGAAGATAAACTGGCTTCCTACGAAAATTACAAAAAAATATACGAATCAGGATAGCCTTTCTCTATTTTTTTCTTTAGAAGATAAACTGCCTTCCTACGAAAATTACAAAAAAATATACGAATCAGGATAGCCCTTCTTTATTTTTGTTCTTTAGAAGATAAACTGCCTTCCTACGAAAATTACAAAAAAATATACGAATCAGGATAGCCCTTCTTTATTTTTGTTCTTTAGAAGATAAACTGCCTTCCTACGAAAATTACAAAAAAATATACGAATCAGGAGAGTCCTTCTTTATTTTTGTTCTTTAGAAGATAAACTGCCTTCCTACGAAAATTACAAAAAAATATACGAATCAGGATAGCCCTTCTTTATTTTTGTTCTTTAGAAGATAAACTGCCTTCCTACGAAAATTACAAAAAAATATACGAATCAGGATAGCCCTTCTCTATTTTTGTTGATTAGAAGATAAACTGCCTTCCTACGAAAATTACAAAATATTATACGAATCAGGAGAGTCCTTCTTTATTTTTGTTCCTTAGAAGATAAACTGGCTTCCTACGAAAATTACAAAAAATTATACGAATCAGGAAAGTCCTTCTCTATTTTTGTTCTTAAGAAGATAAACTGCCTTCCTACGAAAATTACAAAAAAATATACGAATCAGGAGAGTCCTTCTCTATTTTTGTTCTTTAGAAGATAAACTGGCTTCCTACGAAAATTACAAAAAAATATACGAATCAGGAGAGTCCTTCTTTATTTTTGTTCTTTAGAAGATAAACTGCCTTCCTACGAAAATTACAAAAAAATATACGAATCAGGAGAGTCCTTCTTTATTTTTGTTCTTTAGAAGATAAACTGCCTTCCTACGAAAATTACAAAAAAATATACGAATCAGGAGAGTCCTTCATTATTTTTGTTCTTTAGAAGATAAACTGGCTTCCTACAAAAATTACAAAAAAATATACGAATCAGGAGAGTCCTTCTTTATTTTTGTTCTTTAGAAGATAAACTGGCTTCCTACGAAAATTACAAAAAAATATACGAATCAGGAGAGTCCTTCTTTATTTTTGTTCTTTAGAAGATAAACTGCCTTCCTACGAAAATTACAAAAAAATATACGAATCAGGAGAGTCCTTCTTTATTTTTGTTCTTTAGAAGATAAACTGCCTTCCTACGAAAATTACAAAAAAATATACGAATCAGGAGAGTCCTTCTTTATTTTTGTTCTTTAGAAGATAAACTGCCTTCCTACGAAAATTACAAAAAAATATACGAATCAGGAGAGTCCTTCTTTATTTTTGTTCTTTAGAAGATAAACTGCCTTCCTACGAAAATTACAAAAAAATATACGAATCAGGAGAGTCCTTCTTTATTTTTGTTCTTTAGAAGATAAACTGCCTTCCTACGAAAATTACAAAAAAATATACGAATCAGGAGAGTCCTTCATTATTTTTGTTCTTTAGAAGATAAACTGGCTTCCTACAAAAATTACAAAAAAATATACGAATCAGGAGAGTCCTTCTTTATTTTTGTTCTTTAGAAGATAAACTGCCTTCCTACGAAAATTACAAAAAATTATACGAATCAGGAGAGTCCTTCTTTATTTTTGTTCTTTAGAAGATAAACTGCCTTCCTACGAAAATTACAAAAAAATATACGAATCAGGATAGCCTTTCTCTATTTTTTTCTTTAGAAGATAAACTGCCTTCCTACGAAAATTACAAAAAAATATACGAATCAGGATAGCCCTTCTTTATTTTTGTTCTTTAGAAGATAAACTGCCTTCCTACGAAAATTACAAAAAAATATACGAATCAGGATAGCCCTTCTTTATTTTTGTTCTTTAGAAGATAAACTGCCTTCCTACGAAAATTACAAAAAAATATACGAATCAGGAGAGTCCTTCTTTATTTTTGTTCTTTAGAAGATAAACTGCCTTCCTACGAAAATTACAAAAAAATATACGAATCAGGATAGCCCTTCTTTATTTTTGTTCTTTAGAAGATAAACTGCCTTCCTACGAAAATTACAAAAAAATATACGAATCAGGATAGCCCTTCTCTATTTTTGTTGATTAGAAGATAAACTGCCTTCCTACGAAAATTACAAAAAAATATACGAATCATTAGAGTCCTTCTTTATTTTTGTTCTTTAGAAGATAAACTGCCTTCCTACGAAAATTACAAAAAAATATACGAATCAGGAGAGTCCTTCTCTATTTTTGTTCTTTAGAAGATAAACTGCCTTCCTACGAAAATTACAAAAAAATATACGAATCATTAGAGTCCTTCTTTATTTTTGTTCTTTAGAAGATAAACTGCCTTCCTACGAAAATTACAAAAAAATATACGAATCAGGAGAGTCCTTCTTTATTTTTGTTCTTTAGAAGATAAACTGGCTTCCTACGAAAATTACAAAAAAATATACGAATCAGGAGAGTCCTTCTTTATTTTTGTTCTTTAGAAGATAAACTGCCTTCCTACGAAAATTACAAAAAAATATACGAATCAGGAGAGTCCTTCTTTATTTTTGTTCTTTAGAAGATAAACTGCCTTCCTACGAAAATTACAAAAAAATATACGAATCAGGAGAGTCCTTCATTATTTTTGTTCTTTAGAAGATAAACTGGCTTCCTACAAAAATTACAAAAAAATATACGAATCAGGAGAGTCCTTCTTTATTTTTGTTCTTTAGAAGATAAACTGCCTTCCTACGAAAATTACAAAAAAATATACGAATCAGGAGAGTCCTTCTTTATTTTTGTTCTTTAGAAGATAAACTGCCTTCCTACGAAAATTACAAAAAAATATACGAATCAGGAGAGTCCTTCATTATTTTTGTTCTTTAGAAGATAAACTGGCTTCCTACAAAAATTACAAAAAAATATACGAATCAGGAGAGTCCTTCTTTATTTTTGTTCTTTAGAAGATAAACTGCCTTCCTACGAAAATTACAAAAAAATATACGAATCAGGAGAGTCCTTCTCTATTTTTGTTCTTTAGAAGATAAACTGCCTTCCTACGAAAATTACAAAAAAATATACGAATCATTAGAGTCCTTCTTTATTTTTGTTCTTTAGAAGATAAACTGCCTTCCTACGAAAATTACAAAAAAATATACGAATCAGGAGAGTCCTTCTCTATTTTTGTTCTTTAGAAGATAAACTGCCTTCCTACGAAAATTACAAAAAAATATACGAATCATTAGAGTCCTTCTTTATTTTTGTTCTTTAGAAGATAAACTGCCTTCCTACGAAAATTACAAAAAAATATACGAATCAGGAGAGTCCTTCTTTATTTTTGTTCTTTAGAAGATAAACTGCCTTCCTACGAAAATTACAAAAAAATATACGAATCAGGAGAGTCCTTCATTATTTTTGTTCTTTAGAAGATAAACTGGCTTCCTACAAAAATTACAAAAAAATATACGAATCAGGAGAGTCCTTCTTTATTTTTGTTCTTTAGAAGATAAACTGCCTTCCTACGAAAATTACAAAAAAATATACGAATCAGGAGAGTCCTTCTTTATTTTTGTTCTTTAGAAGATAAACTGCCTTCCTACGAAAATTACAAAAAAATATACGAATCAGGAGAGTCCTTCATTATTTTTGTTCTTTAGAAGATAAACTGGCTTCCTACAAAAATTACAAAAAAATATACGAATCAGGAGAGTCCTTCTTTATTTTTGTTCTTTAGAAGATAAACTGCCTTCCTACGAAAATTACAAAAAAATATACGAATCAGGAGAGTCCTTCTCTATTTTTGTTCTTTAGAAGATAAACTGCCTTCCTACGAAAATTACAAAAAAATATACGAATCATTAGAGTCCTTCTTTATTTTTGTTCTTTAGAAGATAAACTGCCTTCCTACGAAAATTACAAAAAAATATACGAATCAGGAGAGTCCTTCTCTATTTTTGTTCTTTAGAAGATAAACTGCCTTCCTACGAAAATTACAAAAAAATATACGAATCATTAGAGTCCTTCTTTATTTTTGTTCTTTAGAAGATAAACTGCCTTCCTACGAAAATTACAAAAAAATATACGAATCAGGAGAGTCCTTCTTTATTTTTGTTCTTTAGAAGATAAACTGGCTTCCTACGAAAATTACAAAAAAATATACGAATCAGGAGAGTCCTTCTTTATTTTTGTTCTTTAGAAGATAAACTGCCTTCCTACGAAAATTACAAAAAAATATACGAATCAGGAGAGTCCTTCTTTATTTTTGTTCTTTAGAAGATAAACTGCCTTCCTACGAAAATTACAAAAAATTATACGAATCAGGAGAGTCCTTCTTTATTTTTGTTCCTTAGAAGATAAACTGCCTTCCTACGAAAATTACAAAAAAATATACGAATCAGGAGAGTCCTTCTCTATTTTTGTTCTTTAGAAGATAAACTGCCTTCCTACGAAAATTACAAAAAAATATACGAATCATTAGAGTCCTTCTTTATTTTTGTTCTTTAGAAGATAAACTGCCTTCCTACGAAAATTACAAAAAAATATACGAATCAGGAGAGTCCTTCTTTATTTTTGTTCTTTAGAAGATAAACTGGCTTCCTACGAAAATTACAAAAAAATATACGAATCAGGAGAGTCCTTCTTTATTTTTGTTCTTTAGAAGATAAACTGCCTTCCTACGAAAATTACAAAAAAATATACGAATCAGGAGAGTCCTTCTTTATTTTTGTTCTTTAGAAGATAAACTGCCTTCCTACGAAAATTACAAAAAAATATACGAATCAGGAGAGTCCTTCTTTATTTTTGTTCTTTAGAAGATAAACTGCCTTCCTACGAAAATTACAAAAAAATATACGAATCAGGAGAGTCCTTCTTTATTTTTGTTCTTTAGAAGATAAACTGGCTTCCTACGAAAATTACAAAAAAATATACGAATCAGGAGAGTCCTTCTTTATTTTTGTTCTTTAGAAGATAAACTGCCTTCCTACGAAAATTACAAAAAAATATACGAATCAGGAGAGTCCTTCTTTATTTTTGTTCTTTAGAAGATAAACTGGCTTCCTACGAAAATTACAAAAAAATATACGAATCAGGAGAGTCCTTCTTTATTTTTGTTCTTTAGAAGATAAACTGCCTTCCTACGAAAATTACAAAAAAATATACGAATCAGGAGAGTCCTTCATTATTTTTGTTCTTTAGAAGATAAACTGGCTTCCTACAAAAATTACAAAAAATATACGAATCAGGAGAGTCCTTCTTTATTTTTGTTCTTTAGAAGATAAACTGCCTTCCTACGAAAATTACAAAAAAATATACGAATCAGGAGAGTCCTTCTTTATTTTTGTTCTTTAGAAGATAAACTGCCTTCCTACGAAAATTACAAAAAAATATACGAATCAGGAGAGTCCTTCATTATTTTTGTTCTTTAGAAGATAAACTGGCTTCCTACGAAAATTACAAAAAAATATACGAATCAGGAAAGTCCTTCTCTATTTTTGTTCTTAAGAAGATAAACTGCCTTCCTACGAAAATTACAAAAAAATATACGAATCAGGAGAGTCCTTCTTTATTTTTGTTCTTTAGAAGATAAACTGCCTTCCTACGAAAATTACAAAAAAATATACGAATCAGGAAAGTCCTTCATTATTTTTGTTCTTTAGAAGATAAACTGGCTTCCTACGAAAATTACAAAAAAATATACGAATCAGGATAGCCCTTCTCTATTTTTTTCTTTAGAAGATAAACTGCCTTCCTACGAAAATTACAAAAAAATATACGAATCAGGAGAGTCCTTCTTTATTTTTGTTCTTTAGAAGATAAACTGCCTTCCTACGAAAATTACAAAAAAATATACGAATCAGGAGAGTCCTTCTTTATTTTTGTTCTTTAGAAGATAAACTGCCTTCCTACGAAAATTACAAAAAAATATACGAATCAGGATAGCCCTTCTCTATTTTTTTCTTTAGAAGATAAACTGCCTTCCTACGAAAATTACAAAAAAATATACGAATCAGGAGAGTCCTTCTTTATTTTTGTTCTTTAGAAGATAAACTGCCTTCCTACGAAAATTACAAAAAAATATACGAATCAGGAGAGTCCTTCATTATTTTTGTTCTTTAGAAGATAAACTGGCTTCCTACGAAAATTACAAAAAAATATACGAATCAGGAGAGTCCTTCTTTATTTTTGTTCTTTAGAAGATAAACTGCCTTCCTACGAAAATTACAAAAAAATATACGAATCAGGAGAGTCCTTCTTTATTTTTGTTCTTTAGAAGATAAACTGCCTTCCTACGAAAATTACAAAAAAATATACGAATCAGGAGAGTCCTTCATTATTTTTGTTCTTTAGAAGATAAACTGGCTTCCTACGAAAATTACAAAAAAATATACGAATCAGGAAAGTCCTTCTCTATTTTTGTTCTTTAGAAGATAAACTGCCTTCCTACGAAAATTACAAAAAAATATACGAATCAGGAGAGTCCTTCTTTATTTTTGTTCTTTAGAAGATAAACTGGCTTCCTACGAAAATTACAAAAAAATATACGAATCAGGAGAGTCCTTCTTTATTTTTGTTCTTTAGAAGATAAACTGGCTTCCTACGAAAATTACAAAAAAATATACGAATCAGGAGAGTCCTTCTTTATTTTTGTTCTTTAGAAGATAAACTGGCTTCCTACGAAAATTACAAAAAATTATACGAATCAGGAAAGTCCTTCTCTATTTTTGTTCTTAAGAAGATAAACTGCCTTCCTACGAAAATTACAAAAAAATATACGAATCAGGAGAGTCCTTCTCTATTTTTGTTCTTTAGAAGATAAACTGCCTTCCTACGAAAATTACAAAAAAATATACGAATCAGGAGAGTCCTTCTTTATTTTTGTTCTTTAGAAGATAAACTGCCTTCCTACGAAAATTACAAAAAAATATACGAATCAGGAGAGTCCTTCTTTATTTTTGTTCTTTAGAAGATAAACTGGCTTCCTACGAAAATTACAAAAAAATATACGAATCAGGAGAGTCCTTCTTTATTTTTGTTCTTTAGAAGATAAACTGCCTTCCTACGAAAATTACAAAAAAATATACGAATCAGGAGAGTCCTTCTTTATTTTTGTTCTTTAGAAGATAAACTGGCTTCCTACGAAAATTACAAAAAAATATACGAATCAGGAGAGTCCTTCTTTATTTTTGTTCTTTAGAAGATAAACTGCCTTCCTACGAAAATTACAAAAAAATATACGAATCAGGAGAGTCCTTCTTTATTTTTGTTCTTTAGAAGATAAACTGCCTTCCTACGAAAATTACAAAAAAATATACGAATCAGGAGAGTCCTTCATTATTTTTGTTCTTTAGAAGATAAACTGGCCTTCCTACGAAAATTACAAAAAAATATACGAATCAGGAGAGTCCTTCTTTATTTTTGTTCTTTAGAAGATAAACTGCCTTCCTACGAAAATTACAAAAAAATATACGAATCAGGAGAGTCCTTCTTTATTTTTGTTCTTTAGAAGATAAACTGCCTTCCTACGAAAATTACAAAAAAATATACGAATCAGGAGAGTCCTTCTCTATTTTTGTTCTTTAGAAGATAAACTGCCTTCCTACGAAAATTACAAAAAAATATACGAATCATGATAGTCCTTCATTATTTTTGTTCTTTAGAAGATAAACTGGCTTCCTACGAAAATTACAAAAAAATATACGAATCAGGAGAGTCCTTCATTATTTTTGTTCTTTAGAAGATAAACTGCTTCCTACGAAAATTACAAAAAAATATACGAATCAGGAGAGTCCTTCTTTATTTTTGTTCTTTAGAAGATAAACTGCCTTCCTACGAAAATTACAAAAAAATATACGAATCAGGAGAGTCCTTCTTTATTTTTGTTCTTTAGAAGATAAACTGCCTTCCTACGAAAATTACAAAAAAATATACGAATCAGGAGAGTCCTTCTTTATTTTTGTTCTTTAGAAGATAAACTGCCTTCCTACGAAAATTACAAAAAAATATACGAATCAGGAGAGTCCTTCTTTATTTTTGTTCTTTAGAAGATAAACTGCCTTCCTACGAAAATTACAAAAAAATATACGAATCAGGAGAGTCCTTCATTATTTTTGTTCTTTAGAAGATAAACTGCCTTCCTACGAAAATTACAAAAAAATATACGAATCAGGAGAGTCCTTCATTATTTTTGTTCTTTAGAAGATAAACTGGCTTCCTACGAAAATTACAAAAAAATATACGAATCAGGAGAGTCCTTCTTTATTTTTGTTCTTTAGAAGATAAACTGCCTTCCTACGAAAATTACAAAAAAATATACGAATCAGGAGAGTCCTTCATTATTTTTGTTCTTTAGAAGATAAACTGGCTTCCTACGAAAATTACAAAAAAATATACGAATCAGGAGAGTCCTTCATTATTTTTGTTCTTTAGAAGATAAACTGGCTTCCTACGAAAATTACAAAAAAATATACGAATCAGGAGAGTCCTTCTTTATTTTTGTTCTTTAGAAGATAAACTGCCTTCCTACGAAAATTACAAAAAAATATACGAATCAGGAGAGTCCTTCATTATTTTTGTTCTTTAGAAGATAAACTGGCTTCCTACGAAAATTACAAAAAAATATACGAATCAGGAGAGTCCTTCATTATTTTTGTTCTTTAGAAGATAAACTGGCCTTCCTACGAAAATTACAAAAAAATATACGAATCAGGAGAGTCCTTCTTTATTTTTGTTCTTTAGAAGATAAACTGGCTTCCTACGAAAATTACAAAAAAATATACGAATCAGGAGAGTCCTTCATTATTTTTGTTCTTTAGAAGATAAACTGGCTTCCTACGAAAATTACAAAAAAATATACGAATCAGGAGAGTCCTTCATTATTTTTGTTCTTTAGAAGATAAACTGGCTTCCTACGAAAATTACAAAAAAATATACGAATCAGGAGAGTCCTTCTTTATTTTTGTTCTTTAGAAGATAAACTGCCTTCCTACGAAAATTACAAAAAAATATACGAATCAGGAGAGTCCTTCATTATTTTTGTTCTTTAGAAGATAAACTGCCTTCCTACGAAAATTACAAAAAAATATACGAATCAGGAGAGTCCTTCTTTATTTTTGTTCTTTAGAAGATAAACTGCCTTCCTACGAAAATTACAAAAAAATATACGAATCAGGAGAGTCCTTCTTTATTTTTGTTCTTTAGAAGATAAACTGCCTTCCTACGAAAATTACAAAAAAATATACGAATCAGGAGAGTCCTTCATTATTTTTGTTCTTTAGAAGATAAACTGGCTTCCTACGAAAATTACAAAAAATATACGAATCAGGAGAGTCCTTCATTATTTTTGTTCTTTAGAAGATAAACTGGCTTCCTACGAAAATTACAAAAAAATATACGAATCAGGAGAGTCCTTCTTTATTTTTGTTCTTTAGAAGATAAACTGCCTTCCTACGAAAATTACAAAAAAATATACGAATCAGGAGAGTCCTTCATTATTTTTGTTCTTTAGAAGGTAAACTGGCTTCCTACGAAAATTACAAAAAAATATACGAATCAGGAGAGTCCTTCATTATTTTTGTTCTTTAGAAGATAAACTGGCTTCCTACGAAAATTACAAAAAAATATACGAATCAGGAGAGTCCTTCTTTATTTTTGTTCTTTAGAAGATAAACTGCCTTCCTACGAAAATTACAAAAAAATATACGAATCAGGAGAGTCCTTCATTATTTTTGTTCTTTAGAAGATAAACTGCTTCCTACGAAAATTACAAAAAAATATACGAATC